>OZ012639.1:61209-2461209 GCA_963942525.1 Ptychoptera contaminata | reverse complement strand
GTATTAACAGACGACCCAAGGATATGAAGAGAAAAAGAAAAATATAACAAATTCTTTACTCTGATTTTTATGTTCTTTCCTTTGGTCCCTATTTTTTTCTGCTTATCATAAACGATTTTTCTATGTTTTTTCATTATTTTTTTAAGCATTTTTCTGCTTTTATTTTTATTTAATTTTTTGGCTCATATTTCTTAAAGGGAAATAACTTTCGTTTTATTTTTTCTTTTATTGTTTCTTATATTCGTTTGAAGCAAAGCTTTAGCTAGTAGTAGTAGCAGCAGCAGCAGCTTAATTATTATTATTTTTAATGATGCTTTTACCGATGTACCATTTTTCTTTTTTATTTTTGCGCAAAAGAACACTGCCGGGTCCGTTTCAAGTTATTTATTTTTTTTAATTGGCGTAATTTGTGTTGCGAATTGTATTTTCATTTTAAAAGAGATTTATTTTTCTAAACATGTGTTTGCCATAAAAATGGCTACTTAATTGGTTATTACTTTTGTTATTTTTCTGTTAAAACGATTTAAAAGCATAAAAATTAAACAGAGGTTATTAAAGAGAATTGTTTAAAGTAAGGTTAGTCATAATATTAAAGAAAAACTTAATTAAAGCATAAAAAATAGTTTCATTATGCGACAAATTTACTAAAGTTTATAATTTTAACAATATTGTAGAATGTTTTCTTAAAGATTGCTTCCAAAAATAGAAAAAAAACATAGTTATGTAATGCGTAAAACCTGATGGAATTATTTTATAAAACAAACAAAATGCTAATAACAATGTTTTCTAGAATGAAAATCGTTTATAATTAAGTAGAATACGTATAGCAAGTAATTCCAAGCACAACAATAATAACAACAAATCTATGTAAAACTGAAGACCATTTTGGAATCATAAACGTTTTTGTTTACCGCTTCAAAGGCGTCTACGCACTACGATTACTTTATGCAAAAATAAACGAAAAAAAAAAACGAAAAATACGAAGAAAAGTTTATGCGGCTGAATGAACACATTTATTAAGCTGTTTTCGCTTAAGGAAATTTTGATTCTTTATTACATTCGTCTAACACCACCATCATCATCATCACGAATCGAAATTTATATATATATATTTTTTTTTTCCTTATCGTCAACAACGTAAAGTGTAGAAAAATAAAATATATTTTTCTATAAAACTTTAAAGCATAAATGATTTATGAATATTTTAAAAACTTCGTCAAGTATTTTTGAACAACAAAAAACAGTTTTTTCTATCTATATTCCACTCGTGCATACACTTCACGTAATTTTATGTTTTTTTTTTTTTCTTTTTTGATTCTCATGTATATAATACGAAATATTGTTTAATAATTTAATAAAAAAATAAATATATTTCAAATAAATCATTTTGGTGACAATTTTAACATTAAATATTTTGTAGAAATAATAGTAATAATAATAATAATAATGCACCAAGTAACAACACTGGCACATCAAATGATGTGTCCTTATTTTTTCTTGTTAACAAGTAAAAAATAAAAACGAATATTTATATTGCTTATGTTGCTGATGCTGCTGCTGCTGCTGCTACTTTTTTGTCAAAAAGGAAACAAAACATCCATAAAAAACAATCTGGTTTAAAGAATATTTATATATGTCGAATAAAGATAAAAAAGCTTTCAAGAATAGCAAGCCAAGTTGTTTAGTCCTTGGTATGTATATATATATACGTTACGTTTTTATTTATATACATTTTATCAAAGAAAATAAATCAGCAAACGTGCATAAAATATTTGGCACAGTAGTAGTACTAGCAGCATCAGTATTTGTTTCTATAAAATGTTGGGCTTTTATATATATATATATATATACATAAATGTATTAAAAATAAAGCTTTTGTTTCATTGTAATACGTTATTGTTGACATTTTTATATACTTTTGACAACATTCTATGCATTTATAATTTATTAGGCCGAGGCAATGATTTTTCTGCTGTATTTTTTCTTTTTTTGTCGTCTTGATAAAAATATTTATTGAAGATTATTCTTCTTCTCTTCTGCTTTTTTGATGATGTTTTGCATTTCGTTTTTTTTGGTGATCACAAGAAGATTGTTATTAATTGTATGATATATCCTCCATAGCTATATAGAAAAATTCTTTTAAACAAAGCAAATGACATCAAATTTTTCATTAGAAATATCGAGGCAATACTTATGTATTTCAAAGCGTGATGTGTTAAATGGAGACATGCTTTATAGAGAATGTGCTTTTTTTCCTTTTTAAATGATTGCTAGTATGGGCATGAAGACAGCACCCGCATTTTCTTATTTTAAATTGAGATACGATAGGAGAAATAAAAAATATATATAAAGATAAAACCAAGAAAGAAAAATGTCGCTCTTATATCATTGTATTGAAGCGGATAAAAGCACAAATCGATCTTGTCGGGAATGGTGACAATATTTTTCTTCTAACGCGCATAAAACAAGAGAAAAATAACAATTCTTTTTATTTATTTATTATTTTTCGTTACGTTTTATTTGTATCTGTGTATCCTTAGCATTATTATTTGTATTTTCTGCCTGCTTAAAAAAAGGCAAAGGATACTTAAGATATTGTAATACTTTTTTTTTTTTGCTAGTTGTTGTCCTTAGCCGATTAAGAAGATTCTTTTATTCTTAGCTTTGAAAAAAAAAAAGAAAGTTTGTTCAGCTTTATTGTTACTCAAGTTTTCTTATGTTTTGTCCTTTTAGGCATTTTTTCTTTTTTTTTCAACAATCTTTGCATTAACGATTCGATGTTTAATTCTGAACACGAGAGAAAAAAAATTGCTGAAGATTAATCCATTGAATGACCATTTAATTTGGTTTTATTTTTTATTCGTCCTTAAACATCATTTCTTTATTAATGATAAATATGATACGCTTTTTGTAGTTGCGTTAAAACATCCTGATGCATTATTATCAAGTTAATGTATTTCGTGATTTAAAATTTTAATTTAAAATCGTTTAATCCTTTTATAATCAACTTTGTACAATCAAATGAATAAAAAGTACTCAGCTTTTTGCTATAATAAAAGTTTGTTTGTTGTTTAATTTAATAAAAAAAAAAAACAAAAAATTGATGGAAAAATTATTCTCTATGATGTTGGTAAATTTTAAAATTACATAAATCCTTGAAATGAATCATCATCAACAATGTTGCTTAATTTTCGTTAACAACAAAAATAAATGAAGCTTTTTTCATAAATATTCCTTTCAAAATGAATTTATTATTTTGTTACAATTTTGTATTTTCGTTTTACCTATACATTTTTTTTTTTATTATTATTTAACTTATCCTTGTTGGTTCTGTGCCTTTTTTTTTGTACTTAATATCGGATAACCAAGATAAAATCTCAACTTATATAGTTTCGTAACAGAAATGGAGTAGTAACGTTGTATTACAAAGAAAAAAAAATATATCTAGTATTTTATAGATACATTCATAGCTATATAAAGTTAATACTAGTAAATTGGTAAAATGACGACAAAATAACGAAAACTGAATAGAGAATGCTAGTGGATGATGAGTAAATGTGGTTAAAGCTTAACGAAAAATCTTACGTTTTTACACCTAAAAACGTTATTGTACAATAGAAATGAATTGTATGCAATGTATATAGATAGATATATTAATATGAAACATTATAAAACCCTTGCTTTCAGCTAAATGGCATTAAATAAATCCTTTTCGTTTTTTTTTTTTGCTTGTACACTTGTTTTAGACGTTCTCTTCCCTTGTGTAATAAATATTTCGATTGCAAATCACGAACACAACCGTACAAATTTTCTACACAGAAAATATATATAAAAACCATCACCGCAAACAGGCGTACGGCTTAACGTGCGAAAAAAATTATTTAACTTTTTTATATACTCCTTCTGTTCGGTTTTGTGTATCGGATAGATTTTTTCAAATCATTTTTATGTGGTTTTCACGAAAAGAAGAAAAACAGCAAACTAACTGACGTCAGATAATGGTTTTGGGACTTCAATATAAAATAAATGGGCCATTTATTTACATTAATGGATCAAACGAAACTATATAATATTTCAGCACTTTGTCATTTATTTTACTGACATACAGAGAAGAGTGAAAAAGCTTCTACGTTTTTTTTAATGTAATCAGAAAGCTTTTTCTTTTTTTGTATTTAATTACATCAAAAGCAAAAGTTAATTCAGTAATAATTTTTTAATTGTCAATGAAATTTTTTTTATTTATTTATTTAGAAATTTATTTAGATAAAATAAAAGCTCATAAAGAATTAATATTTTACTATAAAAATAAAAAGATTCGTTTGTATTTCGGATAACAAAATATCACTTTAATCGATTTTTATCTTATTAAATACACAAAATAACTAATAATAATAAATTTGTTTATAGTTTTGTTCGTTTGTTCGTTAATAATAAAATGAAAAGGTGTATTGGGTTTACCTTTAAGGTAGTTTATATTTATTTATTTATTTATATCAAGCACGTGTAAATCTTTTAGTCAATAATAAAATAAAACTGTATAAACATTTAATTATAGCAAGTATTATATATATATATATATATATATATATATATATATATATATATATATATATATATATATATGAATGTATATAGAGAGAGTGAAGAAAACAACAGGAAAATGGCAAAGTAAAATCTGTCGGTTTAATAACAATACATAATTAGGCTGTGTACACGTTTATATATATATAATATATTTTAAGCATAGCCTGATTATAATATTATTACCCTTTGTTTACGTAAGTCGTTATATGAAATGAGTTTGTTAAAACTTACTTAGTTTTTCATGTTAATGACTAATCTTTTACCACTTTTTTTCCTTTCGCTTTCGCTCTTCTTATTAATTCATTCGCCCTTTTTTTTTTTTGTTTGAGAAAAATTATACACTGTGCTAGATTTTTACGTTTTATTTTCTAATAAAAAAAAAATAAAGAAGAAGGAAACAAATCCAACCCAATAGCGAACTATAAAAAGGAATAATAAAAAATGTAAATTCTTTACTAGAAAGGTAGATGGATATTACTTTTTTGTTTTTGGGTTTTTATTGTATTTTTATATCACAAAAACACTGTATTACGTCAGTAATTAATTTGTGCTTTTTTTGTGTTTCCTTTATAATAGTGTTTTTTTTTCTGTACAAATTTTTTATTAATTAGTTTTTAATGTTTATTAAATGTTTAGCTAATAAATTTGTTGAAAATGTGGCAAAACGAATGTATAAATGATGTACAAGAGTGGAAAAAATATTTCAATCATTAAACAATCATTAATGATTTAATTGACTTTATTTGTGATTGGGTGCTTTTTCTTTCTTTGTAAAATAGAGCTTTTTGGGGCGTTATTTCTATTTTTCAATGCAGATTTAAATTTGTCAAAGATGCTTTTAGTGTTTCTACAGTTTATTGCAATCTGTTCGTTATTATAGCAGAATTTTTAATAATTTATTCAGTTTTCTTTTGTTTTCATGTAGACATTTCTTCCAAAAAGCAGATTTACCTGGTTTTTTTTTTCATTATTTTAATGCAGTTCTCTCTTGAAAAAAATCATCAGCAATATTTCTTTTTTCCTTTCTTAAATCAGTTCTGTTTTTATTTTGTTTATTTAACAATTTTTCTTTTTTTTAAAGCAGTTTTTCTTATCTGTAAATCTTTCGCTGAGCTTTTTTTTTATAGAAAACCAAAAGAAAAAAACTGTGTCAAGAGATATAAAGTAGCAACAAAAAGATAATCAATTTTACCGCATAATATTTGGCAAAAAATAATAATAATAATAACCAGAAATCACCCATAAATGTCTGCACAATGATATTCATAAAAAAAGAAGAAAATTCTAATTCATCAAAATCATAATACAAACAGTGTTTTTTTTTTATTCATTCTTTTAAATGCAAATCGCTTGATTTTTAACGCTTTTTAATTTTTTGAATACTTAATATACTTGAAAATGTAGCAAAATTCTATTTTTAGTTTTTTTTCTTATCACTAATCTAAGTTTACGTGAAGTAAAAAAAAAGTTAGATAAAATTACCATAAAGCAACAAAAATGAAAAATAAGTCAAAGAATAATCAGCATGAAGATAAGCAAAAAAAAAATTTATCCAACTAACAATGACAAAGTGAAAAAGTTGCAAAAAATGATAGCAAAAAAAAAAAAATTAAATCAAATCGAAATTTATTTCCGTGTTATTTTCTCTTTATAATCCAATAATTTTCTTTCGTTATTTTTTTTTCTTTGCGATCAAATATATAAAAAAACGCAAAAAGAATGTTTGCTGAAATTTTTTTTATGAATATTTTCATTAAAAAAATAAAATAAAAGAAAAGAAAATTTTATTTAGAATCAGCTTAGTTATCAGTTTATATAGACAAACGAATGCTGATTGACTCGAATCATTAATCAAATTGTATTAGCTTTCTTGTATTTTTTTATTCGTTCGTTCGTTATTATAATTTCTCCTGTTATTTTGCATTTTTTTTTTTTTTATTCGTAGCAAATAAATCAATCAATTATCTGATATTCGTTTTGCTACATTATTTTTTATTATTATTATGATAACTTAAATGGTGATGAACTGCTTCTTTTTTTTTTTGATAGATTTGCGTTGGTTAGTAAAGAAAATTTGCTTTTAATAGAAATTCATATTTATTCACTTGCAAATGACAGTATTTTCCAGAATTTTGTTATGAAAATAATTGCAATTGCTGTTAAAATGTGTTAAATATACTTATTTACAGTTTATGTTGAATGTAATAGGTGATTCTCTACTAGGTAATCTGCTACTTTTATTTTTAATGAAGATAAGATTTAAATTGGATTTTCGTCATAAAAAAAATCATTGCATTATTATTGGGCTTAAATCATTGACTTAAAGTCGCAATCATGTTGTATTGCACTAGAGCTTTTACTAGTGAATAAACACATGAGCTTTTGTTTACAATTTTACTGATTTCTGCTGAAATAATCGCCAATTTCGCATCTCATCACAAATTTAGATATTAATATAAAGAATTATATCATAAAATACATAAATGCCATTGTTTTTACTAACTTATTATGCTATTTTGGATATTATTTTAAAATAGAAATCTATATGTTTGCAATTTAAAGTGTTTTAAACTGAAAAATTCACCTGCTAACCGTGCAATTAAAGAAAAAATAAATCAATAAATCAAATTAAATAATAAAACTGCTTAAAACGAATAAAAATAAAAGAAAAAAATATTATCATTTATTTTTTATTTTTTTTTATTCTTCAAAGTCCTGTTTCCACATAAAAACAAAAAAAAAAACCGTCGCATCGTTAAAAGAAAAATTATGTTTTTGCGACGTGAAACAAGTGTATCAACCATATCAAATGTATTAAATGTTTTGTATGCATTTATGTAACGATGAATTGTGTATGCCTGCCTGTATATTCTTTGTACTTTATTTTACTCATTCAATGTCGCAACAACATCGTTTAAATATATTTATTTCTTTAATTTTTTTTTTCACTGATGTACGGAGTAAAGCACCGAGTAATAAAATTCACGTAAAGAACATAAAAATGAAAAAAATAAATTAAATACAATTTGTTGTGTGTTTTGTGTGTGGCTGATGCTTTCTTTTATTTTTTTGGTTTATTCGTAACATATCGTACAAAAAAAAAATAATAATGCCCTATAAAACATATTATAAAGTACAAGACGAAAAAATGTATGTTTTTATTATGTATTATGTTTATATATATAGCAAAAAAAAAAAGGGTTCATTTCGTGCAAATAGAAATTTCACTTTACTTTCGTATTTTTGTATAATTTATTACAATAAAAACCAATAAATTCTATTGTTTATTTTTTAATAATTTATTTGTAACATTAAAACAAGAAAAAAATAACATATTCATTCCACCCACAATCATTTGCCGCCCAAACCAATAATAATAATAATAACAGAAATGTCAAACTACTAATAAAACTTGCATGCAACTACTCACGAGGTTACCGTATATTTCCCTGTGCTGTGTTTGTAGTTTTTCATTTTTTTTTTTCATTATTAATTTTAAATACAGAAACATGACTAAGGGCTCGTTTTATGCTGGAATTATAATTGAAAAGCTTTTCGATTTTAAATTGAAAAAAATATTTCTCTTGTTATTGTTATTTTCTATTATTTTACTCGTTTGTTGACAAGTTATTGTAGTAAATCGATTTTAAATTAAAAATATATTTTAATAAATAAAAAACAGGTGAAATATATTTATGATTAAAAATTGAAAATAGGTTAAAGATTATTTATATTTAAAAAAAATAATAATTTGATTGCTAGATAGTTAATTATTTTAAAAAATAATAATAATAATCAAATTTACTACAGATAAATATTTTATTTAAAAGAAAATTTATTATGGCATCGAGCAAAATTGATATTTATAGCGTTAAAAGTAAATCAGAGCTTTTTTTGGATTGTTATAAATTTATGTGCTTAGACTTAATTGTATAGAAAATTAGTAAATTTCAGAATTGTTAATCATTTAGTCTTTAAAATGTTTTGCAGAATTTATTCTCTGGGAATTTTTGTTCAACTATTTTTTTTAAAGTATTTGCGGTAAGATGTATCTGCTGTTTTCGAAGGTTCACAAATTAAAAACCCTTTTTAAACATCTATCTGAAAATAATTATCTATTCTGAATATTCTAATAAAATTACTGAAAGGTGAATAGTTTAAAATAGAAATTTACTTGAAACACTGTAGAAGGTTTTTATGATGATTTTATTTGAATTTTCAATTAATTTTGAATGCTGTTTGTGTGCTCTAGAAAACACCTTTCTTGAAGACTTTTATCTTAACGTGGAGTAATTTTATCTAAATAAAAAAGCTTCTTCCTTCTGTTATCATCTGCTACAATTAATTTGAACTATTGCAAACGTTTTATTCTTTTTTGAACGATTTATCATATTTATTATTGTATTTTTTATCGGAGATAGTAGTCTCCCTAGTATTCCTTTTTTTTATCTTAGTGTCGGCATTTTTATTTTCTTAAATCATTTTTATAACATAAAATAGAATTACGAGCAACATCTGCTCACAAAAAATAACTGTGCGTGATATTCTCAATATACAAAAATATTTTATAATATTTTCTTATATATATATATTTATTATTATTATCATTGATAGCGAAAGAAAAGAGGAAGTTAAATCAATATATTTCCAAGGAAAAATAAATAATAAAGAAAATAAAAAACGCGTTGGTTTCGTTTCAGTTATTTCTGTTCGTTTTTATTTTTATTTTTTATTAATAATAATAATAATCTTTCCTTTTATCAGTTGTTTGTTGTATCATTTGACAAAAATATCTTATTGTTAAAGAAAAATACAAGAAAAAACATCCGGAAGCAAAAGAAAAAATAAAATAAAAGAAGACATTTGAGTAAATAAATTATTATTTTCATTGATTTTATTTTCTTTTTAAAAATATATTTAATTTTAATATCTAATTAATTTTTATTTAATTTAATTGCAGCTGGTTCACGTGATACAGCATCTGGACCAACAAAATACCCGGTAATGGTGTTTGTGCATGGTGAATCGTATGAATGGAATAGTGGTAATCCATATGATGGATCGGTGTTAGCCAGCTATGGACAAATATTGGTTGTAACAATTAATTATCGTTTAGGAATATTAGGTAAGCTTTCGGCATTTACAGTCAAATTTTCCCAGAATACAGAATCATATTTTTTACTTTAAGGATTTTTAAATGCAAATACTGACCGTTACTCAAAATCACCAGCGAATTACGGTTTAATGGATATAATAGCGGCGCTACATTGGCTTCAGGAGAATATTGGTGCTTTTGGTGGTGATCCACAAAGTGTTACTTTAGCCGGTCATGGTACTGGTGCTGCATGTGTTCATTTTTTAATAACTTCAAGCGCGGTTCCAGAAGGTAAATATACAATTTGTTTAATGAAGTGAAACATTTTCTTTTTTGTGTGTTTAAAGCGTCAATAAAAATATAAAACTAATGAAGCTTTCACAGTTTGAGCCATTTGTCTATTTTCGTATTTTAATGGCAATAAGTTCAGTTCACCGAGTCAAAATTTCTCGGTAATGTTTTTATTTATTGCGATAATAAATCTATGACCAATAAAATTTCTGGTTTTCGGTATTAAATTAATATCATAGACATTCCATTTATGCATTTATATATATATCTACAATTTTATTATAATTTATTTTCTTGTTTATCAGTTGATAAATAAAAGTTTTCATTTGTAATAAAAGGAAAATAAAAAAAAACTATTCACATTTAATGACATAACATTTATTGTTCACCTTGGTATTTCTACCTGATGGTACTAATGTTACCGATATGTATTGTTGGGTTTATTTAAATGCATTAATTGTCATAATATATGGTTGTTTTTTTATTATAATTTCTACGTGAAAAATATCGCTTTAATCAATTAAATCGAGGAAGCAATGTAAGAAAATTGTTATGCAATTAATTATTAAATTATCATGTTCAACGGTGTGGTTGTTTTGTAATAAGAACTACATATAACCAATTGATGAAAACTTTTATTCCTGGCACAAAAACAGTAGATCTACTGTCCATAAAATAAACTAATTCACAAAAATCAATTAAACTCTATTTTAATAATTAATTATCAATATATTATCGATATTTTATTATTTAAAATCAATAAACCCGATAAAAGTAATTAAAATTCAATATAAAAACCTTGTAATTATGATGCAAGAATAATAAATTAATGAAATCAAACTTTAATAGTTAATAAATAATATAAAATGCTTTTCTACATTTATTTTAGTTAATTTTATTAATTATTATAGAGATAAACACATAAATAGATATTATAGCTTTTAACATTATTTTGTCCATTAATCAAGTATACAATTTTTATAAATTACAATTTTATTAGATCAGTATTATTATTTGTTTTTACATTAATTGTTAATAATTTTACTCAATTTTGGTGTCATAAATAATATATTAATTAAAATACAAGAAATACATATAAACTTCTGACAAAATAATGTCACTTATTTTTGATAGAAAGACACCTCTCTATTCATTCACCCACATAGATATATATTATTATCAAATAAAGAAAGAATTTTTATTATTATTATTATTAATAATAAATAATAGAATTTTCATATTTATTATTTAAGTTATTATTTTTGGTTAGACATTTTATTTATTGTTTTAAATATTTTATTAGAAAATATAAAATATACCTCCTGCTCCTGTTGTTATTATTATTATTATTTATTGTGGGTGGTTTTTCCTTTCTTTTATTTATTTATTCTACATAAATATAAATAATAAAGTAAAGTAAAGGTTAGTTGATTTAATGTTGTGCTTTTACTTTTTGCTGTAATAAAAATTTAGGTCTCTTATTTCATCGTGCAATATTAATGTCCGGTTCTGGTTTGGCACCATGGTCATTAGTCGGTGATCCAGCTCGTCATGCTGCATATGTATCACATCATGTCAATTGTTCACCAGATTTACCACATTCTCATCTTATGAAATGTTTAAGGGAACGTCCATTAGAAGCACTCATATCAACACCAGTACGTCCACCAGACTTTGGTAATGCATTTGGTCCTAGTGTAGATGGTGTCGTTATTGGTAATTATTATTAAAAATATTTTAAAAACTTTCTCTTATTAAAAATATAATAATAAAAAATATTTGTTTTACTTTAGATACAGGAGAAATAACGCCGCCAGACTCAACACATTATGATTATGGTGTACCAAATACGGTAACAAAGTCATCTACAGTTTTACAACAAAATACATTAAGCACAATTAATTCGGTTTTGTTACGTAAAACAGCTATAAACAAACTAACAAGGTAAATAATAATATATTTTTACATAGAAAACATAGAAAAGTTTTACTATAGAATTTTTTTTTTATGCATAATAAAGTTTTTGCGGTTAAATTTCATGCATTAATTTAAATAAGTCGTGAAATTACCTAAATTTATTATTATTTTTTATTTTTAATAATTCTGTTAACCCTCAGGTATGATTTAATGGCTGGTGTAACACGAGCAGAAGCTTATTTTGCATTTAATTCTGAGGATGTACAGTATGGTATTGAGGCAGATCGTCGTTCAAAAATACTTAAAACATATGTACGTAACACTTATAGCTATCATTTAAGTGAGATTTTAGCAACAATTGTAAATGAGTATACGGATTGGGAGCGTCCTGTTCAGCATCCAATAAATATAAGGTAAGACAATAGCAAAAAAAAACCGCGATAAAACTTGTTGTAATTTTGTGAATTTGTTTTTTTTTCTCTTACAAAAGGGACGAGACATTAGAAGCACTTAGTGATGCCCAGGTTGTAGCACCAGCTGCACAAACAGTAGATCTACATTCAGCTGATCGTAGAAATTCTTTTTTATACGTTTTTGAATATCAAACAAAATTTGGTGATTTCCCTCAGGTAATCAAAGTATTTATTTTAAATAATTCAATCATATATTTTAATATTAAATAAACAAAAATTCTCTATTATATTATTATATAGAAGACAAACATTATTTATGTTATTGATATTATTTTGCATTAATTATTTGAAATAAATGCAAAAAAAAATAAGAATATGCTTTAAAATGTCTTTGATGTTTTACTTACTGTTTTTCATAGAAAATTTTCTCAAAATATAAATAAACGATTAAAATAATTTCTAGAATTTCTCAAACGAAATAATAATTTTGTAAATAATTTAATAAATGTGAAATTATGTAGAAAATATTGTCAAAATAATGTATATTTGTGGTAAATAATATTAATTTTATAAAAAGTTAAAAGAAAGGAAAAAAAAAACTCCAAAACATACATTGATTAATTGATTTTTTTCTCTATGAACAAACGAAATTTAATCTACAAAGAAAATTTTCGATGTTGTGTGTCTGATAAATAACACAGAAAATTATTAAATTTTTTAATACTGAGTGTTTAAAATTCACTTTACTCTTCATTACACAATATTTGTCTGAATTATTTTTTGTACTTCTTGTTTGTTTCACTGTTAAAAGCACACCGCTTTAACCATCTCTTAATTTTCTTAGAATATATTTATTAGTGACTATGTTACGCTTTTTTATTTATTTTTATTTCCATATTATCGATGTAGAAAGAAGCATTTTTAAAGTAAAAGTAAAGATAATAAAGAATTTTTTTACTAAAAGCTACTTAGGTTACCAAATACGTGGGTAGATTAGGTTACATATATATATATATAGATTTTATTAAACAAATTTTCTTTTCTTCATCTTCTTGTTTAAAGAAGCTTACTTTTACGACTAACAAACATTATATAAAAATAATAAAATCATTATTTTTTATTAATTAATTTATTTTATAATTGATTTAGCGACAAGGCTGTATTCATGGTGAGGATCTACCATATATATTTGGAGCACCACTTGTTGGTGGTTTTAATCATTTTACAAAAAATTATACAAAATCAGAAATCGCTTTATCAGAGGCTGTGATGCTTTATTGGTCGAATTTTGTACGTTCTGGGTGAGTCAAAAATTAATATTATTATTATTTTAATTTACATAAATAAAAGCTTATTATCGGTTATAACCGGTCAACAGTTGATTAAACTTTTGTTATAATTTTTCTACAGTAAAAATTATTCGTTTTCTATTATTTAAGATAAGAAAGCTTTTTGAATAACTATTTCAATTAGACAAAACAAACAATCGCAATCAATAAATAAATGAAAAATAAAGCTTTTTCCAGTTTTTTATTAAAAAAATAAATTAAACTGTAAATAAAGCTGTTGTAAATGCAATGCGAATAACCTGCTATTATTATTAATATTTTTCTCATTGTTTATTTAAAAGAAAATAAATGAAAAATAATTTTATATTTTTCAATAAACGTTAAAAAGCACTGTGCGTCTGTGTTATTTGCTATTTGTTTGTTTATTTGTGTTAGCCATTCGCTGTTAACCCTACCATCGATAATAAAACATTTTTCAATTCAACAATACATTGTTATTCAGCAATGTTATAATTTTCTTTCTATTATTTTTTTTTTGGTTTGTTTGTAACAGCAAAAAACAATAAATATTTTATTTACAATTTTCAATAAAAAAAAAGCATTTATGATTGTTTTTCTTTAATAAATTTATTTATTTTTCCAATTTATTCCATTCATTCAACAACGAAAAATAAAATGAAAGAAAAATTGGTAAAATATTTTTATAAATAATAAAGAAGTAATTTTCCTTAAAGAAAATAATAAACTGAATTAAAGGAATATTAATATCAATAAAAATATATAAATAATGCAGTAAAGGCAGTTAAAATGTAAATGAAAAAAAAAAGCTTCTTTGCGATAAACAAAAGCACAAGAATAAATAATTATAAATAAAAGCTAAGAAAAATAAAAGCAAAAATCTATATTGAGAATTTTTCTTGTCTTTTATTTAGTCTCTTTTCCGGGTTTTTCATCGGTTTTTTTTTCATTTTGTTATTTATTCACAATAAAATATTTTCGATGTGGTATAAACAACAATTTTTCAACAATTTCAAATATGCTTTGGGTATGCAAACAAAAGCAACAACAAATACGGAATTTCAGCACATTTATTTGCGTTTTTATTTTCTTTTTTCGTTATAAAATAATAATAATAATAATAATATTCTTCCTTTTTATGCTTTTTTAAATGTTTATCTAAAGGAATCCCAATGAACCACCTGAGCCAGAGCATGGTGGTCGTCAGGAGAAGACACGTTTTAAAAACATTGAATGGACACCATACGAAAGTGTTCATAAAAAATATTTAAATTTAGGTGAGTTTATTTTGTAATCAAGAATTTTGTGATTATTTTTCCTTTTGGTTTTTCTTTATTTTTCCTTTGGTTTTTCTTTTTATATTTTCGAATTTTTTTTTTGTTGTTGTTGCTTATTCAAAGATTAAAACAAATATAAATTTTTGTTAACGTTTTACAGACACAAAGTCAAAATTAAAGAATCACTATCGTGCTCACCGTCTATCATTTTGGTTAAATTTAGTACCGGATTTACATAAACCGGGCGGTGATGATGTGCCTAACTCGCATCATCAACTCGATGATGCTGAGGATTTAAATAATAATAATCTTGATACAACGGTGAAACCACTTAATCCACCATTGCCGCGTGAACCACCGCAAAACTATTCACTTTTTACAACGCAAGTGTTTTCATTAGTTAATAATACGTTGCCGGCAAATCATTCAAAGCAAAATACACAAAAGACACCTATGGCGTCTGCAGAACCTGACTTGGGTGAGGATAGTGCTCATGGCAGCAGTTCATCACAGGAGGATGGTTTTGCTGCGTATAGTACAGCGCTCAGCGTGACGATAGCAATCGGTTGTAGTTTATTAATATTAAATGTTTTAATTTTCGCTGGTGTTTATTATCAGCGTGATAAAACACGATTAAATGAGCCACGGGGCGGTAAAAAACGTTCAGAAAATGGACAAATGCCGAATAATATTTGTGGTGAATTAGAAGGACTAACAATTCATTCAAAGTCTGATCCAGCAACGATACTGGGCCATCATCATGCGATGCAACATCATCAATTACCACCGCCTGAATTTGCTGATATACCGCAGCGTGCACCGCCACCACCAAAACACATGAAAAGTGGACCCGAAGGTCCAATGTTACCGCCACATGCGTTGCAAATAATCGGCGGTAACTGTGGAACACTGACAAAGAAAAGCAGCCTTAAGAATAGTAATGCCACGACCAGTAATCAAAATCCAATGGACGAACTTCGAGTGTGACGGTAGGATCAGTGAAACCACGAGCACCATTTGCCACCACAACCGCAGCGACCAAACAGAAAGCAACACATCGTTTTTAATTTAAATAATATTTAGGTAATGGAAATCTAAATTTCCATTATTAATTTTCTTTTAATTTCTTTTATTTTTTCTGTTGACTTTTCACGATCGTTTAAAAATTGAAAAAAACTTATTTCGAAATTTTTTATTTTATTTAATTAGAGTTTGTGGTCCTAAAATTAGTTCTAATTATGATGAGTGATGCGTTTTAGTGTGATATTATGTGTGTGTAAGTTAAATTAATTAATTATTTAAAAAAAAAATATAATAATAATATTCTATTCTCAGTTATTTACTTTGTTTTTCACAATATATAGAAATAAATAAATAATTATTCATCATAAATGTTAATTAGTTATCGTTGGATATTTAAATAAATAAATAAATTAATAAATGTTAACGTTTATAAGTGATCCTGGACCAAATATATAAAACAATTAATTAAAAGTTTATATATATATGTGTGAAAAATTAAAGCAGAGTAAAACTCTCGCTACTTTAGAAACAAAACAACTTATGAAAGCAACTTAAAAACAAGTGAGAATTTAGTAGAAATAATTAATTTGAAAAAGTAAACAAACGTTAAGTTTTCAAAAATGGTGGTTTTATTTAATAAAAATTTTTTGTTTTTTAAAATTTTCATCAATATCAACTAAATAATTAACAGAGCAATAAATTAATTTTCTTTATTATTCGTTATTTTAAAATAAATTCACTAGAACAAAACGAAAACAGAAATTATTAAAAGAAAATTGCTCAAGAAAAATCATTTTTATTTCATTTAATTAAAAATTATAATTTTCTTTCTTAACTACTGATTAATTAATGATTAAATAAAAACAAGATAATAAAGACTGAAACAATCTAAAATAATTAATTAATTGCAAAAAGAAAAACTACGGAAAAAATCGTTATCAAGTGTTCAATCACAACAAAAAAATTTCTGGCTGATAATGTATGTTTTTATGTAATTAAAAAAGTAATTATTTAATTAATAAAAATAAATGAGAAAATTTGTATAGGAAAATTAAATTAAAAAATGAATATAAAAATAAATTAATTAAATTAATTAATATAAATAAATAAATAAAAAAAAAAAAAGCAGAAAAGAAGAAAAATTGTTGATAATTTAGTTAATTTATCATTAAATAAATGGAATTTTCATTTAAAAGAAAATTCATAATAAATAAACATAAATATATATATAAAGAAATAATTCTTCAAAAGTAATTTAAAAGAAAGAAAGAAAGAAAAAACACTATTATCGATAATTTTCTTATTATTTTATTAACAAAATAAATAATAAAGAATGGAAAAAGAAAAACAAACTAAATTTTAATTTATAAATGAAAATATATGTAAATAAAATAAATAATTAAATAAATTAATGGTAATATAAATGAAATAATTACCAAGAAATTACTAATTGTATAATCGACAAGACACACTTAAAAATTAATAAAGAAAAGAATTAAAAATAAAGAAAATGAAAAAGAATTAATTAAATAAAAAAATTAAAGAGAAATGAATTTTTTTTTTGTTATTTTTTTTTGCAAATTAATTTTTATTATTTATTTTATTGCGAAAATTATTTCCAGAAGCTAAATGTTTACAGCGTACTCTGCTTACACTACTGATAAGCAAACATTTTTGATTTTTTGAATTTAAATATTTGAAATTTCTACATTCGAACGTTTAGCTTTTGTTTTACGAAATAGTAAAACGTTTGTTTTTTGTTTTTTGCTACATAAATTGAAGTTCGTTACAGTAGTGATACCAATTGGAGTATTAACAATCTAAATGCACAATACAACAGACTTATTATCATTGTGACCAGGAAACACAGAGAAGCAGTACATTTTTGCAGTTAAAATTCATTAAAACAAAATTATTACTGTGTTTGAGTCACTGTAGATGCTCTGTAAGTTAATTTTTAATTAAAATAAATAAAATAAAACATTTTTTTTTGTTTCTTTTTAATACAAAATTAAGCGACATATTTTAATTCAAATAAAAATTTCACTACATATTCCTCAACACCCTGAATTTTTTTCCATTTTAATTCCAAAGATCAGAAACAAAAGGTGAAAAATATATATTTACAGAAAATAATAATTAAAAAATGTACAAGAAAAGAAAAATACATCGCTGCTGGCTATACTTTGTCTTCTCGTATATTTTTCCAGTTTTTTTTTTTTTGCATTTATTTCTAAAGAAAATTCATTTAATAAAATTAAAAACAAAAGAAATAATATTTTTTAATTAATTTTTATTCTATTTATCAGCAGGAGTAACAAAAAAATAAAATAAAAACAAAATTCCTATTCACCTTGGTGATGCTATTTAATTTTAACTATTAACAGTCAGGTAGCAAAGTGTAATTAATTTATTAAAGAATTTATTGTTTTCGGTGTTTAAGAAATAAAATTTTTAACGAATTAATAATTAAAATTAAAAAATAATTATTAGGGAATTTTAATTAGTAAATGAAAATTTCGAAATTATGCATAAAAGTCTTGAAAATATCGGTAGAAATGTTTGGAGTTAAATCGTTTAATTTAATTTTAAAATTAGAAATCACAAAGACATACGTTTAGTTTTAGTATTTAATTATTTTTGTGAACTTTAAGGATTTTTCTCGATTATAAAATCAAGGATTTCTGCTTAAAGTAACCTATATTTTGTGCTTTGTAAATTTGTTGAATTTTATAGCATGTTAAAAGCTTTCTCTAATGTAATAAACGCTTAATTCAGATTAAATTAGATCAAATGCACAAAGAAACTATCTTAATCTGATTGTAATATTTATTTTAGTAGAGCAAATTATTCCTTTTTTTTTATTTTTACTGTGCAAAATCGGTCACAAGTGCAATTAATCATTTTTATTGTATAATTTGAAAAATATTTTATATAATTAATGAGAAACTAGGGATAAATAAAAGAAAAAGAAAATTATTTAACTTTATTGCAAGTCACTATGCAATTTCAAAAGCGTTAAAGAATATCCACACTTTATTATCAACTAAAAAGATTATATTAAGAAAATTTATAGCGACTATAAAAATAATATTATAGAAAAAGCTCCTAGCAACATTTATTAAATTGCAAAATGCAAAACTTATGAATAATTATAAACGAACTTACAACGATGGTTTTATGTAAATTATTATAAAAAGTAAAAAATATTAAAGAAAATTAAGTAAAGCTTTTAGCAAGTTAAACATTTTATGGTAAAGTTCATATTTTAATAATTTATTTATTAAAATATTTATTATTCGATTAGCATTTTAAGATAATTTTTTACATTTTTTTAAATTTTATTTAAACAGAAGAAACGAAGAAACGATTCACAAGTGCATAATTACATAACTTTATGTAATAAAATTTCCATTAATTATATAAGAATATAAGGAAATATTAAATTCTTTTATATTTTTAAATAAAATATGTTAATTAATCATAAATATAGCAAAAGTAACAGATGATATTTTATAATAAAAAACTTGAAGATAATAATAAACTTTCCTATTAGTTTTCTTGCCAACCAAATGCACCTAACTAATTTATCATTATTTTTTTTATTTTTTATCATTTACAAGTAAAAAAATTATCCAATAAAATTTTACTTTAAGCAAATTAATGAGTAAAGCTTTTTCTGTAGCATAATGTTAAAAAGTTCTAGTAAATGTTCTTTTTATGTTAAAATAATATTAGAGCAGTTTATTTTTTTTATGGTTAGCAGCAGGACAACTAAAGTAACAATCGCTAATTTATTTTGACTTTATAAACTTTAATGTAGTTAAATGAAGTAATTAAAGCTTTTTCTTTTGCATAAAAGTTTACACTTACTAAACTATGCTTTTCGTACCATTTAAGTGTAGAATTTTAGTGAAATTATTATACAAAAATGAAAATATTACTTGCTTAGATGTAACTTAAAGGAAATGTGACTAAAATTTAAGAAAGCTGCAAGAACTTACGGAATAAATAAGTTTATATACAAAAGTGTACAGTAGTTTTAAGGTAGACCATGTATTTGCGAACACTTAACAAGCGAAGAATAATGTAAATTATTCTGTTAGATAAATAAATAAAAAAAGCTTACTTACCGAACAATACGAGCTTTTCAGCACACAAGTAAAATTACCAAAAGTGTTTGCTTTTTTTTATAATTTAATAGCAAATAAATTCGATTCTAATTTGCATTAAATTAATTAAAATTGCATCAAAATATTTAATAAATTTTCCTTGAAAAACACGAAAAAATAAAACGTGTCACACTGAGTTAGTATATTAGATTAAAATAATATTTAAATAAATGCTAATTGACTTGCAATATACATAGATTCTTTATTTAATCGCGTCGCGATTGATTATTCTGTTTCAATTTTTTTTAAATAATAAACATTACATTTTTTTTAAAGAAAGATTTTTTCCATTTTCCTTATACAGAACGTACATAAGTAATAAAATATGTTACAGCTAAGAGATTATTTTAGATTATGTTGTTATTTTATTTCGTTACTTCCTTAGCAATTTATTATAGATTAATATCGATTGACTATATGTACGTAGCATATTGAAATTGTCTTGAAAATATTTTATACGGTTAAAGTATGTCTGCTATTGTAACTGTTTTAAAATAGCTACGATACTATTTAATTCCCTTTTCTATTTTTTTAATATTATTCTCACGATGTTGCATAATAGAAATATTATTAACGTTTTTGTATCGTTTCGTTTTATTTAAATTTATCGCAAAAAAAAAAAAAGAATTTTTAATGGAGAATAGATTTTACAGATTTTACACAAAAACAAATAAATTTTTTCCACTTTAGAAAGGATTTTGTTAAGAGTTGTTAGCGTTATTAAAAAATAAATGATTGAATATTGATGGTGAAAAAATGATTCAATCGCGAAATTATTATATAACGTGGAGATTCATTCTGATCGATTTTATTCTTTTATTTTAGTAATTTTTGTTAAAAGTATTTATTGAATGTAAAATAAGCTTATTTCTGTGAAAAAATATTCGTGTTTGTTTCAGCGAAACAAGTGTTTTGATTGTTGTTGATCGCTTAACGCACAGTGGATTTATTCGTTCTTGGTTTTTCACAGTTTTTTGCGTTTTCTTCCTACTAAAATTCATCCATTTCTATCACTATTTCTGTTAAAATTATAAACCCTAAAGCAGTTGTTATTTATTTTTAATATTTATATATAAAGGTCAATCTGTTACGCGTTTAATTAATTAAAATAATATTTTTTGATTGATTGATTGTTAAATAAATTTTATAAACCGCTAATATCAATAGATTTTCTATTAAACAAAGTATGTTTTCAATTAAAATAATAGTTTTCTAATTACAAATTTTTCAATTAAAAGAAAAGTAATTAAAGTAAAAACACCTGCTGTTAATTTATTTATTGCAACCACAAAAAACTTATTAAACATTAAATTATTAATAATTTTCCAGTAAAATGTCAATAAATTTTCATTGTTTTATGGAAAATAGTTTATTTTTAGTATTTATTAGAAAATTATGATATGAATTTTTGCTTAAACAGATCAAAATTGCATATATTTGTAGCAAAAAACATTAAAACGAAGCACTTATTAACTTTTACCGTAAAAGCTTATTATTAACAGAATTATTTATAAAAGCACAATTTATAGAGTTACAGGAAAATATTCTAGTCATTTTATCGTTTTGATTTTTTCCTCTTATTTTTTATAATACTTCAAGCACCGAGAAAAAAGCACTTAAATGATGAAAAAATTACTAAAATGTAGTTTATTAAGTGATTTAACTATGAAATATTTATATTTTTTGTTATGCTTTTCCAAGTTTATAGAATATATATATTTTTTTAATGGACATTTAAAGATTATTTTAAGATCATGTTACCACTCTGTGTGCATTTGACTTTGTGGCTTCAGTTTGTAGATAAATTTTTCTAGTATCTTTTTATAAACTCTTGTCATTTTGTAGTTTAATTAGAATCTGCAATTGCTTATGTAAAACATGAGCTTTAATTATAAAAGCTTAATAATTAGCAGATAATTTTTAAAAAAAACTTTCAAGAACATTTTTAATATAATCTAACGCTAGATTTATTCTATATAATATCCTTGGCAACAGATATACTTTTAACAGAATAGCTGAAAAATAAAATCATAAAGTAAACGAACTATAAATTACAGTTCTTAAAGCTCGCAAATAATTTATTAACGCAATAATTAAAATGTTTTTAAAAGTAGCACAAGTTTGTGCATATATTTTTCTGTAATAAAAATAATGTGTCCTTGTTTGTCCTAATTTTTTTTACAATTTTCCTTCAATGTAAATAAAGATAAAAATTATTTTACCACAATGTTATAATAACAACAACAAAAAGAAAAATCCACTGATAACCAAAGCTTTAGACGAAATAATAAACTTTGTATTGTTCTGTGCTGTCTTCTGTATTCGTTAGCATTGTAAACAGATATTTTTTCCACCAAAAACAACGATTTCACATCAACAAAATAATACAAGAATAACAGAGCAAGAAAAAGCTGCCTTTTTTTATTTAATAATATTATTATTATCCTTTAAAAACTAGGAGTGGAAACAACTTTGAAAAATAAAAATACAATCAAAGGTGTGTACCAAGTGAATTGTACCGTAGTGGCGAATGTAAAATTATAGAAATAATAATAAAACACCTTCAGGCAGTAAAACAAAATATGATAAACAACATCAACAAGGTGCAAAAACAAAAGTTTATTTTTATAACCGTTATAAAAAGTAAAGCTCACCACACAGCTCACAGAGAGGTTAAAGTTGTCGCTCATGATTTAATGACTAAACTAATCATTGCATTTTTTAAGCATTACTGTACATTTCCGCACTTATTCGTTTATTTTGCATAACTATTGTGAAAAAAACAAATTATTTTTATAAATTAAAAAATAAAGCTCTGCTGAATTTCGTTTGCTATAAAATAGTAATTTTTTTTGTTTATAGAAAATATAAAGTGAAAAGAAAGAAATTTATTTAAAAAAAAAATATTTCCATTCAACAAATTGCAATTAAAAACTTGTATTATCTTTTGTGTAGATAAAAAACTATAAAAAGCTGCTATAATATTAAACAAAAAAGAGGAGAAAAATTAAATTGTTAATAACTTTTCTATATTATTATTATTATTTTTCATTCTTTATTCATAAATGCTTTTTATCAGCAACACGCTGTGCGTTATTAATCAGAACAAGTTTGTACATTTGTTTCATTGAAATATTAATTAGATATAGATTAGAAAAAAAATGATATGAAGGTAAAAGCTCATCATCCGCAAATTAATATAAATTTTTTTTTCTTTGCAAAATATAAAAAATAATCCATCAATCATAAAAATTGCTATGCTATGTGGTCTTTTGTTTGAATTTTTTTTTTGTTTGTAAACTGAAAAGGTATTACCCAGTTTTACCATAATTTAAACGAAGAAAGTACACACACACACACAGCCACCCACCCACAAATGGCATTAAAATGACAATAAGGTTGACATTTTTTTGTTTTGTTTTCCTATCTATCCCGTTAAAATCGCCATTTTATGTTTGTTTTGTTTCTAAACAAAAAAAAACATTGAGAATAAAAAAAAGGAAAAATATTTGTTTTAATGAAAAATTAAATAAACACAAAAGTAGAAAGCTTGGAATTTGCTGGGCCCTTTATTTACTTTTATTATTTTTTTGCCTTAACAAAACAAAACGACCTACATCATCATAGTTGACGTTTTTTAATTAATTTGTATTCAGGGAAGTCATAGCATTTTTTTATTCAAAATTACAGAATTTATTTATTTCTTTTGTAGTGAAGAAGCAAAAAATACCTGAAAACTGTAAACAATTATAATAATAGCACAGCGAAAACCGCAAGGTGGTAAAATGTTGTTTTTTTTTTACAAAATATAACCCCATTACATTGTAACTGTTGTAACATTCAATCAACAAATAACATTGAAATGGGTGAGTATTTTTATTATTGAAGGGCACTCAAATCGACAAATATTATTCTACTGTTCGTTTCGTTTTTTGCAACTTTTCGTATACTTGTAGAGAGAATCTTTTGTTAACTTACTTGGCAAATTGGAATTGGTTTGACTTAGTTGTTAGAAAAATTATACTAAAGGTGTTTTAACACATATATTGAACGTGATTTCCGTTTATGCTTTAAGTCAATTAAATTGTACGTGCTTTTTTTTCTGTACCTTAAAAAAATAACAATCTGATCGATGTAAAAATGTCGTGCTTAATCTACTTGTTTTTTTTTTTAATTATTTTCCTCTTTTTTTTGTGCTTTTTTTCTATTTTTTTTGCTATAACATTGTCATTGAAAATAAATGACTAGATGAATGAAAATCGAGACAATACAAGGAAATAACTTTTTGTTACTATAAAAAACGAAAAAAAGCATAAATAAATATTTATTAAAATTTTATTCTTTACAATTTTTAGAAATAATAACAGCGAGCGTCGTGTTAAGTAATAGAAATAAAAAAATGCAAAAAACCTAACAGTTTTTCACTGTTCTTTTCTTTTCTTTTAGCTTTTATGATTTATTTTATTTTTATAATTGTGCAACGTACAGTGTTTTCCGGTTATTAAATAATAATTTTGAATTATTGTTTGGAGACTTTGACTATGCTACAGTGACGATTTTGTGATTGTTTTTTGTTTTAGATTTAAGCATGCCTCCATGATGATTCGAAGTTATTTTCAGCACAGTGGAATACTTTTTGAGCTTTTTTTGCAGAAAAATAACTTTTTTTTGGTTAAAATTTCAATTTTTGAAGTTTATTTAATTAATTTACCAACTTTTTACTTAGTTATTAAGATTATTTGTTTAATTTTTTATAAATTTAAAGCTGTTGGTAGATTCACCACCATTTTCTGGTGTTATTTAGTCAGTCAAACTGAGTATTTACTGTTCAAAAAATAAATAGCAACATTTATTTTTATTATAAAATTTGTGTAAATATAATAAATATTAATGTATTTTTTTTTATTATTTTTTATTATTTTTTATTTAGCAAAAGCAGTGTTAGAAATCAAATCGATGATTATTAAATAATGTCAAATGTGTCATTATTATTATTATTATTCAATAATAAAAAAAGATTACTGATTTATTCAAGTATTATCGGTTATTATAATAATAATATTTCTTAATGCTGCTCTTCAATGACAAACAACAATAATAATAATAATAATAATAATGATAACAGTAGAAGCAAAAATAAATCCATAATCAACATTTAAGTTATAAAGATACATATATGGAAAATATAGAAAATAATAATAAAGAAAAGCTTAACTATGTAACCGGATTTTAGTCGTTACTTTGTCAGTCAACTAAAGCATCTAGGCAAGTATTTATTTGAATTATACATAGAAAAATACATAATAATAATGATAATAATAATGCAATGATTATTATATTTCTTTATAGAGAACAGGAAATAAGTAAAGTGTGAAAAAAAACTTTTATTAATCAGATAACAAGTGGATATACAGTGCTGTTTTTCCCTTTGAATACAATAATTTGATTTAATGATTTTTTCTATATTAAAAACTATTATGATTTTCTTGTTAAGTAATCTATTTTTATGTTAACAAATCGGTTAAATTAACAAATGATTACGCTTTTATTTTTGATAAGCTTTTAACATTATTTTAGGCTTAAAGCTACAATCAACTGAAAATAGATTTTTACCTTATTTTTTTTTTGTCACTTTTGATTGAATTTTTATTTCTATACTCGAGGCTAGTAATGTGATTTATTCTTAATTATAAAAATTTCCTGGAAAAATTGGTCAATTTGTTGTTTCGGTAGAGAGAAGAAAAAAAAAACAAAAAAAAAGGAGCGACTGATTGCCCTAAGCAAAACATTAATAAAGGACGAAAAATAATTTCTGTTTAATTACCCAAAAGAAATGTCTACAGTTTGAAGAATTGAAGGAGGAAAACATTTACCAAGAATAAAAAAAAAAGTAATATTGACTTTTCTTTAACCAGTTTTCCATTTTTTTCTTTTCATTTTTTTACTTTATTTTCAGAATCAAAGCTACCTGCCAACAATGTTTTTGCTCATAAATTTCCCATTGACAAGAATTAAATATTTTTATTTTAAAAATTAATTTAATTTATTTTTATTTTAATTTTTATTTATTTCTATTTTTATATTATTATAATTTTTGTCGGGAAAAGCATAAGCAAAGGAAAATTAAGAAAAAACAACAAGAAGCATCCTGGCTGAACATAAACAACAAAATAAGTAAATGGAAAACTTTTGTTTGTGCAAGAATGAAGGGAATATAAACATAGACATCTGCCAAAAAACAGTGATTTTCATTATTTTCATTTTTTTTTTGAAGATAAACAATTTTCTTTTTTCTTATTATTATTATTATTAATTTTCTTTAAATTAAATTAAAAGAAAAAGTGGAAAACATAAAAAACATTGAAAATTTTGATGAAAAAAAATAAAAATTATTAATTATAAACTTTTCCATAAATTAATGTTTTCTTTATTAATTTTTCTATTTTTTAACGCATTGTAATAAAAATTCGCTAAGACTGCAAATGAAATACCAACAGGTAATGTACAAGGAATTACTAGAATTATTGAAATTATTCTTCAAAGTCTTTGAATTTAATTTAATTAAATTAAATATATAAGTTAGAGAAATGTCAAATATTTTTTATAAGTTAATTTAATTAATATTTAAAGATCTCAAGGATAACATTTCAATTTACCAATCATTATAGCCGTATTGGTTAAGGCTATACTGAACTAAATAATAGTTAGTTTTAGGTTTCTGGTTCGAAACCGAGTCGTCCGCGCAAATAAGTTTGAAAAAAAAAATTTTGCTAAAATCTCAACCAAATACACAAGATGGATGTGTGGAGTGTGTTTGGGGTTTGGTGTTGGTTAAAATAAATAAATAAATATTAATAGAAGGGAAAAATTAATAATTACCAAATAAATTGGTAAAAATTCCTTTTTGCAAAATTTTGTGCGTTTCGTTGGATGTTTTAAAGCTAGTTGGGGGATAGGGGGTCGTTGCAATTTTTTCGTCGGTTCAGTTTCACGATAGTTACATATTTAACCAATGGTTAGTACCACAAGTTTTTACAAACTTAACCAATGGTTAGTATTGCAAGTTTTTTACAATATTAAACCAATGGTTAGTATTGCAAGTTAAGTTTTACAATATTAAACCAATGGTTAGTACTTCACATTTTTTCACATTTCTTCACCAATGGTAAATTTTTTATTTGTACTGAAAATTTGCAAAAATTAAATGACAAGATTTTTTTCAAGTAAATAAAATGTTTTATTTTCAAAATAAAATGGATTTTTTTCTGGTTTTTAATTAATAAAAATATATAATAAATACATAAGATTATTTACAAGATAAGAATAAGATTTTTTATTAATTTATTTACAAATTTTTAATGCAATCAAATGGCTAAAATTATCTTATTAAGTGTCGAAGGAATGGCGACTGCTGCCCAGTTAAATTGAAGTTTTATTTCTGACTGATTATCTTCTTAATTTATCTATACAAGTGACTTTGATTATTTTTTTAAACATTTTAATTGATTGATACAAATAATTATTTATCGAAAAAAGTTAATCAAAATGAAAGAAGATATTTTGATGTAAGAAATGTCAAAAATTCTTCACTGGAGAATAATTAATTAATTAATGATGATCGGTGGTCATACTCTGATGAATACTTTTCCATAATAAATATTTTAATTCTACAAAGAGAACAAAATGAAAAATTAATTAATTTTTTTTTGTATAACAATATTTGACAGAAAGTAAATTATTTTTACTTGATCGCTGGATGATTCTCAATGGTCCGTGCGTCTTGCTGGTACTGCTGGCATTTGCGGTAAGTCAACAGAAAATGTCACTCTTATATGGGGATCCAACGTAATGTAATTTTTCAAATTTTCAATTGCTTGATCAACGGTGGGTGGTTGAGCAACAGTGGCTACAAGTAGAAAAAATTAATGATTTATACAGAAAAATTTAAAACAATTTAATTTTTATTATACTTTTCAACTGCACTGAGTGAATTAATTATCGCTTAACACGGCGAACAATCCTTTGAGTGGACTCCAAGAGAATTCTCAAAATACTAAAATCTACAAACAGAACAAAAAAGGAAAAATTATTTATTTAATGTTTTCCATATAAATATTTATGTCAGAAAATAAATTATTTTTACTTGATCGCTTGGATGATTCTCAATGGTCAGTGGGTTTGGCTGATACTGATGGCATTTACGGTAAGTCAACAGAAGAAAAAACATTACGGATCCAACGTAATGTAATTTTTCAATCCTTTATCCAATTTTTTCTCACTGTACCAATATTGGCACAGGGATTCTGTTTTGATCGAACAAAGTTGCTTAAAAGATTTTCATGTTTGAAATTCCAGTGTAGTACCTATCTGGTCCCTAAAATACAAATAAAAATAATTCTTTATCTAATTTTTATGGTTTTTTATTTTTCTCAGCCTCTAACTTTATTATTTTCACAAAAATTTTAACTTTTTTCCGTGGCATGTAATGGGTTAATTGTTTGATCCTCGGCGGGTGAGTGGCTACAAGTAGAAAAAATTAAATAATTAATTAAATTATACAGAAAAAGAATTTAATTATACTTTTCAATTTCACTTAATATAGTGAACAATCCTTTAAGTGGACTCCAAGAGACTTCACAAATTACTGGAGAATAATTAATTTACTTGTTGTGCGGCGACATTGCGTTGATCGGTGATCAATGGTTACTTCTTCAAAATAAATATTTTAAATCTACAAGTAGAAGAAAAAATGAAAAATTATTTATTTAATTTTATTTTCATATAAATATTTATGTCAGAAAGTAAATTATTTTAATTATTTTTACTTGATCACTGGATGATACTCAATGGTTGGTGGGTTTTGCAGATGCTGGTCACGTTAAGACAACAGAAGAAATAAAATTATTTTTATTTAAATGAAAAATTATGTTCCTCTTATTCATCACTTAATTAATTGATCAACGGTGGGTTGGTGGGTGGCTACAAGTAGAAAAAATAATTAATTAATTTAATTATATAGAAAATATTTTAATTTAATTATATTATATATATTATTTTATATTTAATTCATTTCTATTGCACTGAGTGAATTAATTATCACTAAAATGGCGAACAATCCTTTAATATGGACTCCAAAAAATTTCACAAAATATTATTAATAAATATTATTATTAAATATTATATTATTAATTATTTTTATTATATCATTAAATAGATTATTAAATATTTTATTATTAAAAGGATATTTTTTGCAATGGTCAATGGTTATTTTTTATTTAAGTAAACACGAGGTAAATGTCACTTTCACAATTAGAAAACAAGTACAAAAATGGACACAACAGTTTGCAAAATAAAAAGTTATTAAATAATTTGCAAAGTCAATGCCGCTTAAGTAAGCAAGGACACAGAATTTATAAATATTTAGTGAAAAAATAGACTAAGTTAAAGATTAATAGATAAATGGTAAAAAATATTTAAATGTAAAAATTTAAAAGAATTTGCTAAGTAAAAGTAAAATGATATATATGGAGAAGAAATAGCAAAATAAAAGGACAATGGTTTAGCGAATAATAGAAAAAATATTTTTTTTTTGCACAATAGATATAGATATCTATTGTTCGTCGTCGTCGTCGCACTGCTATTGTTATTGAAATCTATTGTTTGGCTGAAATTTTGTGCATTTTTATCTAACGGTAAATTCTCCAGCCGAGCCGGCCTATTCCCCCGCAGAATAGACCGGCTTGTTGTTTAGAAAAACTAAACATAAAGAGGGAAAAATATATGGACAATCATCATGGAAGGCCCGGCCGCCACAGGCAGAGAAATCGGGAGAGATCTCTAACCTGTGACCAAAGAGGGCAGTTCCACATACCGTGATTTTATGCATGTGAAGCTAAACCATTTTACTAATACGGACCCCCGTCGAACTTGAAAGCAAGCCGGGGATACGTAAGACAACAATGCACACTGCCACGGACGCAGCCGAAAAACGATAATTTTATTTTGTATATATATCATATATGCACAACTTTATTCTTGTGTTCTTTAACTAAACTGAAAAAAATAACTGACTCTATTTACATTGCAAAAAAAAAATATTCAACTTTATTTACATTGCAAAATATTTAGCAAAAACGTCAATATTATCTTTTAATTATATATTTATGCATATTTATTAAAATTCATACATGCAGCATTGTTTTTACATAATTCTTTTCTTATGTTAAATTAATTAAAGGACAATTTATATATTATTTCAATTATTTACCGTATATCAGGTGTTGGATTTCTTCATTTAAAAAAATTAATATCCTAATATTTTAAAATCATATACTTTAGGATAGTTAAATAATTAATGGGTTAATGTTTTAAGGTGTAATCATGAAGGTGATCATGAACAATTGTTGCAGACATATGTGCAGTAGAGTGTTTATTGGAAAACGGTTGGAAATAGTCTTATCATTGCAGTCATCTACGTTTCATCGAATCAGAAAATAATTGATATTTAAGAATTCATCTATTGAGCACTAATAAAGATGTATCTGGAATGCAGATAAAAAAATAATTTACATGAAATTCCATTAATACAATAAAGATTATAATAATAATAATAATTAAATCTGATAATCCATTTAAATACTCCCAACAAACGCTGTGTTTATTCATTTCATTGTGCTTCTTATTTAATGCATCGGAAAAAATACCAACAGGACTACGACGTTCCTACCGGGTGTCTACTGGACACCTCTAATCTTTTTTTTCATTTTTATTTTTTTTGACTTGTATAAATTGTATTTAAATTAATGAAAAACTTTTCCATTATCACTTTGAGTTTTCCGTTTAGTTTCATTTCTATATATTTTGATTTTCGTCTGTGTATGCCAGGTGCTAAGTAACAAATTAATTTATACGAAAAGTTTTACTTTTTAAATGAAAAGCTAAAGTAAAATAGAGAGAGAGAAAAAAAGAATTCTTTTCAGCTTTTTATATACGGAAATTTACTGGTTTTTTATTAAAGCTCTGTAAATATTTTTTTTTGCTGTTAAATAAACGTTAGTTTATGTGCGCTTTTGATATTTTATTTTCTTTATTGCAAATGCACTTAAGGCGGAGGTCAGCGTTAACATTTGAAAGAAAATTGTTTATAGAAAAATTATAGCAAAAAAAAAACACAAAAAATGCAAATTAATAACTGATGAATTGTTTAAGCAGCTTTATTTTTATCCAGAGCTTTATAAAGTTTCTTTTTTTCTTTGTTAATAATAAAGAGTCGAAAGAAATATTTTTTGCTTTATATGAATTGCGAGCTTTTTTTTTTTTGGTTTTAATTCAATTTAAAATAATTATTTTTCTTTCTATTATTCCAAGCTGAGCTTTTGCTTCTTTTATGACAGAAAATTTTATTATACTCTAAAGCGGAGTAAAGTAATAATAATAATAATACGAATAAACCGTCACAAGAATTATAAATGACTTTTGTTAAAGAATTACATTAATATTGGGCGAGTTTTGATTTAGTTTTTCTCTATAGCTTCTTTTTTTTTAATATTGTAAAATTGTCTTATAATATTTGATAAATTTCATATATGCGGTGTTCATATGTGTAATAAGATGAAGATTGATGAGATTGCATAGTGTTAATAGCAATTTTTTAACTCGTGCAAATATAAATGTTGAGAAAATAAATTATTTTTATTATAAATATGATACACTTGCCTGCCGTCAACCAAAAAAGGAATTAAAGTAAAATAAATTATCAATCTCAATTAATATGGATATAAGAACTTTATTTAAGTATTTTTTTCTTTTTACCATAAATTTGTGGTTTTACTATATATGTACGCGGAAATGTATATTCTTACTTATCAATTTTCAAATGTTTAAAGAAAATAATTTATGAATTTAAATTCCCCCGTTTTCAAAGTGAAAACATTAAATTTTATTTTAAGCTTTTACGTTATTAATAAAGTAATTAAAACTAAAAATTATCAACCAAAAATAATCTCTAAAATATTAATTACATAAATTTATTTCAATTAAATAATTATATTTCCTGTAATTTTATTAAATAATAATAAAAAAATGAAAAAACAACTTATTTAATTAAATTGATTAAAGAAAATTCGTTGATAAAAGCAGCATCCGTAAATACAAATTCATAAAACAGGATATTTAATTAATATAGATAAAAAAACAGAGAAAATATTTGCAAATAAATTACCATTAATGGGTTCCTTTTCGATAAATTAATTAAAAACATTTTATTTATGAATAATAATAATAATAATTAATAAATATTTAATTATTTTTCATTTTTAAAATTAAAAAATAAAATTCCTTTTCATGTGAAAATATTACTTTCAGGAAGTATCGAATATTATTTTAGATTTATTTATTTAAATTATATTATTTGTAAAGAGAAAACTTGTGAAAAAAATCCATCAAAATTCAAAGCCAGAAGAAATAATTTCTTTCAAGAAAAGTACAAGCAAAAAATAAATATTAATAATATTAATGGAAATTAATATTTAATTTAAGGAAAAAAAGTAAGAAAAAGTAAAACTTTTCAATTATTTATTCATTTATTACAAAAGAAAAATTATATTATTTCTTTTAATTCTTTCTATATTTATGTTTTACCTAACAGACAGCATTAGAATTTAATATTTTTGCGATCGATAATTTTTGGATAATAACGAACAAACGGAACGAAAAATACAGAGAAAGACAGCTAGGAAGAATAAATTCATATCACTGATTAAACGTCAATAAATTATAATTTTTACTTTTTAAGATCAATATTAAGCTATAATATTTTGTGTACCTTCAACCGTGTAATAATAATAATAATAATAATAATTATGAAAATAGAAAAAACAATACGTTAATCAATCATGAAAATTCTCTCTATTGTTAATTTATTTTTCCTTTAAGACATTATTAATTACTTTTCTTGCCATTCAATAATAAAATCAATTATTTATTTTTATCAATGAATACACATTTAGTTATTAAATTAAATCATTTTTAATGGGGTTAATGGTGGGAATTTTCACTTTTTGATATTGCAAAAAGAAATACAGAAAGCTTTAGTAAAGTGTTTAAAAACACCTGCTGATTTGTAAAAACTGGTTGCAAGGTGGTTGTCTATGTCAGATGACAATCTTTAAGAAAATTTTATTACTTAAAATCGACTCAGCAGGTGAATCAAACATTATTAACCTTATCATTAGTTGTCTACAAATATTTTCCATATTAACTCTGTAACATGTTATCTAGTTAAAGACGTTTTACCCATTTTTTTTTTGTTGTACAAACTAAGAATTATTTTTCATTTAAAAACACCTTATTTTCCCAAAAATTTTCAATTAAAATTAATTAATCTACACTTTTCTCATCAAACATAAAAAATTTTTCAACAATAATTAACCAAAAAATAAACATTGATTGATGTTTGTAATTGAGTAAAATTGAGAAAACATTTTTTTAATTAATTAAATAAAAATATAATTCTTTGCTATAAATCGTTGTGTAAAATTGGAATAGTGAAAAATCTCTTCATTCAAATAGATAAAGAAAAAGAAAAGTAAAATCTTTAGTATAATTATACAAATCGATTTGCCTGTGTACATCCTTTATGTTTATTAATTAACATCAATTAACTTTGTTTCGATATAAGGCAACAGAAGCAGCATCAGCAGCATCAGTAGCTATATAATTTTGTATTTATCATGAAACAATAGTTAGTGAATAAATTTTGTTAGAAAAAGATTTTTCTTTTCTTTTCTTGTCTTTTTCTTCTGTATTTTCGCGTTTCTAATTATGATACTTTTTCTTCTTGTTGTCTATATTTAGGACGAGTAAATACAAACAAGTAGAGCAACGTCAATAGCAACCAATATCAATATCTATCTATCTATATACATATAATCAAGTTAATAATAACAAGACATTATTTAGAAGGCATTAAAATGGAATATTTTGAGGTTTAACTGCCTCATTATTCATGTTTGATGGACTTTTCTCTGATGGTTAACGCCCCATACTAATCGTGTCGCATAATAAATAACTGTAATTAACTGTTTGTTTTTTATATTTCTATAGAAATAATTTTCATTTAATTTTTTTGCTGTTGGTTTAATACCATCTTGACACCCCCAAATTTTTGCGATTTTTTTTTTTAATGCTAATCCATCATTTATACACAATTTTTGCTTTTGTTTGTACTGAAAAAAACGTAAAAGCTTTTTGTATTTTGGGCAAGCGAAATTTTATTTGATTTTAAATTTTAATAAAAAGCTTTGACTGTTAATAAAAATAATATTCTAAAAGCTTTTTTTTGTTTTATGTAATGCGTGGTAATGCATCAGTTAATCAGGAGACACCTGTTTGTTGCAATTTTGTAACTCAGTACACAGTTATTTTATCTTTTATATGCTTAAATATATAAATCTAAGTTTTATACTAAACTTTTTAATGTATAACACCAATGACTTATGACCTTAAGTACAAAATAATTATAACAACATTGATATGTTTGTATTTTCATAAAATTCTATGTTAAACAATTTAACTTAATTCTCTGTTCACTTGTGCAATAAAAATAACATGTTATACTTATTTATTTACATTATGTTTAGGTTTTTATTAAATGAATGTATGATATACAGTATAGAGGGGATGCTTAAGGCATTTTATGAAAATATTTTTCTACTTTGTCCAACGATAAATGTTTCTTATGTTCGTTGCATTTTGGTATTTTTATTGTTTAAAAATTTATATAATGAGTACATAGTGATTTATTTTCTTGTGTAGATGGTAATGTTTTTCTTTAATTGCAATAAGAAATACTGTGTTCTACCTTAAGGAATTTATTTAATATTTAATGTTTAATTGTTTAACAATAATGTATTGATTTTTATGCTAAAAACAACGCTTTTTTTAAATAATCAAAATTTTTTAATATTAATAATTATTCTCAATGGTTTTGTTTAGTTTAATAAAAGAAAATTATACAAGAAAGCTTTATGAATGTTATAAAAATTTGCAATAGAAACTTTTATTACAAAAGATTTGTAAAATTATTATTTAAAACACAAAAGCTATTTAGGTTTTACCTTTACTTAAATACTTTAATCTTTAGTTATGTTTCTTTACATAAACTTTGTTAATTTGAATAATTTTTGTATGACATAAACATTTCCACTATGAAATTCGTATAAGAATGCATCATTATTTTATTATATCTGATTTATTTAAACATAATAATTAATAATTTCTGTCATAAAGATTTATTTATTCTTCTTAAGAAACACTTCAATCAAAACAAAATTATATTCAACAATAAATACTTGTTCTTATTATCATTAAAATATTTCTTTTTTCGACAAAATCAATACATCAGCACGTAAAATTCAAATCAATATTATCAAAACATTATGCTACAAAGAAATAAATAAAATAAATAATTATAATAATAATTCGTTTTGTCTTAAATATTAACGAAAACAAAAAAAAATATAAATTTATCAACTTAGGGAAAAGAAAATAAAATTAATACATTATTTATTTAAATTAATTTTAATTTATACAAATAGAAAGTAGTAGTAGCAGCAGCAGCTAATATATATACTTATATAATAACAATCATTTACAATTCGTTATTATTATATAAAATGGCTAAAGTATTTGTACCATTATAGTTATTATTGATCAATATATAACCATCTATTTATATAAAGATTGTACGAAAATTTTATAAGAAAGAAAAAAAAAGTAAAAAATAACGCTAAAAGAACAAAAAAATAATAATAAAAAGAAGCAGAATATTAGCATAAGAATGTCGTGAATAAAAGGCGGTACTTGGTCGTACAAATATATATATATATATATATATACTCAATATGCAAATTATAAATGAAGTAGAAATAAAAATAAAATGGGCACAATATTGATGAGAAACAACAACGTTGATAACACTTCTATTATTAAACAATTTGATGTTTATGAAATAGGAAAATAAAAGCTAGGCTTTTTCTACATTGGCCCACCCACAAACAAGAATTAACCCAAAACGATTTTATTATTATTATTATTATTATTTTTTTAAAGCTGATAGAAAATTAAATTTTTCTTTAAGTGACCTGTTTTAAAGTTTCTTTAGCGCCATTTAGTATTTTGAAACCCTTTAGAGACCCTTAAATTATTAATTTTAGAAAATTATTTTATATTTCATTGATAAATATTTTTAACTTTTTTATTTACCACACAAAAGCTTTATTATTGAAATAGAATTATTACGAATATGTAAATTCTTCTTTTTTTTATTTTGAAATAATTGAAATAATTATGTATAATTAACCAAATATGTTATACAGATATCAATAGAAATAATTAATTGATATAATTTTCAATTGAAATAATAAATTAGTTTATTATTATTATTATTTGTATTTTAGTTTTGCTGTGCTTTTATTAAATAGTTTTATTTATTTTATTTCTATTAAATATCAATTCAATTGATATATATTTTTAGCATAATTAAATAATAAATAAATTCACAATTTAACATTTATAAAATGACATTTTCAATTATAAATTACACTAATTAAGCTTTGATATATATATACATATATATATATATATACGTTTATAGTTAAATAAATATTTAATCATAGTGAATTCATAGTTAAATTAATCAATAATTTCTTTTTTTTCCCTTTTTTATATATTCGATACTAAAATATACATGATTTTACTTGATCTAATCTAACAATCTGTCTAACATACAATCTTAAATACACCTTTAATAGTATTATGTTATTATGATAAACGGAAACTAACAAATAAGATAAAATCAATATAGAAAAATAAATAAGCTTCGTAAATTACATATAAAAAAAAAATGAGAAGAAAAAAGTCTTATCGATAAACAAGAAAACTTTCACACGTGATATTTGTTGAAGAAAAACCAACAACATAAACGAAAGAAAAATCATAACACTTAGTTAAGAACAAGAAAGGAAAAAAAAAAGACGCGAAAGCTTGTCAACAGTTTGTTTCGTGCTTTAGAATTATTTTCTTTTTTTGCTACAGTGAAAAACGTTACAAAAAGCTTCATTTTTTTGTCGTTACCGTTGTGACATAAATTCTCTAGTCTGAAAGTATTATTAATATGATTTATTGATTGTAATACTGAGACAAAAAAAAAACAACAAAGAAATACCAAGATTAGTATTAATAGCAAAAAATAATACAAAATAGCATTAAAAAAAAGGAGTAAATACGTGTTAAGAAAGAGTAAAATATTTTTCTATTTCTTTTACGAGCTTTAAATACGATGACAAATTATTGATACGAGCTTTATATATGACCAAATGTACTTCACTTACACACGTTAGTAGCAAATGTAACAAACTTTTATGACAAATAATGTCACAGTTTTAGATTTTCATTTCATTTTACAATTTATTTAAATTAATTATTTATTTTAATAATTAAAAAGGTTATTTACTTATAATTAAAGCTTAAAATAAACATTTTAAATTATATAATATACGGTATGTGACATTAAAAGGATTTTTGTATTATATACTAAGATATGGTATAATAATATTGTTAAACGCCTACGATGTAGATAATTTTTCATTTATTTATTAAATCAATGTCAAAACCGTAAAAAAGAAATTAGATTTAAGTCCTGTTTTTTTTTTTTATTATTATTAAATATTATGTTGCTGCTACCTACGTACAAGTATTTCCTTAAATAAAGCAGAATAATCAAGGAAGAAACACCAGAAGAACACGATACACATTTATGTCTGTTATGGATTCTTACTGTTTAAAATTTCGAATGGTTAGTCACAACGAAATAAATATGAATATGTCATCGTAGGCAAATGTGTTTTGTGATAACAAATAATCTGTTTAATCCTTTTTATTTTTCTATTTTAACATATATCATCCGCATGCATACCATTATTAATCTGTTCATCATATTAATATTTATTTTTTCTTATTATTATTATTATTATTATTATTATTTTAACAATTTATAAAGGTAAAGTGTCAGAATATATAAATTTTCTTTGGTGAAAAAATTTGTATGACAAGATTATTCTGTTACAAAATAAGATAAATATATAATTAACGTTTTTATTTTATTTATGTTGGTTGCTTCTGCTACTGATGACGATGATTACTGATGATACTGTTTCTGTTAATGTTAAATATACAGATGTATCAATGAAGTAGTGTAAAACAGTAAAGAAGATTAGCTAATATGCTTCTTGCTTATTTTAATTCAGAGAAACAATACAAAATTATGTTCTCGAGTGACACGTATTATTCAAAGAAAAACGTTTCTACTTAAAATGTCACGTCACTTATGTACAATAAATTGAATTTTCTTACTTCGTTTTTTTCGTTTCTTTTATTCTTTTATCTGCTATTGTGTTGTCTATTTATATTATTTTTGTCTTTTTTCTTATTTACTGAAAAACCAGGTTTTTATTCATACATTTTTACCGGAACGCCTCATTTATGTTAATCAAGAAAATTTATTTGATCAAATTTTTTCTTTCTTTAACCAAAATGATGAAAAAGAAATATTTCATATCCAGATAGAAATTAATTCATTTAAATAACTATGTTAATGTATTCTGAGGAAAATTAGAGAAATTATTTGTGTTTTTTATTTTCGAGAAAAGCTTGTTATGTTATATGAGAAAAAGCTTTAAAAATATTTGATTATGAAATCAGCTTTTATGTTTATTAATTTAAAAAGCTTGAATCTGGTTAAAAAAACTTAACCAAAGTAAATTACTAAACCTAGGAAATAATAATAAAGTGTTATTGAAATTTTATTTCAAATGATACGACCCGATAACGATTATAAAGCGCACACGAAAAGCAGGGAAAAATATGTCAAAAAATTTTCTTTTTAAAAAATAAATAAATAAATAAATTATTTAAATAATAATCATGATTGATTTACACAACATAAATATTCAGGCAAATAAAACAACAGAAAATGTATTGTTTATGTACAGAAGAAAAAAATTGCCTAAATTAAAAATAACAAAAAAAAAAAAAAGAAAGAAAGGAAAATCCACTGTATTTTCATAAAGAAAATCCTTAAATAAATAAACTAATTTAGTGTGCACGCAATCTAGGAATATTTATATTAAGAAAGGGCAAACATTTTCTGTATAATTTTTGTGCTTTTTTTTTCACTTTGTTTATTTGCGCTTCTGTTACCACCAAACACAAACCAAACAAACTTAAAGCTAACACACGCAAATTGTATTAAAAGAATACAAGAGAAAAAAAAAGAAGAAAATTAAGAGAAATAATAAAATTAAGATGTGCGCGCCTCACATGGATATTTATTTATTTTTTGGTTTTTAATTAAAATACTTTTATATTTCGAAAGCTTAAACAGAAAAAAAAAGCTGAAATTGATTTTGTTGTGTTTGTGCTTAGTTTAGTGTCCTTAGTTCATAAAAAATTAACTTGAAAAAGTTTTTATTTATTTAATTTTATTATTTTTCGTTTCATTTTCCACTTTGCAAATATATATATATGAAAGCGCAGTCACCATTAGGCACCACCACATGACAATATTTTTGCAACTTTTATTTTTTTCTTTCTTGTCTTGCCTTTTACTGGTTGTTTTTTGTGTTGCCGAAAATAAAATCATAATAATAATAATAATGAAAGAAAAAAAAAATGAAAATTGATTTATATCAAAAAGATTAAATGTTTATTATGGCACAATAAAAGCGCACAATAATAAAAAAAATAAAAATATTAAATAGAAATAATGAAAAAAGGCAACAAAAATATATATTTATTTATTATTAGATATATTTATGTATATGGTTAGGAGGACTACATTGGCTGAACCATTAAAAATAAAGTTATTAACATGAAATTGCAACTGTATTAAAAATAATAAAATATGTCTATGAGGCAACATTAATTATTTTATGTCAAATAGCAGCAGAAACAGCAGCTTTTTTTTATTAATATTTGCTAATAGTAAAATTTAATAACGTTTTACTATTGATTTGTCGCTGGACTGGTGATTTTGTACTGTCGGAAGGAGATACTGTTATCGAAGTGATGTTTAATGAAAATTGTGACTTTTAACAGCACATTTTACTCGGGAATAGTATTTGAAGTATACAGTGGCTTATGGATTGCAGATTATTGTTTATTATCTGATACGAACTTAAAATCTAGAAAATAGTTGTATGAAGATCCACTTGGATTCAACATTTTATATAATTTTTAACAATCTGCTTTAATTTTAACAAATCTCTAAGCCAATAAATAAAATTAATTGAAAAACTTTCTATCAAAAAAAAAGTAAAATAAAACAAAGAAAATTTAATAAAAATACGACAAAACACGACAACAGGAAAAACAATAATTATTTAATAAATGATAGTAATAAAATAATATTAAATAATGTTAAATAGAGCATAAAAATAAAAACAAAATAAAAAACTAATTTTATAACATCGGCAGTTATCCAGCAGTTTTCAATAAAAGAAAAATAACAAAAAAAAAATTATTAAACGTAAATAAATAAAAGTCGGTTAAAGCAGAACAAAAAATGATAAAATCGTGCTTAGACTTTATTTATTTATTTATTAAAAAAAAAATAAAATAAAAACGAAAAGAAAAAAAATTTAAAGCATTAATAAAATTGGGTAAAAAGGCGAACAGAAAGCAATAAAATTTTACAAAACCATAAGAATAACAATGGGAAAATTCGTTTACAAATAATTTAAAAATAAAATAAAAAAAAACACATGAAAAACTGAATTTATAACAACTAAAGACTATTGTCCTTTTACTCTATTTTCTTTAAATACCATTTATTTAGGGTAAAAAAGAGGAGAAAATAATGAAAAACAATGTAAAAATCTGGCGTTGTTACAAGAATACAAAAGTACGAAAAGTCAAGGCAAGTAAAGTAAAGTAAAGTAAAGTTTTTTTTCTTAAGGTACTTTAAATATGTGGCATCAGAAGCAACAACAGTGGTAACAAAACACCAAAAAGGGATTACATGTCCAGCAAACACAACAATTAGATTTACGAAATACCCACACACCAAACATTGTATAAAAAAAAAAAAATACAAATCAAAGAACAAAACAAAAAAGTTTTATTTGTTCGAATAAGAAAAGCTTCCTTCTATATATATTTGTATTTTTTTTTTCGATTAGTTTAAAAGTTTTATGGGCTGTGTATGCGTCTTCCTGCTTTCAAGTGAGTCAAAGAAATTACTCCCTATCGGAATTCGTCTTATACATATCTAAAGATCAGACTAGTTAAAGTTATTTTGTATTCGAAAGTCTGCAAAGGGTTTTTTTTCGTTTGTCTGTTTATTCTGCTTTCCATCGTGCTTTTTCGAGCGCTTTTTTCTTTAGTTGAACTTTTGTGATCAAATTTTTATTAACGGAAAATCAAAGTTTCTTGTATTTTTTTTTCTCTGAAAACACAAAAAGAAAACTTTCTTGTTATTTCTTTTCTTACATTAAGAGAGTGCAGTTTTTTCTTTTTTTTTGACTGTTTAATTCCCACCGGAAAACAAGTAGTTTCTTATGCATTTCCTGGATTATTGTTATTATCGCTGAACATTACAATGCATTGTTTAATGTTAATCTGGATGAGTGTTTTTTTTTTGCTTTTCAGAAAAAAAGTTTCTTTTTGAGTGATTTTCTCGTCTGTTTTCGAGTGTTTTTTCTTTCTGCTTTAGAAAAACTAATTTTAAAAAGTTTTCTTTAGCTTTTTTCATTTTCTACAAATTTTAAATAGTATTCTGACATTTTTAAGTAGTAAGTGGTGCTTTAACAATTAAAAACACTAAAAAAAAATTAACAATTTATAAAAGAAAGAATATAGAACAGAAAATGACAGTTCTAATGACTTTTGTAAGCTTTAATCGTTCAGTAATCCCTTTAAAACATTGATAAATCTACTGGTATTTCAAAAATTTAAAAAGAAACTTTAAGAAATTCTAGTGAAATATATAAATTTTGTTCAAGTAAATGAAACTGTGATAGAGAACAAGTGATTGTTGTTAGTATTCAATAGAAGTCCGTTTATATATATATTTTTGTTGGTTGTCATTAATCAATTAATAATTCTTAATTATATGAAAGGGGATATATCTTCCCGAAATTTATATACATAAAATGTTAAAAACCATTATATTATCCATTAAATATAAATCTTTTCTCGTTTTTTTTAGGAACATTTTACTCAAACCTTTTCTTTTCTTATACAAAAAACGATCAATAAACGTTTTAATGCCTTAAAATATAGGGAAAATACAATAAAATTTTTGTAAACTTTTTCTTTTAGTTTAAATTTTTTTTATTTTATTTTTATCCGCTTAATGATATCCTTTTAAGTCATTGTATTTAAGATTTAATAAGATTTCTAAAGAATTCTTATGCCTACATTGTGAGTAATTTTTTTTTTGGTTTTGGTTTTCTTTTGCATTTAGGAAAATTGTTTAGAAAAATTATTGCAAAAATTGCTTACAGTTTATTATTATATAATTTAAATTTTATTTATGATAAATCTAACAAGAAAAAGATTGCTTAAAGCGTTTAAATGAAAATCTTGTTGGCGTTCATATAGGTAGCAAATGTTTTGCTAGAAATTTTTCTCATTATTTTACTTTTTTTAAACGTTGAATGATGGTTTGTTGATTTTTATCTCAGTTTTTTACTAAATACATTCGCAAAAAATAATACAAACTATAAAACGTTACTATTGCAGCTAAATACATCAATAACCCCATTGCACATCTTCTCACTTCATAATAAAATAATAAATAAATTTGTTTAAAAACTTTAACAAGTATAGAATGAACTTTTTTAAACAGAAAAATTTATATTTTAAATTATTAAAAAAGAAAACTTATTTTTAATGTTAAAAAAGTTTGAAAAGTGCTTTAAATAATTTTTCAAGAGTAAACTGCTGTCGCCACTATGTTATAATTGAATAAAAATATCATTATTAGATTATTACGAATAAATTTCTCTATCAATAATAACTTAGTCAACGCTTAAATCGCTTTTTAAAATAATTATACAAAAAAGAAAAACATTTTCATAGCTAAAAGGTATTTTCGTGCTTAAAATAGAAAATAAAGCAGCGAAACAAAAATTGTCCATCATTGCAGACACAAGAAAATAAAATTTCGTGAATGAAATTCTTTAACTTTATTTCACTCAAAATGACTAAAGGTATTATTTATGTTATTACAGTCGAAATAAGGTTTTACTTTCAAGCAATGTATTAAGAAAACAACAAAATAACAAAAATAGCGAAAATTCAGTCTAATTAAATATATAACAGATGTAAAGTGTTTTTCTTTTCTTCTTTAACAAGATAATAAAAAAATGGCTCACTTAAACGTGTTTTTTACTTTATTACATAGAAAATAAATGATCGAAATTATTTCGGTTTTGTCTTCATTTTTCTTATTATTATTTGTCTTACTTTCATGGTTTTTGTTTTTTGTATTTTTTCCAAAGATCCCTTATTTTTATTTTCAAATCTTTTTATTTTGTGCTTTTCGTCTGTTTTCTATGCATTTTATAGTAACGAATAATAAAAAGCACAATGGTTTTTTGCCTTTATTTATTTTCGTTTTCTCGTTTGTTGTTTGTTTTACTTTTACGTCCGTCTTTAAGGATTTGAAATGGGTTAATGCGGCATAAGCTTTCAGTAGAAATATAAACACATAAACAAAACTAAAATTTTAATCAGTTTTACGCTTATTTATTTTGTAAAACATTAAATTTAACTCTACGTGAAAAGAAAAAACATAAAATCATTGACACTTTACGAGCTTTTAATGGGATATTTTATTTATTTTCTTCATAATAGTCATAATAATTATTTTTGCAACTATAATCAGTATTTCCTTTAATTATTCATTTAATATTTTTAAACGAAATAAATAGTTTACGATATTTATTTAAAATTCCAAGAAAAACATATATGTGTGTTTTTTGCTTTCGTCTCAGTTATGATAAAAGCTCTTCGTATTTTTGTAATTTTGCCTTTTTACTGAGTATTTAGGTATGAACCAAGCATCTTTTACTGAACTTTGATAGTGAAATGATTGAACTGTGAATACAACAAACAGATCTGCTATATTTCCTCTGTTTAAAACGAAATGATTCAGAATTTTATAAAAATTTTGATAGAACTTTGATGTTTAAAAATTAATCCATCAATAATAATCCATCTCTAATAATTCTTACAGCCAAAATAATTATTTATACAAACTTTACCAGCCAAAAAAACTAACAAAAAATTTTTATTATAACTAAAAAAAAGAAATTATTTCAATTCCAATCTCCCCGTTTGTAACACAAAAAAAAGTAAATATTTTTCATCGAAAATTTCTATTATTGATCCTGAATATAGCATTCGTGATAGATTATTATTGGACAATTTTTCGTTTTTTAAATTTATTTCCATTTAAAAAGCAACGATTTTTACAATCAAGGGAATTTTTGTTATTTTTTTTCCTCTTTATTATTATTTTTATTAATGAAGTGAACATCCTATACAGTTTGGTACAGGGAATTTAAAATAATAATAATACGAAAAAAATTCAAATTATATATTTATTTTATACAAAAAAAAGAGAAATTTTATCATCAAAAGAAATATTTAATGAGAATTTTTTGCTATTTCCTTTTATTTTATTTGAATCCCCTTTGAGTAATTACGTGCAACACCAATAAAATCAAATAATAAATGTGTATAGACAGTAGAGAATAAAATAAAAATGGGATAAACCGTCCACTATTATACCTCAGTTTATATTGATAGGAAAATACCACAGTGAAAATAGATCGGCACAAACATATATTTGTCTATCTATTGATGATTTAAAAGCAAAATTACTGTGGACATATTAATACTTATTTAAAATTCAACAGAAATAACACATTAAATACGAAATAATTTATTTATTAAAATCAAAATAATTTTATAAATGTTTTGATGAAAGCTAATTTCCGTTTAATTTTTTATTATTGATTTTCTATTTATAAAAATTAATACAATAAAAAATCCACCTTGTTAGATCCACCCCTTTCTCTCTGATAAAATTGATGAATTTTCATTATTAATCTGATGATGATGATGATGATTTTTGCTGACCGTTTACCGATTAGGAAATAAAACAACTCTTTTAATGGAGATACATTTTTTGAAATAGATTTTCCAGCATTAAAAATACCACGAAATAACAAAAATTAAAGATAATTATTCAATAATAATATTTTGATACTTGAATTACATAAATCAATAATAAATTCGAGTTAAAAAATTAAATTTTTAATATAAATAAATAATGTTTACGTGGTCTGCGGTTAATAACTTAATTTTTTACGGAAAAAATGCTATTCGATTTATTTTTATTTATAAAATGATCCATTCTGTACTTTGGTCATTGAAAAAAATCCTACAGAAATGCAGAAAGGACTGTCATTAATTTTTTTGAAATAGCTGCTGAGCTTTTCTATTGTAATATTTTCTCTGTAGATTATTTTTCTGTCTTTAATCTAGATTATTACAATTTGTATTAATTATTCTTTAAGAAACAGTTTAAACAAAAGAAACCAGAAATACAAGCAATTCTTTTATTTCTATGTTTAAACCAAGAGATGTAACAGTTTTCTTTAATCAATAATAGAAAAACAAGAAATAAAATAGCATTTCCACGACTTAAAATAATAAATTTTCATTTACAATTTTCTACATCAAATTTTGTACAAATAAATATCAAATAGATTTATTACCAAACAGATTTATTAACAGAAAGAATTAAAACGAATAAACAACACTCCACCATTACTGCTTTTGATATCTGTATCCTTTTATTTAATTTAATATTTCTGTTCAATTTTCATATCAAAAAACAAAACTTTTTAATGCATAATTATTTTTATACAGTCGTAAGAAATAAATAATTATTCTGACCGTAGATTAATTTCGGTTAAAAATAATAAAATTCACAAATAATTTCTACAAAATATATATATATCCCTAAATTTATATAAAAGCTTTAAAATGCAAAATTTCTAATATAGAAATTTAAATAAATTATCCAGATAGAAAATTCTATTTACGCAATATTACTTTTGCTACAAAAAAAAAATAAAATAGAAGTAGAAAAATGAAGGATTTTATTCTTATTTATTTTCCTTGTATTTCATTACTGCTAAGAACTGTGATATTGACGAGGAATAATTCCTATAGAAATTTTTATTTAAATTTTATTAAATCGAAACTCGAACAACTTGTTGTTGTCAATTGAAAATACAATTATTTTTTTTTTCTTTTGCCTATAATATTTAAAGAAGAAAAAATCAAATTTTCAATTACCGTATAGCGTAAGGTAAATAATATTTACGTGCCATTAAGCAATTGTGGCTGATAGAAAAATAAATAAATAAAATATTAAATAAAAATCCAACCATCGCGTTTATATTTCTTTAAATATAGAATTGATATATGAAGATTTTTATGTAATTTTATTTTTATTATTATGATTATTCAGTAAATAATTTTACTTTTCGTTATTTGATAAATGCAAACCGCAGCTAAAACACACAGCGAACCGAAAATAAAAAAAATATATTGAAATTGATTGCTTATGTGAAAAGAAATGTTTTTTTTTTCTTTTTCTTCCTTTTTAACATTTCTTTTCCAGACATTTCACTGGTTGCGATGCAATAAAGTATGAATTTGTCGTTGTTTTCGTTGTCATCGCTGGTATACAATGTTTGATTAATTTTTTTTTTTTACATTACTTCTGTTATCTGAAAGAAAACTTTTCCAATTTGATAGAAGATTTAGATTAAAGAATTTCTTCGTTCTTGTTTTTGTCTGACTGCTAAGAAAAAAAAAAATCGTCAATATTGCACGTTGTAATCTGCAATATGGAATCCCTTATGTAATGTGCTGAATTTGATGGAAAATGTTTTAAAAGCAAAAAATTTGTTATTTATTTTTAAAGAATTGTCTGAGCCTAGGTTTACTTTCTATGCGATTACCAGGGTCGTGAAAATGCAGTCAATTTATATTTAAGTAATAATAAATTAGTTTTTCTTTATTTAAATTATTTCCTAATCAAATAAAAGCTTATTTTAATATTAGTTTTCTTAAGGTTTTCTGATTATTTTCAAGACAATTATATATTTATACAAATTATTATTATGTTTTACAAAGATTTAACTTGTTTAAAATGATAAAACGTGTTTGTAAAATGAACTTTTTTCATTTTCAATGGAAAAGCAACAAAATATTAATGAAATGCGATATTTTTTTAATGTAGTTGCACACTTGGAGTTTTTTCTAATAGTAATAATAAAAATAATAATTTCAACGAAACAAGTAATTTAATATTATATGAAAAGTTTTTCATTTTTCATTTACTAAAAATGCAAAAATAATAATTAACCATTAAAGAAAATATTAATAAAATAATATAGAACATTATTATTATTTATATTTATTGCAATAACTTGGTTATTTCTATTAATAAAACTAATTATTTTTTTATATATATACATTTTATTAGTTAAAATTGCATAACGAAGATAAAATCGATTATAATTGTATAGAGTAATTTTATATTATAACAAAAATTGTATAAAATCTGTAGAGAATTGAAATGAATTTTCTTTTTATTCATTCAGTTATTTAATTATTTCTTGTATAAAATAAATAAAATTATAATAATTAAATAATTGTGGATAAAGATTGTATTTTCTTTACAATATTATATACTTAGTTAGTTAGTTATTTAGCAGAAACTAGGAAAATTCGTAATAAAAATGCTTTAAAAAATGAAAAGCTTTTAATATAAATTTAATAATACTTAAATTATGCAATTAATGATAAAGAAAAATTTATAATATGCTTAAATTCTAACTAATTTTTGCAAATAATAGCCACAAATTAGTATAAAATATTCAGAGAATTAAAAGTGTTTATTTTTCAATGAAATTTTACACGAAAAACATGTTATTTTCAAATGCAAAAAGCATAAATTAATATCAGAAAAAAAAACATTTTAATTCACTGTTTTTCTCTGCTTAAACTGAATAATAATTTAGTAATTTATCTCCACCAACTATAATCAACGCGAAATAAACAGAAACATTAAATTTAAATACATTAAATTCGATTGATTAAATTATTTTATTTTATTTTATGATGAAAAATAATATTTCGATAAACTTAAACGATTATCATAAAATAAAAAGGGAGACTTTCTGTGTACCCAGATTTTTTCGCCAAGAAGAAAATAATAAAACGAATTAAAAAATATTCTTTTAGTTATTTTCTAGATAAAAACCGAAGAAGAAAAAGCAAAAAGAAAAAAATATGCTGAGTTAATACTTTTTCTTTTATTTTTTGCTATACCCTTATATTTTTTCAACCCTAAATCCAGTAACTAGTAACAATCCATTCATACAAGTTTACTAGTACCCTGAAAATAATAAAATAGTCTTACAAACCTAAATAACAACGTAGATAAGCATAAATTGTATGACAGAAAACTATTTAGATGTTTTAAAAAAAATAATAGAGAAAAACATATTAGAACAACAACAGCAATACCACTATTGTACAACCCTTAACTTAAACTAAACATAAATGTTAAAGAAAATATTTATGTTTTATATAGAAGAAAACTTTTTTTTTTAAATACCGAGAAATATTTTTTCGTTAATAAAAACCCCCAACGAGCAACAATGACACAATTCATAGTATAAAATTTGTAAATAAAATTAATTGCACATATTTATATGTAATTTGGAAAGCAGAAAATAATATTAATTAAATTTGCAAATGAAAAAAAAATCTAATTTCTTGTAAAACAAGTAAAATAATATTGAGAAAAAGGTCGCAGTGTTTTGTATCGCAATGAAAATAAAAACGGAAAATTTTCTAAAAAGCAAATAATAATTTGCAGTAAAAAAAATAAAGAAAAAGGACAATGTAATGTACAAATTACTTCAATGAAAATTGATATTTATATAATTTTCTTTCTTTCGAAAGTTTTAAGCAGAAAAGTTCTGCAGCATCATTTTCGCTGATGGAAAATTAAAAATTTCTAAACACTTTATAAATAAAGTAATTTGATTTTCTTTTCTATTCATTCTATACTTTGTCATTTGCAACAATTTATTTATGTCATTTGGAAAATAATGAGTAGCTTAAATAGCTTTAAGTTTAAATTAATTTATTTTATTTTTTCTTACATTAAATCAGTTTTAAGGTACATAAGTAGCGTCTAATTAAATGAGCATCGTTAAAAAAAAAATTCGTATTCGCCTGTAAGTTAATAATAAACATAATGAAAAATTGCAGAAAAAAAGGACAAATTAAGCTTTGTAATATTTTATTTTAATTGTTAAGATTGTCTTTGCTTTAATTACTTTCTTTAAATATTTTTATAAATTTTTTTGAAAGCGTCAGCAGTCATTGTTTGAATAATTTATTGGAATTTTAAGCATTTATAAAAATTACCTGTAGAAAAATTACGAAACAATGCTTTAAGCTATCCTTTTGACACAACGATACTGGGCTTTAAAGTTTTATTTTCTAATATTTCGTTAGATACTTGTTTAAGTGAACACATTTGGGAAAATAACTACACTAGACTGTACAATCATTATTTTATTAAAGTAACTTTAGTTAGTTTTCTATTCAGAATAACACACTATACCCATGGTATTAAGTTCCTATGTCAAGGTATTTCTACGTTCTTCAATGTTACGGTCAAGAAACAATAATATTAAATATTTTCTTTCTGTTTATTTCATTATTCTAAATAATTAAATATTACAAAGTAATTGAAATATATTGCATGATACAGAACGCATATCTAGTTCATATTTAATGAAAAAGGTGATGCTGTATTTATTTCCTTCATCTACATTTACCAATAACATTAATATGTTTGGGCAAATGAAATAAAATAATAATAATATAAAAAATAAAAAACATTAAAGGAAATACACACAAAATGTTTATAAGAATTCCATTATTTATTTAATGTTGTGGTGACGGTCGATGGTGGAGAAAAAAAATTGTTTTCTTGGTATCTTCTGCCGTGCCATATAAGATGCTATGCTATGCTATCCAAATACTTATTTCACAAGAAGAGAAAAATAACAACAAAATATTATAGGCATAACCCAGGTCTATTGATTTTTATTTTTTAAACGACCTCATCGGTTTTACCTTTTTATTATATTTGGTACATTTATTTCACTTATTTCGTGTACGCTTAATATTGGTATAATTTTTCCATGGATAAATGTGTTGATATGATTTACCTTTGTTGGAACAAGAGGACATATAAACGATTAGAAAATTTGTTGCCCTGTTTATTTTTTTTAACTTTAAACTAATAACCGATGAGTAACCAAGTTGGTTCGTGTAATTTTTCCATCTTTGAAAAATAAAATAATAATTTAATTTTATTTAATTGCTTTATTTCACGTAGTTTTTCTTCTAGATAAATAAATAGTAATAATAAAAGCTCTTCATTGAAAGTTAACCTTAATAAATGTTTCTTACATGAAGCGTAATTTTTATTTTTTTTCTGTTTTGCACATCTTTTATGCTTTTTTTGTTTACTTTGCTGTGCAGAAAAAGAAAATGTAATGCAAAAAATATATAATAATTTGATATTGACACGCCTGTCACAAATTGCTATACACTAAATTCATACATTCACAAATAGTTACATTTGTACTTTCGTTATCAAAAAACAAAAAAAAAAACCTTTTTGCAACATTGCTTCGTTATTTATTTAGTTGAACACCCACAATAGCGACAGCAAAAAAGAAAAAACAACCCAACTACACAACGAAACGACACCAAATTTAACGTTAAAAGAAAAATCTAAAACACAGAGAAGAAAATTGATGATAAGGCAAATTTTCTATAGCAAAGAGCACCACAGTAATAGAAATAGCAACAACTAACAAAAAAAAAAGAATTCATTTGATACATTTTATCCAAGTAAAATACAATTTTATTGAATTGAAATTTTCTGTGCGTTTAAAATAAAAAAAAAAACTTAATATAATAAAATTCAAAGTAATGAAAGCATATTGGACGGTCTGAATAACATAAATGTCATCATTGAAAAATGCTTTTAAAAACATGAAATAATAATTTATTTATATGTTACATTTTTATGCAGATTATGTGATATTTTGAGTGCAGTTTAGACTGTTTTAGGCTTGTTATTTATGATAATGTTTGTAGTAAAGTAATCAGCTAAGACTAGAAAATTGTTTTGTTGTACCCTAATAGAGAGTTAACAGAGAACTGATAGGTTTTAAATCGTCAACTAATGACTAGACAATGAAACCTTCGTAATACCAATAGTTTTCTCAACAATGGCACTGTGCATATTCTCTGCATTTTTAATAATTTTTCTATTAATGTGCAAAAAGCACACTGTACCATGTGTGACAAGACAAATATTTTCTTCCCATACTTTTTTTTTCACTCTGTGGCAATCAAAAATGCAAAGTAAAGTGTTTAGTTTGGTATTTTTCTTTTTGCCGTAACTCTTCTAACGTCACCAAATTCTGCTGATGGAATTTTATTACTTATATTGAATTTTTCACTTTAATCATGTTTAGTTGATACAGCAATAACCGCACATTTTTTGTCTTTTTATATTAATAAATTTAATTAAATTCGATTATTGAAAACTAAAATGGATAAGAGATGAAAAATTAAAGACACTCACAGAAATAAGTAATATTTAAGTATACTTTTTAAGTAGATTATCTTTAACTTATTGTTTATCTAGTTTATTGTATTAAAATATTGGTCGATCCATTTAATAGAAAAGTTATCTTTGCTTTATTATTTCACTGAAAGCTTTAAGTTTTCTTCTGGCAAATAAGTTTGTAAAAAAAAAAACGAAATAAGAAAAGAAAAGTTTTGTTTGAAAAAGAAAATTAATTTCTTGGACTTTACATACATTTACATTGAAGCAGCAATAAAAAAAAAGCCACACAGGCAAGCATACATCAAAGTTCTTAAAGATAAGATAAGATAACTTACCAACAAGAAAGACCAAGAAATAATAATAAATAAACAAATAAACCTTACGAAATAGTTCGGATAAATTAAACAAGAATGAATAAAAAGCACAAAATTTTTCTTTGAATATCAAATGCACTCAGTTTCTAGACTTCTTTATTAGTATTTCACTAGCTAAAAACACAAAATACAATAAAACGTATTTAAAAAAAAATAATTTAATAATTTTATTTACTAGAGTAACATCGGAATGTACTCAGAACACAATACATCTGTTCTGACTCTGGTCAAAGAAAAAAAGCGAGAAAAATATTTCTGACTAAAATAAAAAATAAGTAAAAATTTATTCAGCTGGACATTCACTGAATTTGTAATTTTAATGCAATTTTATTGTTTATTAAATACAATACACTGCTTGAAAACAACAAAGTGTTTTTTGCTGTCTGGAAATAAATTGTAATCATGAATATTTTATTCACCTTACCAGGCAGATTGTATAAAACTTTACCACGTATCGTTTCACCTTTGGACATGAGTAATGTCAGTTAGAAAATTAAATAAAAGTTGAATCAACGAACTATAAAATTACTTAAATTCTTTAAAATGAATTTTTTCTTTTCTTTTTTAATTAAAAAGAGTTTTATGTTGACCAAGGAAACATATCTATTATGCAAATATAATTATAAATAAAATATTTGCGCTTAAATTTGATCAGTTATAATTGGTGTATCGTGTTTATCGACAATAAACAAAAAATCAAAACAATGTTTAATGGTTAGATAGATCATTGTCACCTCGTCGAAAGATTAACGTATAAAGGCTCGTACGAAAAAATAAAACTTTATTTTCACAGAAATAACCAACAAAAACATAAATAAATTGTTCTAAAAATATTTTTTTGTTGATTTTACTCTTGAAATATTTCCACCCGTTTTATTCTGTTTATTCCAACATTGTCATTACCAAATGGTAGAGATATGTTTGATGTGAGCGAAAAAAATAAAGAACAAAACCAGAAGCTGGCAAAAAAGGGAAGCAAAGAAAAAAAGTATCATAAAAGTAAAAGCAAAAAGCCATAAAAATTACATAAATGGTGTTATCAGAATTCGATAATAAAATATATATCGTAAATTCCTGTTTATTAATGTCTTTCAGTGATGACCTTTATAGAGTTTTCTTTCTTTTATTATTTTCTATTTTCATTTTCATTTTTTTTTTTTGGTAACAGACATCGACAACCACATATAAATTTATTTATTACTTTTGTCAATAAATTTTTTTTAGTTATTTTGCAATTATTTTCTATTTATAATAAGAAAATTTCATTTTAACCACACAATTAATCTTTGTTAATGATTTTTAATAATTATTTTGATGAATTATCTTAGATTATAAACTAAAATCAGAGAAAACAAATTAAACCACAACAATATGCTTAAACATTAATTACAAATCTCTAATTATTAATTTAATTTTCAAAAAACAACAGAAAGCTTTGTATATTCTTCCTATAATTAAATAAAATTCCCGTTTTTCTAAAATCAATTAACTAAGGTGATGGCCGTTTATTCAATTAATTTAAAAATGTATAAAAACAGATTATTATTATCAAAAATTATTAATAAAAATAAATTAAACATACAGTGCTTTTAAGTGCTTTTATTAAATCTTCTCGTTTGTTTGTTTTTTTTTTTAAATAATAAAAAAATATATAAAAGAAGAAAAAAAAATGATTAAAATTTTATAAAATGGTTTAAATGGTTTAAGATTTAAGCTTTAAAATAATAATATTATTATTATTATTTGCAGTGTTGTGCCCAGGAGTGATTTTATTATATATAAATATATGTATATATATAGGTGAATTTACTCTCTGCCTAGGGCATACGGTTGATGAGGAAATCATATAAGAAGATTATTTATTGGTCAAAATTGTTATTTTACAATTGTGTTTTTCGTTTAGGAAATACTATCAGGAAAAACGATTAGATTAGATATTTGTTGTTCCAATTGGTATACGATTACTTTGTTATCCAGTAAATGTTTGAACTTCAAAGAAACCACAGTAGATATTGAAGTAAATAAATAAAATTATTTTACGAATTTTTAAGAAAATTATCGTCTTTCCTAGAATTTTTAGACCGAAGGCAAGTTTTATACAAAATTATTATTGTATAATCATATTTACTTAGGAAATTCTTTACTTATTTTTATGAAATTAACAATCGAAAGAACGATTTAACATTTGTATGACTTCAGTCAATTATAAAAGCTTTTTCAACATATATTTGTGGCTTGTGAATACGAAAAGTTTTAAAGAACATTAAATTGCAAGTGGAGGCGCCACAAAAAGTTTACACAGGAAAAGGCATTGCTAGTACTATTAACGCCATATCTGGCTATTATATATACAGCTTTTGATCATTTTTATAGAGAAAAATAATTTTTTTTTTTGCTAAAACAAGCGAAAACACATTTATATTTTTTAAAAATATATGAAAACTAAAGAAAATGTTATAGTTAATGACGTATGACGAAGAAAATAAATTACATTTTCAACACACAACGACTATTTAATTAATACGATATGAAAATACTACATTTAAATGAATTTTATCGCTTTATTTATAGAATTTTATCTAATTAAGAAGAGTGAAAGACTTTAAAAATAAAATTTTTAAATGAAAAAAGCTGTCTTTATGTAATTAAATACGATCGAAAAAGCTCTGCGCTAAATTTGTAGCTTTGTTGTTTGTTTTTCTTATATTTCTTATACATTATTCAATTAAAAAATTATTTATTATTTTCTATTAATTGAAAACAAAAAAAAAAAAAAAATAGAAAATTATATGCTTGTGGCATCATTTCAAATGTTATTTAATAACATTATGTTCAATTATTATTATTTATTAAATGAATTTACTAATAATATATATATATATATTTTCTTTGAAATTTTAATTAAGTTAAACAGATAATTAAATTTATTTACTATTAAAATATTTGTTTTAATTTATTTAATCGATTTATTGATTATATTTCATGATAAAAATTTATTTTTTAATCTATAGAAATAATACCCTAGAGAATTTTCTTTTATAAATGACTATATCTGTAAACAAAATTATGTATTAATTTAAATTTAGTATAGCAATAATGATAATAATAATACGGAATACGTTGTTACTTCAATCGTTCAAATAAATTCATTTATTCTCTCTGTTTGTTATTTAAATTGATATCAATTCACCCGATTTCGTTTGTTCAATATTCAACCTATTTTTAATAGAAAACAAAAAATAAAATTAGCATAGGCATGTTTGTCTTAAAGTATAAATATAGTAGTAGTAGTAGTAGTAGTAATAGTAGTAGGGTAAGTAAGGATCAAAATAACATTTAAGCCAAATATGCAAATTGTTTTTCAATGAAATACTGAAAAACTTTCTCTATTTGTTTTTTTTTTTTTTCATTTCTGTTGAACGTAATTCGTGATTAAATTAGAAAATTTCATTTTATTTTTGGAATAGAAGAATTGTAAAAATTCTATTAAAATTTTCGTTTCATTATTATTATATTCGTTTATTTTTCTATTTCACAAAACATAAAATTATCTCATGATTTTCATTTTCTATTATCTATTATGATCTTAATTTAAATATGCTAAAGATGCTTTTATTCGTATTTTTTCTTTCTACTGTACACTTCTCACTTTTATTCTTGTATCATCAGCAGCATAGCAATAGCAAATCAGAAATTTATTTTAATTAAATATGTTATTATTTAATATTTGACATTTATTTAGATTAAATTATAATATATTACGCTGTTATGTTTAAGCAAATTTATAAAAAATAATTGTCCTTGTTATGCGCTATGCATTAATTCGTTAAAATTATTCCAGAAGATACTTATTAATTTTAAAACGAATCCTGGAAAAGATTCGAAACTATAATATAGCGACAAAAGTAAAGTTTACTTAAAAAGCTCATAGTTTTCTTTATTTGTCCTAAATAAGTCATCTTGTCATGCGCTTTATATAATTTTCTTTCAACTTTTAAAACAATTTCATCATTTAAATTTTTATTAATTTAAATTTTACGATAAAACTTTCTTTTTTCAGCAAAGTTAAACTAAAACCAAAAAAAAAAAAAAATTCATTTCAATTAAATTAAAATGTTGGCGAACATTTATGTGCAGATTAAATGATTTAAATGATAATCCGTATGGTTAAAAGATATTATGCACAATTTATTCTTATATTCTAAGATTTATTATATTTTATACATTTTAATACTTATAATAATTATTTTGGTATATAAATTTAAATCTTATATAAAACACTGGTGAACTAACGCAAACATTAAAATAAATAAAAATAATATAATAAAATTAATTGATTTACTATGTAATAAATGACAAAACTTGTTTAACATAAATCTTTTAATCTGCTTGTTAATTTAATTTCGCAATAAAAATAAATAGAAAATAAAATAAAGTAAAATAATAAAACTTTATCATATAAATTGTGTATTTTCTAAGAATAATTTCGTTTACATATGTTTATTGCAATTATACTATATTAATTTAATGCGAAAATTGATTATTGTTGGTTCTTGTTCAAAAACCAAGAGAATATTCCTAACATTTTAACGCGATTAGCTAACATGCTCTTTATAAATAATTTGTCTTTTAAAGAAATTTTCTTTTTCAGAAACAATAATTAATGTTGTTCACAGCTTTTAATGGAACAACACCCAATTATATAATCTTGTTAAACACTGATATATATATATTATATAATAAAACCATATTGTTCTAATATTTTTTCTCAATTGTCCACTGAAAATACGAGTAAAAACGACAGACATACATAGAACAAAAAAAATTTATCACATTTATCTCGTAGTTTTATATAACTAATGAGACACATTTTACTTAGGAAAAGAATAAAACACCAGAAACAAATAATAATATTTTCATGACGGTTATGCTTGTTTATTGTCATATAAATGTGTACAAAGTGATCAATTTTAAAGAGTATTGTTATTCAAGTCACATTCTATAAGCAATTTAACCAGAAATATCACCTAAATGAGCAAAAGACACGACATTGATGGTGTTTGATAAGAATAAAGAAAACTCAAAAACACTAGAATATAGAACAATTCTTAAGAAGCAAAAAATGGTAAAGAATAACATTCGTTGGTGAATCTAGAATCAAATATTAATTTTATAGTCATTAGACATACTTATTTACGAAAAACTAGCAGAATTCCTATCGATGTTTTGGATTACTAGTTTTGGATTTACTATCTAACTAAGGGAACTAAGCTTTTACAGTCCTCTAAAAAAGCTTAAGAGTATCACAATTAGTCTAAAAGCTAATATAATATAAAAACTGCAATAAATATTTTAAAACATAAATAAAAAACAATATTTTAGCTCTGTGTCTATGTTGAAAAAGAATAAATAAAACAAAATCAATATTTCAAAATAACATAAAGTTACAAATTTAGTAATAAAGAAGCTTTTTTTTCTTATTTTCAAATCTTAGAGAAAATCTATGCAAAACGATAAGGATAGAAAAAATGAATAAAAAAAAATCCTATCAATATTTTCTCAAAAGCAATGAAATGGAAAATTGTTGAGATTACACTTCAAATTGTATATGCTTAAAGGCAAGCAGTTTGAGATGTCAATGCAACACACACTTGTACGATAGTCAAGTTAGCAAAATACGCAAATGAAAAATTGAAGAAGAAATAAAATTGCATATATGGCATGCATATTGAGCACTGATTTCATTACGTTTAAGCAACAATAATAAAAAATGAAAATTGAAAAAATAAATCCAATTTGCACAATTTTTCATTCATCAATTTTATAAAAAGATAAATGACATTATTATTATTATTATTATTTTTTTATCAAACATTATTACTTAGAAATATTGCCATTTTGTGACGGAAAAGAACGTCACCCAGGTGATAACAATCAACTGATATTCGCTTCTGTTTATGGATGAATAATAATTTAAAAAATAATTTCAATAAAACCAAATACACTAAAATTGCAATAGAAAAGTGTTAAAATCAATAACAAATAAAACAATTTATATGAGTATTTTCTTAATAATAATTTGCATTAAGCACAACAAGTTTTATAACCGAAGCACTTTCCCAGATGAAAATAAAATAAATGCATAAAAGTACACAAAAAAAAGGAAACCAAAAATTATTTATTATTTTTATCCCTTAAGATTTTATTCTTTTTTCGACAGTAATTATTTTTCCTTTTAATAGAGTTTACCTTAGTTATAACATAATAAAAATGCGCTTGAATCAGCTTTGCGACCGCCACAAAAGCTCTATTATAATTTTATTTTATTCTTTTAAAATGAAAATAATATTTTTCCATATATATTTAATTATTATTTTGCTGAATAAAAAATATGTTTATATGCTCTTTGGTTATTATTGTTAAAAATTGTAGTGAAATGTATGCATTTCCAAGTGCATAGAAACTACTTTTGTATACAACACAAGTTTTATGCTATTAAATATATAAAAAAATTACAAAGAAAGTAATATTACTTATGTTATTTATGGTTTAAAGAAAAATAAACATAATAAAAAGCTTAAGTTACATGAATGTTTGATAAAAGATAATAGAGAATTGAACTTTTTTTATTATATTTTGTATATCATCTGCTTCTACTACTGCTGCTGTTGTTTACGATTTTTTTTTGTTTGCTCTTGCAACATACTCTTGTCCTTCATAAACATATTTTTTAAAAAAACATTTTAATAATATTAGATAAAAGCAAAAAACCAACTATGTAATACATGTTGGTAAACTTAACTTTTAATTTTAAATGAAAAAAATATTAGGATATTTATCGATGTTTATCAAAAACAGAAAAAAAAAAATAAATTGCAAAAAACTTTTTTAATCTATTTTTGCAAGCATAAAAAGTAATTTTTTATTTAATAAATAAAATTTGAGTACTGACACAAAAAAAATATCTAAACAGTAGTTGCTTGCCATCAGATTTCTAGACAATTGGGCGTGATGCGTATGAGGGCGTCATGTGAATTAAGCAAAGTAGAACAAGTTGACCAAAGAATAACAAATAAGCAGTTCGATTCTAGTTAAAAAAGCTTCATTTTAACTTTGTTGAGTATTTTTAAGACGAAAAAAAATATTCAGGGATTTCCAAGTGTCCTGTGATATCAAACAAAAATTGTAATTGAGAAACTTAGTTCAGTTCTTAAGGGCGTCATTACGCATTGTTACGGCACTGTTTAATATAAGGATCATTAATTTTGTGTCGCAAATGCATCTAACTGGATTGTTTTATTAAAAATACAAAATAAAAAAAATACAAAATCGGCCTGAAAAGTTTAAAGGGGCTTAAATTTATTGTTTAAAGTTTTTATCCGACAGTTGTTTTCTCCTTTTTTTATTGCTGTCTGTAATAGTTTTAGCTTTTTGTTAATTAAAATCAAAATCAAAAGCTTTATAGTTAAATTTTTCTAATTTTTTTGGCAAAAAGCTTAAGTAATTTATTTAAAAAAAGCTCTTTTAACTAAAGTGTCTATTATTTATGAGTGATAATTAAAGAAAAATCACTCAAAAAACTTGTACGCAATGTACGAGCATCGTTAAAACATTCAATGCTCTTTTCTTTTTCGCTATTCTAACAAATTTTCGCCTCCATCATCTTTATGGTACTTGGTGTTATGCTTTTTTCAAAGCTTTGAATAATGTATAATTTATACACATCAATTTCTTTTTTATTTTTTTTTTATCTTAACATAATAATGCTTAGCATAACCTCGATACGTGATAATAAGGATGAAGATTTATCACCAATGTATAAACAGAATTTAAAGATATTAAAGTCTGTACTATGTTAATGGTGACATTTACATTAAATGCATTAAAGTAAAGTAAAAAATATGAAGAAGAGGATCATAATTGTAACATTATTTATAGCTTTTACCTACAACAATAGTATTACACTAGATTTTTCGCAATAATATTAAAAAACTTGTATACTTCATCTATTTAATTTGCCAGTGTCAAATTATATTCTTTATTCTCTATACCATATTTTATTTAAAGTTTATTCAACTGCGTATATTTCTATGCTTTTTCACCTGTTTCATTTAAATATAGAAAAAATAAAAATCTTTTCACTGTCAAATAAGAAATCATGAATGAACTTTAAATATTTACTCAGCTGAAGCAAAAAAAAAGAAATGATAATTTTTTTTGTAGCTTTTTATGACTACAAAAGCACAAAATAAGACTTTTTCTGTGTGTGTATAGAAAGTGTGTTAATAATAAGAATAATCAATTGAGTAAAAAGTAGGTCATATATTTTAGATGGAAAATTTACTAGAAAATATACTGAGCATCGACGCATAAAATTATTATTTATCTCGCATAAAAGCTTTGTCGAAAAATAACATAGAACGCCACAGTCTTATTGTTTCAAAGTTTCGTTTGAGGGTAAATTTTTTTACATAAAAACAAAATTAATTTTATGATTAATAAATATGCAAAAGTGCTTGATGAAGTGCAATTGTGTATCCAGGAATACTTAATGAAAACTGACAAATTATAGTTTATAGTATTGGGTGGTAGTTAAACATCCACAAATTATTACTAAACAATTCAATTGAATAATTATTTCATTGAATAAAGTTTTCTTTTATTATTATTTTTGTTTATTATTTATATCATCCCCTAATTTATTTAATAAAATCAATATTTTTAAAATATTTAACGCATAAACGACAACGAAAATACTGTGAGAAAAAAAAAACATGTCTTTTGCATTTAACTAATATTATTTTTAGTCCTCAATTCCCAATCCCTAGATGGTGAGAGATTCTACTTTTTTGTTATTTTATTTTGTTTGTATAAATTTCTTTTTGAAGTTATTTTCTGAAGCATTCATAAAATTTTCTCTCTTGCTATATGTATGTATATATATATGTAGATAGATATTTTAATAAGCTTTTTTCGTTATTATTGTTGAATCTGTTTTCGTTGTATTTTTAATTTTTCCTGTTAAATATGGTAATTATTTCTCTTTTATTTTTAATTTTTCCAGTGAATACATACATATATATGTATATTAATGTTTTTTTTTCTTCAAATATTAAAAACACTTTTGTGTTATTACTATTTTTTTTTTTGGATTTAAATAAGCGTAAAATATACACAAATCATTTATGAAGAAAAACTAGTCAGAAATTATTTTTATTTATAATTTTAAATGTTAAGATAGAAGCATATATTTTTGTGCAAACAAAAAAAAAGGAAGAAAATAATAATAAATATATTTGTGGTAAACATGCAGAGATGCACCAATGGTAATAAAATAGAATATATTATTTTTATTTTTTCTAATACAAAAAAGCATGAATCAGATAACTATATTTTGTATACAAATTGGTAGAACGTATTAAATGTTGGTTTTATCTCAACAGTAAAGCTTAAACAATCGATGTTTTACTGTAATGAATATATACTAAAGACAGGACCCCCTATCATGCTATTTAAAGCGCGCAAATCTATAGCAGCATAACCACTAGAAATTGTTAATAAAAAGCAAAAAAAAGCACAAAAAATAAAACTTTAAAAACCCACACAACTCTGCAGGGTATCGTATAATTTTGACATCAAAATATTTAAATCTCAAAAACATGTTGTTGATGTATGAAATGGAAATTAAGTTTATTTTTATTTATGCTTTAGTATATATTGTTGTTATTGTTTACTTAACTGGTGTACAGTGTATACACAGTGTACAGTGCTATTCAGTCCATTCTGTTGGATAATATAACTCTATTTTTTTTTAATGTTTACAAAATTTAATACCAATGAAAATGACATTTTCATTGTCACTCAAACCATTCAGTGTTTGTTTTTCTTTTTTTTTATTTTTGCATTTCTTTGTATTTAAATTATTTTTTTTTTTTGTGCTTTGTTTTGCTATAACAATGAAAGTATATATACATTGTCATCAAATAACAAATAAAATGTACCAGGTAATAAATTATCTTTAATACACGTTTATCATTCAGTTTGGTGACCAAAAAATAAATAAAAAAAAAAAACTGTATTTAGGTAGCAGCAAAAAATTAAAAAACAGTCCGTTTAATTGATGTCCGCGAGAAAATTAAAGCAAAATAAAGCATTACATTGTTGTACGTGGATAAATGATGTAAACAAAAAAAAAATGAATTAAATTTTAACAAAATAAAACGGAATTAATTTATAAATAATTGTTGGAAAATAAATTAAAATAATAAAAAATGAAAAATATGATTTATTTAAATAAAAAAAAAAATAATATTAATTAAATTATTTTATTTGGCATTAAAAATCTGATTAAGCAAACAAAGTACACGGGATATTTATTCAACATAAAAATAATTTAAATTATTGTTTTTTTTTTTAATTTTGAATTCATAAAAGAATGATTTTTTTTTGGTATTTTAATGCGAAACAATAATTCGCAAATTATGATTTTTTTTACTGTTAATAAAAATCAATAGAATTATTATTTTTAAAGGATTTTATTTAAATAAAAAACCGAAAAGTTAAGAGAATAAATAATTATAAAAGCGTTTCGTGGTGAAAATTCGTTAGAAAATTTTTGCAAATCTAGGACATCGATTAAAACAAAAAAGCAAAAAAGATGCATTAAAGAGCATATATATAGCCAAAATAATATATTTATTTATGTGTTAAGATTGAATTTATGTTTGAAAACACGAAAGCTCATGCTGGGCAAACGTTTGACAGCAACGACCTAAATCGTATAACTTGTATAGCAGTTATGTTATGAAGCCAAAATAATTTTTTACGCGATAAAACATACATTTTTAAGGGTGGATTACAGACAGTTTAATATCGATAATAATAATAAAAATAAAACAGAAAATCTCGTTGATTTTTATAAACGAAACCAAGTGAATAAACAAAAAAAATTCTATCGAACTAAAATCACACAATTTACCTAACAATATTTATTATTTAAAAATAAATTTTAATTACTTAACAAAAAAATAGAAAAAAGCAAGGAAAATACCTTTTTTTTAAACAGTATTTTCATGTTTATTATATTTTCTACCGATTTTTCCTGTTCTTTTCTATACAAAGTGGATATCAGAAAAAAAAAGTTTAAAGCAATCCGAAATAATTACAGCGCAAAGAACTTTTAATTATTTAAAAACTTTTAAAACGAGAATGAAAAATAAAAAAATAATCATTTATCCTGTATAGAAAATATACATATAAAAAGCACACAATAAAACATTCTCGGAAAAGCTAACTAATCTGACTTATGTGGTGTTAAAGAAATAAATTTCTATTTTGCAAAAACCACAATCGTCTGTATTTGTTTTATTTATTTTCATATTTATGTCTGTGCTTCCTTCAGAATTTTCATATGAAAATATAATTTTTATTTTTTTCATTATTATTATTAATTAAGATTTTTCTACAGCAAGCAAGTAAATTCATTCATTTCTTCTTTTTTTTTTGTATTTAGTTAATTTTAGACTTTTAGCGAGAAACACAAACACTTTTATTTAATTAAAAAAAAAATCTAAAGAAGCTTCAATGTTAAAATTCTCATTGCTTTATCAGCAGAAGTATCTTTATTAGTTATTATTTTTGTATATAAATTTATTCAAGAAGATTATAATTGCTTTGAGAAAATTTAATAAATAAAAGAAAGAAAAAAATTGTTCAAATTTTTGTTGTTTATTTCAAATAAGTGCAAAATGTAATTAATTATATGAAGAAGCATCAGCAACAGCAGCAGTAACAACAGAAATATAAGCTGCAAACAAAAAAAAAAACGAAACGAAACGGTAGAATAAAAGGCATGAAACAGTATAACCCAAGAGGTTTGCAAAAATATGTTGCATACAGAATTTTAGTTGGAAAATGCAAGCAAACAATGAATATTTCTTCCTTATATTAGTATTTTTTTACTGCTTTTCATTCTTTACATATCTTAATACAATCATTTTTAGTACAGATCACAAAAGTACTATTTTGCTAAAGCACAAAGTGTATAAACATGTAAATCGAATTAAACTAATTCGCCTCAGTGCAACCATTTCTTGTATGAAATTCATCTCTGGTGTTTTTTATTCCCTTTTATTTATTTATTATTATAACTATTATTTTTAATTAAAATATTTAAACAATTGTAATAGTAGCTGTACCAGCAGCATCCTTAATTATTATTTTAAAGGGAATGCTTGTAGTTTTTCTTTATTTTTTTTTTTTTTTTAATAAATAATACCTTTACCTTGTTATGGAAATTATAGTTAAAATTTCTATGTTAATTCGTATATAATTTGTATTCTTTGTTACGAGAGAATAAAACTTATGTAATAAATTTTTTCATGAAAATGTTTTATCGTTAAAATTTTAATAAATTTTTACTAAGATTATTTTTTTTTATTTTTATTTAGAATTTTTTTTTTTCCAACGCTTATTTATGTTAATTTTTACAAATATCGTTAAAAGAACGTCAAAGAAACAGATTTTTTTATCTCATTAAATTATAAATTTTTCTTAATTATATTTTTAAAACAAATGAATAGAAATTTGTTATAATTTGCATTTCAAGTCATTAAATCAGTTACAGTAACAATTGATACAAAAGCTTGCTTTAAGGACGATAAATAAAAGAATTATATTTGAAAAATTGGTTTTTGCTGATATATTGCTAGTTAATTACTTCAATCATTAAAATAATTCATTAAATATGTGAAAAACTAATAAAACTTTGAATAAAGTATGTTTTGTGAACTTTAAAGCATACTTTTTGGACTAAAACAATTGATAATTAAATCCATTATCGTTAGATCTACTCAATTTACAAATAAATATTCATTTTTAACAATAACAATTATTCTATAAAAATGTACAAAATACAAGTACAAAAAAGCTTTAAAAAATAAATTAAACAAAAGCTTTTCAAATATAAAAACGAAAAACTCTTTGGGAAAACAATAATTATTCCAAATAATTTAAATAAGCAAACAGACAATACCTGAATGGATAAACACAAGACTTGTCTAAAGCAAAGAGAAGCTTTTCTTCATTCTTATTGCTAAAGACAATTCTTTGTTTATTTACTTATTGTTAAAGCTTCATTACAGCGAAAACAATAAACAAATTACCGAAAGAAAAACTAACTTTTAATCTTTTGTTGAGAAATCTTTTATTATGATTTGAAATTGCTTTAGAAAGGATATTCAATTTTGTTTTTCTTTTAGCGTTCCTTTAGATTTAAAGAAAATTATTAATATTTTTTTTTTTTGAATTATCAATAATATAAATTAATTAAATTTATGTCTCAATAAATATTTTCTAATCAATAAACAATTTATTTTATTGATTAACTTTTCTGTCGGCTATTTCAACGAGCTTGTATTTTACAAGGAAATATATCACGTACGTTATTACATAATAAACTTTATTTTTCTACTGATTGTTTTAGATTTGAGTGAAAAATAGAAACAATCAAATTTTCTGCGATTCACAAGTAAACGATTACTAATTGATTTGATTGAGCTTTTAATTTTAATTAACAATTATGATGATACTTTTTGCTTTATTAAAATTATTTGATTTACAAAACAGGTGTAGCAGGTGTTTATGCTAATTTCAATCTTTTTTTTTTTATTAGATAAACCATAAGAACTTATAGTGATTTTTTCAAAATAAAAAATATTTTCCCAATAGTAAAGTAGAATTTTTTCTATTTTTTTCATTGTTTTTATTTTCTTTTAACTTTTATTTATCCTTTTGCCTTGTTACTGCTATATTATTACCAAATCAAATACTACTATCTCCGCCTTTTTTATGTTAAACTCGTATACAAGATCCTTTGTGAATAAATAACAAAAAGTTGTAGAAAAAATATAAATATATATAACTTTATAAATTTATTATGTTTGGACATGGGTCAAAATTCAATCAGTTCATTGTATTAAAAAGTATCTATCTAACAATATTTTCGCTTAACGATAAAATTTTTTATATAAGTTATCAAAAAACAACAATATGAATTTCAAGTTTTTATTTATTTATTTACTTATTTATGGATAATCAAATGAATGACAGACTTTTAGTTAAACAAACAATAATCTTTCTGTTGATTATTTATTTTTATTTTTTTATATATTTATTTATCATTAGATATATTTCATAATTTATTAATAATTCTAATTAAGAAGCATGAAAAAAAAAGAAACTTTTATTATTATTATCAGAGAGAATATGATATTTATTTTATGTGAAAATAATATAAAAAGAAAAATTAAATAAACAAACTAAAAAAGCTCTAACAACAACGAATGACGTCAATAAATATTTTACTGAATTTTCTCTTTTTATCGTTTTTGATTATTCTTTAGAGCTTTTTGTGTGATAACAGTATTTAGTACGTACAAATAAATTCAGAAAAAATATTATTTAAAATTGTAACTAAAAATAAAAAGGATTTAACATGTAAGCGTGGCCTAAATTAATAATTGATTTTACTAAACAGAAGGAAGCACAACGATTTTGATAGGAAAAACAGAGCCATTGATGTTTTATTGAATTCGATTTAAAAAAAAAGCTTTTATTATTATTATTCTAAAAAAAAATGCAGGACACAAGCCAATTCTGTATAAAAACTAAATTTTATATAGTTCCAAGCTTTTAATAACTTAGTTAAAAGTATATTATTTTTAATTGATAACCTGTAATAGTGCACAAAACTAAGTAATATTTTATTTAATAAAAGTAAACATAAAGCTTTAACTAAACCTTTAAGTATTTGATAGAAATTTACTTCTTTATATATCGGAAAAGAATTGACATTCTATTTATTTATGTATGATTAAAAATGACATAAGAAGATGTAATTCATTCTTGCTGCTTCTAAACAGATCAAAATTGACAAAAAAAAAAAAAAATGACTTAATGGTTGTCTCTATTTGTGAAAAGAGTTTTATCATTTCAGTATTTTGTGTAATTTTATATTCAACGGCTTGTATTTTCCATCGTTATATACATTTTTATGTTATGAAAAGTCAACGAGCATTATTTTATTCATATATTCGGTGCTACAAATTTTTTAACGTTTTTTATTTCTATTTTCTTGCATTATATCTTATGTATGATTTGCTCTTGTGGCTTTACGGTCAATTTCTGGGGTTGATTTTTATCTAAGTGCCACTTGACAGGGTGGATTCTAGACATAGACTACGACTTGAATAATAAATATGTATATGAAAATGGTTTACTACATTGGTTGTACTCTTATGAAAAATTCTTCTATTTTTCATTTCTATTTCTTACAATAAACTGCAGCGTTAATAATTATTTTCATAAATTTTTAATGTTTCTTAGTATTTGTTTTAAAAAAATTTCTTTTAATAAATTATAGATAAATAGAGTTAAAATCACATAAATAATTAATTATTTATTTAACATTTAAAATAAATACAAATAAATACTTCATATCGGGATTAATTAAACGTAAATTGGTATTTATCATGCAGATGTAATTTATTTAATTAAATAAAACTTTATTATATTATTTATTCAATCAATTTTATTGTATTGTTATTAACTCTATTGCTTAGTTTGTTGCTTAGTTTTGTTGAATTATCTAAGCACACAATTGTCAAACGATTTGATTAATTGTTATAAAATTTCATTAAATAATTAATCTATGCTATCAACATGTTAAATATATACTTTTTAAAACTTATATATTAGTTACTAATTGATTAATTAAAATAGTTTTTTAGTTAAAATAAACACTTGTTATATTAATCTAATTGCATATTGTTGAACAGTGAATAATAATAATAATTATTGTTTAATGCATTTGGATTATTGGAAAATTTTGTTTGTATATACAAAAAACAGGTTAATAAATAAAACAACATACTTTATTCTATGACATTTTACTACATCGCTATTAATATGTTTGGGATTAATGTCATAAAACTTTATATAAACATAAAACTAGAATTTATTTATGAGCTATACTTGGGTTTTCATCAACTAAATTTTGTTTACTCGTTGTGACAGTTTTACCAACTTTATTAATCACACAGTGTTTATGCAATGTTATTTATTTTATATTTGATATTATAAAGTAAGTAAAAACCTCTAATGCTTCTAACTATTATAATGAAACCGCAGTTTATTTAAATTTTTATTAACAAAAAAAAAACGTAAATAGTAAATAAGAGAATTAAATATTAAATATGACAGACTGATTCCTTTTTAATGTTGCAATCGATATTGTATTTTAGTTTATATAGAAAAACGTTGCATCAGTTTGTTTATTTTGAATAATTTGTCATTTTTAAACGTTGTTTTCAGCAAACTGTGTTCACAGCGGATGCATTTTTAGCTATAAATAGCGAAAATTACATGAATTCAAGTTTAGTTCTTGCAGAGAAATGTCAGAAGCTTAGATTTTGAAACGTTTTATACGTACAGTAGTTTTTCTTTCCTTTTACTATGTTTCCTTGATTGTTTAAGTCTAATATGTCCAATATTTGTTGATAAAAATTACTTTAAATAAAGCTTACATAGCTACTTTAAAAATGAAACTATTTAAACGTTTTTGAAAGACAATAGAAAAAAATTGCAAAAAACTCTAAAAAGGTTTTATATGTCCAGCATTTTGTTAATAAAAGTGACTACTGATCCTTAAATATAATGTTACTTGATCTTAAGTATTTTGACATATTTTTCATTCAATGAAAAAAACTAAAAAACGAATAGCATTTATCAAGCATCAATTTAAAACAGGAATTAATGTATTAAATTTTAAAAGATTGTCTAAACTCTAAATGCTAGATTGTTAAGTGTTATCCATCCGGTAATTTTACTTTCACTTTAACAGCTCGTTTATCCTTATTAAATAAAAATTTTCACGAGCTTAATTTCTTATACACTTAAATCGATTATTTTTTTTTATATAGATTAAAAAAAAAATGAATAAAATAAAAATTCGCACAATGAAATAGACAAAAAGACATTCAAATGTCGCTCTATTATGTTGCTTTCAACATAATGATAAATTGGTTTTTTATTTGTTTTAATATATAGATAGATAGATAGATATTGTATTGCGTAAACAGTCAAGTGCAAAAGTTCAATAGAATATTCATATATATATATTAATAATACTTGTATACTCGTTAATACAAAGTACAAAGTGATAAAGTGCGAATAAAATTTAAAGATGATAAAATAAAAAAATCGCGAATTTTGCTGCTTCTATTCTTTTTAAATAATGAATATAAAAATGAAGAAAATATTTTCACTTGAGTGTTTTTTTCCTTATTTTAAACATATATTTGTATTTTATTTTCTTCAATCATTTTACAGTAGAATTTCTCTCTTACAAAACAGCAAGGATTAAATAACGAGGCAAAGACTTCTTTACGTTTCGTTTCCTTTTTATTTTACATAACAATTTGGATGGCATAAAAATGAAAAAGAAAAAAAAAGAAGCGAAGAAATAAATAATAATAAATCTATAAAAATGTATAAAGAATAACACAAAGCATATATATACACTCCGAATAATAAAAATGAAAGAATGAAAGACATAAATCATCAAGTGACGAATTTCAGGGTATTTACCCTTACGTTTTTTAGATTAATTCAACCGTAGCGCAATAGCGAATTTAATAATAAATAAATTTATATAAATATATAAAAAAAAAATTCTACTTACATTATTTTTTGAAGATTTCTTGAAGAAAAACTTCTTTTTTTTTGGCTGCGTAATAATCTTTATTATTAATTTGCTGCTTTTTATTCCTTTTATTCCTTCTTTTAACATTTATTGAATACACTTATTGTATTCCTTTATAATGTTACAGCAATTTGTGAATAATGTATCCGATTTTTAAAGCGTCTTATTTAATCTGAGAAAGAAAAATGAAAAAAAAAAAAACGTTTTAATCAAAAATTCAATATTAACTCTTCCAGGAAAGAATACGGCAATTAGCTTATAAAGCTGATATTACAGCTTGAAAGCTTAATATACCTTATAAAACAAATTTAATCACCTTTGAATATTAAAATGCAGGAAACTTATTAAATTAAATAAAAAAGAAAAGAAAGAAGCTTCATTATTTTCTTTCTACCCAAAATAAAAATTAATGATTGTCGGATTTTATTTGTCTATTCAATGATTTTTCATCGTTTTTTTTTTTTATTTGCAGCCAGAGCAAATCAATCTTTTTCGCAATTTGGTTTATTAATAAAAAAATAAATTCCATATTTGTGTCCTTTTTTTATTATTATTATTTTTATTATTATTGTTTTTATTTAGAAAATAGCAACATTCTGCTCGATGATGTGTTATAAATGAGATCAATTGTACTTTGATCACGTTTCATATTTGCATACTTGCTGTTTTTTTTTTATTATTACAATCAGTTGATTGGACGGATGGTTTACGGATGTCCGAATGATTCGGTATTATTTTCTCTAGTTTTTCATCAACAAATTTATTCATTTTATTTACAGAAATAAAAAAAAACAATTCATCGATTTATGTATAAATAAAATTGAATAAAAACGTTTCAATGTTTTTTTTTCTTCTATACAACGAAATAAATACTTTTCATTTACGAAATGAAATTTAATTGTAGAAAGTAATTAAGTTAGAAAATACTTTAAAGAGTAATAATCATTATTTTAATTATACGTTTTTCTATTATTATTATTATTGTTATTTCTAGTTAGTTAAAAATCTTAAAATTATTTAAATACTATTACTTTGTTCAAGTGATTTTCCCATTAAACCATTTAATGACTGTTTTTAAGGAGAAAAATTAACTTGTATAGGAAATACAGTAGTTTGTAATAAGAACAATTAAAGAAAATAATTTATTGATTTTCTATTAATTTTACAAGCAAGTAAATAGCAACGGAAATGATTTATTTTAAATGAAAATATTTTTAATATTAAACAATTGTTCTGTTTTAAATAATTATCTAAAAGAAATGTATTTAACTATGGAATTTCAATGGATAATTAATGAATTATTTTCTATTTTTAATAAATAAATAAATTCATTTGAATTTTCTTAACAAATATCACTTTATTTATGTTTATTTTGGCAATAAAAATACAATTCAAATAAATATATATATATAGTTAAGTAAGAAATTTATTACATTCTTTCTTATACATATATATGATTTAATAGAAAAATCTATACTATAAATGCAGTAAAATGTAAAATAAAATTTATTAGTTCAATCATAAAAAAAAGAAAGAAACTTTATTGTTATTATTATTGTTAATAGATTGTTATTAAATCAAATTGCATTGTATAGTGTATAAAATAGCAATAAATATTTTCATAAATTAACATATTCTAGATGCTTTTCCGTATTAAAAGAAAGGGAACCAAGAAAAAAAAAATAATAATTTCAAATAAACGACAAAGTAATTTGTATTTTCATTTTTATCGCAATAAAAAGTGGAAATGTGTTTCTTGTTTTATAAGGTAAACGACGAGTTTATTTTTTATTATTATAATAATAAATAGCTACAATAATGCTTTATAGATATTATAAATATATTCGTTATTTCTTTTATATATATTTAAAGTATGACAAAATAATTTTATTTATATTAAAAAAAAATATAAAGAAATTTACATACGATTTATTGCAGTAACAAATAATACTAAAACATTGATATAACCACAATAATAATGTAACAAAATTTTCTATATGACAATTATTAATTTGCTTTTATTTTGATTGAAAATAATTTATGCATCTGTTACCCAATATTAAACATAAAAAAAAAAGTATTTTACATAGATTTGCCTGTTGTTATTCTCTTTTCTTTGTACAATAAAATTACCAAAATTGTAATGAGAAAAACACAATAAAAGTTTTTCGTAAATAATACTCGATTATATTAATAAATTTATAATTAATCAAAATTAAATATGTGGTTTTAATAAATCAATACATAGTGAGTATACACTGTGCTTTCTAATACGAATAAACTAATTAACCATAGGAAAAAACTTCAATTAGCAAAAGCACTAGTTAAACCATAAGTGATGTTGCATAAAAAATAAATAATAATTAAAACAAACATTTATATCTCATAAATGTAAGTAAAATTATTATTATTATTGTTTGCTTTTTTTTTGTTATTTTTTAACTTTTATAACAAAGCAACACCTGTAGATTATTATCTGTGTAAGACAAAAAAAAAATATGAAAAATAAAATATTAAAACTGAGTAATTAACGTGAAACCATTTGTACCTTTTGTTCATTATTCTTGGTTATTTTTTTATCTTCTTTGTTTTGTATATTATTATTGCATTAAAAAAACGAGAAGATAGTTATTAAAAGCATATTTATGTTACAGCTTTAGTCTTGAGCATAAGTACAGAGATGAGAAGAAGCGTCAGCAGCAGCAGCAGAATTAAAGAAAAATTAATTATAAATGTCGGTGTTTTGACAGTTTCTCTGTTGATTACGTTTCGATTCAATATTTTTTTTTTCTATTATTAATTTATTATTATTTAACTTTAATAAATATCCGACATTGATTTTTAGGAATTTTGATTATACGACAATGAGGAAGAAAGTTACCCTTTTTTATTCACAGAAAACTTGATTGTAATTTTCTTTTCTTTTTTTTTGTTTTAAAGCTTGTAAAAGTTGTTTACTCGCCGATTATAATAATAATAATAATTATTATTATTGTAGAAAATATCAACAAAATCTTATGACAAACGCAATTTCTCAAGAACATTACAAATAAGGGTTTTAAGGTTTTTGTTTATTTTTTTCCCTCTTCTTTTCAAAACAAATAACTTTGCTTCTCTGCTGCTGCTGCTGCTGCTGCTTTTTTTATTCATATTTCAGTGTAAACAATCTTTCATGTGAAAAAAACGTATATATACGGGGATAAAAATATGTATATAAACATATACATAAGAGCAGTTAGTGACTTGATTCATCTATCCTGGGGATACAAAGTCATTACACTGAGTATTGTTTACAAAAAAAAACAATGGAAAATAGAAATGAAAATTTTGCATGAGAAATTTTAAAAACACAAATATTACACACTAAATGTGGTTGTTTTCTTTGTCAAAAAAAAAATATTTATATTTTTCCTTATTTATTTATTTTTCTCATCAATAGAGAGAAAAAATAAAAAAACAAATTTTCCACCTGAAGCTTAAAGTAACAGCAAAACGAATAACAACAAACAGCGGAAAAGTACAAAAGAAAGAAAAAATTAAATAAATTTTCTTCTCTAATAAAATTAAAAAAAAAAAAAAATGAAAATTATTTCATTTGTAAACTCTAAGCTTTTATGTCGTGTTTATGTTTTTCTTATTAATTTTCTTTATTTTTATTTTCAACAAATAAAAGTTTCATTCCGCAAAAGTTTCTAAAAATTATTTTATTAAATTAGCGTAATTAGCGTAAAATCAAAAGAAAACATTTATTGAAAATAATAAATTTCTTTTCATTATTTTTATTTATATATAATTATGGTAGAAATAATTAGCTTATTTAAATTTATGTATGTTGTTAAGATTTTATTTATTAGCATAAAGCTTTATTTTTTTTCCCCAAAAGCTTTCAATTACTGGAGATTTTGTTTTTTGACTAAGAAAAAAATATTTTATCAACAAATATTGACGGTTTAAATACAAAAAATAACAAATTATATTTATAAACAGGAATACACATTAAATTACGAATAAAAATTGGATTTTTCCTATAGGAAAAAATCAATAATATAAAACAAATTCTTTTATAATATTTCCAATCACCAGATAACTAATAACTAGATTTTTTTAAATATAATTATTTAAAAGCTCATTTGCTCAATTTTTTTCTTTTTAAAAACAAAATTGTCGTCGCATCTATACACAATTATCAAAGATGACTTGCTTAATACAGTTTAACCGTGTCATGTCACAATAATCAAGCAGAAATCATGATTAAAAAAAAAAAACGAAATAACGTAGACAATGCTACTGGCTCCAATTTTAACAACTTTGACCTCTTCAATGACAATTAACCAAGTTTTTAAAACTTTTATTACTTTAGCACACAAATCAACAAAAAAAAAAAACCATTAAACTTCAGTGACGAACAATATAAACAAAGTAGAAGAAACAAAATCGTTTAAAAATTACATTCGTTGCGTTTTTATTATTATTTTTTCTTCTAAAAATGTTAATTTATCATTATTCTACATGACATAAGTCTTTATCAACTATTATCTATTACACACAATGTAAATAAATTTTTATGTTATTTTCTAATGAAAAGCTCCTGTTTTATGAAACGATTAATATATAAACATATATGTATGTATATACTGGGCACCAAACATCATCATCATACCGCAAAGTATATTCACATACATGTCGTTAACAAATGCTTGTTTTGAAATACTTAACATCCTTTACACTAGATTGTTGGGGTTTTTTTTTTTTCTTTATTTATTTATTTTCTTGGTTGCGTTATTATTATTATTATTTCAATTTTTTTTTATATTAATGCTGCTGTATGTTTATGAAATATGTTTATTTTTATGAGTGTTTGTATATACTGTTTTTTTTTTTTTCAGTTTTATTAATGCTTTTTATTTTTTTCCTTTTTCTGTTTCTTCTCATTTCTCACATCACAAATGTATACAAAAGAACACTACTTGAAAACATTAAAAATAATATTCTTCATCATATATTTATGTTTGATTAATACAACACCAATTTTAATACTTTTAAATGCAAAAAAGGTATTACCTTCTTTCAAAAAAAAAAAACAGTCGAAAGAAAAACGAAAGAAAATTATGATAAATTGTGTGACATTTTGCTTTTATTCAAGAATAAGTTAAATAGAAAGCTTAAAAGCTTATAGAATTTAATAAAATCAATAAGAAATATTATTTTTAATATTATTTTAACATAAATTAAGCTTTAAAAAGTTAACAAAGTTTTTATTTATAACAAATAAAACAAAATAATTTTTAATGAATTTACAACAGATTTTTGGTGAACTTTTTTTTACTTTTCTATTAACATAGAAAATATATTTATTTATTTTATTATTTTAAGCACAACGTATACGTTTATTTTTTTGATTAAATAGAGCTTAAAGTTTAAACAACAACAAAGAAAATAAATAAAAAGCAAACTTTTATTGCAACGAGAAAAAAAAAAGAAAAGAAAAGAAAAGAAAAATTCATCAATAAAGTAAAATTGTTTATTAAACTTTGTATTACTTTTTTCTATTTGACTTTGTTGTTCAAATTTGTGCATTGCATAGATATTTTTATTTACAAGGATTGTTAGATATACAGGTAACCAGGCGCCATCACAGCGCTTTGGTTTTCTTTTTTGTTGTGCTTTAATGTTTTACAAGAATTTTTACTACTAAAGTAAGCATTATATATTATTATTATTATTATTATTATTATTATTATTATTATTATTATCATATTTTGTCTATCTATTCGTTTTTAATAAAAATAAAATAATTTTTAAATATTTTTCCTATCAAATATACACACAGAAATGAACAATAAGTATTTAATATCTTACAATTTATGATTTTATTATTCTCTTTAACCAGAAAGAACAATGTTTTCATCTGATAACAAAATATATTTATTTATCTATATGCTAGCTTATAGCAAGTGATTTTTCTATATTTATTTATCAAGACTAACAATTTTATAAACAAAAAGAAAATAAGAATAATAATAAACTACATAAAAGAAGAATTATTATTCAAGTCACATACACCAACAGCAGTATATTTGTTGTTACTTTCAATTGCTTTCTGAATGGATAAATGACAAAATTCTTACTGTACAAAGAAAAAATGTATAGAAAAATTTCGTTATATTTATTTATTTAAATAAGTAAAAAGTATATAAACAAATAGACATACATTTACAATACGATGAAATAAGATATAAGTTTATATGTCGAAAAGGTGAAAGCACAAATAAACATGTATCATCATAATATTTTTTTATATACCCTTGATGTAGATTTTTTTTTTGTCTTATCGTTCCCTTCCTTCTATTATATATATTTTATTACATTGACACAACAAAATTACTACTTTTTAAGAAAATAGGTTTTGTTACCTAAAAAGCACATAAAAATGAAAAGCGAAAAATATTTTCCAAGAAAAAATAAAATAAAACGATTTTTCAAAATGAACGAATTGTAAATAGATATTTAGTTGATTTATCTAAGATTATAAATCTGTAAAATTATCCGAAAATATATGTATTTTAGTATAAGTGCTTTTTAAATAAGAATTAATCTCGGTGTTTAATTGCAAATATTAGTGTTTCATGGAAATCTATTTGATAAATTTTGCGGTTTCTATGGAATATAAACTAATTTTGAAATTGTAGAGTAACTTAGATGTCGGAAATAAGTTAACATTAAAAATAGACAAGAATCTGCACACCTAGCATTATCTCTGATGAAATCCTTAGCTTTTCTTTAAAAATTCAAAGTATTTCGTAAAAGTATCGACTATCAATGGGTTTTACTAAAGAAAAGTTTATAATAATTTAGTAAATTCAAACTAAGCACGTTTTATTAACAAAATTAAGCATCTTCACGTTTTAAATGTTTCTTTAACACGTGAAATAAACAATTTTTCACACTTAGTTGTCTAAAAAATAGTTTATTAAATTAATTCAGAGCTGCGTAAACGTTAAACCAAAATAAGCGAGGTTATACTGTAGTAAATTATAAACAAAAATCAAAGAAAATAATATTTTTTAAATCAAACAATAAACGCAAACTGAAAAGTACTTGCTATTTGACTGTTTTTTTTCTTAAAACATATTTTTTGGTTTTCACCGGTAAAAGAAAAAGAAAACTCGAACGAATAACAAACAAAAAAATCGGTAATAAAATATTATACGTGCTCTCTCATATTACCTAGCTTAAGAAATACTCACGATTTTCAACAAATGATTTTATGACTAAACAAATATTTTGTTACATTTATTTATTTATTTATTTATATATATTTCATCTACTAGTACCAGAGAGCATATATAGTATTTACTTTTTTCATTTTATATTGTCACAGTCGTCATAATATTTCTTACACCAGAATATAAACAAAACGATGTAGCACAATGAAATGAAAACACAAGAAAATAAATAAGAAATGTATGTTACCTGTATATGATATATAAATATGATAACGAACAAAAAAAAATGCTAAATAATAATAAAAATAGAAAAATTACTTGATGTCATGAATATTAATTTTTTAAGAAGGAAAACACAGTAGAGACAATTTTTTATTCTAATAGGAATATTTCTGTAACTGACATAAAACAGCAACAATAATAATAAAAATTCCTACTAATTTTGTATTAATTTTCATCTTTATATTCTGTCACACAGTACGGTTTTTATAAAATTTATGAATGAAAGTATAAAAAAAAGACAAAGAATAATTCAACTTTTAATATTTGATAAGAAAAATGTTTTAATACTTTTAAACAAACTTACTGTTCATTTGTAATTGGTTGCAATGTTTTAAGCGATTGCACTTTGTCATAAGACATTTATAAAGAAAAAAGAAAAAACTTTTCCTATAGCGAGAAAAGTTGTTATTTGTTGCATTTTTCTTGTTAGTATTTTTTATTATTATTATTATTATTATTGTGTTAAAGAAAATATTTTCCATGTACAAGCTATATAAATAAAAATTGTTTATGTATGACATAAATTATTTTTCTTCTTATCATCAAACAGCAGTAGCTAAAAAGTCACAAAACTATAGTAAAAAAAAATAAAATGAGAACTTTACGACTTTAAAAGTAGAGAAATATGATTTTTCTATTTTTCTTTTATAAAAATAACTAGTTTTTCACTATTTTTCATTTATGTAAGCAACGATAATACATAAAAGCTAATACAAGTCCAACACAGGTATCTTATATTGTTATTTCGTAGATGAATTGAATCAGTTTAGCAGCTACATATTGTAATTTAATACCTTTAAGCGGTTTATAAAATTTTGTGTTAATCGAATAGCTTTACTACAAAAATTCTTTAGTTTTATTTCTCGCTTTTAAAATTCTTAACACAACTTACAAGAGCTTTAGAACACATCACTATTTACAAACAAGCAAAAAAAAAACCACCAATTACTCACCACATCAAAATAACATTTCAAATTACCATGAATTGTGTTACTAAATGGTAAAAAGCTCTCTCAATATAATTTCAAAAGAAGAAAAAAATTAAACACAAAATTGCAAAACGTTAATAATTCTCATTAAAACTTATAGAAAACTTTTAGCTAATTGTCTCAAATCCAATTTATATACAATTTAAAACTTTGCAGAAAATATAAAACCTTAGCGAAAAGAATACTTTTCGCAAAGAAAAAGAGTCAAGTTAAAAAAAAATACAGAAATAAACGGAAAGAAAACATTATAGGCAGTTTTTCTAGACATGCTAAAAAAAAGCTCACGTTACATGGTGAAAAAAAATAAAGTTTTCATGCTTTTTTTAAAAATAATATTTAAATTCTGTTTGGATTTGTTTATGAAATTATTTCATCAAATTTGATTATAGATATATATATATTGTTTATTTTATCCAGATTATAGCGATTATAATTATAGTAAATAAGTAAAAATAAATTATATTTAATTTATTCATATAAAATTTAATTTAATAATAATTAATATTGCCTTTAATTAATTTTCAGATACAAAATTTTCCTATTATAATTAATTTATCAAACAAGACTTTTAACATTATTTGTTATTTACTTGATATCAATTCACTTAAATATGCAAATATAGATATAAAGTGAGTGAAAATATTATTAGTTTTTGGTAAATAAAATACATAAAAAATTTCAATTATTTTTTTAATCCATTTATAAATATTTGTTTAAAAATAATTTTATTTTTTTTATTGCCTGTTATATATGTTTTAATATTATTATTTTTATGATTATGATTATTGTTTACTAAAATAATAAAATTGTTATATAGAAAATAATAGAGAGAAATATACATTAAACGTTGACTTTGTGCAAAGCTCTATGTAAATAGATTAATTTATATATGTGATTTGAATACAACATAATATTCTATTTATTTATTTTAAGGTTAATAATACAATTATTTTAAGGCAAATTGTTTATTTTATGGCAAAAATACAAAAAGGAGCTAAAGATTATACCATGTTAAATTGAAAGAATGTTTTCATAGAAGGATTTAATATGTCGCGTCTTTATTTTCTCTACAATTTCGTGGATGGATCATTATTAACACTCCAAGTCTCTATTCTATGCCAGATTTTTAAATAAATCTTTTCACTGTTCCTAGAAACAATCATAGGAAATGCAACAAACGTTTTATTTCGTCTGCAGAAAAGCATAAAAAAGAAACTAGTAAAACTTTTCCTCTAGTTATTTGCATACTAAAAAATTAATTAATTAATCACCGAATAGCATTAATAAAACTATAATTTTAATATTTTCTTTTAAAAGTACTTAAATGCTTTCACACTTTGTATTTCGCACAGTAATTTTTTTTTACCACCAAAAACATTATTCTAGCAGTAAAAGCTCTGCTATAACATATTTAATTTTTACTAGTAAAAATATAACAACGTGATTTAAAAACAATATAATAAAAAAATATCTCATTAAACCTTGATACATATCTTTTCATAATTTCATAGCAAATGTAACACGATTTAACACACAGTGAAAAAAAAAAAGCTCTCGTCAATAAATATCGCGCAGCAGCAATATCAAAAAACCTGTTTAAACAAATAAAATTGAAACAAATAATTTTTAATAACCAAATAAAATAAAGGTGCTACATATATATATGTTGTAAAACATAACAAAATAATAATAAATTCAACTAACTATGCTTTGTTGTTATATTGCTAATAAATTTTAAAACATCAAGGCAAAAAAAAAAATAAATAAATAAGAAAGGAAAATTTTATTTTATTTAATGAAATGAGAATTAAGAAACACAATTTAGAGCAACGGAAAAAAATATTTATATAACCAATAAAAATGTTTAAAAAAGAAAGAAAAAAACCAAACAATGTAAACAAGTGTAAGCAGTATTAAAGTGCTCTGAGAAAAAGCACAAAATTTATGACATACACTTATGAACGGTTATAAAAAGCGTTAAGAAAAGTATCTGTAAAAAAATATATATAAGTACGAATTTAGATTTATTTTTCACTTTTTTTGCTGCTGCTTTAATATTTTTCGTTTTTTTTTTTTTTGATTTTAATTTTATTTTCAATTTTCTAGATGATTTTGTAATTTATTTTTTATAGGTTAACAAAAATCCAGAAAAACACTGTGCACATCGTTAAGCTTATTAAAGTTCTGGTAAATTAAGAATATTTTTTTTCTATTCGGTTTTAAACAAATATTCTTAAAAAACATGTTTTATAATATAAAATCGCTTCAATAAATTATAATTTGAAAAGTTTTTATTATAATTAAATGAAATTAAATTAAAATTTAATATTTTCATTTATCAAAAAAATAAAAAAAAAACAAGGGGAAGAAAATTATATATAAAGCTCAGTGAGAAAATACTAAAAGTTTAATTACTTAACGTTTAACATTTTATTTACTTTGAAGAATTAAGACGCCTGTGCTTTTGAGCATTTCCTTCTACTTCTTTAGCTTTAAAATATTTATATACATTTTTTGTTTTGCATAAAAATATAAAATTGTGTTAAGTGCACTATGGAAAATTAAGTTTTTCTTGTATTTTATCCTTCAAACTTTATTTTTAAAAATTTTATAAATTGTGTTATAATGCAATTGATAATGCAATAAAACTAGAAAGATATTTTCTTAGCGTTATTATTATTTTTATTTATTTTTTTATTACTTTTTATAGTAAAGCTCCTAGGAGCATAATATTTGCTTTTTCATAAACGAAAACAATAATATTAAACTTTGTTACCTCTGATTCAATTTAAAGTATTCGCAAACATATCTATAATGTTTTATTAATAATATTATTATTTTCTTCTTTTTGATTAATTTATGACTATTATTTTTATTTAAACAATTCAAGAGAATCAATCAAATTTCAAAAATAAAACATCCTTGAAAATTCTTATATATAGAAAGAAAAACATCAAACGATTTCAATTTTATTTCAAGAAACAATAACGAACAAAAACTTTTCTTATTCTTTTCAAAAATAGAAATGCCAAACCATATGGCTGAAATATAAGATTTTTGCACAATTTCTGTGGTATTATTATTATTTTTTTTTTTTCTAAATTAAATCTACCAGCCAAGATACAAATAAATATTTTTTTTTTTTAATATATTTAAGTATTTCCGTTAAAAAAACGAAACGAAAACACGCAAATTGTTGATAATGGCACTAATTACAGAATATTAAAGAAAAGCTTTTATTTTAAATTACATAATAATAATAATAATTATTATTATTATTACTAATACAACCACGATATAACAATCAAATAAACATGATTTAACTTTCTTTTTCATTACAAATAATAAACTTTAAATGGATTTAAGGAAATAATAAAAATGAAATTATTTTTCGATTTTCATTTTTGAACAATTTCCATTTTTTATTTCGCCTGTTTTTCTCACTCTCGCTCGTTGTATTTTTGTTATTTTGATTAAACTTTTTGCACAAATAAACAGAAAAGTCAACAAGGAGAAAAAAGTTTCGTTCTACCAAAGCACAAGTATTACAATTTTAATATTATTTAATTTAAATTTTAAATGAATATTTAAGTATATTCTTTTGATGACAATAAATGGTTGTTGCTATGGATTCCCAGTTTTTATTTCGTTTTCTTATTTTATCTGTATAAAAGTAAATGCAAAAATAGTGTTATTACATTACTTGATACGATTCCTTTCTCGTTTTTAATGTAGTGCAGTTAATAATGTCGAAAAAAAAATACTAATAAAAACGCATGAGTCACTTTAGAAATGCTTATCACTAACTTTGTCCTTCCTTAACAACGTAAAATATTGTATTAAAAAATGAAGAAATTTTAAGATTTTCAACCATCAAATAACAAAGAGTGAAAAAACAGAATAAACTACTTGTAAAAGGTTAAGAAAAAAAGGAAAAATATTTCAGTGACATACATTTTAAACAGGGGGAAGAAAATATATATACACTTAAATAAAACAGGAAGAAATGTAATAGAGTAAAGAAATAAACTTTTCATTCTTTATTGCTAAGAATTTTTTTATTTTATTAACAACAACTACAACACAAGAAGGAAAACAAAAATATTCGGTACAATTTAAAAAATAATAATAATAAAAGGTAAAGAAGAGTACAAAACAAGAATGTATTAAGCAGAAAAATAAAAGTTTCGTCTCTACAATAATTTGTTAAAAAGAAAATTTTCTGAATTTTTTCCCTATATAAATTACGATTGTTCGCTGTATAACTGATAAACTGCATTTGACAAAGTTAAATCTAAGTTTCTCATAGATGATTGCAATTTGCTTGGGTATTTTTTTTTTTTATTATTATGTATTTCCTCACGATAGAAGAAATTTTGTAAAAGTTTTCTTAAGATTTTTCTCTTCATAAAAAAAAAAATTGATAACATTTAATGCAAACAAAGAGGAAAAAGACGACAAAAAAAGGAGAAAAACTAATTAAAACTTGAATGTTCCTTGAAATGAGTTAAAAAAAAAAATTGCATTTATGTAGCAACGATAAGATTAAACAAAGAAAATGGAACAAGTAAGAACAATAATAAAAAATTATTTCCTTGCTGCCCGTGTTATTAAATTAAAGCATTTCCGTTTGGGGTTTTTTTTTTTCGTTTTTTCACTTTTTAACATTAAAAATTAAACATTCATTTCTTTGCATCGTTAAAATACTTTTTCTTTATAATTTTTCTATAATTTATTTTTGTTGTTAATTAATTCACGAAAAACAATAAAATATCCTTAAAGCACTGATTTTTCTTTTTCTTTTAGTACCACTACTGCATTGAAAACAATAAAAATAAATAAAAGGAAACAATTTTTCCATGTATTCGATTTATTTATTTATTTATTTTAAATTTATTATATTTGCTGGTAAACTTTTATGAGCTTTTTTTTGTGCTACTTTATTTGTTTTTATTTATGCTTTTTAATACAATATTTTTATTATTATTATTTTTTTTTTTTGTTGATTCACATCAGTAAAGTTTAATAATTTTATTGTTATTTATTTTTTGGGTCTGTGGGTTGTCTTTTTGGTGTGTAAATGAATAAATAAATGTTTATTAGAAATAAATATGTTTTCAAAATAAAAAAAGTTATAGAAAATTTATTTAAAAAGCTTCCTTTTTTAAAGTTATAGAAAGAATTAAAGATTTTTGAGCTTTAAAGTCTGATTATTAGTTAAGAATAAATAAAATATTATCTAAGCAACTCAGTATCTCTACAGGATTACGCATTTATAACACCAATATAATGTTTTAATAGCCTGAACAAGACTTGTAGTTTAATTTATACAATATTAATCAGATTAAATTAAGACTTTAAATTGGTTAAGTAATCCTTTGGTTACTATAATATTTACTAATTTAGCAATAGTAAATACATTTCTATACTAATTTTACTTGTTATTAATTCAAAAATATTTTATAACAATTACATTTCCACCAAAAAAACATGTTTCTTAAGATATTCCTATGCATTTTCATTTCTTATACACTTATTTACTAGAAAAACGTCCAAATTATTCAATAGTTCTTAATTCACTGCAACATTTTCAAAAGCTGCTTATACATAGCTTTATCAACATAATAAAGTACTTTATCAATATAAATATTAAACAGAAAAACCTACACTATTATTAAATTTAAAATAAAAGTAAATATTATGCACTTAAAATATATTTATATATTTAAAAGCTTTTTCCATAAAATTATTAAAATAAATATTAAACAAAAAAAAAAAACTTATTAACTTAGCAGCATCAGAAAATGCATTAGAAATTCCTAGAAAAATAAATTTATACATTTTTATTTATATAAATGCACATAAAATAAAATCTAATTAATAACTTTCTAAAGTATTATTATTTAATTATTTAATTAGTTAAAATAAAAAAATAAATGTATGTTTTTTAAGCAGCAGTGATGTATTAGTGATAGCGTGTTTAAGCTCTAATTTATAGCACTCAGCTTGTTTAAATTCAAAGAAGATTAATTTTCATTAAAATTCTAACGAAATAGAACAATTGTTAAATGTATTAACTTCTCGGCGGTAACAAGAAAAATACTGAAATTTATTTAAAAGCTAATACACACAATATTTTATGGACAATACAGCACTGATAAAAAGAGTTTTCCAACTTAAAATTATTATTTTAACGTATCCTATATGTATATGTATATAGACCTGCTATTTAACCGTTTTTCTACATTACATATAATAAAATATAAATTAAAAAAAACATCAACATACGTGTAAGTACATTACCTGGAAGCATAAAATGTTATTTTAATTACATCCATTAATCTACATAATTAAATGTGCAAATAAATTTAATTATTTTTAATGTACTTTTATATTTAACAAGACAAAGGAAAATAACTATATGGTAACAACAGGAAGATGGAAAATCTATCTTTAATTATGTATATTTTTTTTTTACTGTAAAATAATTAATAATAAGAAAATTTATACTATCTATAAGGTTTTTTTGCATTTTTACTTGTGCTACTTGTCACGCACATATGTCACCTTTTTATTATCTATTTTGTGTTTGTCATTGCGGTACGCGTAAACTTTTATGCTTTTTCTAGTAATAAAAAAAAAATTCCGTAATTTGTTACCACAAAAATCTGAATAATTAGTAGAATTAATGCTTTAAAAATAAATTCAATTATTTATAATGCTTGTAAAGTCAATTGTTTTTCAATAAAATATTTTAATTAATTCTTAGCAAAATCATTTAATTAAATATATATAATTATTAAAGCACTAAAAACTTTTCATCTAATGACTTTGTTTCGTAAATCACTGTGGTTTAATAAATTTTAAAATAGTTAAACTGATTCTATGCAGAACAACCGAGATCATTTTCTATGTTTTTTACTGACATAACACCTTAACCAAGTTCTTAATTAATTTCTAGTTGAAAAAGCTTTAAAAACTTTTAAACTTATATGCAAAATTGTTAAGAAAACTAATCCATTAAGTAATTTTAAACATAATTTCAGCATAAATATTGTTATATCTTTAAGTGTTTTGAGTTTTAACAAATAAACACTACTTACTACCCTTTAAAAATTAGTATTTGTCTGTTTTTCATAAATAAATCAAAATTTTAATGCAAAAACAGAAATATTTTTTAAATCAATTATCTTATATTATTAGTAATATTATTAGAAGATAAAAATAAAATGTAACAAAAGCTCTTAGATATAAATTAAGCTTTATAATTGAAGTAGGATTTTTTCTTATTTTTATTTTGATGAAATTTAATGCGTACAGAGATTTCTCTATAAACACTTAAAACCACGCAATTTTTCTTTCTAAATAAAACATAGATTATACTCACTGATTTTATTTTATTTGTGTGCTTTTAATGTGATGGTGTACAAACTAGATAAATACCATAATCATTCTACTTTTCATATACAGAAAAAAGAGAATTTAATTTGCATAACAATCCGAAAGAAAATATTAAGATCAGATATTGAGCTTATACTCATTCTGTCATAGACATAGTCCAGTTCAAGTAATATTTCAATTTAGCTATATCTTTTCATAAAGATTTTTTTCTGTATACTGTCGAATGTTTGTTGACAAATAGAAAAATAAAAAATAAATAAAACCAACAGCGTAAGAGATGAAACACCAACCAATTTAGCTGTCTTTAACTGAATTTAAGGGAAACAAAATTGGACGTTCAAAAAAGAAAATATGTTTCGTTCTAAAGAAAATGAAAATGAAGGGAAAAAAAAATGAAATACCTCATTTAAATATTTTATTATAAATGAATTTTTGCTTTTATTTATTTTTGTGTTTAAAATAAGGACGAAGCTTTACTTATTTACTAAAAAAACAAAAAAATTCCACAATTTAAAGTAAACGAAAATGTTATCATATCCTCCCTTGCCCACATGCAAACAAAAATAAAATTAAAATCTTCCCTCTACTACTATGTCTACATATTTGATTTATTTGGTGAATAATTTTTTCTTTTACTTGTGTAAATGCGTACGCCCTGCGGTTAATATGGCGTAAAATAATAATAAAAATAATAATACACAATTTTTGGTTTTTTATTGTTGCTGGTTTTTAAAATAGGCGACACCGATCACCAACAGTTTTCCCCTCATTCACGATGCTTGAATTCTTTATTTTTATTTAATTTTTAATGTCGCTATGTTCGGTCGTTTTACTTATTAGATTTTTCCACTAACTTTTATTACATTTTCTATATTCATTTAATTTCTTTTAATAGAAAAATTATATATAATTTTCTGTTTAAATCAATAAAAACAATTTTGGAAAACTGTAATACGGTGTATCTAATATGAAAATTTATTTATTTAATACTGTCATCACTGAAAAAAGGTCATTATTTATTAATAAATAATATTTTACTATATACATAGTTTCTCTACTATTTTCATTCATGCATTTAGTTATTTTCCAATGAACCGAAAATTAATCAATAATAAAACTAGAAAATATTTTCTTTCATTTTATTTTATCAGCGTAAGTGTTATTAGTTAAATGTTTAAGACATTTTCTATAAATATTTATAATAAACTACTGCACTTTGCCCTGACGATATTTTTCGTTATTATTATTAAAACTGCAATCGCTAGTTATCACATTATTGTAATAAGGAGAATTTTCCTTTATTGTTATTATTTTTACTTTAAATATTCTTTTTATTTTCTTTTCTATAGAAAAAGCATAATATTAATAAATTTGTTTCAATTTTTATTTTATATAAATATATATATTTGTGCAGCAAAAGCTCATTCATGTAGAACATTTTTGTATTAACAACAAACAAGAAAAATAAAGGAAAAATTCATTCAATTGTACAAAAGGCAACTCTTATACAGTACATTCTCGTTGATTTTTTAATGCAGATTAACTGTGCTGTTTATGAATTTTCTTATTTAGAAGTTTTTCCTACTCAGTTAAATTTTAATGAATTAATTTTTTTATAAAGAAATTTTTATTTTTGATGAAATATTTCCATTTAAAATAATTTAAAAGCTTTTCTGTTCCATTTAAACGTTTATCATTAATCAGTAAATGTTTTTATGCATATATTTATATAAAATATAATTAAATTTCGAGTAAATGTCAAAAAAACACTATTCAAATAATTAAATAACTGAGAAAACACTGTACAATTCTCATACAACAACTAGTTTCTATTTTATGTTTATTAAAAACTCAAGTTACAAAATAAAGTAAAAAAATATTTATATTTTTATTAAATGGACGAGAATTTGTATGATTTCATTGCTTAATTTTTTTATTTTTTGCATACACAAAGAAAAAACGAAAAACAATGCATAAATCAATAAAAAAAAAATAAAAAGCATTGTTTCAGAAGCAGTTTCAACAAAGCATATTATTCATTCGTCTCATAGTTAGTTATTTTCTAAAAAAAATTAAACACGCTAATAAATTATAAAGAACCAACTAAACAAACAACGACAATAACAAGTAAATAAACAAACAACACCACCAAAATTTAAATAAAAAAATATAAACACGCAATGAATGTCAAAAAAGAAAAAAATCTTTATAAATATATATAAAAAGGAAGAAAAATAATAATAATAATAATAATAATACTACAGACGACAGTAGTGATATTAGTGCTAGTAACAGCAGCAACCACTATAAACTTTCAACAAAAGATAACATCAAAAGATTGTCTCTGTTATGACACCATATTTACCCCAAAAAATAAATATTATTTCTATATAAAAAAATGAAAATGAAACGAAAAGCCTTCTAATAACATTTGGCTTTTATTCACATAAAGAAAAACTTTTCTTTTACAATTTTTTTATTATTTATTAAAAATATTTTATTCATATTTGAATACATACATATATAGAGAAATAAAAATTCAATATAAATACATTACGTTACGTTTTATTACGCTACGTTAAATAATATTACGTTAATCCAGATAGATGAATAAACTTATTAATAATTTTTCTATAAAGTTAAAAAAAAACTTTCTTTTATGCAGTAGAAGAAAGCACTACCACCAATCGAAAATCAAAAAAGCATAAAAATGTACAAACAAAGTAGAAAATTTTTGCTTAAACAATTTTTAGTAATTTATTTTCATCACATCATTCGTCAAAATCATTTCTTAACAATCAGTAAAAACTACACATATTATTATTTGCAATTCTATTTTATTGCAAATCTATATAACTATATATTATTTACAAAAAAATAAACAAAGAGAAAAAGTATATAATATGTCTGCAAGAATATTTGTAAAACAAAAAGCTCAATATGAAAATCTAAAGCTACGAAAACGTTTATGCATATAATCTATGGAGTTTCGTTTTGTGTTATTTTTTATTCTCCCTAGATATACCCATATTTATATATAGAATGTATTATTTGAGAAATATTTGAAAGACATTTTATTTTAAAGCCCACAGCAAGTAACAATCGTATATAGCAATAGTAGTAGAGACAGAAATAAAATAAAATAAAATGTTTATTCCCAAAATAAGTAAGAATTTCACATTTTTATATTATTATTATTTGTATTGAAAGGATGAGATTTATCGATGTATCAATCCAACAGAAATATCTATAAATAAACCCGTAAATACTTACAGGAAATGCTTTTTTATTTTTAAGTTAAAATTTCTCATCAAATATCGAAGGATTTTTCTAAATTTATTTTAATGGACAAATTTTTATTTTTCCTTCAATTTAAAGCTTTGAAATTTTCCTTTTCCTTTTCCCTGCTCTGGTTTGTGGTTGTTAAAATTTAAATAATAATTTTTTTTTCTATGGTGTTATTATTCCTTAATTAACAGTGAAAGTAAAATTATGTTGGTTAACACAAAGGCAAAAATTGTAGACTTAATGAAAACACTTTGAGATGATTAAATGAGAAAATTCTTAGAAATAAATCTGACTGAATAGATAATATTTAATTTTTTTTATTCCTTAAAATGCAGTGTGGCTTAACTAGTGAAAGCTTTTTTAAATAAAAATAATAAATTTTTAAATAAAAGTTTGTTTAAACTAATTACTGTACAAAAAATCCTTTTGAAAAGCTTTTAGCATTAAAACAAGTGTTTTTTCCAATAAAATGTATCAAAATTACAGTGCTTCTGTAAAAACTTTTAAACTCGCGATTTAATTGTATTTTAGAGTTAATTATAAGTACTTTATTGATATAAAATTTATATAAAGTTAAATTTAATGCATAAAAGCTTACCGAATTTAATAACTTCGCACTTACAGAAAGGATATATTAATTTTCTTTATTTTATTCACGTATTAACATTTAAGTAATTCTATCGTTTTTTATTTAATTACATTAAAATTATTGTCAATTACTTAATAAAATAAGACTTAATCTGTATGGTTTTCAAACCAATCAAAAAATCTAGACGATACAGTGTTATTTCGTTGACGAGAAAAAAGTAAATAAATTTTCTATTTATTTCAAAATAATAATAATAATTTTTCTCAATTTATTTTACCTAATAAAGTATCAATAAAAACACTTAAAGTATTACAGAAAATTGCGATAAAAAACAATAATCATTTCAAATAATAAAATAGGAAATTATTTACCAAAAAGAAAATAAATACCCATTTGAACGTTTCTGTTTATTAAATTTTCTTAATAATATTTATTTTTATATAGATAGAAATAAAAGTACAAATTTTAATAACATATAATATTAATAATATAAACAATATAATGGTGGTTAGAATAGAAAAAAAAGCTATATATTTATTATTAAACAACAATAATAGCTAGCTAAATCGTAACGCTATGTTCACCAGAACGTAGAAATAAATTCTATTTTTATTATTATTATTATTAAATGAAAGAAAATAAGAAACGTAGAAGAAGAAGAAGAAGCATAATAAATGAAATTAAAATTAAATTTTATTGTTTTAAAAAAAATTAAAATTAAAAATAAATAAAGTAAAATAAGGAAGAACGACAGAAAAAAGTTCCAGGAACGTAAAGTAAATAAGGGAGTTCGTAAAAAATCAATAATTAAAATATAGAAAATCCCATTGCCATGTAATTTTCATAATAAAAAATAATAATATTTTATTTAATTAAACTTTTCTCTATTGTTCTACTAAAAGATACAAATTTTCACATTTAATAAAACACTATTATTCTCATTTATATAATTTTTAGTTTCAACTGGAGTAGATACTAGCATATCTATATACCAAAATAATAAAAGAAAAGAATTAAACAAGCTAAAAAATTATTATTATGATAAATAGAAAAATAGACTGAGTGTGTAATTATTCTTAAGAATTTTATAGAATTTTGTTGCATTTTCAACTCTGCTTAACATTTTAAAAGTTGAATATTTATTTTCAAACAAAAAAATAATAATAAAGGTTTAAATTGCATTTTATAATAATGTAATAAACTGACATAAAAGAATGAAATAATTTTGTATTTTCCTTTCTTTATTTTTTTTCATTAAATTTATTATATTTAAAGAAAGCGCAAAAAAAAAATGAAAATTATTCTAGAATTTCTTACATAAATTACTCAACAATTATATTTTCTGTAAAATTTATTTAATATTTTCTTTTTTTTTTTGCTGTGTTATAGCAGAAATAAAATTTATGAATTTTTTTTTCCCTTCATTTTCTCACTGAATTAATTACAATTTTTATTTTAAAACAACTTAATGCACTTTCCAACGATAAAGAATAATAAATATATATATATATATAAATATTAAAAAGAATTAAAAAAAAAATAGTATAAATACCTTTCAACATTGTTTAAATGAGAAAATAGTTATTATTTTTTTGTACAGTATACGTTTGTTTTTAAATAATTATTTAACACCTGAAGTAAGAATTAAACAGAAAATAGCAAAAAAAAAAAAAAAAAATACTGTATATATTTAGAATGTAATAAAAATGCATTTAATTGCTGCTTAACAATGTGAAAAAAAGCACACATTAAAAAACAGAACAAACGAAAAAAAAGGGTATTTATTATTATACTTAATGACATAAGCTTATAAATTTCTATAAGAATTTAATAGAATTAAATAGGTGATAGTCGCAAACCCGCTAACCATCTAACTCATCGAACCAATTTACATTTGTACAAAAATTATATATATATAAACTGTGCAAAGAAATGAAAACTAACCGCATATAACTAGAAAAAGGGTTTTTATTCGTCTAAATTGTATAACCTGAATTCACCTTTACCTTAACCTTTTTTTTTTTTTGGTTTTTATTTTTATGTACTCGGATTTTACTTCTATTCTTTTTTGCTTTCCTTTATTTTAATAACTTTTTTTTTGCAGGTATCAGAAACATTATTTTGTTTTTATATTGAGAAACTAAGAAACGTAGAGAAGATTTTACGATACATTTGGGATATTTACGTAAGTCAAAAACAATAAAAGAAAAAATTAGTAAATTTTATTTTACTTGCTTATTTTACTTGCGGTATCATCGATTAATAAATATATTCTTATGATGAATAATGAAATATAATTACTTTTCTGTTGTTTTTTTTTTAAACCAAAATCAATAAGCTGACTAATTTTCTATGTTTAAGCATAAAAAACGTACTAAATTGGTGATAAATTAATATGTTTTAGAGTAAATTAATTATGATCTTTATTAAAGCATAAATTTCTTAATAATAATTAGAATGTAATAAGATTTTTTTTTTTGTAATTGTAAAACTGATTATCTATTTTGCATTATCTTGATGGTAAAAACCGAATAAAAAATAGAAAAAACTAACGAACAACATAGACGCTACCATCCAGCAACATAATAATAATAGCACCTTTAATTTCACGCATCGTTAAGACGTCGTTTTAATTATTATACGAAAAAAATAGGTAAAAAGAAAAACTAAAGAAAATATTATAATTATATTTTCTTAATACCAATAGGGAAAACATTGCATAAATTACGAACAAAAATAAAATAATCAATAAGAAATTACAAAATTGAATAAGTGAAAACAGTACAATAGAATAATTTTCTTTATTTTCTTTTATAAGAATATTTATTATTTTTTGATCTAATTTAATTAATTAAAAAAGTAATTAATCTTCTAAATAATCTATTTAACAAAAAAAAGCTCTCTATAAAAATAATAAGTAAAATCGCTTAAAGAAATCACAAGACAAACAAAAACGGTCTGAATACTGGATAAAAAATAATTTTCGAAACAAAGCATTGCAGTTGTATCCAACATAGATAAAAATTTATACAAACGCACCCAAATTTATCCACAAATGTACTAAAAATAAACTGATATATAAAACATGCGGTACGTACACTGTAATACAGAAGAATGCAAAGTGTTTTACGTAAAAATGCCGTAAAAAATCCGTAAAACTAACGTGTAATTTTAATATTAAAAAATAATTACTAAAATTAGGATATTTATTATTTTTTTAATTAAGATAATTAATTAAATATACTTTATTTATAAATAAATTAGTAAAAATATGTAATTTGCAATTATTTATGTAATTATTAGCAATTTTGCCAAAGAAAAGTTGTTTGTTGAGACATCTATTAGATAAAATGATATGTTTGGGGCTGTTATGCGATGATTTGAAGTTACTCAAGGGTTTTTTTCGATAAAATTTATTTTATGTTGAAGGATTTGATACTTATAAGTAAGTTTTTTAGCAAAGTTTTAATGCCAAGTTAAGGAAAATAGCAAAATTCACACTCGCATGCTGAATTTAATAAAGAAATATTTCTATTCGCTGAAACACTATTCAAAAAGCTCATAAGTACTGTAGTAAAGCATTTTCAGAGCTTAAACAAACTTAAGGAACAAATTCTACTAGCAATGTTTTAGGCTATTATTATGTACTAAAAGAAAATTACTTACTTATCTGATATCCAAACAGCATACTAAATTGTTTTGAATTCTCATATTTTTCCCAACACTTGGCGTTCTAGTCATAAGACATCAACAGATTGGCAACGTTCCAAAAATGTTTTAATTTTCTGTAAAATAAAAATGAAAAAATTTATATAAAAACTAAATCCATTTCAATATTATTTATTAATTTTGTCTCGTTGTTATTGTTTATACTAAGCAAAATAATAAATTAATTAATATTTAAAAGAAAAGTCAAATGACGTTAGATTTTTCTGTTTAAATAATTTCCTTCGTTTTAATTAATTTTTTGCTGTTATAAAAAATAAAAAGTGTTTTTTTATAAAAATAAATTATGTAAAGAAATTAATCGACTTTAATGTTAATAAATCATAATTTCGCTATCAGAAATATCACACAAGAAAGAAAATCATTCTTTATCGCTATTTTCAATTTGTAAATAAAATTTCAATTATTTGTAGAAAATGCTTTAAAGAATTTCCTTTTTTTTTAAATTTACGTTAAAGATTTTAGTCGTTTGTTTGTCACAGAGAACATGTGTGTTGAAATTTTGATTGAAAATAAAATAGAAGCAAAAAAATAAAACAGTTAAGAAAGTAAAAGAAAAAAATACTTGATGAAGAACATAAAGTACAGCTGGCATAAAAATCTGTATTAATACTGATGAATGCAACATACCACACATAATATTATATATATAAACATTAATGTTGCATTATCTATGATTTAAATACAAATTAAAAAGGAAAAAACAACAAGAAATCATTTCATTTCGTTATGTGAAGATCATTAAACATTTTTAACCTTTTTATTTGTTTTATTCTCAACTCCTCATCTTATTTTAGAATTTTTATTTACATATTTTTTCTCCGTTCTTTCTTTCTATTCTAATTTTGTTTTCTTCTGCCGCTAAATAATGAGATAAAAATTAAATTACGTGCAATGTTTTATTATTATAATTTTCATTTATTATCTGTTTTGTATGAAAATAACATAAATTTTTTAGACAGTAGCGTAGCAAGGAATAGTCACTTAACACATTAGCAATGCATATTACGAATAACGAAAGAATTTTTCTGAAAAATATTTTAATTTGTTTATATAATTAGTTATTTCTACTAATAAATCATAATAAAAAGTGTTAATTACTTATATTATCTAGTAAATAAATATTTATTTCAGTAATTTACAATAAAAAAGTATTTCTATAATCAATTAAATACATTAGAAGGCATAAAATCAAATAAAAAATGATAAGAAATTAGGAAATGCAAGTAGATTTTAATAACGGAAAGTAGGAAATTATTTTTCTTTTTAAAGTTTTTTTCCATTTAAGTATAAAAATAAAACATTTAATAAAAACTTTAAAGTTAAAGCAATCATTTATGCAACCGAAAACTGAAATATCCATAGAAATATTAAATACATTCGCACATGATTTTCATTAATTAAATCAAAAAAAAAAAATAAAAAAATGAAAAATCCTTCACGCCGGTACTAAATATTTTTTTAAATATTTAACAGAAAAATAAACAAAAACAAGAATTAAACTTTATTAGTGTTATTATTATTATTATAATTTCATTTTAATTTTCTTTTTACTTTTTAATGTATTTATAAAATAGCGAAATAGTAAAAACGAAGAGGAGAAATAATTTTAACATATAACGATAAAAATAGAAACAACAGAAAATGTTAATTTATTTATTTTTGTTAATATAACTTCGTTGTAAAATTGTCTTCGTTATTATTATTTTTATATACATTTGTGTATATATGTATGTTAATACAGTGTTTTTATACTTTTTGGTTGATTTAAAATGTTGTTAAATAGAGTACAGATGAGTTAGTAGATGGATTACCATCTATGCTGTTATGATTTCCTAACAATACATTTAATTTTCTCGTAAAACAATGATGCACATGTGTATTTATGATTTTTTTTTACTTGAAAGTTATTCACGCAAAAAATATTTCCGTTCTTTAATCATCAAACATTTTAATACCTTAACTGATCAACTAACAAAATAATAAAATAAGGCCATCAGGAATTTCTTTAGTTTCAACACAAATAACGTAATTTCGACATTTTATTTTTCTCATTATTAATTATTTATTAAACATGATAATATTTCCTGTTTTTCAATAAAAATAAAACCGATCGTATAGTAAGAAAACAGTGATCGCGATCATGATCGTTAAAATATAATGCGACTTTGGCGACTGTCATGTATAGTTACAGTGAAATTTTCTATGTTATGTTACGTTACGTTAAATTCAGAATCCAAGTGTTGATCTGTTTTCTTAATTTTGTAAATGTTTCAAGAAAAATCTATTTTAAACATTACATACAGAGGAAAATAAAAAAAAAAAAATAGAAGAAGCAAATACACAGTTTATGTATTTAGTACACCGGAATTCTTGATCGGAGATGGATATTTTGTGTTAAGAAATATAAAAATTTAATTTAATTTTTCTTTTGTAATTATTTCGCGTATTGTGTTTGTGATTACGTGCGTACGTGTGTCCCACATCAAAACTGTTAATTAACTTCTTATTAAAAGCAATTAAATTAAATTAAATTTAGTTTTAGCTTATATGTATCGTTGAAAGTGACCTTCGTCGTTAAAAAAAAGTAGAGAAAAATTATTTAAAAACGAATAAAAACAAATATAAATTATGAGAAACAGTTCAGTTACCTGAGTCACACTGTGTTTCAGTTAATAAACTTTTAAAGAATCAATTAAAAAACTTCAATAATTTTAACAAAGAATAATGTCTGAAAATAATTAATTAGTCTGCGTGCTGTAGAGATTTTTCGCAACGTATGCAACGCAGAATAATCATAAATAGATTTAATTAATAATTTTATTTTCCTTTATGGCAAAAACAAGCTGAATAGCAATAATCCAGCATCTACAGTACAACAAGAAAAATGCATCAAAAACAGCAGCAACAAATTGTGTATAAATAAAATGTTTTTTTTTTGGTGAAAATATTAAATGAAAATAAAATATCTTCAGTGTGTATGTGAAATTTAAATATTCAAAAAAAAAATTCCATTAAGAGTTGCGTTGTTTATAACGTAAAGTGAGCGAAAACAATAAAAAATTCGCGGAGGTGTTTATTTAAAAAACTAAAATAAATAACGAAACACAGATTTATAATAATAATTTTATGAATGAATTCGATTTGATTCTGTTTAGGACGAAAAAAGAAAACAAACATAATAGATATAAAGCATATTTTGTGTGTAAAAAAGCGATTTTATTAGCGATGCTAATAAAAATGTAACTACAATAGTGCTGAGAGTAACGTAAAAATTAAATAAAACCCTTAAAAGGCACACAGTGATGTTGCAATATGATTTCAGTGAAAATACAATTTTTTTTCGTTTTTCTATTCATTTATTATTGCACATGTGATGATTTAATTATTTTTAATAATAAAAATCCAAGTGATACAATTTTAGATAATAGTTTTACAGATAATAGTGTACTTGATGCCAATAAAAATATAGTGAATGTTGATGATGATGTTACCGAATCGATTATACAAAGTACATTGACTGTAACAAATAGTAATGAAAATTTATCGTTAAAACAAATTAGTTTATTTGATGAGAATAATAGTGGTGGTTATGTTATGGAAGATGTACGAAATGATGATGATGATGATATACTAGTACAGAATGACAACGATGATGATACAAAGCATTTTTTAAATGACAATCCATTAACAAAGGAACAATATCGAAATCTTCCGTTTACATATTCCAACTACAGACGACCACAACAGCAACATCAGCAACAGCAACAGCAGCAGCAACAACAGCAGCAACAACAAAATCAAATGTTAAATCAGGGATATGATAAAGACGGTGTACAGTATGCACGTGAAATAATTGTTAAACAGGGTCGCGTTAAAGGTATTGTACGAGCAATGCATCCACAATCTGGTTTAAGAAATGTCGACCAGTATTTAGGTGTACCATTTGCTGACGCTCCAGTAGGCATTAAACGTTTTATGCCACCCGGTAAGAAAGTGTTTTTAATTAATAAATCTGCGAACATATCTTATCATTAAATTAATATATCCTTCGTTTTTAATTCACAAAAGGTGCACCATCACCATGGAATGGTTTAAAAATGGCTGGTAAGCTGCCACCAGTTTGTCCACAAAATTTACCAAGTTTGAATAATGTTAACAATAATCTCTCAAAGGGACGATACGACCAGCTAAAAAGGTTACTACCATACCTGAAAACAGAAAGTGAAGATTGTCTCTATTTGAATTTGTATGTACCAAGTCCCAGGGGTAAGTCGCATTCAGTTTTGATATACGAATGTAAATTCAAAACAATATTTTTCTTTGCTATTTTTGTCGCTTTTAATGTAAATAAGTGAAAAAAATAAATAAATAAACAAATTCTATAGAATTTTGTGTAAGAGCTTTTTCTTTAAAGTCAAATATACACATACGAATTTATATAATATTAATATTATTGTCGTTATTTTGTTATGAAAATAAACTCTCGACCTCATTTTGAACGAATAAAAATAATAAATGAATAAAATTTTTCTATATTTTTATATATGCAGAGGGGGCTGGTTCATCACCAAAATATCCAGTAATTGTATATATACATGGTGAATCATACGAATGGAACAGTGGTAATCCGTACGATGGTTCTGTTTTAGCTAGTTATGGTCAGGTGATTGTCGTTACATTAAATTATCGTCTTGGAATTTTAGGTAAAAAAAGAAAAGAAAGAAATAATAATAAATAAAATACACTTTTTTTTTGTGGTAACAAAAACATAAAAATTCTATAGAAAATCATTGTATAATCAAAAATTGATAGGGTTCATGAAGCCCGGCATTAGTGAGCATACTGTAAGTAATTTTGGATTACTAGATCAAATTGCCGCTTTACAGTGGTTAAAGGATAATGTCGGTGCGTTTGGTGGTGATAATCGTGTTATTACATTAATGGGACACGGAACAGGTGCGGCCTGTGTTAATCTACTAATGGTATCACCTGTCGCCAAAGGTAATTCTTTTTTTTATATTTTATTTTTATTTTAACACAAAAAAACCAAAATTAATTATAGTAAATTTCTACGAATATTAATGTATTTTATATTATTATAACTCAATGAAAAAAAGGGTTATTCCACCGTGCAATTTTAATGTCAGGGTCAGCATTATCTGATTGGGCAACAACCAATCATCCATTACAAGCGACAATGCAAGTGGCACAAGGATTAAATTGTCCATTAACGGATGTCAATGAGGAGATGCTGATTTGTTTAAGAAAAAAACGCTATAGTGAGATACTAGGAGTGAGGACATCTTCACCACAATTTTCAACACCCTTTGGTCCGGTTGTTGATGGCCTAGTTGTGCCAAATACACCTCACAAAGTCATGGGACAATACAGTGATATATTTAGTCGGTATGTTGTGTTTATCGGTATTTCTATTGAAATCTTTCACAATCAATAAACAAATAATTTTTTCTTTTCTTTCAGTTATGATTTAATGTTTGGCCTAACCGAACTAGAATCCTATCACATATTAAATGCAGTCGCATTACATTATGGATTATTAGAGAATGAACGAAATAATTTATTACGTTTTTATATGCAAAATCGTTTTGAAATTCGTCCAGACTTGGCATTGGCAAAAACATTAAGCGAGTAAGTCTTAAATAATTATTATATCAAAAAAAAAAAAAAAAAAATCTGAACAATTTTTTATTAGTTAAATTAAAAACAAAAAATGCGAACAGAAAAATATGCTTTTATGAGAAAAATGAAAAATTTATTATTACTTTTACTTAAATAAAAATAATAATAATAATAATATTTTGGCGCCATACTTATGTATGTATTAACAGATATACGGACATATATACGGATCCAAATCGGGCACTTGCAGATGAACATCGTGATACATTATTAGAGATTTTGTCTGATGCGCGGGTGGCAGCGCCAGTCGTTCAAACAGGCATCTATCATGCAAAAGTAAATCCACGTAGCTATATGTATGTGTTTGCACATAATAGTGAAGCAGGGGAATACGCTCATGTAAGTATTTTCTTCTTTACTTTTTGTTTTGATGCAAAAATTTTATTTGGACGATTGTCAAATAATTTGTTTTTTACAAATTTATTCACAAGTTGTCACAAAGTATTGTCGGTGAAGAATTAGCATATGTGTTTGGTGCACCATTGGCACAAGTTGGACCATTTCAACCTCACTATAATCCCCAAGAGAGACTTTTCTCCGAAGCCATAATGAAATATTGGACAAATTTTGCTAAAACTGGGTATTATTTAATTCTTGTTAATTGCCATCGATTAAGTATTTAGAATTTATGTTAAAAATTTATTTTGTTATTTTTCTTTTTGGTGTTAGAAATCCCAAAGCACCATGGAAAGATTTATTTTTAAATTTAAATCCAGTTGATTGGGAATTATACGATATAGATTGGCCAGAGTTCAATAGTGAAAAGCAAAGTTATTTAAATATGGGAATACCGCCTGTGGTTGGATATCGTTATCGTTTTAAGTATATGCAATTCTGGAATGATGATTTACCAAAAGAGCTTAAAAGGAATACAACTGCTAAAACATATGCACCGTATGCGGATTACTTTACATCCAGTCCACCAGTAATGACATCGCGAAGTGGCACCTCATCAATTACAGACACAGTAAATGGAAATATTAATTTTTATCCAATGAAACCGTCAGCAGAACGAACTACTGAAGATCCATATCATAGATTGAAAATATTCCTACAAGATCCGATTATGGGTAATAATATGTATAGTGCACAATCAACTGTTGTCTCAACTTCAACCGAAAAGATTGTGCAACCGCCAGCTGACGATAATAATATCGAATCAAGTGAAATAACACTACATATGCTAATAGCGATTGTAATTTTATTTTTGGCAATCAATCTTATGATTTTGTTTGGGTATATCATTAGGAAAGCAACAAAAAATCGCAAGATGAAAAGGAAATTAGACGAAACGACCACATTTGATGGGACAACAGATGATGAATTAAAACGTTCAAAGAATGATGGTGATGACAGTTATATACTTGATATCGTAAGAAAAACTGGTGCGTCAAATGCATATGAACCAGTAAAGGCTAATCACTCACCACTTAATGGTTTTAAAATGACCCGACAACTAAGTAATAGCACAATGGACGCGCATACAAAGGTTGTTGATTGGATATCGCAAGAAATAGCAAAGTATAGCCCGAAAATAAGGAAAAACTCTAGTACGTCAACCGCATCAATAAAAGGTGGTCGACCAAGTGGGTTTGGACGAAAACCACTAAAAGTAAGCGTTGCTATAGATGCAACACCTGGCGCGAGAAGCAACAGTGTGCTTAGACAAGAGCCTATAGAAATAACAAAAGCAAAATCTCTAGACAGTAATGGAAAGGATGTAATTGTTTGTCGAGAAATTGGCTTTGAAAGTTGCTTAATTGATCATTTGCCACAAGGATGTATTCCAAAAACTGAGCAGCGAAGAAATTCAGGGTCGCCCTTAAAGGAGCATAATCAGGAACTAATAATCGATCATAAACATTCAAATTCAGATCCTGTGCAAATGTATTATTCAGTTGGCAAGTACGATGAAGATATAACAAGTTTCATTGAAAACGATGACATAAATGTAACATCGCGAGATAAAAGTATGGAAAAAGAGCTTTTAACGCCAGAGGAAAATCTACGAACCATGCAAAAACGAAATTATCCAAAAGTTCTGCCTGATTATCCGTATCAGCAAAATGAAGGTGAATATAATCCAAGTGCGTCAATGAAGCGGCGGTCTTTACCACCACAACATTTTATGTCGGCAAATCCATCGTATTTTAATGCCAACACACGTATACCACCAGCACCACCGCCACGGACATCATCGACACTTGGTCGACGACCGTCCACTCGAAGACTTAGTAAAAATCTGACGACATCACCATTAATGGTGGCCGAGGAACCACCCTCAGATGAAGAGCCAATAATCACATCAAATACTTTGCACGTCGGACCACTATTACCGAAGCATCAAGAAAATATTTACTCAACGATTAAACGAAAAGCACAGCAAAATACAGATAAAACTATAACGCCAACCAATTTAGACACTAATGGTAAAACATGTGAAGAAAATCAAATTCAGAATCAGATTCCAGAACAAACAGATTTCCACCAAAAGCACACATTAAAAAGCTTTATACCGACAATAAATAAAGCCACAAACATTCAAAATAAAAGCAATTCCCCACCGACACCACCAATCAATATCGATGACAATAATAAAAACGAAATCATCCGCTCGATTGGTAAAACGGAACCAAAGATCATTATCAAGCCTACATTGACGAAACAACAACAGCAGCAACAGCAGTCAGAGAAAAAGGTTAAAAGTAATATAACCCGTGTTCAGGCACCGCAAGATACCGAACAACAGCCACCTTTAAACAATCCAATACATTCGCATCCACCCACAACAAAAATTCCATGTTTAAAATCAACCAGCGATTTAATGCGTGAACGTGACAGATCAACATCTGATTCATCTTCAAGTGAGACAGTTTCAAGTGGCGAAACTGTCGTCAAACGAACAACATAAAATGGAATTTTCTTTTCTTTTTTTTTTTCATTTTTCCTCACATGACCTTTGTTTTTATTTTTATTTTTACCTTCGCTGTATGTTTTTGTAAGTCGGTTTAAACCACATAATATGGTTGATTTCTTTTATTTATTTTTATTAAGGTATATATGTTACAACATTTTTATCACCTGCACATTGGTCGAGCTTTTATATTTTATCAGCTAATCAAGGTGAAATGATAATAAATAAATAATTATCGTAAATCAATTTAAAATGAAAAATTCCTTAACAAGAAACATTAGTCTCATTTTTTTTTTAGCCCTAAAGTAAAATCAATTAATATTGATTGTATATTTTAATTATCTTGTATTGCTCTAATTAATTAATTAATTATTATTACTTTTTGTAGGTGTTTATCATGTAATATTTTTGTACGTTATAAATAAATAATTAAAAAATATATAAAATAATAAGAAAATGAAAATAAAAGTACGAATTTTCTTTTATTGAAGATGATTTATGTGCTTTTATTATATTTTGGACAAAAGTTTAACTTTTTTCGTCTGTTTAAAATGTGCTTTTGTTTGTTTTTCCTGTAACTTGTGTTCTTTTTTTATTTACGTCAATTGTTGGTTTTCTTTAATTTTTCTTTTTTATTATAATTTCCACCATTTCGTACTCGTGTTGTCGTTATTCTTATTATTATTGTTAATAATTTTTTTTTTCTTTTCCAAATTAAATTTGTTTCTCCCTAATATTATTTCTTGAACGTATTTTGAGTGTTTTTTACTGTTTAATGCGAAAGGAAATGCTTTTCGTTTTATTTTTTATTTTCAAATAATTTCCATTGAATTTTATTACAATTATTATTGTTGTTGGTGTTGCTTATATTGTGTTTTTATACTGTTACTGGCAGTGTTATATTCAAGGTAAGAAATTTTACTAAATATATATATATATATATATTTTGGCAAATAAAAATTTAAAGTAATAAAATATTTAACAATTGACCATAAAATAAGGAAAAAAGTAAAAGTAAACAAAATTTGGTTTAGTTATTTGTTAATAACAATAGCAATAATAATAATAATACCGTGGAAATAAATGATAATAAAGCACATTGCAACGTTTAAATATGCTATAATAATAATTTTTATGATGATGATCAATTGTTTTTTTGTTTTAAAATTTATTCTTCTTTGTATTTTTTATTGCAGTTTTGTTGTTCATTTGTTTACTTTTATTTATTTAGGTTAATATCGGTTCACGTGGCTTTTATGCATTAATTTAATACAAAGAAATAAACAAAACAGTATATTTACCGGAAATAAATTTTCATTTTTTACAATAATTTCTGTTTTAACTCATCACTTAAACAGTTTTACAAAAATTTATTTAATATACAAAATTTCTCGGTTAAAGTTTATTCAAAGTTCATGAATAATAAAGTCTCATCTGTGATAATTATCAACGCGAGTTTATACATATTGTTCTGGGTAAACTTTTATCAAAGCTTTAAAATAATTCTTGTAATAGAAAATTTCTACAACAAAGTTCTAAGTAAAGTTTCACTAAAGTTCGCAGATAATTTGATGGAATACCAATATTAACACTAAACTCACAAAAATATAACTTAGAGAATTTTTCCATTTTTTTTTTAATTCATAAGCTTTGTCTGCTTATTCAAAGTTTCGCCAAAGCTTATTGTAAAAATTCCAAAAATTACTTAAAATAATTATTAAATTTTTGACTTTTCACACTAAATTCTTCTCTCAATAAAATCGCTTTTTGTAGGTATTTAAAATAATTTACATTTCTTAGTAAAAATACCATCAAAGTTCTTAAACAACTAAGTGTATAATGACACTTTTTAAAAAAATTATCTCTCTCTCTGGGTTACTTAATAAAGTAATTGAAACTACTTACAGAATATTTTAGGGTTTTTTCCCGGCATTAAAATTCAATAGTTCAGGAAAAAAGAAAGAATTTTAAATTAGATATTTTTAAAGTATATTTAAAGTTCAAGTAAAAGCTTCCTTTCTCTTAAGAACTGCCAAAGTTCAATAAAGTATTCAATAAAAGTCGAATGAATTTTAACAAAGTTTAAGAAGTACTTTGTATATTTTTCTAAGAAGTAATTTTACCAAAATGAAAAAACATTTTAATGAGAGACACAAGTTTCTAATAATTGACATATTATAGATAAGACTCTACAAAAGAAAAAAAAAAACCACCGCCCCCATTTGATATTGATTGAACTGTACACAAGTTAAATAACAGCATGTTAACTGTATTAACAAGAAATTTAAAGATTGTTATATTATGGTTTAGATGTCTGGCAATTTTATTTGTCTAACATAAAATCAACAATGATGTGGTAATCAAAAGTAGAAAATAACAACAATAATAAACTTTTTTTGTATAATAAATGAATTATTGATTTTCTATTGATACTTAAGCAATTGTTAAGTGGCTAAAAAGTAATTAACTATCAAAGAATCTATTGAAACTAAAATAAACTATTTTAAGTATTTGTGTTTCTGTGTAAAAAATTTGTTCAAATGTCAACAATGAAAACATCGAACTAAAGTAGCTCCTTATTACCATAAGGGTATTATGGTCTTTGTTTTTTGGCTATAAAAACATTTTCACCAATAAACTAAAAATTTATTCGGATTACAATTTCTGAATAATTTATTCAAGACTATAAATATCATCTTGATTTAATTAAATATTAAATACTAATTAAGTAACAGCAAATTACTATATTTCTTTCAATGTTGGCTGATGTTACCTAAAATTTAATCAAATAATAATTGCGTAACATCAGCACAGTTGCAATTCCAATTGCCGTGGGTGCAAAACAAAGTAACAACAAAAACAACGATTAATAAAAACAAAATATTAATAATAATAAAAATTGCATACAAACACAACAACAGAGGAAAAATAAATTTTTATTAATTGTATGCTTCAAAAAATTCACGATTAATTAATAAAAGCAACGCTGGGCAAAATAATAAAAAACAACTCTAACTGTTTGATGTTACTTTTTTCAGGTATATTTTATTTCGTATTTTTTATTCGCTTTGTTATACAGAAAATTATATTTTTAATAAAAAAAAAAAACAATTCGCTAGTTTTAAATAACAGAATTAAAGTATTTTTTTGTTTTTTGGATTTATTTATGCTTGTCACGAACTTTTGATTATTACTTTTTTATTTCACTTAAAAATTTGTCATTTAATGCAATTTATTTTTCTTTAACATTTATATATGTATTTTGAATGATTTATTATTTTTATTCATTTCAAATCAAACTATAAATTATCGTTATACATGTATAAAGAATATTTATTTATTTATTTCATGTTAAAAACTATGCAATTTATAAGTATTTCCGTTTGGTAACTATCGATGACAATTGTTTGGCAAATATTTATTTATTGGTAAATTTATATAAAACTAAAGAATAAAACTATAGAAATTCTATATACGTATACACATTAAAACCATCAAAAATCCGGAACACGGAATACTTATTTAAAAGAGTTTTATATTTTTCGCTACTTGAATATAAGCGAAATAAATCTTTTTCGTATAAAACAAACAACAAATTTTCACATTGGAAAATTATTTATTTTTTTTTTTTAAACAAAATACAGAACAAGCAATCTATTACTGATTTATTGGTTAAAAAGAATTTTATTTTTTATGCAATAAAATTCTTTGAAACGTAAAGAAATTTGCAAAGCAAAGTATGAACAAATAAAATAAAAAATAAGCATCACGAAACGGTTAACAACATGACATTAAATAATTAAATTTTTAAATTGAGAATTTTTAAAGGTCGCATTCACGATATTTTTACTATCGAAGAAAATGAATTGTAATTTGTCTGTAGAAGATTTTTTATGTCAACTGTAAAAGCTTAATTGTCAACTAAAATTACTGCATATTTTTTTCTATAATTTAAAAGTTGTGTATGCAGAGCTTTCACTGGTTATTAAAAAGTGTTTTTCTTTTTTTATTGTCTTAAATGACACAAGAAGTTAAATTTCGATTTTTTATTGCCTTAGTCTTAAAAAAAATATTCCTTTAAATTCTAATGGCTTATTTTATGTAACATAAAATTTCTAAGTTTATTTACAAAATACAAGTATTTGTTTATAGAAATTAGTTTATAGTTATTTGATTTTACGTATTGTATCGTACTGTCGACCAAAATATTACTATTAGTGCTTATCATTAAATTTTCTAAGCTTTTATGGAATACTACTACTATATTCTTGATAATTAAATTTTTTAATTGCAATAGTAATGTTGTATAGTTTTATTGGCGAATCCGGAAAAATAATGTTGGCTTTGCTAATTCCAGAAAAAATTCTAATTCTTGTAGTCTTTTTAGGAAAAAACACTTAAATTTGCATTGTTTTCTGGTTTTTAGCATCCAAAAAATTCTAGAAATATTATCTTCAAAAAAACTTAAGGTATTTGCTAAATTCTGCTTATAAAACAACGGCTAATATGGATGAATTTTCCAAAAGAAATATAATATTTTTTGAATAAAATTAAAAAAGATTATTCTACTGTTTTTCTTATGCCCGGAAAAATCATTTTTCAAAATAATATTTTTTCTACAATTTTTTTTTACTAATTTAAATAATCATTTATGTATCCGGAAAACTTTCTTTACAACGAAACTTCCACAAATTCACAATATGATAAATGAATATTTAAAACTTAATACCGCCGATATGTACGGATAATTATTAAAGCTGTGCAGTATCCACATCATAAAATAAAATTTATCTGACAATATCAGTTATTACACCACCGTCATATGTCTGAAAATGATAATTTTTCAAATATTTTTCAAATTCATTTTATAAATAATAAATGTTTTTATTTTGATTTATTATCATTTTTTCTGTTACGCATTTCACAGACATTAATTATAATTTCAACTAGAATTGTGTATTATTTTTAGTTCTGTTATTAAATAAAAATAAGAAAGGTTATATAGAAGAAACAAAAAAATAGAAATTAAACTATAATAACTTGATCCATGAATCAGCATGATATCGTCGTTCGTTTTAGTTATTATTAACCTTTTTTTTTCTTTTAAGGAAAATTACAAAACAACGATAATCATTTTGAATTGAGAAAATTATACAGAAATAGGATGGTGAAGAGTAGTAGCCGCCAAAAAAAAATGAAGAAAGTATAACAAAAAACAAGAAACAAAGCATTTATAAAACACCACACGTATCTACTGGAAATTAAATCAAAGGATTTTTCTTTTTTAATAATTTATTTTAAATGTAGACGTGAAAAATAATTTTCATTGCCGCACCCAAAAAAAAATCATAGAAACGAATAAGAATTATAAAAATAAATAATGTTTTAAATGTGGTCTGCCAAGTAAATGGTCAATTAAAAAGAAATATACTTGCGTTGCTTAGCCAAGTTAAAAGTGTTTGCTATGATTATAATCCTACGTTATAACGATCTAACTATTCGACATGGTAAATAAAATTTGATTTAACTAAAATGTTGCTATTTTTAATGATTGTTATTATTATTATTTTAATTCATTACTATAATTAAACTCCTTATCCAGCTATAATAATATTATTATTAAATATTTAAACAAATCATTGTTGGTTTATTAAAAATAATTTTTTATTAAGATAATTTCTATGCAAATCTTAACATTGACCGTTTTTCTGTTTTTATTTGAACAGTTAAACCAAAGAAAGCATAAATATCTAGAGAAAAATCATTTTATCATATTAAATCCAATTAAAATGTTTATGTGTTAGAAAACGGGGATAATCCTTTTCGGTAAAATTTATTAAGGTCGTACGGTCATCATTTTACTTTACATGATTATTTTGTTAAATTACATTTATTTTATTTAAATTAGTTAAAATGTAAATATTTTCATATATATATATATTAGATAAAAGAAAAAATGTTTTGTCTTTATATTAGCAAAATTTACATCTAGACGATTTTTTCCTCTGCTGAAATAACATTAAAATCAGCCAAAAAACAATATAAAAATAAGAAAAGAAAATAACGTATAAAGGCAACGAAGGAAATATATATAAAAGTATAGAAAAATGTATAGAAAAATAAGAAAATATTATTTCAAGATTAACGATAATTTGCATATGCCCAGTATTTGACACTTTGTCTTATCGCCGTCATAAAAGATTTTTGGTAATACCTTTTTCATGTATTTATTTTTCTCTCTCGCTATATATTCACCACATTTGACATATTATAATTCAGTTGTTAAATTTATGCAATGAGAAATAACAATAATAAAGAAAGAAAAAAGTAAACTGTACAGACTGACCCAAAAACAACCTAAATAAAGCGAAAAAATAAAAGCCCATATGACGATGTGGTGATGGCCTGTCATTACACCTTCGTCTGCTTAAAGGTTAGATCAGAATACCAAAATGAAATATTACTTTTAGAAGATTAAAGTAATATTTTTGTATTTTTATAACATTATAATAACAAAATTATTACCATAATTATATTTGTTTAATTTTACTGTTAAAAGCTTTTCAAAAACATTTTCCTTTTTTCTTTTTTTTTTAGATAAAAGACAGCAAAGTGTTTGGCTTGCTGCCGACATTTATCCGCTTTAAACAGAAATAAAAAAATGTATTTCAAGTGATTTTGGTTATAATGTTTTTTCTACCAGAAATCCGGGTTAAAGTTAAAACAAAAATAATGACAGGTTAAAAAGCTCATTTTCTTTTTAAAGCACAAAAGAATTTTTATTTTAAATTTTAACGAACGAAAATGAATAAACGAAAAAGAAATGCATAAATGCATTGTTATTTATAAACGGTCGATAGAAATTATTTTTTAATTATATTTAAATAAAGTTTTATTTAATTAAAACAACAATAAACTTCTTTATTTTGTGCTTTGATAGTGTATTAAAAATAATAGTAAGAAACAATAGTCAAAATAATTATAATTATAATCCAGACACTAATAATCTCTGTCTACGATTATAACTAATTAAAAATTGTAGTATTTTGTAACGAAAAATTGTAAAAAAATGTAATTAACGAAAAAAGTCACCACAAAAAAAAAAAGAAAGCAGTATAATTTTAATGAGCTTTTTTATTTTCTCTTTATACCATGTTTGTCTTGTACACACCGAAATTTGTTTAAATTAAAAACTTTATTCATGTTTATTTATTTATTTATATTTTTATTTTCTACACTCTCAATCTCTCGTTCTTGTTATCCATAAAAGCTATTTTATTTTCTATAACTTTTATGCTTTTAGATTAAAATTACAATTTCTTTGCGCTCTCTCACGTTTTTTTTTTCCCATGTATTATAATCGAAAATATTTTTTGCATTAAATAAACTTTCATATTCTGTTTATTACTTGCATCAATAAAGTTTACTTTAATAATTTTATTTTGCTTTAATTTCCTTTTTTAAATAATAAAAAAATAAAAATACTATTCTTATTTTGACGTTAATAAAAAATTTCTGTTTACTTATTTCACAAAAGCATTCAAGTTTTGTGAAAAATCATATTTGCATTTGCGTTATTGAACAGGTGAAAAATTATGGAATACAAGCGACAAAGAAATGGAATTTCAATTGGATTTCAATTCAATTAAAATAGGGTTTTGTTAAAATCGAAATTAATTTTTACCATTTTATTAATTTTATGATGAAATTCAACATATCAAGCAGACTTTTATATATGAAATTCAATTTTTTTATTATTAAATTTAAAAAATAATAAAAGCGTACAGTGGAGGCGCCTGGTTAAAAGTAAAATTACATTTTATTTTTTAATCAAATTTTAATTAATTTAAAAAAGTTTATGTAAAAAAATAATAATAATAAATTTACTAATAATAAAAAATATATAATTTTTTTATATTTTTTTGAATAAGAAAATAAAGTTTTTTTTTTTTTCAATAAAAGTAATAAATTTATAGCCGCATCTGTGCGGTTGTCACATTTATATCAATCGATCGAGTATCTACTTTGCATCCATTATAAATATTTATTGTAAACAGTTCATTCTAGTTAATCTTAATCGATAAAAATATTTTTGAAAAAAGAAATATAACAAGACGTCAGTGTTAATTTTAATCAATAAAATAGAAGATAAAGAATTTTTTTTCAAATATCAAAAGTTATTTAATTTATCTAGTTAAGTCCTGTCGCCTGTTAAAAAGTTTCTGATTCTTGTTTTAAATTGTTGAAACAATTTTTTTTTTTTGTTAATTTATTGTTATTTTTAATTGTTTTTCTTTTTTTAATTTTGATAGCATAACAGACAAAGAACTTTTCAAATTATCTTTCAAAGTCGTTCATCAATTATAAAATAATAAAATTATGGCAAAAAAAATAAAATGAATAATCGATTGAAATTTTCATTTAAAGCAAAGAATAGATGAATATGAATTTATTACCAGCAAGATTGTGTTTTATGATATAAAAAAATATAAAATTTTTATACTTCATTCATTTTATTTAAAAAAAAATTTAATTTCATAACTAATAAATCATTAAAACAAACCCGTTAAATGTGTACGATTTACAATAATTTGCCAAAAGAAAGAATAACGAGAAAAATAAAAATTACTTTCTAAACGCAGTAGAAAAACAACAAACCGAAGAATATTATTTGTCACCAGACGTGCTTGACACGATCATCTTTCAGGCCATTAATTCATAATTATATAAATTTTTCTCTTCTTTTGCACCCTTTTTTAGCGTCTTTAAAGTTCTTTTTCTTTGTTTTTTTTTTTTGTCAGGCTACACTAGCTGGCAAAATATTTTACGTTTGCGTTAAAAATTTTTCATTTCGAATTTTGCTTAGAGAATTGAATTTTATTGATGTAACATTTTGGTTTTATGTTTATTTTTTCCTATCTAGAGACACCCACACTTAATTTAATACATGTTTGAGTGAAGAATATTAAACAGCAAGTTAAGGACATAATTTAAATAATATTATTAAATGATTAAATAATAAATTGATTAAAGTAACTTGGTGCAAAGAAAAATAAAAAGCTTTCTGTAAAATCGATTTAAATTTTTGAATATAGGGGTATGTTGCAGTGCCTCCTGTTTCGTTCAGTCTATTTTTTTTATTTTTTATTATTTTTGTTAATACTTCTTCTGATGTTTTAAAGAAGGAACATACACACACACACAGCCCAAAAAAATAAATCGATTGTGATTTTTAATAAAGATTTAGTGAGTTTCAGTTTCGTTTAATCGTTCGCTTCATTGTAACGAGTTTAATCCAATTTAGTTGCAAAACGTGTTGACCTTATATCCTTCTTTCTACTTTATTTTTTAAACTCTGATGAAAACATCGCCATCCGATATGATCTAGTTGGTATCGTACTAATCCAGCACGTAAAAAAGATGTTGAAAAAGCAACAATATATATATATATATTTTTTAGTATTTTTATGATTATTATTCTAGCTATCACCATACAAAGTACACTATCTATCTGCTTAGAAATATTTTGACTAATTTAGGTTATATAAATTAAGCTGTGGCGGTTTTACGGTTAAGATAAATAAACAAAAAGAATTTGCTTTTAAACCAAAAAATTTTATTTTAAAAAGTAGCTAAAATTCTATTGCAGAAAAAAACGTACACATAGTGAAATTATTTAAAAAGTTAAATTATTGATCAATTTCGTAAAAGTTTTATTCTACTATTAAAATAAATAAATAATAATTGTATCGAAATAATCTTCTGCACAAAATAAAAAAAAAATAACACAATAAAACTATTTTTTATTAGTAGATTTGATAAATAGTTTCAAAAAATAATATATATTTATATAAGAAAAAACTTTTTATTATAGCAAATTTAAATTCATTTTCTCCTTTCTACTCGTTTCACTATTCATATATAAATATTTCCGTTCTTAAAACTTAGTTTTATGAAATATTGAAAACACTTAAATATAGAAAGGAGAGAAAAACTTTCATTTTATTTCTACTTCTAAATGAACAAATGATATTCAAGAAATATCAAATAAAATTGAAAAAAACAAACCAAAGCGAAATAACTTTATAAAAATTCATTACTCTATTGTGAAAGATTTTATTTTAACAAATATATATATAAATATCGATAAAGGATGTAAAAAAGCTCGTTTTGGTTTTATTATTATTATTTGTTTTAAGTTTTTTTATTATTCTAATTTTTATTACTTTTATTATAATAATAATAACGATAAACATCATTCCACATGAATAATAAATAAAAATAATAAATTTATATTTATCTAGAAATTATTAATAAATAATGATGCTTTTTAATAATTGATTTTATTTTTATATTTTCTATTTTCTAATGAATATTTTAAATTTAGAATCTTTATAAAATAGAAAATTTTCCTTCGTTAACATCTGTTTGGATGATTTTTCATTTTCTTAATAATACGCTAAACACCGCAAAAAATTGTTTAAATGATTATTCGTTGCACATTTTCTATTACAAAAAGTAAAATAAAAAAACTATATCTAAAAGCATAAAATATTAAATTTATCATAAATGATATGTGCTTCACTGTTGCATTAATTTAATATTATTACTGTTGCTGCTATTGCTCTTGTAGATTGTAAAATTCACAAGTGAATTCAACTAACATACAGATGTTTTTAGTAATTTTTATGTTTAATTAATATTCAGATAGTGTTTCGTTAATATTTACATTTAAAAAAATTTATATATAATTCAATTAGGAATATCATCAAATATCTCCAGTGATTACCACTTACTAATAAATTTATGTTAATTTATAATTAAAAATAAATAAATCTAAATTATTATTGAATAAAAAGCACAGAAAAGTCTGTCTGCTTGTTGTTTAAATTTAACGCCAACAGAAGAAAAGATAATTTAAAAAATGCACAACATTTATTGGCTCTATCTGATATCGAATAAAAAATTAATTTTCATTATGCAGAAATGTTAAAAAAAAAATACATAAAGAAAAGAAAATTCCAAAAAAATATAGAAAAATCGCCAACAATCAGATATAAAAATTAATTATAAAAGTTTTATTATTTTTTTGTTTTTGTTCTTGTTGTCTGAAATAAAGCTTTTTTTTCTTTTGCTTTTCAAAAATCAATTTTCACTTGATTTTCTCGGGGAAATTTAATTAAATTAAATTTATTTACCAAAACAAGAAAAAATAAATAAGAATGAAGAGAAAAATGAAGTTAAGTTTGTTGATAGCAAGGCAGTTAAGTAGGTAAAAACTTTTAACCCTTTTTCTTTTCGTTTATATTTTTGATAGGACTTTTCTGCACTAGAGATAAAAACAAAAATATAAAAATCAATAAATTGGAAATATAATAATAAAATGTGTATCCGGCATCCAAATACACACTGTTCAGCACGTTATTTCAATTATTTTCATGTAACTGAGCTGTCTGAACAGAATGACAATCCTTGATAATAAAAAAAAAAAAATACAGACAATTTTCTGTCAAAGACGACTTTATATATATGCTAACAGAAAACTTTTTCTTTTATGTTTGCTCATAATTTTTTTTTTGCTTTCTAATGCTTTGTCTTTCATAATTGGAATAAAATTTTGTAAGTCAAGCAATTTGCTTCTTTCTTTTTGGGTATATCCTTTTGGCTGCTTAGATCTTTAATTCCTTAACCAGAAAGGACGAAATTCTATTTAATCTTATCTAACATTTAAAGTGTCTGGTAGAGTAAACATGATTGGCCAAATTATAAGATTTTAATTTATTTAAGAATAATATTTGTGTTGATGATATCCTACGCGTGTCAACTAATTATCCTTGTGTCTGTTTAATATTGCACAACAAAAAAAATTATAACAAATAAATGGAAATAATTCCTTTACAATTAATTATTTACAAAAATATGTTCTCCTTATGCTTGTACATTTTGTACATTCTTCTCTAATTTATTTAATTAGTCTTTAAAAAATTATTACGTTTCTTGTTATTTACTTTTTATTTTTTGGTTTTACGTTCTCAACCAACCAAAATTTATGAATGCAATCGTAAAGATGTTTGTAGACAAAACTAAAATTACGCTCATAAAACTTTTCAAAAATACTTTTTCCTTCTTCCTTTTTTTACGTACATAACAAGCACAACACTGTTTTCAATTGTTGAAGAAAAAGTTTTCGGTTTTAAACCAGTATTAAAACGGTTAAAAGAAAAGAAAAGAAAAAATAGAAAACACACAAATTGTGGGTGTCTATCGTTTAAAGTTTTTCATATGACATTTTCTTTAATATTTATTTCTGTGTCTCTCACAAAGTCCTTTTTATTTTATATTGTATTTCCTTGTGCTTACTAACTGCAATAACTTTTTGCTGTTGGTTGTCACCAAACACAACAGCAGAAAGAAAATGGTCCTATGTTTGTCGTCATATTATTTTTCTTTTAGAAAATATAACTTTTCTTATTAAATCCATTTTCCTTAGTCCTGTAATGTTACAATTCTTAACCAGAGAAAAAAATAACTAAAAAGGAAAGAAAAAAACGCACCCTTGTACTGTACTGTAATATTTGTTCAGTGTTATAAAGCCTTTGAAAGAAATAAAATCATTTAAAATAAGTGTTTAAATAGATAGTGTGAAGCAATTTGTATAAATTAAATAGGAAAACTCAATTTTTTTTTTGTTACATGAAGAAGAAAAAGAAGAAATTATCATAAAATCAATAAAATTTATATAAATAAAAAAGAAGAATAAACAGCAACAACAATGAATGCCCCAAAAAAAAGAAAAAAAACTTTATGTTTGGCAAATTATGGGCTGAATAAATTCTTCTCTACGAATAAAAAAAAAAACACAGAAAAGACAGCAGAAAAAAGCTTGTTTTACGACTGAAAAACCATAAATTATTTTCTAAAAAAAAACTTTTGCTATAACTATTTCCGTGTAATATTTTTTGTTGTTACGTAAATATGATTATTATTATTTTTTTGTTGGTTGGTTGGTTAGTCGATAGAAACTTTTGTTGCATATTTTTCTACATTTATTTTTTCGTTTATTCAGTTTGATATAAAAATTACAAACAAAGTATTTTTTACAAGATTAATATTAATATTTTTTTGTTATTTAATTTATTCAAACGTAACACTATCATTAATAAGTAAATTTAAACGGATAATGTAGAAAAATCCACGATACAAAAAAAAAACACTTTGCACCGACAAAAAAAGCACAAACACAGCGTGCTAAATTTGAAGATAAAAAATTTATAAATATTTACAGGAAAATCTTCAATTAGAAATTTTTTTTTTCCTGTTAAATATTTAATTATTTATTCACTGGAAAATATTTACTTGCTTACAATGTAAAAGTTGTCAGGGAATATTCACAATACGCTCAACAACAGTTTTAGCTTTTTTTATTAAATTAAAAATAGAAAAAATTTATTTTTATTAAATACAAATTTAATAGACTAACAAAATTTTCGAAGAAGTTTTCTTTTTTTATAAATGTTTGATATGTGAACATGATCGCGTTATAAAAAGCATGAAAAAAGTATTTATATTTATTTTTACTGGTTTTTCTTTTATTCTTAGGCATGTTTTCGCCTCATTTTCACGTCATAATTCAATTAAGTTTCTATGTGACATGTTTTTATTAGCCTAAATGACAAGACATGCAGACAAATAGAAATAATGAAAATAATAAAAATAATGAAATCATCATCATCATTGTAATCGAGTAATCATGTACGGATAGTAAGCAATGAAGGAAGCAAGAAAACAAAAAACAGCTCGACAATATTATATATGTACATACAATAAAGGAAAAAATACATCACTATATATATCTAAATATATATATCGAAAATTGTTTGTCGTCATAAAAACAGTCAGACCGACAGCAAAAAGAAAAAACTACAATTTACTTTCATTTCATAATTTCTATACAGTTTTTTCTTTACTATATTAAAATTCAGCCTTTTTGATTGTTTATAAATCCGTGAACGGAATAATATAAAATAACTAAAAAAAAAAAACAGCTGAACTAATATTTATTCGGTATGTTTATCGTTTTTACTTCAATTTTATATCAGGAGTAGAAAAGAAAAAACAAAAATACTTCAGTTTCAGCACTTTTTTTCTTATTTTGCTTAAAATAAATATCGCGAACGATGCTACAAACATTTTTTTTTAACGACAAAATTGACTAACGATAAAATATCAAACTCTGTTCTACTACCTAACAGTTTTATTAATTAATTAAAAAAAAAAATACGAAAAAATGTTGTCAACAGCAAAGAAATAAAAATTAAATCAAAAGACTGTAAAAAAAGATTGCTTATTTTGTTACATTTTTCCTGTCTTACAATCTGAAGACTAAGCGTTAAAGAAAACGAAAAAATTATTTAATAAATAAATGACACGAAGAGTTTAATAATAATAAAAATAAAACAAGGGAAAGTAAATGAATCTCCTCTTCTATATTTTAATAAGGCATCGTTTTGCAATCGTTTTATATTTTAGCATTATTATTATTTTTTTTTGTTCATAAAGCAGGTGTCAAGTTAAAAAATATATATATATATAAAATTGAAGAAACGAGACAATAATACGCTGTATAAAGGTAATACCATCAGAAAAATATCTCTATGTTGTTTATTTAAGTATTGTTTTTTGTATGAAAATTTTAGCATTTTAATTTTTCTCTTCACCTTTAAACAGTTGCTGTTTCTTATTCATAATATTACGCTCACAATGAATACTTAAGTTAAAGTCATTTGATAATATTCCTGTACGAAAGCAAAAAAAAAGAAAATAGAAACCATAAATAAAAATCTACATAAATAGAAATACCTGTTTAGGGGATGAAGAAAAATAATAATTTTTGTTTAAGCAATAATAAAATTAATTCATGAATTTAAGTGAGAAGAAATCTAACGCACATTGAATATTTTTCCTTTTTCTTGTTCTTATATTCCACTTGTTTTATTGAATCACTTGTGGCATTTTTTTTTCTGTTTTTGACTTCAAACGAAGTAAAATATCGAAATATTTTTCGTCTGCCTTTTTTTTCCATTTGCTTATATTATACAATGCTATGCTCAGGTATTTTTATATTACTGTAAAAATAATAAAAGAAATTTCAAAAAGGTGTTTAACAGCAACACCAAACAGCAACTAAATTAAGTGAGATTTTATAATATAGGAATTTATAAAATTTACTAGAAATATTTAATTAAATTTGATCATTAAAATTAATGAGCAACAAATAGATGAAGGAATGAAAAGCAAAATTAATGTAATTCATGTTCAAGAATGTTTAAAAAAAAATACAAAAAACGATACGAAAAAATTGTTAATTAAAAAATAAATGTTTTATGTTTGCTGGAAATATATAATAATTAATCATATATTGGCAGTGATACAAGCAACATATAAATGCATTTATAACAGATAAAACAGATAATTTAAATATTTAACATATTGACATTTCTATTATTCTCAATTTTGATAATGTATCAAAAATATTGCATGTCAGTGTATAACTTCATTATGACAGAGTAACGTAAACAGTGAATACACTCACTCCTACACATCATAAACATATGATGGATTAATAAATTGTTTTTCACTAACTATATACAAATTTCATTAAAATAAACATTTATTTATGTTGTTTCTCAAATTTTCTATTTATTTATTCAGAAATATTTTTTTCTATTTTTGGTTAATAATCGGAGAAAACCAAAAGGAATATATACATACACGCAATATTTTTATTACTATTTTTACTTATAATTTTTTTTCCCATTTAATCTTAATTACTAATTAACAATAACTATAAATAACAATTTATTATATAAACAGGCAGCACTATAATTAGTAATTAATATATATATTTTCTAAATAATGATTATTATTGTGTACATATCGTGATAAAAGATATAAATAAATTTCACTCAAACAGGGAAAAACACTCAAAGTATTATTTGAGTAAAATAAACAAAGAATAGGACAAATAGTGGTTGAAAAAAATACACTTCTTTCCTTATCCGCTTCTAAATGTATTTTGAATAAATTTTTTAAACAAAAACATAAAATGATTTCGATGCAAAGAGCATAAGCACATAGTATGAAAATAAAGGAAAAAATCATTAAGAAAATTGTAAGAACATAAAATAAGATTTTAAGCACGAAACTTAATTATAATTTTCTTCTCATTGTACATTACTATATATTGTTTAGATAATTATATTTGTTTTATAGTTTTTAAATTAAATTCGTAATAATGATTATGTTTTTGTTACTTAGTTTCATTAAACGTTTCGTCTATTTTACTTTTCTATGTCTACCGTTTAGTTTTTTTTATTTTCTTTTCTTAGCAAAAACCAAAGAAAAAACAATTTTCTCAGAATGCGTGCTCATTTCAAGTTAAATTAATATAATGTTTTATTATTATTCAGATTATTGTTATTATTTTTATATGCTATTCTGTTACACGTAACACGCTTATGCTTATGCTTTTATTGAGTAAAATAATAACAATTGCTTAATGGAATGTTTATAAATGTTCATTTATCTATGTAAGAACATCAAAGAAATTCTTATTAAGTGTTTAAACAATAAGAAATCTATGTATGTACCATTTAAATAATTTAATTGATTATTAAAATTATTTTGCTTATTTGAATGGAAACGAAAAAAATTTACGTTTTATATTTTCCTCTAATTAATTTGTTTGCAATTTTGGAAAGCAGCGAAACAAAGCCATTATTTTTCTAATCAAACAACAATTAAACACTATAGGTTGGTGACAATATAAAATTTTTACTTCAATTAAATATTACCTTTGCTGTATTCACTGTTCAACGTTTATAACAGTAAAATGAATTAATTATTAATTACGTTAAAATAGACCGATTAAAGGTAGAATTCAAACGTTTGTTATAAATTAATGATTGCTATTTGATGTCAAAGTGATTGGTTATTTCGGTTAACAAATTTAAATCAATAATTTTTCGAAATACCACAAAAATTCCTTATGACGTTTTTTGATCAGAAAATAAAATACAAAAACATGTAATTAATTTTGTAAACTGTAAACAGTGAGAAATATTTAGGAAAAATTTTTTTATTCAGTTTAAAACTTTGCATTTTCTTTGAAATTTTAGCAAGAAATATGTTTTTTTTTGCAAGTTTACCCAATATTATAAGATGCTTTATGGTTGTTGCTTTGACATTTTAAACATATACTTATACTGTTATAACATCGTAATTATATAAATTTTCAAGGGTTTACTTGCACCCTACTATATAAACCTCACTCAATGTCACTTAATATTTTGTTAACATTATAACCGTGACCAAGTAATTACTCGTTTTATTTTATTAATTTAAAACTAAAAACAATTTCTTTATTTTTGGTCACAATATCAGGTGTAACATATAATACATAATTATCTTAGTTGTAAATCATTTTTCATTAAAATATTGTTGATCCATCTTTAATGTGATTAACTTTTGCACTTTGCTTTACCTGTTCAAGAATAAATTATAATTATTTAACAACTACCAACAATAATAATAATAATATTAAAAACAAGCCTATTGATTTCAAAGATCTCATTAAATAATAAATAACCAAGAAAAAAAAAAGCCCACATTAAATCATCGGTAAAACAAACAAATCAATAAACGATGAAAGAAAGTAAAAGCAAAAGCCCACAATAATAATAATAATAATTATAATGAATATAAATGATATTATAATTCATAGCTGGTGCCACGGTTATAATTAAAAGTGACATTTAAAATAAGGAAAAGTAATAATTTATTATTTTTTTCACGGGGTTATAGCGCACCATCAACAAATAAATAAATTAATAAACTTTCAAATAAAAATGGAAAAAATTCTTTTTGTATGGTTTTTCCACAAGATAAATTAATTTATTTTTTACCGAATCGTTATACTTTACGTTTCTTGATTGAATAAACTTTTCTTTTCCTTTTTTTTTAAATATTTTTTGTTAAGCTTTTCATTAATAACTTTTGTTATTCTTAAGCCTGTTGCTTAAGAGAAATAAATGCTTTTCATTTTGTTGCGCAATTTTGATGCAGAGAATTTTTACTTTAATTAAAAAAATACTTAACAATCTTTTCTTTTTTTCTTTTAATTTAAATTTTATTGCTTATTTGCTACTTTTGCATGTAAAATACCTTTTTAATTAATTAATTTTTCTTTATTTCTGTTTTTTTTTTGTATATTTAACAAGTTATGCATATATAAAATGCTTCACTTTGATCGTGATTATAAAAGAATTTTTATATTTTATTTAAAAAATATTCAACAACACAACGTAAAAATGTTACTTATTTATGCGAAAAATTAACAAACAAGCAAACAAAAAAAAAATTAAAAAATTCTTCGCTGATAATTTGACAAAAAAAAATCGTGAAAAAATTCTTTATCATCAAGAGAAAAAATAAATAATATCGCTTTTTTTTAAATATCCACATTTATCATAAACGACATCGTATTATTTATTTATTTTCCATGGTTATAAGTTATCTATTAGCGAAAATACGCGTATGTTGAAAATGTGCTTAATCATTACTGATGGATTATAAAAGGTAAAGTAAGAAAAAAATAAACAAAACGATAACGTGTGACTCAGCCGGCTCAAGGGTTGTAAAAATATTTTTTTTTTAAAGAAAATAAAGTTTAAACACCTTAACTTTGTACATTATTTTCTTTATTTTTTTTCGTAACTATGTCGTTATAATTTTTTTTTGTGCCTAAATAAAGAGAAATAGAATAATTTCTTCACTAAAACCACCACCCACACAATATGATGAATTTTTTATTAACAATTTTTTTCAAGGGTATTCTCTTAACTTATGTCATGAACAAAAAAAAAAAAAATTTATTTAAACATTTTTAAATAACGTTTAAAAACGAAAATCCTGGCAGAGGAGTTTAAAAAATAAGACAACAAAAGACAAAAAAAAAATGATGTCAAATTAGGGAAAAGTTTTCCATGTAATTTCCATATTATACCCTCGTAAATTTAAATAAAAGTATAATAAAGTATTCAACCAATTAATTAACGAATATCAACAACAACGTTGTCCTTTTATTTGTCTGTAAATTAACCGTGAAAAATTCAAGCTTTTTAATTTTTTTTTTTTTTTTGAAAAGCTAAAAATACGTGAAATTTTTTTGTTACAGATTTTAGAAAAATATTTCTTTTCTCTGTTATTCGCTGTTCGTTCAGCGATCAAAGTTCTTACTTAAATAAAGAAACAATAGAAGAAGCTTATTTAACTCTGGAAACACTTTACTATAACCATATATTCGAAAGCTTTCCAAAAAAAATAAAATAAAACAATGGCAGACAAACTGAGTATTTTTTTATTATTTTGTTTCAACAAAAAAAAAAAAAAGGAAAAACTAGAAAAGAAAAACTTTATTATTATATTTCTGCTATGGTTTTTTGATTTGTTACTCGACAAGCCCATAAAGTAACGTAACAATATGAATAGCTTTTTGGCAGCGAAACGAATTATTTATAATTGTTTGGAAATTTATTTATTTTGTCTACGATAATTTATCATAAAAAAAGCATAAAGCATTGGTGTCATATAAGCTTAATAAATTTTGCTTTCTTTTGCTATTTTTTTCCGCGTGTGTGTGTATTGGAAGCTTTTTTATCGTATCTTGATAAATTTTAAATAAAATAATTTAATTATTCGTAATTAATAAGCAAAAAGAAAATTTCTGTTTACAATTTTCCATATCGTTAGGTAAAGGTTCGCATGTTTACCGTTTTGATTAAAAATAATTAAAACATTATATTTTTACATCAATAAATTACGTGGAAATTTTGTATTTTTTTTTTTTGTGCTTGATGCATCCATGTAACACCTACAACCAAAAACCAAACTCATAAAAATCATCCTAATCTTCTACTGTAAATTTTATTTCTATAAAACACAAATTTATTCGTCTAGATTTTATTTACATTAAATATGTGCTTCATCCTATTCACATATCTTCTACCTTCTGTTTCATTTTATTTTATTTTTTTGCTTGATATACGGAATTACATTTTGATAAAGCGTATACCCGAGAAGGAACATCAAGAAACGTTACAAAAATGCCAAAAATTATTATTATTAACGGAAAAAAAAGGAAGAAACCGGTAAAGTAAAGAAGAGGGAAAAATTCTTCCTTATTTCGTTTATATAAATATATTACGTTGGAAAAAAAAATAAAAATTTCCACTGTGCTTTTACTTAACTAAAAAATTTATGAATAAAAAGAGAATTTTCCTTTTGTGCAGAAAAATAAACAAATGCCTCATTTTTGTTGTGTAATTTCTGTTGTAATAATTTTTTGACTGTTGTTGCTGCGTTTATTATATATCTTTTGTGAATTTTGATAAGACGCTTATTTAGTCAACGTTTTTTATTAGAAATTATGGAAATTTTGCTTTAGGTTTTCATTTTTTCATTTTATTTTGTTTTGGTTTTTATTATTTTCTTTCTGGTCTTTGATTGAAACATTTAAATATTTTATTAATAAAATATTTGCACAGATTTTTTTTTCTGGTAAACGGCGTATATTGTAAATTATTTAAAAGAGAAAATAAAAAATAAATATAAATATTATTAAATGTTGTGGGCCTCCGGTACTAATTGCACGATACCATCCATATCGTCTAAATAAATAACGAAAAATTATTTTTAATTAAAAAAAAAATATATAAAACTGAGTGTTTACTCAGATTTTTTTCTTTGAATATCCGCGCTGTTTGCTGATGTTTCACGATTTTGTTGTTTTGTTTAAACTTTGCTTTCAAATTATTCTACTACTGACCTGCGAATGATTGAAATTTTATTTTTCAAAGGACTTTAATGGGCAGACACACAAAACAAAAAAGCTTGAAACGTGTACAGTGTTTTTTTATTATTATTTAAATAGAAATTTGACTAAAGGCTAGTTATTTAAATACATTTTGTATTGTGTCAGAGCTTTGGGAAAAATCTATTTTTTAAATCGATAAAATTAATTTGAAAGTATTCAAAAAGTGCTTGGATAAGCATCAAAACAATGTAGTGTTGCTTCAATAACCTTGTCGAAAGTATAAAGATTCTATAAAATATGCATTTTAACAAAACAGAATATTATTCACGAGCCAACTGCATAATTAATAATTTGTTTCAACAATAATTATTAAATGAATGAAAATAAAACAAGGATTCGTAGTTTTTCTTCAATTTTCTTTTTTTTTAATAAATGATTGCACAAGTTTTGTTATTTCGTTCACTGGAAAGCTTATAATTTTTTTCATTTTTCTACAAAAACTTTTTATGTTTTAATTAATCAAAATATTAACAAGCAAAGGAAAATGTACATTTTTTTCTTTAATTAAATAACAGAAATTGAGTAAAATATTTTTCCATATAGAATGAAAACTTATTTTCGATTGTTTTGCATAATAAAGAAATTTCTAGACAATTTTCATCGATTAAAATCTGTATTGTATATTTCTAATAAAGAAACGTTAATAAGTTCTAAATAAATGTAATTCTTGAATGTTTATTCAATTTACATAAAGCAGTGAATTTTTTAAGGTGAGAAGACACAGAAATATCTTATCGCAGTTTAATAAGAGCGAAAGATATTTTCTTTCTTAAATTTAAATTTACCTAATTATTCAACTTAATTCCCTAGATGAATGAGCTTTTTACGCTTTTTACGTCTCTTTGGTTTAGATATTTTATTTTATATTTATCCAAAAATACTTTTTTGCACAGACAATAAATTAATTTGAATTTTAATCATGCAGAAAATTTTTTCTGTCGTTTAATTTCACGATTTCAGTTATTTTTATTCATACATATTTACTCTATTCATACTCATAACATGTGTTTTTCTTATTTCTTTTTTCTCGGCATACAAAGATTAATAATAAAGAAAATTAAATATTTAAATAAAATGAAAAAATAAAGTTCTTTTTTCAACAAAAAATTTAATCAAATATTTTTAGAAGATTAAACAGAGAAAGCAGAAAAAAGCAGCGCATATACAGATATATTACTTAAAATGTCGACAATTCGTTTATGATATATGAGACCTAAAAATAAGTTCTTTTTTATTTTTTTATAAATAAATATTGTAGATTGTTGAGTCAATATACATTCTGTGGAGAAATGATAAAACAATGACTTTACATGATATTCTTATGTGCGCTTTTATATATTTTGCATACATTTTTTTGTTTGCTTAAGAAATAATCAGAAGAGAATAAATTCGAAAAAAAAAATACAATAATAATCGATTTTGTCGATTTTCAAACATAAAATCGTTGAGTAAGAAAAATCAATAAAATGATTATTTATTTTTGATTCAGAAAGTACAAAGATTTGTGTATTGCAACCCAGTGTACGTGCATTGAAAAGCTGCTGCAACATCCAATTGATCATTTTATTTATTTACAAAACAGTTACTATCGACTCAATTGTTCATTTTTATTTTATATTCTGTATGCATTCGGTGTTGTTTGTGGCTTACAATAACCCCCTTTTAAGTGTACACTAACTATTTAATAATACTTTGATCAATTTTAACTTTACAAATTATAAGAAAAAGCTCAGTGTTTTGCTGACTGAACATTGATACTGGAAAATTTATTATACTATTTCAATCTTGATTTAAAATTTAGAAAAACATTGTTAAAGTGTCTAATCTCTTGTTGATCATGCTCTGATCATTGTCAGTGTTAAATCAAACTTGATATCAAAAGATACTGATTTCTTAACACTAATAAAACTAATGATCATTCGTCTGCATTAATTTTTTCTTTCTAACTTTAAAAGGATATTTTCATACAATAATAATAATATTTTGTTAACCTTATCTCTCTCCGTAGCAATATGTTTTTATTAAGTTCTCATAATAATAGTTGGACATTTAGTATTGAGCGTTGAATACAAAAAGAAATAAATAAAATTTAATGCTTAAGAAACACGACACGTATTTATAATACAATAAAATCAAAATACATATACGTTTCTTCTCCATAATAAGCAAAACAAAAGTAGAAAAAACAAAATCATACAGACAAAGGGAATAAAAAAAAGCGAAAAAGTTTTATTCTGTTTTCTGGGAGCAAAATAAAAAAAAAAATCGTAATTTATGAACAAGGAATCATTGTCATGGAACTACCATTGTTTATCCTAATGATCACGAAGTAATTTTAAGTTTTTAAATTATTACGGGTATTTTCTTTATCGCAAACATGGATATTGAATCTATTTTTATTTTTCTTTTTGATAGAAGCAACCAATTTTTATTTTTTTAAATCCAAATAGCATAATCCCTTATACTTTATGATGGGTTTAACGCGTTTTTTCTTTTTTTTTTTTTTTGATTCTTAAATGGTTATTTGGTTATATGGTGATTCGAACATTTATTTAAATATATTTAGATGAAAATTCAGCAAAGCATTAAATTAAATTATACAACGGATAGACAGTTTCTTTTTAAATAATAATATTTATTTTATTTTTTGCTGTTATTTGATGTGAAATTTTATATGCTGCTGTTATTGATGAAGCTTTTGCACTTTGTTTTTATTTTGATTATTTATTTAAAATTACTTGGCTAGAGATAGATACATTTGAATAGTTGATGGTTATTTAAACTTTTGTAAAGCTTTTAAATAATTATTTTATCGTTTTTTCTTTCATTTTTAAATAAACTACATATTGAACTTTGTGCTTTTTTTTGTTATTTTGATGTGCTTTGATACGATGTTAACATGCTATAATAATAAAAATATATATAGGGAATTTAAAGTAATTGAAGAAACCATTTAACATTTATACATACATATGTACAGATATATTGACAAGGTATATTATACATACTTGTTACTGTAACACACTCGTATTTTTTAACCGCTTTTTTATGTTTTATTTGACAAAGTAAAACCTGTCATCACATTAAATTTAATAACAAATAAAAATGTAACATATTGAAAATATATATATATATTAACGTTTAGATGATTTTCCTTTTCGCATTTCCTTTTGACACTTTGTTTATAAATTTTCCTTTCACCTTGATTCGTATAATAAATAGAAGAGAAAAAACAAATACTTTCCTTCCTTCTATATGTAATTGCTGAAAAAGCTTTTATGTGTTTATTATTTTTATTTTTTTAATATTTTTACTTGGCTTGTGTACGTTTTCCGTTTCAATTTTATTTATTTTTTTTTATTTGCTAAACAAAAATAAATAGAAATACAAACAATCAACCGATATCTACGAGGCGTAAACAAAAATTTTCTTTACTCTTGGTAATAATGATTAAAAAAAATAAACTTTAAACACCATTGGCATAGGAATAATAATAAAAACAAATAATAATAATAATAATAATGATAATAATAATCAAAGATAATAAAGAAAAAAAGAAAAAGTTTTTCATTTATTTTTAGTTTGTCGGAAACAAAAATACTAATAAAAAGAAAATTTAAGAAAAAAAAAATTGTTCTAACAACGAATTTTCATTGGAAATTAATTCAATGTTAGCTTTTGATAATATTAACTTATCAAAAATAATAAAATAAAATACATTTTTATCGTTCTTTATACTTTGTATTTTATTTATTTATCTTTTTTTTTTGCATTTTTTGTCTGTACTATTTCGTCCTTGTTTCAATGAATAAATTTTCTGTGATTGAAATTTATATATGAAAGGAAAAGACAAAAACAGCAAACAACAATGATGACAAAATAAAAACTGTTGGTTCCAAAAATACACAAGGAGAAATAGAAAATAAAATAATTTTCCACCCAAATAATGAAACAAAACGGAGAGACAAAACAATAAAAATAATAATAATAAGACAAAACTTTTTAAACGTATTGATCTGTTCCAAGAAATTTGATTATTTTTTTGCTGGTTATATGAGTTAATAAAATGAAAAAACTCCAGCCAATACCAGTTGAAATTTAAATAATTTATATTTCCGTATTAAATTTATTTAATAATATTTCGATTAAATTTAATTTACTTTTATTTTACTTATTTAAATGTATCTGGCAACAGTAGTAACAGCATTACAAGGTACGTAAAGATACAGATCAAAGGTTTGTGGTAAAAATATTATTATTTTTATTAAATTGCTTATTATTGGCAACAATAACATATGGTAATAATTTTATTTTCATTTCTGTAAAGCTTTTATTTTATTTGTACTTTATTCACTGTAAAAAAAAATCATAAAACCTAAGTACAGAACGCTTATATTGTATATTCACATATTTATTTTCCCATATAAAATTGACGCATGGTAAAATTATAATTTTCCGTTAATAATTTATTTTCTTTGCTTAAAATCACAAAAAAAAATAATTTTTCCATAAAATAAAAAGAAAAAAAAAAATAAACCACCCAACATCAAAATAAAGAAAGAAAACATAGAGCTTGTTTACACATGAAAACATATATATGTATATATACATTTTCAGATTTATTAGCAAATATAAATCGTATCGCATCGTATACACACATTTTTTACACGCATCGATTCATTTTTTTATTTTAAATAATTTTTTTTTGCTTTTTTATTATATTATGTACGGTTAGTGTGTGTATGTTTATTAAAAAAAATAAAAATAAAAATAAATAAAAGGAAAACATATCGAAAACGTCAACAAAATTATATTCAAGACGGCACCTGTGGCTGTCACATATTCACAAAAATAAAAAAAAATCTAAAGAAAACTCTAAAAAAAAAATTAAAATCAAACCCATATGGTTCACCAGAGTAGAGGAGCAACAATGTTTTAAAAATTCCATCATTTTACTTCTTTTTTTCTTTTTTTTTTTTTTTTTTTTTGAAACTTCACAGAAGCTTTTCGTCTTTATTCTAAGTAAATATGAATTCAATCAATAAGCATATGAAGCTTAATAAAAATTTATTTCTGTATGCATAAAAAAGAAAAGAAAATATAAATAACAAAGCAATAAACCCGACTTATTAAAGAAAGAAATAATAAAAATAATAATTTGTTTCCCAGATTCGGATTCAACATTTTTCTATTTTTTATTTTATTTAAAACATAAATGTGCTTATTTAAAAGGGAAAACAAAGTAAAAAAGAAAAAAGAAAATAATCAGCTTTATGTGCAGGCTGGCTAACAAATTGAAAAGGTACAAAAAAAAAATAGAAAATTATTTATTAACAATGAAACATGAATTAAAGGAAAAATGAAACAAAATTAAATGAATAAAATAGAAGAAGATGTTTAACCAACATCACAATAGCTATAGTTGCAGTAAAATCAGAAGCAAAATGGTTAACACAAAGGTCTTATTTCTATATATAATTAAATTAACACAATAAATTTAATACATTTAACAGTATTAAAGCTTTAAAAATGATTTATTTAATACATATTATACCGACCATTTAGATTTTAATTTATTTTTTCTTTAAAATGAAAATCTCTCTATACATTTGTGATTACAATTTTTAGTTCTCTAGTTAAAGTACAGTTAAAGAAAATTTTATATATTATTATTAAACAAAAAAAAAGAAGAAAATCTATTTTTTATTTTTCAATTATAAATTTAATTAAAAGTAAATTAAATTATTTACAAAAAAAAAAAGAAGTTGTTTATATAAAGAATGAGAATAGTAACAAAGGATATTTTATGTGGCAAAGTTTTATCTTTTTTGTCGTACTGTGAAAGTTAATTAATAAATACTAATATACGAGCATTTATAAGCCTGGTCATATGGTTAAGGACATTCAATATTAAACTGTTTTCTATTTATTTAACTGAGAATTTTGATAAAAGCAGCTAAAAGGTATAAAAAAAAATTAGATAATTTATGCTGAAACGATGATTTTCATTTACATTATTAAAGAATCTAGCTTCTCATTGCTTTTGTATTTGGATCATCTACAAAAAAACCTTCAATTCATAGTTTTAAAACAACGCAGCTTTTCACTGCTGCATTTAATAACCAACCTGAGCAATAATAAACCGAAAAAAAATCTGTATTTATCACCGCTAACGATAAAACACACAGTAATAGTCAAGTAGTTCTAAAAGCTCTCTTCGTTTTGTAATTTATTATTATTATTTAAAAACTAAAAAATAAAAATAAATTTTTATTCAATATTTAATTAAACCAGAAGCCACAATTTAATATTTTCATTTCAATAAACTTTTCTATTTAATTTATTTTATTTTTTTTTGTAAAAAGCTTTCATTATGCATTATTTATTCTTCTGCAAAGTTAAAGGAAAAGAAAACATAACGATTTTAGCACAATTTAATGAGAAAGAAATTGTTACTTTTCAACACATAAATAAATTATTAAAAAGATAAACAAGATAAATGAAATAAATATAGAGGAAAAACTAAGTGATTTTTCTTTTTTATTTAAACAAGTTTAAATAATGAATTTCCTTGAATTTACTTGTGCACTTCTTGTTGGCTATTTCGTTAAGCAAATAATTTTTTAATGTTTTATATTATTTAGTTCGCTCTTCATTAATAAAGAGACAATTTTTTTTATTTTATAACGATATAAAAATTTCCCCTCTTGTAAACCTTTTTAATTAAATTTTATTCATTTTCTTTTTTTAAATATATATAAATTTATTTCATTATTTTTCAACTGTTTAGGTGACTTTTACACTGGTGTTTGTTGTGTCATTCAACAAATAGAAAAAAAAGACGAAAACAATAATAATTTTTCAATAAAGCAAAGAGAATAAAAAATATGTTTAAATAAAAAGCACAACAATAGCCATAGAATAAAGGAGTAAAAATAAAATACCAAAAGACAAACAATTTTTATTGACACAAATTCGTTATATTTTATTACATGATGACATAGGTAAAATGCTGCTGTCTTTCTGTGGGAGTAAACAACAAGTCTTCAGCCTATTTATATATATATATATTTTAAGTCCCAAAGGGTTAATGCTCATAATCATAATAATTTTATGTTACTTTTTACAATATATAAATGTATAAACATAGTTTAAAGGTAGCACACAACCAGAGGTATAAAACAGTAAAGAAAAAATATATATAATATGTATATGACGTGTGGGTGATAAATATATTTATATATACTCTTTTTTTTTTGTTGTTGAATAATATTATGTATTGTTTACATAATTTTATACAATGTTTTTCCATCATTTATGGTAATTTAATTTATGATGACTATTAAGATATAATATTCATCATGGTAATATTAATTGTACAAACCGTAATAGAAATATTTATTTTACAGAAAAATTTTGTATTTTCTCTTTTTATATATAAATATTTATTATAAATATTAACAAAAGTATAATGATTGGTTATTAACATTAAAATTCATTATTATCTTTATTTATAATTATTATTGTAAACGGGAAAAAAAAAACAGTAGGAAAATAAGAAAATTATTTATATTTCACTAAAACGTACCTTAACACATTTATTGTTCATTTACTTTAATTCTATTTTAATTAATCAATATTTATAACATAATAATATTTAAATAAATAAAATTTATACTTGTTGTCTTATCAAATAAAATTGAATATAAAAAATTATTATCATTATTTCAAAAAAAAAATGTAATAAAAGGTTTTATTAAATGACAAATAATCAATTAATTGAAATTTAAATCAACATTTATTAATAAAATATTCTTTTATGTAAATATTTATACAGTGAATTCGTTAAAAATTAATTTTAATACGCAAAAAGAAGACGTAAATCGATGAGAATAGTGGTTGGATCGAAATAAAATATGTTTGCCTTGTAGGCGTTGCTAAATTTCACAATTCTATAAATATATATGAAATATTAAAGATCTTGAATTAAAATACAATTTCATTGACATGATTATTCATTGTATATAATGTTTAATCATAGAAACAACAAATAAGTGATAATTAACAGAGTTATGATTTTTACACAACAAGTTAAATTAATAATCCACATAACAGGTGCCTTATTTATGAGAAAAAGACTAGACAAGTGCTTATTTCTTATTAATAAAACTACAAAACATGTCGATTTGATTAAAAACATAAAATTAAAGCTTTTTTGGCAAACAAAAGGAACATACAATAAGGAAATAATATTTCTTAAGCTTTTTAACCTTTTCTAAATAATTAGATTAAATAATTTCCTTTTATAATAAAAAAAAATAAAAGAAAATACCCCCATCGACTAATTACACAATTGTAAGCACAGCTAGACTACTGCATTTTATTGCATTTCGTCTTTTCTTTATGTATATTTTATTGCACAAAAACAAAAAAACTAAAACAACAAAACATATTTATTAATGCTGTTTAAACACTGTTGAAGCTTATCGTTTTATAAAAATTGTGAAAAGCAAGTAAAAGAAAAAGAAAAGAAAATTAATTTTATATCACCGAAAAACAAAGCAAAAAACATTTATTCCAAGGATAGAAAATAAAAATTATAAAAAACAGCAAAATAATTTGTTATAAAATATTTTTTCATTGTTTCAAAAATAAAATTTAAAGAATTTTGAGTGCCAATTTTTCTTCTCTATAAATAAAAAAAAAAGAAATTTTCTCAATTTAAATGCAACGAAAAATAGTGTGAACAAAATAAAAAAAAAACATTTTTCCTTTAAAAAATAAAGTTTTTAACTGTTTTTCAGCAACAAAAAAAAAAGAAGAAATCGATGTTTTCTACAGAACAATAAGAAAACGAAACGCAGTAAAAACTATAACAAGACAAATAACTGAAAACACTTTAAGATTATTCTTTAAGGAAAACATTTAAAATGTTTTTTTGTGCAAAAGATTATGCAGTTAAATTTTTGTTGAATAACAAAATAGTTTTTATATAGGAAACAATTGTACACCTTTATTTTTGATAAAGGAAGTAACAAACAAAGATTTAAAAGTTAAACTTTTACAACACTTTTTGTGCAGGTGAATTGTACCAATGATTGTTTTTCTCTTAGTATTTCTTTAATTAGATTGTGTAATTTTCCATGTTTATTAAAACAGGCAAAAGAGAAAATATTAATATACTATTAACCAGCAAGGAGTGTTAACTTTATTAATGAATGTTAATGAAAGCTTTTCTCAAAATAATCAATATTTCTCGTAATAATTATTATTAAAGTAAATAAAAGAAATTTCTCGTTTCTGAAAAGTAATTAAAAAGTATTTTTATTTTTTACTTAAAGCAATATTAATAATTCTTGCGTTAAAACGTCAAGTAGTCTCGCCTGCACTTGCTAGTATTTCCTGACAGTTTTTACTATTTTCTTTTCCTTTTTTTTTTGTTTGCTTTGTTTAATTTAAATTTATCACAACCTAAATGTTTCAAACTATTTGCATTTAACAAGTTGTCTCTTCAATAGAAATACATATTTTTTTGCATTAATAATAAAATTGTGTAATTGTTTTAAATATCTATTAACACCACTAACGAAAGGAAAAACTTTTCTCTATAATCTTTAATATGAAAATTTGTTTGTAAATTACAAACTGACAGGGTTTTTTGCTATTGTTACGGAAATAAGAAGCTTTAAAATAACTTTTAAATGAAACAGATTGTAATATTTGTTGATAGAACATTGGAATTTCGTTAGATTAGAAATGAAAATGATAGCAAAAAAGGAAAAAAAACAGCAACTAAGTATGCAAAAAAACCAGGAAAACATTATTGTTACTTGATACTTGCATTTACCTAACATGTTTTCATATAAATTTTTTATGCTATGCATGATGATACAACAGATTTTTATTTTACTTTTATGTCGCTCAATATTACATTAATATTTTTACATTTTTTGTGAAAATAAATACTGAACAAAGCTGAAGCAAACAAAAAAAAAAACCATATGCTAGTAACAACTTTATAAACATATTATGTATGAAGTATATTAAAGCTTAAAGCTGATTATTATTGAAACCGCATTGACGAGTAGAATATTAAAGCATTAAACAGTATGCTGTATTAACAACAACATCAAAAAAAAAATTAGGATGAGAAAAATACAAAAATAATTTATATCGCTAGCAGCAGAGTATTTATTTATAAATTTATTATGATTAACGACCAGCATAAAATTATTTATTTTATAATATAATCAATAATATAATTTATACATTAGAATTAGAAAAATACTTATTATTTATTTATGATAAAGAGGAAATGAAGTTTTTTATTTCTATTTATTATTTAATTAAATAAATTTTTACCTATTCAAAAATTAATCAAATATTTAAGACTGTTTTGATGTAATAAGGTGAGCTGATTTATCTGTTTTATCTGCTATGTATTTTAAGATTGGTACAAATAGCTGCTGGCTGCATAAAGTAAATAAAATAAAATAGAATAAAACATGTGACATAGATGCATTACATTGTAAAGTAGGAATACGAATAAAATTACCACTTATCAGTACTGAAAACTATTTTTGTGTAATCAAGTAATAAACTATAAACAAGAACTAGAGTAGCAACAAGATTACACCAAAAAAAAACAAACCGATAATCTTGTGCTCATGATTCATGAATATATTCGATGCTGATATTATCTTTATACCAAACAAAATATACATATATTTTTTTCTGTATAGAATTTTTCGGTTCCCTGATAAAAACTTTTTTACCCGCACTTGTAACGAAGGCAAACAAATTTTATCGTACAAATATTTTGAATATTTTTTTTTAATCCGTTGCTTCTTGAAAAGCTTTTTTGAACATTTTATCATTACTATAATTATACAGAATTTTTTGTAACTTAATTATTAAATAATCTTAACGTCATTAATATAATTTTTTCTTATTCCATTTAATTTTTAACCATTTTTCTGTGTAAACTTATTTGCAATAATAATGTTATCCATGTAAATAGAAAAACAACCAATGTTTATTATTTTATTTATTAAATAAATATTTGTTAAAGCTTAGCAAATAAAAAAAATATTAAATTGCAAAATATTTGATCATTGGAAGCGAATAGCAAATAAAAATTAAATTTTTTTAATAATGTATTAACGAACCCAGATAAGCTTTTTTCCACAAAGTTTACTTTGACAAATTTTTTGGAAACAGCAGCATTTTCATACATTTAGCATGCAACTAAAGTTACTTTTTTAATAGCAAAAACGATATATATTAATATATGTTTGGTGTTATGTAAGTGAATGCAAAAAGCTTTAATTATTCAATAACAAAGTAATAAATTCATGTCAATATAAAAGTGTAAAAAACATTTTTTTTTAAATCAATATCATTTCGTAATAATTCGTTCAAATTGCACATTTAAATTAACAAATAGATAATGCATTGAATGCACACGCAAAAAAAATGCCATAAATATGCAAACATAAATTATATTTGACATAAAAAAGCTGCTGTAACACTTTGCAGATAAACAATAATAGAAAATAGATGAAAAAATTCACTAGAAATAATTTTTACTTTGCCAAAAATAATGGAAAATTGTAATTGAATTACTATATTTGAGAAAATTGATTTTATTTTAACTCTTATCTTATATTGATCATAAAGTTACTATAGATATTTCTTGTATTTAAAAAATAAAAAATATTTACTTGTTTTTAAAAATCACTCAAAAAACACTCAGTTTTATGTGAGTAAATAAATTTAAAAAAAAACACTCAATTATTTCCATCATATTATGTTCATCTCATTTACGCTAACATTATGATTTGTAATGCATAAAAAGAGTAAGAAAACTTATAAACCTTATATAATTAAAATAGATAAAATTATATTTATGCTTTTTAGTAATAATATAGCCGTTGATTGTGTAACAAGATTGTTTTATCCGGTGACTCAAGGCAACAAAAAAAAGGGCAGAACGAATCAGCGTGAAAAGTTTCTGCTTTTTATACTCAAATATACAATTTTTCTTTTGCAAATAAAGAAAATCATCAATTATCACGTGAAATTAATTTAATTATTTCAAATTTAAAGTAACAAAAAATATTCTATTTATTTTAATTGCTGTTTTATGTTATTATTATTTTTCACTGTTTTTGTTTCCCCTAATTAATTTAAAAACTTTTAATTCGTTAAAATTGTGGTCTCTCTATGATAAAAGTTATTACAACATTCGCAACATAAAATGTGGTTAGACAATGTTGCTGTGCTTTCAATTTTTTATTAAATTTTTTTACTTTAGACATACATATATATAGCATAAAAATGATGCTTTTCTTACTATAGAATTTAAGTCAATGTTGATTTTTATTAAGAAATATTAAATTTGAAGAAAATCATAAATAACAATATAGAAAGAAATAAAAAAATACTTTAATAAATAACTTAGAAAAAGTATAATAACCATAACAATATAATATAGAATAAATAAATCTAAAGTAAACTTAAGATACATTCATTGTTGTTATATTATTCGATGGGTTTTTCATCATATTTTTTAATACTTGCGTAACTACTATTATCACAGCGTAGCTCATCCTATCAATCAAAGGACATTCATAAAATATATATTCATATATATTTATATACAAAAGCCAAAAAGAAAATTATAATAATAAAAAATGAAATAAATAAATCTATCGCATAATTTAAGGAAGGAAAAATAATCAATAATATTACAAAGCTTTTTTATTTTATTTTTTGTTAGTGTCCTCTGCTGCTCACAGTATTTTTATGTGCTTTTGTCGCAACTATTCATCATTAATGTTGTTGTCATTAGCATGACCAATAGAAATCCAATTTTTTTTCTGCATAACTTTAGCTGTTGTTGATTTTTTTTTAATTTAATGGATGGTTGTGCTTTTTTTTTTGTTAAATAAATATTTAGATTTTTTCATTCTCTTCGGTAATGCCGGAAAAAATTGTTATTAGAATTATTTTATATTTTTTTAGCAATTAAGTGTCGAAAAAAAAAACGTAAATTGATCGTTTTCACTAGGAAATTTGGTAAATGTTTTTTTTTTTTTGAAGTTAATTCTTGAAAAATTAGGGAGACGTACAATACACTTTAGTAATAAAGAGACTTAATATTATTTCTGTATTTCTATAATGACTTAAACTTGATGGTAATAAACCGGAAAAGTTTTAATATCTATACAGTTTTTTTTTTCATCTAATTTTTGTTACCCTTTTTCCGTTGTTATTGGTTGAAAGATTTTAACGAAATTTACTTTGTTTTTTTTTTAATATAAAAGGGTAAAAATATAATTTTATTTTTTTAATTTAACTATATTTCTCCTACACACTTCGTAGGAACACAGTACTGTTTAAATTATAATTATTATTAAAGCAGAAAATAAAATAAAAATTCCTTAGATCAAGAATAAAATCAAATCAAATCAAATTAGTAGAAAGTTAATTTCTATATAGAAAACATTCTTTAGAAATTGTTTTCTTATTAAATTAATTTTTATTTATAAATAAAATTAATTTGCGAAAATTATAATTTAGCTTATTTCTCATTAATTAATTAATTATCCAACAGAGAAATGATTTTCATTTTATATTTTTTAAGCAAAAATATTTAATTAAACTTATTTAAGTTTCTAAAAGCTTTGTGTAGTTTAAAAAGCTTTCTTATTTTTTTCTGTGCATAAAAGACAATACTTTTATTATTTTTTGTCTATAAAAATACGTTAAAATAAATTTATTAGTTAATTTTAAGACATTTTCAGTCATTAAAAATCTAAAAAAAAAAGAAAAGAATAAACCACATATAACGTAGAATAAACAATTTTTTCGCATATAAAAAAATTAAGCAAACTTTAAACTCTCATGTATATGACAGACACAAGTAAGCAAAAAATACCAAAAAACAATATTCCATAAGGTATAGAAAATTTTAAGATAAACAATATTATGATCATTTTAGTAAAGTCATGATACTAACTGAATTAGCTTACTAGCAACCAAACCAAACCATACAGATGAAAAATTAAAATATTTATAAAAATAAAAATAACATACATTTTATGAGACAATTTTCTTCTACTTTTATAGCAAAATAATATTAAAATTTATTTTTATAGTTTTATATATGTATATACCGTATAAATAAATTTATGTACATACTAAAAGACAAAATAAAATAAAGCATCTTAAGAAGGTCATTGTTTTACATCTTATGTCATAAATTCCATTCATTTTCTCTCTACCTCACTGTTGTGCTTTTTTTTTTAAACAAACAAAGTAAACAAACTAAGTAAGCACAAACTTTAAACTAATTTCAATGTATCACTGATTCCTAAACGTAATAAATAATAATAATTTGTATAAAAATAATTTAATTTTATTGCGTTATTTGTGTTTTTTTGTAATTTTCACGAATTAATTTTCTACTGGACATTTTCTAAATTCTAATTCATCTGTCTGATATACTTATAATTTTCTACAAGTTTTATTTTTGTGTATCAATTGTTTATCTTGTGACCTTCTTTTATGATTCAGTGATAATTGAATGACAATGATTTGATTAAAATTGATTGATTTTATCATTGCTAGTTAAAACAATACGATTTTCGTAATCTTATCGTTAACTGTCGAATGGTTTTTCATAGTTGAAATTGTAACGTTTTTTTTTTTCACTATTAAAAAACATGTCATTTGTATCGCTGTAACACTTTTTCAATGACATAAAATTAATAGATGGTATTTTACTAATAAATTTATATCGTAACCATATATATAAAATGTTCATATCTGTACAAAACTGACATAAAATTGATTCCTTCTAGTTTTTATAACAACCGTATATTGTTGGTATTTTGTTTACCACGTAAAATTTTTAGCAAAGCTTTATTATTTATATCGTATATCACCACAAATACAGTTTTATTATATTCTTTAAGCATTAGATGACATAAACTTTTTGTTTTCTTTTTAAATATTTTAAACATTTATATATTTCTCAGTAAATTCACAAATGTTAGAAAATGTTTTCTTAGAACCAACGAAATTTCTGAATTTAATGTGGTTGCAAAAAAAAAAACAAATTCTTAAAGCAATTATATTTATTATTATAGAAAAATAAGAAAATCAAAGTAAAATTATAATTAATTCATGCAGAACTCACCTTTTAATCGAATAAATATCTTGAACGCAGTTTAAAATCTATCCAGTTTAAAAGATCATGGTTATACCCTATACACCATAATCACTTTTCTCGGAAATACTGCTGTCTATGGAAGTTTACGAAGTCTTTGGAATAAATCTGCAGAAAAAAAGAAATACATAAAATAAGTAAAAGAAAATTGTATAATAATTCATAATATTAGTTATGATTAGACATTAAAAACAAATCACAGTGAAAAAAAAAAACTAAAGCATAAACAGGGGAGCGTAAAAAATATAAAATTAAAAGTTAATCTAACTCTAAAAGCCTACACAACATAAATAAGCTAGAATCATGTGCTAATGTAATAAAACTAACTGAATAAAATATTAACATCAACAAATATGCTTAAATATATATATTAAATTTTATTTATTGTTATGTAACATGAAACACACATAAGCACGATTGTAATATGAGCTTTAAATATTCATAAGTTACACGTTTTATGATTTATTTTAATGTTGATTATAATCTTCTTAGATTTTTCTTGTGTTTCTTCTTTTTTATTTTCGCCTATTTGTTTTAAAGCTTCATTTAAAACTTTTAATAAAAAATAAAACTCCACACTGTTATTAGCTAAAATTCCAAAAATAAAAAAATGTTTAAGTTCTAAATCAACTCAGTTTTAATATATTAAAAACTCTATACTACAGTACCGAAGTACAAACTTAAACAAAATTAACTTATAATCTGTTGAATAAAGTTCTTACTTCGTTTCAAAAAATTTTTTCCATTCTGCGTACAAAAAATTATGTAAATAATAAAGTATTTCTTGGACTTAAAAAAAAAAAATTAATGATCCATTATGAAAATTAAGTTTTTAATATGAAAAAAAAAACCGCTAATTCCATAATGCAAGGCACAAAGCTTTAATAATTACTATACGTTTGGTTTGAAAATAAAGCCAAAAAAAAAAAGTTTTAACCTAATTTCCCTGGCACATTTTTATATTTTAATTATTTATTTTATATTTTTTAAATAAATTAATAAAAGTAAATTTAGTAAAGCATTATTATTTAAAAAAAAAAACAAGGTTAAAAATTTATTAGCATTTACGTAATATTTTTGAAAAAACAACAAAAAAAAAACTTTTTAACAACTCAGAATAATAAATAATCAGGATATGCGTCGATTATGTACAGTTTTGTAGAGCTTTTTTTTGTTGTGAGTATGTAGCATGTACGCTTATGTATATTTATTTATAAATTGTTGTAAAGGATTATTTTTAATACCATTAAATATTTATTATGTGTTTTTGTTATCTAGTTTTGTTCTTTTATTATTTTTTTTTTCAATTTTAACGCTATTCTATATGAAACTTAATTTTGCGCTATCCATTATCACATAGAGAATTTATATTTTATAATGTTTTACTGTTTTGTTACAAATATTTCATGCGGTTTGTGTATTTTTTATTGTTATAAAAATTAAACTAAGAACTGCAAATTGGAAGCTGTGTTAAATGTTAATGAAGTTAATGCTGTGATTCCTAAATAGTTTTGACAATCATTTCTTGTTTCAAATAAATACCTTAAGTTTGTGGCAGTTAATATTTATTTAAAAATAAGTGGAAATGTTTCCATAATCACACATTTACCAAACAAGCAAGCTTTTTTCTACAATTCTCGCGGTACGTTTAGCACAATCATGTGTCTCCCCAGTTGGGAATCGCTGAGTTAATAATTTAGGCTAATTGTTGAATCAATTATGAATCAATATATTAATAAAATAACTGACTCAAATGCATTATTTTAATTGTCTTTCAACAAGTATTTAGAAGAATTAATTTTTGTATTTTATTTTTAAAAAATTAATAATTAAAATTCTACGCAACAACTTTTACTAAATTTCGTTCGTCCGTAACGATTATCAATGCTTCGTTTATCAGAGGTCAGTATTTCCGAGATTAAATAAATTTCCGCTAAATATAATTAATAATTAAATCAACAAATTTTTTTTTCTTCAAAGAATATTAATTAATTTTTCTTGGAAAAACAAAAACAGTTGTATTTTTAGTAAATTAACTGGCATTCAACAGGAATAAAATGAGTGAAAAACTTATAAATCAAATATTTCCAAATAATAATAAAAAAAAAATTAATATAATAAAATTATTAAACTTAATTTATGATTTTCAATGCAAAAAACTATTTATTTTTTTATTAAAACCAAACCGAAAAAAATAAAATAAATTACTCTTTTGCAATAATAAAAATAAGAATTTATTGCATTTATAAAATTTATTGCATTTATTATTTATTTATATTATTTTTATATATAGAATTCTCAAAAAAATATATATATAAGTATTTGCTGAACCATAATAAAATGTTAACCTAAATAAAATGCTTTTTGTATTATTTAAAGCAAATTAATTTCCGTCATTTTTATTTAATAAACGTTGCTAGATTCTTTTAACCGAGTTAAACCATACATATAGACAAAACACAAAAAGGAATAAATAAATCAATTTTATTACAGATAAATAAAAGACAATTAAATTATAATTGAGGATGGATAAATATTTTAACTGAAAATTTTACTTTCGTTCTTATCCTTATCTTCCAATCAGAAGCAGAAATATTCAAAATCATTTAAAATTTTCCGGCTAATCAGTAAAATTTCATTTAAAATCAATTTTATTCAAAACAATGGTAATTATAGAATAAATAAATTAAACAACAGAAACATACCGAGTAATCTCTTCGATATAAAACATTTAGAAAATGAAAAAAATTAAATAATAAAAGCTCAAAGCAATAATATTATTAATACTGCAAATAATTTCATTAAATCAAAGTTATTTTGCATACTAAAAACTCCAATAAAAATAATGAAATTAAATTGAATATGATGCTATGAGCTTTCATGTTTTTGTAATTATCCTCCTACAACACAGTACTTGCGAATTAAAGAAAGTAACAACGAGAGAAAGAAAAATTTATTAAAATATTTCTTTTTCCATTAAATTCCGAATTATAGAAAGCACAAAAAAAAACATATTGTTTGTTTATTTAAAGCTTTTTAATGTATGTTTAGCAAGACCTTTTTTAACTAATTATTGTTTTCCTGTTGTTACGTTTAAGCAACCATTACAGCTTCTACAATTGCTGTTGCTGCTACTTTTATACTCTTGTTAACTTGCGCTTTTTTTCCCTTTAATTATTCTTTTGTGCTTTTATTTACTTATTTTTGTTACTCATAAATGTTTATTTAAAATGTTAAATTTGTTTTAATGAATTAATTAGCAATTAAAGCAATCATTAACAAAAGTCGAATTAAAAAATAAATAAAAATAACGAGAATGAAAATAGAATAAAATTTTTTTGATCTCTGTAATCTGTACAAGTTTAAATTTAAATATAAAAAAAAACTGTGTAAAAGCACAAATTAATTAAATAATTGTTGAATAAAAATAGTCAAATGCGATTAATTTGTGATATTTTAATTGACTTAAAGTCATTAGGGCAGCAATTATTATTGTTTTTTAATTAATACACCTCATCAGAAAAAAACATCATCCACGCATACATAATTAATATAAATATTATTAATTAATTAAATATAAAAATAAATTAGCTTTTTTATACGTTTGTATATTGAATGAATTTTAATTAATTTTTTTTTTATTTCATTATTTTATAATTATTATTATTTGTTGAATTATTTATTATTTTTTAATTAATTATTTAATTTTTAATCATTAAAAAACAATAAATAATTTTTAATTAGAATTTAGTAAAGTTAAAAGAAGAGAAAATACGTTGTTTTAACGTATAAATGAGCTTATTGAACTTTGAAAAGAAAATTTAACATTAAAAGCGTGCCAATAAAGATAATTTCCGAAAATTTAATTGCATTTAATCATTCTAAATTAACTGTTTATATAAATTTACCAAAATTATTCGCAAAATGTAATTGTCTTTAACGAAAATAAACTTTTTGCATTGTTATGGAAATTTTCGTTTTAGTTAATTTTCGTTTTAACTATCGTATAGAATAATTACACATTTCTTTACTTAATAGAAGACAATGAATTTTAGAATATTTATCTTCTAAAAAATTTATCATCCGCTAAAAATATAATTTAGAATATATTTTTTACTCCTTATTATTCCTCAGGGTACTTCTGAGCATTAACATTTATGAATTTTCTCTATATGTATAAAGCTTTTACCTATTAAAGCCTACTCCATACTAAAACTTCGTCATAAAGGATCTTTTTCAGTTGACCTACAATTTGTTAAGCTAAAAAATTATAATAATCCATCAAAAAAGCTTGCCAAAGTAACGTAGAAAGGAAAGAAAATTATAGCAAAGTAGTTTTGAATAAATGAAGAAAAAAATAAATAAATAAACGATCACCCAAGGAACGATAAAGGAAAAATATAAAAAATGACAAGAAAAAGGTATATTCTATTATTGAAACTTAATATTCATAAATAAATTTATTGTATCTTTGATAAAAGATTGTCCTTATTTTGTTTATTTAATATTTATTTTTATTTCCGTTAAAAGTTATTGATAAGTCAAGTAAAAGTGGTTTTTTGGGCGGATACGCAGATAATCGTTTAGAGCTTTCGTAATTCTATGAGAATAATATTTCTATCAATATTTTTTGTAGGTGTATGTCAGGTATTTTGTGTCTTTAAAAGCATTAAACCGTTAAACAGACAATCAAATATATAATTAAAGAATAAACTTTAATAGCAACAAGCAAGCCAAATCAAACTTTTAATTAAATTTTATAAAAATTAATTTTCCAACAGCTGCTTAATTAAGTCAATAGAATTTTCTTTATGTCTATTCTTTCTAGCTTCATCTAATTCAATAAATAATTAATTTTAGTTTTATTCGTCCATAGAAAATTGACTTAACTTTACTTAAATTATTCTCATAATGTAAATGTGTTACAAAAATCAATATTAAGTAATTTAAAAAAAAAAAAATAAGAGAAGAAAATGGATAAAATCGGATAGAAAGTTTCATCAGTTTTTTTCTACATTTAAAGGAGCAAAGAATAAAAAAAGGATTTTTCTCAATAAAAAAAAAAAATATTTGAGTAAAGAAATAAGAAAATAAATAAATATATATATATTTTTGAAAGCATTTTCTAAGTAATTTTAAATTTGCTTTTTCAGAAAACTTATTTTTATTTTCGTTTTTTATTTCCATTTACTATTTTTTTTTTTTTTGCATGCATTTTCATTACGTATGTGACATCTTATTACATGAACTGCACTATGTACAAGTGTTAACAGCGTAGTTTCTATGAACAAGTAGATTTTATTTCTATTGAAAAGTTTATTCACTGTATTATGATTCTTCTTCGTCTTTCTTTATTTTTTTACATATTTCTAACAAATATATGTTATGTCCTGAAGATGTTTTCATGTCAAAAAACTAGATAAATATTATTTAATTTTTTTTTTCTATTTTTTACTTAAAAGAGAGTTCTGACTTTACAAACTTTAATAGATAAAGATTGACTTTTATTTCTATTTTTTCTTTTGCATATACAGATTTGTACTTTATTTTCTTCAATTAACACACACAAACATAGAAAATGAATGTATAATTGTATAATTGTAATAAATTTTTATTTCTATTTTACAACTAGGGAATTATTGTAAATTATTTATGGAAATTTAACTTAAATAAGCAGAAAACTCTATACTCTTATTGGTCAATATAAAATATATATTTATTTATTTATTTGTTGTTATCAAAGAATTATATACATACTTAGTATAATTAAAATTACTTATTAACGATAACGATAAAAGCTTCTAAACAGTTTTAATACTTTCGTAAAGGATTATACTTTTTGACATGAGAATATACATAGATTTATTTATACCCTATCTGAATTTATAACCAAAATATGCGGAAATAAAGTGTAATTAATATCATTCATCTATAAAATACTTATCTTTTGTTATTTTTTCATAATTATAATTATAATATTTCATATAAAACCTTTAATTATAATTAATTCTTAAAATACTTATATATATAATAATTTAACGGAAATATGAGCTTTTTATTAAAGAAATAATCTTTGTCTAATGGACTTATAGGCGCCCAAAGACAGCTGACAAAAGCGCAGCATCCATATTTATACCTTTTTTTTAGTTTTTCCATTCTATCTCTATAATAAATTTATCTACAGATATAGTTTCTATATATATTTAGTTTTAATAATCCAGCTAAGCTTTATCTAGGTTAACACTATTTGTACAAGTTTTCTATATTATTTTTAAGGTAAATCTTTAAGAGAGATAAAAAGAAAATAGAAACAACGTAAGAAAGAAAGCATAGCAAAATACCGTAGGAACTTTTTTCGTTTTTTTAAAATAATTAAATTTTATCAAACGATAAAACTAAGAAAAACTTGCATTTTTTCGAAAATATTTTCTCTTTATTGATTTGATATTTTTCTTTATTAAATAACATAATGTTGTATTGAAGGAAAAAACTATATAAGCTTGTCAAATAATTTTCCGTTTTAATTCCCAGAAATACCAGCAAAGAAACTTCTTTATTTATCTAATTTCTAATAAATTTAAAGAGAAAAAAAGAGCAAATCAAGGTGTTTTTCATTAAAGCTTTTGTTTTTTTTTTATATTTAATCAATTGTAGTCACATTTTATTTAGTAAAAGATAAACTTTTATTGTCATCTTCAATAAGGATAATCTTTTGACAAATAAATAAATCATTATTATTAGTTTTTATAAATAATTTTTCAAGTGTTACGAATAATGACGATTCATCTGATGAATCGAATGGAAAAAAATGGAAAAAATAAATTTTCTAAATGAATTCTCATGACAGAACAAGTGTTTTTATATCAAATTTGTTTTTGTTAGTTTATTATGCCTTTAAATATCGCATTGTTAATAAATAAATCAACACTTTACTGTGATTAACGCTATACAATTATTCTTAAACTAATCCTTTTCTATTTTTTCGCAAGCAAACAAAGAACTTATACAATAGGAAGCTTAGTGCTTGTTACATTGATTAATAAGTCGTTTAGTATCAGCTCATTTCTTTTACGCTTTTCATTTTTTGTTTTCGTGTTTTAATATCTAAATTCACCTTTTCTTTCGTTGTTTTTCGGTTACTGTTTATTCCTAATTACAAATTTATCTAATAAAGATATTTTTAACACAATTTATAAACCTTTTATATAAGAAAATAATTTATTAAATTTTTATTACTATGTTTCTTGCTATTAACTGTTGTAATTGTAGTTGTTGCCCTACGGTAAAATAGTTCTAAATATTTTAAAATATAAAACATTGAATATAATTTAACCTAGCCAACCTGAATTTAACTCATATAAATCTATAATAAATGTATAAATGAAGGGTTAACGTTTAGTCATTAAGGTAAATGAAAACTAAACATGACTGTGATTCTAAATAAGAGATGCAGTAGATAGAATTCCATATCATAAATACAACACAACCGTAGAAAAACGTCTATTATTTATTGTTTTTATTGATAAATGTTTATCGTACAAAAGTCGATATATCGCATCTGTATTTGTACTGAATTAATATATTTATTTCACTTCATAGAATACAAATAGAAATAATTTTCCTTCCAACCAGAATTTTATGTAAATTGTGGTGAAAAGTCAGTAGAGTAACAACAATAGCAATTAAATACTAATTAAAATTTAACACAATTTTGTAAAATTTTTATTTTAAGTAGTAGAAAATTAATTTTTCATTTTATCATTGCAAAATTGTAAAGTCAATTGTGAGGAAATTTTATTTATATGTATTTTTGCAAAAATTTATTATGCGAGGAAGTAGTATGAAAAATGCTTCTAGATTTTCTTTTCATTTCTTGGTTGTTTTGCATTTTTATTTCTAAAAGAGTAAAAATAAGATTTATGTGTGTTACCTTTACGGGGAGGTTTATGTTTTCTTTTCTTTTCTTTTTTTTTTTGGGTATGTTACATACATATGCCTTGATTTACGTGAGAATTATGCTTAAACAGCAGTTAAAGTAAATAAAAGACGAATTTAAAATGTATTTTTTTAGGTTAAATATTTCTTTAAATACGGTAAAATTGTAAATGATGTATGAAATCATGTTTTAAATAATAAATTATTTATAAAAAATACAATAAATAAAAGAATTAAATTCAATAAGTACTAAAATGTATAAGAATAGATGGGACAAAAAAAACTTCTACAACCGAATTTAAAATATATAAATATAATTTAAGGCTTAAATCTACTTTTATTTTATAAAATATTATGCAAATGAAGTAATTTTTCATATATAATTGTTCTAAACAATTGTTTAATGTACGAAACATGTACAAATTATGGTCAAAGTTTTCATAACAATTTATAAAATTACCTGAATAAACTCAATTGCAGTCAGGATTGCTTATAACGTTTTGACTGAGCAGAGATTACAGTAAATGGCATGTAAAAATGCTAAATATGGTAAAAGTTATTAACGGTGTGTAAAAATTGTTTAAAAGCTCAAAATACGCGTAAATCGATAAATACTTGTATATATATTTTCACGATAAAATTATTCTTAACCAAAGAAGTATACGTTTATGCTTAAATAATACATACAGACACCCTCGAATAAATATAAAAATAAAAAAAGAGACAAAGCTCCCGAACATACTTCCAAAGGTATAAAAGGAAAAAGCGAAAAGGATCACTCAGCTTTTTGTAACAATATATATATAAATAGACACGTCATTACACAATACGCATAATACTTCACTTGATATAATTTGATTTGATTTTTATTTTTATTTATTTCGCTTCCCTTTTTTATCCTCGTTGCTGTTTTTTTTTTTAAACATTATTATTAACCCTTTTTTTTCTCTTCTATTTTTAGTTGCTTTTTGTTTTCTTCCAGCAATTAAAAAATAAAAACGGAAAAATATTTGTTATTTTTAGAGGAAATAAATACTTAAAGACGAGTATACTAATTTACGTGTTACCTGGTTACCAACATTTCCACCTGACATTAATCATTATTACTTACTATTATTATTAAAAGAAAATTCCACGAAATCAATTATAACTAATTATCCTAATGAATTGTTTTTTCTTTTGATAAGAATAACATTCTAGCAAATAAAAAGAATAAATTCTTTTTAAATTATTTAAATTAGTTTTTAATGTCGGAAAATATAATAATTTTTTCAACTTTTCACTAATGTAATATGTTTGCAATTTGTTTCATTTTCTTTTTTGTTAGATATTACATAATTTTCAAATATTTTTTTTTTATTTAAAGGTATTTATGTTTATAACTTTGATATTTTTGGATGAAAATTACTTTGGCAGATCAGATTTTCTTCCTACAAAATTGCCAAATATATATGTATATATGTATAAATTTTCTATATTATCCACTTATTTAAAAACCACTTAGTGGTTGTATATTTCATAGCTTAACAAGTGAAAACGAGAAATAATGAAATGAATAGGCTAATAAAAGCAACAACAGAAAAAAAAAACTAAATTTTCTTTTCAAACTAGAAGGACAAACTCTCATAAAGTTAAATCCATTTTAAAGTATATTTAAGATCCTTTAGCAAATTTCATATTATGTCTCCTGTTTTCTATATATTTTTCTATTCAAACTTCCCTGTTTTTATTTATTTTAAATAAACAAATAAATAAGAATTATGAGCTTATTTTAAAATTATTATTTGTTTATTTTGATAAAAGTTTGTTTTTAGCTTATGAGATGCCATTTTCTTTATTTTTAAGTCAACTTTTTATGCTTTTTTATTGGCTGATAAGAAGCTCTTTCAATTTTTTCGCTTCATCTATTATGATATAAATTTCCTCTTTATTGATATTAATAAGAGACATTGTTCCAAGCGAAATTTAAAGCAATTAATTGTTGTTGACTTGAGCAATGTTCTTTTAATTAAAAATACATTGCTAATTACTTTGTTTATAATTTATTATGCAAATTTTTAGTGCAAAATAAAAAAACAAAACAAAATAATTATTATTATTATTTTTCTTTATCACGTTAATAGCTATGCACTTTTTTGTTGTGTTTTTCTATAACATTATTTTAATTATTAAGAAAAAGTACTATTTTATTAAAGAAAACTTTCTTCTTAAGTTCTAAATTCTTTATTAATTAATTTTCTATTTAAAAAAAAAAACACAGAAATTATAATTATTATTATTATTATTATTATTATTTCTATGTAATCATTTTAACAATAAAAGTTAAATTTCTTCTTTATATTGATTAGAAAAGAAAATTTTTTCTTATAAAAAATCTAATAAAAATTAAACGATATCCGTTCTTGTTGAAAGTTTTCTTTAACTGTAATAATGTATAATCATATTGTTTTGAAAGTTCATCCAACCGTTTAATTAAGTTTTTAATAATTGTCATTTGATTTTGAGATAATGTAATGGCAAAGAATTTTTTTTTTTTTGATCATAAATTATGACTTTAAATACATTTTAATTACTTAAATTTTAATATTTTAGAAAATTATGTTAATTACATTTATTTATAAGGAAATGGCTAGACAAAACGCACCGTAAATAATCAAAAAATATTTAATTAAGTTTAAATTAAATTTTAAAAACAAAAAAAAAAAATGATGAAAAAATTTAATAAAAATGAAAATTCACTTGAGGGTTGTTCTAATTTTGTTTCTTCAAACTTATAGTTTTTCTTTTTTATTATTATTATTATTTAAGTGGAGATTTTTTCGTGTATTCGTCTTTTATTCTCCATCCATATAGAAATCCAATGAAAAAGTATTTTATGTTTATATTCCTAAAGAAAAGCATGAAATAAAGAAATCCCAAAGTAAATCTTTTCTACTAAAAAATTTTATTCATTCTTGTTATACAAAAAAAGTTGAATGAAAAAAAGAAAAATATATTAAGGGATGATTTAATGAAGTTGTACTTAAATAAATATTTTCCAAATGGCTACTCGATGGATATGTGTGTGCTTTTAAACAAAATTTTTAAAGACAAAGCGCAACATTTTACCTGATTTAAGGTGGATTTAACTAACGTAAATTATTTAATAATAATAATAATAAAATTGACGATGCGTTAGAATAGAAAAGCTTTTTTTTTTTTACTTTTAACAACCACTTAGAAAATAAAATAAAAGAAAACACGTGTGCTATTGATTAAAGAAAAATAAAAGAAAATAAACTAAAACAAGCAGAAAATCTAATCAAAAAAAATAAATAAAAATCGTTTTTAAATTATTAACTAACAAAAATAAAAATTTTCCTTGATTAAACTTTTATTACTTTGCGTTTTTTTTTAATATATAAATTTGGATTGTTTTTCTTCATTTTCTTTTTATTAAATATTTATTTTTGTTGATTTAATAAAATAAATTAAATTAATAATAATAAAAGAAAGAAAGAATAACAACAGCTAAAAACCTCTAATATGAGTTTATTTTATTGCTTGCTGGTTGCCGTTTTACAGCCGACGATATTCAATTTAAAATAATAATAATAACGCATGCAGAAATGTCATTTCCAAGTTCACACAATTTGTTTAATATCGAAATTTTATTTATATTTCTACTATGAATAAATTCAATTTGTTTTCGTTAAATTAGAAATAAACAAAATTACCATACCAAGGGCTTTACGCCCCTTACTAAACATATTTATAAATTTTTTGATATTTTTCGCGTTTCTTTTGCGGTATTTTGTTTTCTTTTTAAAAATATAAGAAAAATTAAATAAATTTCTAACAATAACAGATATTTTCAATATTTTCTTTTTTTATATATATGAAATTCTATTGGATTTATTATTATTTTTATTATTATTATTATTATTTTTATTTCAAAGCATACATACAGTACTTGCCAAATACATAACCATAATATGCGCGTCACATGCGTATGAATTTTAATCAAATTTGAATATTTGATTTAACTATTTAGATAATTTTTTTTTTTTTTTGGTAAAACAGAAACACTATATATTGAAATATACAAGCTGTTGACAATATTAACATATGAAAGAAATGAAAGGAAATGCAATAATGAAACGAGAATACAATAAAAAAATAAATGATAATACTAAGGCAAAGGACACAGCAAACAAAAATATCTAAATAAAAATTCGCTAAAAAGAGCGGAAATTGAGACAAAAAAAAAACAATTTTTATAATTAATAAATATCTTTTTTATTATTAAAAAAGAAAAAATCTCGCACATGGACATTTTATTTCTGGAAAAAGAAAAAAACGGAAAAACGCCAATAAAAAGACAAAGAAAAATATTTCTATGGTTGTTAAAAGGTCGATATTCAATGGAATTTGATCATCTGTAATGGTCAGAATGGACAATCATTAGATTTTATCATATCGAATCAATATAAATAAAATTTTAGTATTATTGATAGTGAAATATAGACGATAGGTATATAACCAGAAATATTATTAATATTATTATTGATGGATATTTTTTCTTTACCGTTTCCTATAAAAGAATATTAATCTGACAAGTTAAAGACAAGCTTTAATAGTTTATCAATAAAATCATTAATTATTAAACGATAAATAGTGTTTCATAATATCTAATAAAATGATTTAAATTTCAAAGTTTGTCTTTAATAAAAGAGAGAAGCTAAAATTCAACTATCGATAAACAGCACACAACAGAGCACAATTGTTTATTCTTTTATCTTATTTATTAACAATCATCGTCAACGCTTCAGGGTGTTATAATATCTTAAATAGTTCAACGAATTTAAAAATCTCTTTTTTAACAAATATATGGAGAAAAATAAAGATTTAATAATAAAATTACAATTGCTTTTCTGTTGCCAATGACAAGTGCAATAACCCAAACAAATAGATTTCTTTTCTATTTTTGTTCTTATTTTCAATATAATTCAGTCAAATAAATAATCTATTTGAAATATAATTAAAAAAAAAGTTTATTAATGCATAATTTAATTAATAAAAATTGATTAAATAAAATCAATAATTTCATTAGCTTTTATATCAGCTAAAAAACCGCCTAAAGTTGTTTTAAGCAAAAAAAAAAAAAAATCACGTTAAAAGTTTAACCCTAAAGGTATAACTTGGTTGACTTACAGCTTAAGCGTTCTCTATTTTTATTCTTTTACTTTTAATCAGCCACCTTGGCACTTGAGCTTTTGCACAACGAATCAAGCACACAAAGTCATAAAAGGAAACGACCAAAAAAAAAAAAATAACAGTAGTGCATACATAGTAAAGAATCTGCTTAGGGATATGCCGGTAGCATCATGTTTCCTTACTTGAACAACGTAAAATCCTAAATATTACTTTTAATGAATTTTTTTTTCCACTTTACGTCATACAGTGCAAAAATAAAAAATGTTTTGTCATTGCCACCTTATCACCTGGTACAACACAACACCAAAGCTATTTTTGTTTGCAATTTTTTTTTTGTTAATAAAATAAAATACTTTAATCTTTTAAAGATTAAAGAATAATTTTTTTTTTCAACAAAAATATTAAAGCTTCATTGTAAAAGGAAAAGCTTTTATTAAATATATAAATAAATTTTAACACAATCAACAATTGTTTTTATTATTATTAATCATATTTTTTTTTCCTTAGAGAAAGAGTTCTGTAATTGATGGTAATTTGAAAACAAATAGGAAACGAAAACAACAGATAAATAAATAAATAAAATACAAAAAAAAAAAAAAACGGAAAATATTGTCATAACCGTGACTTCCTACATAAATATATACATGATGGATGAATATGTAAAATGAAAAAAATAATATTATTATTATTATTATTATTTATTTCCTTATTTAAAGATATTATTATTATTTTTCTTTCAGTTATTATATCCCTCAGGATATTAACAGAACCATATAAATATTAATGCATTATTATTTTATGAATTTCGTATATATTTTTTTATTTTTATCATGGAATTGTTGTTTTCTACATGGATATTCGAATATCAATTTAAATTATTTGAAGAGAATTCATATATTTTTATATGAAAATTCACCGCCCAAAAAATTTTTTAATGTCTTATTATCGTTTTTTTGCTTGGTTGTTTTGCTGCTGTTGTTAATTCATCCCCAAAATGCTTATAATATTTAATTATTTATTTATATAACACCGGTAACATTCATGTTAATTAAGTATAAAATAATTTATTAATAAATTTATATAATATTTGTGATGTAAATCACCAGAACTCCAGAAGGCTTCAAAAAATAAATAAACAATTGTACACAATAGTATTTACTTTTTTTTTGTGTGTTCTGTGTGCTGTTGAAGTATTTACAGTCAGAAAAAAAAAAAAAACCGAAAAACAAAATTATTACAGAAGCTTTCAGCGGAACATAATTTATGATCCTCGGTACATAAAACAATGAAAGTTTTTTTTTATTATTATTTTTAGAAGAGAAAATCAATTTTTAAATTGCTTTTTATTTTTATTGTTGTTTGACCGAAACGTAACGAAAAAATAACCAAAATAAAATGTGTGTAAAGGATAAAACAGAAACGAGATGTTTTAATTATTTATCCTTTTATGCATAAATTTATTTCATCTTCTAACCAAACATTATGTTTATTTATTTTTTGCAAAAGAAAAAATAAAACATTTTTTTTAACATTTATTTCGATTAAAATTTTATGAAATTTTATTTACTGGCTTTTAACTTCTTCTTTTTTTGCATAGTTCCCTTATATTCTTCTTTTTTTAATTATTTATGCTTTTTCTGTGTATTTTAAAGGATAAAATTTATCACAAATTATGTGCCTTTTAGTACGTTTTACATACAAAAAAATGGAAAAAAAAAATTATAATACTTCATGTGTTGAAAAATAAAAGGAAAAACCGAGATGACAATAACATTAAATGAAAAAAATTATGGTGAACAGGAGAGACTTATTTCTTTATTAATTTTGGTTTTTTCTAAGCTCCTTTTTTTAAATGTGTTACGATATTGTTTTTCCTTAACAACTGTGCTGTTTTCTTATTATTATTATTATTATTATTTCACAAACTAAATAAAAAACAATTAAATGCTGTTGTAGACATAATGATATCAAGTTTAATTTGGGTGCTTTAACAATTAAGTTAAGAGCTTTCTTTTGTACCAACAATAGCAGCAGTAAATTTAATAAAAACGAAAATTTTTTTTTTGTAGATTTACAGAAAGAATTTTCCATCATTTTTAGATTATTATTCCTGATTTTTTTTTCCTTGCTTTTTGGTGTAACTTTATTTCATGTACATTACGTTAAGTTTAATTAAAAGCCAATTATTAACCAGAAAATCTTCTGTTTACAATTTTTATACGCTTAACAAACGAACAAACAAACAGTACTCATTTCTCTTCTTTTTTTTTTTAAACAATAATTTTTTATAAATGATATAAAGAAATTTCACCGCAATTACAACACAAAGCACAATATTTAATCCTTTTTTTAATTATAATTAAAAATCAAAATTATGGTAATTTGTGTGTGTACGGTTAAAATTGTTTATTCTTTTATTTAATTAATTTATTTGTTATTATTCAGTATAAATAATTGTTTATCGAATATATATATATTTTTTTTTTTGGTGGAAATTATTATTAATTTATTATTTATTATTATAAAAATCAATATTAAAAGCACTGTCAAGTTGTATTTATAATTTATGCTGATTTATTTTTGATTAAAGAGAAAATCAGTTAATAAACAATATTTGCCTCACTGGGCAAGTGTTTTTAAGGTAAAATAATTTAATTCTTTAATTTTATTTTGTAATTATTTCTATAATCCGTTTTTTTTTTTTTGGATACTTTTCTTTAGACTTATTTACAGCAGATTTTTCATTTACTTTCAAGATGCCTGTGCTTTTGATAAACAGAAATGGATATTTTTTATTTGTCCCATAACATGCTGTTCTTTTGGCTTTGTTTTTATTTAATCTTCTCAACGAATGTTTTGTAGATTTTTTTTTGCCTACATTTTTATATTATTTTTATGTATTTTTTATTCTATTTTTTCTATCTACTTTCTTGTTTGTTTGTATGCTTTTATTTTTTTTATTTAAATAAATATTGCGTGAACACCAAGCATCTGTGCTTCTTCGAAGTAAATTTAATTTGATTACACTAATATTTCATTCCATTTGCGGTTTATTATTTTTATTTATCTATGTTATTTGATGTTTTTTTAAGCGAATATAAATTGTACTATTTGCTTATTATTAAAATAAAAAACATATTTTTCGCTATAGCATTCAGATTTTTAATGCTTCGTAATATAATCGCAGGTAAATATCTAAAATTTATTTATAATTAAAGTAAAATAACAGATTTTTAAGCATAAAATTTCATTAAACATTAACAAATATTTATAATTAATATCAAAAAATAAATAAAAACTATTATAAATTTACCCTCAATTAAATTTCTATTCAAATTTTTTCATTTTTAATTAAAATAAATTTATTATTATAAACAAAATATTTAATGAAATTAAATTTTTCAAAATAAAAACAAAAAACTTTGATTTTTATTTGGAAAATTATTTCCATAAATTAGTTATTAATTGTATTTAATTACGAGAAAAGGATAATGCAATATAAATTAAATTCAATAATAACTTCAAAAAATAAACAGCGGAATTTATATTCACATTCAGGTGATATAAGTATTTTATTTCGTTTAATTATAACCACTCTCAGGTATATTTTTTTAATTTCAATAATATTCATTATACCGGCAATAATTAAACATTATTTTTAATATTAAAATCTATTTTTATTATTTTCTGTTTCCATACGGTTGATCACATTAGTAAGATTTAATTGAAAATGATATGTTTTTATTATTTTTCGTTTTTTTTTTTTTTTTGGTATATGTTTGCCCTTTAACATATGAAAATACCAATGTTAATTGTAAATAAAATTGGTTAAAAGTTTAACAAAAATAAACATGATTTGTTACAGTTGTGTATCACGCATCAATAAATGATATCATGTAAATTGCATAATGTTATTATTAAATTCTATACCACAATATAGTTTTATTTATATAAAATTTAAATCATTGTGACAATTATATCTCAATTGTTGTCTACAATAATAATCATAAAAAACCACTCATTCGAAATGAGAAAAATCACTCAAAAATGCGCATACTCTTTTGAACAGAAAAAAATCACTCAAACACAAAATTACTTTCCTTTACTATTCTGACAAATATCCTGTCATTTCATTCGTTTACATATACTTTTGCCAAGTATTTATGCTTTTAATGTTGATTCATAAAAGCTGTTTCACTCAAATTGAACCTACATTAATCTAAACCAAAAAAAAAAACAACCAAACAAAAACAATTTTGTATTTCTAAGACGACAAAACTCAACAACAAACCGTTTCCAATGGATGTAAAGTAATATTTTTGCTCAGTTAGTCCGTGTTCTTGGTCGTGGTTAGTGGATAATAAAAACGTTTTTATTATTTTTTGTTTTCGTGGTATTTGAATAAATATTTGTTAATAAAAAAATAATTGAACGTAATTTTTTTGTGCAATAAATATAGTTTGCGCTAATCCTGCGATTAAAAAAAAAAAAATAAACTGTAAAAAGCAGTGTTGAAAGTTTAATTCTTTCTTTAATAAAATTAAAATCAAATAATAATAAAAAACTAAGTGCAATAAAGGATTTATTACATTAAAAGGATATTTAACTTATTTTTTTCTTGGTTTTTTATTTAATTAAAAAATAAAATTTCAAAGATAATTTATGGAAATTTAATAACAAAGTGGAAGGAATTCAAGTGATTGTCGTCTGTACATTAAATGTTAATTATTTATTAATAAAACGTGTTAAATGCAATAAGGAAAGAAAAAATTAAATCAAGTGATGAGAAGAAAATAAATGAATAAAATTTCTATAAAAATAAAATTATCATAACGATAGCAAAAAAAAAAAAAAAAAATAATAAATTGAGAAGAAATTAATGTCTTTCTGCTCATTAACATAATTTAATTTTCTGTGTCAAAATAATATAGCTAATAAAGTATTTTTTGGAACATAAAAAAAGAAGGTTTTTTTTTTGCACATTATTTAATTTAATTTATCTACTTTTTTGTACTTACGTAACATGCTTAACAGTAAATAGATCCGAATTTTTGGTGACAAATATTATGTTATTAAAGTGAAAAATGTTTGTTATTTTCTTTAATATTTATTTGGTGGATATTTATTTATTTTTTTATGATTTTCTCAACATAATACGTGTGAACAGTGAAGTTAAATAAATAAAATAAATTGTTTGTGTATAAAATAATAATAATAATGCGATCAAATCAATCAAATATGAATTTAGAAGTAATTTTTGAATTTATATTTTTAACACATTTAATAAGGATTATCTCTGCTGATAATTTAGGTGAGTTTGTTTTCATATTGTCATGAATAAAAATTAATATTTATTCATATTTAAATAATAATAATATAATTGTTAAACACTTTATCATAATAAATATGGGCACGTATGTGATCTTTTTATATATTCAAAACATAATTTTTCATCATCATCATCAATATGTAGATGTTTTTCGTTTTCCTTCGAATTTTTTTTTGTTTTACTGTATACAAGCAGGTCGTTTACTAACAAATAATACTGCTGCTATTGGGTTATTACAATTGTAGCGTGAGTTAATCGTGAAGAGGTCATATAGAAAGCTTATACTATTGAATTATATAAGACATGACATGACATAAGCAAAAACACTACAGTTCAAAGTGAACGTGAGTGTTGTTTTAATTTTTCTTGTTTTCCGTTGTCTACTACTACTACTAACTCTCAGAAAGAAATTATTATAAATTTTCTGTTTTTACTCCCTTATAGATAGCATTTACTTGACAACACGACACGCCTTTTATATCAAACAAATCAATGTTTAGTATATTAAATTGCTATTCAATTTTTATTATTTATTTAATTTTACTGCAAATAATCGTTTAACATTAATATCTCGTTATCATAATTTAAAGATGAATAAAAAATAGAGAAACCAAAGCTAAAACCGTTAATGAAAATTACTTCCGTTTTTTTTTTTTTATTCATTAAAATAAACGAAAGTAAAAGAAATATTATAAATAAGCTTTTTCTTTCTTTTTCTATTTTTTACTTCAATTAGCGTATTTTGTGAATTTATTTTATTAATTAATTAACTAATTATTCATGATTCATTCATTTTTCTTGTTGGCGCACAACGAAATTATTATTAACAAAAAAAAATAAAATAAAATAAAATAAAAGCAAAAAAACCGCACGCAATTTGTCGTCTCTACTTCAATTAAATAGAAAGCTTTCTTTTTCGTGCTTTATTTATTAATCAACTTTTCTTTTTTTTTGTTAATACTTTCATTTATTTTATCAGTACCACAAAGAGTAAATTATAATTAGTTAATAACATAAACAATTATTGTACATATTTTACTAATTTTGTGTTTTTTTTTTGTTAATTAAAAAATGTACAGGTTTTGTTCATTTATTCGTTCTTAATGAGTATTACTTTGCGTCAGACAATGCCCTACAATTATTATAAATTTAATTATAATTATTAATAATGTTAATTGTAGAGATAATACTTTGTATAATAAAGAGAATATCATATTAAAATTACTATTATTACACGAATCTCAATAGTATTAAGGTATCGATGACACAGAACATTGTCTGTGCAAAAATTACGACAAATAAAAAGCAAGTATTCATTTCTTCTTTGTATATAATACACAAGGGAAATTTAACGATGACTTTAAATAAAAAAAAAAGGAAGAAAATAGACAAACGGAAGTAAATTGTAAATTGACTTTTAAATCTCTTGAGATAAATCATTGCTGCTTCAGTATAAGTAGTTTTGAGTAGTTTTGATTCCTTTGTCACTGTTAATTCTTTATTCAATTGGGATTTTGATCACATCATTATCACTTGATGTTTGTTGCTACTGTTTTCTTATTTTATTTTTTTTTTTTTGTTATATAAATAGAAAATTTAATAAACGATTTAAGATAATTTTTTTAACTGATTATCAATGAATATAAAAACAGCAACAACAACAGCAAGGGAAATACGTTAAGATTTACTTATCTGTTGCTGAAAAATTGTGTTGTCTATGTAATCACGATTATTATTTTTTTTCACTCTTTTAGTCTCTCTACACTGATAATTGATTGAAGGAAGTTTACACAAAATACGTGCAAAATTCACAATAAATTTATGATTTTTTTTTGGAATTTAAAAGAAAACATATATCGTTAAAGATCCACTGTATGTTTTTATAACAAAGTGAAATCACATAATCACAAATATTTGCAGAAAGTAAAAGAAAAAAAAAAGGTAAATTTCCGATCAAAATAAAGTGAAAGAAAAATCCATGCGAATAGTGGATTTGGTGGCTGATAAAGTAAAAGCATATATATATTTTTTTCATAAATAAATATCCGAAAGTTTAATTTAAAAATAAACTAACAAAGGATCTCGTCTGTACGGCAAGAATAGAAGAGGGAAAAAAAAATCAAGAATTTGCCAACAAAACGAACAAATTTACACATTTATTGAATTTAGTTTTCTTATTTTCCCTCAGCCAAACACATTATGTTTTTTAATAATTTATTTTTTATTTATTTCTCTATTCGTTGTTAGAAATAACAATTTAAGTGCAGAATGAGAATATAAACATGTGTATTTCGGTGTTTTTATTTACTTTATAATGCCTAAACATTTCGCTATCAATTTTCTAAAATGTATTTAAATAAAATTTTAACATTTATTTAAATAATAATAATAATAGTAATAACAAAGCAACGAAGGATGCATAGAATAAATGCTTTATAGCATCGCAAACATATATTTATGCGGAATTCATTTTATGAAAAAGTAGAAAAATAAAGGAAACAAGAGAAGAAAAATCGCTGAAATTAATTTTAAAACCTTTTCTATGATCTTCAGAATTTAACATTTGTTTTATTCTATTCTTATAAGCTTTTATACACAAAAATTTATGAAAGAGCTTTTAACTTATTCTATACTCTCCAGTAATTTTATTTCCGTAAATTTTTTTCCTTCCCATTCTTGTACTGTTATTCATTATAGCCTGCTCAGCTTATTTATTTGCCAATTTTAAAGTAATTAATCATTAGCCCTATTATCTTTAACTTATTTATATAATATTCTTGTTGTGCTTTTTTTTATTTATTTCTATTGCTGCCAACTGTTATAAAACAAAATTTATAACTTAATTAATATCAAAAAAGAAAAAAAGAAAAATACAAAACAGAAATTCATCCAAAACACAGTGAAGATCCACTGAAAAACAACGACTAGGAAGAAAAAGTTAATTTTCCAGAAATAATTACTTTTTAATAAATTATATATTTATTTTATTATTAAATAAATTTTATGATTGATTTAACTACTATTATATATCCTACATAAAATTTATAAATTTATAATTAAAAGTAATTAATTAAAAAATGGAAAAATCAGTGTTTATAACTCTGTCATAATTATGACTAAAGAAATATATATATATTTTTCATGATGTTATTCCTTAAATTTAAGCATAACTGCTACGTCAGTCCAATAAAATAGTCTAGGAAAATTAAATAAAACTGCTATCAGCGATTTAATAACCAAAAAAAAATCATTTTTATTCAAATTTTCTTAGTATTCGCGATGAAAATATATTAAACAACTTTTTTTCTTTTTATTTTTATAGCAGAAAACTTTTTCATCCTAAAAATAAGTTAAATGAATTTTTTTTTCTGGTGAATATTTTTTTTTCTTCACAAACTTTTTATTAATCGAAAATAAAAAAATAATTTTTTAATTTAAAAATTAATGCAGAAAAACCGAATGAAAATAAAAATAAAATTGTCAAAAACAAAAATACAATTTCGCTATTTTAATTTTGAATTAAAACACAAAAATTTGAAATTAATTTTGCTGTTCTTTTCGGTATTTTTAATTAAATAAATTAATAAAAATGTGAAACTTTTTTAATTGTATTTCTACTGTTTACATCTCGTTTATTTAATTTCTTGTTTGTTGTTATTACATTTTGTTATTTTTTTTCAGGCAACGATTAAATTCATATTAAAAACATTTTTTGTTGAATTTTAATTTATGTTTTTCATAATAAAAAAAAATGTAATTAATTAGTAGCGGCTCATTTGGCAATATTAATACTTAATTTTACTTTAGCGTAATAATATTTCCAGGTATTTTATATCTTTAAGCTGTTATAAATCTATTTATTTACGCAAAACAATACGAATATTTTTGCCTGTAATACTATAAAATTGTAAATAATTATTTAAATTATTAAATTTCTTTGTAACGTCTAAAAGCTTTAAATAATTTTCTGTTTTGTTAAATTTAGGGATAAGAAAAAAGTACATAATAAACATAAGGCTATAGTAGATGGTTAGCAAAATATAATATTACCAAAAAAAAAAGAAAGTGTTTATAAAGTCTATAAACATATAATAACAACAGCATGATACTTAATATAACAAACAAACAGCAGTAGCTGTAACAGCAGCATAAAGTTTTCTTCTTTTATTTTTATACTCATCTATAGTGAAGAGTAATAATAGAAAACTTTTAATATATTATTTGTTGAATAAGTTTTATTGTGCTTTTTGTACATTTTAGTTATGCTTTTTTATTATTTTTCTTATTATTTTATTTTATTACTTTGCTTTCTAGTTTGGCATTATAGTAATGTATCATTAACTTGATATCAACAAAGCAAATGGAATAAACAAACAAACAGAGTACAGCATCGCACAGCATAAAAAAACTAAATCAAATAAAAATTGCAACAAACAACCGATAACTTTCCTAATTTATTAATTAAGTTTATTTAAAAAAAAAAATGTAGAGCTTTTTTGTTCAACAATAATAACAAAAAAAGAAAAGTTTTTTTTACATTTTCAAACAGAAAACCACTAAAAGTTTATCAATTGATAACTTGGAAAAAACAATTTAATTCAATTGATGCAATTTTATTGCGAATTTTTTGCACATAAAAAGAAAAAGTTAATAAATCAAAAATAATGCGATGCTGATGTTTTATGGTTTTGGAATGAATAAACACAGCTTTTAGGTTTAATTAGACTTAGTTAAAGTTAAGCTTAAATAAATAATGATTTTAGGAATGTGCAGAATTTTTGTTTTTTATAAATTTAAATTAATTAATTAAAAGGAAGTAAACTTTGGTAAAACGTGACATTTTGAATCAGATGCTGTGGTTACTCTATGACAATAGCTAACCACATGATCTTGTTATTAATTTACTCTAGTGGCTTAATAGAAAAACGACTGTAGTCAGTCTTCCTATAAGAATAATAGTATTACTATTGATACGCGTTAAATTAAAAAAAAAAATATTAATAGATTAACCACCAATAATCCAGTAATTAAATAAGATTAACTCTCTGTATACAGATTATAATATAAATGCATTAATTAATTCAAATTCAATAAATAAATAATAAGCGTCAAGATTTTATATTAAAAAAGTCACACGAGACACAGTACATCAATTGCTTTGCTAGCATTAACTATATAATATTCGCAAATTATGTGCGTATATTTTATATTTTCAAATTAAAGTAATTAAAAATAAATATATATATATATATATTTTTATTTTTAAATAAATAAATGAAAATTCATTAAATTTATTTAATTTTTATTTTTATTTTTATTTTTTAAATAATAAATTGATCATTACGTTGGGAAACACGATGATGTGGAAACGCGGTATATATTTTTTTATTATTATTATTATTATTAATTAATAAAATTGGAAAACTCTCTACGTACCTCAATTATTGTTTCCTATTTCATTTATACATTTTTTTATTCAATTTTTATTCATGGTAGCGTAAATTAAATTAATTAAAATAAAAAATAAAAATATGTATATATGCACACAGATATGTTGATTACATATTCGTGTGCGTTTTTTTCGATTAAAAATAATAAAGTAAAAATTTTGATTTTATTTCATACAAAAAAAAATAAACAATCGCATTAGAATTGATTAAAAGCAATCATTTTTGGTTATTTGCATTTTTTTTTAGTGATTTTTTATGCAACCACTTTGACGACCACAAAAAGTAGAAAAAAAAATATAAAACCTATATTATAGTTATTTTTTATTAGAATGGAATTTTATCAGTTGAATAATACAAATTCCCTTATGAAAAATTCAGAGAATGAGAAAAAAGGTTTCCAATAAAAACGAACCAGAAAAAAACCAGAGGAATAATAATAATAATATTTTTTTTTTCGTTCCTTGTGAGTCCTTCAATGACATCAAAATCATCTATTCTAAGTTCTTCAGTGACTTCTTCACTTATTTTTGTGTGTTTTTTGTTGGTGTTGCTGCTAGTTTTTATTCGAAAATTCATCGACATCTACTTTGCAGTCGTAATTTTACTATATAGATACTTTTTTTTTATCCTATCTTTACTGGTAATCTCAGAAAACACTGTAACCAAAATGTGAAAATACAAAAAAGAAAACTTTTCTATTCTTCTAATTTATTTATTTTCTTTTTTTAATATTATTATTCAAGTGTGACAGTGCCAAACTGAAAATACAATTATGTTAAGACAGATTATTCTGACAAAATAGAAGAGAAAATAAAAGCACTCCCAGTTAAGAAACTTAAATACCTTTTAAAGGTTATAGAGACAAAGTATTGTCTACAAATCTTCTTAAAAAAAAATAAACAGAAGCAAAATTATAATCAAGTTACTATAAATTGTATTTAAAAATATTGCCGCTACTTTGTTTATAGAGAAAAATTGAGAGAAAATCTTATCTAATCTTATCTACGTTATACGAATAGAAAAATGGTAATACAGTATGACAAGCTTTTATACTTAAAATCAGCATTGTATAAAACAAAAGTATAATTTAATTAATCTGCTATGTTATGTGCGAGCTGGATATTATTTAGGACATATATCTGTAAATTATTAGCAAAAAAATAAAGTGTAACCCTTTAAATGCATAAAAAAAAGCACTGAAATAAAATCAAAAGGACGAAATGTTAAATGTGAAAAGGGTCAAACAAACTATCTGCCGTTTAACCAGTAACAGTCTTAACCCATAATTTTATCTAATTTTATTCCAATATTTGGATATTTTCTCGTCTCGTTTACTATCATTTACATAGACAAATTTTTATATACAAAAACTGATTAACAATATAATTTGGTTCTGTTAGGTAAGGTGAATCAGTTACCTGAATAATTTATATATATTTTTAGTATTTTACCTTTGAAAAAAATAAATTGAAGCTTTTTCAATAACAACAACCTAAAAATCACACAAAAAAGGTTATTTTTGCAACGAAATTATTTAACAAATAAGCAAACAAAAATACTACATTAATAAAAGCTGTAAGCACAGTTTATCGAAAAATAAAAACAATTGACTAAGCTTTTTACAACAAGTGTTAAAAGTCTACACAAAAGGAGGGAGTACCAGAAAGCTCCTCACATGCGCATTAACAATATTACAAAACTGTTGTACTGAAATCATATTAAAAACGATTCGAAACAATTTATCCTTATGAAAGCGGTAATATTTTGTAATAAATTAAAAAGAATAGAAAATTTATTAATTAGATATTAATGTGAAGGTGTAACGCAGCGTCAAATAACGCATTTGAATAACACTTTTCATTGTTACAGTGTTAAAAATATTTCTTTTATGATGTATGTTCTGTGCTTATTGTGTTGTGAGCTTTTATGATGTGTGCATGTATTTTTCACGAAATTTTCATTTTGTTGGTGGAAAAACTAATACAGCGACAAGAATGTCAAGCGGCCTAGTCATTTTCGTGAAAACCACCCATAAACAGTCGTTGATAATACGTTGTTCGGTCAACGGTGTGCCGCATATATACTATTTTTATTCTATAGCCTGGCAAAATCGTGATGTCGTGTAATTTATCTAAGCAATTATATAAATAATAATTTTCTGCTTATTTTCATTAATTTCATAAAAAAAAAATAATAAAGAATTCAGGAGAAAAATAAAACCACAATTCTGTTTTAAGTGTGTTAGCTATTTGCCTGTTGTTTATCTAATTTAATTCACATTTTATTAGTCGGCTATTTATTCACGAAATTACATAATATTTAATTATCTCGTTTATTTAATAATTAGTTGATTTTATGGTGATTTTGTTATCATCATTTATCGTTCGTGTTAACGTTTAACATTACGTATTTATTGGTGAAAAAATAATAATATTAATCCTAATGATTTATTTTGTATTTTTGTCAAGGTGTTTGTCATGAATTGTTTAATCAGATTATTTTTTTTCTGTATGATAATCAAATCAACAAGTGAATTAGAATAAAAAAAATAAAAGTAAATTAATTAATTATTAAGTAATAAAAGTTTTATTTGTGTTTAATCACTTTGTTATATATATATTTAAGGATTATTTAAATAATAAAATATCGTTATTTGTTAATAGTTTTAATTATTTAAATGGGTTTTAATTGTTTAAAAAATAAAATAAAAAAGAATTTACTAGTGTGATATGAATTTTGAGTAAAACTATTTGTGAATGTTTCTCCCTTGAAAAAAAAAAGAAAGAAAATTCATTTTGTTTGCTTATCAAATATATGCAAATTCAACAAGTAATATTTATTTAATTACATTTCCTTTGTAATCGTATTTTAAGAAAAGGTAATATCATTACCAAAAAAGCAAAATATTCATGAAAATTAATGAATTTATATGAGCTTTGTGTATTCAACTGTGCAAAAGAAAACAACGAAAAACAGAAAAACATAATATAAAGTGAAATCAAGTTGAAATTTAACATGGCAAGAATTATTATTATTATTTATTTTAATTAAATATATAATAATGAGCTTTTAACCATATGTTAATTAATTTATTCAAAACATAATCTGGATTATTTATAATAATTTTTATTCGGTGTGTTTGTTTTTTTACTGTTGATGTTGCCTCCGTTTAACAATAAAACGAAAAAAGGATAACAAAAAAAATTGCTACGCTTTTGTGCGAATTACTAAAACGTGAAAAATGTCAACAAAAAGAAAAAAAATATTTTTATTATATTTTTTATTTATTAATTAATTAATTAATTTTGTGAAGGATTACCCAATAGTTATGTGCTGTGTTATGGATACTCATGATAATTCTTATAACAATTCATTGGCATTTAATCATTTATTTGTGTGATAAATAATAAAATAAAGTAAAAAAAAAAACAGAACCGGAAAGGTGAATAAAGAAAGATATAACAAGCGACGAATAACAAAACAAAACCAAACAAAAAAAAAATTAGACAATGAAAATAAAAATAATGATAATGATGAGGCGGCAAATTTATTTCCTATTTTGGATAGCTGTCATCACAATCTCATGGTCATTTTATTGGCAGACAACTACTGTATCAGCGCAAATAATTTACCGAGTGGATCCATTAGGTTAGAATAGATAATAAAAATTCTTTCTTTATTTATTTATATATAAAATTTTTGTTTGTGGCTATCAACATTTCTACTCAGAAAAAAGAAATAATCCAAGGTCGTTCTTTTGTTATCATAAAATTTGTAACGAAGCGAAAACATGTTTATCGCGATATGAAATCACTTTGATCTTTTTTGACTGACAATTTTTAAACGACAATTTTTAGCAGGTTTTTTTTCCACTTTTATTTACTTATTAAATTTTTCTTTACTTATTTTTTGGTCGACCCTAAAGAATATTAAATTTAATAAACATCCCGTACTTTAATGCTTGATATTTGATTTTTATATTTTTTGTCCTTCTACAAATTATTTTATTAATTAGAAAAAAAAAGGAATGGAAATCTGTACAAACCGTAATAATTATTTTAATTATTAATTAATATATTAAAACTAGTTTCGTTGGTTCTGAAGATTTAATTTGTAATAAAAAGAAAGTCTTTAAACAGTTTTATTGTGAATAAAAAAGAGGAAATAAAATACAAAATTCTATCCATAAGGATAACATCGTGCATTAATCTTTCATATAACAATAATAATAATAAAGTTTATCCCTTTTTTTTCGGTGTATCGCATATTCTTTTGACATTTTATTTTTTCTTGTATATAAAAATTTATGTTTTATAGTTTTTATTATTAAGTATAGTTAAAATATTCTACAAAATACAGTGAATAGATTTAAGCAAAAGCTAAGAAACAAGATAAAACCGGGAGGAGCTTTAGGATTTATTATTCATTTCACATTTAAATGGCTAATTTATGACATAATGTTACTTTTGTTATGTTAAATGTGTAGTAAAATTATATGAATAATGGTTTGTTTGTTTAGATGAACCAAAAAATATGAAGAAAACAAGAAACCTCTTTTAATAAAAGTCAAAAAAATAAACATATTTCAGTTTATTCACGAAAAGGGCATTAATATGCAACAAAGTTATTAACATTATTATTATTATTAAAATGATTATTCACATTTATTAATAATAAAAATTAATAGCAATATATTAAAATTTGTGTGTATAATAAACTGAAGAGTGAAAAGCGATTTATTAAAGAAAAACTGAAGTGACTATCAGTCGGTTATAAAATCTGCGGTTTATTTTAATATTTTTAAAGAAAAATGTAAATTTTATTTTTTTTTTTTGTCTTATAAGGGAGAAATATTATTTTAAACTTTAGTTTAATAATAATTTTATTTTTCTGCTTTCTTCGGTTTTTTTTTTTTAATATTATTAGTATTATTTTTATTATTATTATTATTTTAAATAAAAAGTCATAAATCTTTCAAGAAAAGAACGAAAAAGAAAAAATTTATTCAAATTAAATAGACGAGTTGGTTGGTAAAGTTAAGGGAAAGAAAATTGTAAGAAAGAAAATTATTTATTCAGATTCAAATCGTACAAGCATTTAGGTATATATATTTATGCTTGAAACATACTTTACTGAAATGTTTCTCTTATAACTACATACATACACACAAGAAAAAAGAAAAATAAAAGTAAAAAACTCTTCGTGGTTTTTTATTGTTAAACAAATTCTGACAATATGTTACCCGAAAAAAAAACAAACCATTTTCGTTACTTTTCGTTTACACACAGTGAAAAAGAAAATTGTTACAACTAGCTTTACTTGACTTAATTTTACTTGGCTAAGTTTTTCTTCTTCTTTTTTTTTTTTGTTCCTACTTTACCTGCTTCTTTATTTTTTTTTCTTCTTCTCAGAACATTTTTTCATTCTCACAAAAAAAGAAAAATAAATTTTTAATGATGTTTAAGTATTTCAAAAGGAAATTACTCGCTTTTTATTGCTATTCGTTTGTTGATTTATAGAAGTGAAAAAAGAAAAAACACAATGTAAATTATTTTTCCATAGAAAAAATCCAGCCACTTGTTCCGAAACTTAACGGAATTTATTATTGTATGTTTAAGCATAGAACAAAAAAAAAACACACAAAATTAAACGAAAGTTAAAAGTATGGTAAGTTTATCATAAAAATAAGTTTATTAAAGACCCAAAAGAATTAACCAAAAAAAAAAGGAAAACAACAGAGGAAAAAGCTATAAACGAGAATCATTTTCCTTTCTTCTTCTTTTTTTTTTTGCCATTATTTTATGTTTTATTAAAATTGTGTATCGGTTGACCGCAGATAAGGTTTTAATAATTATTTTTCCATATTAATAATAATAATAATAATATTTATAAATAATAATTAGAAAATAAAGATAATTTAAGTAAATGAATTAAAATAATATTAATAATAATTATTATGTTATCATAAAATTACAATTATGTAAACTTTAATTATGTTTAATAGAGATAGAGCTTTTTTTTTGTTTAAAACAAACAATATTGCACATAGACAACGGTTTAGTGATAAAATTATTTTTATTATTAAAGCTCTAATACACCTCTATCTATCTGTTTAAGCGGCAACAACTCTTTTTTTTTAACGCATTTTTATTTTTTGTCAACATCTTTTTCGGTTTTTCTCTGTTAAAATATCATGCAAACAACAAAATATAATTATGTTATTCATTTTTGTTTTTGCACATGATAAAGTAATAATAATCTTCTTATATTTTAACTATAAGGGTATGGTTATTCCTTGTTTATTTCGTTGTTTATTCTGTCATTTAATGTTAATTATAATTTATATTTTAATAACAAACCGGCAAAAAAAAAAAATACAGCAACCAGCAACAAAAAAAAAAACGACACACCAAACATCAAGCATAACATAAAATAAATAAATATTAAAATTATGTGATGAAAATATTATTATTATTTCATATTTAATGCAGTAATATTATATTTTATATTCAAGAAAGTCACAAATTTTCTTTATGTTTTTTTTTTATTTTTTCTTTAACATTTCTGCATGTAATTATGCTAAAAAGATAATAAAGAAAATATGACTACTGCAAAGAACAGAAAGAAGAAAGTTTTATCACCTTGTTTAAATTATTTTTATTAATTATAATTTTTTTTTTTATTTTTTCAAATTTTTTATTGCCTAAAAGTTTAAGAGAAAAAAATAAAATAAATAACATAACAGGTGAAATTAACACATAATAAGATTATATTTTTCGTTCATTTCATCAATATTTAACTAGAAACAAGGTAGTTACGGTTTTATTTCCAAAAAAATAGGTGATAAAAAATTGTTTAAGCAAACAACAAAACAAAACATTCTTTTCTTTTCCATTTTAGCACTATTATCAGCAACACTAAGAACATACCAAAAGACTGGCTGTGATTCAGAATTGGTAACATTAAGTTGTCCGCGCGGAACAAGTATATCAATTGATGTCGCACAATATGGTAAACCAGGTAATGGTGAGTTTTTTCATCGCTAACTATTAGTATTTAATTTAATTTGAATAATTTGAATTATTATAGATATAGCAATAGGTACATTATGTCCGCCAACAACAAGTGATGCATTACTAAATGCTATACACAGTGGTACTGAAATTGAAGTTAAATCACCAGATAGCTGTTTATGGCCAAATGCATTGCAGGTATTTTTAAATTGCTTCCTTATTTATCTCCTCCTTTAGTAATTTTTTTTTTTTTTGGTTTTGTTTTACCTTAAAGTAGTAAACTTGTTTAGAAACAAAATACCAAAAACACTCGAGGTAAATAGTTAACTGTTAATAATCGTCTACGAAAAATAAAGTGTCTTGTCGGTGAGATACATACATTTAAGTTTCCGTTTTATTTTTTTGCTATTTTATACACTGCTGTCATGAATTGCAACAGTAAAATATACAAGAGAAAAGTTAAAACCATGCAGAAAACACCAAAGCATTAAATCACCATTGTTTTCTTTCGTTTTTACTACATTTTACTTAATTTTGCTTAAAATCTACTTGACTATAAATGGTTATAGTTTACAGTGCATATAAAATATTGTATATTCACAGGATGATAAATGATTGGACATAGAAAATGGTTAAACTTTTTACTACTACTACTACTTCTTCGAATATTTAATATTATAAAATATTTTTTAAGTGAGGGAGTGATGTGCTTTCGTACGTTAAATTCTTCTGAATATTAACTAAAGGAATTAAAAAGCATAAAATCTTGACGAAGCACAAAAAAAGTAAAGAAAAGAAGAAAAAGAATATAAATAAATAATTTCACCATTAAATATTCAAAAATCTTAAGATTTTTACCAACATTTAGATGCTGTTTTTTTTTTCCTGTGTACCTTTTTTTATTGTACCTTATTTTTTTTTTTCTTTAAGTATTCACTGCTACAAACAGTGGTGGAGGCATGCCAGAAGAAAAGACATTGTAAATTTATAGCGTCACCAAGAACATTTGGTGGTGATCCATGTCCCGGTGTGAGAAAAGTCGTTGAAATCGCATACAAATGTAGGCCATGTAAGATATTCATTATTAAGCGAAGAATTTTTTTAAAGAAAATATTTAAGAAAATAAAAAACTAACTTTAAATTATATAAATTTCAGATGAATTTCGTAGTAAAGTCGCATGCGAAAATGATGTGATACAATTAATATGTAATCCATATTCAAGAATTGCTGTATATAGTGCTAGTTATGGACGTACAGAATATGAAAGTATTCAATGTTCACAGCCGCAAGGAGTTAAAGAAGAGAGTAAATTAATTATTTATTTATTTATTTATAAAACAATTTAATTCAGTTATATTACGTATAAGATAAATCAGTATCGTCACAACATTTTATTCAAAAGACATATTGACACCAATAAAAAGTAAAAATGCCAAATTACAAAACATAAAAATGTTAATAAACCAGAAGAACCAACGATACAGCCAGTGTGGCTGGCTTTTTGGTTAATTATTTATTTATTTTTGTTTTTCAATTGTTTATTATCATTCTTTAAAGCAATTACATTTACGCAATAAATTTTATTTGCCGGAGGGTTGTCCGTTAATTATAATATTATTCACGTTTTCTATTCACTGGTTTATCGTTTATATAAATGAAAAAAAGAATAATAAACCTAGATCAATTAAGACTTAATTAGAATTTAAATTGATTATCAAAGAAAATTAATCAATTTTATTATTATTATTACTATTCGTAGCTTGTCTAGTATCATACGCGACAGAAACTGTTATGCAAATATGTCATGGTAAGAGAAAATGTAATTTATCGGCAGACAGTACAACATTTGGTAAGCCGTGTCGACCTGATTCTAGAATGTATTTAAAAGTTGTTTACACGTGTGGTATGTATATTGTAGAAATTTTGCCTTAATTTTTTAAAATACTATTTTTACTATGAATACTTTTAGTGCCGCGAAAAGTGTTAAAAGATCGCTATGAAAGTCCAGCCGAATTAGATGAACCACAACAAACAGAAGTTGATCCAGATCAAGATGATTTATATGATGAAAATCAATTTTATCGTGAATCAGAGGCTATACCACCAGCACCTAAATTACAAGGTGGTCTTTCAGGTCCTTCAGACAGTCCGGAGACAGTACAATCAAGTGTTGTGCCACCAACAAGATCAAAAAGTGACTCAAACCTCGAAGGTATTTTTTTTACAAGTTTCTTAAAAGAATTTATTGTTGAATTTTATTACAAAACTTTTTACTATTGATTAAAATATATCTATGTATATATATCTATGTATATATTAGAAAAGCTTACTTTTATCTAAAAACATGCCACTTACCAACTTGCACTTTAACCAAACAAATAAGTAATAAGAAATTGTTAAGAACTCTCTCACACAACAATCAAAATAAAAATAAAAATAATTTAGAAATACTTCCATTGTGGAATAAATACAAAATACTTTATTGATTTAAATCACGATTACAATCTATATTGTAAAGAAATTTTCATTTTCTTTGTAAATAATGATAAAAAAAGCTTTTAAACATTTCTCTACTTAACTTGATATAAATGCACATAATAAATAATAATAATAAACAAGCAACTTTCCACTTGTGTCAATACCACAATCAAGCATTCACTTATGAATATAGATTAGCTTATATAGAAAAAAAAAAATGACAAAAATTTTAATAGCAAATAAAAAACGAAACAAATTCCTTCCTTTAAAATCAAATTTCTAATAGATGTATTTAGTGGAACTAATACAACAGAGAGTGAACAAAAACTTATGACAATTATTGGGGATTGGATAAGTGCATACATTTTATTAGCACGTAAGTTTCTTATTAGAAAAAAATATGCATTAAAACGCAATAAAAAACTAGAAATTTTTTTTTAATTAATTACATAAAAAATTACTAAGCAAATGTGTAAAAATAACAATAAATAAATCAATAAATAAATAAATAAATCATAAACAAAGTAAAAGAAATAAATTTAATGCAGTAGATATATATACTCGTAAATAATAAATAAATTTATTTATTTACTTTTGTTGTATAGAAAATCATGAACGTTTCTACTTGTATGTGATTATATCAGTAACAGCTGGTATACTATTATCAGTAATCCTAGTGGTTGGACGTATTGTTGTGAAAAAGCATCGCATTAGCATTGATAAGCCATTGCAAACATCAAATACTGGTGAAACAACAATACCAAATGGTTTTACCGATGACATATCAGAGATCGATGCAGATATTGATCTGCATGGTACAATACCATTACCGAGTATATCGATGCATGATGTAAATTAATTTTTTTTTCTATGCACGAAATAATAAAAAAACGTAAAAAAAAATAATTTAATCTTTTTATTTTTTTTAGCATCAAAGTTACGGAATATATAATCCCTCACCTGTACCTTATGATAATTTTTCAACGACAAATTTAACACAAACATCAACCGCTATGCCATTACCTGTTAAAAGTAGTCTAATTGGTAATCAACAACCGTCAATAATTGGCACAAACTCTGTACTAGGGCCATCAATTATTGGTAAGAAGAGATTTATTAATAAAAAAATAAATAACAAAAACCATCCAACCGTATAGTCGCTTTAATTTCAGTTCCGAATGCATCACAACCAATTAATTATTTAACCGGAGCTAGTCATTTAACAACATTACGACGTCAAGGTATCACACAACAAACTGAACAAAAACAAGTACCACGAACAGCAACACTGCCACGTAGTTTAAGTCATGGCAGTAAAGAAAATCAACAATTCTATTATGGATGACAATCATCATTTGAGAAATAAATCAGTCATCGAAATTAGATGTTTTTGTTTTTTCCTTTTATTTCTTAAAGACTGATAATGGGCTCAGCATTAACACTATAAACGTGAAATAGATTATCTCTATTTTGCATAGAAATTAATTTTTAATTATATAAAATTCAAACAAGTCATATTAAACAAAAATTTATTTAAAAGTTTTAAAGATTTAATAATTATTTTATCTCTAATAAATACTTTTAAATAAAATCAAAAAAATATCAACAAATTTAATAAATAAATTTTTTATGTACCTTTATCGCGGTGAAAATTAAACAATAAATAAATTTTAATTAATTAATTAATTCAATGAAACAAAGAAATCATTATTTTTTTGTGTTCACTCGAACTGTGTAAAAATTAAATTAAAATTAAAATAAAAATATTGTAAATAATAATTATCTCTACATATTATGTATATTTATTTATGTTACGAAAATGAAAATAATAATTAAAATATCTTTTTGTTGTTAATTAAATAATGAATTTATAATTAACAGAAAAACACTAGTAAATTAAACATAAATTGTGTAAATTTTCCTAGATTTTAAGTTATTTATTACTCCTTGGTTTGTAATATAAAATTAAAAACAACATTGTGATATAAAGACCTGTGTAAAGTTAATTTTAAAATTGAAAAACATGTAAAATTATATATTTCAGCAACGGTGCATCAAGAGTGTAGCAAAAATGAAAAATAAATAAAGAATTTTTTTAATTAAAAGAAAAATGAAAATAAAAATAGAAAAAAAAACCAATTAAAAAAATTATTAATAAAAATCTTAAAAAAAAAATTAAAACGTAATTTCTCTCATTTTTCATTTAAAATATTTTTTCCGATAAATTCTGGAATAAATTTTTTGAAGGAATTTTATTTTTAAATTTAATGAAATAACAGTGGTAGGTTAATCTGTAGGTGTTTTAGGCTTTTAATAACTAAAGCAAAGATGTTGCAATATTTGTGCTTTTCGGCAGAAAAGCTGGTATCGATTTGATTGCTGTTCCAACAAAATACTGCAATAAGCGACCAGAATTTAAATTATACCCAAAAAGCTCACAAAAATTCACTTTCAGTAAATTTCCTAAATTAAAATTTTTGTCAATTTGCCAAAAAAAAAAAAACCTCAATTTTTCAAAAGCAATTTCCCAATGTAAATACCATAAGAAAGGCAACAAGAAAAATAAACCACCGAATGTTATTAAAGTTTTGGAATTTTCTTTATTCTTTACTTATTTATGGAAATAAAAAATAAATATGTCTTGTTGCTACTACCACTGTGGTGACTCCACAAAAAATAACATCAATTGATGTCTTACTATAAAAACGATGTTATTTTACGAGGACAACCACTAATGCAAATGAACCAGCGCACATAGAATTACATAATAAAAACAGCAGCAGCAGCAGTAGCAACAGCAGTAGTAGCAGCAACAGCAAAACATAAATAACAACAAAATTGTTGCATAAAACATCGAAAGCTTTTACTCCGTAATTTCAGCATAAAAAAAACGAACGAAACGAAACACTAAAAGTTAAACATTTATAAAACATAAATTTACAATTTAATTCAAGCAATTCGTGGAATTATGTTTTCGCGATTAATTTAATCAAAATTTATTCTAATCAATATTTATTTTTATTTTTCCATAAAATTAATTACTTAATTAGTAACTTTCGCTGAGTTTTTTTTTTAGTGGTAGCGACCACGCTTATTTATTTAATTTTATTTATGTTTATGGTAATTTTCTTGCAGATTAAACACTTTGGTGGATTATAAAGATAGAAATAAATAATTTTTATTCATGAGGATTTTTTTGAAGGGAAATTTTTACTAAAGCTTTTTAGAATCATTACTTAGCTTTTAAGGTAATTTTCAACATCGAATAAAAAATTTTCAGAAGGAATTTTAAACTACAAAACTGTCTTTATTCACTTAGATTTGAGCTACTTTATAGTGCTCGTAACTAAGTAACAATGTCTACGTATCATTAGTGTTAAGTGAACACTTTACTATGTGAATTCAATTAATTCATAGTACAGCTATTAAACCACTCTGATTAATTAAAATTCAAAAAGTCAACATTTTTCACATTGTCATAGTGGGTTTTCGGGAGTTTTATTAAACACAATTATAAACCAACCGACTACATTTCTCCACTTTTACAGCACAATTATAAAATTCCAGTAAAAAAGCTTCATATTTATTAAACAAAAAAAAAATCATCAAGTATTGCTACAATAATTATAAAAAATTTTTCAATAATAAAAATAGCAAATAACGTTTGTTGACTCCTTGAAAACTTTTCATTTTTAATTACATTTTCGTGTACTTCAAAAAAAGAAGAAAAACAGAAGGCTTTTGTTGAATTTTCTCTGCTTTTTACTTTTCAATAGCTTTTTATTAAACATTTTTTATTTATATTTTTACAAAAACTTTCTTTTAATAATTATGATAATATTGATTCAATTTACTTTATAATTTAGCAAACACCTACAGCGAAATTAATGAAATTTTATTAAAAAAAAACAAAAATACGTATTAAATTTCATAAAATGACGGCAAATTTTCAGTGTCCAAAAGCTTTGGTAAATACAGTGAATAAATATAATTTTATATTTGTGTTAGGCAGTTAAAGCTTTATTTTTTTCGTGTATTAAATACTTCCTGTTTTACTAATTACACTCCACATACGTTTTATCTGCTTTAATAATTTATAAATTTTAATTAAATATTATTTAACAAAGAATTGTTATTTAAATAATAAAAAAATTAAACTTTCTTTTGCCACCTTTACCACCATACAACATGAAAATTGATTATTTTCCATTGTTTTTCTTGCACAGTGAGTTAATGATTGATTAGCGTAAATTTATCAATCAAAAAATGAAAGAAAATAAAAAAATGTTTCCTTTTTTTATGACTAAATCGGTTAAAGATGTTGAGAAAAAAAATATATAATAAAAAATATATTTATTAAGATAATTGATGGCATTATCATTTATTACAAATTCAATTGTTATGTTTAATGCTTTTCGGTTATTATTATTATTTATTTTTTCACTGTCACGGTTAATTTTCTTCTCTTTTTATTATTATTATTGAATTGTCAGCGAATTTTTTTTTCATACGTCGCCAAATAAATTTAATAGCATTATGCTTTATGATATCATAATAAGAAAAGTTTTATACAATTTTCTTTATTTTTATTATTATTATTCGATAAATAGAAAAACAATAAATTTACTTTATTTTCTTTAATAAAATAATTTGTCAAATTATTCAATCATTTTTAAACAGGTAAATATTTAATAATTAGAAAGTTTTTGAAATTCCGGTATAAAAAAAGGTACATTTCAATTTTAAATGAAAACTTTTTAATTAATTTTATTTACTTATTAAAAACAATGTATAACTATGCTGTAATTTTTCTGAATTTCTGAATTTAGTGTTAATAAAAGAATAAAAGTTTTGGAGTTTTAATGATTATTACCAGAAAACTTTTTAAAGTGACAATTGGTGTTTCGTTACGTTTCGTTTTAATTTGTTTTGTCTATTTGTTAGTTTTTTAAATTAATTAAATTATTAACTACATAGAATCATAATTAAATTATTTAATTTCATATTTATTTTCCTTTAAATGATATTGATAAAGATTAAACACATTACATGCCTTTAAAATATTATTTAGAATTCACTGCACTCTGAATAATAATGATAATTTTGATTATAAAATTGCAAATATAGTTTATATCTTAATTTAAATTAAAATTTTAACAACCAGAGAATATAGTTTATTTATTTTTCAACAAGAAAAAACTTTTCTTTTTTTTTTTAATCAAAAAATTCTAACAATAATTTTGCAGAAATTCAATCTTCTCAAAAAACATAGTGTTTCTAGTGTTAACGATTTGAATGTTTTAATTAAACAATTGTTAACAAAAAAAAACACATAAATGAACTAAATGTTTGTTTTAATTAATTAATTGAAAAAACATACATATGTATATAGCTTCTATCACCAGGAAAACAATATAATATTATCATATTTTCAATTAAAAAACTTTTTAAAGTATTATTTATATCCACAGTAATTAATTATTTACAGAGTTTTCTAATAGTTTTTGCGGTTACTCTGATTTTTCATTACAAATTTTCTGTTTAATAATTTACCTACAATTACTTGTTGAATTTTGCATATTATTCGATATTTATTTTCAACGGATTCAATTTTTCCTTTTATCATTATTATCTGTTTAAAAGTTTATTATTTATTTTCCATACATATATATTTATAGTTTATTGTCAGAAAACTTTATCAAATTTATTACAAATATAGTACAAAAAAAAAGGAAGAACAAATGTGTAAATGTGTAGAAAAGTATCAATTACAACTATTTCAATATATCTCATTTTATTAAGGTTCTTTTAAACGTCTAAACTAAACTAAATGTTCTATATGTTTCCTGCATATGAAAATAACTTAAAAAGAAAGTAAAATAAAACAATAAAGTAAGCTTTATTTAACGTAAATAAAAATAAATATAATAAGTTATATAATATTTGAGATGCTTTTCTTTATAAGGGAAAATCGATTTTAGTAAAATTCTCACGTTTTATCCCGTGATCAACACTTTTATTATTATTTTATATAAACATTTTTTTTTCTGCTTATATTTATATTGTTTATAAAATTGTTTTCATTGTTATTATTCTTCTCTACGTTTTATATTATTATTTTTGCGTTTTCATTACTTTTAACATTTATTAATATTAAGTAAAATAACTGGCAGGCATCACAGTAAAAAAAACTAGAAATCGTATAAAACGTTTTTATTTAAATGTATTTTCACACAAATCAAATGATTTTTTAATGTAATTATACTTGCAATATTATCAATTATTTATTTAATTATTGATTATAATTCATTGTAATGCATTATTTAATTATATGTTAATAAGCTGAATAAAGTGTTGCATACAGATTAAATCTTATTTTATAAAATAGGTGAAACACCCGTTTAACCTTAGAGAGGAAAAGTTATATTTGGCACATAAATGTACACACCTTAAAATATAATAAATTATATTATTTAAATAAGTAAAAGCAATGTAATTAATAATAAACAAAGTTAAGATCTAATATTTCATTTCAGGTAAATTATAACGAAAAAGAAAATAAGGTTTTTTGCTCGTTGTCAAAATTTATTACAAAAAAACACTGGACAAAGTTAATCAAAACAATATTTCGTTATGTCATCGTCTTAATTAATAAATTAATTAACAAAAGACTAGGAAAAAAAACAATATATTTTATTGATTTTTACCGATTCAATTATAGAAAATATTCCATAATAAACAACTCAATCATTTTTTTCTCATATATAACTCATTCAATTTTATTTAATTTTACCAAAAAAAATAAAATCTATTTGATGTTTTAAAAATCAATGCAAAAAAAAAATAATAATAATCAGCTTTAGTGATTTTTTATCACGCTTTCAACACAAAAAATTATTTTTAAATATTGAGAAGTGAAAAAATATTGAAATGATTTTCCATCGAAAAAACTTGCAAATTAAAAATATTTTTAAATATTATAATTAAATAATAACAGAAAAAAAATATTGAAACATTTTCGCTATAATAATCAATGAAAAATGTAAAATATTTTATAGAAAATAATAATAATAATAATAATAATAATAATAATAATAATAATAAATCATCTCCCTTTGAATAAAGCTTTACCAAAGTGATTGCACTTGTCATTTATTTTTCCTTTCTAATTTCCTATCGCTTATTATCTTGTTTTTCTTCGTATTTTCCTTTCTATTTTTTTTTAAATATTCTTTATGCACGATCAAGCTCAATTGTTGAACTTTATTATTATTATTATTGTTGTTAATAAAAATGAATGATTTCTGTAAATATATAGTCTGTAAACAGGAAAATTATATAAATAAAAGAGCCAACAAAGAATTTATTTTTTTAAAAAACCGACAAAAAGAATTTATTATGAAAATTTTTTATAAAGAAAAGAATTATTGCTATTTTTTTGCAATTATTTATTGATTTAACAAAATATTTTTTTTAGTTTTAAAATCATTTTTCTTTTACTTGCCGTTGCTTTAACAGCATAACGTTTGATTCTTTTATATTTTAACTCATTTATTCAAGGTTAACAAGACGAGGATTTTCCAAGTGTTTTTCTCAAGCATCACGTCATCTTAGTGTCATTTTAAAATCACAAATGATTATCCAGTAACTGATTATAATATTTTTTTTAAGAAAAAATTATTCTTTTAAAATAAAATCCTGGATATTCGTACAATGTTTGCTTTAGAGTGTACACTTAACTGCATTGAGAAATTATTTTATAGAGTTTAGGAAATGAATAACAGTTATATCTTTATCAGAGAAGATGTTGTAGATAAATTTTTTAACCTTGGCTATCATCTACAGTCACTGCTAGCCACTTGAAACAATATATAAAAGAAAAAGCTAAAAGATCACAACTGTTTTTATCAAAATTTCTTGAATATATCTTTTGTCAAAACTAATTTTGATAGAACTATAATTAATTTATTTAAATAAAATAAGTAAAAGTAATTCTTTTTGTAAATTCAATAGAAAACTTTCAGTAAATGAAATTGAACAATTGCTCATGGAACATCTGTGTCTTTGAAGAATATTATTGATCACTTTTTTTTTTTGCGAAATTTATTCAATTTGGCTTAACATTGTCTTCAATCTTATTATTCTAAGTTAACGAAAAATTGTGTTTATTTATTTTTCTGCACATTCTGCACATGATTACTAAGAAAAATTTCGCTTTACTAGACTTTTAATTAAGAAGCAAACATCTATTTAATATCTGTATTCCATCATAATTAACTTGAATCTATTTATTACTTCGTAAAATTAATTATCTTACACAAAGGACAGTGATTACTATAATGACAGATAAATGGTCATAAATTAAATAATAAACAGATAATAAGAACAACGCCAAATACAAGGAAAAAGAAATACCCAAAAATAATAAAAAGTTTAAGGACAAAACGATTTAATTTATGCAAAAGAAAAACTTTTAAACATTATTCTTGACCAATATTTACAAGGTCGAATGAAGAAAATAAGATTTAAAATTTTTACTAATAAAATTATCTCTGAATTAATTAATTATTTATTTCAATGGAAAAACAATAAAATAAAGCATAAAAATTAATAAATAAAAGATAAGAATTTATTTATAATTCAATGTTGCTGGTTTATTACGTCAATTAAATAACAAATCTAATATCCTTGTAAATATTTATTTATTAATTATACAAATGATCGAAATAATAATGAATGAGCAAAAATACAACTCTCAGTAGATAACATAACGACACGTAACATAACAAAGTGTATAACAAGTTAATAATAATAATAATAATCTTATAAACATTTTATATCAAATTAATTAAACAATTTTCTGCAATATATGTTCAATACAACATGTTGTGGAGAAAATTTTTATCGATTTTATTAGAATATTGTTATCATTCATTTAATAAATTATTTATTTATTAAAAGGTTTCTCAATCGACTTCTAATGGCAAAATAATTGCATTAAATATAATTAAATCGATTTATTGAGAATTAAACAAATGTGAGTAAGAATTTGTGAATAAGAACTGTGTGTTAAATTGCATTTATATCAAATAAATTTTGTAAAGTTCGATTAGGTATCAAAAAAACGTGGTATTATAAGCGGGTCAATACGTTTAGTTTGATTTATTAAAGCATTAAAAAAAGCTTTATGCAAAAAAATGATTCATTTAAAACAACATTGAATGATAGAAGTAAAAACGATTAAAAAAAGTTTGTTTGAATGCAATTAACAAATTAAAAATCACTATCATCTGGTTTTATACATTGTAAAACATACTAAACCTATGTAAATTGATTTTAGTTTGTCACACACATTAGTTTTTTTTAAACAAAAATTTCATTCAAATGAAAATCATTTAACGAATAAAAAATCACAAAGTAAAAGTATTAAACCAGTGAAATTTCATTAAATTACAAAGAAATCAATAAAATAATTAATTCTTTAGGTCATTGAATAAGATTATGAATCGTTTTTGAATGTCTTGCATTATTAAAAACAGCAGGACATATAAGCATTAAGAAAAAAAAAACGAAAGCATAAAAAATAGCACAAATCACAAGACATGTTATTTAGAATATTAACAAAATGATAGATCATTAATCAAACTATTTCCGTAGTAATACAATTTCTCTTTTAACATAATCGACATAATAGTAAAAAATATAAAGAAACTTATGTAATCACATTCAGAAAAGAAGAGAACTAAATATTTTTTTTAAAAAACGTCTTAATACAACGTTTTTTTCCTTTTATAGAACACATTTTTGCAAATACAATTTTAATACATAATAAATAAATAGCCAAAAAAAAAAATAAAAAGCATAAAACTAACTAAATATATCAATAAAATCAATCAGTAAATGTATTATAGACAACCAATCACTATCAATACATTCTTTAATAAAGCTAGACAAATAAAATATTTTTATAGGAAAATAATAAAAATGAAAAGAAATATAAAATTTACATTTTTATTACAAATGAGGCGAAAACAGAACTAAAGAAAAAGTTAGTAGTGAGACAAGAAAATAAACGAAATTATTATTATTAAATTTAATTTTATCTCTTCTGTCCTTTGATTCGTTTTATTTATTTACATTTTTTTTTCGCTAATTACATTAGAAATTATAATTAAATATTTTATTTATGAGAAACAGTTTTTAATATTGTTTTAAACATGAAGGATTAAGTGACTTAAATACGCCTTTTTGTAAGAAAAAAATTATTAATAAAAATAATCAATAAAGAAATAAATTCATTGAGTATAAAACTTAGTTAATAAGTACAAATGTATGCACATTCTTATCCATATATTTAGAACATAATTGATTAGCCTTTGTCATATATAAGTACTTAAATACCTGTTGTTATCGAATTATAATTTAGTTAATTAAGTAAACAAACAGACTAAGTACTATTTAGATCATGTAATAAAGCGTATTTTGTGCATACGTAGCATTTTATTAAATCATTAGTAAATAAAAACAAAGTGTATTACTTTGTTAAGGAAGCTCAGGTTAAGCACAACCGATTGTTATGTTGATTTTACATTAAATTAAAGTTTTAATATAACAGAAAACATTTATTTAAGCTAAAGAAATAGCAAAAATAACTATTTTCTACTAAAATACATTACTACAACCCTGTTTTCCAGTAAAAACATTATTAAGTAAAAGTAAAAGCACAACAAGCACAAAAAAGTAAAATCAAACATAAACGTTAAAAGAAAAATAATGAAAACTATTTGCAAAAAGCTCTGTATAATTAAAATAATTAACCAAACAAAAAAAAGCATTAAAAGCCAATAGACCTTTATTAAATCAAATTCATATTATTATTTGCATAATTTTCTGTGCGTGTAAATATTGCAAAATAATTTATTTGTATTTCTCTCTTCTTCTTTTAATTTTTTCTTATTTTAGTTTTGTTGCTATTCCTAATTTTATGTAATTTCATTTTGAGAATCTTTTTTATATGTAGTATCCGGGATACAAATTATTCTTTTTTTGTGTGTTTAAAACAAACATAAAGCAAAAAAAAAAATGAATAAAAAGAAAAATACTTTACTTGCATGATATTATGTACAATGTGGGCGAAATATTTATCTTTTTATATATTTTATTACAGAAAAAGAAAACGAAAGAAAATTTCTTCTTATATATATATATTAAACATGATACATTTTCTTGTCTATTTTTTGTAATTTGGGTAGTATGTAGTAGCCCAACATATATTTTAAGAGCGAATAAATTTTTATACATTTTCCTTGTAAAAAAAAAAAAAAAAAACATAAATGATGAATTGCTATTTTCCAACACACTTTAATGAGATATTTAATTGAAATTATGCTTATCAAGCATTTGTTATATTTATAATTATTATTATTATAATAACTAAAAATATTTACAATTTAAAAAGAAAAATTAAAAAGCATATTTTTACTTAACGAGTATATATAACATTTAATTATGTTTTATCTATGGTTTGGTACAAGAATGTAATCGATTATGCTTAATATGTCAGTTTCAGAGAATGAAAAGTGACATTAGCATATTTTTTTATTATTATTTCGATGTTAATATGTATATACATATATTTTTAATAAAAAGGACTTATGCTTGTCGCTCATTATAAAATAAATAATAATAATATTTCTGTGTGTTTTGTCGTCATGTCAAAAAAAAAAAGGAAAAGTTAAAAATATTGAAAGTTAGCAGCGTAAAGCTGAAAAAATATGTTTTTTTATTTTATTTCTTTGTTAATAATGTCATTGCGATTAACATTGTTTATATTAATATTTTATGTTATTTAATGGAATGTTTGCTGTTACCTCTGATATTTGCTATAAACAAATAATAATAAATTAATTTTTTTTTTTTTGTACAAAAGGAATTATTACATAATTTTATTCCACATAAATTACATTCAACTGATTCTTTCTTTTTCTGTTTTTTAATTAAATTTCACATAATAAATGTATTTTAAAACATATATCGTTTGTTACATAAATAACATTTGATATAAATTATTTGTTAATAATAATAATAATAATAAGGAAATACAAAAATAGCTATCAAAAGCGTAAAATTTAATTTTAAATTTATGTTTTTTAGTTGAAATTGATATTTACACATTTCTGTTACAACTGGTTCTCGGTAAATTGTAAGTGGTGGATTTGGGAGTGAAATTTGATTGAGCTTTGATTAGTTAAAAAAATTTATTATTTTGTAATTTCTCAGCTGTTCTGGAAAACTTACTAAATTCTCTAGGTCAGAGAGTTTCTTTAAACAAAACTACAGTTTTAACATTCTTCTCTACTTGGTACAACAATTCTGTGATTTTTTCGCAATAACTTCAAATATATTTCGACATATAATACCCACCCTGTACTTGTATATTGTAAAACATATAAATCCAACACTGATAAATGTAAATATACAAAGAAATAACTAGAATACAGAAATCATACAGAAACCATAATCAAATGTTTGTCAACTAATAAAACTCGAAAAGCATCCTAAATCTATTTCATTAAATTTAATTGAAAAAGGTTTATTTTATTTTTTTTGTTTTTTGCAAAATCATTAAAAACTCTGGGTATCTTCTAAAAATAAGTTCGTTAAAATATCCCTTATAATACTTTAGATAATTAATTAATTAATAAAATAGATTTCCTTTTTTTTATATTTGGAGCAATGCTTTTAACTTAAATTATTGATTTTCTTCTTAAAATCAAAGCATAAATATAGGAGACACAAATCAATTATTTATTTCTAATTATTTTGTCTGTAAAAATAAAGAAGATTTATTATTTAATAATCAGATTTATTGCTTAATTATTATTATTAGTATAACACAGTGATTATCTATATTCATCTGATTTTTTTTTTTTGTTGTTAAAAAGGATCAGTCAACTGTGTCGTTACTTGCTGGCTGTTTGCCTTAAAACCACACAGGTACTAACCAAGATTGTTGAATAGATAACAAAAATAGAAACAATCTTCTTTCATAACTAACTATCTACCCACTGGATTCTTGTTTAAACAGAACGTCTAATAGACAACTCAATTTTTACAACACAATTGTGTGGTATTTTTGGTCAAATATTACATGTTTTCCCTTTGGAATGACAATTTAATTGAATTAACATTAAATTAAAAAAAAAATTAATCGTCCGTATCCGCTTTAAACAGTTAAAACACTTAAATCCAACCTTAAAAGTGGGATTATTATTACTATTATTAATAATTTATTTAATAAAAACACATTTTTTTACGGTTTTTAATTGCCAATAGGATTTTCGTTATTTAAAATTAATTTTAAAAGATTATTAATTTTTTTTCAATTAAAATTTAATTAAAATAAAAATAATTTAATACAAAAAAGCGTTTAAACATACTGCAGCAACGATAAATGTTAATTGTATAAATCGAATTGATAAAACGTAGGAAATGTGTATGTAAAAAACGAAGAAATATTCATGAAAAAGTCGACAAGCGACAAACATTACAGATTCACAAGAATGACAAGTACTATGCCATCAAATTCATTGCGGTGAATATAAAAATATTTCTCTGTAATAAAACGATGCACTTGGGAAATTTCAAAATTGAAAATAGCATCGAAAAGCGAAAGATGTAATTAACACAATTTTTTTTCTTTATGTTTTTTCACAAGCTTTGATCAACAAATTGACAGTGGTTAATACTCTTGAGATTTAACATAATAATAATAAAAATTATAATAATTATGATGCAAATTCGTGATTATAATTTTTTATTATTATTATTTCTACTTTTGATTACTTATTCAATTTGTTTTATTAACTATTGAGGATGTTCAGTACAGTTTGTTGGTTTTTAAGTTTATTTTTTCTGCATCAAATACTAGAAATTCTCTTTTATGAGTTTTAAGACATAAACGGACTATCGTTGTTTCTTAGGCAACGAAAACTATAAAATCGTGAATCTTTATGGTTTAATTTGGTAAAATTATAAAAAAGTCTCACGAGTATTGAGACGTAAAGCTTTAAAGAAAGTTTGTTGTTTTCTTCATTTTAAAAAATTGTTAATTTTTTCTTTTCTTAAAGACGTTAACACGCTTTATAAACATTCATCGTAACCTGATAAAGAAGGTGAAAATATTTTCTTACATTAAAATACATTTATTTGTTTACTTTTATGACAAAAGAAAAAGAATTTTCCGGTTTCCATTACGAAACTTTTACTTATTTTCTTTAAAATAATTACTTGAAGCAGCATAAAGAGACAAACTTCAAGTTCTTTACTTTTCCCTCTTAAATAACAGCATCTTATTACCTTTGATGAAGAATCTGTTGAATACTAATATTCTTTCCATTAAATTTAAAAAAAATAAGAAAAGAAGAAAATAATAAGAAAAAATTATAATAAAATTAAGCAAAAGCATATTTTTCGTCTTTCATCTTTGCCGTTGACATTGGAAAATTTTCGGTGCTTTTAATATATTTTTTCCTTGTGTCTGTTTTGGTTTTCTTGAAATTTTTATGAATTTTCTTGACGCACAAAAAAGAAATGAAAGACAACGCAAATCGTTATTTTCTTAACTAAATTAATACTTCTCTCTTTATCAATCAGAAATTGTATTATCGCAAACGTTTACCTTAAATAAAATGTTTTAAACTCTTAAGAGTTTCTAGTGACTCTTTTTTCTTTGCTTATTATCAACAAATAATGAGAGAAACGATAAAACGACGATAAAAATTCTACAATCCATTTTAATATATAATAATAACAGCAAAGTTTGTTTTCAAATATAATTAATAAAATGTTTATGTTTACTTCAAACTAGGTAATTAGTATGATTTCAAAGGAAAAGGTGAAAAAATGCATCCACATACCTTATTAAATAATTCCATCGTCAATCGTGCGGTAACCGCATCAATTCACAGTACACCAATTCAACACCTAAAAAAAAATTTTTATTTTGATTAATTTTTATTAAATGAATCATTTTCTGTTAATTAATTATACTTATTATAAAAAACAATAATTATTTTATTTTTAACTCAGCTAATTCTTTAAAAATAACAATAAAATTGTCTGCATCAAATAACATGGATAAACAAATGATTTATTCGTTGACGTTTCTTCGTGTATTTTGATTGCACATGCTGAAAAATAAAGTGTGGTTAGAAATTATTAATGTATAACATGGGGGGAGGTACGTTAACAACTTTTTTAAAAGTTGGAACACACACGTTGAGGATTATTAAAATTAAACTTAAATTAACAAAAGAAAACAATATTTGCTGTTTTGGGCACAAGTTAAAATTTTTTTATAATAATTTTTCTATAAATTAATTAATTTTTATATGACTCGAACAAAACACAACGCGATTGTGTGTATCAAGGATCACCAATCGAGACCTCACATAAATATTGAAAATTAGTGTCATCTATCATGCGAAATATAAATAACTTTGATAAGAAATTAAGAATTAATGAAAATAATTAAATTTTAAGCAATAAAAAAGACAAAAAAATGAATTATTATTGAAAAATAATAAAATGATTAAAAACTTGATTAATTAAAACAGTTTTAATTTATTGATAAAAATTATAATTTGCAAAAAAAATAATTTATAAAAATTTGTTTGCTGTTTTATCAAAGATTTTAACCAATTTTTGTAAAAATAATTAATTAATTATATTTCTATTCTATTCTATTAAATTCTATTTCCATGGAATGTGGTCTCTCTAGGTCTTCTATATGTATAATAAAATCGCTAAACTGTAATGAATTTTTTATTATATTTACTTTTATTACTTAGCTGATATAATTATATTATATTTTTCGCTGATGCGGTGTTAATTGATAAACGCTATCATTTTTATGCACAGTTAATTTTTGGGATATGAAAATACATAAGAAAGTAATCTTTAGTGTATGTTTTTGTGTGGAAAAATTGCTGTTTAAAACGAAACGAAAATAAAATCAAATAAATTTAGGATACTAATCAACTTTATGAGTATAAATAGGATGGTTATTAAACACAGAAAATTATCATACATAATGTACTTCATCAAAAAATATTACACAATCGGAAAAATGTATTTTAAAATGATAAGATGTTTATAGAAAAGTTCTTTTTAGCAAAAAACAGAAACAGTACGTGCTATTAACTAAAAAAAACACAAAATAAATTTTATTAATTTCTTTATACTTAAATACAATAAAAATTTATTTAGATTAAAATAAGTAGTTTAGAGACTAAACAACAAACTATTTGACATGTACTTTCTGATACAAAAAAAAAAGTTTCTTATTTATTATTTTTTTTAAGGAATAAAATACAGGAGTAAGTTTTTGTTATTAAAATCTTATCTTAAGCCAATTTAGATAATAATAATAAAATAAACTGTATGAACTGTATGCAATAATAGAAATTGATTAGATAAAATAATTCAAAACGTGAGCTTTTACGTAAAATTTTAATAACATTTTCCTTAACCTAAATATTATGCTTTATTTGTGTTTCATTGTAACCGTGTTAATGATTATTTTCATTGATTTTCTACTTTATTTTCCTCCAACAAAATAATAATAATGAAGTAGAAAGCATCCCCCTACAAAAATAAGATAAAAAAGAGAGACTTTTCTGTGACAAATTATACTTCTTGATTTTTATCATCGAAATAAATTGATGATCAAAAAAATAAAACAGAAAAACCGAAGTAAATTGTAGCAAAACTTTTATTTATTTTACTTACATTAATCACAATACTTAAAACACTCAGCCAAAAGAGCTTTCTAACTAAGCTTAGCTATGTCATTTCATTACACAAACATCAAGTATTTCTTAGATAATAAAATATTTATGTTTATTACATAAGTAACTCTTCGGTAATATAATCAACAGCTAAAAGTCTTAAGTCAAATATTTATCATTTTATAAATGGGCTAAATGGAGGCGAAAAATACAATTTATATTTATTTTTAATAATCAAGGATGAAAAATTTTTATTTTTTAAAAATAAAATTACCTATTAATGATGCTTGTTACCATTAAAATTGTTTAATTTCTTTATCATCTATTGTTTGTCATAAATATTTGATTGTTATAACTTTTTTCTACTCTAAAACGGAAAAAAACAACGCAATTTTCTTTTAATATCTTGTTTATGTTTTTAATATTTATTTATTTATAAATAAATAAAATTAATATAATAGAAATATCATCTTAATGATTGTATTTATCAAAAATTAATCTCTTAATAAAAGTAAACAAGTATTTAATAAATAAATTATTTATCGATTTATTTTGATTTTTCATACATAAAATAAAAGCTTTTATATTGTTTACATGTAATATTGCATTTTTATTACATAAAAACAATAAATAAGTATATATTACTATTTTTAATATGAATTTATCTTATTTTTACTGTAATTAATAATGTTTAAAAAGACTTTTCTTAAGTTTTTTTCACAAATGAAAAATTTTTCTCATTTATTGTTTGCATTAAAAATTATACAGTGGATTGTTTAATGTTTTTTTCTTGTAGCAAAAAAATTTATAAGAAAAGAAAAGAAGTAAAATTAATATGTTTTGTCTGTGTTGAAAATAAATAATATTATTTAAAAGGAAAAAGAAAATTATAAGACCGACATTCTTATGCGAATAACAGAAAAATGTAGCTATTTACCGGGCACCACCATTTTTTTTTTCTGTACTTTTGTTACAAAAAACAAAAGTATATTAAGAATTTTCCTTAAGTTTTCCGGGTAAATACACTGTCAGTTTAATCTACGTGCGTGACACGATATTAAGATAAATATCGTAAAACATGGCATTCTGTATTTAAATAAATTTAACAAAGAAAAACTTTCATTTACTTCAATAACATCCAATAACAACCAAGTCGAGTTTATCTTAATTATTTTATTACAAAAATTCTTCTCTAAACCTTAATATCGTTTACAATAAGGCATCACTAATTATTATTATTTTCCTTAAAAATAAAAACAATATAATATTTTTGTATGCAACGAACTGGCAATAAGCTGATATTAACCTAAAAAATAATAGAAAAATTAACTAGCAAAATTGAAATTGGTAATGTTTCGGCTTGCATGAATGGTTTTTTGCAGGATTCACGCTACAAGAATCACATTAAATGCAGCATTCACAGGAATTTTCAAACAAAATAAAATAAAATGAATAAAGTAAAAATCAATTAAATAAATAAATAATTAAAACAGCAGAAAACTTTTTTTTGTTATTTAATTAAGTCATTTTTATCAGTCTTCAAAAAACAAAACTTTGTCCATAAAGCCAACCAAAAGCAGCTCACTTATTGTCATTTAATTTGTTTATAAAGAATTTCTTTTGAACAAAAAAACAAAACAACGAAATCAAACTTTTTATTATTTATTTTGTAATTATTTGTTTGCGGTAGAATAAATTCTTCCATGAATTATTACAAGAATAATTATTATTTTCTTTATTTTTTATTATAAAATAAAAATATAAAGCAATTAAATTCACTTGTTCAATGTATTACTAGAGCTTTTTATTCTTAAAAATTACTAGTTTAATCATCAAAATTATAATTTATTTATTAAAAACAAATATATAATTCCACGTAATAATTGAAATTCTATTTGATTTTAAACTTTCAAAAATTATTTATCAAAACAAAAGAAAAGTTTTTAATAAAAGCTTTCGGAAAATTATGTTAGTGATACTAGTGTAGTGCCTGAACCATAGAAAAACCCTACATAAATATTTTTGTTTTTTCGTTTAACATTCATTTTTCTGCATAAATTACACAAAAAGCACACATGTTAAAGATTCCACAGTATTTCCAGGAGTAATACACACAAAAAGGATAACAACGTACTGCCAAAAGGCATTTTATTATATTTTTTTACTTTATTTAAAAAAAAAATAACAGCATAAACACACACAAACTTTAATAACAGCAATGAAAACAGTGAAATTTAATTTTATTATCAACAAAATAAATAAAATAGTGGGTGGATAAAATGAGAAATATTTTTTTTTTTTTTTCATAAATTTTCTAGTTTTTAGAAGGATTTTTTTTTTCATAAATAAATAAATTTGTTTAACTATGAACCAGAAAAAAAAAGAAGAAATAACCACAAAACAGCAGATAAACCCATAAACGAATAGATATGTTTTATATAAATTTATTTTTTGGTTTGTTCGTTTGTTACTCCTTGTTGCCGGCACGCAATGATAATAAATTAAAAGTCAATGTGTGAAAGCTTTGTCTGTGTATATATATATTATATTCCTGGCTAAATTCATTTTTAACGTAACGATACGTAATATAACTATTTTAAAGCTAATACAATTCAATTTTCATAGCTGATGTAGTATGCCTTTAACATTTTTGTACTTTATTTTTTGATAAATAAGAGTTTATTTATGTGCTTTTTTCTTGTTACTGTAATTCGACAGTGTTCTTCCTTTAGCCAATATACAATTCACACACAAATGAAAAGTATAAAAAAAAGCTTTGTAGAGATTTTTCCATACAAGAGAAAAAACTGTCAACTCTGAATTTAACATCTATCTGCATGTTTTATCGATAAATTGTATATTGCTACAGTTTAATTTTTTTTTGTTACTTTATTTTATATCCGTATTCTGTGTATTATGCTATGAATTATATTCGCTATAAAAATAAAACTATATATACATATTGACAATCATGTTGATAAATTGACATAAACTCTCATTTAGTTTAGTTGGCTTAACTTAACAATGAAACAACTGACTCAATATTTATCTATAAATCAATAATTGCTTTTATTTATGTTTATTTAAAATAGAAAAATAAATAAAATTTTGCTTATTTTACGACTCTAATAACATAGTTAATTGTCTTTATAGTAATTTTAAATTAAAATAATTAACCAAACGAGTGTCACCAATGTTAATTAAATAATAATAAAAATGATCTTAACAATGAAACTTATTGTAATAATTTCTCTATTAAAAATAAAAGCATTTTGTATTTTGTGAAAATTTATGACATTTTAAATGGAAATAAATCTTTCAATGGTCTTTTAAAATAAATTAATTAATTAATATTGTTTCCTTTTTATTACTATTATTATTATTATTGTTTCTTTTTTATTTTTCTTTGTGGTAACGACACAACTTTATCTGATGCTTTTTGACAGTAAAACCAAAAAAAAAAAAAAATGGTTTGTGGCTTTTTATATTTCTAAAGCATGGTTAAAAATTATTATAAAAATCGCTTCTAGCTGCACAGTATCAAAATGCTGCCAGGCACTTACTTTTATATATTTGTTTTTTTTTTTACTTTATATTATCCAGTTAAGATCATCACTTGAGCAGCCAATAAATTTAAATAATAAATATAATCGTGTTCAATAAAAATGTAAAACATGTACTTAGCTTAAGTTTACGTTTTTTTTTTGTTTTTCTTTACTTTTAATTTTCTTTTACTACAGTTGATTTGACTCTTTCTTTAAATAAAAAAAATTATTGTTCTACGTTTATCTTCGCATAACAAACACAATGTCTTCCAACAATATTATAATAATAATAATAATAATAATATTCTGACACATATAAAAGATATAAATCGCTTTGTCATTATTTTATTTCCAGCATCTTTTAAGCTTGCGTTTTTCGTTATATAAAATAAATTACACGAAAGTAAAAAAAAAAAGAAGAAGAAGAATTTTATCACTTTAATCTTGCATCAATTTCTTTAAGTGTGTCATTTTTGTAAAAATAAATAAAATAAAACAGCATATATACATATATGTATATCTTATTATTATTATTATTAAAATTTCTATGTTTAAGATGATATATAGAGAAGAAATTTTTATTTTTATTTATTTAATATGACAAATTTATTCAATAAATTTGGTGGAAAATAATAAATATTTTCCTTTTTCTTATCATTTAACAACTTTTTAGTTTATTTTATTTTTGCTTTAATGGTAAAATCTTCTGCTAATTCTATTAAATAAGAAAAAAAGAAGCTTTCTCTTATGTTAATATTAGTAGAACCACTAAAAGCTCAGTACTATATAGCTGTGTACTTTAATTTTTATTAATTTCTTAGCTAGTGCACAGTACCATTCAGTGTAAAGCACACAATTCCCTTACATCTAATCACCTTCTTTCCTTTAACCTCTGCTATTTTTTCTTTATTTTTTTTTTATAAAAAAGGTTAATTTGTGATAATTGTGATAAAGAAAATAATAAAAATATTTAAAAAATAATTTTGATAAGTTTATCATTTAATGACAGAAAACATTAACAATGTGACACATTTAACCTTATACAAATATTATTATCATAAACAAAAACATTGCATCGATTTTCCATAGTAAAACTTTCTTAATGGTATCAGGTTGCGTTTATGCTTTGTGTTATTTAAGCTACAAAAAAAAAATGTTTTTCTTTTATCACCTGAACTATTTATTGTTGAAAAAGAAATTAAAGTCAAAAGAAAGACAAAAAAAAAATTGAACGTTTTCAGATAAAACTTTTCTAAAAGCTTTTACTAATGCTATTTTTTTGGTAACTTAATCGATTTAATAACTTTTTGCTAACAAGAATTATAATTAAAAGAAAATTCATATATAAATATAATTGTGTTTTCGATGTACTTTTATAATTACTAAAAATTAACATAATTATAATATTAATAACATGAAATTGTAATTAAGATAGAAAAGCAAAAAAAAAAATATTAATAATAATAATAATATTAACAAATGTCACCAGCACAAAGCTCATTTCTATTTAGATTAATTAATAATTGTTGCAAATGACAGCGAATATCCTTATAGAAGTCAGATAATAATAATAACATTGAGTATATAATACACATATGCTATCAACTATATTTAATATAACTTGATTAATGTCATAAAATGTTTCTATTGACCAATTTATGACATCCGTAAAATATTATACAAGTGATTTCTGTAAATAATTATTCTATCACCTCTCTCAAAATAAACAGGAAAAATTTTTAAAAGAAAATGTAGATTATTTACAATTATAATTTCAGTAAATTGTTTTAATACATAAATTTATAATTTTTAAACTTTTATGGCATATTTACTAGCTCGTTTACTATCCAAACAGCACAGTGAAAAAGCTGTTGATGTTATTTTTAATTTAACTTTCTTTACGAAATTATTTACTTAAAAGGAAAAATGAGGAAAAAAATACCTATAATTTTTAGTGATAAACTTGAATTTTTATATTATGAATTATTTACAGTAAAAATGAAACAATAACAAACATTTAGGTTTTAACAAGTTTTAACAGCGTCGTAGTTAACTAAAACATTTACTTAAAAAAAAAGAAAAAAGAAAAAATTATAGAAAAACAGAAAGGAAAAACATGAGCAAAGAAAAAGGTTAAACTTTTAAAGGATGGCTATGAATTTTGTATATAAATTTTTACATTGTTATAAGAAAATAAGTAAAAATAAAAAGAAAAACGAAGGAAAAATTAACAAACAAACCGGTATAAAAAAGAAAAGCAACAAAAAGGTGTGATTCTTCTAAAGAAAAGATGAAAATAAATAAATTTTCCATAATTTTTCCCATAAAAAAATTTGTTATTCTTTTTTTTTACAAAAGAAACGTAGCAGAAATAGATTTATAATAAGTGCAGGTTAAACTTTGTTTGCCTTTTCTGTTGTAAGCTTTATTATTATTATTATTATTATTATTATTATTATGATTATTTATTGCACACTTTATCACCTTAAGATGAATATTTATTAAAATATTGTTTTCTCTTTATTTTTTGTGTTAATAATAATTACATTGAAAATAGAAAACTTTATGGAAAATTAATATTATTGATGATAAGTAATGATTGTAAAAGTTTTAAACGTTTTTTTTTTTAGATAATAATAATAATTCCTGCAACAAAATATGAAATTAATCAATTTTAAAAAAATATAACACTAAAAGCTCTAAAAGCTCTAAATATACAACTTTTATGTAGTTCTGCTTTCCTTATTTCGACAACAAACTAATGTTGAAAAGTTTTTCTTTTATATTTTTTATTATTTTTAACAATAAATCAGACTAAAATAGACTAACAGCAATAATCCCTTTTTTAAGTTTTAGCTAATAGATTTATTTTTATTTTGTTTCCGTTTCCTTATTATTTTATTTTCTATAGAATAAAATAGGTTTCAAATATATCTGTTGAGATAAAACAATTTTGGAAAAAAATATAAAATATTTCGTGACATTTTTGTTATAAAATAATTTGTCGTTAAAAGCTGCTTTCCTTACATTAATCAAAATATTAAAGTTGTATATATTTTATGTTAAAGCTTTCACATTATTAAGTGTTTTATTTTTTTTTTTTTTTAAATAGTTATAAACTTTACTATGGTTTACTGCGAATTTTTTTTTATAAATTTAATAGCAAAACTTTAGAATTTTCATTTATTAAATATAATTTTTAAACTATTAATTAATAATTAAACTCAAAGTAAAACTTGATTAAAACAATGTAGAAAGTGTTCTGTATAGTCAAAGGAACAACAGTCAGTAATTTAAAAATGTCAAAAATAATAATAATTCAACGGTATGTTGGTTGAAAATACTAAAAAGATAATAAATTATGTAGTTTTCAGTGCAATCGTTTTATTTTTTTAACTGTACTTTACAAAACTCTACAACTTAATGCATTTTAATAATGTTAAAAGCACTGGAAAACTTAGTTAATAATATTCAACAGGATTTAGTTAATAAATTTCAATCATCTAGACGATTGATTGATTTTTATTTTATATAATTAAGTATTATGATGTAATTAGCCAAAAAAAATAAAATAAATAAATAAATATAAACACAAAGTAAAAGGCAAAAAAGGACGAAATAAAAGGGCTGTAAAAGCTAATAAAAAAAGAACCTTCCCATAATAGCATCATCATGTAATAATCACGCTATCCATGTGTTACATATAACGCAATTAAACGCAATTTACCACCATCGCATTTATCGTAAATTAACTAATTAATTAATTAATTATTACCAAAAATAAAAATAAAATAAAAATTCTGCAGCTTATGATAAGATAATAATTGAAAAATATTATTTTATACCGACAAACAGCAAAAAAAAAAGGAATTAATTAACCAAAAAAATGTCGGTAATCTTTGGTTGCGAATAAATAATAATTGGGGGGATTGGATAATAAATTTGAAACAAAAATTTAAAAAATTCGTACACCACATTTAATTTTAATGTTTATTACATTAAATAATTTTCTATTTATTATTATTATTATGATAATCACAGTATTAAAAAATGTTTGCATTTATAAACCACTGACTGTAACTGTACAAATTTTACTGTAAAATTACCTTTAATTTATTTAATGTATTTAAAATACAAATATATATATATATTGTAGCTTATTAAGGTTGAAAATTATTATGAAAAAAAAGAAAGAAATAATCACAAGAATATTCAGCCCACTAGACACATTTAAAATATATAAAGAAATGCAAAAAAAAAAGAATAAATACAAAGAAAACACCCACTCGGTATGGATTACACAGTAAATAGTAGAAAGGTAATAATATGTAAAAGCATAATTCATATAATATCCGGTTTAATATTACCAAAGTAAGTATTCATATAATTTAAACCTGTAAACACATATAATAATAATAATAATAATACCTCATCTTTTATTTAATTTATTTCTTATATATATTGAATAAATATTTATTTATGATTTTTAAAGATAGCACACTGTTATCCCCCGTTTTATTGACGGAAATCTTATTAACGGAAATATTACTTAAAAAGCATATAATTATCCACGACATGCGAAAAATTTATTCGTTACTTTTGTATAAATCTTTGGGTAATTAACAAACATTTAATAACTTAATATAAGATCTTTATCTAAATTTCTTTTTATTTTTTGCCTGTGAATATTTAAGAAAAATAAAAATATGGATTATAAACATAATTACTGTGTAAAGCGATACAACGAAAAGAGTTTATTTATTACATAAACAATATAAAATATGCGCATAATTACTTGCGATAAATTAGGGAAATCAGTGTAGGTGTACACTTCTAATCAGTATCGATAATTAGTAGCTTAAGTTATACATTTTAAACACTCAACTGAAAATCAAAAAGAAAATATCTATTACAAATAAAAAAAGGTAAAACAAGACAATCTATGATGGTTTTACCATTAACCGCAAATGATACCCAAGAATAATAATTTAACAAAGAGAAGAAAAATGTAAATCTTATCAAATACCCTTTTTAAAAATATAATTCCTTTATCCAAAAAGCTCAACTAAACAAATAATTTAATAATAAAAATTAATTTTATTTTTATATTATTCAGTTGATAAAATTTTATATAAAAATTAAGAATTATCTATAATAGTTGAAACGTTAATGGAATTAAATATTATCAATAAAATAATCAGTTAAGTTCATGTATTTCGAGGAGAAATATAACGTTTTATTTTTATTTGCTTGAATTGTATTTATTTATTATTTTATTTCGGTAAATATGATAAAAATGCTTTAACTGAATCTAAAAATACTATTAAAGGATTTTCGTTTGTAAAAAAGGCAGTGCTTTGCAAAGTGGTGTCACAAGAATCTTGTATTATTCAGTGTTGCAAAATTCAAATACTTTTGGAATATCAAGGTCTGTAATTATAAAATTTAATTTTGTTATGTGAATATCCTTAAAGGATCTATAAACTTCCATATGAAAGTAAAAAAAACTTTTAAGTTTAACAAAATAGTTACCATTAATGACCATATATTGTGTTTTCTTTGAGGAAAAAGTCTAGATTATAACAATACACTGCGTTAAAGCTTTTCAAAATGTGTACACAGCTTTTAAAATCATTTCGGATATAAGCTTACAAAGGATAAAACTAATTGAAAAGTAAACTTGTTGCCAGCAAATTAGAATTAACAGCCTTAACTGCAAGTAAAAATACTAAAAAAAGTTTGTGAACTACTGCCACAAATAAGCATATAGTAATAAAAGCTTATTTTAGTTGTAGCAAAAAAGCACACTTAAATATATTTTTTATTATTATTATTATCATTCACAGACTTTAGGACATTGAATTTAAGTATGAAAAATGAAAAAATTCAAACCAACAGAGAAAAACTAAAACTCGTTTATAGTCATTTCACTCGTAGCACTTAAATATTTATCTACATAAAAATGACTCAATTGCATTTTATTGACTTTGCATACTATGACTATTAAGTTGTTTTCTTTGTTAAAAGAAAAAAAAAATATTTTCACATTTTCGGTTGAAAAAATAATGTCAAAAACATGGTTAAAAAGTATTAAATAGAAAAAAATTCCTTCGTTACTTTAGCAAATCGTTTATATACTCGTACTATGTCATATGAATTTAAGGGTTGATGTTGCTTTTTGTTTTATTTTTTATTAACAAAAATGTGAATGGATTATTTAATAATAATGTAATTACGAGTAAAGCTTTATGTAATATATTTATATGTTGGTTTTTTTTTGCAATGCTTAAAACCCTTGGAAAACATTTCTTAATACATAAACATTGCATAAATGTTAAGGAAATTTATTTGATAAAAATAATTCTGTGTTTTTAAGCTACAATATTGGCCATGTCGTTTAATACCATACTATGTATCGAAAATCAAATATTTATTCTGCATTAATAAATAGAAGAAAATGAAAAGCATTTAACCCGCAACTAAACACCATATACGCGTTGAACTAAGTATTTTTTGTTTTAACGGAAAATACACACCAAAAATAAAATATTTATTATTGTAAATAATTAAACAAGGAAAATTTAATTAAATATTATGCAAAAGTATAAAAAAAAATAAAATTCTTTAAACACTCAACGCATATTTATATGTATATTAATGCCATTGGTAATATTTTTTGTTGGTTTTTGGTTGTGAAATAAAAACGTACAAAAATCTGTATATTCTTTTTAGCGGATCGTAATGGTCGTGATATTTATCCCTGGAGAATGAATTTTAATACTGTTGTTTACATTCCCCTTCACATGTTATTATAACTATATATATATACATTTCTCGGAAAACAAAACAAAACGTTAATAATACTTTTAAATCCCTTTTGATGTTGAGTTAAACAGGTAAATATATTTTTGTTTTTATAATTATTCTCGTTATATGGCTATCATGTGTATTCAATGTTAATAAAAAATATTTTCTGTTTATAGAAAAATAGTGCAGAGATTTGCAATTATTAAATATTTAATTCTGGTTAATAATTATATTTATCAAAAAATTATGCATTAATTAAAAGCAATCAAGAAAACATATATTTCAAATAATAAAAAAATCACAGTAACGAGATGATGTTGAAGTTGGCAGCTTTTAATTAAAAGCTTAAGAAACTTTAATGATTTTGTTAAGAAAATCACGTCAGTATATCGCCTTTCGTGTATTTATTTATAATTTTGAATTAAAAAAAAACCAAATCACAGGTTAATTCACTTTATTTTATGCCGAGAGAAAATTTTTATAGAAGAAAAAACACTTTTCACTTATTTTAATGACAGCAAAAAATATAAATACTGAAATATTTTTCTGTAAACATTTCACCAAACCAAAACAACAAGACATTTTAAAAATTATTATACATCTTTTAGCATAAAAGAATTTTATTACAAAACAGTGTTTTTGGCATTTTTAATAAAAAAATAAATAAAAATGTATTCAATTATTAAAATACACAAAGAAAATATTATTAAATTTATTTTCCAATAGAATATCATACTTTGATTATTGATTATTTAAATTGTTGTATTTATTTGCTATTTAAATAAATTTAAAAATAAATAAATAAACATTGCTGAAAAAGTAAATAATTTAATTAAATAATTATTGCAATAGCAAGGTATTTTTTTTTATTGAATTTAACGAAACAATAACGATTATTTTTTTTTTTTATTCTACTGCTGTTGCTGCATTATTACATTTTTAGTTTTGTAAATAATTAATTAACAAATATCACATAATATAATTATAATAAATAAAATGTAATTATTTGTATGCAAAAAATATAAATAAATTTATTTAATAATATTAATTAAAATAACAAAAGTTTTATTACACGTTGTTGAGTTATTTTTTATTTTTTTTTTTTTGCAAGCTTATTTTCAGTTATTTAATTAGAATGAAAATTTATTAAATTTTTCATTAAATTATATAACAAAAAAAAAATTACTAAATGAATAGCATCGAATATTAAAAAATAAATAATCTCACCGACAAGATTATTGCGAAAAATTTAATACAAAAAAAAATTCAATTTTCACTAATTAAATTAAAACAAAGCAAAAAATTTTTCGATTTTATTAATTAAATAAAATGTTTTATTGTCTACGGTAGAAGCCTGGATTGACTTGTTAAATTAAAGCTTTTAAAAAATAATAGATAATTGCTAAAAAGCTTTCAAGTTACCACATAGTCATGCCAATATAGACAGAAATTTTAACTTTTGAAAAAAAAATAAAACGAAAATTGACTGTAGGTGCTCAAGAGATAAAAAAAACTTTACACTTGTGGAAAAACTTTCAAAAAGTACAGTGTTTGAAATGAAAATAAAAAAATCTTAAAAAATGTAATTAAAATTATAATTCTCTAATAAAAATGAGTAAAAGATACAATTTTTAATGTTAAGAATTGTGCAGAACTTTAACTTTTAAACAAGAAATAACAATTTTCTACTTAAGTAATATAATTAAATCAACACATTTTCAGTTAAAAATGAATTATTTATTATTTCTTACATTTTTTAATCAGAAAAAGCATCAAAACTATACTGAAAATAGCATTCGTTAATTACTTATTAAAGCAGAAAAGAATCTACATGAAAAAATTGATTAACAAAATATTTCAAATGCAATCAATTTTTCAATTAACAAAATTCGGAAAACAATTAAAGGAAAAAACATTTAAATTATTATAAAAATAATTAATTTTATATTGATTTGATTACAACATTTTTTTTCCGATTTTACAACATCTCATCGCGTATTTATTATTATTATTATTATTTTCGGCTGTTGTTTAAATGTTTACTGTTTTTTAGGATTGAAAATAAACTTTTTTTTTTAATATTTATTTGCTGTTATCGAAAAACATTGAATAAACAATTTAATTTTATTTCAATGGATATTGTTGTTGCTGATTAAATAAATACTGAGAATGAGGCGTTAAACAACTCTTGTGGATAATTTTAATAACGTAAAAACATAAAAAAAAAGTTTATTTGTTTTATTAAAAAAATAATAAAATTTTATTTTATCTTTATAAACATAAAAATCAATCGATTAAATGCTATAAAATAGAAAGAATAGAAATTTATTAGTTCATTGATTAATTATTTATATTTTTAGCATAAACATTTGCGTGTCAAATCATGATGATTGCATTTTACATTAGTAAAATAATTATTTATTATAATTCTATTAAAAAGAGTATTTTTAATATTAACTTTTCCAGATAAAGACAAGATAAATAATAGAAAATAAATATTTAAATAACCTTTTTGTACATTACAATCAAATATTTATAATTATTTAATTAATAAATGCAGATGGGGTGAATTTAAGGATTTTAATTAAATAAATATCTAATGATTTTTGTAAGAAAATATTACCAAGCAAAAAAATAATAATAAATGCTTTACTATTCTTATGAGAATTATAAGAGTTTTCTTAAATAATTAAATAAATCTAAGGTTTCTTCTTTGTGTATGCAAAACTGTAGATAATTTTATTGTGAAATTCTTATTACTTCTGATTTATTTGGAATTTAACATTAATAATTTTCTTTTAATGGATTTTATTAATAATTTTTAATATCCAATGCAAATACACTAAATACTATTTAATAGAATTATTTAATTTTATGTAATTAGAAGAATATTTCAGTGATTTAAATTATTAATCTGTTTTGCTAGAACTAGATATAGATTCTTCTCAGTGCCTTAGATTTTAACATAAAATAACAAAACAGCCACACATTACACAACCACCTGTACCAAATTAACGGAGAATACACTGTATTAATAATATTCTCATTTGACTTAGACGACCTATATATATAAATATATATATTTTCATTAATCCTAGGATAAATTAATTATTCAATAAAGGACATTTACCGCAAAGTTTATTAAAAAAATTAAATATTAAAATTCATTTTACACTCGTTATTATTCATTTTGTTTTTTTCTTTTTAATCAACCCCATTCTTCCTTTCAGAAGAAACTGTTGAAACTGTTGGCAACATCATTTACGGTGAAGACACAAATTGAATTTTATTTCATAAAAAATATTTATTTTCTTTTTTGTTATACATATTTCGTCGTGTTTCAATATTCTTAAAGATCTTACTGACAAAGTGATGATGACGATGGAAATTTCTTACTTTTGTTAACATAAGTTTTATTATTTAATGTGTTTTTTTTTCTGTGTTTATCAGTAGCATAAGTTTGATTACCTTATGAACTTACCTTGGCTAACCATAAACCAAATCAACAAAAGTGATAACCAAAAAAAAGAAAAAATATTTTAACTTTTTCTTGTCATTAAAGTTTTGCTATAGATTGGACACATTGAAACTTTCTGAAGAACTAACAGTAATGATTTTATGCGAATAACATAAAGCGAAACTTTTATATATTGTTTTGTGTGTTATGCTTTTGGTTCTATTATAAACATCATGACTATGACTACGTTTCAAGGGTGTATAAATTGTGTCATAAATAAATATATATTTTTAAAATATATAAAACCCATGCACTGACAAATTATTTAGAATAAATCAATATTTAACAAAATGGTACAAATAAACAAACAAACAGTATTATAAAAAAAAAAGGGAACCGGATAGCCGATAAAATATAGTACCAACAGCAACCAAAAAATCATTAAACCATAAATTTTTACATTTACTTTTCCTGATAAATTATTTTTTCGTCAAATCAGCTAAAAAAAAATGTATAATTTTGTAATGAAAGTTTTAAATTTATAGAAAAGTTTATTAATATTAATTAAAATATCTATAATTAATATTGATGATACTTAAGAGAAGATATTCTATTTAGGAAAATAGGTTTAAACCATGCCCGTATTAAAGACACTAAAAACATATGGTTTTGTTGATATAAAAATAATAAAATTCGTTATATTTTTATTTAACAGGCAGAACGTATAGACGTAATTTTTTTAAGAAAATGAAATGAAAACAAGTAAAATTATTTATGCATCTGTGACAAACAGATCTTATTTGATTTTTTGAGTAAAAGAAAAAAAAAACTGTAAACGGAAAAACATACTTATTGTGTTTTTTAACAAATAATGTTAAAACACATATGCTAAAATGCATTTGGTACAGCAAAAAAAAAAAAAAAAACAATAAGGAGAAAAATTATATAAATAAATTTATTATTATTATTAAATCATTTATGGTTTTCTAATTTTTTTTTTAAAGCAAACAAATCATAAAACATATTTGGCAATGGCAAAAATAAAGCATAAAATCTATAAGAATAAATAGGTTGTTTTTCCATTTTATGCGAAAAGCATATGACTGTTTAGCTTTATTGTCGGCACAAGGCTCATAAAATATAAAAATAAAAATTGTTTTAAAAATTAAAAAAAAGCTTTTTTAATTTGTAATCAGGAAAATTTAATATTTAAAAAATACTCTCCACAGATACGTTGTTTCTCCACAATGTCGTTGATTTCATGAAAAATACACTGTGTAATGTGTATGTGATTCTGCGCTATAAAGTAACGCATTTATATAACGCATGTATTAATATAAAATAAAAAATTATAAATGCGTTAAAATGTATTCATTTTTTGCCATAACGTTGCGTTACGATGCGTTGCGTTATTAAAAAGCTTCTCTATAACAAAATTCAATTTTCACAAAGTACTTGTGATTCAGTTGATTATTCTTTGTAGCAGAATAAGGAGATAAATTTTTTTGGCGTTCTTTTTTTTTTAATATTCTATAAACAAAGGACTTTTGTTTGTTTTTGGAATTTTTCTTTATTTTATATCGGAAAAACAAGCAAGCAAGCAAGCAAAAAAAAAATTAACATTTAATAAGAAAATTCGCCACATTGGCTGTTTTAATTAAAAAAGAAATGAATTTTTTCATATTTATATTTTCTCTGTCACTGTGATATATATTAAGTAAAGTAAAATAAATAAAAAATAAAGAAATAATATTAAGCAAGACATGCGAATGTATAAAATTGTTACAAAACGATGAAGGACATACAAAGGAGCTTAAAGTCATGTTTAATAAATAAACATCAATTCAAAGCTTTTTCTAATCTTTTAAATAATAATAATTTTTCTTTTTCGTTCCATTACTTAACTGTGCTGTTATTATCAACAACGAAAAAAATAAAATTCTCATTGGTGTTTACTTTTTGTATTTTAATGTTTATTTATATTTGCATAAAAATAAATAAATAGAAAGATTTTTAGATAATTTTTCTGGTAATGGTACATGTTTGTATTTATTTTGAAAATACAATAAAATAAAAGGGAAAAAGCTTCACATATTAATTTAAATGAAAAAAATAACAAAAAACTTCGGACATAATATTTGATGCTTTTCATTTAAAAAGAGAAAAAGAAGATTCTTGACTTGATTATATTGTGATTAAACTCTTGTGTGGACTAACTTGTATAAATATTGCTAATAAAATAATAATAATAACAATAATAAATAAAAGGAAAAATTATTTGATTATATTTACACTCTGATTGTTGACTATAAATGAGATAATTTTCCATTGTTTAACATTTTGATAAATGAAAGAAAATTGATAAATTGACATTAGTTATATGAATTGATTACTATTGTTTGCTAATTTATTGACTTTTATCAATAATAATTTTTTTTTTGGTACAAATTTCATCTAAACAATACGATTATTGATTAATTGTTTTAGAAAAAAGCACCATTATAGTCAAGACAAATATGATATTTCGAACATAACAAAAGAAAATTGCTGATTTTAAATTCGCTTTCTATTTATTTTTTATTATATTTATTAAAAGAATCTCTCGGCAATCCATAGCATTTATAAAAAGCGACCAAAACAATTTAATAAATAAACAACAACAGTAGTAGAGCAGCAACAGCAGTAGCAAAACAACAAAGAAAAAAACTTATTTAAATCCGTTGTGTTAATAAAATGAGCAAACATAAATTTGTATTAAATAAAAATGTATAAAAGAAATAAAATAAAATCAGACACACAAAAAAAAAAAAAAAACAAAAACCTAGATAATCCAGATAAAAGCATAAAGTACCAAATTTATGATGGAAAAAAATGAAAGAAGGTAAAAAGCATAACGAAAACTTCATTTTCTTTATTTATTTTATAACAAAAAAAAATAAAAGTTTGGGTGTTGCAATATACCACCCAAATATATTTACTGTGGAAATAAACGTTATTAATCAATAATTTACCTTGATTTTTAGATTTAATTAATTAATTAAAATACATATATTTTCTCCTTAATTAAATTCAACAAAATTTTGTCGCTTGTTTCAAATACTGTGTTTACAGATTCACCTTTTGGCGAATTAATAATTTTTTTTTGCAGTGGCTTTAACATACCTTTGCTGTTATAAAAAAAAAATTAAATAAAATTATGCCACCAATATTTGTGAATTTATTAAAATTACCAAAAGAGGAAAATATTTCCGCTTTTAAATCATAACCAAGCCAATTAGTAACCAAAAAAAAAATGTATTTTTGCACTATTTTTATAATAATTAATTAAATAAATACTTGCATTCGATAATTTATTAATTTTTTTTTTCCTATTCTAAGCCTAACCACATTTATGACTGAATTTATGACCACAATATTGTATAAAATTTAATTAATATTATTTATAAAAATTAACCAAATTTCATTATAATAAATAATTATACATTGATAATAATATTGCAGTGAAAGATGAGGCATAAATATAATAAATTAATTGCAAAAAAAAAAAAATATGTCAAAAAATAACAAAATGAATTGCGTTTAAAATGAATAAAAATGTGAAATAAGTGTAACAAACTGTAAAACAACGTAATAAATATTAAATTAAATTAAATAAAACCACTTTGCACCCAAGAGCCTTATAATATTTATGTACAAAAGCGACAAATTTTTAATACTTAAAAGGGTTTTTTTTTTCATCTCATCTTTGTGCTTTTATTTTTTTTATTCTATTACTGCACTATACACGAGTACTTGTGCGCTTATAATTTATAAAATTTTTAATAAAGAAAGAAAGAAATGATTTATTTATTTGCATTTTTGCTCATTAATTATTCTTTGATGATAATTATTTTATACCTTTTTATGTAACAACAAAAATAATAATAACTAAAAAAAATATGAAAACAAATAAAAAAAATAATTTATTTATAAGCTTGTCAAATATAAAAGCACAGATTTTAATTTTTTTTATATAAACTAAAGCTTATTTTTATTACTACGAACAACATTCGATAGTAATGAAAAAATAATAATTTATTTTGTTGAAAAAATCGATGAGAGAAAAAATAAATACAAACGAAACTATTAACGAAAGCTTTTAAATATATATTTTTATTTATTTTTTCATCATATAGAAAGAGATTATATTTTGTGTTTTCGATACGCAGAATAATTTTGTATTATTGAAAACTCATCATCGCCTCGGTTTTGATTTCAATAGATTTTTATTTTTATTTTTATTTGTGAATAAAGTTTTTAAATATCGATATTTTCCGATAAAAATAATATTTTTTATTTGTGTTTTTTCTGGAATTCTTATTCAAAAAAAAATTAATAATTTTTACTGCAGAAAATGAAATTTTTACATTTTTTTTTTTGCTTTGATATTGTTAGAAAACATTCAAGCGAAATGAATGCTGTTAAATTTTTTATATACTATTCTAAGGTAGAATGTTATTTAATTGCTTGTAGGTATTAAAACATTTTTAAATAAATAAAATTTATCCAGTGGTTTATCCAGGTAAAAGCATGTAAACGTCAAATAATAAATTAAAAATAATAAATAGTTGAAATTTTTGTCATTTTTAAGGAATTTACGAAATTTAATATTTTTATTTATACAAATATGCAATGGTTTTGTATTTTTAATAATGCAAATATACTACCTATGGCTTGATCAATTCAGCAGGTAAATTATAATATGGTTATGTGGGAAACCAAATATAATAATTCTTGAAATAAAAAACTATTTGTTTGAAAAATGCTCCGCAATAATTTTTGATAATAACGCAGCAATAATTTTCCAAATTAAGTGCGTTGAATTACCTAAAAAATTTCAAATATGTAGTAAATATGTTGCGTAACTTAAAAATAGCAAAGCTTTGAAAATTTTCAAGTTTACGCGTTCAAATACTCAAAAGCAGTAAATATGACTACAATTTTACTATAAAAGCTCTAGCACAGTTGCTATAATTTAACATAAGCTCAATAACTAGACGCTACACATCTATAATCCTTATGAAACGAATAATATCTGTTAAAAAATACATAAATAATTAAAAAAACTACTTGAAAAATCAATTAAAAACCTAAATAATACAAAGAATAGAGAAAAAATTAATAAAATTCAATTAAAATAATAAAACAGCAACTAACAAACAAAAAAAAAAACGCTAACTGATTTCAATAAATAAAAAGGAAAAGAAATATCCTTGTAATTGAATTAAAAGACAAGAAAAGGATTTATTCACACACAAAAAAAAAATTCATTTAAACATAGCAAAAAAAGTAAAGAAAAAGAAGAAAAGGAAAAAATAAAACAACCAAATAAGGATAAAAAGTTATAAACAAGAATTACTCAAGCTTGATAATGAAATGAAATAAGATAAAAAAAAAACACCAACAACTTTTCTTTATACAAAGTCAGAGTTAAGCACGAAGCAGTAGTATAAACAATAACAACAACATAAAATAAGTTAGAAAATTCATTTTAATCACATATGGTATACTTGTAGCCGAATTAACTTTCTTTTTTTATTAACATTTGCACATGGGAAAAATATAAAATAAGTATTGCACCAAGTATAAATAATACAATTGGCGTTAGTTAAGGTGTTTTTTTTTTTTTTGTATCACTTTATTTAAATGTTTTTAAACATACTTTGAGTACCAGAAAAGCAAAATTAAGTTATAACATCGTATATGCGACAAGAAGTGACGAGCACAAGTATAAAAAAGCTCAACAATTAATTGAATAAAATATTTAAAAGGTTTCATGTACAATTACAAGAATGAAGCAAAAAAAATAAGAGTAAAAAACCCTTAAAAATTTTAATTAATAATTTATTAAATTAAAATAAACAGAATGACGACAGGTAAAATCATAAATTCACCTATCTATGCAAGTGACACAATTATTTGCAATTAATTTTTCCATTTATTTATTTTTAATAAAGCTTTATTGTCAACATTAACAAGTGTATAGTAAATAAAAATTAATAAAAAAAAAGGATTCTGAATGAGTTAATAAATTTTAATAATGCCAACAAACTCAATGTAAACTCAGATTGTAACTCTGTTTAATAGAAGAAAAAAAGGAAAACTTTTGTGACATTCTCTTTTGAAGAATTTTATTTTTTGTCTTCTTATATGATTGATGTTATTTTATTTAACTTTATTCTATTATTAACTTTAAAATTGTTAACACAACTACAATGATAATAATAATAATTTCAAAAGAGACAAATGAACATTTTGTCAGGAATAAAAGCTTAAAATGAAAGAAGCCAACCAATTATACAAAGGGTTTTCCTTGTTTTGTTGTCGTTGCTACTATTCGTTTTATTTTTTTTTTTCTATGATGAAAAGAAATAAATTTCCCATGTTGTTTAGAGAGTTTTAGACTTGTCGTCTGTTGTAAATATATTTGTTATAATAATTGTTAACGAAAACATTGTCTAATAATAAAATAGTTTTCTTTAGAAATTCAAATACTCCGATTATACAACAATTTTGAATATTTGGTCACATTTCTGTCTTGTTTAACAGTATAGAACAAAATTATTTAAACTTTTATTATTTCTTAAAAAAATATAACTAAAAACCCACGCCTTTAATGTGAAACAAACACAACAAAAAGTAATTAGAAAAAACCAGGATGCATCAACCAAATACCATTTCACTGAACGTTTTCCAAACTTTATTTCGTCTGTTATTCTGATTAAAAGCAACAAGAAAATTATTTTTACTTAAAAGTTAAAACTTTTACACAGTTTTTAGAAAATGATTAAATTTTACTATTAAATAATATTTATAGATGTGCATTTTCTAGATTGAAAAGGGCTTAATGGATAGATACTTAAAGTTTTCATATTAAATTAAATTGCAACAGACTTTTCCATACAGATAGTCTTCTATATCCTTTAACGATGTCGACATATTGTTAACAGAGCAAATACTTAAAATACAATTTAATAAAAAAAATTTAAAAAGATAAAATAAGAAAGCTAACACGTATACGATACAAATTTGTTATTAAAACATAGAAAAAATTTATTCAGTGAGAAAAATCATTGATAAAACCGCAAAATTTTAACATTTTTTCTTTGCTTTAAATTTATTAAATTAATTTAAAACGCACAAAACTTGTCAACCGTTTATAGAAAACAATTTTTTATGTTAAACATAAAAGAAAAATAAAACAATCACTTTGTTATAAACGAAGTATGACAGACAAACAAATAAATGTATTTACTAAAAGCTCATTTGTACGCTTAATAAAAAATTACTTCCTTTATGGAAATAGAATTTTTTTTTTTTCAACAAACGCAAAAAAATATTACAATGTTGAGAAGAAAACACAAAAAAAAATATATAGTACAAGTGATACTTTGCGTGTAATAATCATCATCAGACACTTCCCGGTAGTCATTTTTCATAAAAAAAAAAAATAGCGAAACTTGTTAACAAATTTCCTCTTTAGGAAAAGAGATTTTTATTTTATTTTTATTAAATATTAGCAAGTTTATTTAACTGCGATAATTTTACTAAGAATATAAACTAAAATTGATAATCATTTCTTATAATTCTTGATCAGATAAGATTGTAAATTATAATTTAAATTTAAAAAAAAAATTAAATTAAATATCAGCGATTTGCAGAGTAATAAAAATAAATACATTTTTTATTTTGTTTTGTGTATCCTTTTGTGCAATAAAAATTAACTACAGAATAGCAAAAAAAAAAATAAAAATTGCTCATAGATAATGATTATTGCATATTAAAAGCAAAAAAAAAACGTATTAAAAAGCTTCCCCATTTAGCTATAATAGTAATAAAAATAATAATAATTTTTCTTTACCAAGTATTTTCCGTTAAAAACTTCAATGAAACTTAATAATCGGTATTAAAAATTTATATTCGTTACACAGCAGGTACAACGTACAGTAGAAGAGAAAAAAAAACCCATTTAAACTCTTTCCCTATTACCTTTTAATGATTCTTTTTATTGTAATTTTTCGCAAGCATTTATTCTGCCATAATTTTCCCGGAATAAAAAAAAACTTTAATACTTTGTTTATCTAGTTTTATTTTTGGTAATAATAACGCAATCGATGTATTTCTATTAAATAGATATTTTCTAATGTAATTAAAGTGGGATAGTAAAGGCCCATGTTTAACGTAAACAATGTTAATGAGGTAGTTAAAGAATTATGAAGGAACAAACCGAAACAAAACGAATAAAAAAAAAGGATACTAATAAAATAAATTTCTAAATGCTTCTTGAATTGTGAAAATCATCTTATTATTCTGTCGTTGTATATATTTAAATGTTCTTTGAATTCATAATAAAGTTATTTGTTTGCGAGAATAGAAAAAAAAAAGTAAATGAAAATGTTTTGAAAGACTAAATAGGAATAAGACTAGAAACTATACATTTAAAATCTTTGAATCTGTCTGGTTATATAACTTTTTTTTTCTCGGTTTACCACAAAGTTATTCAACACATTTATTTATTCTTACTTAAAACTAGACAAGCACATAATATAGATAGAACAGATAAGGGTCAATAAAGAGATATTTGTGACATTTAAATATAAATCTCTCTTTGCCTCCTCTTTGTACAAGATTTATGAAGTAAAATACACCAGAAATATATATAAAAAAAGCTCTAATATTTAAATGAAATTACTGTTCCAATATAATGATTTATAAATTATTCTTGATTACAAAATGCAAAATGTGAATTTTTCTTCTTTGATTATTATTATTTTTGGGTTTTTTTTTTTGGCAAAGCTTTTATCAAGAAAACATTAAGAAAATTTTCGTCAAAAAAAACAAGTAAATAGCCTACAGTGCTGCAAAGGAAGTTCACAGGGAAAACTCTTTGTGTTTTTTTGTTATAAATAATTTAAACAAGGTAATTTATGATGTTAAAATATTAGAATACTTGCTGAGAATTCACAGTAAAGATTAATTACATTATGCTGAGCTTTTTTTTACATTAATTTTAATTAAAATTTCAACGAAATAAATATGGCAATGCAAGTGTTTATTGTCATTTGCAGTAAGGAAAAATAAAATTATATTATGGAAATTATTTGCTATCCTTAAATTTTCTTTAAATTTGTATTCACTTCCACATCGAATCTAATTACAGCACTGTAAATCCAATATATCAATAACTTATAAATAATTTTAAAGAAAAAAAAAATCTATCTTAGTTTTTAATTATCATCGGATGTAAGTGGGTAGTGCCTTGTGGCAGCCACAAAAGTAAGGGATAAGCTATTTACGTTACATTAAAAAAAATAGAAGAAGAAACTATCACAGGAAGTAATAATAATGCTTATCATGTAGGCAAAAGCTTTTAAATAAATTAATCAGTCGACCGAATCTTTTCTTTTCTCAATTTTACTATACAATAAATTATTTTTGTTTCTTTAAAGTCTTGGGATATTAAATTATAACATAAAACGTAATAATATTCTTTGATAATAAAGCAAAAAAAAAAATAACGAAAGAGCTTTGCTTTATCTACTAGAAAACTAATAAAATGCACTTAAAAAATAGTGGAGAAAAAAAAAATAAACAGAAAAATGATATTAAAAATAATTTTATTAAATAAAAACTGATTTATTGGATGTACAAAGACTATAGTTGCATACAACATACCTGTGATATGTTATAAATGTCAAGAACCTAGAATACACTTTACTATGTAGTATTATTATTAATATTATATAATAATAATTATTATATTTTAAATAAAATCGCAAACAGATTTATTAATAATACGAAAAAGATTTAAAAACGAAAAAATTTTAATCAAAAAATATGCAATAATGAAGTTAATTTTTTTATTGGAAAATATATTTATAAGCATGCATATAGAGAAATTTACGTTAAATTTTAATTCTCTCTTTTTTTTGAATACTACTCGATGAAACATATTTTTATTCATTTTTTTGTATAATTAATAACAATTTAAAATAAATGCTTTAAGCCTTATTTTTTTCGATATAAATATTTTTTTTTATCGTTGTTTATTGCTTGCGCATAAAAAATAAAAATGATTTCACTGAAAATAATGCAAATTAAAGCACGAAATAAAGCTTATTTTGTAGAATTTAAAATCTGATAATGAATGACAATCATTATGTCGTCAATTAAACAGTGAAGGCAAAAAATAAACTTGCTAAGAAACAATGATATTTATAACAAGACATCGTTACCCTTTAATTTTCATCATCATTGTCGTAAAGTTTTTCATTTTGTGCTTTTCATCTCTTTTTAAAGTATTTTTTTTTCTTTTTGTTTGAATGACAAAAGCCATTCCTTTTCCTTAATAAATCAATCTCAATTCTATAAAATGACAAATCATTATTTGTGATTTAAACGATAATTATATATATATTAAATTTTCTTTTCTTTTAATTTTTGACAAAACGGTCAACCCACCCATTAATAATTAAATACAAAAGAAAAACAATAAATAAATTTTCTATAAATGAAATATATTTTTATTATAATTAATCAGCAGTGGTTAGTAGTAAGAAAAATTATTTTTAATTAACTACACGATGAAAAACAAAATAAAATACAGAAACAAATAAGCTCAACGAAATCTGTAAAGTATTTTTTATTTATTAAATAAATGTAAATAATTTATATATTTAACCTGTTTTAACGGAACGGTAAACATTTACATTTGAAAAGTTTTTTCCATAATGAAATAATTTGTTAAATAAAAATTAGTATATTTTTTTCAGTTGAGCTTTTTTTTGCATTAACAAAAGTTTCTTTGTTCCAATGGTATTTATAATATTATTTTTTTACGTGTTACAAATTTTATGCATTAAGCGAATTGTTGTGTTTACTATTTATGGCAAAAAAAAATTATTTATGGAAAACTTTTATGGTTTTTCTTTTATGGGGGAGATTTATAAATTAAAATACAAATACAAATTCAAAAAATTAATATACTCCTGTTGTTGAAAGTGTTTTTTGGGAAAGTTTTTTAAGCACCTGTCACTAACATTACTTGTCATGATTTTTGGCTTTGTTTTGTTTCATATTATTGTTATACGAATCAAATTAGTTATTGTAAGACCAGCCAGCTGTATTGTCAAGGCATTCGGTTCTCAGAATTTATATGTTATGAATAGTCAAAGTGATTTAACTAACAGGTATTTGTGGTTCAGATGCATAGAGTTAAGAGGAGATGTTTAACAATTGATTTAGATTATCTTAATTAAAAATATTTGTTGCTATTAAATTGAAACTTAATCTGTTGTTGATGCACCTGTGTAATAACACTAAAAATATATTAGAATTTTTAACTAAAGAAATAAAACAGAAAAATGTATTTATTTGAAAAAAATTTCGTTAATTTTTCTGATTTATAAACGTAGCAGCATCACAAAACTAATATTTTCTTTGCTTTTTCCTAAAATTTAAACGCTTGCTCAACCAATCATACGTAAATAGTTTTCTTTTTTTTATAAATTCTTTTTCCTTTATTTTTTTATTTATTTCAGTCATTCGTCCCTTTACAACTTTTTTCTTTTTACATTTTTCTCAACACAAATAAAAAACCATCTAGCTACGTGATTAAATTACTAAGTAGTTTGCCTGTATGCATTTATAACCGAGGGAAAAAGTAGCCATCACTGCACTCTGCTGTTATATATAAATTTTTTATTTATTTATATATTTTCCTGCACAATTTTTCAAAATACATTAAATCAGAAAAAAAAATCTTTGAAATTTATTCTTAGCATAGTGATGCTAGAAAATTTATTACAATGTTTTTTTGTTTAACAAAAGCATCGATAATTTAAAGAAAACTATTTTATTAAAATTAAATTTTATTCACAAAACAGATTATAATTTTATCGTATTTTAATGCAACACTGAACGCTTCTTTGTCAGCAATTGAAAATTGTTTAAAAATTTATTGTTTATTTTAATTAAAACATTTAGTCGCTGAAAGCTACGTATGGAATTTCACAAAAGGAAAAAAAATAAATAATCTCAGAAAAACACTTAGCATAGATTAATAAGAAATAATTATTTACATCAATTAAAATAACGAGAAATAAAAAATTGATTACGTGGGTTGTAAAACTAATAATAATAAAAGCTTTGACAAAAAAAAAGTAAGAAAAGGAATTTCTTCATACAAAACTAAAACATCCCCAAAGGCGTTATGTCGTTAAATCGTTTCCCAAACTAAATAAAAACTTTTTCATTATTTATTTAACAACGACGACAAAAATTAAGAGAAAATAAAAAAAAAGAAGTAAATAAAGATTAAAATGAGAAAGTTTTTAATTTTCATGAATTAATTTAAAAAAAATAAAAACTAGTAATAAAAACTGAAGAAAAATTTACAAATTTTTGTTCCTCTATGATTAAAATTACCGAAATGTAAACGGAAAAAGGAACAACGTAGCATTGTTATAAAAAATAAACACATTTAAGACATGAGAATAAAAGAAAAAATACTCACAACGAAACAAAGGCATTTAAAGCTCATTATCTGTGCTTTTATTGCTAAAGTTAACAAGTGCCATGTCACAGTGAACAAAAAAAAAAATCTTTCATTTAACAACACGGTAGAAAGGTGTCTAAGAGGATTTCTCTGGAAAAAAAGAAGATTATTTGCTTTCTCACTGTAACATATATGAATTAGTTCATCTCCCTCAGATAACCACTTGGAATACTTTCAGGAAATCCTTAAAAGTGTCACCACAATTATTTTACTTGAAAAAAAACCCAACCAGTGCTGAAAAGAGCAAAAAAAGCTCTTTAAACCAACACCAACGTCATGGTGTTTATGATATTTATGTAATGTCACAGCATTACTAATAATTTTATAACACTAATCATAAGTTAACTTGACTTAACATTTACTTTGCTTTACATTAGTCTACTTTATTTTTAATGTTACAAGGGGTTGTGTATGTGTTATGCAAATTTTTGTAAAAACAATTTGTAACACACAGTAAGCTTTTTTATAGGGAATTGTTTTTCGCATTTTATTGCGTTTTATTACGTTTTGTTTAAGAAAACGTAAAGAAAAAATGAATAATAATTTATCTAAATTATATAATACTACTTACGACTATTAATTAGTATTAAAAGCTTTAATTTATGTACAGTGGAGTCCCATATAAATTGTGAATGTCTTTCTTGTTTGCCTACAAAATGTGTTTTATTATACACTGCAGACATTTTGGGAATCCCCCGTAAATAACTATCGAATCCATCTTATCAATAAAGCTTATTTGCCGTGTTATAAAACTTTTTATATATGAATTCTAATACAACCTGTGTTAACACAAGAACAATTCATGTTTTTTTTCCATTCTTAATAACTCACATACTTTTTCTCAGCGAAAAATTCACAAAAAAGAAAACTTTTTTATGATAGGGGATTCGTTAGAAACATTTCCTTAACAAACATTAATTACAATTGTTACGTATTTAGTTTACACGTTAAAGAAAAACAAAAACATAAATATAATTCAACAAAAAAACATTAACATAAATCTTTAATCAATTTATTTCGGTTTATATTTGAAAATTAATTTTCTTCTTTTCACTTTTATTATTGAAAGAAAAAAACCACTATTCGTAACGCGTAAGTACATTAGAAAATGAGTGTCAGTTTATCAACTTGGATTTTCAATAAATATCTTTATTGTTAAACCAAAAATTGATTACATTTGAAAATGTGATGCAAAAAAAAAAAAGAAAACAACACAACATCGATAAAGATAGAAATGTAAATCTAGAAGCAAAAAAAAAAAATAAAATGCGACAGATCTCTTTTAACTGAAAAATTTCGATTTCTCTTCGAACATTCATATTGATAGAAAATGTAAAAAAAAAACAGTAATAGAAAGACGATGGGAAAATAAACTACCAAAAAAAAAAAAAAATAAAACATAAATAAAATTGTCATTGCCATATTTACAGGGAATAAAAAATTGGCAGAATGTATATCATAGTCTAGTTATAGCCAGTATAGCAAACGATAACCTGACATAATATACATTCTTTGTTATCTCTCAATACGTGTTTGCAATCATTTACTTTTCTTTTTTATAATGTTGTTGTATCAACTTCCAAAGTAACCATTCACCAATAATGAAATTTTAATAAAATCTGACGAGTGTTGTGGGTGGTTTTTTTTTTAAACTTAAAACTTTATTAAATGATGTGAGAAGGTGAATTATCCATTTATCCTTTAGGAAATTCATCGAAATTATGAATTAATCGAACTGAAATTAACAAATTAATTGAATTCACTTTACTCAGAACTAATAATATTAACTCTATTGCAGTATTTTGTTCCGCTAAATTAAGTTTGTATATTATTTTGTGATCGTGGTCCTTTCATTGAATATAAAGTTGTTTTTACTGTATTTTTTGTGGTCGCAAAATTGTTTGAGAAAACTAACATTGATGGTCATGAATTAAACAAAAATAAAATAAAAAGAGAATAAAACTGCCTTTGTATTCTGTTTTCAAATGCTTAAAAAAAGAAATACTTCTATGAAACAGTCATTTGTGTGGGATTTTATATTTTAAAACTTTGAGTGTGAGTTTGAAAATGCGCCCATTTTGCGGACAGCTTTTTTATTTTTTATTCTATAGAAAAGTTTATACGCCTTGTTTAAAAGTTGTATGTTGTTAGGCGTCTGTTTTTGTTGCCAAAGTAAGCAGAAAAAGCATTAAAAAAAAATAAAAAACAATCCGAAATAAAAGAAGAAAAAAAAATGAAAGAATTAAATAAGAAATAAAATTAAAAACAACATAAGTGTATGTAATATGTTGTTCTGGTATCATTTCCGCTTTAATTTTATTTTTTAAGCTTTAGGGTTTGTTTATATTTTCAACTAATGTCTTCTCCTTAGCATTTTGTATAATTTCTTTAATGGCATAAATATATATTTTTTGTTATTTTTGTTATTTTTGTTACTTTAAACTCTAACCACCAAGTTCACAGTTAGATATACTTAAATAACCAAACATTATTATTGATTATTTTTTCATCAGAATATTAAATACAAAAAATAATATTATTTTTCATTCGTCTATTATTTCTTTTCTTGTTTTCTAGTTTTTAAAATCAGCATTGAAATTGAGATAAATGTTTAAATAAGACGAAAAGTTTTCATCACAGTCATTCGTTGAGATGTATAATGTCTTTAAGAAGTTAACAGAAAAAATAATTTCTTTTATTTAAATAAATAAAAATATTTGAGGTCCTTTCAATAGAAATTTTCTCTTTTTTTGCTTTAGAAAAGAAATAGAAAAGTTTTCCTATTAGAAAAATTATTCACTTTGTAAAGTTTTCTTCTACTTTGATTTCCGGATATTTATTTTCTTTTCTTACTAACTATTTTTTGATTTTAAAAATTTTTATTTAAAAAATTATAAAACAGGAAATGACATTATTTTTCCTTTTGTATTACAAAAAGTTGTTATAATTTTTAAGAAAATATAATAAAAGTAAAAAAAACACTTTCATGGCGGACTGACTAAACGAAGATGTTTGGCTAATTGATTATTTAATTTAGAAGACGCATTGCTATCAGTTTCTTTCTTAAAAATAAAACAAACTCAGATCCTTGTTAATAATATATAAAAGTTTTCAGGAAAAATCAGTTGAGCAAATTATAACTGACTTCTATCAGTTTCCGCAAAGTTTTCCAGCAAAATGTTGCTCGTGACTTATTATAAGCAGAATAAACTCCTTTAAACTACTATATTCAAATTTATTCTAAAAATCTCTTACAGTTTTTCATCAGCCTGGCCAGCTTTTAAGTTATTTATAATTATGTGGGTGAAAACTTTAAAACTTTTACAAAAATTATTTTATTGATAATATTCCATAGCCAACATATATTAATAGGATAAACTTTTATTATTATTATTAACTATAAAAAGTTTTCAAAATTATTTTTATAAAAAAAAAAGAAAATTTATTCAATAAATTAATATCTCAATTCAGTCAATTCGTTGCGTTTAGGATGCTTTAAAGGATGCTATGATTGTTAAACCAGAACAAAATAATAATAAAGAATAAATAGAGAAGCAACTGAATTTTAAAGACAAAATATAAATTCTCTATAAACAACAATTTATTTATTTATTTATTTATAAGTTAAAAAAAAAAACCAAAATAATGCAAAACCATAAACAAATTTATATAGATATGTATTTTCGGTGGGGTATTAGAGATATTTGATAAATATTTTTTGTATATTTATTTATTATTTTGATGCCTATAAATCTGTAAAAGAAAATTTGATTTATATTTGTGATTAGATAAATTGTATACAAAATAAACAAAGAAGAAGTAGAAAAAATAACAACAAAATGCAGAGAAACCAAATTGTGATCCATACCGATATGAATAAATGGAAATATCGAAGCAGAATGAAAAAAAAAAAAACATTTCTTATTATTCTAACTTAAACTTTCGTCTTTATCCTTAAATAAAAGAAATAGGGAATAAAAAATGAATATTTTCTGTTGTTTTTTTTTTTTTCTTCACTTTAAAATTGATGATACAATGAATATATCATAAATAAATAAATAAATAAAATAAATCCCTTAAGGGTAATTACAATACACAAGCAAAAAAGAAAGAAAAGAAAAGCAAAACATTTTCAATGTCTTTAACAAACTTTTCGTTATCCGAGGCATTTTTCATTTCATTTTGAAAATATTTCTTTAAGAAATAAAATTTTCTTTTCAATTAAATAATTAGTAAGTAAATTGTTTATTTATTTTTTTAAAAAAAATATTTAAATACTTTAATTTGTTTTTTAATTATTAAATAGGGATTAATTTGCGAACAATAATTTAATTCCATTTTGGAAATATTTCGTTAGATAAACACTGTACGAGTTTAAATAAATTTAAATAATAAACTGTTGTGGTTGTAATGCAATTTTATTTCGAAAATAATTTTTCACTGTAAAAATAATCTAAAGGATAATTGATGTCTTAATCAAAAGGTCATGAAAAGCTTTTTGTTTAACATTTTGTTGCTCTACCATTATAATGTTATTGGAATAACAACATTATCTTTGCATAAAATGTATATTTATTTTATTAATAATTACAAGAAATTGAAGATTTAACAAAAAAAAAAAAAATGTTGAAAATATGAATAACCAAAATCCCTTACAGGCGGTAAGGTACAAATATAAATAAAATATTTATTTTTATTATAAAAACAAAAATTAAGAGAATGAAACATTACCGAAAAACCTCGTAGAATTATGTTATTTGAAAACACGTAAACACAGAATAGAAATAAGACAAGAAGACAGATGTTATTTCTCTTATCAAACATCAATCATTATATATATATTTATATAAATTTTATAAAGCAAAGAGAAAAATAATAATAAATTTCATTTTAAAGATTAAAATCATTTATTAAAGATTTTTTACAGTAATATATAAGAATATTTTCTTATAAAAATTAGAAAATTAATCTTGTTTGTTAGATTATATTAATAAATAAATAAATTTAAATGAAATAAATACTTGTTACAAACTTATTATAAATACAAATGAAATGGTACTTTCTATTGATAAGTACTAGTATGGGAATTGTCTTTAGAGAATGAATTTTACTTAATGTTTCTTAAACACCAGTATTTTGGTATTTTTTAAGTAGTAAATATATTTAATTAACAAATAAAACAATTAAACAAAAACGAATAAAATGAAATTTATCTCGTATCAATTTAAATGAATTTATTTATTCAAAGATCTAGATTTTTCGTTTTCTCTTTTAGTTGAATTAACATGGCACTAGGGATTATTTTATTTTAATTTTTTTTTTTTTTTTTGTTATTTTCTCCTCAAAACTAGATTAAACAAGTTGAATTAAATGTTTGTTAGTTTCATTTTAAATACATTACTTTGGTCTATAAAATAGTTTTTCGGTAGATGAGTTAATAAACATAAGTAAAAGTGTCGGGTGGTATAGTAGAGTTTTGTCAAAAAGTTTACAATAAAGTTTTAAACTTAATTAGCATGTAGTGTTAACGTTAAATATCTGTATGTTTTCTTGACAAAAGTGAAACTTTCTTTAAGAAGCTTATTTAAGTGGGGCGTTTTTTTTACAATTATCAAGAGAATCATTGACACAATGAATTAATGATTACTTTTGATAATTATTTATTAAATTTCGTTTACTAATTTTAGAGAAACAAGTGATAAAAATACTGTAAACTTTTGTTTAACCCTGATAATCAGTTATTTACGCGGTTTCAGACTTTATTTCAATTATTCCAACAATTTCAATTATTTAAAATAAATCAATTGAATGAACTCATTGAATATTTAAGCGAATTTTAACATTATTTCTCCAAAATACAATAAACTTGCAACTTTTATCACATATTAAATATTAGATAACAGATTTGTTAAGCAAATTTACACCGTAAAAAAAAAAGAGGAAAACTTTATTTGCCAAGGTAAAAATTGAAAAATTAAAGAAAGAAAAAAGTAAAAAAAAATTTTTACTCATACATATTTTACTGGTTCAGGAAGCTTTATTCTTTATTTAATACAATTGCTACCAGAATTTATATATAAACTCTCCTGTTTGCAATTTTCTTTAAAGTAATTTGCATTTTTAAGCCTTTTATTTTTCGCACACAGTAAAAAAAAATAAATCCTCACTTGCAAAATATCAGCAGCAACAGCAACAGCAAAAAACCCATCCATATAAAATTGATCGTGTTGTAAAGTAATAAATTCGCGAAGAACAACAATAATAATAAAAGTAAACAGAATAAATAAATAAATAAAAAAAAAAAACAGAAAACTTTTCGCACACAAATTACGACATTTAACGATTTAACCAAAAAAGATTCTTTTTTTTTTCACTCTTCTACCGTAATTTGATTAAACCAACATTAAACTGGTTATTACCGGTAACATTTATATTGATTTAACGTTTAACGTGATGACTTTAAAAGTGTAAAAATGTTTTATCAATTTTATTCTTAAAAAAAAAAGCGCAAAAAATACGTAAATAAATAATCAGACAGAGTGATATAACTGAGTGAACAGAAAAGAAAGAAAAAAAAAACGATAGAAAAAAAATTTAACGAAAATTTTTTCCTTGCATATTTCATACACAAAAACGGATTAGATGTGGTGGAAATTTCATTATTATTATACTTTTGCTTTATTTATTAACAAATTAATTTATGTCTTTCTTTTTTTTCTTGTTTTTGCTCGATTTTATTCCACTGATAAACAACGCAATTCATATGGCATGATAACCGTATCAGTAACGTCAAAAAGTGCTTATTTAACACAAACAAAATTCTATTTTCTGATAAAAAAAAAATGAATATTTCTTGCTTGTTTTTTTTTTTTTACTTATATTAATAATTTGCGTTCGCGAAGGCAGCAAAATTTGTTAATACTTAAATTGTAACGTTAAAGAATCTTTTATTATTTGTAATGAAAGAAAATCGTATTAAAGCTTTAATAAATCTGACTACAAAGTCACCTTTAATATAAGATTTATTTCAATTGATATCCTATTTTGCATTATTTTATTTATGAGTTGTAGAAACTATTAATTCACACACGTTTAATGATAAATTTTCTATTAAGTCGCTAAACTTTTAAAATAATTATAATTATTAAAAGCACGTAGAGTTAAATGAAAATTATTTGTAATTGTGAGTCTAATGTTAAAAATAATAATAAAAAAGCCTTTCTAATATATATCTATATATATAAATTTAAATTCATCAACTGTTTCGATATGTAAGACACATGGTTCTGTTTAGTTTATTTATTATCGTTTAATACTGCTGCTATTGCTGATGCTAGTGCTGCTTTTAACAACCAAAGAACACATAAAGCTCCAATAAAATAAGAAAAAACTTTTTTTTTGTCAACATCAAGTTCTGAATAAAGATGATGTGTCATGGAAAATGTAAATCGTTTCATGATTATAATTTTCTATTATTCATGAAGTAAAATTCACATTCTTAACATTTCAATCTAAATATCACTGGGAGTGAATAAATTCTATTTTCTCTGTCGCTATGCGGAATTTTATTACATTTTCAGTTAAACTTTAATTAAGCTTATTAAAGTTTCTTGAATTTACACTTTATATTTCTATTTTAATTTATTAATAATTGTGCTTTTATTGTGCACTTTTAGTAGAATAATTTTTTGCTAAACATAACCACTTGACTGCACTTGGTTTAGTTTCTTATGTAGAAAGTTTGATTTCTATTGAAGAAAATTGAATAAAGATTTTTTTTTTTTGCTACTAGTTTGTTGGAAAAGTTTTTTAATAAAATTATTTATAAAAATTGTTTGCGTTGTTTTCTGTACAATTTAATGTTTTTTCTTCTTTTTTTATTAACAATACTAAAGTAGTAAATAAATAAATAAATAAAAAAAAATATGTACTAAACTCTGTTAAAGTTTATAACGAAGTTAAGTATTGAGCTGTATAATAGTAATATAGAACTTTTTTTTGTTACAAATTTTTCATTCATTCATTCTTGAAAATTTTGTTTTTATTTTTATACTTTGTATTTTTCATGCTAGAGAGGAAAATTACATGTTTTTCTATAGACAATTTACACGACAAAAATATACACAATTTGAAGAAATAATAACGATAAAATTGTGCGATGATAGTGATTGAATTCGAATTATTTTTCTTGTAACGAACCGCAAATAGAAAATTTGTGTTTGTTTTATTTGTTGTTTTTATTACACTATTAATGATTTTATATTTTTGAGAAAATAAATAAATATGAATTTTCAGTTTGTACAAAATAATATCACAGCTAGCAGAAAGTTTTCACTGTCTCATGCCAACCGTTGCATTTGCAACAAAGTTTAAAAGTAGACAAAAAAAATAATTTATAATTGTTTTACTTGTTTTCGCCTTTTTTTTTTCTCCAATTGAAAATGTAATTCTCGGTTGTGCAATTTAATTAGAAATTTTATTTTTAAAAATATTTATTTATATATAGAAAAAGAAAAACACTTTATCTATCCACAGTAATAAATTTTCATTGAATTTTTCTTTTTATTATTAAAAAATTGAATAAAGTAATAAATCAGTTCACAAAAAATAATTATCATTCAAACTGTCTAGAGTTTATAAAGCATTTGAAATGATTTTGTAAAGTGTGCCTGAGTAAAAAATACATAAAGAATAATTAGCACAGTCATTAGTCTTGTTTTATTCGCAATGGTGATTAAAAAACATTTAAAAGTGTTTTTACAAAGTTTTTTGAAAGGAAAATCTGGAAAACTTTTGTTTAGATTCTCGTGTTTTTTTATGTTGGAATTTAAGTGTAGCAATCACGACTAATTAAACATTTTAAAGGAACTAATTCGTTAAAAAATAATTAACAAGGAAGTAACTCTTTAGTTATGTCACATCTTGTAACAAGTAGTTTTCCAGATGGAATATAAACTTGTCTTACAATATTTTTTTTACTTTTTACAATGATCGATATTTTTAATAAAACTTTAAGCTGTTCTTAGAGCTTTTAGTTGTTGTACTAAAAATTAATCAAAGCGTGTATTTTTGTTTTAATATAAGAATTATAAATAGTTTTTAATAATTATTATTGAAAATTCTTTTTACATACTCAAAAGCTTTTAATTTCTATTTTTATAAAAGAGCTTAAAAATAATTAATGGAAATTATTGAAAATTTATTATTAGAAAAAGAAAATAATACTTTAAAAAGTTTTTAAACATTAATAAACGTCATAAAAAAACAAGAATAAACCAAATGAATATTATTGTATTGTTAGAGTTGTTGAAATGCCTTTATAATAATTAATTCTGTTAACGAAAAAGGTACTTATGTAGTTGCTTAGTATTATTATTATTATTAAATCAGTTAAATTATTATAAAAATAGCAATTTACTTTATCAAAAATAATATCATTCTGTAGTTCTTTGCTAAAAAAGTAATAATTCATTGCAATAAAACTGTTTATAAATATTAATACCTCGTTTATTGTAAATTAGAAATTATTTAATAATCTGTACATAATAGTTTTAAACATAAAATTGTTTATTTATAAATATTTATTTACTAGAAATTCACAAAATATAAAAACAGAATAGAAAATTAATGAAAATTATAAATATAAGTTTTCATATATGATTTTCCTAACATTTATAGCATTATTTCTGCTATTTTAATATGTATATAGATCAGAGAAAATATTTTAAATAATTAAAAATAAACAGCTAATTGCCTCTATTCAATACAACTATAGAAATTTTAATTAGTTTTATAATTTTAAATAAATAATAATCTATATCTAAAATTGACTAAAAATAGCAGCAATATATAATTTCTACTATAAATAAACATAAAATAGAAATTTTGGCAACTCATCACATTTATCAAGTAAACTGGATCATGCAGTAACAAAATGAAAAAGATTAATAGTACAGAGCCAGGGAGTAGTCAGTAATGTAATACAGTATGCGATTTAAATAAATTAGAAAATTTAAACAATATAAAAACCCTTAACATATAATTCATATGTGTGCTTAAAGCACTTAACAATATACAAAAAAAACGAAAAAGCCTTAATGTAAATTTTTCGACAAGTAACTAACAACCTTGGTTTTCCTTTACCTTATTTTGCTTGTTGCTCCCATTAAGCACACTAAAATGCTGAATATTTTTTTTTCTTTTAGAAAAATAAAAATGAATTAAATTTAATGTAAACGATTAAATAACTGACGGAAGTAATTAATTAAAATAAAAGCTTAAAGCCTTTAAATTATACTTTTAAAAAAAAAAAACGAAGCAAAATATTTTCTGTATTCTGGTTAAGCTTTTGTCAAATCAATTTTACTTTTGGCGACGACTAGCTGTCTGGAAAACAATTCTTTGTTTTTATTTTTGCGAGGAAAATTCACCAAACAAAAAAAAATTAAATAATAATAAGAAAGAATAAAAAGAAAAATAAAACTTTTCTATTTATAATGCTTAAATTATTTCATTCAATTTGGATAATGATGATTTAAATAGAAGTTTGACGACAATAGAAAGCTTAGGGTAAAAACAACAAAACAGTAGAATAGACAAAAACACTTCTAGTTTCAATTCACTTTCGGTTTTGATTTTCTTTTTTTAACCCGATTTGTTGTTTTCCCTCATTTCTTTTATTAAATCCGAAGCTTTATTGTAAACAAAAATAGAAATAGTTCAGGTCTTGGTAACATCATACTGTTAATAATAAAGCAGATTCTATTCTTAATTAATAGTTAAATTGTAACTAAGAATTTTTCGTTAAATAAATGGTAACGAAATACTGGTACGTGACTATCAAATGCAAACAAAATCAATTTCTTGTTGCAAAAATAAAGAAAACTAAAGGAAAGAAAAAATACAATGAAAAACGGCAAACAAATATTGCTTAAAATTTTGCTTATATGCAAAATAAATTTTATTTTATTTTTTTTTATTATAAAAAAACATAAAGCTTTAGAAAAGCTACGTATTTAAATAAATATATATTTTCATTCTTTCTTAAGTAAACAAGTAAATTGATTTAGTCTGCATAATACATTCACGATATATATGTTTACTGATTGACTTCATTGATATTATTATTATTATTCTTTAGTTTAATATATATAAAAATTTTTTTCTACGGGATGCAAATTTTATTTATGCAAAAAAAAAATGAAATGAAAACGTACAAAAAAGCTCATTCAAGTACTGTATTGACATATGACACAATGTAAAACATTTTTCTCTATTTTTTATCACCTCTATTCAATGTAAATGTAAATGCGAATATACAATTGGATTGCTTTTTATAATATTTATCACATAAAAATTGTTTTATTAATGATTTTCCTTTTATACAATATCTTAACTCAGTGATTCTTAACTAATGTGTTGTCGTACCTTCTACAGTGTCAACAGATGATCAATTTCACAATAAACTTTGCAACACAAATTAGTTGAGAATCACTGTTTATGATACAAAAGCAACATTTATTGAATATTATTTAAATACAATCAAATGAATGCAGTACAGTAAGAAGGAATAAAGAAAATCAATCAACCTTTGCTTAAAAAATAAATAAATTGAAGATTAAAACTAACTAAACATGCTATAAACGACAATCTATTTGCAAAAATAATTTAAAAATGACACAAAATCATCATAGTATGTCATCGCCAATGATTGTATCAAAAGAAAATTTTTATCCAAACAACAAATTTTCTTTTCTAATCAATAAAGTAATTTTTTGTTTTTCTTGGCTCTATTTAAATTTGATGAATTTTTTTTTCTGCAGATTTTCTACGCACATGGCACAGTGATACAAAAATTTGATTTTTAGTTAAAAAAGCTTTTGACAAAATGAATATAAAGTTTTCGTTTACTTAAATCAAATGTCCTGCTATAGCTTTGGGTTTTTGCAAATTTGTAATTTAAATAGAAACAATGACATGGATCATCGACAGAAATATTTCTTTGTGAATTTTAATCAAATAAAATTTTCCTGCCTCTCGCAATTTATTTGAAAGGAATAATCAATTAATTTACCTTGTAATAGGGCGTCTCCACTGTGCAATTTTTTGAGCAAAACATAAGCATAGAAAAAAATTACATTTTTATTTTTATAAGAAAATTTTCTTATAAATTTTGACTGTGTCAACCACAGGGATATATATGTTTTGTCTTAATATTCATATTGATATAAATTAAATGAAAGAGAAAAGAAAAATTTTAAACAGAAATAAATTGTGCTTTTTTAACGTTTTATCTATAATTGAATAAAGCTTTAATTTAAATTTAATAAATGATAAATTTATTCTTATGCTGATAAACGTTGCGTTACTGATTTGGTCAAAGCAATTTTAAATGAAATTTATTTAACAAGCGATCCTAATTATAATGACAAAAATTTCCCTTTTTTTTTTTGTTTATGGAAAATTAATTAATATTATTATTATTATTATTAAAAAAAAGGAAAAAATGTGTTTGTCTTTTTATTAAATAATTAATTGAAGTAAAACTTATTTAAATATTTTTGATTTACAATTTAATAAACCTCCGTTTTGTCTTAACTTTATCGCATCTTTAAACAAATAAATATTTTTTTTTCAATGAATTGTGCTTTATTCTTTGACTTTTTCAATTTCTTATCATTTCACTGAATTTAGTTTGAATAAAATTCTTCCCTTTTTGTTATAAATAATTAATTAAAATTTATTAATAATAAGAAAATACCCAATTTATTTTTGTGTTTTGACATGCAGTCAGAATATCTATGCATCTGTGTTATCACAAAGGAGTTTCTTAGCCCACTTTATTCTTGTTTAATATTTAAGATCAGTTAAATGCCTTAAATATCAATTTCATTATTGTTTTCTTTTTTGTTTTTCGTAATTATAATTAATTAATAATAATATTTTGTCTGTCATTTTTCAAATCTTAATAATGTTAATTCTTGGTATTGAAATGAAAATTGAATTTCTATCATTTTCTTCTCTTTAATTCAATGGGGATGAGTACGACATAAATTTTGAAATAACATAATTACTATAGTAAGGGTTTTTTTTTTGTTGGTTTAAACAAACAAATAATAATAAACTAAACATAAACAAATTATTATTCGTGATTTAAGGGTGAAATGTTGTTATTCAATAGAGAAATTTTATTTATTAAACTAAAATTGTGTTTAATCTTTGAACAAAACGTTGAAATCTTTAGCAATTAGTTGATGTTTTGTTAGAATTTTCATATTTTCATAGAAAAATCATTTATATTCTGTTTATAATATTTAAAATAATAAAATAAATAATAAATAAATGTAATGAATAGAATTAATTAACGATAATATAAAGTGGAAAAATCATAAATTCTAGTATCAATTGAAAAGTAAAATATTGATTTAAATTTAAAGTTAAGCAAAAAAAAAAAAAACCAATTTCATCCATTTATATAAAGAAATTTATAAAAGCTTAGGTTAAGCGTAAAAAAGGGCATTATTAATTAATGGGAATACTACATCTTTGGTTTAAAACCGTCAAGAAATATTTAACCTTTTAAAAATGATTTTTATTTTAAATTAATTATGACATTTGGATAATGGAGTTTTTTTCTTCCTTTCGGTATTCTTACGCTATAAGCTTGCAATCAGATTCAATTTGCTTAACTTTGAATTAATATTTATGATTTATTAGTTTATATTAAAGCCTTTTCCATTTTTTTTTCTTGGTAGGATTAGAGAACCTTTAACCTTAATTACATTTTTCTTTTCATTTTTTTGTATATATTAAAATTTCATTAACAAATTTTCGTTTTTTTTGTTATATAAACGAATAAATTACATAACATGCTGCAGATTTAAATCAAAAATAAAATGTTAATAAATATATATTATGCAGTATTTTTAAAAATAAAATACAGAAATTCCATTGAAATTTTTGTTACAAATCGTAACACTGAGTGTTGACTTTTTTTCTGCTCTCTTTAAATTAATAATTAAAGAAAAACAACAACACATTATATTTACATAAAATTTAACAATAATATATTATTTAATTAATTAATTAAATAATTTTTAATGGAAAATTTAAATTTCTTTAAACCTTGGTCTAAATTCACCTTTTATGATGTTACTGCTGTGGCTACTGTCGCTATTGTTGCTTTATTTTTGCCCCAAATATTCATTTAAATGGAAAAAAATAATAATATAAATTTACATTTTTCGTTTAATGTAAATATTTATTTATTTATTTTAATGAAAAATCCGCATTTAAAAATGTGTTGATATTAAAAAAAAAAAAAATTAAAACAAAACAAAATGAAAATTTGCAGAACAAAATGAAAAAGCACAAAACGACATCTTTTAACCAAGGAAAAGTTAATTATTAAAGCGTTTTTTTTTCTTGTTAGCATAAAGAAAAACAGTCGCAGCTTTTATTTAAGTAAATATAATTTTCTTGTCGGTTAGTCTTTGTTTTTTTCTTATTTTTGCTAATTATATAATTGTTGGATGTTTAGGACACAAAAATACGCAAAAGAAAAATAGAAATATTTCTTATTAACAAAATAAAGCTACTGGCAGACATGGAATTATTTAATTACTTTACAAAAGTCATTTATTTATAATTTAATTTGATATCTTCCCAAAATACTAAAATTATTATTCTAGGAATTAAAAATCTCTAGAAAATAGATCTTCTTATGCGTTTATAAAAGTTTATTCTATTAATTATTCAGGTAATTCATCGAGTGCTTAAATTTCAACTGAGTTATTTATGCAAAGTAGATGCAACTTTAATGAAACCTTTATAATGATTCAAAATATTCTGGTTAATCTATAATTTTAGTAATTTAACAGCAACTTTGTAATAAAACGGTAAAACATTGTTGCAGTAAAAACCAGAAAATAAAGTAACAAAAACTTACAATAAAAAAACGCTTATAAAATTAAGCACAGAACTTTGTAAAAGCCATACAAAAAAATATTTCATTAAATTTGAGTAGTGAGTTATTGATTGTTTAAAAAATATATTTTCTACATTTTATGTATGTTAAGTCTTTAAATAAATAAATAGTTTACTAAGAAAGCCCAGAAGTACACGAACAAACTAAACAAATTATCAAGCAAGGAATTCGTCTCTGTTTTATTTTTTTTAACGTAAAAACTAGTAAAGTAAAAACATAAATCCCTGCTGTTAATAGAATAAATAGCAATAATAAATTTCTAAAAATACGATAAGGAATTAAGACAAAAATACATTTTAAAAATAACGCTTTTACGTATATTTTTATTTACTTAAATTAAATGACGACGAAAAAATAAAAACAAACTGCATTGTCGATAAATATATATTTAAAATTTGCAAAAAGAAAAAAAAAACCTGCTAAAAACAGCGAAGATAAATGTTTTTTTTTTTTTTTTGTCAAATGAATAAAGTGAAGTAAAAGGTCTGTTACTCTGTTTAAATAAAATTCATTAAAGCATTTATCTACCAAATGTTGTCTTTATATTCATTTAATTTTCTCTTTACTGCATGCTCATGTTACAACTACTATTCAAGGTCTTTCCACTTTAGATTTTCTTCTTGTTTAATCCCAATAATTGAATATTGATTTTCACAAAAATAAGGTCTTTGCACTGAACTTTTAAAAAGCATATAGTTTTGCTTCTTTTTTTCGTAAAGTATTGCAAAAAAAAAAAGCAAACACAACATAAACGACACGATTGTGGTTTTATTTCTAAGTAAAATTCAGCAAAATAAATATTTATTTAAAGTTTAAGTACTTCATCAGTTTCTACTATTTTTCCACTAGTATACTATTTTGTTTATTTAATGAATAATTAAAATAAAACATTATTGATTATTAATACAATTTTCCAATAGAAAAATACACAACGACATAAACGTACCATCATACCTGTGCAATTTTTTTATCGCAACGAAAAATATCAACAACAAGGAGAAGAAAATTAAAAAACATATTTTTTGCTGCTATTTTAATTAGAAAAATTTTCTAATTATTATTAAAATTGTTGAAATTTCTTAATTTTTTGGTTTTTCTATTTCTGCTATATTTTTTGCATATTAATAATGTCACGTGTTTTAAAATAGCAAAGAAAAGCGAACAAGAAAAGACAACCAAATACATAAAAGAAACGTTTAATATTATATAATAAGTAATATAGAATAGATTGTGGTCTAAGGATTAAAGGTATCTAGAATAAAGTAACCATGAAGCAATTTACTTGACAATATTGATGAAATTCCAAACATCAGAAACCTCAAATATATACGTGATGGTTTTACGTAATTTATTTTCATTCTTTTAGTTGTTTTCCACTTGTTTTTAATTTTTTTACATTTTTTCTTTGTATTTTCCTGTGTTTTGTCGTAGGTTATAGAACTGATAAACAACGATTTTTCTATTCTTTTCTTGTATTTTTCTGCGAGCAGATTCAATTTCTATTTGTAGTTAAAATAAAAAAGAAAATATAAACTAAACGCGATTTTACGTTCCTTTAAACACAATAGTAGCAAACAGTGTTTCTTCAACTATATTCTGGAAAACTTTTAACATTTAACAAATTCATTGCTTGCGTAATAAAGTACTTATTAACATAGTTCGGTATAAAAACAGTTTAAAAAGCACTGTAACATCGTATGTTATGCAAAATAATATGATTTGATTAAAAAATATCTAACATAAAGATATCTCATACCCGATTCAAAGATATTTATAACATTTTCCATATGTTTTTACTAAATTTAATACATAAAATTTCTCTAAACCACAAAATGCATAAAACTATTTTGCAGTAAAAAAGATTAATGAATACTCTTACGTTAACAAATAATACGCGATCCGCATAATACATTTCAATGTAATGTCAGTGTTTCAATAAAGTTTAATAATTTTTTAATTGAGTTAAAAAAAACATCCTTTTGTTTCCTTTTAACAAAAATAAATATAATTAAAATAAGTTCTACGATAACATAATAAAATTGTAGTAAAAGCTTTAGTTTTTCATTTATTTTTTTTTTGTCTGTAATTTTCTTGGTTCAGTGATTGCGTTATAAAAAATTTTCTTCTTCTCTTTCAATGTAGTATTATTATTATTATTCAAGACTATAATTTTATACATTTTTATTGTTATTTCTGTTGTTTATATATATATATATGTCTACATAAGCATAGTTTATACAAAACAAACATTATTGTTAATACAAAATTTTAATGAATGAACAAAATAGTTTTTTTCGCTTTTGGTTTAAAAAGTAAATTCATTAGAGTTCAAACAGTAGAAGAAAATAACAACATTTGAACAACGGATTAAATAAAAAAACCGAAAAAAGCTTTGAATTTTAATTCAATTACAAAAAGTAGGGAAGAATTTTTATTTACACAACCCAAAATAAAAAGCTTTCAGAATGGTCTGTTAATATTATTAAAATAACAATTAAAGATTAAAAACATTTTTAAAGCAATTTCACTTTGCCCAGAACATAAAGGATATAATCAAGAATAAAAGAAAAATACTCTACAAATACCGGATTAATATTGATTCTTGTTGCAACTATTGTTAAGTATTTTTTTTTTTAGATCCTTAACAAGGAACATTTAATACCAGACAATATACAGATTACACTACTGAATATTATTTTTGAGTTGTTTTATTATTTAAACGGAAGCAAGTATTTTTGCGTAAAGCTTTCATTATATTTTTTGCTTAAACATTGTTAAGATTATTCTTAGTCGAATATTAAATAAACTAATATTTATCTAGGATTTTAATAAATAATTGTGATTTTATTGATATAAGTACATGTCTGAATGAATTGTATAATTATTAACAATATATCCGTAATGAATATTACAACAACCGTGATTTTAATAATTAAAAAACATAATTTATCGATTTATAATATTATCATTATTATTGTGAAATTAATTAAATGTTTTCAATGCGGGTTTATATGTGTATAAAATGTTTACATTATTCGTTCTTCCGCTAATATGTTCTCTTTTTTTAATATTTATTTAAATTTTTACCAAATAACAATCATTTTTAGTTTGTTATTTATTATATAAATTATTTTTTATTGTAGATTTATAATTATATTTCTGTTAATTGCGTCATTTTTGTGAATATTTTTTGTAACAATGTTATTTAGTTTATTTATAAAGAATCGACTATTTATCATAATTTAAAGAGAAATTTGTATCATTTTCTTCTTTCTAATTAGCTAATTATTTATTGAATAAAATTTAATAATTGTTTATAAATAAATTTTTATCGTTATATATTTTAAATTAATTTTATTTAATATAAAATTCCATTTACATATTATTGCATAATTAGCGAATCAGAAACATTATATTTATTTAATAAATTGTATTTATTTATTTTTAATTATTATAATTATTATTATTATTAAATTACAATAATTAAAATTCATTTATTTAACCATTTAACCTAGTCACAAAAATACTTGTTACCAAAAAAAAAAGCTCAGCTGTTGCTGATACTTTCAATTACTAAATACATATTTATTTATTTTTATTCGTATTAATAAATTAATAAATAAATAAAAAGCTAATAAATTTTACACTTTGATTAACGAAAATAATTAATTAAATTAGAATTATAGTTTTGATTTAATAATATCAGAAAAATCATGCAATTAACACACGAATTATGTGAAAAATATATAACCACTTTTTCCCGGGAAATCATAAGTTTATTTTGATTTTTTATTAAATTATTTATATGGAAATTATTTTTATTTTATTCAACAGAAGCGGTTGCACAAGAAACAATTTTATAAACGTAACTTTTGCTATCAATACTAAACGTAATCGATCTTGCTGGTTATCTTTTCAATGTTTTCGTTTAGATTTCCTTTAAAAAAAAAAACACTTTGCTTGATTATTATGTTTATAGTTTTTAATAATCAAAAATAGTTAAGATTGTAATCGATCTAATCGTATTAGACTGTTAAATTGATTAGATTTGTAGTTTAAATTTAAATAGAAAGAAAGCCAACGTTAGTTTTCTTATTTTCAAAATAAATAATAGCTTAGAAACCTTTTAATTTATTGATTGCTGTCGATAATTGCTTGTGATTGCTCAATATTTAAATAAATGGATTAGCATAGCTAATTTTTAAATTAATCAGTTTATTAAAACATTTACTTTGCTAATTAAAAAACGATAAAAACAGTAGAAGAAATTTCACAACAGAAAATGTTATTAGAATAACCAATTATAATAATTCTGAGAATATTTATATAGAGAATAAAAGCTTTTATCTTAAACAATTTAAAATAAAATTATCGATTTCTATTAAATAATTGCAAAAATTTCATTATTTCTTTTGTTAATAAACATCTCTAATTTCTACTAATAATAAAATTAATTATTAAAATTGAATACAGTTTATTATTTAATCATAATTCTTATTATTAATATATTTATTTACTTTTATAATCTGTTATGAATAGTCTGCTAAGCTTACAATATATATATTTAAATAAATATAACAACAATGATATGCAGAAAATATCTCTATCACCCAGTGGATAGTAAGTATAAGCATATTATGATTAAAAACAAAATAAATAATCGATAAACCATTGAATAAAGATTATTATTAATAATTTATTATGCTTTACAGAAGATCTTTTTTTCATGTTATTCTATTTAATTCTTTAATCAATTATTTTACCATTTAATAATCCAAATATAAAAAATAAATATTTTAATAAAAGCAATTCTGTAAGCAGCAAACACTGTGGGCAGTTATTATTTAAATTCGCAGAATAAATGTTAATTTTCTCTGAATAAATTAGTATTTTCTTTTTTGTTATAAAATTAGCATATTATGTAACATAAAACTGATGAATAAAGAGACTAATAAATATACACACAAAAAAAAAAAAATATTGTAACGTGATGTTTGACAATTAATTAAATAATCAAAAATAAATATTACTTTTATTATGATTATGCAACATGAAATATCATAACTTTATGAGTTTATTACAGTATAGTAAAATGTGAATAATAAATTTATTTTCTTTTCTAAATACATAACATACATAACGTTAAGAGAAACTAAGTAAATACATACAACGTGAAAGCGGCTGTCATCAATCTTGGTTTAATCAACAATTCTGTATACACCTTTGGACCTATTCAAAAGATTATTAAAAATTAATAATTTATTTTAATTTCAGTACCTTTTTCTATAGTTTTTATTATTTGTTGGTCATTTATTCAGTTATGGCAGATATAAATAATTTACAGGTGATAAATTCAACTTTATCTCGTTTTTTTTTTTTTGCTACCTATACAGAGTATGGTTGATATTTTATCTTTCTTTTTTTGCCCACAATAACATAAATCATAAACTTATTTTTTTATATATGTATATATAGAAATAAATTTTCTTATACCGAGATGACATTTTCAATTTCCCAAGGTCCAAGTTTCTTAGCATTTAGTTGACTCAATTAAAGTATGAAAAAAAAAAATTAATTTAAAATAAATATTGATTGATTGGCAAAAAAAATAACGAAGATACAGAAGAAACAGAAATGGAAGGCAAAAAACATCTGTACATTCCAAAGAAACATTAAAAGTTTACTTATTATTATTATGGTAGAAGGAAAATAACAATCCACGGCTATATATCCACGTTGATGAATCTTTAATTTATTATTTATTAAAAAAAACTGTATTTTTCTACTACGTTTTTTTTTTTACGTTTCTTTCCTTAACAACCTACTTTAGTAATAAAAAAAAACATTTTTTTTTCTTATTTTCTTTTAATAAATTTCATTGATGATTAGGACGGAAGTAGAAATTTTTATTTAATGAAAAGATGGTAAAAAAAAACGAAAGAATACAACTTGTTACACGGGAAAATAAAAGTAAAAAAAAAAAAAAAACAGCCAACCAACGTCAATTTTCATTAATGCGAACAGACGACACACTTGACAAATTTTATTTTCCCATCTTGCAGAAAACAAACCGAAATTATACTTTTAAAATGAGAAAAAACCATTTCTATTTTGGCAAGGAACAAATTTCTTTTTAGTTTAATATTTAAATTTAATTATATATTGCAAAGAGATAAAAAAAAAATAACATTTCTACAGTTGGATCCCTCAATTAAAAAAAGCAAAAAACAATTAAGAAAAATTTCTAAGACTAAAACCCGAAAAAAAAAAAACCTTTTCATAATGTTGGTTTTCTGCTTTTTATTACCTAAATTAATTAATTTATTTATTTAAATTATATTAAATGATTATCGCTAAATGATAATTATAATTAAAAACATTGCAAAAAATCTTTATTTAATTAACTGTGAACATTGTGGGTGTAAAAATTTATGGTTTGTTAAATTTAAAAGAATTAAAAAAAAATTTCTCTACAAACAAACATTGCCCCTGCCTAGTTGTATGTAGAGTTTGCGCTGATTTTGTGGTAATAAAGTCTCCTGGAAAAAAGCTCATTCATTATTTATTTTTTCCTACTACTACTATAAGGTGATAAAAATTCTTAGGTGAAAGATTGTTTACCTGAAATACAGTACTAAAAACACTTCTTTTTGTACGTTTTAATTAAATAAGTAATTTTTCTTTTTCTTATTTTCAATGTAAATTGACAGTGTTTTACTTTGATGATTTTTTCTTTTATTTTCATAGGAATACACCGTGTGTTTAGGTTACCCCATTGATAACCACAAATTTTCTTTCAATAATCGTGAATATTAACATGAACGTTAATTATCTACAGCTTCGTTGGGTTTATAATTTTTATTTTTTGCCCTTCACTAATAAACTAAACGTTTTAATTTTCTATTTTCTTTTTATTTCTCTCATAATATTTATGTAACGACGGGTGTTACATTTCCACCTGTTTGCGTTAAAATTATCAACAATTTTATAACGTAACGTATGCTCTAATAAACTAAAACAATTTCAAATAGAAAAGCATAAATATTCTTTTGATGGTAAAAAATTAGAAAATTATGATTATTTTTCATCCTCTCAACGTTTATGAGTTCAATGAATTTTTTCTTCTTCTTCTTTTTTTTTTTGCTGCTAAACAAGAAAATCAAATTAAAATAAATTTATTGGAAAAATTATTTATGCTTTTTATTCGTTAAGGTAGAAAATTTAAAAATGCTTTTTAATCGGACCTAGTAACAGGGTTTTTTTTTTTTTTTTAATAAATATTAAAAACAATTCTACCCTTAATAAGGTTTTTATTTTGCTAGCGAAAAAACAATTTTATTTTCAATGTTAATGTTTATTCGTTTATATTAATAAATAAACAACGAATACATTTTTGTTAGAAAGTTTAATACAAAATATTATATTTATTACTGACCTAAGTCTACCCTTATGCTTTTTATCGGTCGTTGTACTCAGTAAATATAAATTTAAACAACAACAAAACGTTATATAGGCATAAATAATACCTTTACTGCTAATCAGCGCATGAAAAATATTAAAGAAAATACAAAAATTATAAATAATTAAAATTTTTAATTAAATTTCTTTTGTCGATAATTGATTGAAAAAGTTTTAGCTGCTTTATGATGTAAGTAGGTCAGTCAGTCAATGAAACTGCCAATAATATGCAACATCAATCATATACGGATCACAATATGCTGCTGGCTAATTATTCTAGTTAATTTTCCCTTATCTGTTGTTTAATGCAAACAAAAAACTTTATAAAGTTTTAACACTAAACACTTCCCAGATATTTTATTCGCAAAATTACAGTATTTTTAAGCAGAGAACAGTGAAAAAGCTATTAAATTAGCAACAAAAAAACAATATACATAAGCTGTCTGTCACTTTTAATCAGATTTTAGTTTATTAAGTCATTAATAAAAAAAAATTTCATTTCACATAGAAAATATAAAAATCCTTTAATAAAGTAATTTAGATCATATTAAAGCTTAAAATTAAATTTTATGACATAGTTACGTGCTCAATAAACTAGAACACTTGACTTAACTATGCTTTGACCCGAGATTTTATTTGAAAATATATAAAAATTATTAAATAATATTCGTACTAAGCTCAATCAAGATCATCCATTGAAGCTTAACGATAATAAATAATCCAAGAAATTGCACGTTCGCATAGATAGATAGATAGATAGATGGATGATCACGCGAATTTTTAACAAACACAATTCATGTACTTGAAACGTTAAAGTACATAATTACAGACACAGTTCATAAATAATACATCTCTATGTGTACATTTACTACATTGATGAATAAAACGCTAAAAAGTTTATTCGCTGGACGAATTGAATAATAATAATAAATATTTTTCTTAACTCTATCTCTTTGTTAATAAAGAAAAACTTTTCGGGCTTTTTCTCTCTGTTTTTTCTATGTTCCAATTTTAACATTTCAAATATAATTTATTGGAAAACGAGTCACGTTCATTTATTGACTTTTATGCTTCACATTGAATCTATGTTGTCACGTTAATAGAATAATTTACTTTCTTGATAAATTCATTTCATGACCTCACTTTATTTTCTCTTTATAAAAGAAAATTCACTGATCAAAAGCTAAATCGTTCTTTTTTTTTTTAGTTTTTCCTAGCAATGGAAAACACAAATCACAACGTGCATCTGATTAGATTCATAACCAATTTATACAGAATTAAGTGTTAATTTTTGGTGGTTTAAAGGAAAAACAATCTTCTATATTCACAGTAATGAATTATTTGACAAAATTTTAATGCAGATTTCCAATTTAAATTAGAATATTTACTTTAAACTGCATTCAAAAGCTATAAATATTTTATTTTCACATAAATAGATTAAAATTCTATTCTAAAAAAATAATAAAATAATATTAACCAGATTAACGCCGGATAACAAAACCACTGTCCAATGAGTCTTTTATTCTAAATTGAAAGCAAATATGTGAATAATATTTTGTAAATAATTATGCAAAAGATTTATTGCAAAAAACTTATCAGTCAGCGGAGTGCTAACTCTTGATAAGAATTCTTTATCATTATACAGGGTTTTCCAATAAGAGGTGTTATTTTGATATTCAAAAAAAAATGCCATTTTTTAATATAAATGATCGGATGTTTATTTCATTATAAAGAGAAAGGTATGCCATTAATAGTGGAAAATAACTTCAGGCAAATGACCACCACGACCACGCTTACAGGACCATATCCTTTTCATGAAATTTTCCATAACCAAATCGCAAAGTGGCTGCCCTATGTCCTCGATAGCCTCACGAATTCCATCTTTGAGGTCTTGAATCGACGCTGGGCTGTTGGCGTAGACCTTCTCTTTCACGTGGCCCCAAAGGAAGAAGTCGCAAGGTGTTAAATCACAAGATCTCGGTGGCCAATTGTGATCACCTCTTCGAGAGATAACACGGTCCGAAAACTTTTCCCGTAAAAGATCAATGGTTTCGTTGCTTGTGTGGCACGTAGCGCCGTCTTGTTGAAAGTAAACGTTGTCCAGATCAATACCATCCAATTCCGGCCATAAAAAATCATTAATCATCTCTCGATAGCGCAATCCATTCACCGTAACTGTTGCTCCAGCCTCATTTTCGAAAAAGTAAGGTCCAATGACTCCGCCGGACCATAAACCGCACCAAACAGTCACACGTTGAGGATAGAGAGGCTTTTCAACAATAACTCTTGGGTTTTCCGAGCCCCAGATGCGACAATTTTGCTTGTTGACGAAGCCACCGAGGTGGAAATGGGCCTCATCACTCAAGATGATTTTTCGATGAAATTCCGGATCATTTTCATGCATTTCAAGGACCCAATCAGCAAAGACACGACGTTGTTGATGATCGGCCGGCTTGAGTTCTTGTGTTAACTGAACCTTATAAGCATTAAGACCCAAATCTTTATGCAAAATACGGTGTAATGACGTTTGTGGAATGCCTAATTCCAAAGAACGACGAGGAATGGACAAACCTGGGTTTTCTTCAACACTTTTGGCTACAGCAGCAATATTCTCGGCTGTTCTTGAACGACGTGCACGGATTTTATTCTTCACATCACTAAGTTGTCCCAACAGCTCGAATTTTTCCACCAATTTCTGTATTGCGGTCCGACAAGGTGCTTCACGACGACCCAAAAATTTTCGAGTTTTACGAACCGTCTCTGCCAAATTTTCACCATTTTTATAGTGAATTTTAATAATTTCAATGCGTTGTTGAAGCGTGTATCGTTCCATTTTTATTAATGGCGTAGTTTCTACTTGTCAAATGTCAACAAATGATAGCTTCAAAAGTGACATCTACCGAAATAGCGGGCTATTCAAAATAACACCTCTTATTGGAAAACCCTGTACATGAATTTTCAATGTTGATAAGCTAATCAATTATTAAGAGAAAAAATAAGCAGAAAAAAATAGAAACATAAAACTTTATGACCTGTAATTCAATAATAAATGTAATTAGTTACATGGAAATACGGAGGTTTGATAAGTATAACTAAATTATAATGTCAAAGCTTTTAGATATGCTAATAAAAAATATGTTTTTTAAACAATAGATGGTGCTATAATAAAGTTTAATGATAAAAGCTTTTTATTTCCAAACGATAAGTTTGCTTATTTGCAAACCATTAACCAGCTTTTAACATCTGGTTAAACAATCAGGGCTCAGCTGAGAGAAGAAGTCTAGAATTGTATAAAATTTTCAACAATTGTACTAAATGCAGAAAATCTAATATTAATTCAGTGTTGTTCATACTTGAATGAACCACAGACAACTTGACAATCTAATGGGTAATACACTGAAGTCAAATTATAAAGCTTTAGTATCACGGAAATGTGTACTGGTTCTTGGTGAGATTTCACCCGTATGAACGAGTAAATGCAGAACTAAAGCTTTTTCGTTATTTTTTACGATAAATTTAATAATTTTTCCTTTTTTTTCAATTAAAACTTAAATCTATTTAAATATTATTAACAAACAAAAGACTATAATGTTCCTTGTAGATGTAAAAATTCAATTGCTTACTCATAATATTATAATTATTAAAATAAATTTAAAACGTTGTTAGAAATAAATAAGCTTAAAAGTTATAAATGACTTACATGGTACTGGTTCTTGGTGAGATTTGACCAACATTAATGAATTACCTTCTTCGATTAATTGTCGTCAGAAAAACAATTTAATTGTTCAATTTTTCTGCAAAGAAAAGAGAAACAAAATTATTTAAAATAAATAAAACTGTGCATAATAAATTAATTAAATAATTTAATAGACGATGTTTTAATCAGTTGTGTCTGCCTATAATTCAATATGCAAAAATTATTTATTATTATTTTTAAAACAAATTAAAAACAAACATTTTAATGATTAGACACCTGAATGCTGTCATAAAATTAATAAGAATTAAATAAGTAAAGAAATAAGATTATTATTAAATAAACTATATTTTCTATGCACTTATTCTAATTAAATTAATTTATTTTATTATTATTTATTATGTCGAAAAGCTTTCTCATTTGCCAAAGAATAAAATAGATGAAACTTTAAAGCTTTTAAAATCACTCAACGACAGCTTAAATCAGAAATATTAAAAGAAATAAATATCAACGTTTATGCTTTAATAAAATTTATTCATTTATTTCAATTAAACCAAAAATACAGTGAATATATTATTGTTAATTACATAACATAATTATTTAATAAAATTCATCACTGTCGTCGCGTGGTGGTCGAGGCATGGTACGTCTATTCTCCATTTTTGAAAAAATTCTTCTATATGAACAGCATACAAGTGGACATTCTTTATCTGCAATACAAGATGTACGGCAAGTACCAGGACAATAAACTGAGAAAAATTCATCATTTGTTATTAAAGAACGAAATATTTAATAAAATAATAATAAATAATTTACCGTCAACAGATTGATAAGATTGATTAACCATTATCGAAAGTAAGAAAATTAACAAAAAGCTTTTCGTTATTGTTATTTCCATGCTTTTACTGTTTTTTTTTTGTCTGCACTTTCAATATTATTTCAATAGATTTGAACAAACTAAACTTCACAGTAAATTTCAATGAAATTTTTTGTACTTTTATACATAATACAACTGATATTCCACTGATATATATATTCAAAAGTAAAACAATTAATAATTATTAATAACTATGCATAATTGTTTTAATTATTATTAAAATTTATAATTTGTTAAATTATAATTATTCACAAATTAACACATTTCATTAACAAAAAACTAATTATAATTCATTTTAACACTAAAAGAATTATTTTTAATTAAATTTATTAAAACATAAAATTATGTAATTTAACAGAACATTAAGTTTATTTCTTTGCAAAGTAATTACATTAATAATTGATTAACTTATCAGCTGATTCGTCTTTGACAAGGTATATAAGATTATTTTTTTCTGATAATAATTAAAGCTTTCGTATTTTATTTAAGTGTATTCTTCTAATCATAAATTTTCACTTAGCAGATTTTATCCAAGATCAGTGAACAAATGTTCAAGCTTTTCGAGTTTCAAACATAAAGCTTTTGTCTGCACTCATTTTAAATAGTCGCAAAAACTTTTTACATAAATATTATCTGCATATTTCATCGATAATATTTGTTTTGTTTAGTGAATGTAAGAACACAGATGAAGCATCTATTTGTAGGATAAAAAGTGTCAAATTATGTAAAAGCTAAGTTAAAAAGCTTAATTCCTAACGAACAAAACTAAACTTATTACAGTAGATGGACGGAATAATATAGAAAATACAACTAAAAGGTCTCTTATACGTTTCTACCGGCACCTATTTTATAATAGAGTATATTAAAATAGCTATTATAAAAATTTATCATTAAATAAGTAAGAATTCACTGTATATCCGGAGTAATAAAATTTCAATCTTGTTTTGCTACAGGTAAATGCTAACCAACTATTCAATTTAACACCTTAAAAATCATCAATAACAGTTTATAAATTTAAAATAAAATTTATAATAAAAGAAAAATACAAAATTTCTTTACAAAATGAGTTAAAACGTTTTGATTTATTATTTCTCTTTAAAACTTTGTGCCGAGCATAAAATATGCTTTCATACAGACGACAACAATTCAATTCATATTCAACACAACAGAGAAATATATTCTTTTATTATTTTTATATATTACTATGGCTTTGGCTTTGACTCATTCAATGTATTCCGTTAAAACGTAATGGTTCTCTGTTCGATGAGCGTAAACATTGTTGTCGTCACAAAGTAAATATTAATCGGACGTGTTGTTTCTGTTTGTTTTGTGCATAAAAAAAAGTGTTATAAAAAATATGTTTTAATTATTTAAGATAAAATATATATATATATAGAAATGTCAACAACAGCAGGTACAGGAACAGCAACAGGAACGACAACATCAACCACCGACAGTGAAGAGGACGAAGTTCGTACATTATTATTAAGACATCGTACAATTATAAAACGTGATTTAGAGGATACAAATCTATTGGCAATTTTAGTGAAAAAAAATGTTTTAAATTTAATCGAAGAGAATTTAATTAATAATGAAACGAATAATGATAATAAATCATTTAAATTAATCGATGTTATTGCAAAAAGTGGTTTTCAAAAGTTTAAAGAGTTTTGCTATGCAATCGAAAATGAATGTGAACAATTAATAACCGATTTGATAACGGATAGATTTAAATATGGTAATTATTTGTTAATCTTGATAAATTATTATTGTTTTTATTACAAAAAGAAAACTAGAGTGCATATCAATCAGTGTTTAAATTAATTAATTTTACAAAGAATTTGTCATCATTTAAACGATAAATCTAAAAAATTAAATGCGACACACGATTTTCTGAAAATTTACATTAAAAGACGAAAGATACAAACAAAATAAATAAATAAATTATGTAAACAAAACATAATAATAAAATCACAACCATAGCCAGACAGACAATACCAGATAGACACATGTTGCATGTTTAGTTATATCTGTTAAAAAAGAAAATAAGAAAGAATAATCTTAATAAATACATAAGCTATAGACAAGAATATTTAATATTTAAGTAAACTAACTACATAACAAGGAAGTAAACATAAAAAATAGGAAAAATAAACAAACAAAATACATGTAGTTATGAATTGGAAAAAAAAAATGTTAAATATGTTTTATCTAGAGTTTTACTGCTGCACCAAAAATAGTAATAATAATATCGAATAAAAATTAAAAGAGAAATATGTAATTATACGGCTGCATACGAGTTATGACAATGGTTTTTTGTGGCGGTAGAACAGCATATACATAGTTCAATTACTTACAGCAACATCAACAACAGCAATACCAATAATCAAATACAAAAGAGACTGCAGTAAATCTAATATTATTTTTATTCTATTCTATGAATACAGTAATGTCTCAATTATCTAAACAGTTTCTGTGGTTTTTATTGTATTCTTTTTTTTTACACAAATATCTTTATAAAAGAAAAAACCACAGTTGTTTCTGTGATGTGTTTTTTTTTTATTGTTTTACTTAAAACAGTAACTAAATAACACAAATATTGCTTATATTAATTATTCTAAGTAGAAACGATTATAAACAGTAAATAAATAAAAATAAATCATACAAAACATTAAAATTATATTTAAATAGTTAAAACATCATTTTGTACCTGTTATTTTAATTATTTATTTTATCTTTTTCATTGAATTTTCTACTCTACTCTACTGTGACTTTACAATGAAATTTCTATGAAAGCATAAATTATGATATGCAGTTGTGTAGAAGGATAGTTATAACACGGTACACAGTATAAAATTCAAGTAAACATAATATAGATTATTTTGAATGAAATTGTTTAAATTAGGTGAACGAACGAAACGTGGTAAAATTTATATATTTATAAAGAATATAAAACAGAGATAGGAGTATTTATTGGTTATTCTTTTTTTTGGAATTATTACTACTCTTGCTGCAGTAGTAATAGCATAAAGAACAGCATAATAATAATAAAATAATAATAATAATAATAATAACAAGGGGACATTAAATAAGGGATGTTTACATATATAGAATTATTTTTACTAGGGATGTACAGTTGAATAAATTGTATAGAAAAATGCATAATGTTTACGTTATTTTTGTTTGTTAAAAATTCAATATTACCATGCCAGCAACACTATGGCACTTTTACACTTTGCTCATCTACCTTAAATATACGGTAATTTATTTATTTTAAAAAATAATAATAAACATTTTACTCGCCTAAATAACGAAAATACTTGATTGGTGGACATAAATAAATTGCAAATTAAATCGTTTGACAGAATTAAATATTTTCCAGTCTTTCTTACATATTATGCACCCAGAATATTGTTTTAAGCATAATTATTCATTGTCTTATTTATTTAAATAAAAATATATATTAATAATACAAATAAGGGTTGATTTACTTAACGAAAGAACAATGCATTGCCCATGAATATTTATAGAAAACGATTCTTTAGAAAATTTTACATTCTTATTCGTGTTGTTAACATATTTAGTTGTTTTCTTATGCTTCAATGATCCTTTCGTTATGCTTTATTTTATTTATTTCTTACTGTAATGTTACTCTATGTGTATGAGTACATTTCCTGTCCGGTCTCTTTAATTTCTTGGCTTTTTCTTAACAAAATAAAACGAAAAATAAAAACAACAAAATGTTTTCTTTTGTATTTGTTGCTGCTGTTAATGTAGACTTTTTTTTTTTTTAATTTTATTCTTTTTTTAAACCTATGCCATGGGATATTATGATTTTTTTCTGTTAAAATAAAAATTCTTTGTTATTTTTATTGTTCTTGTTCTTGTTGTTGTTAGTTTTACCAATCCATTAGCCGAGAGTATTGGGCAGATGTTTTTTGTTCTACACTTAAAGAAAATACATAAGTGTATAGCGAGTAAAGTGAAATAATTATTTTTTCTTTAATTATTTCTTTTCTATAAATAATTTTTTTTTTTTGTATTTTTCATTAATATTATGATTGTTATATTATTGTTATAATGCCACTTGATTTAAGAGAAGGCAAACAAAAAAAAAAAAACATAGAAAAGTATTATTAATACCAAGGAGTCAGTCGGTTTTTCGTTTTTACTATTATTATGTTTGCTTCACATGCATATTGTTATTTATTTGATAAATATACAGTAGTATCGTGTTAATGATAGTTTATTTACCGAGTGATTTTATTAGTAATTAGTTTTAATCATATAAAATTTAAATAAATTATGCTAAAAGCTACATAAAATATTTTTTTATTGAAATATAAAGTTAGTGAATTTATTTTTCATACAAAAATTGAAAAAACACTACATTGCTTATGATAAATCAATTAAAACACTTTACTTTGAAATGGTTTTTGTAATTTTTGCGATTTTTCCTTGATAACTGAGCTTTTAAACTAAACAAAGAATAAAGCTTACAACAAATATAAGCCTATTCCCAATGTTTACATCATTGCAAATCTACTGTACTTTTTTCTCTGTTATTATTAACTTTTTCTCTCATCATGTTTTATCGCATAAATTTTATTTTCTAGCAAAAAAAAAAAGCCAAATTAAAAGTTCTATAACTATCCCGTCCCATCGGACAATCACCGTGGTGATTAAACAAAAAAAAAAACTATATATATATATTCTAGTTCTATTTGCTAGACATAAAAAACAACTCATGGGGTTAATTAGTTTCTTTACATGAATGTATTTATTCTGTGCTTTTATTTACTGAAAATGTTTATTAAAAATAGAAGAAGAAGAAGAAAAAAATGTTATTAATATAAAACAGTGCTGGTTTGTTTGGCGAACGAAAACAAATAAATAAAGAATCAACCCTTAGTCCAATTTAATTAATAATTGATCACAGATAATTAAATATATTTATTTATTTACTTTTAGCTGTTGCTGTTGTCGCCTTTTATTTATTTATAATTATTTTAAGTGGTTTCAATATAATAAAAATATTAAATATCAAATTTAACGTATTGTTTTATATTTCCGTGTTTAAATGATGGAAAACACCCTTGTTTTATGCGTTTTGTGGTGCGTTTTTACTTTAATTATTATTTGTTTAAAGGCAACGTTTATTATCGTGGAAAATAACACTTTATTATCTTAATATTAATAGATACTTGCGTTAATATTTTGTTTTGTTGAAGATAATCACGAATCATTGTCAACAAATATATAACTAAACATTTATTATAATAAAAAATTGATTAATTATTGATCGATTGAATAAATTTCTTTTATTAAAAAATAATACTCAAATTCTCATTGTAACTCTAACTAGTAATTTAATTTTACATTAAACTACTGGTACTAAAAATTATTTGATTTATTTTTATCCAGACATACGGGTTATGTTGTATTCAACAATTGATGTTATGATTTTTTAACATAAAACATAAATAAACTATGTGAGATTCTAAATGACAAAAACATCGTCTATAATCAACGGCTGAGACACTAAGAAGCGGATGATCAAACGTACATCAGAAAAAAGTTGTTTTATGATTAAAACGGACATAAAAACTGTAAATTTCTATTATCAAATACGTCTAATTACAGATTTATTGATTTTTATCAGGTTGATAATAAAAATGACTAACGGATGAATGACATAAAAGCGTGATAGAACGGATTATAGACCGGATTTCGTTATATACAATATTTTTATCTGATGTCTTTATCGCAGCATTTTATTCTTTTTGATTAACTAAAATTATTATTTTTATTAAATAATCTTTAAACGCCAATTTATATGTATTAAATTCGCGCACATATGCTAATTCTAATGATTATTGTTTGATTTCCTTTTCACCAAAAAAAAATAAATTTTTAAATTTCATTTCGTTTACTTTGTCTTTATAAATTGCCTTTAGCTAAATGTTATTTTTATATTTTATTTTATTAATAAAATTTTGTTATTGTTTTCGTTTATTGTTTGATTGCAAAAAAAAAACTAAAACTAAAACTGCAAAATACACATTTATAATCGTGTACTGTTTGTGTGCTTTTATTTTTTTAAATTTATTATATTATATTTTGTGCTCTGATTTCACTTTGTGCATTGTTTTGTTTCTTTTTTAATTGAAATTGAGATCAAAAAAAATAAAAATAAAAATAAAAACATGAAATACAAGCATAAATTTTATAAATAAATAAATCATTGATATAGAAAATTGAATGCATTTTCGTTTTTTTTCTTTCTTTCTTGTTGTTGATAAAAGAAAAATCAAATTAAAAATTGTAGATATCACAATCAGAAATGATTTTTGATTTTATTTTTAATTGCAAAAATGCAAATATTAAAGTGAAATGTGATACAGAAGTGTTAAAGAGAATTTAATGCTGTTAAAAAAACTGAATATTTATTTGTCGTTTTTGATTTCTACGTCTTAGAGAAATATAACTTTAAAACTATGACATTATCAAGACTGAAAAGAGTGTCATAAACGCGTAATTACATTAAGTAATCGGATTTTATACTTTGTTTTAATAAAAGCTTTATAGCTTTAAGTTTAAAATTATAATATTCAAGCTAAAAGTTCGTAATTTTCATTTCTCTGTCCATATTTTTATCCATAATTAGCATTTATTCTTAAGGTTTAAAACATCTTTATCTAAGAAAATTAATTAAACATTTTTCCATTTAAAAAATAAAATTTTTAATCAGAATATAATTACAAAAGATAACCAATGAATAAATTTATAAATGTTGACTCTTAATCGTTAAATTAGTTACAAGACTGCAGATGTTTTTTTTTAACTTGAAAACAAAAAACCTTTAAAATAAAAATAACCTGAGGTTGGATCGTCGTTTTAATAGAAAAAAAAACGAAACAACTAAACCACCCTGAAGAAATATATATTTTTATTAAAAAAAAATAGTTTTAATATATATTTTCCACGAAATTTTATTTCTTTTAATAAAACATAAAGTATATAAATATAATATTTTTTACCTTATTTGTTGAAATATTTTAATGAAAACGATAAAATAAATAACCGAATGCCTTTGATTTGTATTTATTAAATGTTATTTTGTTATTTTACAAAGAAATAACGATACAAAATGTTCTATTAGCTTGTAGAATTTATTTACTGATAATAAATGAATGAAAATCTATCCTAAAAAGTTAATTATTTCCTTAGAAAAATAATTATTTTTGTATTTTTTCACATACAGCAATGAATAACCGATTTTTTTGTGTAATTTTAAAGATAATCCTGAAAACAACTAAAACCTTAAATATATAGAAATGTAATTTTCTTCTCTAAATTATTGATTCTTAATGAAAAATCATTTAAACACTAGAAAAACTTTCATAAACAAACAGTAGTAACTCAACTACCGCATATATTAATTATTCCAAACATTTTCACAAAGAAAATAACTAATTTCTCTGTACTGCAGAAACATTGATTGTTTTTGACGCATTTCGATTTAACCATAACACACAGGTAAACAATTAAAATGCAATTATAAATACATTTCCATCATCTAAATGCATTTTTAAATGTTACAAAAAAATTTTACATTGATTCGTTACATTTGCAATTAAATTTAAAAAATAAAAATAAAGCGCAAACACCATCAGAGAATAACGTTAAATTGATTAAGCAATAAATTTTAAATTAAATATTTTATTTACTTATTAAAAAAAAAATTCATTTTATCTAAGACGATTGAGAATACGTGGGAATTTTTATTTTTAAAATAAAATTTTTTAATTATTATTTTAATTGAATTTATCAATTAAATTTCAATTGTTCACATTAATTAAGTATATAATTGTGCTTTTGTGAATTAAACAGTGAATGTTAATCTTTTTTTAGCTAGATTAATCCATCATACATAAGTTGTGGAAAGAATTTTTGGTCTTTAGATGACAGTGTGTAGTTTGTTTTGATTAACAAAACAATTGTTGCTTATTTTAACGCTCCCGTAAATATCCTATTAAACAGGTAAAAGTAAAGGGATAATCTAACGAGTGGTTGACTGTTAAAGGACATAAATCTTAACCAAATAAATAACTTAAACCAATTATATTAAAGCTAAATGGATTGAAATTCATTGTTTTTAAACCAAAGTATACCGACGACTCTCAATCAAATCTACTTTGTCAAAACTACTGTGGTAATTCAGGATACAAACTATATCAGAAGCTCTATCAGTTTTATTTATCTAGATTTAATTAAATAACAAAAAGAAAAAGCTAAAACACTTCATCATTCTGATTGAGAACCACTGTATTCAGTGTGCTATTGTGAGTCTAATAAACCAAAAATCATTAATCAAAAACTATTTTTTGATTACAAAAAAAAAGACCCAAAACTACAGAATCTCTTTAATTACAAAAATTAAAATTCTATTTCATTCATTTAAATATTTCTTTAAATAAATTTTATTCGATAAAAATAACTCAAGACAAGACTTAAGCGCTGACTTAGCATGAAAATATAAATTTTGTTCGGTCTTTTTGAATGTCTGATTCAGTGAAATCTTTTGAATTAAAATCTTAATCTTTTATACATTATTTAGTCTTGAATTGATAGAAATGTGCTTGTTGAACAGTTTTTTTAATTGTTTTTTTGTAATTTAATCTAATTTTTAACACTTTTTTTCGTCTTTAAACTGTTTTTTCTCTGTTTATTTAAATAATTTTTTTCCATTGCATTGTTTAGACGTTTTTGCTTGAGTAGATTTTAAACAATTCAAATAAATTCTTTATAATCTTGGTGTGATTTGACACAATTGTTTTCTTAATTCTTTTTATCTAAAAACAGATTAATAAGAAAATATTGTATGAGAAAAAAATGTTGAATTTTCTTATAGAAAAAGAATCTGCAATAGAGTTTTTGTGATATCAGAAGTTTAATAACTAACAAAAAAGAAACTAACGTATGTCATTACCAAATGTAAGTGTTAAGCTAAGATACTGTTGGTGTGGTTAATCATATATATTAGAGCAGTTTAATAAATGTAGGAGGTTAATAAAAAAATAAAACCACAAGCAATTTACTAGCGTCTTTAATAAAATTTAACAATTTTTATTGATTAAAAATTTTCTTCTTTAATTAAATATTTTTAGCTTGCGGTTTTTCTGATGATTTTTTTTATTAAATTTTAATTAAATTACAATTAAGACTTTAGAATTTTGTATCAGAAAAAAAGCTACTTTTTGTGATAACTAAATTTATAAAGTTTTAAACTTTCAATCACCATCAGGTGTCCAATTTTTGTTTTTAAAGAAAAACCACTAAGGTTTTCTTTGTTTAATTTTTTTACCAAAATAGAAAAATCACTTTTGTCACGTTTAGGCGTAAAACTATTCGTGATTATAATCAATAATGTATCGGTAATGTTTAACTTTTCAAAAGATTTTAACTTTTAAAATGCTTAAAGTACGTGCAAGAATTAATACCAAAGTTTAAGACATTCTGAGGAATAATATTACCGTGAAAATATTTAGAAATTTAATGAAAATTCATTTAATTTAAGGAAAAATTTAGCAAAAAATAGTAAATCGATTCGAAAAAAATATTTAATTTAATTTAATTTCTATGCCAACTCCGTTAACTTTTTCTTTAATAAAGAAAGCTTTTTATATATGTGTGTATAAGAAAGTTCTGTGTATTGCTGGACGTGATATACAACGAATGAATGCTTAAAAAAAATAGACAAAAACCAAAGTTATTATTTGTTTATTACCCAGAGAATTTCTACTTAATGTTATTCTTTCTTAAAAATTTCTTTAAACAAACATAAGCATATGTCGCATACAGAGGTTTCTGACCTTATTCTTTTGTGTATTTAAGCGCAAAAAAAAAAAAATAAAAACAAAATTATTTAATAATTATGGGAATAAAATACTTTTTTCTAACTAAATATCTTAATAGCTGCTAATCTTTATGGTTTTTTTGAGTGTTTTGCGTAGCTAAATCATTGAAATTGATTTATTCATTTGAGAAGAAGAAAAAAAAACAATGAAATCAATCAAGCGGTTTCAATCAAATCGTTTGATTTATGCTCAAAGTATTTGCCTTGTTTTTTCCTTCAAAAAAATTAAAATTAAAATGATCTGTTTCTTTGCTAATAATAGCTGGAAGGCATTTAGGCATAATACAATGCAGCTGGAAGTTTATACAACATTTTATTTTTAATTAAATTTTATTTATGTTGTTAGAGTGTTTTTGCTTCTATTATGTTTATTTTTTATTGTACGTAGGTGTTTCAAGTATTTGATAAATAAGGCGTTTAAGTAGACGAAAAGTCGTTAGATACTTTGGTGTTTTGAGTACTCTTCAGTTATGTCATGTACTTGAATAATATTTTAATCTATAGAAAGATGAACATTTTTTTTTTGTATTACATGAATGACTCAGTTAGCTATAGATTTTTTGAATATTAATAAATAAGGGTAATTAAATGCGTAGGTTTATATATAACAAGTGGAAGAAAAATTTTTATAAAAAATTATTACAATAATAGGGATGGTATTTTCCCTGAAATATAATATCTACATAAATGAATAAATTAAAATAATGTCATTTAACATAGAATTTATAAAACATTTTTAATTTACTGCCAAAGGCTTTCTATAAACTTATTTAAAAAAAAAACAGTTTTTATTCTTTTCGCAAAATACAATAAAATTATTAACACTTTGTGTTTTATTTAATTAAATTTAACTAAATTACAAACAAACGATTAATCTTTATTATTTAATTTATCTAATTTAAGTACAACATAGTCAAGTAATTACAAAGAATTTATACTTATATAGTCACCACATTAATTTAAACACACAGTATTTACTACAAATTATTAACAAAATATTTAAATTACTTAATAAATAACCAAGAAATCAATTATAAAATGACGAAATATAAACAGAAAATGTTAAAATAAAAAACTAGTTTCTTGTAGTTCAAAAAACAGAGAGAGAGTGAGACTTGTTAAGCAAACAACAACTATAATTATAATTTTAAGTAAATAATAACGAAAATGACAATTATTTACGTATTTTTACCTTGAAATAAAAATTTCAATTTGTTTTCCTTTTCATGTCTTTAAGTTATTTAAGTTGTTCCAAGGTTCTGTACCATTATTTATACAAACGGAAGGTGTTTATGACTAAAATAATTAAAATCAAAATAAACCTTTAACGAAATCTTGTCGTGTTCAATTTTCCTGTTATGGAAAATTAAATAAATTGTGACATTTTCTACTGCTTTTAAGGCAACAATCAATGTCCATTAGTGTCTTAGTAGTAAGAATTTTGGCTATTTTAATGTGTTAAAAAGTTTCCCAAAGAACAAATAATTCGATTGACCACATTATTTACCATCAATCGATATCTATTTCAAAAAAACAATTTTTTAGTAGTTAAATTGACGAGAAATCGTCAATAAAATTTAATCTCTCGCTGCTTAATTAATCATTTTAACGAAATGATCATTAAAAAACATAAATAAATCAACGAATGATAAATTACTAGATTGTTGCTTTTTGTGTCATGAATAAAACTAAAACCTGTTTGTCGTTTTATTGTTTAAAAAAGAAACACTGTATTGTACGGTATTCAGGTAAATTTACCTTTATTTACCGATTTTTTGGCAATTTTTTTCGCAGTGAATTTTGTATTTTGATTGATTTAACTATTTGTAAAAATTTCTGATATAATTACAAGTTGCTTATCTTTAAAATAAAATATTCTGTATACCAATTACTGAAACTCCGACACTGTAACATTTTTTTATCGAAATCTTCTTCCGTTAAATTCATTCAAAAACACTTGTCAATATATTTTGGATATAACAGCTTTGACATAAATTTTGTATTAAAATAAAACAATACCTAAAAATACTGTAGTATTTGAACTGAAACACCTGAAATAATTATTAACAAATCTGTGCGCATAAATCGCACAGTAATACCATATTTATCAATAATAATTTTACAAACGAATCATATTAAAATATTTACTAAAATTACGACAAATATTACGACAGTGAAAATTATTAAGAAACGATGATAATTCATTCATTCATTGTTTTTATACAATTTTTATTTTGCAAATAAAAACAAAAACATCTGTATAACAAGTGTTTTTATTCATAACTTTTCCTATCGTTGCATCTATCAACCACATTTTTATACATTTATTTTCTATTTAATACATTTAATTAATTTTTATTTATATATTATAACGACCGTGAAAGTGAAAAAATTGCCTTTTGATTTATTCAACAAAAAAATTATTATTATTATTATTTTAATAAAAATTTATTTCCATATATAAATTATACTAATAAAAAAAATAATATTTAAATTTGATTATTTTATTTATTTCGTTTAAATTAGCTGTTTAACGTTTCTTTATTTTTATATTTTGTGTATGTGGCTTTAATTTAGTCAAAAAAAAACTGTAATTTGGTGGGAATATTTATTTTTGTGTTTCTTAAAGCAAATTATTGAAATAAATAAAGACAAGTGTGTCACCAACCACAAGTACAAAGTATAACGTTAATAATTAATTAATTTGTATTTTTAATTGATTTTTAATTAAAATATTAAAGAAATCAGAAAAATTCTTGCATTTTTACAGTGTTTCTTGATCGATTTTTTAATTATAATACGTGGGCATCACTTTGCGTTTTTTACTATTCACCTGATTTTAAGTTATAAATTATAAATAACTGTCTGTTACTTTTATTGCTGTTTTTTATTGCATTTTTGCAATAATTGTAAGACAATGTAAAGGTGAGTTCTTTAATAGAAAATTACTTAACTTTTTTCGCAACATAATTATGATAAAATTCGTGGTGAATGAATTATTTTATTACACATTTAAAGATTGTCGTTATTCTTTATTACTGAAGCTACTAGCTCGCGTAAAACCTGTTCAGTCACTTCCTATAATTTTAGTTTTAAAATAAGCTAAGAAAAAATGTTTTTTCTTAACTTTAATAAAAATAATGCTGCTTATTTACTAATTATGTAAGATAATAATTAATACGTTACTTCCTTTTTAGTCGCATTAGTATAAAAATAATTCTTTAAATGCTTCTATGTTTTTATGTTTTTATGAATGGAATCAATTGAATTCGCTTATTTCAATTTACAAATGTTTAATTCAATTCTCGAATGTATATTAAATCAAAAGGCAGAAATTACTTTATAATTCATTTATTGTTTTATAAGAAATAATCATAAAAAGACACACGCACAAACAGCATAAGAGTCAGTTTATTTATATTTCTCTTGAGTTTTGTTCTTTTGTATTTATTTATATTTTTTTAACATTCAGCAAAGCAGTAAATACGCGACGTTTTCTTCTCTTATTCATTTTCTGGTATTTTTGTTTTTTTATTCTTTAATATTTATTATTATTAATTTTAATTTTATTTTTATTTGTTCGTTCGTTCTCTCTTATTTAGATATGTTTTTTTATGCTTTAAAAAAAAAACGTTAACTGAATATATTTTTTATTTATATTATTTGTATTAATTTTTCTTCTTTTTTTTTGTGTTATATTTATGTAGTAAAAAATATAGAGAAAAAACGAAAAACAATCAATAAAAATAAAATTAATTTTCTTAACTCGTATTCATAGTACTTATAGGTATATCTATGTATCGATTTACATGAGTCGTTTTATTATTTTACTTGTTACTTAGTACAAATATTATTCGTATAAAATTCTGAAGTAAATTCCACTTAGGTAAGAGATCAAAAATAAGCTACGAATCCCTACATAATTAAATTTTAGTAATGCAACAGGTAAAACATAAATACAGTTGATTCGCAAATTTATCCATATTATTTGGTATTTTTGTCTCTTATTAAAAATTCTTTACTTAATTTTAGGAAAATTATATTTAATTCCGAATTTCAGGAGACACACTTTTATCTATTAATAAAAACCCTTTTTTTTCTTTTCCAGATACTGAGACGAATAATGGTAATTCAGTTAACATTAATAGGTATGTATACGAAAAATAAAAATAAATAATCTTTCATTTTCTAAGTGTTTTTTTGAGTGATTTCTTCTTATTATTATTATTATTATTATGCTTTCTATTACTTTTCCTTCCTTTCACCATACATTAACTGTGTTACACTTATGTAATTTCTCACTTTTAATTTTATTTTTCTTCTATGTTTTATTTATTTATGTTCAAAAATACATGATATTTAACAATTTTATTTTTATACATTAGAAAATTTATTATGTTTTATTTATAAAACTACATTAAACCGTTTAAGTCGCGTAAAAAGGATTATTTATTTTAAAGAAAATTAATTTTGCTGCATAAACAAAGTGTTTATTAAATGTCTGCTTAGTCTATGTTTTTTGTTTATATTTCTTAATGCAGGAAAATTGTTAGTTAATAAAGTTATCTATGCAGAGGATGAATACGTGTTTGTTTACAAAAAAAAAAAATAAAAGGAAAATGTGTAATAAAAAGGTCGAAAGTCATTTGAGTTTAAGTAGGAAAAGTAAACAAATATAAGAGAGAAATTAATTGTTTGGTTAATTTACACTTTCTTCGATGATTAGTTTCGTTTTTTTTTTCTCATTTATAAATTTGATTTTCTTAGCAAGATAATATAAGAATAATAAATAAGAGAAAGAAAAAAATAATAATCATTGTTAAAAAATTTCAATTTTCTTTCTTTAATTTTTAATTAAATGTAAACAAACGAACAAGTACACACCCAAAAATAGTACAAAATAAAATAAATAATTAAAAAATGTACAGAAATATATTAACACCATTAAAATCATTAATGTTGAAAATTAATTAATTTTAATTTAAGTGATTATTCGACTTGACACCATCGACGCCTTTCATTTTAACGAAATGAATATTTTTTCGTTGATTACTTTGCAGTTTTTTGTGTCGACTTCTGCTGCTCATGTTAATGCTGATGCTTCTGATTTTATTTGTAATTATTATCTTGCTGCTTCTGTAAAAATTTACAATCATTGTAAGGATTTACAGACTGATTTTACTCCTGTTTTCCTATGCTATTGCTGATAGTGGTTTTTCTTAGGTTTTTACTGATAAACAGCTGATCTTTCTATTTTACTTTATATTAATTAGCTGCTCAAGCTACGTATGTTTAAACTGCAGCTGTTTAATTAATTATCTGCCTGATATTGCTTCTATAGTAACTGATTTTTTAATAAGTTCTTAATGATCTTTTCGATGCAGCTGTTATTAGTAATTATCATCGTGTAACTGCTACAACCACAAGTAAGCTGCTTTCACTCATTATTTGATGACAAACTAAACCTTATTTTTCATTTTATTTCTTAAAAACAATACGTAGAATTATATTATATTTTTATAATTGAATTATTTTAATGCAAAAAATGCAGACTTGGCAAATTTACAAAGCGAAAAAAAAAAATGATTTTAATAAATAAAAACAGTAAAATTGGAATGAAAAACAGAAAAACACAATTATCGCCACCACCATCGTCATTATTTAATAATATAAACCAGAGCACAGAGCAATAATAATAATAATTTTCCGATTTAATTTTCATTTTTTTTTTTTTTTACTCATCACAATACTAACCGTTGTTCATACAAATTCCTATTTGTATCTGTGCTGATGAGAAATGTATTTAGAATTGAAAAATAAAATAAAAAAGAAGCAAATCAAGAATAATAATGTGCTGGCCGATTACACGACGTTGTAAATGGTTGGTTGCGGTGTTTATTTCAGTATTTTTCTTCTCTCCTGTATTTCAATTCAGAACAAATAAAAATAATAATAATAAAAAATACAACGAAAAGCAAAAAAGAGCAGCAAAATAATAATGTAAGAAAAATATTAAATTAAATTAACGACGTTGGAAAGAATCGCGCTAGAAAAGCGACGACTAAAATTTATTTAAAAATAAAATCAGTAGGACGCATTTTCTTTTCGGTTTTTTTTTTTTTTTAACATTTTTAAATTTTAATTTTGCTGTGGAAAAATCATAGAAAATACTTTTGCCTACTCAGTTTGTCGAAGAAAATCGTCGAAATTAGTTCGGAAAAGTTTTGTTTTTTTTTTTTTGAACTCATTACGCATTGCAATAAATTTAGTGTTTGTGCGGTTTTTTTTTTACTTGTTTTTTTAATTAGTAATTAGTGTTGTGAAAATTATGTGTAATTAATGTGCCAATAATTTACTTAATTAGATTTTTTTCTTCTGGATATAATTAATTAGAATTTTCGATTTAAAAGTAAAAACATTTATAGTGTTTCAATAAAAGGCAATTACTATGCTTGATTATAATTATAGGCGCGATGCGATATGTTTGCAAAATAATTTAATTGAATTTTTTACGTTTTCGCGTTTTTCAATTAATTTTTATTATTAATTAAAAAAAATAATAATAAATGTCTCGCCTTTAATAAGATTTTTTTTTTTTTCAATTTTAAATCTCTTTTAAACGTAAATAAAGAAACGCCGAAAAAAAATGTATGACAAACAGGTGCCAAGTTCAATGATTGTTTTATTTTCGTCGTTTTCTTAGTTTAAAGTGTCTCTGGCTGACGTAACACTTTCTTTTTTTATTTAAGTTTAAAAATAATTACAAGGATCATAAATTTATAGAAGATTTAAAAAATAAAAAAAAAACTAATACGGAAAATATACGTAAAAACATCGCAAACAGTGAAAATTCTTTACAATATTTAACAAGGAAGTAAATAACAAGTGATTAAACATGTCATATTAGCTAATAATATTTTCAATTAATTATAAAACCACCAAACATATGCGAAATAGGGCGTTACAAATTCATTTTTCTCTTCAAAAAACAACTAAAATTTACTTAATTTATGTTTTATTTTGCGTTTTTTAGCATTTTTTTCTTTCCTTCTACAATTAAAATGAGTTATTTATAATTTTTTATGTGTGTCAAAAATGTTTTCTTTTCTTATTTTCTTTATTTATTAATAAGAAAACTAAAAAAGAAAAAAAATGATTTTATATTTTTAGAAGCATTAAACATTATTTCTCATACGCAAATCCAGTAATAAATTTTGTTAAGAAAATAACTCTTATGTTGATTTACGTTATTTTATTGAAGAACAAAATCAAAAACAAGAGTTATTTTCTTAGGGTGTTTTCTTTAACGAAACATATTTTCAAGTAAATTCTCAAGTTGATTTCGTTTAATTACTTTATTTGTGTTACTAGTTAGTTGAAAATTAAACTAACTATTTACAAATCATGTAATAGAAACATAAACAGTAAAGAGTCGTTAATACAAGGGGAATTTCTTCCGGATATTAAATTACCTTTAAAACTGTACAAAAGAATTACAATTCCACACATACTTTGTGTATAGAAATTATACATACCGGAAAAAATTGTAATAAAACACAAAAAACAAGTTTTAATATCCAAAAGAAACAAGAATCAAGAATAACATTTTTAAATATTTTCAATTATTATAGAATTATCCTGATTTTTACACCAAAAAAAAAACCTTAACAAAAACCTAGACTATTAGACTATTAGGCTGTGAAATTTATTTTCTCGTAACTTTTCATTCAAAAAAATTTTATCACTAAAACTAGATAATCTCAACTTTATCAGTCATAACACAGATCTACTAAATTCCTACAGAAACTGATCAGTTTAACAAGAAAAAAAAACGAAAGAAATATTTAAGAATAAAACGAACGAAAAATTTACGACTCAGTTTTTTCAATAAATTCTTTTTCTATTTTCAAAAGTAGATAAAAACCCTTTTGTATTATCGTTTTTATATAGTTCTTGTTATGTAAAACACGTAAATAGTGACATAAACTAATGTAATATGTATTTTTTTATACAACTCCTGCTGCTTCCTAGTTTTACTTAGTTGTTGATGTCTAACAGAATTTATATTATCTATTTTATAGTTTTGATTTCTATAGGCAGTATTGTGTATGGTTTTGTCGGTAGAATATATATATTTTTTTATACTACCGTTGAGTAAGTGAGTAAGTGACATTTAAATTACCTTATCATGGTTTAGTAGAGTTTAAACGTATATAAATATTTATATTTATAAAAAAGTATATCTATCCGGTGATTTCTACACTTGATAACTTATTTTACAAAAAAATTAACACTGTGCATTTTGTATAAATCAGCAAAGTGTTTAAATAAATATTATTATTTAAGCGGTTATACCGTACACGATAATAATATGCGAGAATCTACTGTACAATCCCCATAATCATTATACGCATCATTACTTTTGTAAATAAAAAAAATATAATATTGATTGAAAAAAAAAATAAGCAGACACTATTGCACTCGTTTTCAACATTAAATATAAATAAATAATTATTTAATTTTCCTTAGTTTTCATATTTATAATTTTTACACACATATTAAGTTCATGGTTTTAGCTTTTTTTTCACTTCTTTAATATATTTTTTTATGTATTTAAATTGTTTTTCTTTAAATAAATAAATTTCCTATGAAGTAAATTCTATTTTTTTTGTGTTTAATAAATAAATAAATATACAAATTGTGGTGTAAAATGATTTTAAACATTATTAAAAAATAAAAGAAATAAATAAACAGAGTTAACTTCTAATCGATTAACTAAGAAGTAATTAAAAACAACAGTAATTCAGCAATTTTCATACACTAGAATCTAATGTATTAAAAATTGAATTTAATTAAATTGAATTAATATTATTTAAATAATTAATAATTACATAAGTTAGATGAAAGAATATTTTTATTTGTTTCCTATAACAAATAAACCAGAGAAAATTTTATTAACTATTTAAAGCATATAGTAAATTTAATTACAGATCTGAGAATTATTATTAAATTTTAAAATTAATAATGAGAACAGAACGGTATAACTAATTAATAACTTAAAAAAAAAACAATTTAATGACTTTATGTGTTCATTTTATTCACTTGAAACGAATAAATGCAGAACAAATATTTATAAACAGTTAAAATTGATTTTGAAAAATTAAATTTAAAACGAAACATCGTTAATCATAGTAAAAAAACTTATTTGTGTTGTGTAAATTATAATAAAAATTATTCATTGCCTTATTTTAGTTAATAAATTAATTTAATTAATTAAATAATTAAAGTGTAATAATGGATTATGTTACGCAACCGATTATCTCCTGTTATCCAATGTTAAATGATAATGAATTTACAAATTTTAATGAGAATACAACAAACGGATGTGATCAACGTCATTATTATGAAAATAATAATTTAAATAAATCATTAAATCCGTTACCATCAGCACCTGTACAAACAGCACCAATTGGTACATACCATCCGATTGATGGTAGTCCAGCACAATTAGGTTATTTTGTACCATTGGCGCCTGTATATTATTTAAGTCCGCATCCTAGAAAAAGGTCTGATTTATATTTTATCTGTTTTATTAGACTTTTATGTGAATTAAATATTAATAAATAAAATAATAATAATAATTCTTTACGCATGTGTTTTTGCTGATTAATAATTTATCTAAAATCGCTGTTGGTTTTGTTTTCAATAAATTAATACTTATTCTTGGTACTTACATTCACTTTTTATACTGTTTTCTCGCAGATAAATAATTTTCTATTAACTGATTTAGTAGTTTAATCATCAAAAAGCACTTTTTTTAACATACTTTATACAAATTTTATTTATAATAAATTTAAATCAATAAATAAATATATGTTAATGATATCACATAATTTTATTATTATTATAATTTCTCTCACATTTAATTTGATTTAATCAAATAAAATAATTCCCATACACTTTGCTAGATTGCATTTATAAAAACGACTAATTTATAGATTTTTTGTTCACAAAATAAATAATAATAATAATAAAATTATAACAGGAAACCACATTTATGTATTTATAAAACCAGACAAACACAAAAAAAAAACGAAACGAACGCATTTAACAACGAAAAATCATTTAAAATCAATTTAGTGTAGAAAAAAAAAAATAAAGAAGAGAATTATTTATAATTTTGACAAACAGAAAAAAAGTACAAAATAAATTCCTTTTTAAAAAAAATAATAATAATAAAACAGTAATAAATAATTCGCGGTTTATATTTGAATAATTGAATCAGACAAATAAAACTAGACGAGTTCAGTTAATTAAATTCTGATGAGACAACACTCCTTAGCTACAAATATTATTGGATATTCAATGCTTAAATCCCATAATAATAATCATGAATAGTGACTTTTTTTTTTTTATTAAAATATTTAATTTTTGCATTGTCAGAGAAATTTATTGTTAAATAGACGCTTGATTAATATTATTAAAAAAAAAATATTTTTAATCAAACTTTATATTCATCAATAACAGAAACGTTAATTTATTATTGAAAAATAAAAAATGTTTAAATATGAAACAATTACCCGCATTATTACATATATAAATGAAGATAAATTTTTTTCTATATACATATTTATAAATAATATTTTCTTCTCACCAACCGCATATATCATTTCGACAAAGTTATGCTGTGCAACCAAATAAATATTTATGCGCGGCATTATAATATCAATTTCTGATGATTGGACACATTTTTTCTAAAGGGAAAATTCTTGTATCTTTAATTCGCCCCTAATAGGGAAACAATTCGTTTTTGTTACATTTTAAAAGATAGAATTTTTATTTATTTTTTGTGAACGTTTGCATGGTTTAAAATTACTTTTTATACCCTTCACAGTGTGACATCTTGTTGTACGAATGGGTTATAGCAGGCACAGTAATCGAATTTTCTTTGATTTGCGAGTAAATGTTATAACAATTTGATTGTTATACGATATTTGTACCTTTTAGAGTTCTATTTTATCCATGAAAAATACAAATATATCTAGTTTAGGCAACCGAAATAACCAATTTAGTTTGCCAGGAAATAGAAGTGTTTTTTTGGCAACTTTTATACTAAACGAAACTGTCTAAAACATTTATTTAGATAACATGAATAAAGTAGATAAATCATGATAAATGTCAATAAAACAAATTAAATTAAAATGATAATAGATAAATTTTCTTTAAAATCTTTGGAGAAATCTCTAAGAAATTTAATTAAAGTGTTAAAGATTATTATCTAAGCAAAAATCAAAATAAATCAAATAAAAATAGTTAATTAAGATAAAATTACCTAAAACTGGATATTTTTTTTGAAATTCTACAATAAAAAAACAGAAAGTATTCCCTAGACATAAAATTCAATTAAATATATTAAAAATTGTCTGAGGAAAATTAGATAAAATGCTTGCACTAACTGGTACTTGTCTTAATTTTAACAAAAAGTAATAAACTATAAGCAAAAAATGCATATTTGTGGTTAATATCTAATATCTAATGCAATAAATCACTTTAATCAAATTAAGTAGCAAAGAAAAATGTTGTTAGCATCAATTATGCTATAATAAGTATAGAAACGATAATTGTAAACGAGACAATAAATTATTTTATTTCTTTTATCTAAAAACAATAAACAATAAATTTCACCTTACCCATGTGGTTTAACAAGCACATGCGTAAGGTAGATAAATTTTCTTTTTTAATTCATTCTGGGATTAATCTTTAGTTGCGTTTTTTGCTCTCTGTTTTGTTTTTATTATAAACATGACTTTGTTAAACATAAAAAACAATTTACATATAATCAAAAAAAAAAAAAAAAAAGCCATGCTGAGGTCGTTCACGATCCATAAAGTCTGTTAGAAGAATTTTTAAAACAAAATATTTATGCAAAACACTAGACAAATGAATGTTATTTATCTAGAAAACATTTTTCAAACATATTTTATGTTTTATTTATTTAAATTTGTTTTAATTTATTTATATATTTTGACAGAGATACATTAGACTCATCAAGATCGCGACGTTCTACTAGTTATTGTGACTCGATAACACCAACACCAAATTCATCGTCACGTAGATCATCAGTTGCTATTAATAATCCATTAATATCGTCAACGCCACAACCAAATCAGTCACCATTGCAACAGCAACATCAGCATAATTATAAATCTCAACAACGTCAACGTTCACCAACACCTGTTACCACCGCCTCACAACAATTAAACAATAATAATAATAATTTTAATAATATAAATAATTCAGTAAACATAAATCGTCCTAATTCAACTATAATTACACCGCTAAATGTACCAATCTCAACATTAATTGCAGCAACAAGTCAATTAAGTACGACAAACACAATACCAAGTCCATTAATACGTAAAAAAAATAAGACAAATGTTTATCGTAATGGTTCATTGGGCAGAAATGGTGATTTATCAGAAACAAAAAAGAAATCAAAGAAAAAGGATCCGCTGTATAATCGCGGTTATTATTCAATGAATGAAACTATTGAGGTATTAGCTGATCCAGTATTTGAAGAGGATCCAACGGTAAGTTAATAATAATATATTTTATTTTATCTAATATTTTTATCCAAAAAATACTGCCATCTATTAACAAGATAAATATATATAAATCAAACTAAGTAACTTGAACAAAAATTAAACGAAAACAATTTCGAAATAAAAACGGTTTGTGTATTCAGTTTTTCTCTGATTGATAAAAATAATAATTTAATTTTAATTAAACACAATTTACAGTAGAATACTTATACCGTCATTGTTAATCCGATATTACTAGATATTTTCTTCAATTATTTAACTTTTTAAAAGTTTTTAAGCATTACCTATTAAGAATTTCACATATATTTGTCAATCAATAATCAATGAATTTAATACGTTTAACGTGAAATACAATACATTACGTTAGAGCAAATTTATTTGACCTATTTTTAATATTTTTAATTAGATTAAGTATAGTTTTGTGTTAAAATACTCTACAATCCTAATTCCATAATAAACACATTCAATGATATATTATGCTTTTAAAAAATTTATTTATATAATCTTTTTTTTTGTGTTTTTAATTAATAATTTGGTGGGCGTTTTTTCGTTTTAAACCAAATTTTAATTGATAAAAATTTTTTGTGTTAATAAATTTGTCGTGTTTTTAGTATTAAAATATTTTATTTTATTTTTTATTCTGTTATATTTTCTATGGTTTCGTGGTATTATTAGCTTTTATTATTAGGTAATTGATGGTACTTTAATGTACGCCTCTTGGCTTATAAATTTTTTATTTTTATAAATTTTATCGCCTTGGTATAAATGTTTTGCTGAACTTTCTTCTTGTGATTTATGAATATTTTTATTAGATTTTAAACATTTGTAAAGTGGTGTTTTTGTGACTTTAAACACTTTATTCTCATAAGTGTTTAACGATATTTTAAACACTAAAATTACATAAAATAAAAAAACCTTTTTTACTAAATGCTGTCAAAGCGCATAATCTAATCTAATTTACTCAAAACTACTGACCACACGAAAAACATGTATCGCGATGTATCGATACAAATTTAATTAAATAAAAAAAAAAAAGAAAAGAAAATGCCATCAGACCAACGATTATCAGTGTAAGCATAGTAGTGGAAATAAAATGAAATAAATAAATATATAATTCGAAGAAAGTAAGCATAATTTTGCTTCATGTAGTATTTCCTCGTTGTCTTTAAAATGTCACAATTTAAACGTAATAAATAATTTTCTCTAGAAAATCATAGATAAATTTAATTAAGACCAAATTGAAAAAAAATTATTATTTATTTCGATCAGAATTTAATATTAAAAAAATTAATCATAAGTCAGTCAGCACAACACAATCAGTTATCGTTTAGTGGGTGGGATTTTCTGTTTTTTATGGAATAATTAAAATTTATATCCATAATATACGATTAGTACATATTTTCCATCGTCTCTGTAAACAAGTATGAAATTTATTGTGTGTCGTAAAATTATTTAAAATTGTTAGTGGTTCTGTCTTGTTTGTGGTAAAAAGTGATTCTGTTGATGCACAATGTTCGCAATAATTTATTTTGCATTTTTAAATTAAAACATTTATAGTGAAGTGAATAAAAATCTATTTAGAAAATTCAAAAATGAAATTAATTAAATGGAATTTAAGTAAAACAAAAAATGAAAAAACAAAATCAAATGTACAAAAATCATCGAATAATAATAATAATTCACCAATAAAAAAATCCTCAAATAATTATTCAACAACAAAGAAAAAACATAATAGTCATAATTTAATAAATAAATTAAATTATTATCCAGATTATGATAATAATAATATAAATTTATTAAATAAAAATAATTATTATCAGCAACAGCAATTATCAGCGAATTTAATAACACATTCACAGATTGCTGTGCCACAGGTACCACAGCATCTATCAACAATACAACATCAAACATATAATTATCCAGATTATAATTATTTTGATCAGCATCATAGTGATAAATATAATAATTATTCATTGCAACAGCAACATCAACAATTTAATTATAATAATAAAATACAATTAACTAATCAATTAGGACAAAAAAATTATGGAACACAACATCAGCAGCAACAGCAACATCAGCCACAATTAATAAATAATACCTGTAATGGTATAATTTTACAACAAATTGATGGACATAATTTAAATGCTAATCAGCAATTACACGAATTAAATCAACAACAGCAACCGACATCAATAATTGAAACAGCAGCACAAATGAATACAAATTTTTTACCAAAGGGAAGAATTTATTATGATCAGCAAGTGCAACTACAACAAGAACGTGAACGAGAACAAACACAACAGCAAATCATACGTGATTATAATCAACAAATGTTATTACCACCAATTCCACCGCCAAAACCAAATCATACAAATCGATATAATTATTTAAAATCACAACAGCAATATCAAAGTAATAATAATTTGGCGATTTATTTGCAACAACAGCAACAGCAATTAAATCAACAAAAATATGCACAACAGCAATCACTACGTAATTACGATGATAATTTATTTTTCGGTAATCAACAATTTAATCACCGACAACAGCAATTACAAAAGCATCAACAGCAACAGCAACAACTCCAAACCGATTTACGTTTATTTTTCAATGAGAAACGACGAAGAAAAAAGGTAAATTAATTAAATTAAATTTCTTTTTTTTTTACATTTCTGTTGCTGTATTCATCGATTAAATACTTTGCAATAGATTTTTGACTTAAATCTTATGTTATCACATCACTAAGTAACATTAAAATGAGGTTTTAACATTTCTACACGATTTTTATTTAAACAAAACGAACGTACAGGTGTAACCATCACAATAATATTTGTTTAATTGAATTTAAATTGAAAATAATACAAATTTGACTTACTTAATAAACTGTGTATAAAGTATAGTCGCATCGTTAAATAGCTGTTAATCGTCGTTAACATTTTTTTCTTTTTGTAAATAATAAAGACAATAATACACCATTAATATTATATCTTAATATGGTAACTTGTTTAATCTTCTTTTCATAAGAAACTCTTCATTTCTTGACAAGTTTCGATTTTTAATTTGTGCAAAAATAAAAAAAAAAACGTTTATTAATACTTTTCGTGTGATTTTTTATTCAGGTATGTGGGTGTAGGACACAATTTTTTTTATTATTATTAAATTAGAATTAAAATAAATAATAATAATATTGATTTTTGTGCAAAAATTAAATATTTAAATTATTGTTATGAGAGAGAACCACCTTGAGCAATCAGAAAAACTAGGTGTTAACAATGTTTAGATTTTTATTACTTAATAAAATTTTGTTTAATCAGTGTTTAGTTTTTAAAAGAAAAGTAATTATTTATAAATACCACATAATTACCACGTAGATTATTACTGTGTAATTATGTTGTTAAATTAATTTCTTTTAACAATTTAAAATCAAACATATCGATGATTAATGATTACTATATTGCGACTAGCATATAAATTGTGGCTGCATGCTTATAGGCTTTATTTATTATTAATTAATACATCTGATACCTGAGTTACACGATTAATTTGTGCTTTTTATACTGGAGACAATTTTCTTATTAAAAAAATGAAACTTTTTTTTGATGCTGTAAGGTTAAAGCACACCGAATTAACCGAAAAGCACAGTAGTTTACGTTTTAATCATACAAAAGCATTAAATTTTCATTAAATAAAAAATAATTTATCAAATATTCAAACCGTAATTTTAACTCAACACTAAACTGACTATAAAATATTTATTGGATTAAATTTCAATTTATATAAGTTAAATCAAATAACAAATCTGATTTTCTAATTGAAATTTTGTATTTATTTTAATTATAAATATTTATTTATATATAAATTTTTAATAAAAAGCAGTAAAACGCATAAAATTCAAAAGAAAAACGAAGATTTTTTATTTATTTGCTTAAATTTTTCTTAAGAATTTGTGTTTGTTTGTTTTTTTTATTCCTTCGAGATTAAATATTGTCCGGAAAGATATTTTAAATAATTGTGTCTGGTTTCGTTTTTTAATAATTATTTAAGAGATAAGAAAGTTTTATTTAAATTTTTGGTATTCTCAGCAGTATTAACGAGTTGTTATTTTGTCTGTAGAATTTGCACAGTAGCTGTTGCATTTAATTGTTTCTGGTTCTTGTTTTGTGTTAGATGAAGCATTAAAGAGAGTTACAGTTTTAATAATTGCTTACTGAAATCACTATAAGTACTAAAATATTTCTTTGCCTTTTTACTTTACATCAAAAGACATTCAAAGCAATAAATTGTCTACATAAAACTGATAATTTTATAGCTAAAAAATCAAATAAAAATCAAAGACAAGTGATAAAAATATTATTAAAAATATATTTCAGTTATGGCACTGTTAATAAATATTTAAGAAAAGCCCAAAATACAAACATATTTTCTATATAAACTAAGAATAAATTTTTATTTTTAAATAATAATGCGAGAGCTGAATAATTAATTAATTTCTGCTCATATTTATATGCTAAATTTTCTATAAGAAAAATAATAATAATAATAAAAATTATAATATTCATGTTTCTCATATTAAAACCATATAGATAAAAAACAAGTTTTAACGTTGCAAAGTGATATAAAACGCCAAAAAAAAAGCACACAGAAAAAGCACATCACCAACAACAAATCAATAAATGAAATTTGTTGTTTATTTATTTTTGAAAAATTATAATTATTAAACTTGTGTTAATATTCCCAACGTAATTGCATAAACGAATGACACACCTTGTTTTTATTTATTTACTTTTTGCTTAAATTAATAACAAGGGAATGTGACCGTGCAAAAAAAAAAAGAAAAGAAAATATTAACTTTTGACCTTGACTTATGCACAAATTTATATAAATTTTGTTTGCCTTATACCTATAGTTTTATGCATTTTGATATTCTGTTTTTGCTTTATTAACTTACAGGTAACGGTGCGCAATATAACAATGTATGAGTGGGCAATCATGCACTTGTAGCTAAAAATTTTGTATTTATTTATTCAAAAAACTGAGTTGTTGCTTTTTTTTTCTTTTACTTTACGTTTAAAAAACAATCACGTGTTATGTATTTTTGATGAAAAATAAAAAGCCAAAAAAATATATATATTTAATTTTTTGTCGCTTTAAGACACACAACAATGTCTTTTTTTTACATAATTTAACTTATTTTTCGTTTTGTTTATTCTTCTGTATTTTGTTGTTCTTCAATTATTTTATACATTTACCATATATATATATAGTTTTGTTATTTATTTCTTTTAACTTTAAAACGTGTTAAAATTTTTTATTAAAACAACAGCAAATTTAAAAAAATAAAAATGTTTAACACCACGATTATTATTATTATTTTATTTATTTTTGTGGTTTCGATACAAAAATAAAATAAAATAAATTTGATTGTTATAATTGGTGTTAATAAAATTTATTTATAAAATTGTTAATGTTAATGAGATGTTTTTGCTGCCAAACAAATAATACAAATCGCGTTGTTAAAAATTTCCATAAATTTGTAACAATTCGGACATTCTTAATGTAATTTTCATTTCAGAATAAATTTGGACCTACTCAGACATACTACTTTTCTTACAGAACTTAAATGCCTAAAATATCCTGCTATCAAAACAACAAAAATAATTTTTGCCATTATTTCCTTTCCCAAAAAAAAGAAAAATTCCTACTTCTGATTTCTTTATTTCGTACGAATCACATGTTTCTCGTTTATTCACATTAAATAAACGCGATTAAATAACATAAACATTATTCATTCATTTAGTAAGAAAAACAACAAAATAATGCTGATTTAGTAGCAATCGCTGTTGGTTGCGTTTATTAAAGTAATAAAACAAAAAACAGAGAACAAAAAAAAATATTTGCAAACGAAAGAAAATTAAGATAAGAAATAAATTCAATGTCTTATCAGCTTTGTTTACTTTTGCAAAAAAAAAATATTAACATAGGATATACAGTTACAATGTATAAATAAAATGCGCACATATATATCATAATACCAGCACACAATGCAAATTATGTTGACGACACAGCATAATTAACAAAAATATCAACACAAGAGAAGAAACCTTTTTTTTTCTTGTTTATTTTTCTTTAAAAATAATTTACGACAACAACAGTCTCATGCTAATAATATTCTTAAGCATAAAATATACTTATAAAGAATCATAAAACTTGCAGAAAACTAGCAGAAACAAAAATAATACATTTTTTGTTTTTGTTCTTTTAAAACAGTTTTCTTGCCTGATCGAACGTTGAAATCTTTCATATATATTTTTTGTCTTCTAATATTGCGACTGTATTTTGCGTATTTATTGTTTATTTTAGCATTTATTTGTGTATTTGTATTTAAGTTTTCTTAAATATTCTAATTTTAAGAATTCTTTTAAATAATATTTATACACTTGTGGTTTGTTTATTTATTTTTCTAAATAAATATTTAAAAAAACACAGTGTCGTCTCAGTGTGGTTTTGTTATTTCATTTATTAAACAAGACACTGTAAACGCACACCTTAGTTATTATTAACTTTAGTTAAATATTTTAATACATTTATATATTTATTTATATGTTTTACCTTAAAATTCTTTCTGTTGCTGCGAATAGTTATATCCCTATAATGACTAAGGTACGTCTACCTGTTTATTCTTTTTATTATTATTAGTATTATTTTTTGGTTGAAGAAACGACAGAGGAAAAAACTAAAAATAATTACACATAACCGGCATGAATTGGTTGATGGTAACTAAAATGAAAATAAAAGGGAATAAAAATCATTTTTATTTGTCACTTTTTTCTTTCATTTTTCTTAACATTCAGCATTTTTTGTCTTCAATGCGAGATGGTTTTTTAACTCAGTATATTTTATGCTTTGTTCATATAGCTTTAAATTCCTTTTCTTTTTTTTTCTCTACATAAAATTATATACTTGTGTTTGGCTCTGTAAATACAAACGTAAAAAGCTTTACGCTTATTTAATCTGTTGTGTTGGTTACGTTCGTTTTAAAGATTTATTTCTTGTATAAAGGTATTGAAATGGTTTTTTTTACCAAACTCAAACAAAAATGAAAGAAAAACAAGAATTAAAATCGATTTTTTCTTGTTGGTTACATTATTTGTACTTAACATGGCTTAAGTTAAGTAAAGTTAACTTAAATCGAGCTGTAAAACTAGTTTAAATGATTTTTTTTTCTTTTGTAACCAAAGTGTCCCTACTCTTGTGCTGCTCATTTATAGTTTTTTTTATAATTTTGTTCTTCTCAATGCGCGCCTTTAACATTTAACAACTTGTTGCTGTGGCGTCCATTTTAATATTGTGCTGCTGCTGCTGCTGCTGCTGAGATTCGTTTATGATTTTCTGTTTCATTCTATACTTAAGTCTTTTTAACTTTGACTTAAGTGAGCTTAACAAAAAATATTGAATTTCAAAAGAGAGACGCACGCTAACGAAGAAACTTGTGTTAAAAATTGTTTGGTTTTTGCTTGGAATTACCTTTTTGAAAAGACAAATTTTTACTTTTTTCATTAATTTCGTCTCATCTTTGACTGTTTTATTTATTTATTAAAAAAAAAACGAAGAAATTATTTAATTAATTTATTTATAAATGTTTTTGTGTGCAGAAATTGTGTTGTTATGGGTTTTTTTTTTGTTTTAACAAAAAGGAATCAAAATTAAGCAGCAATGGTGATAAGTTAATGTGCCATCTTTAAAGCTATTGATTTTTTACCTTTAGTTCGTTTAAGTTTGTTTTTTTTTTTGCTTGGTTGCTTGCTTCTTTTTTGCCTGCACACCACGTCGTCGTTATTATTATTCCTCCGGACCGGACAAGTTTTTTTTTTTTGTATTTTGTGTATATATTTATGTATTTGTAATTGTGTGTTGTGTACCTTTTTCTTGCTAAAAAGTGATGACGTAATATAATATTAATGGTACTTAAAAAAGAAATTATTAATTTATTTCAAAAAAAAGGTAAAAAATTCGAATGATGTTAATTATAATAATTGGTTTAGTGAAAATTCATTTGTATTTCCTTTTATAAAGAGAAACCAAGTGTTGTTTGCTTATAGAAGAAATATAATTAAGAATAAGGAAGCCTATACGGAATAAAAGAGAAAAGAAAAAAGTTATAAGAAAATATATTATAATCAAAGAACCGTAAATTCTTTTCGTTTTTCCTTTTTGTGTTTTTTTTTTTTTGTAAGTTATTCTTGTTGCTTCTGTTTTTTTGTTACAAAACGAAATGTTACCATCAATTTAGTTATTTTTTCTTTAAGAATATTCTTGAAAAACTTACAAAACTAAAATGAATTAAAGAGAAGAAAAATAATTGGTTATCACAAACTGGAAACACAATAAAGAGTTGTTTTTTTTTTTTATTGCTTTTAAATTGATTGATCTATCGACACACAAAAGCTTGAATTTATTTCTAGTTAAGAAAATACTTTATAAAAAAAATTAAAAATAAAACGTACGATATTGTGTCAAGTGTAATAATTGTGTTGTAATGTCTTTAAGATGTGTTTGTCTGTCTGTCTATCTGATGTTAAATTATAAATTGTCCTCATTGTTTGTACAATTGTATACAATTCTATACCTGTTTTAAATACATCAATCAAATTGTTTCGGTGGTTTTTTGTTAAAAAATAATAAAAGTACAATCAGTTTAAAAATACTGTACAACTACAGAAGCATAGTCTGTTTATGTTTATTTACCAGTAAAAGTAACAATAATTATTTTGTCATTGTTATATTGCAACGCTGTTGTGTTGTGTACAGCAGTTTTCATTTCTTTCTTCAGAAAAACCAATTTATTTATTTATTTTATAAAAGAAAAACAGTGCTAAAGTATTTTTCTGCGTAGCTGATCGTATTTTAAAAAGCAAATTTAATTTTTGTGAATCATTATATACACAGTTTTTCGCTGATTAAATATATACCAAACCCAAGAAACGAAACAATCAACAAACACACCTTAGTTCTTTACATTTTTTTTTGCTTTTAATTTCTTGTTTTCTTATCGATTTTTAACCAGAGATTTTTCAACGTAAAAATATATAATTCTCTTCCTTGTGCAATTAATTAATTCTTAATTATTTATCTTCTAAGTGTTTAATTAATTAAATTATTGTTTTTTTTTAGTGTTTAAAGTATGAAAAAATTATTTGTTAAGAGTGTTAAGCCGACAAAATGTATTATTTTGTAAGAAAATATTTGAAAGAAATGTATTTTTCGTGATAATTATTGAGTTAAAAAAAAAACTAAGTACTGAAAATAACCCATAATAAACAATATTTCTTGGTTATAAGACGGTGAAATAGTATTGATAAAAGGATTAAAAAGGATAAAGATTATTAAGTAAACAAAAGTAAAATAAAATTTATTAAATAAATAAGAGAAAAAGATATAAAATAGTTAAAAAATGGATTCACTTGGCAGTCCTAGTTCTGCTAATTTACCAAATAATCATTATCGTAATGATACACAGGTAATTTATTATTTTATTAATTTAATTTTTAAACAATAAATTTATTGTTTATTTCTTCTTCTTCTTATACTTTAACTTATATTATTAAATTTAATAAGAAATTGTATTGATTATGATTGGATTATAAAAAGGTAATTAAATTGTGATTATTTATATAAAAAATATTTGTTTTGTATAAATAATAAAATAATAAAATACAAACTCAAGAAAATAATGAGTTTATAGTTGACGGTTTATTTATTTATTAATTTAATTACGTTGATAACGTATTATTTATTATTATTTTTGCAATAATGTGTTTAAATTAAATTTTTGCACTAATAAAAGAGCTTAAATTATGTTTTTCCGACTCTTTAAAAATATTATTTGCTGTACTTGGTACTAGTCAGTTGTTTGTTCTTCATAAACAAAAGTCTCTTATGTTTATCTCCGCTTTTAACAAGGCAGATATCACTAACTAACAAATAACTCTACCAGTTAAAAGAACAATTTATATTTAAAAATCCTGTTAAACAAAAAAACGCATCGAAATTTCACCAATTAAATTTACTAACAAAAAAAAAAAAATAATTAAAGCTAAAATAAAACAAATAAACTGTGCTAATTGCGCCAAATACAACCGAATAAATCGTTACGATTGAATAATTGGTTTTTTTATTCCATTACACAAACAATACAAATCAATTCAATCAATTATATCACAGAAATAATAAACAAAAAAAAAGGTAAATTCTTCTAATTGATTATTAATGATTAAAAATTTAAAGACAAAAAAAAACTATCTTAATCGAACCATCAATAAACAATTTATTATTAAGAAGGAAACGAAGAAAAAAAAAACAGAGAAAATTATTTGTTCGTTGATGTGTAATTTGTTCAAATGAAATTAGATATTTTATGGATAAAATTATCGTCGTTAATCAAATATAAAATGAAGAAAATAAAACTTTCATTGTCTTTGTTAAATTGTCTTTTTTTTTTCCTAATGATTTTTCTATTTGATTGGTAAAACATATTAACCAGTGAATAGTTAAACATTAAGAAAGAAATAATTTCTATTTTAAATTATATTCGGAAATTTTTAAAAAATGGTCTAATTTTTTGTTGTTTGTAAAATAATAAATAAAATTTTAATAAGCTGTATTTAGCTGTATGAGTATTGCTTAATAATAATTTACTTTAGATAGAAAAAACCAAAAAAAAAATAAATATTTATTACTTAAAGTAATTATTTATTTTAGTTAGAAAAGACAAAGCAATAGTAATTGTGTTTAAAAATAATAAATAAAGTACAAATTGGTAGTGATTCAGTCTGTGCCACTTCACTCAAAAATTTCTATCTTTATTTCATTATTATTATTAATTCACTGTGGACTTGCATACGAATTTACTGTACTTATTCCGTTGAATATACCACGAATAGGCTAGATAATTTAACAAAATTATATATTATTCACTAGAGAAACCAATTCTGGACGCTACTGTGGTAATTGATTTTTTATTTTAATGTTTTTCCTTCGCTATTAATGTAACTAAGTACTTTGAAGTACAAGAAAATAAAAACATTTGTCAGCAATTAAAATAGAAAATAAATTAAATAAATATCTGTATGTAGTGTTGTATGCAGCATAAGGGCTACATTTGAGTCATTTATGTTTTCGTTTCTTAATTAAAATTAATAGACGTATATAGGGAGAAGAAAATAAAATTCTTTTTTTTATTTAATTAAATTTTCTTTATCAATTAATTTTATAAAGCGATAAACTAGTGGTGATTGATACACCAAGAGCAGTATTTTTCGATAATTATTTTAGCGTTTTATTACCGAAACCTAAGTGTTTTTCGGAATTTAACAAAACAATTTTCTTTTATAAATTCAAATTTAAACAAAACAAAACTTTTATAATTGAAATAAGAATAAAAAAAAATAACATTCAAAAACGAATTAGCAAAAGCTTTGTTCAAAGTAAAGTTGCCTAAAGCGAAATGTAAATAGAAAAAATAATATAAACTTTTACACAAAGCTTTGTTAATTTACAATCAAATTTTTCGTAACCACTGCCGCTGTCTTAATTGTTACGTAGACTGGTAAATCGCGTACGACATTTACATGTGAAAATAATTAATTATTAAAGCTTTTTCTCTACGTTGTTATTGGCATAACTGATAACTTTAATTTGAATTTAATTTATATTTTAATCAAATTTATGATTTTAGGTTAAACGCGTACATGGCATAGTTTTGTTAAAAGTTTATTTACTTTAAGAATTAATTTAATAAAAATTTTGTCTTTTTTTTTTATTTATTGTAAGACGACCACTGTTTTCTCTTTGACTTTTAAGCCAAAAGTTAATAAAATTTTCAATAAAAAAATTAAACTGTGTTAAGCAATAAAACTTGTTAACATTTTATTAGTAATTTCTTTTTATTTTTCTGTTTATTTACCATTTATGATGAGCCACAGAATAAATCCACGGATTTTTTCTACATAAAGGTATTTTTAGTAATTTGCAGAAAAGTTTTTTTTTTTTATCAATTTTAAATGATTTAAGGTGTGTAAAGTGTGTTTGTTTAAGCAATATTAACGCATAACAAGTATATTTTACTGAAAACAATGACAAAAATGTTACAATTTTATTATCTGAATTTAAATTTTACAACTTAAGTGTCTTTTATGCTTTAAATGCTTGTCAATTAATGTTTTTTTTTTAAAAAAAAATTAACATTTAAATTTTATTAAGAAATTACACTTAAAGTTCACTTGTTTAAAGTATTAACACGCGTTATGTTACTTAAATATATTGTTTACACGAATTATATGCTTTTTATGTAAAGTTTTTAAGTGATTTTCTTATTCAATCGATGGTGCAATGCAAAATTATTTATTAAAAACAATTCTTTAACTCGATAAATCATTTATTAATACTTTCTGATTAGATAAAAAATTTAAATAATAAAAATTTCTTCTTTCACTTTTCAATAAGAATAATTATGTTAGGTAATTTCATTATATTATTTCCTTTAATTAGTTATAAATTGTTTTTACGTTTTACTAAATGCAATTAGAAAAATTTTAATTAGTTTTTAATGTCATAAGGTTACCTTTTTGTTTCAAAAAGCATAATAATATTAATAAATCATAAAGGTTACTAAAATATAAACAACAAAGATAATACAAATGGTACAACGGCAACGACACATTAATTGTTAAACATTAAAGAATTTTAATTTATTATTTATGTGATAATAAAAAATGGAAAAAAAAATGTATTAATAATTTCATAGATGTTTGTGTCTGGTGCTCTGTACTTTATAATTGATAATAATTTATTTATTTATTTATGTAAACAATACAAACGCAAAAGAATACTTAGAAGAAGCAAAAAAAAAAAATAATTATTATTCTCTTTGTTTCTTCGTTTTTAATAATTTTAAAAAGAAAAATGTAAATAAAAATAAGTGATTATGCGATAATCAAGCGCACATGTAACGCCCGAACACAATACAATGTCATGGTAATAATATAAAATGTCTTTTCATAATGGAAAATCTTAGTTCTTTGTTGTCTCTTTTATTTACGTTTTTATTTATTGTCTTAACGCAGACTGTGTATAATTGTTTTGAAAACTTAAGACACTTTTTCTTTTAAAAATTTACTAAAAGATATATTTTATTTAATAAATTGCGATTTTTATTTGATTAAACGAATGTAGATTAATTATTCTATAATACTGCTGAGGAGTGAATATCAACATAAATACAAAAAACAGTGAATTCCATCACTAACTAGACTAAACACTCAGTTAAAAAATAATAAACAAACCATTCATGACACATTAAACCAGCAAAAACACTTGTCGAAAAATTAAAAACAGATTATTATTGATGACTTAAAAAATAATAAATATGTCTAGCCACCCACTAATCCTTAAAAAATTATTTTATATATATATATATTTCTGGTACCACAAACTATATTTCAATGTTTAATAATGAAATGAATACATCGCATCGATGTGTGTTTCTTTAAAATTATAAATAAAACAAGCAAATTGTATAAAATTACACGGTTTAGTTGTTTTATACATTTTTTGTTTTGAGTTTTAATAAAATAAAAATAAAAATACAAAACTTGTTAAATTATGTAAATGAATAAAATTTTTTGTTTTTATCTTTTTCTATTTCTATAATTAACTCAGTTTTTTTTCGCTATTACTTTTAATTTATTTATTTTTTTGATTTCTCTTGTCTGTTATGACGCGTAAAGTGTTAATTGGTATTTGATTTAAAAACATTACTTCCGATGTTTAATGTTTTATTAGAGTTTATTGCATAAGTAATAAGTAATTAAAACGCCCTAAATTATTATTTTAAAATAAATTTTTTGCTAAAAAAACATTTAATCAATAAATTTAAAAATTGTGGGTGTAATTGTGATAATAATTTAATAAAATTTATTATTTTTAAATGATAATGAAATAAATGATTATAATAATAAAAACAACAGAAGCAAATAATAAATCAACAATCGTAAAAATGTCATTAATTTATTTTATTTGAAAATAGTTATTTTTTCGATAAAAATAAAGAATGTTTGCAGAAAATATTTATTTATTTAATCTGACACGTCATTAAGTAGTTATTTCAATTGTTTCACATACCTTAAATATATTATGTTAAGTTAAGTAAAGAAACGAATAATAACTAATGGCAAACATTCCATTCATTTTATTTTTATTACAAGAATCCTTGAAAATTGCTTTATTTTATTTTGTTCTGTTGAACTGTGATTATTTTTATAGAAAATTATGTTTTGTAGAAAAAAAAAAAGAGAATTTCTTGTATTTTTGCACCAATTTGACCAATTTGCACAGCCGTCTTACCACAAACCTAACAAAGTAGCTACTTTCTAAGCGTAAACAATTAGAAATTCAAACAAATAATAGGCGGTTACTCATCAAACAGATTATCTAAATTAATATTAAAGAAATAAATTATGATAAAAATCCTAATCATGTCTTAGACTTAAGAAATTTATTATTTATTTATTAATTAAAAAAATACTTCAACCCATCAAACCATGACAATAATTAAGCAAAAAGATAAAAAAATTAATAAAGAAAACATTTTCTCACATAAAATTTGCATAAATTGTTCTTTGTTTTTTCAAAAAAAATGACGCAATACATATGGTAAGCAGTTTACCAAGCAGCGGGTGTAAAAGCTTAATCATAATAATTGCATTTAATTTGTTTTGCGATTAGAAAGAATACAGAACGCATGTTATTTATACTTATAAAGGGAGCTCATTTACACATTTTTGTTATTTATTTATGTAAATCCGGTTTAATTTCGCATAGAATTGTTTGTGTTTTAATTTAAGCAAAATTATTCAGCACTTCAGTTCGGTATTTCTTTTCTATTTTAAACAATATCTATTACATTCTTAAATTTATTTCCTTTTTTTTTTTTTTAATACTTATTAATGATTTTTGGTGGCTTCATTTTGCAAGAAAAGAATTTATTTTAATTTAATTCCATTAAAACAGCGACAATTATGCGTGCTCTGTTTTTTCTGTTATTTTTATTTCTTTTGAAGAAATTAATTTAAAATCGTAGAAAAAGTATTATTTCATTGGAAATGAATAAAAATTATAAAAAAAAATTTATTAGAATAAAATTAGAAATTTCATGCTTGAATGCAGCAAAATAGAAAGAAAGATAACAAAAAAAAGTAACTTTCGAAGTTTTATTGATGTTGTTGGCAGATGATGAAATTGTTAAAAAACAAAAATAATTTCCAAAGTGTCCAAGAAAGAGGTTTAAATTTTTTACGTTAATTTGTGTTAATTTAAAATAAATATATTTGTTTTGAGCTTTTTTAACTACTACTGGATATTTGTTGAAGCGCAACATCAGAGCATATAATGTCTGATTAAAGAAAGAAGATTTATTTATAAAGATAAAAAACTATGCTGTTTTAGTTTCATTTTCACTTTAGTAGTCATCTTAAGTCGGTAGTTTTTTTTTTTTTTAATTAAATAAATAAATAATAAGTTAAAAAAACATAACAAGTTTCCATATGTATGAAGGTAGAGAGAGAACAGAAAATCAATTTTGTAAATACCTATGTCATGATGATGATCAATAGTAGCAATAAATGTTGATTTATTTAATTATTAATATACTGTGATCCTCCTCGATTGAATTTTCAATCATAAGTTAGCTTTTACATTGTTACAGTGATTAAGCGAAAGTACAACTATATTACTAAGCCTAACAATATTTGCAAAGTACTTGTGTTAAGCAATAAAAATATGTTGAGGTATTTTTTTTTTAGATATAAATTTAGTGTAAAGTAATTAAAATGATTATTTAGAAAAAAAGAAAAAAAAAACCAGTGCACAAGAAAAGATTGCAACAGAAAACGAACCTGATTTAATTATTTTTTTTTCTTTTGCTATTGGAATGTGATTTTTCACCTATTTCAGCATTCAACTATTTTTATTATAAAAAATATATTTAATTTCGTTATCGATAAATATTCGAAATAGATTTTTATTTTAATTTTAAAAATAAAAAATTTAAATTATTTAATTTTTATTTTCTGGTATATTCATCGCGACATCTATTCGTTAGTAGATAAATTATGTGACTTACTTAAGCTATATGCTGGGTTAACATTATTAAGTGTATTTTATTTGAATTAATATTAAAAAAGCTTATTTTTTCTTTTTCTTTAAGCTATAAATTGTGGTTTATTAGATTGTATTGATGCCAATGGTATATACATAGATGGGATTGTTCCCCTTCTTAGAGAATATACTTAAAGACACACAGATTTAGAATGTAGGCAAAAAAAAAACCAGCTGCAATCCAAAGAAAAGAGAAATACTTGTTGTAGTTTTAGAAGAATTTAGATAAAATCCTAATCGTATACATGTTTTCACAGTGAATTATCTCGTTTTAAAAATAAAATTGTTAATAATTTTTACTATAAAGGTAAATTCTACTTGTTTCTATTAATTACTTTTATTCTTTTTAACCTTAATACACTTGTATGGTCACTTAACTACATAAAACTATTAAAAATAATAACAATATCTGATACAAATAACATTTTAGATGATATAAAAGGTGTGTTTGTTAATTTTTATTAATTTAAATAATTATTACTGTTACTACTAACTATGCCCAACCCAAAACTTTTGATTTTTTCGTTTCTTAATAATTTTATTTAAATGGCAAAAATAAATTTCAATAAATAATTATATTGTAAATGACCTTCGCTTTCATCTAATCTAATAAAATAATTATTTATTGAAATTTCAATTATTATTACCTTATGCTTTTGGTAAATAAATTTAAAAAAAACAGCACCTGTCTTGTTATATGATATTTTCGTTTGATTTTAGTTAAAATCCTTGGTGTTTTATTGCAACAAGTATATGGTGTGCTCATTATTATATTAAATTTATATAGCCAAAGGGAATCATTCAAAATGAATATTAGGTAATTTTAAAAGCGACCTATATTTAAGAATAAATTTAATATTTTCTCTCAATTTTTCCTGAATAAATTTATCACTTAGTTATATAATAAAAAATAATTTCACGTTAATAAAAACATTAATAAAGCGAAACCCTACTGTACTTTAGTGAAGATAAAAAATAAATAAAATACGCAAAACTATGCGCCTTAAGTGTGTACTTAATTTCACTTTGACTCGTTAATAAATAATTAAATATTCCAAACATATAATATTTATATTATTAATGTATTTTGATGATTATTAAATATTTATTATTATTATTATTAAAGTTATTGTCTTAAGACAAGTGTATCCTTCCTTTTTAATAAATAAATAAATAAATTCTCATTGTTTTTAGTCTTTAAAAAATAATGTCGGTGGGGAAAATTTTGTTTTAAATAAAAATAATTTATTAAATTTGAATTTCGTGGGGGATAACAATCGACTGATTATTTTTTTTTTGAATAAAATTCTGAGTATAAATAAATTTAATAAAGAAATTTTTAATTTGATTACATTTTTATGTTCCTTCAGTTAGAAAAACAATCGAATTAAGGTCAATTTAATATTTCTACATAAATTGTGATGCAGTGATTTGTTCTGGATTAATATTATTTTGACAAAGATATAAAACAATTTAATATGATAGGTGGTCTCTCGTCCAGTACCTGTTGTTCTAACCAGACAAAAATCCTTTTTATTACTTTATTTTCTATTCTTATTTGTTTATAAAAGATTTAATTAAATTCATTTTTTTATAATATTAATGTTATTAGTCAGTCATTACAATTTTTAACGCTTTATTTTATTTTTTTTTTTTTTGTTATTCTGTATAATCCGGTTACAAAGTATCATTTTCTACCTTTATTTTATTTTTTTGTTTGTCTGTAGTGTTGTTAAAATTCTTTAATGTTATTTTCCTTTTTTTTTTATTTTTTTAATTTATTTAAAAATATAAATCAATGTCAAAGTCAACAATGAAAAAACTTAAATGCAAAAAAAAAAATAAAAATTTATTTAGTTCAATAAAACGAAATGAATATGCAGCAGCGAACGGATTTTATTGCACATTTTTGTTTTCGTTGATTTTTATTTATGGAAAAATAAATAAATGGTAAATTATTTAATTAATTAAAGAATTTTAATTTATTTTAATTGATAAATGCAAAAAAGAATTATTTTTCTTCTACAATTTTTGGGTTTTTTTTTTTTTTTCTTTATTTACTTTTCGCGATTAAATATTCACTGTGCACAGTCGTTATACAGATTTTAGTTAAATAAAAATAATAACATTATTAAGTACAACGCAAGTAGTTTATTTTTATATGTAAATAACTATGTTAGTAGCATTTTGTTTAAATGTGGCGATCTGTCCGTTATGACAAGATCAGTGTCGTGTATTTTCCCCACATTAAAATTACAAACTCTGCTCTCACATTATAGATTCAAATCAGTCACAGAATTTTAATAAGCAAATAATCATTATTATTATTTTTTTTACGGTTTTAATTAATGAAAATTATTTATTTTGCGGTTATTTTTGCAGTTAAATTTCAGTTCATTCAGTTATAAAAATTTAATTATTTTATATGCTATTTGCTGTTGATAATTTTTCCTGTTTTGTTGCATAAAACTAGCAAATCTGAGCTAATTCTCTTGTTAATTAGTTTTATTTTTTAAACAAAATTTTCGAACTTTGCCAGTGCTTTTTGGTTAAGAAATCATAAGCAATCATTCAGCAAAAACAATAATAATAGTCCGATTGTACTAAAACGAATAAAGTGATTAATTTAAATAATAAATAAATATTATATTGGCAATAAAAATTCTATTTTTGCTTTTGCACATGTTTTTTTTGTACTTAAAATGTTTTCAATGTCGTCATTATAGTTTGTTCATGTTTTTAAATCGAAATTTTCGTATTAGTTGCTCACTGTCGTGTTAAACTTTATTCAGAATATTTTACAGAAAAAAACACTTTAGTTTTTGTTTAAAATTCTTTTATATTTTGTCCCTTTGAAACAAGTGTTGCATTGCAGTATTTAAGCTGAGGTTTTACGTCTAAAAACATCAAGAATAGAACAGTATTTGCAAACAAGCCAATACACTGATTACAGTACTATTTATTGCATGAATCATTATGCAAATGAGATTTTTAGTTTTTTCTCGTGACAAAAAATTGTCACAAAAATAATTTGCTGACACTGTGGATGCTGTGCACTGTTGTATGCCAGTATTGACTGTTGTTTCTTCTAATAAAATTTAAATTTTATTTTTTCATTGCCTCTTCTCAGCTTAGCGATACATATTTCCTTCTTTTGCATAAATTAACTCAGTTTATGACGAAATATATACATATAATAAACGTCACGAATATTTAGACTTATCATTTATTAATTTATGTTAATAAATTTATTATTATTTTAATAAACGTGATTAAAAAAAAACCGTTGTCTAATTTATTATTTTTAATCACGATAATTTTATTTATTTTGTTTTACTGTGTTTTTACCACAAAGATTGGCTAATTAATTTTTTTTTGTTTATAATTTAAAATTAAATTAAAATAAATAAATTTTCTTAATAATAAAACAAGTGTTAGTCATTCTATTCATAAAACTAAAAAATCGAAAGATCAGAACACAAGCATATTGAACTGCATTCTTTTACACTTTGTTGCTTTAAACAGCATTTATTGGTTATTTTTATTTTCTTTAAAGTATTAATAAAGTTAAAAAAAAACAACAATATACATATATTGAATGGCATTTAAAGGTTGTTGTTATTCTTATTGCTGTGATGGAGGAGGTAAAAAATGATTATGGTGTGGTAAACGACAGAGTGTCGCCATCATCAGCTGCCTGCTACTACATATATTCATTTTATTTTCTCTGTTTTTCGTCTTTAATATATATTTTTTTTCTAAATGCATTTAGTGTTTCCATGATCGTTTGATATCTTTCAAAAGATAGAAATTTTTACCACAAAAAATTTTTTTGATAGACAGTGGCGCACACGCGAAACATGTTTGCCTTTAACACGTTTAAAAAAAAAGAAGAATTTTTTCAATAATTTATTCACAATTAGTTTGTGTATGTTTTTCTTTAATTAAAAAACATCATCGGTGAATCATTTCATCTTGACATTAATTTTGTGTATTTTCTTGTGGAACAGCGTACAAAATTTAATATTTATTTATTAATCGCTATAGTTTTTATTGTGTCTGTTTGCTGTGTTGCTTGCTTTACGATAGAAAACATAAATTCTTTATGATATATATTTTTAATAAATATTTTATTTATTCACACTCGCACCAAAGTAATATTTATTTATTTAATTGGAATAAAGTTAGTTAGTTTTAATATTACTTAAGTATTTTGTTTGCTTTTTTCATAGAAATTAAATAAATATGTTTTTGTCGGTTCTACAACTACAACAGTAATAATAATAATAATATTCTTGGTAACATCATTGCGTTATTTTTTTGGTGAGCAGAGTGTTTTTTTCAATTAAAATAACTTATGCTGCTATTTAGATAAATTCTCAATGCTTGAGGAGAGTCAATGTAATTTCATATATACATATTTCTTTCTTATTAAAAAAGAATTTCTTGATGAATAATATAGTAAAAAAATAAAGAAAGACAACAACTCATTGGAGTCACAGTTACAAAAAATTATACAAACATAACTATATAGACTTTAGATTAAAAAACTAGTCAGTAAACAGCTTGTTATTTTATATTTCTCCTTCTCCACCCACTTCCTATATATATATATTTACATATATTTATTTATAATGTTGAATAAACTCTTCTTTTACATTAAAATAAACGAAGAAAAAGAAGCAGCATTTTGGACATACTAATAATAATAATAATAATAAAAATCTTTGTTGTTTTTTCGTTGCTTTTACTTCTCTCATTATGCTTGAAAAACGCGTTGAATGTTGTTCGCAACGTTAATACATTTTTGTTTTATTTAATTTTTCTGCGAGAAATAATAATGTAAAGCAATAAATGTATTAAGTGTAACAAGTGAAGTGGAATTATTATTATAATTAATTTATTAATAATGGAAAAATTATTTTGTCAACAAAAATTAAAATAGAAAAACGGCGTCAAGAATATTATTTAAGTGAGTGTGTACAGCTGTTTTTTTCTGTTGAATTAATTCATGAATAATATTTTGTGGTTACATATATGATAAATCGTTTATATATATAAAATTAGATGGAAATAATTAAGTGCATTGTCCATAAACAAATAATTTAGTGATAAAGAAAATTCAATTAGTTTGTGGTGACGTCGAATAATTACAAGATAAAGAAAAAACCATTTTTTTGTGGTAAAGAAAAAATAATTAAATAAAAAAAAAAATGATTACAAAAAGAAAGATAATAATTTTTAGTAAGTTTTAAATAAGCAAAATTTGCTTCTTCCTTTCCCATTAATCGTGGTATTTTTGTTGCTTGCACAAGTGTTTTTTTTTTCATTTTACTGTTAAAATAAATTCAGTTTATTCATAATTATTTGTGAGTGGAGTGTCTATACTCTGTTTAATTACTTAAAAAAAATATATACAAAAATTATTTTATTTTTGATAAACAAATATGGGTTTTTTTTTTTTAAAGATAAATAAAAGTCAAACTCCTCAAAGCCGGAACTATAATTTTTATCAGAAAATTGTGTGTTAATAGATTGAAGTTTCATTCAACTTGTTTTGTTGTACTGATGACAGTTGTTAATAAATTTTATCACGACTTATGTAGAAATATTTCTTAAGTTAAAAACATCTTAAGCTAGAATCTGTTGCCAGAAATGTTATTACTGCATTAAAGACACTTTAAAAGGGATAATTCAAAAACCATTTCAATACAAATTAAATTCTTTCATACACATTTTTCATACACTTTAAAACGTTTGATAATTCCTTTTCATTAAGTTAACAAAACATAGTCCTATCTAGACTTAATTCTAAATTTTTCGCAATAAATTTATTACCTTTCAATTACCTATCAAAAAAAAAAAAACTTTACTTTCTCTATAGTCACTGCAGCAGGATTTGCATAAATAATTATATAAAAACATAGCATACAATTTAAACTTCTATTCTGGGCATAAACATTTCATCTCTTTAAACCAAAGCTATAATCATTACCAGAAAACTCCACAAATACAAAGTTTCTCTGGATACATAGCTGCTCTGGCTGTAAAACAGTTTATTATTTTTTACTTTTAAACAAAAAAAGAACAAAGTAAAATGCAAAACCATCTGTGACTCTGGCAACCACAATTATAATTATGCAGACAACAGCAGACAGATAGCGAATACAACTAATGCACCATTTGCCATTTGCATAAATTTTCGTATTTATTTTTTCTTTATAATTTTCGTATTAAAAGTCTTTTATTATTCATTTCAGTCAGATTTATCAATAATAAATCGTTTATAGTAAAGTAAAAAAGAATAGAAATTCTCTTTAGATGTTTCGAGTCTACACTCTGCCGTACAAATCAGTATTCGAGCGTTATGTTTATTTTTTTGACAAAATTTTAAATACCGTAATAACATAAATTAATGATTTAGTAACAAAGTGTTAACGTGTTAATTAAGACACACAAAAAAACCGGCAAAGATTTCTTATTTTAATGGAAAATAAATAAAAAAAAATAAACACTGTGCATCACGACGATTTATTTCTTTCAAGACGTTTTTCTTATTTTATTTATTAAATTAAAATTAATTAATTAACAGTTGGTGATCTAATTAATATTTTTTCGTTGTTAATTTTCTTTTAAATTAACATTTTTTATTTATTTATTTAATTAAAGCGAAAATTGTGTAATTTTTTTTGTATATATGAAAAAGTAATTTCTAATATTTAATTTCTAAAATATTCATTATTTCTTAGTTTTTTCGTAATAATTATAACAGGTGGTGAACTTTAGCATAAAATAATTAAGTTTTAAATTAAATAAAAAAGTGTTTTACCTTATTAATTATTTTAATTTTCATTTGAATGAAACGTGTTTGTGATCGCGCGAAAAATATACAATTTAATAGTCAAATGATAACATAGAATTTTACTATAAAAAGCTGATTATGATGTAAATAAAATAAAATAAAATAAAAACATGTGCAATGAGTGTATATTAATTACAAAACAACAGCGACTAATACCACAAACGAATATTTATTTTATTAATATTTAAATAAATATTAATTAATATAAAAAATACAGCGAAATAATAATAATAATAATAAAAATGATGAAAGTGTTAAAGAATGTTTCACCTTAGCTTTAAAGAAAAAAAAAACTTTACAAGAGCTTTAACAACAGTGTTTTCATTATATTTTACCGAGAATGGTGGATACAGTTTTTTGTTTTTACTTTAATTAATTAAATTTAATTAAAAATTAATATCAATAAATGAAAATGTGTTGTGATTTAAGTTTATGTGTATTTATAATGTAACAAAAGAAAGAAATTTGCATAAATAAAAAAACGTAATAAGGGCATAATGCGTGTCTATAATATATTAACAAACAATAATAATAATAATCATCCATTTAATAATAATTTTTTAAATAATAATCAACATAATTATAATAATTATAATTTAAATAATAATAATTATGTGGTAAACAATTTTCTTATTTATTTATTTATTTATTTATTAATAGAAAAATTTTTAAAACACTTTTAAAGTCATTTTTGTTTTTTATTACACCTATTCCTATGCAATCTAATACACAGCCTACACAACAGAAACTAGGCTTGTTTATTATAAAATTATTAATTGGACAGTATAGAAGAGAATAAATAAAATGTGTTTTAATTAAAACAATGACCAAATTACATATAAATAAATATTTTTTAAGCTTTTTTTTTTTTTTTGATAAAAACAAACGTTTAAAGCAACATAATAGCAACTCAAAATGTTAAAAGTTACAAAAAGTATAAATTCTTTGTCTGACTTTAAAGCTTTTTTATGTTATTTCTTCTTATTTTTTTTTCTTCTTGTTTATTTTTTTTTTTTCGTTAATTAATTATTTAAACATAAACTTGTTTTCAGTTGTTGTTTATAGTTATGTTAGGTTCCTCTTAATTATGTCAAAGAAAAATCGGTTTAAACTAACTTTTTTTTGTTGGATTTGTTAAAACAGCATTTGTCCCAAAAATGATTAAAAATTTTACAGATTTTTAGTTTTTCTATTTTAAGTGGAAATTAAAGCTTAATTTTTCTTTATTAATCACCTGCTTTGGTAGATTATTTGTTTTCTTAAATTTCTTCATGTCCAGCAAGATTAATTAATTTACAAAAGACTTTGCCTGTGACAGATTATTCGCAATTAAGCTTTGTTTAAAAATGTGTTGCCGAAAGTTGTATAGATTATCGCAAACCCTAAGTAGCATTTAAGCTATTGTCTAGTTTTTAAGCTTTACAATAAGCTCAGAAACATTCAAATTCTATTCACCAATACATACACCAATTGATTATAATTAATATCGATAAAAATTTGCATAAATGAATAATTTATTTAATTAAAATATGAAAAAAAAAATTCATTTAAATTAATTTGGAACTAATTTGTTTATTAGCTACTGGAATTTAATTATTTTACCTATTTATATATATTAATATTAACGTTTGTTCATACAGAAAAAAATACTTTCAACCATTGTTATTTTTAGATAATCAATAAGCGAAATAATTATTATTTAACCATATAAGGTTGATTAAATTTCTTATTAAAAAGAAATATTTTATGACAAAGTAAATACCAATTTAATTGCATAATATTGCTGATAATAAATAAAACAGAAAACGATTAAAATGACTTTAAAAAAAAATGATTATTATTAATTCTTTTTTGCAATAATTATGAATTTCATTGTTTACAGGGTGATCGTACATCATGGGAATACCATACAGTAACAGTAACTCGTGTCCCTGGTTATGGTTTTGGCATAGCTGTGTCTGGTGGTCGTGATAATCCACATTTTGCCAATGGTGATCCATCAATAGCTGTTAGTGATGTGTTAAAAGGTGGACCAGCGGAAGACCGTTTACAGTAAGTTGTTTATCATTTATCATTTAAAATTTATAATAAATAAATAAAATTCTAATCTATTCAACAGAGTTAACGATCGCATTATATCTGTGAATGGTGTATCTTTAGAAAATGTTGAATATGCTACGGCTGTACAGGTGTTACGTGATAGTGGCAATACTGTAACCTTAGTTATAAAACGACGTGTGCCTAATTATAATATAATGACGTCGCCAAATCACTCACATCAGCATTCGCATAGTTTAAGCTCGACGGGTTTGGGTGGTGCAGCGACACCAGCACAACAAACAATTAAATTAATATTAAACAAAGCGAATAAAAAGGATGACTTTGGTGTTGTGCTAGGATGTAGATTATTTGTTAAAGTAAGTATTTTAAAATTAAATAATAAATGTTTAAGTAATTAATTGTTCCTGAATATTGTTATAGGAAATATCGTCAAAGGCACGCGAACAGTTAACAGCAAATGGATATACATTACAAGAAGGTGATATTGTTACACGAATTCATAACACGAATTGCAATGACTCGATGAGCTTAAAGGAATCGAAGAAAATTATTGACGGATGTAAGGAAAGACTAAACTTAGTTGTTTTGCGTGATATTGCTGTTCAATCGAATTCGGGAATGCAAAGCCCAATTTATTCTCATACGGCTCAAGTGTCAAATTGTAGTAATGTCGACGAAAGCTTTTTACCAGGTGGACAGTCATATTCGGCACAGAATTTATATGTTCAACCACCAACACGGCCGTCTGCGGTTAGCACTTTATTGGATGATAAAAGTAATTTGACGCCTCGAGGTAGATCGCGCGGACCATTAATGGATGTTTCGTTATCGCAATTGGACAGACCAAGTACACCACAAGGAGTGCTTGGTGCTGGTGCTGGATCTCATGCTAGATCGAGAAGCACGGATGAACCACCAAGACCACCGCCACCACGAGGAGAAGATTTTTATAGTTCACGACGTCAATTGTACGAAGACGATCCATTGCAGCGAAGTAAACAGTCAGCTGAGCCTCGATTTATATCTTTCCAAAAAGAGGGCAGTGTTGGAATACGATTGACTGGTGGTAATGAAGCAGGAATTTTTGTAACTGCAGTACAGCCAGGTAGTCCAGCGTCATTACAAGGTTTAACACCTGGAGATAAAATTCTTAAAGTTAATGATATGGATATGCACGGTGTAACCCGAGAAGAAGCAGTTCTTTTTTTACTTAGCTTGCAGGATCGTATCGATCTAATAGTTCAACATTGCAAGGAAGAATATGACAATGTAGTTGCTAATCAGCGAGGTGACTCATTTCATATTAAAACACATTTTCACTGCGATAATCCATCGAAAGGCGAAATGGCATTTCGCGCGGGTGATGTATTTCGTGTAATCGATACGCTACACAATGGTGTTGTTGGATCATGGCAGGTTTTACGTATTGGCCGTGGACATCAAGAAATGCAACGCGGTGTCATTCCAAATAAATCCCGTGCAGAAGAATTAGCTACTGCTCAATTCAATGCGACAAAGAAGGAAATGAATGCCTCTGAATCTCGCAGTGGATTTTTTAGACGAAGACGTTCCACACATCGACGTTCCAAATCACTTTCACGTGAGAATTGGGATGATGTAGTGTTCTCTGACTCAATATCAAAATTCCCTGCATACGAACGAGTAGTATTGCGACATCCCGGTTTTGTACGCCCCGTTGTACTATTCGGTCCAACAGCAGATCTAGCCCGAGAGAGACTTATAAAAGATTTTCCCGATAAATTCACTGCCCCATTACAAGACGATGATAAAAGTGCATCAAAGTGCGGAATTGTACGACTCTCGAATATTCGTGATATTATGGATCGCGGTAAACACGCTTTACTTGATATAACACCAAATGCCGTAGACCGCCTCAATTATGCCCAATTTTATCCAATTGTGATTTTCATGAAGGCTGACTCAAAACACATGATCAAACAATTACGTCAAGGTATACCAAAGTCAGCGCACAAGAGCTCAAAAAAATTATTGGAACAATGCCAGAAGCTGGAGCGTGTCTGGTCGCATATATTCAGCTCAAATTTTGTACTTAACGATACAGAGACTTGGTACAGAAAGTTACGCGAGTCTGTTGACCAACAACAGAGCGGTGCCGTCTGGATGTCCGAAACAAAGGTAAGATTACCGAATTCAATAATGAAACTTCTCACTATTCTAAATTAGTATAGATTTATGGAATTATTTTCGGGATCTTTTAGTTATTTTAAATGTCGTAGTCTATCTATTTGATCGATGTTTTTTATTTATTTAATTATTATTATTACTGTTAATATAAAGGATACTATGCTGGCTATTTGGGTAATTGTGTTTAACTATTTTCTTTAATTTTCATTTCTATTTCAAAACAAAAACAAACAAACAAAACAATCATTTATTCAGCGCCTTGAATTACCATCCGACATATTTCTTCCACTATTTTCACCACAAATAACAACAAATTCATGTAATTGCTGTTCTTCATCAAATTATCATCGGCCTGTATCACCAATGCCACAAGCACCACCATCATTACGACATTCAATGCCAATATCATCACAATCAATTGATTTAACATTACCGCCCACCCCATTCCAAATTGTACCAATACGTGCACAAAAGCAACAGCAATCGAATCGCAGTCATCATCAACATTCAAATTCATTGCCCGGTTTATTAATTGATAAAAGTTTACAAAGTTTATGTACATTTGGTAAATCACAAACGCCCAGCTTTGATAATTTACCAATGATGGACGATGATGAAATTAATGATTTAGATAATGAACGTAATGTTATTACTGGAGATACAGTTGCTGTTGCTACTAATAATAATAATAATAATAATAATACCAATATTAATAATAATAATGAACAATTAATTATTGATCATACATATTTTTATAGTAAATTAACAGCAGCTGTACAAAATCTTAATAATGCTTTTGATTCAAATTTAGAATTGAATACAAATTTTAATCATATTAATAATAATAATAATAATAATGGTGATACAGAATCAATTGATTCAACAACAACATTAAATGATAATAATAATTGTATAAATAATAATCATAATTTAAAAAATAATAATAATAATAATATTGAACATGTTTTAATTAATAATATATTAAATGAAAATAATAATGGTAATAATGATGTTGATAGTACAAAAATGTTACTAAAAATGACTGATGAAGATTTTGTTTAATTTTAATAAAATTATTAAAACACTTTAAATCCTTATTAAATAATTAATTATATATCAGGCGATAATTATCACATATAAAATTTGCAATTTATTTATTAGAAAAATTTTTAATTAATTAATCAAAACACCTATTCTTACTGTTGAGGAATTAACAGTCTTTTATATTTGTTTTAAATTTATTTCTCTAGCTTAAAGTTTAATTAATTAAACAAAAAAAATGAATAAATAAATATTTACTAAAGTCACTTAGTTAAATAAAATTAATAAATGCCGGATTTAAAGTGTTTTTTTTTTGTTAAACGACATTTTATTTACTTTAAGTAATTTTATCATGCGCATTAACCACATTATGTACATTGCAATTTAATTAGTGAAATTTGACCGTTTTTAGAGAATCAGCAATGTCAACCAATGTTATCATTATTATTTGTTTTTTATTTAATTAATTAATTTTAGTGTATTTTTTATATTTTCTTCTTCTAATTTGCATGTTTTATTTGTTTTTCCTTTTTATTGAAATTAACTTAAATTCTTGTACTTAAAGTAGAAGTTTTTCATTTTGTTTGTTAAATTTTTATTTAATTAAATTAATTATTACGTAATTAGTAACAAAAAAAAATTAAACGGAAATCCGTAAATAAAAGAATTTAATTAAATGTTGTGCGAGAATGATGTAATAAACGCTTTTACTGTGCTTTTTAATTGTAAAATAATTAAATTTTTGGGTGTGTCTGTGTTTTGTGGATTAAGTTTATTTTTAATGCTAATTTTGTGTGTTTTTTTTTTCTTTCATTTTTTTTTGTTTGTCTTCGCTACTCCCTACTTCCAAAAAACAATAAATATATTACTTCCGGTTTTGTTTTTAACGCTTTTGTTTGATTAAATTTTTCTTAATGAAATTTTAAAACTTTAAAAAAACAAATAATTTGCTTTCATTTTCATTCATTTTGTCCGAATATTAAATAAATAAATAAATATATATAGCCAGTTGAATCCTTATCCGATGATTTCCTTTTCCCAATGCAAACATCCCGTCTATCTTATGCATCAAGTCCTGAATCGGATCTGGAATTAAGTCCGGGACCATCTGCATCACTATCACTTGGCAATTTGCCGCAATTGGTGAAATCAAGCTCAGATCCATCGATCGCTACTAATCAGGATAATTTGGATAGGGATAGAGAGCTGAATTTGGGTGATGGAATGCCACCACCATATACGGTAAGCTTTTATTTAATGCCATCAAAAATCATTAACCATAAATTCATATAAATATTTTTAAATGGTGTTAACATGATTTTGTTTTAATTTAATTTAATTTACTTTACCTTCAATAACACTCTATTTGTCAAGAAAATAAAAGTCTAAACTTTTGAGAAACTGTTCCAAATTTAATCTATTATTTTTTATTTAGAATCCATATGATCATTCAGCTCCATCAATGGGACATCATTCTAGACGTCCAATGATGGACAGTGGCAAATATGGATTTTCAACAAACGGTGGTGGACCGCGAGGTAGTAGTTTGCCATTAGGCCAACCAGAAAATGGCACAAACTTTGCATCACCGATATCTTCGAGTGCACGTCCTCCACCGCCAATGACACATCGTGATAGCAGTGGTCAAGCCATCTATGGCGGACTCACAGGTTAGTTGTCATGCTTGGTCCAATAGTTTCCTTCATTTTTCCATAAAAATAATTATCTGACTTTTAGCTCCTGATTTACCACCACGTGTTGATCGTGCTTCTAAACCACCAGGATTATCACAGTTGCCAAATCCACAGTCACGAAGTGGCGGCACATTGGGTAGATCGGCACAGGAACGACTATTCGGTTCCAAATCGCAACAACTGGGTATCGCAAATGGTGAAGATTTGCATGATGATTACGCCACACGAACACAATTGTTAATGAACTCACCAGACAAACGTACCGGCAGTGGTAACTCATTAGATCGTCTGCACAGCTCCTTAGATCGACAGCGAGGCAGCACAAGTGTTGGTAACGGAGTTATAGTGCCGCCCGGTGTAGGCGGTGTTCCCGGTTCTAATAAAGTGATCAACAATAACGGATCATATGATAGTGTATCCAGCTATGATTCATACAACACAACGCAAATGTCCGTGCAGAATATTAGGTTAGGACCGAATGCACCTGACGATCTCAAGTCTGTTCCGAATGTCAAGTAAATTTCTCGACTTTAGTCGTCGTCTACTTATATTCAATTTATTATTTATTCTTTTGCTTTTACTTGAATTTATCTGATTTTAACTAATCAAAATAATTTTACAAATATTAACTAGTGGCGGCCGTCAACCGAATGGTACTGAATCAGCGGTAATTGGTGATAGTATGACGCCACAGCGTAATTCTAGTCATTTGCACGGCGATGGTTTACTTATGACTGGTAATCCAATGCATGAACATTCACGGAGCTTATCAACTGGTGGAAATGCAAATGATCTAAGTCGCCAAAGTACTCCTGGACGGCCAGCATATCACGGTGATGGAAGTGGTCCACGGAATATAGGTTTGTTTTGCGAAATAATTGTTTTATGTAATTTATATTTGAAGCAAATTCATTATTTATTTTTTTAATTCAGCAATGAATCCACACGATGGACGACCAACTGGTATTAGTTTAGCACAGCGTCCAAGTAATTTAGCAATAGATCCGATAAGCGGTGGCAGTCCAAGGAAACAACCACCATTCGAGACAAAAACTGATTATGGAAAATACAGGTAAATTGTCGTGTCTTTTCTATTTTGCAATAAGTTCCACAAAAATTTTCATAATTTTTTTTTAATTATCAAAACAAAAAAAAAAACAACAAACAATTATTTTTTTTTTAATTAATTTTCTTATTCTTCTTCTTTGTTATTTGAATGAAAAAAAAAAAAATGTTTAATCAATTGAAAACACACAGCCAATCAATGTTCCAGTTGAATTTACTAGCTGATAGAATGTTATCGTTCGATGGTCTCAATATATTAATATCAAAGTACAATACACTAGTTTAGATAGTTTTATTGCTATTTATATATATATAGAGAGAAAATCGTTCTTGTTATTTATTTATTAATTGTTGTTGTCTGTTATCAGTTACCACAATTTACATTTTAGCTTTATTTATCTTTATTTATTTATTTATTTAACCCTCTCGTAACCTCTACCATGTACTTTAATCTGTTTTTTTGTTTTATTTTTGCTGCTGCACTTGTTTGTCTCACACTCATTCATCCTCATTTCATTAAATACACAAAATTTTTCTTTGTAACTCATTAAAACGAATCAAATGAATCTGAATAATTACAAAATCAATAAATAAACGCAAAAAAAAAAAAAAAACAACAGTCGAAATAATTCAGCGACGCAAGCTGATTACAAATCATCGCCGAAGAGTTCAAAGATTGGTCCACCGCTGCCACAAGGTAATGGAGCAGGTAATGGTGGTACACCGTTTAAACCGGTGCCACCGCCGAAACCGAAAAATTATCGACCACCAATACAGGGCGGTGGAAATAGTAGTGGCAATGGTAATGGTAACGGTGGACAAATAAATTCAGGACAATGGGAGAATGTAAGTGAAAATTTTCAAATTGTCTTTTTATTTTAAAATTAATTTTATTGATTTATTTATTCGTGCAGGAACCAACTTCGCCTCGTTCACCTAATGGTTTTTATTATCCACCACCAAATACATCGCATTATCACCATTCAGCACAGAATACGCCAACATCACCGAATGGTAATCATATGGGTGGTAATGGTAATAATGGAATGTCTTATGGCCAGTATGTTGCTGCAGCTGATGGCAGTAATGGTCATTATGGTGGCGGACAATACGGTGGCGGTAATGGAATGTACAATGGCGGTGGTGGTGGTGGCGGTGGCGGTAGTCATCCATACGGTGGACAATACATGCATCGACCACCGATTAGTAAGTTTTTGTTTTTATCATTTGGTTTTTCTCTCATCAATTTCAAATTTCTTAATTTTTCATTTTTGTGTTCCTTAAATAGCAAACATTCACCATCCCTCCGATAGACATGCACTGGATTTGGCTAGTAGTCGAGAACAACGTGGTTCCGCATTTGAATTATATAGAAAACCACAAATCGGTGCTGGCGTTGGCCACCATCATAACATGAGGTATGTAATGTTTACAATTCAGAATTTATTCTATAATTATTACATCGTCGTCGTCTTTTAAATTAATTAATTTATTTATGGAATTTTTAATTATTATTATTTTTTATATCTCATTCCAAAGGGTTCATAATTTTATTAATTTGTTTTAATGTTCATATGTTGTTCATTCATAAATTTATCATCTCATAAAATTAATTAATTAATTTTCTTTATGCGCATGCTTTAATTAATTAATAAATAATTAATGATTTCTTATTTGTTTTATTAATTTTAAGTCAAAAATAAAAACGTTTATTCGTCGCACTAACTTTATGCGCACAAACATACAAATACATACTTAATTAATTCTCATTAAATTGTTTTTTTTTTTTTTAATTAATTAACTTAACTTAAGTACATTATTACTGTGTTTAATGCTTTTATTTTTTTGTTTTAACTTAACTTAACTTTTTACTTAAACTAACCCAAAAACAAAAGAATAAGAAAGAAAAGAAACTTTATAAAAAACTGGATTTTGGTGATTTTGTTTTTTTTTTATTTAAATTAATTAATAAAATTTAATTATTTAGTTTTTTTAGAAGAAATTAATTAAATTTATTTATTTTTTCTTAAAGGAAAAACTTTAATTAAATTAAAAAATTGGGTTTGTTACTTTGTGGTTTTACTAATTAATTAAATAATTAATTCGGCAAATTATTTTAAAATTAAAAAGAAATTAAAAAAATTAAATAATTATGTGTGAGTGTGTTGGTGTGCGTGTGAAAGTTAGTGCATGGTAAAAAAAAAAAACAAGCAAAAAAAGACAATCTCTATCAGGCAAAAATTAATTAAAAATAATTAATCCCTGCGAGGACAAAACAAATTACTTTAGGCAATGAGGCGAACAATTATAATTTTTAACAGTATTTTCCCCTTTGTTTGTTTTGTTCTCGTTTCTTTAACACTTTTAAATATATGTTTTTAATCCAAAAAAAAAAAAATATATATTATTAATTAAATACAAAATTAGCGATTTGGAGCAACAACAACAGCAGCAGTCACATTATCATCTGCTTCAGCAGCAACAACAGCGTTATAAACGTGATCCGGATGGACATTATGGCAATCGTACTGTAATTACTGATAATAATGGTATTATGATGTTAACAAATGACTTGAATGGAGCCCATTTGCGACAACAACAAGAGTATTATGCATCACATATGTCACCATCGACAACGCCACCACCATTGCCGCCACCGTTAAAGCCAAAACGTAAAAATTCCGTATTGAAATCAATTAAAAATGCATTTATCAAAACGACAAAACCATTGCGACGCCAAAACAGCATGATTGAAACGTCGACACCAATGTCGCCAAGTGGAACACGTAAATTGCGACCGGTTCGCCGTCAGCAATCTATGCTTGAGGCAACATACAGCAATCGACAGAATCAAAATCAACAGAATATGAATCAATTGATGATGATGGAAATGGATGTGTCAGATTTACAACGCAATGGGGCAATGGCTCCAGTCTATATCGATCAATATGGGAGAATAATGATGCCAGTACGACATGAACCGTTTTATCAAAACAATGGAAATAGGAGCATGCGAGGTGGTAGCAATAGTCGTGACCTAGAAAGTACATATCAAAATCTTGAAGAATCAGAATCCATGTATGGAAATATGAGAGGAACAAATGAGAATTTATATGCTAATCGGGCATTAATTGAGCTGGAAAGACAAGCAGCAAATAGTGAATTAGAAGGTAGAGGAACTGGACGCAGAATTATTCGACGACATAGTATGGCTGATCGTAGTGTCGTTGGGCCAATGTATCGACAGATTTCTAGAGATCAAAATGGACAGAATGCAAATGCTAATATGGACGAGTCTGTTTATCAGAGCCGAGGCGGATCGTACATGATTGATAATAATCGTGCAGCGAATGATCTTATGCGTGATCGACATATGATTGATAGTCGCAGTATGGGACGTCGTGACAATCTGAAAGTGCGACGTGCCGATAGTTTTAATTCGTGTAATGTTGGCGCAGTGGATCCGATTTATCAAAGTCGCAGAGAAATGCATAGGGATCATTTATATCAGAGTCGCAAAGAAATGCAGGAGCGAATACATCAGGGCAGAAAAGAATCAGAAAGAATTGTTGGTGGTTCAGGAATTATAGAACCGCTAACAAGAGGTCGTGATGGTGAGTCTCCTGTTTCATCAGGAAGTCGATCATCTAACGATCCGGTTTATCAAACAAGAAAAGAATTGAAAGAGAATGGCTTTAAAACTCGAACACAATTAAGGGAGCATTTATATCAGACTCGACGTGAAACTATGGAATCCATGGCGGAACCAATTTATGTAGCATCACGTCGCCACCACGAAGGTACTCCAATAAGAGAGCATGATGCGATTCGAGAATCTAAAGAATCAGGTCTCGATGATCCAACGCCAACATCGACTAGTGATAATTTAGCATCTGGCTCTGCGGACGTTTGTGGATTATCGCCATGCAGCACCGATAAAAGTCCAGAAAAAAGTTTGCTAATTGAAGTTATGGCCGCCATGGCGATCAAAGAAAGTGAATCTGATGAGATAATACGGCTAGAACAAGAACAAATCAATGGACAAATTGTGGTCACAACTACTTGCATTGATGAAACAGATGATGCTAAGAACAGAGAAAAGAAATGCCAAGAGCATTTAAATGATTTAGGTCAAGATTTAAATTTTATTGATTCTAATGATGATACACTTACAAGTACCACAAAGGACTCCATTGATATATCAAACACTTTAATTTGTGAAGATGGAAGATCGCCACAGCAATCAATGCCGTCGACACCAATGAGTGTCCGCAGTGCACGCATTCCATATCATCTGTCAAATATAATTAAACGAACGGCACCAGCACCAATGCCACCAACCTCACCGACAATTGATTTTGACGCAGATAATTTTCCAACTACTCTACCAACTCCGATGGATATTAAAGAACCTTTAATGCCATTGGCTGGACAAGTGTATGCCAGTCGCACATCCATAGAAACACAATACATATCTCAGGCTAGTCTTCCGGTTGGACCACCAAATGCCCAAAGTACACCGTACGCTAGTGAAATGTCGTTACCAAAACTACAAATACCTCCGCCACCAACATCATTACTAACATCACAACTACCTACTGATACATCACATTCGCTGCCTACACAGCAGCCACCAATTACACGTCGTGGTATTTTCGATGAATCTGGTGGCATATTGGCTGATCCCATATGGGATGTCTCACTAGTAATACCACCCGGTGCTATACCAGCCGGTGTTACACAAGAAATCTATTTTACCATCTCTGACCCTCGGATTAGCAAATCTATTGGTGGACCACCACTCGATATGGAAAATGGTACTTGTTCTATTTCTTATCCTTAACACTGTTTTTTTTTTTTTTTATTTTTGATTTGCTGACAAATCTGTTTGTGTTTTTCTTTAATTTTGCGTAATTTTCTTTTGTTGTAATTACTATTTGTTGTTGTAAATTAAATTAAAAATATTTTTTTTTTTAAATTTTTGGATGACTTATCTACACTTTCAGCAACATAAACACATCACAAAAGCATTGTTTAATTAATTAATTTTCTCTATTTTACAAGAAAAATATATTTTTCCTTCATCTAAACCTACAATGCACTGATTTTACTATCAAATATCCAACTATCTACCTATCCAATTACTATTGCACATAATTATGTGATTATTTTTTTTTTTTTATAATCAGAATGAATGTTTGTTTTGTATGTTTGTTAAATATTTATTTAATTAAATTATTTTTTGGTTTGGTTTGGTATTTAGTATCTTATTTTATGTAAATTTGCACCATAATGCACAGTTAAAAGAATTTTATTAACAAATGGTGTATGGTGATTAGAAATTTTCTATTTACAATTGTTGCATGATTTATTTTATTAATAATTAATCACCATTTAAACACACACACAAAAAAAAAAACAATAACACAAATAGTATAAATTATTAATTTAAATAATTAATTATTAGATATGTAATTATTAAGTTTTATTTAGTTTTAAACACGTTGTTTGTATTTTTTTAAATAAATAAAAGTTAGAATTGTGACAAATAAAAAACCACTTTGCTTTGGTTGTTGTCTGTGATATCTAGTTTACCTTTTGCGTTTTGTCACAGATCAGCAAAGACACATTGTTTAATATAACAATTTTTCTGTATAATATTTTTTAAAATTAATTATAATTATAAATAATAATTATAATTAATTAATAAAATTATTAAAAATTAATACAAATTATTTTTTTTTATAGGTGAAACAATGCTCTCACCACTAGTAATGTGTGGACCACAAGGTTTAGAATTTAATATACCAGTTACATTAAATATACCACATTGTGCTGGTAATACAACATCATTAGGTTTATCATTAAAGGCAACCGACAGTGAAAATAATTTAAAAACAAATTGGGATAATATTGAATTGCCTAGCAATACAGCTGCCCACACTGTATCCGTTAAAGTTGATCATTTTTGATCATTTTATTTTTAATTCTATTAACTTAAAGTAAATAATTTAAGCGCGAGGAATAAAAGGTGCCACAAGTATAGCTGCCGCTTTGTTTATTTTAATTAAATTCAATTGTTTTGTTTTCTTTTTTTAATCATTTATCAATAATAATTTTACATAATCAATAAATTTATATAATTATCATTAAATAATTAATGTGAATGTAAATAGTTTTTAAGTTTTGTTTATAAATTTGTTTATTAAATAAAATAAAGAATAAAGAGGAGAAAAAATTATGAAAAGATAAAAAAAATGTATAGCCAAAGTATATAAAAAAAAAGGTGAAAAATTAAAGAATAGAGGAGAAATTATATAAATAAATTGTAAAACTCATTGTCTTAATAATAAAATAATAATAAAAATAATAATAAAATCATAAAAACCTTCTTTTCTATTTTGGCATGACCAAATTATATCGCCAGATATGGCAAAGCATGAGCATTTGGAGTCCTATATAATCCCAATTGTTTTGTAGCCATTAATGTGTGACGACGCATCGCCTCTTGTATTTCCTGTACAGTAATTGGTTGGACACCGTCACTACCACGTCCTTGTGTTACTTCCGGACAAATTTTTAACATTTGGTAAGATAACCCTTAAAAAAGAAAATTTTATTAAAAAGAAAATAATAATTAAAGCACAAAAATTCACTTATTACCAGTCTGATTGCTGAACGGATGATTGTTTATACGATTAGCCGTGTTTAGACGTGTTAATATTGCAAAATCAACTAAAGTTGCTATTGTTTCATGGATAAGATGCGCTAGAATAGCGAGTACATTTGATTTGAGAACAACATCTGCTGGTATTTTGAGCCAGGAACGTAATTTTGTACGCATTTTAACGGAATTGCGACTGCAAAATGATGTACGACGAGCCTCATTGTAGTCACGATATTGTGTCCCGGTTAGCGATAATGCTATTTGATCGGCACGGAACCATCTGCGAGTTTTCTGTTCATCAAATTTCTCCGGAACATCACGTCCTTCACTATCTGATTTGTCATTACCATCTTGATCATCACTCGGTGCCGTTGGCCGCCCAGACATTAAATCTTGCAATCTCTGTCTAATTCGAATATCTTTTAAATGCTTATGCATACGAAATATTTTATTTGGATGTTTGCGCATCATATGCTCAAAATCACATTGGTGTGGCTCGGGTACACCTTTACGTGCAATTGCGAGCTCTATAACTTCTTGCACAATGGCGTACAATTGCTGATGTACGATTTTTTCCACCAAAATAACTGTCGCCCGCAATGGAGTCGCACAATCACCAAAACCACGCATTATGTCTGATATTTCTGATGAAAATATTGGTACAAATTCATTATTTGTATCATTATTTGCTGTATTTTGTGTTTGTGCACTAGTCATTGCCGAATTTGAATTTGTACGTGCCTTTTTTGTTGGCACAACATGATTCTCTCGTGATGACATTTTTTATCACGTATAAACGAGGTACGAATATCAAATCTGTAATTATGAAACTATGCATTATTTAATTGCTTTTAAAAAGCAAAAGAAAAGAAACAAATCATAAATTTTGCATAAAAAAACAAATACCATAACCTTACTTTTCATAAACTTAAAAATAAAGCATTTAATAATATTTAGAACAACTTTAAATTGTTGTTAAAATTAACATAATTAATAAAAAATATTTATATCCGTATTTAATTTAATTTAATATTTTAATTTAATGAATTAATTTATTTAAATTAAATTATTTTATTTAAATCATTTGTTCAATATTAAAGCATATAACGGAATGTCAAACTACAGTGTAGCCAACATTGCAAAATAAAATATTTTATATATAAAGTGAATCTGCATTACCGACAGTAAAAACCATTTTAAGCGGTCATTTTAATTCAAATGTTCACAATTAATTTTTAATTAAAAGAATAATGCTGTTTAATAAATGTTTATTAAATATTAATTATATATAATTATAAATTAATGTTTTACTTTTAAGTAAAGCATTGCACTAATAAAGGATTTTTCTTTTAATGTATTTGAAGAGGATCCATAATGACATTGGAATAAAAAAAGAAATTTTCTCACACAATTTTGTTGGTTTTTTTTTTACAAATATTTCCTTCATTTTATTTTATTTAAATTAATTATTTAATTCTGTTTATAAATTATTCAATTCTATATATTTTTTATTATTTTTATTATAAATTAGTAATAAATATAAAGTACTTAAACTATAACAAAAATTAATTCTCTGATAAATAAAAAATATTTTCTCTTTCTCAAATAAATTTCAACGAAGCTTTTTTCTTGGCAAAATTTTCAAAAAAAAAATAATTTTTTCTAATTATTTCACAAATAAATTAAATTACAATAAAAATTATTTCAATAATTAAATGATATACAAGTTGCCGGCAGGAAGAAGTTCAGAAAAAGTGATTGATTACAACATGGATCAATTAGAGAACGAACAAACAAAAACGGTGTTAATTACTTAATACTGGATGTTGTTTTTCTTTTCTATTAATTAATTAAAGAAATTATAAAATTGTGTATGCTTCTAAGAGGCTAGGCACAAGTGCACCCTACCTACCCTTATTATTTTTATATTTATTTCTCGGTATATATATATTTATAATTAAATTAAGAGATGTGAGAAAAAAACATTAAAATAAAATTTAACAACAAATTAAAAACTTATAAACAACGAAAGACATTTTCTGTTAATTTCTTTTTTTTTAATTATAAAAATAATAATATTAATTATGTATCTTACTTAAATTACGCTTATGATATATATATATGTATATATATATTTTAATAATATTAATTAATTAAAAAAACAAAAAAATAATTAAATTATTAAAAACGGACAATATTTCCTCTCTTTTTTTGTTTAATAAATAATTTTTCATCATATCATTTCTTTAATTCTTAATTTTTCTTTTTGCCTTTTCTTATACTTCTATTATTAATTAATTAATGAAAATTATAATTATAATAATATTAATAATAATAAATTTAACTGCTACTAGTACCCCCTATCAATTCATCACATATTTTAACAAGTTCCTCGTTCTCCCTTGTTTTCTGTTGTAATTGTTCTTTTGTTGATAATCTAGAAACTTCCTCCTTTTTAAGTAGTGCCTTTAATCGGGTAATCTCTTGTGCATGATTCTTTGTTAAACTATCCAATTTATTATTGGCACTACAATTATAAACAAACATAATTAAATAACATAAGCACTCAACAAATCACACACGATGGTGCATTCAAAAAATAAAAACAAAACTAACATTTCCAATTGTGCCATTGCGTGCCCTTTTAGTTTCTCATAACGTTGCTCCTGTTGCCGTAAATTTTCAAAGTTTTGTTGTTTTTCCTTTATTAACATTTCTTTTGCCTCTAATAACGCTATTGTTTTTTGTTTACTTCGTTCGTATTTTGCATTTAAATCAGAAAACGTTGTTTCTAATGATGTTAAATGTTGAAAATTTAGGTCACGTGCACTGATCAATTCGGCACATTTATTCTCATAATTTTTGCCAATTTGTTCCTTTTCTGAGATTAATTCCGCTATTGCTTTTTCATATGCTTCCATAACACCACTAAAAATAATTATTTTATTATTATCAATTTTTAAATATCATACAATTGCCGCCACCCACCTTAATTTCGCGATACACTTATCCTTTTCTGTGATTCTCTTTAATAATGTTTCCTCACGGATTTCAGCTTCTTTGAGTTTCTTTTCAATATCTTCCGTTTTTAAACTAAAAATTATAAACAGAAAGACACGTTTTTAATGCATAAACATAACAATTAAATGACCATCGATGGATTAATAAAATTTCTTCACTTACACTTCATTCTTTATTTTCTTTTCCAATTCTGCCATTTTATATTCTTGTTTTTCGTCTTGTTCAGCACTAAAAAAGCAACAAAACACATAAATTAATTAGTTTTTACAAAATTGCACACAATTAAATTAAATAAAGTAATTAAATTTATTTTAAACAATAATAATAATTCACACTGTTTATAGTGGTGTGTCTCTTCTTTATTGATATTCAACACTTTTTATAGTAGAAAGTTGATTATTTTTTCTCTTAAACGCGATAAAATTAATTAATAAAAATCATTTCCCTTTAATGGTCAACAGATTATTACATTAAACATAAATTATGATATATGTTTGTTAATACTTGCAGTGCCAATAATAAATTGGATAGTTTGGCAAATAATCATGCACAAAATTTAACATAATAAAAGGCACTACTTAAAGATGAGAAAGTGTCCAGATTATCACCAAAGGAACAATAATCACAGAAAACATGGGAGAGCAGTTAAATTTATAATGAAAATATTATAAATTGAATTAACTTATTAAATGGCAATATTATTAAAAACTGTTTAGCAATTTTTAAGCGTGGGCAGCATTCAATCGTTCGTTTTTTTTAGATTGTTTCTCAACCGCGGACAACATTATTGTGCCCACATTGATAAAGAAAAAATAAAACACAATTTTTACCTCATATTGTTGTCAAAAGAACTTTTAACATCGTTCCCGACTTTCAAATCTTGTATACAATCAACACTCATCGTTGTATTATTATCATGTCCCTGAAAAAAAAAACAAACATTAATCAATACATCTATATATATATAAAGAGAAAAGTAATACAGAATACATGTTTTGCCCAAATATGAATCGAAAATTTATAATCAATAAAGTTTAAAAACTGGGCATTGATTTAGTAAAAAATTTACCTTTAAATTATGATTTAAATGTTTATTTGTCTTATCTACAACTTTATCAGGTATTCTTAACGTTTTACTACTGCCAATTATGTAATTATCATATAAACTTGAATTATTATCAACTTTACTATTTTCTTCTTTCACCAATAATTCTTCCGCTTCTTTTTTTTCCTGTTTTATAACAGAAAAAACTTTTATTTCTTTTTCTTCTATATTTTTATTATCCAAATGTTGATGATGATTTGTAGTGTTGTTGTGTTCACCAATTAATAATGTTTCATTTACTTTATAACTGCCACTATTATTATTATTATCATTAAAACCACTTTCAACATATGATATTTCCTCTTCTGTTGGACTTAACTTCACTGGAAATATTTTATTTGTATTTTGAGATTGTTGTGATTGCCTTAGTTGTTGATGATGTTGTGGAAATTGTCTTAAACCGACAAGTGGATCAAATTGTAATAATAATGAACTTCTATCGTCTGGTATTTTATTATCTCCTTTAGTTAAAAGAAAATCAAAATCAGATTGATTGAATATTACTGAAATAAATAAAAATAATTTTTATTAATAGAAAAATTTATTCTTGTCATAAATATGTCACTAAAAAGAAAAATATTCTCATTCTAAATGACAGAAGTTTCTTTCCACTATATTATTCCAACAAATAAGATCACACCAAAAACCACACCAAATATATATATATTATTATTGTAATTACCATTTATTTATTTAATTATCAGATATGTAAGAAATTTATTTAAATTTAATTTTACAGAAAAACATGAGACACTTTTATTGATAGAAAAAAAAATTATGCTCTTGCTACTACGATGATGACAGGAACTGTAAAAGGCTACACATATACTATATTAAATATGCGCAGACGACAGCTCAGCACCATTTCTATACAGTTCCACCAACACAACATAAGAAAGTGTCTCATTCTCAAACAAAAAAACATGAATTTAGTACACAACAAAATTTGACAGCAAAATTAAAGCTACTATTATTATGTGAGTATCATTTGACATGCATTTAATTTTATTGAAGAGAGTGGGCTGATGATACATACTTCTTTTTTTCCCATTCATACACATAACATAATGTAGTTTACTCTCTTAAAAATTAATCATAATATAAATTCTCTCTCAAACACATACACATATACACTTGTCACTACACGTATTATTATTTTAAAAAAAATTATATATACAAAATAGGGTGTTACAAAAATAAAACCCAACCATTAATCAATCCATCAACAGGGTATTTTTTAAGCATAGAAAAAAACACAACTACATTGGGGCCTAATATAAAATTGATTGCTTTATGTCTGCTCCACAGAGCTTTTCAATGTGTTGGGGTTCTCGTTGGTTGGTTTGTCGATTTGGTAATATTTTGTTAAAAAAATAAATGTTTATTTCTTACATTTAAAATTAATTAATTAATTAAATAATATGTTGTGGGTGGATGAGTTTTTATTTCATTACACACACAACACACTGTGTTTCTTATTTATAAAATATTTTAATCAAAATGCAACAAATAAAAAATAGGCTAAGCACCAGCGGAGAAATATAATCAATTGTGAATACAGTCAGGCAGGCAGGCAGGCATGCTAGTTTTAGTATTAAATAATAAATAAATACTTTAAATTCCATTTATGGCTTTTCTTTACAAATCATCCATAAACGGTACAATGACGCATATATGTAATCAACTACAGCAGGTTATTTAAACCTTGAAATTAAGCTATCATGCGTGGTATATTGGGTATATATATACTTAATAAAAAGAAATAAACTTTTTATTTACTTTAAGTCGTTCGACGACTAGACACAAAACCATAAGAAACTTAAAATAAAAACCAAAACCAAAATCAAAATAAAATCATAAACCAAAAAGAAAACATAAAAAGTAGTCTTACATCCTTTGGATGATTGAAATTCACTGTCGGGAAACGTTGTAAATTCATCAGGATTACTATCGCCGCTTCTACTAATGCCAATTCCAAATGGAAATGACATTTCACCATTATTTATCTTCTTTAAATCAATATCATCGCCACAACCAACATCCTGCGTTACTATTGGTGATGATTTTAAGCTTTTTGGTGGTGTCTTTGGCTTCTTAAATGCAACATCAAAATCGGCATTTAAATTCTCTTCAAAAGCTACCTTCTCCTGTATATCATTTTGTTTGCTACACTTGATATCTGTATTTGATGAAAATGAATTATTTCCAGTTATGATTTGTCCATCAATTCCATCAGCCATCTGAGGTGTAAATAAATCATTTCTAACTAATAAACGTTGATTAGTTGACACATCATCGGCACACTCTTCCCAATCCATACTCTCCACTGGCATTGTGTGAAATGCTTCAGTATATTGTGTTGGTAATTTATTCGATTCCATTGGAAAAATATTTCTTGCAAAATAATTATCATCGATTTCCTTTAACGATGTCGCTGAATTTGTCTTAGAAATAGCACAATCATTTTCAATATCTGTTGTTGTCGCTAAATCATCCACTGTTGTCGTCGTATTCAAACAAGTCTCTGATCTACAATCATCAATCGGTACTGTTTCATTTAAATTCTCTTCAACATTCACTGCCTCATTTAACGTTTGATTGATATTCAATTGATATTGACTAGGCGATTTTACTGTTGTTTTTGACGATGTAAAATCCGAACTTAAACGTTCCTCATTATAGTCACCACTTTCCGTGTCCTGCGATTGTAATTCACTTAAATCTATGTTCATATCTTTAGTGAGATTCATTTCTTCATTTGATGGAATTAAATCGACACCACGGAAACTTCTCTCTGTAGACAGTGGTGTTGTACTGCTAAAACTATTATCACAATGCTTTAGTTCCAATTCTAAATCAATGGCCCGTTTAAAATGTTCATCATTTGCATCAAGAGTTTTATTTATGCTATAGCATGTATCATTTATCATAACATTATTAGTGTTATTATGCAAATTTATTGGTTCAACATTATTATGTTCCAACGATCGTAAATCATTATCATTTGTCGATGCAATATTATTATTTGATAAATCAACAATTCCATTTATTATATCATTATTTTCTTGTTTTTCTTTAACATTCATAATTTCATTTGAATCATCTTGTTTTACTGAAATTAAATTCAAATTATTATTATTACTTTCAGGACAATCAACAATATTATTCTCATCAATTGAACTATTATTAGAATTGTTTAAATTTGATGATGTTATTTCTGATTGTTGTGTTGTTGTGCTATTATTATTATTGAAAATTACTGTTTGCTCTGATGATACAGACGCATTACTATATTCTAAAGATGTATGCTCTGCTGTATTATCATTATTATTATTATTAACAAATGTACTTGTTGAATCAACAAATGTAGTTTGCTGTTGTTGTTGCTGCTGCTGCTGCTGCTGTTGTTTTACTTCTTTTTCCGACAATATTTTCGAATTTAATGATGGTATTTCTAAATCAGTTGTTGTTATTGTTGTTACATTATTATTATCATAAGAATTTACAAAATAAGCCGCCTCATTATCCTTTTCCATCGGCATATTATTAATAATTTCATTTAGATTTGTTGTACAATTAAATGAATGACATTCCATAAAACTTTCATCATCCGATGATTGATTTAAATCATTATCAGGAAGAGGAGGTTGTATACAATTATTATTTTCTAATTAAGTGTGTTTTGTGTGTTTAAATATAAATAAAAATAAAAAAAAACATAATATTGAAATAATTAAATAAAATTAAAGTGGTGGAATTAAATAATTAAACATTCCTATTACACAACAAATAATTAACGAACCAACTAGTTAATTTTGTGTAAATTGTACAAATGCAAGCCATAGCAAGTGTGTGTAAAAGGAGAAATTAATATTTATAAAAAAAAAAAATGCCGGAATGGAAGGAACACTTACGTCGTACTGAAACTGTATCATTTAATCCACTATTTGCAGGACTAAATGTACAATTTTCATTATCCTTAGTAGTTGTTGTAACTGGTGTTCGATAGGCCGATTGTTGTGATCCTAAAAAAGCACAAAAATTTAATTAATTTCACAGAAATATTATTATTTTTTATACTAAGAACCTTCACTCGTTAATTGACGTGGTGTTGTCGGTGCAATTAGAATATCCGGTAATATTGACTTTCCCAAAAATATATTAATATTCTCTTCACAATCTACTGGCTTCTGTTGTTTTACATTTATTATCTCATTGGTTGTTACAATAACATCACTATTATTTCGTTGATAATCACCAATTAATCCACTATTATTATTATCTGTGGTTATAGTAGATGCTGTTTTTGGTAATTTTTTTCCCTGATAAAATGCAAAACAAAAACGATTAGACAATTGTATAGCCCTAATTGAACGTACAAATAATGTAAAGAAATATAAAAACATTTTTATTTTTGTATATCTTTTGATACGATGAAATATTATTATTGTAGTTTCAATGAAATTATTCATTATTATTATTATTTTTAGTTTTGTAATTAATTTTGTCTATTTTTTGGATTTTTTCTTCAATAAATTAACAATTAAATGACAACAAGGTAACAATTTAGCGAAAATTTTCAATAAAATTAATAAACAAGAAAACAAAAAACAGATAATAAAAGATTTAAGATTCTCCACAATAAATTAAATAAAAAATAAAAATTGATTTTTCTTCTTTTTTGTTTGTTTTCTTAATTAATTATATATATAAAAAAAAAAAATGCAAAAAAAAAAAAACAAAATTAAATCATTTCGCGACAAGTCAATAATCTCCCTCTGTGACAAACAAACAAATACAAAAATAGAAAGACAAAAAATAAAAATAATAATAAACAAAGTAATCGGGAAAATTCAAATAAAATTTTCACAGTGAAAAAATTTTAATTTAAAAACAAAGATCGCTTTACGGCTTACTTTTCCATATTAATATAAAGAAGAAAGAATGTAGAAAAAACAGGGTAATACTTGCAGCATCAAATACTTAAAACAGATTAAAGTGACTTTAATATAAATACTAGAAAATAATTCAACATTTTATTCAATAGTAATAATCCTTTGACAAAGTGTTATCTTCGTACGAAATAATACGAATAAATACTATGTTAAAAATGTATCATACAAAACGGGGTCATCAGCGAAAAACAGATCGTAAGGTGAAATTAAAATTAATTAAATTATTTACATTCAATCTGTATTGTGGCGCAGCAGACAAAAGCTTACAATAAAATAGTTGAAAACAGATGTTTATAACCGCAAAATTACGCGCCACGGAAAAATACAGACAATAAAGTATTATTTATTATTGTCTCAATAGAATCTCTATTCTGTCTTCTCCAATAATACTTTTATTTATTTATTTAAAATATATAATATATCGACTGTTATTGTCGCGTCGTTGGCTGCTGTTCGTCGTCGTCGTTAATGTTTTAATTATTTTAAGGCCACAAAAATTAAAAATAATTTTAGTCATAATAAATATTGCAACAAATACATGAATAGCAACAATAATAAACATAATTTTAGATAAAAATAGAACAATTTTAAAGAACATCATTGCGTTTTAACTAATTAAATTATTCATATTACCATCATATTTCTATCATCTGTTAATAAATCAGCAACAAGATTATCTTTACTATTTTTGATTAGAATTTCTTCATTATTATGTTGTGAGTCCACAACATTATTTATTATCTTTTCTTCTGATGTTTCTACAATATCGCTTGTCACATTATTATTATTATGATTATGTCGAGGAGAACTTCTTAAAATTTTCGTCAATATAAAATCCATAATTAAATTAAATTAATTAATTACACAATAAACACTTGAAGTCAAACAAAACCACAAAAAATAAACTAAAAACCTCTTATCTAAACTGAATGATTTATTAATTATATTCTTTTAAAACTAGAAATGTACTCCTCTCGAGTACGTTATAAAAAAAATACTAAATATCTATATTATTAATAATAGTAACGACGAAAAAGAAAAAAGAATTTCTTCTCATCATCGACAACCAGAATAAAAAATAATTAACTTGATGAGAGATGAAGATCAGAGATATTTTTTTTTTTTACTCAAATAAAATATAAATTAATTAAATAAAAATTTCACTGTATTTACTGTTGTTACTTCGCATTACAAATTAAAAACAACAATAAGATAATTAGAAGCAAAAAAAGCAACAGAAAAATTTAAATATACAAAGCAGCAATGTCGTCGTCGTTTCTACTATTCAAGAAAATATCTCTCCTCCTCACAAATCCCAATAATATTAATTAATTACTTAAGAGAATAGTATAATAACAGAATATTACTATCACAGAACCAACAAAAACCAAATTATTTATAAATCTATTTCTGAAAATCATTTCTTAATACAAATAAACATTTTATATTTCCCTATTTTCCCATATTCTGGCAGAAAAACTATATAGACTACAAAGAAAACGTAAGAAAAAATAAATGGGGGAGAGGAGAGACTAAAAATAGTATTTAACGAGGGCAATTTAAATATAATTTCAATATATAATTAATAAAATAAAACTGTTAACACAACGCCAAAGTGTAATGCAACTTAAAAAATGAAATTCTCACATAGAATAGAACTAGATCAACACATTCTTACGATAAACCATTAGATGATGATGCTCATCAAAAGATAAATTGTGACATAATTGTTTATAAATTAATGATTTATTCACTAACATAAAAATAATAATAAATTGCAAAGTAAAATAGAAAATTTCATAAACCCATTCATTGATCTTGACATTAAAATATCAATTTTAATTAGAAAAAATGCGTGCACGATAAATGTTAAATAAACAATAATAAAAAATAAGAGCAAATTACTATTGTTTCAATTTTCTTTTCTCTCTGAATAATAAATAAATTAATTTCCTCATTAAATTTTAATCATTAAAGGTTATGGAACTTTACACCATATTCATGTAAAACTAGAAAACAATAAATTTCGTTTTGTATAACATATAAATCTAACATGATTTTCCAGATAAATACATTTAATATCCCAATTGGAAAACTATTAATATATATGTATATAAATACATTAATAAAAAGTCTGCATAAAATACTTGTCAAAAGACAGTATGTTCTTTTCCATCAATTTAAAAATAACTCTTTTCTTCTTAACACTTGTATATATATTTATCCATCTGTTAAAAAACATATCTGAAATTAACAAAGTTTGTAGAAATAACAAAAAAACTAATTAACAACTTGTCGTATGTCGCTTAAAAACTAAAAGAATTTTATAATATACATTCGCCCATGGTTTAAAATCCACAGTTTTTATTAAAAATAATTAATAAATAAAATTTATATTAATAATAATAAAAATATTTAATACTAGTAGGCGTCTAGACAAAATTATTTAATAAAAATGTCAAAAAAAAAATAAATACAAATTCAAAAGAAAATGAAAAAATTAAATCAGATTGACAATAAACCTCAATTTCGCGTTTACCTTTCTCCTAATTAACGTAACATTGCCCATAATTAATCATAAAATTACAATTTTTAATTTAAATAAATTGAAATTTTTTCTTCATAACTTAAACGCACATAAATAAAAAAAATCTAATAAACAGTCATTGTGTTCATATGACGAACAAAAATTTAATGAAATAAATAAAAAATATAATTTTAATCAAGTAAACTACTTAATCCGTTTGTGTACAATTATTTATAAATTGTCATCATAAAATACCGTCAGAAACGAACAGTTTAATGTATTTTTCCATTATTATTTCATTTCCTATCATTGTACAATTAATTAATTAATATTTCTTCCGGTTTTACCTATATTCCACCACTGGATTTAACTATTTGGCTTCTTTATTTCAACAATTGAAAATGTTATGACTCAACAACTACTAAAATAAAAGCAATACGTGATAATTATTTATTCAATAACAAATTAGGATAATAATAATAAAAACAAAATATTAAAAATTTCTACATATATTTATTACATCTGCAAAACAGATAGACAGACATAATCAATATTTATGTTTTTCTGCATTAAATTTTGCACTATATAGAGAATAAACTGCAGTTAAATATTGTGACAAAGACATGCTAAAATTGTATTATTTTTCCTTTATTAAACCTCACATGTTTTCCATGCAGTAAAATGAGTCATAGTGAAAATTCCAGTATTATGAAAAATGATTCAATGGAGCAATACTCTCTTTGTAGTAAAATAATTACCGGTTGAAAGTAGAATAAATATAAAACTTTGTCCCATATATGTAACAACAATAATTAAATATGCCAATCACGATTCATGAAAAAATATAGAAAAACAATTATAAACACGATAAAGTTAACAACACAAAAAATAAATACCCTTGAATTTTGATTAACTTTTTTTTATATAAATCAAGATCAATATCAAATTACACAATGAAAAATTCACATAAATAAAATTGTTATTTTGCGTTTTTTTTTTTTGCCCGCCAAATGAAGTGTCAAGTTCTATGAGTCTAAGTTGTTATCATGCCATTGCAAATTCTTTACATACCTGATTATGTAATGATAAATACGTGTTATCCTTATCAACACTTAATCAACAAAATAATTATGCGTATAATTAATTTACACAACAAAGAGTAAATTGTTTTAATCAAAAATAACAAACTTATGCCTCGACTGATGTTAATTTTACTCTGTTTGTCGTCTTATCGGCCATATTACAACCTTTTTTTATTACAATTTTATTTATTTATAATTTTCGATTCAATGAAATACACTAGAGCGAATATTTTGTGGTTTTATTTCTCCTTTATGTCATTACTAATGTAGGAATTTCTTTAATAGAGAAATAAAAGAAATCATGCGCTTTATTATGTAAATTGTACAAATTTTTTGTCCCAAATCCATCAATGTAACGAATTTTAACATTTTAGTAATAATTATTTGAATAAATAAAATATTATTCAATCGGAATTATTATAACCATGTTATTAATTTTTGTATTACTTTTATTTGCATAAGAAATTATACTACTTCTCCTATTCGAATGAAATATTAAAATATATAATTCAATGTTTTATGAATAAAATGTTAATTATTAGTTATTTAATTAAATAAATTCAATTTACTCACAGAATCCATATCAAGGCAATTTATTTCTTTTAATATTTGACGTTCTGGGGTTATGTTATCCATGTTTAATATTTGATATTTCAATGTATTTTTCTTGTATAATATCTTTAATTATCAAATAAGTAAGTACAATGACCAAGATTTATTATTTGTAGACAAAATCTAAATGTAATTAGTATTAATTAAAAAAAACAATATTTAATCAAAAAATTCCGTTAAAGTATATTAAAAGCTTCGTTTATTTGATTGTTTTTTTTTTTTCTATTTTTAATTATCAGTAGCACTGATGCAAGTAAAATACTATACAGATTTAATATGAGAAAAAATTATTTTATTTTCTATATTGGTATAACTGTTTTTGTTTAATTGTGTAGTACTTCGTAGTGTCAAATGACTAGCAAAGAGTTTGTCATAAGTTACTAGCGCCTTCTAGTGAACAGTTTTAACATAAAATAAAAGTAAGCCATTTTTAATTTTTATGATCCATTTTTCTTTCATTCTCATTTTATTCACGTTAAGTAAAAGAAACACGTTTTTTCTTATTTTAGTTTATAAATAATAAAATTAAATAAATAAACACTTTTGTACAATTGTTATAAAAAAGGTAATAATTTATAATTAATTTCTAAACAGTAATTTTCTCCTTTTTGGTTGTCCATATTTCTGGCGTTGTTAATTCCATGGGATAGTTTGTTTGTTTCGTTTTTGTTTTTGGTAGCGTTCTTGGTGTGCTAATTATGCAAGTGCATAGAGCACCTAATATTCCTAAGCTGGCAAATGCTGATTGTGGTATGTATTTACCAAATATTGATGTGGCACCAATGAATGGGGCTGTTAATAGCCATATTCTTGCCCACACAATTGTTGAGAATGCACAAATTTTCTTTTTTTCAGGTGACACTATTTCTGTTGTGCACGTTGTCAAAATTGATAATGTCGTTGAGATTGCTATTTTACATGACATTGCTGTTATCATCTGAAGTAAAACCTTTAGATTCCCTGTAACTATAAGAATATATATTAATTTATAAAATATCTACAATTGAATTCTCATTTATTGGTACTTACTCGTTGGTGGTATAAACCATATTAAATATGCCATGCATCCACCGCATAAATTCAGTAAGCTGGTCCATTGCCATTTATGTTTTGTATTCAAAATAAGGTATAGACCAATAAAAACTCCAGTGATTTCACTAAGGCCAGCCACCACAGTGTTTACTTGCAAAAATTTTCGTCCAAATATTCGAATATTTAAGAGCATTCCATAGTAAATGATAATATAAATTGACCATGCTAAATGTACGGCAATTAAATTAATTTTAACACGTAATGTGTCCCACATACACCACCAGCCAGCTGGTGGAGGCTCTTCTAATGTGGCCGCTGCTTGAATTTGTAATAATTTTTCTAAATCATTTGGCAACGAATCCAAACAATTATTTATTCGAGCTGAGTCAATTAGAATTTCTTTGGTTTCTGCAACTAGACCTCGTTTTAGGAACCATCTGGGCGAATCGGGGATCCATCGGTGCAGAACTATTAAAGCTAGTGTCGGAAATGATATCGCCATATATAAATGAGACCAACTACTAAAGAAGCTAGCTAAACCCGGCAGTAAAATTACACCGATTGACCAGAATTGCTCAAAAAGTGTACAGATAATTTTCTGTGCTTTGCCGGCTGTAATGTCAACAACTATTTAATAAAAACAAGAAAAAAAATGGATTAAAATTAATTAAATATAGCAGGTAAATATTTTTTTATTAAACTATTTAATCTAATTTATTGCTTTTAAGTAAATATTATTTAATCTTCTTTGTTAATTAATAACCTTAAGCCAATAGAATAAGTAAATTTAATTTAATTCAATAAATAGAAAAGATAAAAAAACATTCTACTTACAAATCATTTGACCAGCTGTATACATAAGGGCACAGCAAACAGCCGACATACATCTAAAAAACACGTGAAGTTCATATGAATTCACTAAACCTGTGATATTTCCGACTAAGATTTGTGAGATCATTCCAGCCAGCATAACCCGACGTGGACTAAAACTGTTTTTTAGAAATTTCACAAATTATATTCATTGCTAAAATTTAATTTAATAAATTAAAAGCTTACTGTTCTAGTAGTTTTGTCGCTAAAATTCCGCCCAGAAGAACACCGAACAAATGAAAGAATTGTGTTACCGCCACTAATATATCGCGGGAACAAACTAAATCAAATTGGGTAATAATTGATTCGTAATCTGCGTGATGCTCAAACGATTCACAGGGTAAAATGTTGGAATTTTTCTTTGGACGATCCCATACATTGTATGCACGATCTGTGTGAAAATATTGCTGTGCATGTTCTTGTGCATCTTCATAAACATTACAAAAGTCAATATCGAATTCTTTATCTTCGCGTGCAAATATCGGATGTGTAATCTTTATCCATTCGGTTTTATTACTAATTGCAATGCCCGTTGGTGGTTTGCAATAAAATTCACCGTGTTGTGGAGCCGGTGCCGTGAATATAATGCACGCCATAAACCATGAGGACGGTATTTTACATAAGAATATTAGTAAAACCGTTCGCATTTGCCATACACCAAAATCACCGGTCACCCGTCCAATTACATCTACTTTCTCCACCATTTTTCGTTTATTTTCTTTTATTGAATTATTTCTCTCATCGGCTGTCTGCTTATTACTACTCTCGATATTATTTTCTTGACTTAAATAATCCGGATATTGATTAGCAACAAATTCAATTGAATCACTTTTTTCCGTTTGTTCAATTTCAGATGCTGTATTTCCTGTAACAATTGCACCGGCTTCTAATCCCTTATCGGACGTATATTTTTCTTCTAACAATGGTGAGTCAGCCTGTGTGATAAAGTTTATTTTTGTTATTTTTTTTTTATATAAAGTTTTTAATTTATTTTTGATTATTGATAACAATAATTTATTAATTAATTTAACAATTTGTTTTGTTTTTTTTTAATGATAATGTTCGCACGACTGATAATATTTAATCACAAAATAAGGCAGACATTTTATATAAACATTAGACTTTTTTTTTATTTCTTTGATTTTTCAAAATAAGCCATAAAAAGCTCTGTATATACGTTAATATTGTATTAAGATTTACTAGGTGAATTAATTTTCTTTTTCCTTTTGCGTAGAATAACCGAAAACATTATTAATTAAACTGAAAATCGTCATTAAATTTATTAATTTATAATTACTATTTTTTTTCATTCATTTATCGTAAAGTTTTGATCAATGTTTATAAAAAAAAAAAATAAACAAATTCCTTTTTAGTTTTATGATTAATAATTCCATGTTAATGTTATTTTCATTATTAAAATAATAATAATAGATATTTTAAAAAAACAATATAACAACAGAACATGACTTAGATACAATTATTTTCTTGTTAAAAACAAAGTCAAATAACGTAATAAAAAAAAATAAATAAATTACATTATCGGCCTGATTATGTTATCGTGTAATTGTTTTTATTTATTTATAGTTATGGTAAATACCCTAAGTTTTATTATTTATTAACTAGTTATTAGCTTAATAGCATTATCATATTAAGTGTATTAAATCAGAAGCTTTACTTTAAGTGAATTTAATTTAATTATTTCTGCATTTGCTATGCAAGATTAATGCGATTTTTTATTGGTTATTTAAAGATTATAGAAATGCATAGAAAATTACACAATTATTGCGCATGATAGATATACTTAAAAATTATATACTAATGCTTTTGTTTTAAATTAAATTACTTTGCCACGTGGAAAAGCACAGACATTTTGTTTTTATCATTCTAGCTAATGTTGTGTTTTGTTTTTTTAAAGAAAATTCGATTTATTCATTTAACTATAATATATTTTTCCGGAAGTAGCTTTTTAATTGTCCTAATTAAACGTTAAAAACGGGATTTTTGCACTTTTTTTTTGGCTGTTTTTTTAAAACAATACTTAGGCGCCATCACATGATGCTTTTGTTTTTTTCTGTGGCAAAAAAACTTAATTTTCTTTAAATTTCTAATTAAACAAATTTAGTAGCAAAAATTAGCACACAATAAAAAATAAAAAACAAATAATTAGTGATGAGATGTTAAAATTAACGCCTTAAACAGATGCATGTATATATAACAATTGATAACAACAACAAAAAAAGCTTAATTAATTTTGAGAAAAAAAAAATAATCAATAAATTATTTGACGATACGTTAATTATTTTAACCTTTTTCTTTTTGTAATTTATTTGATTAAAATTGCAATTTTTTGCTCTTTTCTTTTATTTAAATTTTGTTTTTTCTTCAATGTTATTTCTCGGAAATTTATATTGCATAATTTATTTATTTAACTTATAAAAGGGAGAAAAAAACAAAATTAAACACGTGTGCTAATTTAATTTAGAAAGAACCAGATTGTTACGTTTGCGAATTGATTTTTTATTTAATTAATTAATTACTTTTAATTGAAATAAATTAAATTTTTTGCAAAAACTGTTCGCTTGGCATAAAACCGTTTTTCAAATTAATCATTTCCTAATTAAAAAATTTAATTATACTTTTGAATAAATTACTACTCACTTGAACAAGTAATATAATAGAATAAAAATTAAAATTATTAATAAACAATAAAGATCCGTGGACTTATTCGAGTATCAGGTTTAATCCAAGTGGGTCTAACTCTTAATCACTTTTTTAAATAAATTCAATTTTCTTTCACTTATTTAAATTGTTTTTTCTTTATTGTTTTAATTACAAAAAATTTTGCTAATCACTAATTAAAAACAAATAAGTATTAAACTCCACTAATTTCTATTTTTTTTTTTTGTTTCGCGACGACTTAATTTTCTTAATTACTAGTTATTTTTTTTTTGTTAATTATTTTTCTTTTTTTTAATCATAATCTGTTGTTAATTGAATGCAAGAAAAATTTCAAATACAAAGTGATAACCGTTTTTTTTTTTTTTTGTAAAAGTTTTAACGTTTTTCTTTTTGTGTTTTTATTTTTTTCGCAAAGTAAAAATCGCGTTTCCTTAACAAACACTACGCTATCGTTTACTGAACTGATTTTTGCTATTAACTTACCATTAAATATATATATTATTTTTTTTGTTGTTATTATTATTATTTTTATTGATTATCAACTATTTTGTTAACAAAAAAAGTTGTTAATTTGCTTGTTGTTGATATAAAATTTCTTGTTGTTGTTGTTGTTTTTCAGGCGCTTTACACACGATTCTCGTCAATTTACTTTTATTTATTTTGATTGTTGCTCGTATGATGAATGATTCAATGTTTATTTACTCATTTAATTTGTAATAATAAAATTAAATCACTAAATAATAATTAAACATAGTTTAAGCATTTATAATATTGCTTTTTTTTATTTTTTTGGATTCACAATTAACAATGGTTATTAATTAATTAATTAATTAAATATTTCTTTTCACTTTTTTTGCTTTTGTTTTGCACAACAAAATATATATATTTTAATTTTAAGGATTAATAAGATTACAATCTGTGGCCGCTTAAGCCACTTATAATCAATTGATGATAATTAATTTTTAACCACCTTTTTATATAAGAAAATATTTTATTTATTATTATTAATTTTTTTTTTATCTTACCTGAATTTTTATTAGCTTTTAATAATACATTTAAGCTTAATCAAATTACAATTAAGTTAATTAAAACAATGTTAAATGTTTTTCTAATGTATAATACACAGATTTAATTAACAACTTGAATTTTTTAATCTTTAACAAATATTAATTTAGATTTTTATTTTTCTGCACATATTTATTTAATAAATAATTAATTAAAAAAAAAAATTTTATAAATTGTTAATTATCAACGTGTCTTTTGTTTGTTTGAGCGTTTTTTTTTCTTCTTCTTCGTTTTTCCATTTTCATAACTTTTGCACAATTTCGATGTAACGATTCATCTGACTTAAAATACTTGAGTGATTATTTTTTTGGTGGTTTTTAAATCAATCGATTTTTTTATGGGAAATTATCTAAGAAAAATTACTTTTGGTGTTTTCAAGGGAAGGTTAAAAAAAGTAAAGAAAGTTCCCTTTTTTTTTGCTTAAAATAACGGCGCGCATGTGACACGATAAAAAAATAAAAATGAAAAAATTATTGCAAATTTATACAATAGTAGAAGAAATAAAAATAAATTTTACCGACAAACATTTGCGTCATTTAAAAATTTCTGTTTATTTATCGGTTTTTCTTCTGTTTTTCCAATTTACTTTTATTAATTTAATAGCGATACTACACAGAGAGGTAAACATTTATATTCTTACCTTGTTTTGTGCTTTTTTTTGAATTAATACAAATTTTTTTTTATTGCTTATTTTTATTTTTCTATGCAAATAAAAATTCTTTAAATCGATTAAAAATATTAAAATTTATTACCATTTAGTTATCTCGTTATTTATTATTATTACTATTTTTCCTTTTTCTTTCATTATAGATGGGAAAATTTATTATACTTTTGCTGGGAGAAACATTTTAATAGAATTATAGTAAGAAATGGATGATTAAAAAAGCTCACTTTGAAAGTTTTCACGCTGTTTGTTACCTGGTTTATGGTTTAAGTAGGTAAGAAATCTTATATAAATATTGTCAAGTAAGAATTTATGAAATTTAAAGTTTCTTTGCTATGTCAACGGATGATTTTATTAATTTTGTAATGGAAAATAGCCTTGGTTAAGCTTATTTTGGCATTATCTACATTTTAGAATATTTTGCCGAATTAAAATCACGAATTTGCTTACTTAAAATATAATTTTAAACTTATTTACATTATATGCTCATTCTAGGTTAAACATTTTATCGAACTTTAAACCCATTGAATGCCATTAATAAAAGTGTTTCTCCAGAATGTGGATAAATAAATATGTTATTAGCGAATATTAATATCAATATGTAATAAACAATAGATAACAATGATAATTACTCATATATTTGTTTTTGGTAAATATTTATATAAAACAAAAAACAAATTTCGGTTGGTCTTTAATTATTTACATTTTAAATTTAAATAAAAGTTCAAAAGACACCAACGATTTGCTCTTTTTCACCACAAAGAAGTAACTAAATAAATAAATAAAATAATAATAATAATAATCAGATAGATTAAGTAAATAATTTCGATAGAAAAACAAACAATTGGTGTTTTGATCTGGATATGTAGGTGTTTTTTTTTTGTTATTAAATTAAGTCAGCAGAAATTATGGTGCCTAGGAAAAAAATAATAATTAGCCTTGACAAACCAAGTGTTTGCACAAGTAAATAATTAAATTTGAATGAGTATGCAATTTTTTTTATTTAATAATAATTTAAGTAAAAATATTTGCCGAAAAATTAAATTTACATTTTTTTTTTGTATTTACAATAAATGTTTATTACGGATATTTCGGTATCATTTAAGGAAATGAACCGATCATTGACGGAATTTAATTATAGCAAATAGTTATAATAATTTTTTCACTTATATAATTGTAAAATGTGCAGACTTTTAAGTGGCTTATTTTAGAACATGCAACGTCATATTAATTTGCAGCCATTTTTACTTAAAATACTGCAAGTATCTTTTGTTTTTTCTTAAAAAAATCTCATTTAAATATAAAACATAAGAAAAATGACAGTTGTTTTCGTTATAAATGTTTTTTTATTTATTTACAAATTTAAAAAATATATTACATAATGAAATTATTAGAAAATGAATAAACGAGAATAAATATTATTATTTTAAGCGAAAAAAATTTCATTCGCAAAGTAAATAAATTCATTCAATAAAAATATTATTTATTTACACATTTTTTTATTATTATTTTTACGAATAAAAACAAAATTTATTTATGTTTTTCATGGTATTTTATTGATAAAAAAATAAAATAAAATTACGTTTTTTTTTATGATTTAAAATTATTTTCGTAAAAGCGCTTATCAGTTGATTAAATTTAATGAAAATGGTGGCGAAAAATCTTATTGTTGTTTAAGTCGCATCGGTTAAATTGTTTTGAACGATTAAGTAAACGACACAGTTCTATTAGAATTTCATTTTTTTTATCAGAAAAACATTTTAATAAAGCTTTATTTGGTCATAATAATAACAAGTTGAAAAATCTGATTATTATTTTTATTTTCATATATAATTAGCGTATTTATAGAGTATAAATATTTTTTTAAATTTTATTTCCATGCAAATGTAGATTTATATACATATAATGTGCTTATTTATTGATTTGTTAATTTTCTATTTTATTTACTTGATATTATCACTGTTTAAATGTGCAAAAAATATAAAATTATTTATTTATTTTCTCATTATTATATGTAGAGATGAGACATATGTCTTATTAACTATATGGCTTGTTGTTTATGAATTTCATTTGGTTTATTTTCCTTTTTTTTTTTAATCATAAATATTTTTATTTTGGATTTATTATTCTTGCTATTGCTATGCTCGATTATTAATGATTTTGTTTATCAAATATTATAATTATTTGTATTTAATTTCGATAAAATATTTTAATAAACGCTAATTTATTTGACAATGATTTTATTATCATTTTATATTATTGTTATTATTACGTTATGTGTTTTTATAAATTTTCTCTTTAAAACAATTTTTGCTATATAATTTTATAAGCAAAGTTAGTGGAAAATTTACCTTTTTTTCCCTAAGCCAATCAGTGTTTAGATTTTTTTTTTTATTTAATTAATAAATTTAATTAAAAGTTTTTTTTTTTTTTGTTTAAATGAAAAAAATTAGATTAATTAATAAATTTGATAGTTTTATTTATTATTTTACGCAGAATTTTTGCGTTTTTATTACGATTTTAAAATTTTTGTTAACTATTTTGTCTCGACTCGATTAGATCGATTTATTTGAATCGGCACAGCACACAGTAGTAGTTTTATTTATTTTATTTCCTTTTAATTATCTAGTCAAGATCAAGTTCATCTAATAAGACACACACAATAACACTAATAATAATTTATTCTTTTTTTTTCTGCTTTTAAATTGTCACAATTCTAACACCATCTGGCAGCTGCTAATTACCACAAAAATATATAAAATACTTGCTAAATAGTTAATAATAACAACAAGAAAGAATAAAATAAAAATAATATGAAAACTTTGAACTTTGCAATTATATATGCTAAACACTTTAATTTATATCATTTTGTGTATTTGTTTTAATCAATTGATTGATATGCATTCTGTTGCAGGTTTAATGATTGAAAATTTTCATTTAAAACTCAAGAAGCTAGTTTTTATTTTATTTTTCTTCAATTCACCAAAGTAATGATTATATTAGGGGTATATGCAAAAAGCTAATACAAAACTGTTACAGCTTTTTTAGGTATAAAATAGAAAAATATTAAATTTTCTTCCTACTACATTATCACTATTTAAATTAAATGTTATAATTAAGTAAATATAATTATGAAATAAATAAAAATAAAACACTTTAAAACCCATTAATTATGCAACACAAAAGAAAAAAAATTAAAATGAAAACTTTTGAGATTATCGAACGTTAAAAATCTAACTGCGATTGTGTTTTAATGAGTAAAATTTGAATTTTCATTTAATTATTTAACTTTTGAAAGAACAACAAAAATATTTAATTAATTAATTTCACTGTGATTGTATTTAAATTTTGACAAGTGCCTAGCAATTTGAATTTATTTTTGCTTTTTTTTTTTGCAATAATCACAAGTGAGACATTTTTTTAAAGAATAAAATAAAAACATAATTTAATTATTTTTATAGACGGAAATAATTTAATTATTTTTTTTTCTTTTTCTTTTAAATAAAACTCGATGTTTTTTATAAGGTGATGTTCGCGTGTAGCCCAATGATAAATCAGGTGTAGACGACATACTGTTGTTGTATCCCTTTATAAATTTTTTAGCTACTTGTGAACAAGTATTTTATGCTAAATTTCTTTAATTAAATTATTTTTATTTTATAATAGAATTTTTTATTTTTTCTAAATTTATTTATGTACAAGGGAACAAAGATCAACTACTTTTTGGCATGAAAATATTGGTTGTTTTATTATTATTGTTATAATACGGATTACCTTTGCCAATTATTATAGGTTAATCATATAGTTTCAACATTGACATTGAATAGAAAAGTAAAGAAATATATAAAAAAAATAATTAAATTTGTCTTGATTAATAATAATGACGTGATTATTAATAAGTAAAAATTTTATTCGCTTCTTTTCGGTAGAAAGTATTCTCTTTTCATCGTTAGACAATTTATTCTTATTATAGATTAAAATTTATTTTTTTTCACTGTTTAACAATTAGTTTTTTCCTTTGTTAAAAACTAAATAAACGTTTTTTATTATTTTTATTTTTAATTAAAATTATTTATTTTTCTTTGTTTTAGGATTTAAGATAATTAACATAATTTTCTATCATATTTATGATGGGATGTGTGAAGTAGGCAAGACTATTGCCTTGTAGTAAGTAGATTGTTTTACATAAAATTTTAATTTGAAAAGTCGTTTTTTTTAAGAATAGTACATAAGCCAGTTAGATTATTATTATTATTTAAGCAAGACAATTAATCGTTTAACAATAAAATAATCCATCCCTGCAACTTTGCGCTTATTTATTTATTTAATTAATTTTGTTTTTTCATTCCCCATATATGAGATCATTTTTGGCTTTTATTGTTTTTAGTATTTTTATTAATATTATTTTTGGTTTTTAATATTAATTATAGCTATATTTGCTAATTAAATAAATTTAATTCAATTTTCACGTGATGCTTTATGTTTTCTATTTAAATTTTGTCTTACGCGCATAACGGCCTTATCCAGGTACAAAAATATAGATTAAATACCCGCTATAAATTTTATAAAAAAAATTTTATTTAAAACAATTATTTATTGATCCGAAATAAATAATAAATAATTATTTAGTAGAAGAATAAAGAAAAACATTAAAATATTTATATTATTTATAAGAAAATATTTATTTAACAGAAAAAAAAAATATATATGTTTTTCTTTTCTTATTTGTTTGTATCACAGTTCATAATTTTTATTTAATTTTTATTCTATTAACATTTTGTTAATTATTTATGTAAATATTTATCAGAAAATATTGTTTAATTATATGTTAGGTATAAAGGTATATGGGTATAGAGAAAAATATATAAGAAAATAAATTGTTATCAATATACTCTTAGTTTAGTTTATTTCTTACTCAATTTATTTATTTTTTTACGTTTTTATTTTTTTTTGGATATTTTAATTAAATATAGTAAAATAATAATAACAGGATGTTATTAATAATTAATATAAATAAAATTGTTTTTCTTTTATTTATTGCAGGTATTTGTAAGATTTAAGAAACGAAGAAATTTAATGAATAACTAGAAACGTTTTAACAAGGAATGGTTTGCTGGCAGATGATCTACTTTCGAAATGGAAAACGTTATGGACTGCTAAAAGCTATACGACTATATTGTAAGTAAAGTGTTTTGCTATCCAAATTAACATATATTGTGAATAGAGTGTTGTATTTTGATGATAATTTGTGAAGTTAATTGTCTGAAGTGTGTCTTTAAAATTCTGCTAAATTTTTCACCATTGAATTAACGTTGACAAATATTTATTTAATCAAAAAAAGATTCGCTTTAATTGCATCCGATAATACAAATTAAAATTAAAACTTTATTACAATATTTATTTGTTTTCTTATCTGATTTTAAAAATTTAGTTAACTTCAAATAAATTTTTATTAATGAATTATCTATTTGGCAATAAAAAACATGCTTTATTTAATTAATAAATTTTAGGTAAATATAATTATTTTTATTTTTTTTATGATGTAATTTCTGTCTGGACTTTTAATCAGATGATGCTATTACGTAGTTTTTGCTTACGTATTTATTTGAGACCATAATACACTTACCAAATAGATTATCGTACGATATCGATATGGTGTTTAGTAATTGGTTATGCTTAAAAATTAATTAAATTTAAGCTATGCTGGATTATTTTTGTTTAATCGCACCAATTGAGATCTTCAATGGTTAATACCTTGAACACAAGACAGCAACACAAATTCTAGAATCTTCCAAAAAATAAAAATATCTATTTATTTATTAAAATATTAAAAAAATAATTTCATTACAATGTAAGACGCTAATCTACTGTATTTGCAATGTCGCAATATGAATAAAGAAGTTAACTTTATCGATAAGAGACACTAAAAAAAAAGAGTAGAAATATATCGGGTGAATAAATTTCCTTCTAGAATTTATCTATATTTTCTATTTACATAAAAATTAAAATTAAAAAAGAAAATCTTTATATATTAATTAATTTATTTATTTATTTAAATATTCTTTATGATTATCAATTTCGTTTTTATTATTTTCTTTTCTTTTTATTAATATAATACAATTATTATTTATTTTTATATAATTATTGAATAAAAATTTTATTTGTTAACATTTAATTTATTGTTAAATTTACAGTATAAATAAAATTAAATAAAAGTAATAAAATAAGAGACTAGACAATATTTAAAGGAAAATACAAGTAAATTGGTTTAAACTGATAAGAAGATTAATGTTTCTTAAGTAATTTTGATCCATCTTATATAAGTTATACCAATTTACTTATAATTTATTTATAATTTAATTTAATTCAAAAAAAAATCATTATTTTATGCAATTTTTAATTAATTTTTATATCCAAAAAAGAATAGAAGAAAATTTAGCATCTTTTGGAGTTTAATTAAATTATTATTATTTTTTAATTTATTTTCTTTAATGAAAAGCACGAAGAATAAAGTTGAGAGAAATTTTTATTTTAATTAATTAATGCTTTTTTGTTTCGTCTTTTTATCACAGAAATAAATAAAATTTATTTTTTTATTATTATTATTTAATGTTAAATAACTTAAAATACAAAAAATTTAGTACTTTGTTTGGAGATTTATCGTGGAGTACTGGTTCTAATAGATGTGATGAATTGAAATATTATTAATAAGGCAGAAATTAGACCATAGATCTGTATTTTTTTATTTCTTTTTTAATTGTCGAATAAAATATTGATATTCACGAGTATTTTAAGTTATTTATTTACAAAAAAAATTAAATAGAAACAATTAATATTCTTATAAAGATGTCTACACTGTTCAATGATTAATTTATCTCAACTTTCTTTTTATTTATTATAATTACTATGCTAAAATTAATCAAAAAAGAAAAAAGCATTTTATTAATTTTTATTTTGAAGACTTATTTTCGTTTCATTTCTTTTTATATAAAATAAATATTGATTAATTAATTAAATTTTGATTTTTTGCTCAGAAAAACTGAAGTTTTTTTTTTATTAAATAAATAAATAAAATCTTAAATTAGATGAAAATATAATTATTATTAATAAATTTACAAAAATTTTATATTAATTTTATTATTTAAAATTGCACACATTTAATAATAATTTTATATGATAAATGGAGATTTTTTTTGTTGTATTGCTTAAATAATTGATTTGATTTTTCATATTTTTAATTATAAATATTTTAATGGAGAATTTTATTTACAAATTTTTAGTGATTTTTTATTGTTTAAAATAATTTATTTTTTATTGATTTAATAATGTGTTTGTCACCTCAGAGAAGGACAACAAAGGACTCCCGTCCGGGTGATCGGTGTACGTGTTGGATAGGTATGCGATAGTTGGGTGAGCTGAGACATTGGCGATATGGTGGCGTGATGTTGGTGATGATGATGATGATGTTCCATGTAACTGTTGCTGAGCGATAGACAATGCGATTGAGTGGTGCTGTGTTGATGATGATGATGATGATGATGCTCTCCCAATGATGACCTTTAAAGTAATTTTTTTATTAGTTTATAAAATATATTTACTTTATTATTTATGCACGATGTTAATGACATTTAAACACTAGGTAATGAAAAATTATTATCAATTATATTTTTTATAGGTATATAAAGCCAATTAATGCATATAAAATAGTAGGAGTAGTAGAAAAGTAAAGACAGAAAAGTGTGATAAAAAAATAAAAAATTAAAAACAAAACAAAACTACACTCACTGAGTGTTTGCGTGCTGGGGAGCATGGTGATAAGTGAAATACTGGTATTGCGAGTATGTAGCGGGACTCCATACCTCGCAGCTGTTGGTTATGCCAGGCGGTTGAATTGTCTGTGGATTACTAGATGATGCTATCTGTAGATGTCCTTGTGGCGGAGAATGATGATGCAGTGAATGTTCAGCGGCCACAATGTGTCCACCAGAATGTGTTGAAGGCGGTACCTGCGAGTATATTGCAATCGGAGTGCCTTCCACATTACTATCATGATGTTGTGGATACACTTGCACATTTGTTATTATTTCTTTACTATTACCATTCCACTTCAAGTGGGGATTGTGACTTTGAACGCTCACAGAGTGTGGATGTTGATGTCCATGATGCGCATGCCGATCGTGCGGATTATGAGAAGGGTGTTGGCTATGGTATTCATTTTGTTGCTGCTGCGAATGGCCATTACTATGGTGCGAATGTCTATCCTTTAAAAGTGTGGGTGACATCACAATTTGATTATTTTTTAAATGGTGAGTTTCTGCATTGTCAGACGTTGTGTACATTCCATTTGATGTGGGTGTTGAATTTGGCGATCTTGTGTTACCCAATACAAGCGATGACGCACCCACATTATTATTCTCATTATTATTATTATTATTACCATTTGCTGAAGTTGTTCCCCACATCAGAACTGTCTGTCTTTGATGTTCATAGTGCTGTTGATGTTGTTGTTGCTGCTGCTGTTGTTGTTGGATTTGTTGATGAGTGGGAGACTCAACTTTCGGTGTAACATTTAACATTATTCCACCATTATTACTGTTATTGCTCTTATTACTATTTGAATTTGTATTATTGCTACTTGAATTATTGCTTAATGACACACTAGATCCATTATTGCTTAAATTGGAATTGGAGACATTTGATGTCGTTGGCGTTGCATTTAATTGTATAGATGCTACGCTGTTTACTGGTGATGGTCCACCTGATGAGCATGAAACACCATCTATAGTTGGTGGAGGTGATTCTTTCGCAGACTTTAAGGATGTTTGCAGCATCTTAAATAAAATTTTCTTAATTTTTCTTATTTACAACGATAAATATAATGATTTATTGTACCTGTGGCGATGTCGTGCTAGCATATCCCGATGAATAAATGCTTCGATTAGATACTTCAGAACTAGAATAGTATTTTCCTGGCTCATGCCATTTTTCATCTTTGGACGTGGTTATGCCATAGCTATCATATGGAATAAAGCCATTTGCTACATAAGTACTTGGCGAAGCATTATGATGGTATTCTGGGTAATAACCACCAACCCCTTGTATTCTGTATTGGTGAAATAAATTATCACTGACTGGGTAAAAGTTCGTTGAATGCACAGATGAAGTCATATAAATATTATCTGCAGTAGGCGTATACGGGGACGGCGTGTACATTGGATTAAGATTTGTATAAGTAGCAGCAACAGCAACGGTTGGTTCTGATATATATTCTACAACGGGAGCGGGTGGTGTAACCTATAATTTAGATTTTTAATTATTAGTTTTGTCATTATAAAAATAATTTATTGATATTTGTTTTTTTTTCACCTGTCCCACAGAAGTTTGTTGCTGAAGTTTACGTTTTGACCGGCATGTGGATAGAAAATCACGAAGCTGCGTTTTATACCGACGATTTGTTTTTTGCGGTTGCACGGGTGGCGGAAGAGTACTTGGTGATGTAGTTGGTGATACGACAAGTTGATCTGCTTCTGTAAAATATGTTGATGCTAGACCGGTATCCAGGTAACTAACCTAAAATTTTTATTTTATTTACTATTTATATGGAAAAATATTTTTTTTGTTAATAAGTTTACCTTAAAGTCCATTGTTCGTTTCCCTAATAAGTCTCTGCCTTCTTCCTCCATTAATTGCCGATGTGTACATATAACAAAGTCTGGTTTTGAGTTTTTGTAAACTAAACGTGAACTAAAAATAAAAAAGTTAGATTAAAGAGAAAATAAAATACAGAATTTAAAAAGATAAATTTACCTAGTTTGCAACCATTGCCATTCGCCATCCTTTTTCTGAAAGCGATAAGCTATCATTCCCGAAGCACCAGTTTTTAACACTAAAAATATGAATTTATTGAGTTAGAATTACACTTGTTATGTTGTTTAAATTTTTTACTTACATTCCTGGTGGGCACTTGCTACATATCCTAAATCATCGTAGTGTACTAAATCGTATCCACCCATATTTGCTAATTCTACATCAGAAAAACCAAGGACCATTTTCCCTCTAAAAATAAAAATTCTTTATTTCTACGATTATTCAAATAAATTAAAAAATTTAACTTTTACCTTTGATCCATTGAAACCAATGATAAATCTAATTTGTGTTTTGATTTAAACATATTTTCCTTATGTGGAATTTCTAAAAGACTAGGTGGACCAAATGGTGTACAATAAGCGAATAACGCCAACGGTGGCTCCTCGGTTTTTTTATTTTGTCCGTGTAACACTTTAACACGTCCTCGTATATCAAGACGCTTTAATAATATTAAATAAAACCCAATTATCATGCAAACATATAAAAAGAAATAATTATTACAAAACCAAAAAAAAAAATTGAAATACCAGAAAGCCTGAGGTGTTATCAAGAAGACAGCGAAAACGTACAGTAAAACTACGCTCAAGAAATGTAGCTTTATCAGGCGCCAATGCATCAGACAATTGTATTCCTGCTACATCTGGTGGAAGAAATGAATTCCATAACAATTGACGTTGTAACTCTTCACGATCCTCTGAATGGACCAATTCATAAACCGATTGGTGAACAATGTCCGACTGCATAAAAATTAAATAATAAAAAATATTTCTTTAATAATAATAATAATAAAGACACACAAGCAAACATTCCAAATGCTTAAGGGGAGCTCATTTGTATTTTCTTTCGACACGGTTAATGCGTCCCGTCGTGAACCCAATAAATTCAGGTTAATCAGTTGTGCAAAAAAAGAGTTAAAATAAAATAAAACGTAAAAATATTATCGTTGATAATTTTACGCCTTTATATTGGATGTTTGTTGATAAATAATTTCGAAAAAATATTAATTAATAATTATTTCCTGAATAACATTTCGTTAATAATTTTATCACTTTAATTATTTGTGAAATTATTAATCAGTTACATCTTCAGGTCAGTGTTTATATTAAACGAAAATAACAGCCACAAACTAGAAAAAGACATATCTTAAGCAGGTTTTATACTGTACGCACTAAATCAAAAATGAAATAATTTATCACTTTTTCGTTCTTCTTAGTTTCTTAGTCCAAGCGTTCAAATTAAGATATAAAAATCCTTTAAAATAAATAAATAAATAAATGGAAATAAATTAAAAATTCATTCTTGTTGTTTATAGGCGTTTAGTGGGATTTTATTTTTTTATTTTTTTTGTTTCTTTTAAAAATCTTCTTCACCAGACAAAACGAAACAAGATATCGCGGTAGTAACCGTGCTTAATGCAATGTAAAAGGGATAAGGAAGCGAACACGGGCTTATAACGTATTTATGTTTTATTTTTTATTGTTAACCAGATGAAGGTAAAAAAAAGAAGAAACACACAAAAAACAATAAAATAAGACGTTTTGTTTGCTTAACAATAATTTATTGATTTTTTCCAATATATTTATTTAATACTTGTTGTTATTGGCTGCTGTTGCTTGTTTATTTAACGAAACCAATTTACAATCATTTTTTTGTATGTTAATAGTTATATTTGCTTTTATGCAATCAAAGTGATATTGTTTCTTTTCATTTTAAAAATCGTTGCATTTATATGAGTATTTATTTGTGGCACAGGTTTGTTGGTTATTATTATCCATATGTACGCAATTTAAATGACTTTTTAATTGAAAAATTTAATCAAAACAAATATTATATATATGTTTCTTATTTTATGTTTATTTCTGTCTGTTTTTTTGTTGATTTTCGTTTTTAATAATAATGTTAAAGAAAATACAAGAAATAACTCATAACACAATTACTTTAATCGCGATTAAATTACAATCTTTAGGTTTTATTTAATAAATATATTTAAAAACCAAATAAGCAATTTGTAATATTTAGGTTATTTTTCGGCTATATTTGTTTATTTTATCCACATAAATAATATTCAATAATGCTTTTTGGTTGTTTTTTGACTAAATAAAGTCTAATTTACCTGATGAAAGCCCAAATAACTCTCTATACTGTGTGTTGCAAAGAATACTTCTCCATCACATGTAAGGATCATTAAGAAGCCATTAAGCGCCTGGAAAGAATTAATCATAAAAAAAAGGGATAATTTTTTTCTTATTCAAAATATAATTTTGTTGCAATTTGACATAATTTCAATTAACTTAAAAATTTTTAACGTAAGAAATAATGCTTGCTGCTGCGAATAAGTGAAGCGACTAGTTAACTCTATAACAGTGACATGCAACTATAATTAATCATAAAATCATTAAAAATATATTAATTTACTAAAATATAATTAATAAATGTTTATAATTTATTAACAAGAATCTACTTAAGTAGTTTATACATTTACATAATAATTCATCATTTTTAACTGAATAAACTCAATTTTTTTGCATTAAATATTTTTTTTATAATTCTTCTGTTAAAGATGTATGTGAATTGTGCGTGAGTAATTTAGAATAATAATAATAATTTATTTAAATAAGGAAATAACATAAATAAAAGGACAAATAATGAAAAAGAATTTAATAATAAATAAATATTTCTTTTAACCTTTTCAAAAATACGTTTATTTTTCTTTGTTTTTAATTTCACAATGCACTGTTTTCATTATTATTATTTTTTAATCAAGATTATACAATAAATAATTTGTTTTTAATTTTAAATATAAAGGTAATATAAATAAATAAGAGTTTAAAAAATAATAATAACAAAACGGAAAAAGAAATTAAATAACAAAATAAATATATAAAAATAATAATAATAAAGATGATTATTATTCGTTTGGTTATTAAAATCGCATTAAAGAAATATTTTATTTTTTTATTTGTTTTTTTCGGTTTTGTTCTTTTTTTTTTGGAATTTTATTTAAGAAAATATACATAGTTTTGTTTAATATAAATATACATCTTAAAGACGTTTTAGGGAATTTATTTAAGGCATACAAAGATTATTTATTAAAAGAATTTTTATTGTTTTATTTTAACACTTTATTATTTAAAAAAATATCATTAGAAGGGTGTTTATAGCCTTGATTATAGTAAAGGATTTAGCAGACATTAGATGGTTAATCAGATTCCTTATTGAAGTTATTGTCGTAAGGAGAATTTTCCAACAAGTATTTTTATTGTATTCGGTAATCTTAGCACTCTACACACAACTGCAGTTAATTTGTCATAGATATTTTCAAGCTGTGTATAGCTGACACAATTTTCTATTTAAGAAAAAAATAAATAGTAAAACGCAATTGCGTTACTTTATAATCGTTACTCACAAAAGTAATTAATCAAATAAATTAAAATACAACCGGAAGCATTATGACGGAAAATCATCTGATAGAGAAAAATAGAAAAATAATAGTAAATGCTTTAAAAATTCTAATTTAATAAAGATTTTTTTAGTGGAAAAAAAAATAGGCACTCACCACTAAAACAATCTAAATATTATTCGCGTGTTACTTGCCAACCTATCGTGATATAGAAATACAAAAAAAAATTGTAAATATTTATCTTTAAAAAAATTATTATTATTTTTCTTTGCATTGTTGCTCACTCTATTTCTCGTAAAATAACGTTACAAGTTGCAAACAGGTATTTACAATAATCATTTTTTTAAGCATATTGTAAAGATTTTTATATTAAGAAAATAAAATATTATGTGCATAATGTGTGCATGTCCTTAGTATAATTATTTAAAGAGAAAAACATATAACAAATTTTAATTTAATATATTAAAGCGATATATAAGTACTATATGTGCTGTAGGTGATTTTAAGGTATAGGTTGAATGGGTGTTTATTTATCGTCACCCAAAAAGAAAAAATTGAACTTGCGTGGCATGTTTAGTGTATTAACAGGCAACAATAACTGTAAACAGTGATTACTCAAATCCTTCACGCGATAGGCTTTAACGATTAGTATTATTTTATTATAAATTTTCAAAAAAAAAAAAAGTTCTATGTCGTATATATTATGTCGCTATACAATGCTGTTGCATGTGATTTAAATTGTTGTTTATATTTATTATTTTCCATAATTTTTTATTTGTGTTATATCCTTAACTGTGGCCAATTAGTAGGCATGCGAATATATAACTTTTGTATACAGAGGTATCGTGTGAATTTATTAATTAATAAATAGAAAAAATAAAATTTCATTTACCTGAAGAAACATATCACCATCCAGTAGACTATGTTCAAATGAACCAAATTCACGACTTCGATATCCATCATGTGTATGTATATGTGATAAAACACCATTATCATCTTTATCCTTATGCATAACAACTGAAATTTTAATTTTATTACTTAACTAAATCATTTATTATAAATTATTTTAAAGAAAAACAAATAGAAAATATTAATATTTTTTTAAATATATATTTTAATTGCAATAATAATACAGATAAAATAAGAACAGAAAAATCAAGAAATAAATAATATTCAAAAAGAAAAATGCAAAAACTTTAAAACAAATGAAATTTTATAATAGGCTTAAGGCGGTCTGTGCAAAATAAGAATATCATTAAAATTGAGCAAAGTATTTATGATTTTTATATTTCAAAATAACAAAACAAAGAAAGAAAGATGTATTGATGGTATTTATTCTTGCAAATAATAAGTGATTAAAATAAAATAAATATAAAACATCGTATTGAATTGTGTTAATGAAGGGTAAAGAACTAAACATAATAAATATTAAAACGATACCACCACTAATGGAAAAAAAAACAATAAAATGAAAAATATTTTTTCTTTAAAATTTTATTACTTATAAGGAAATAATAAAACTAAATAAGACATCAACGTTATGTTTAAGATAAGCAACGTGTGCCTCATTAGTTGTATTTTTTTTTTTTTTTTGTATATTTTTATTAAATCGATTGATTGATTCATTGGTTTGACTTAACATAAAATAAATGAACAACAGCATATAAAAAATTTACGTTACGCATTGTTTTGTATTTATAAAAACAGTCAAGTCATTGTACGTATTGTTGTATTATCCGCTTATTATTATTATTTAACCATCAAAAATAATAAAAATAAAAATTGCCCAATCTATTTGTAATAATAAAAAAAACTAAACTCCCTACATTAATCAATATTTACCCGAAATTAAATTATTATATGAAAATTAAGTGAACAATTGTAATGTCAACAGAAAAGTTAATAAATAAAATAGACAAATAATAATCTAATACACAGGTAATTCAGGTAATATAATGTTTATTTATTTGTCTTTTTTTTTATTTTCAGGTGAGTGAACAGAAATATACACGCAAAAGGGGTAAACATCAATAAAAATATGTAGTGTTTTGGCAGTTTGTGGCAATGAGGATATAATTTTTATTCTTTAAAAATTAAGATTATTTGTGGTAAGTGTTATTTTCTTTGAAACTTTTATAGTAAAAAATCTTATTATTTTTTTCTTTAATTTTTAGATTTTAAACTTTATGAGGGTGTTTTACCGCTGAAACTCATACTGGTGCTTTTTGATTAGAAAATATAGAAAGCTTAACTAGACGATTAAATGGAAAAAGGTTAGTTTTTTATCATTTACTACCAGAAACTAGTTTTTAAGTCACAGGATCTTTAGTTTAATCTTTAACATAGAAAGATTTGTTTTTATAACAATTTTGTTATTGACAGATTTAGAGACAAAAAGTTTAAATGATAGTTTTAGTTGCCGAAGGTACTTTTAATCGTATTTATTAAGTTAAAAATTATTAAATTGATAAATAATAATGAAACTATATAGCTCTTTATGTACTATATTAATTGGATTTTTAGTTGGTGGGTATTCACCCTACAAATCTAAAAAATTTTATTGCCGTAAACTTTTAACAAAACAAAATTGCATCAATGATATCGTTTCTATTTGAATTTTATTTTTATTTATCCATTTATAATGATAAAAGTAAATGAAATAATAATAATACTTGGGTAATAATCTATTGTCCAGTGCACCTTTATAGTTTTATATAATTTACATGGGGCTAAGTTAATATTTTACTATTGTTACACTGACATATGGTATTGTCTATGTTTTATTTGTTGTTACTGGTTTTCTTTTTTGTTTTTCCACCCTAATTTTTATATATTTTATTACATATAAATTTCAGTCTATCACATTCACCTTTTTTATTTAATGTAACAAAAACATATTGTGTTGATCTCTAGATGATTTGCTAAAAGTAATCTATACCCGAGTATGAAAAAAATAAATATATATATTTATATATATTAAATTATACCGAAAGGTTAATTGTATTATGAATGGTAAATTTATTATTTAAGTATTTGGGGTTGATAAATTGATGTAAATGCTTCTTTTTTATTTTCGTTTTCCCTACTAACCAAGTAAGAATTCTGTCTTGTCATTCATTTTACCGATGCTAATCACATTACTCATATTTAATTAGTTGAAATTTATTATATTTCAATTAAATGCAGTAATAATTTTTGTTTTATAAATTTTCTTTTAAATAACCCTTAAAATCCCGAAAAAAATGTTCTTTTTTTTTTCTTTTCTTTTAATTTATTGAATTTTTATTTTTTCTTGCTGCTAATAAAAATAAATACATATTTTTGTTTTGTGTCCTTATAGTTTGTATTTTGATTTATGTTCACATTTTAAATTTATTACCATTTCCGATAATAAATATTATTTATGTTTTGGGTGAATAATAAAATGAAAAAATAAAAAGGAGAACAAATAAATAATAATGAAAGCATAATTGTGGAAAAATGCGATAACACCGTACTCTGTTTCTACTCGTTTATTATTATTATTATTATAATTTTTATATATTTTTATTTAATATCTTTAAAAGATTATTTATTTTATTTGTTTGTTAGTCTAACATACATTTATTTTATTAATCCAACCAAATATAAATAAAATCGAATAAAAATTGATTAAGTATTAAAGGAGATTTTATTTTTATTGTAATAAAAATAATAATAAAAATATTTTCTTAATTAAATCTGAATTCAGGAATGTTTGTTCCAAGTTAAGCAAAGTTAGTTAGAAGGACACGATTGACATAGTACAGACAAATGAAAGGATTAAATAAAGCTTCTGCAGCTTTTTGTCGTTTATTAAAACTAAATAAAGATATTACACGTGTACGGGATTTAACTCTTTCTAATTTATTACTTAAAGTATGAATAACACTGCATTCGTTTTAGTTTTATTAATTAATTAATTAATTTCTTGGGGAATTTATCAAAATAATAAATTATAGTTGTTAATAGAAGATTTTTGTGGTAATTCTTTCACATTTATTTAATTTATTTTTTTACTTTATTACCAAGTAAATATATTACTTGTAAGTATAGAATTATTTTGGCTTAAAAATGGCAAACATATTGCTATCTAGTTGCATTTATTTTAAATATAAAAAAGGCAATAATAATAAAAATATTATTTGAACTACATTTGCAAATAAAAACAGGACTTTTACAGGACTAAAGGCACAAATATCTGAATATTTTATGTTTTTCGTAGTCTTAAGTTTAAAACAATATTTTGTTTATAATTTACTAATTAAAACAGTATAAATTAGGCATTAAATTAATACTATGAATAGTACAGTTGAGTTAAACCATGGAATGTGTTTTCAAAATCTATCTCAAAAGTAAACATAAACATAAAACAAAAAAACAACGATTTTTTACTCAAAAAAACAACGATTTTGTGTGACTTATAAACACGTCTCAAGGTTATTAAACCATAAATTTCTTAGAAATTAATTCTTTATGTTTATTTATTAGATTTATTAGACTTGCTAAATTATTTAACATTCAGAAGCTTTAATCTATAACAAAACTACATTTGATACTTTATTTATAATAAAAAAAAAAAAACTAAAATTAACATTATGTAGTTGCTGCTGGTTGTGCTTTTGATTATGATTAAAGTTGATAAGTTTACAAAAGAAATTAATGAACTATGTTAATTTTAATATAGTAAAAACTAACATCTAAACAAAGCAAAGTAGAAAATAAAATCAACCGAAAATTGACCGCAAAGTTATTAAACAAACCAAAACTGAAATAGACGAAAAAAAAACTACTCAGTTTTAAGTTACAAAAATTATGATTTTTTTCCCCTTTAAATACCGAAAAAAAGGATTAAAAATTTATTAAAAGAAAGAAAATAATAAACTTTTTAACTATTTAAAAAAAAAGAAATAAATTTAATACCGAAGGAAGGATTTGTTCCTGGTACACGATGTTAACGAAATTATTTTTTTCATTTATTTATTAAATTATTAAGGTTAATAAACTTCTTGGTCATTGTTTCTGCGGTTGTGTTATTATTCTTTGGTAATTTCAGGTGTTTAAGGTTCTCCTTTCGGTTAGTTAAAGAAAGAACAAAATTTTTAATCAATGAACCTATCAACATTCTCAGCACAGACAAAACACATAAATTATTTGTTATTAATTTTTATGAGTTTTATTTTATTTTTTTTTACCCGTTGTTGTTGATAGAAAAGTAATCAAATAATTTTTTTGAAATGGATCTATGATACATGTATAAATGCCAGTGCCACTCCAATAAATAAAGAACAAAAAAAAAAATTAATAAAACGCCAACAAACAAAACGAAACGATGGTATCTTGTGTATAATATTATTATTTTTTTATTCTTTTCGGTTTTTTTTGTTGTTGTTGATAGAAAATAAGTTTGGGTTTGACTCATCCAAACAAAAGTTACCCTAATGATTGCGCGAGAATCATAATTTTCTTTTCTAAAAAAAAAATTAAATAAAAATATATTTATTATTGCGCATACACCCACTATTTCTACCCTCGAAAAGTATTTAAGAAGATAGTTATATACGAGGGCAGAATTCTTTTTTTTATTTCTAAAGGTAAATGAGGAATACCGAGCAGACGTTTTTATGTAGAAAATATCAGACATTAACCACCTGGAATTCTTTTTATTTTCGGTAGTAAATTTGTATTTATGCTAAAAATACAAATTAATAATAAATATTAATTGAAATTAGTATTGGAAAACATGTGTTAAATATCTGCGAATTTATTTTACTGAAAAAAATTTAAGAAATTAAATCAAAATTTGCATTTTTCATCGTTTAATCAACACGTCACCTGGATAAAAGAAAATAAAACGAATACCAGTGATATATTTGTTTCATTAAAAAAAGCAATTTACATAGAGGGTGATTGATTTTATATAAGATCATAGTAACCAGTAATAACCCGCGAATAACAGGTAACCCCTATACAAATCTAAAGTAAGTTGTTATCGGCAAAAAAACACAACAAAATGTTTGGTCAGTCGTAACTTCTACACCTCGCAACTCTTAAACAAAGAAATACTTGACACACGTTCACTGTCCGTGTAAATAACGTGGAAGCAAAAAAATAAAATAAAATTATAATTAATAAACCAAACACAGAATAAACTGCGAGAGAGAACGTAAAAGTAATTTATGCGCGCATTATGTTAATAAATTTATTTAGTATTTCGCCCCACGAAATACAGTTTTTTTTTTTACATTATGTTTTGTTTTGATAAAAATCATAATCTAGCACATTTTTATGTTAATTAATTTTTACGAAAGCTCCAACATTTACTTAGAAAAAGTGTTTAAAGGTTACACGACTTTAAAAATATACAGAAAAAATGGCGGTCTAATATCTTTAATAATTTCTTGTGATTAATAATCTGAGTGCTTTATGATATAGTGTCCACCGTCAATATCGTTGGTTACAGGGGTTTCTATTTTATATTATTTAACCCTTTAGTAGCAGGTGATTTTAAGATTTTAAATCATACGCAGAATAGGGCTTACTATATAAATATGTCTGTGCCCTGGGGTTGGGCAGATTCAGGTAACAACAAAAACAAAATTACCTTGGAAATAACTTTTTGTCCTTAAATAACTAACAGATAATCTTAGTATACTCAGTCGATCCAATTTGCTAAGAATATTTTGTTCAAATGGCAACAGTGAGGCCAACAGATCTAATTCGGCATTTAAACGTTCTCGATGTCGTTTAGATGGGTTACTTTTCGTCACACCGTCTTTTGGGGGTGGCTTCAAACTGAAAAGAAATTAAAATTACCAAATAATTAAATGTGAAAATTTTATTTATTATAAAATTGGTTAAATTTTGAAAAGTCATCGAAGGAATATTAATCAAATGAAAAATAATGATTATTAAGCTTTCCGGTAATAATCGTTCAATGTCGCTTTTGAATAAATTTTTTTTTTTATTTTTATTAATTGAATAAAAGTAGTTGGAAAATTGATTAGACGTGGCTATTAGGTACCTGATTTGTTATATTTTACCCTCTACTAATTTACCTATTATTGCTTATTAACAAATATTCTTATATAAAGTAAAAATCCATTTTTTGCGTAGTAAAATCAATAAAGAAAAACTTTTATTCTGTTTAATTAATTAATAAAAAAAATAATTTTTTCTTAAGGTGTTGAACGCAGTCACAGATCGCGTTTAATAATAAAAATCAGCAGCAATGGAAACGATCAGTAAATAATAATAAACAAAATTCGTGTAATTAGAGGTGTGAAATTTTTGCGAAATTTATTTTATTTTGCGCAAACAGACACAGCGAGAATTAACGATAATTATTTTTTACTTAAAGGTAGAAAAATACTTTTTTAAATGGTTGCAGCATCTTGGTTGATACAATTTGCAGGCAGCAATTCAGTTTAGCTGCTGATTTAGCGAAATTGATTAAATCGGTGGTGAGGCAACGAACAGAATACTGCGACGACTATTTCTCATTAAATTAATCGTTTTTAACTGCAGTTGTTGCTTCCGTCCTTTGTCACAGTTATTTTTTTTTTGTCGCAAATTGAAAAATTAGAGAATTGGATGCTGCAGCCACTGCCACTGCTATTAACAGCGAGACACAAAAATTTGATTTGAATTACCTAAAAATGGTGCAAGAAGCAAAAGTCAAATGTTTTGTTATCTTGTCCCGTCATTTGCTGTAGTAAAGCAGGATTTGGCTAGCGATCGTTGCTGAAGAATGTTCACTTTCGCGAAACTATTAATTTCTGCATTTTATAAATTTACGATTTTAAATTGATTTTCAAAGTGAAAAGTGACAAAAATTGAACAAGTGAAACACCTACGCTCGCGTTTGCTGCATTTGCTCTGCAGACATTAAATTGCTGCTGCAAACGGACGACTCTCATTAATCAGCTACCTGCATCGGTGTCCCTTTTTGTCACTAGACGAGTGGCGAGGTGGCAAATCAACACTTAACCTCTGTTTGTTCTTTTATTTTTTAACACTTTTACCTGATTGCTGATTGTGCCTGCGTTGCTACTGAATATCGTCCACTCTTTGCTGCTCGGTTTCGATGTCTTTGCTTTTATTTATTCAATTTATTTGTTTGTTGTCTTGTTTCTCGTTTATTAAAAGATATGTTACAGTGCTGTTGAACATAAATCTTCGAGTGTGAAACTGAACAGAAATTAAAAAAAGAATAACAAACAGAACTCAACTACTGTGTGAGATGCAAACAATTGATTAAAAAAAATCTCAGCTAAAGCAATTGAAAGTAGAAAATGTAGAAATGGTTAAACGAAGTCCGTTGCACTTTTAAACGTTAAATTCAAATGTACTCAATTGCAGAGGATGATTGGTGTGAAATAAATTTTAATATGCAAATGTAGCTTAGAAAACGCATTTAATTCGACTGATTTCCATGTCATAAACTCAATTTATTTGCGATTCATAAAACATTTAACGACACAGTTAAGATCTTCAATCAAATCAGCGATATGCTAGCTAAATATTTCTTTCTCTCATTTTCCGCTTGTTTACATTTTAATCTGCCTCTTCGATCTTCATTTCTGGTGCACAATTAAAATTCATCACCTTTTTGTATGCATAATTAAGACGTCGACATATTTTCGCCATGTTCTCGGCTGTATTTATTTCTGTTAATGCGTTGGTGTCACACAAGCCTAAAGTGAATAATAATTAATTATGGATTCTTCTTCATCGCCAAACAAACGTACAGAAATAGCGAACTTGTTTTGTGCTTTTAAAAGTTTTTATTTAATAAATGTAACGCAATGAAATTTACATTTTAATTTAATTCCTTAAGTGATTTTGTTAATTTTTCTTGGGACATCAGAAAGGAATTGAACGAGGTACAACAAGAAAAGCAACTAGAAGAATAAATTTGGCGACAAAACGATCCAACGAGTAATCTGTTTCGAATTGGTTCTTAAAATGTGATGTCGGTCGATGATTTATGATGAAATTTTATCAATGATTAGGATTTTGTTGTTTTAAGAAAGCATCTTTTTAGCTAAGCACTGCCTTGGGCTCGTCTTCACTTTTTTATGATTAATTATATTGTCGAAATGCTAATTAGCTCAACTCATTAATGCTGAGCGCGCACACCTTTCCACCGTCGAGTATCTTATTTATTAGCAATTTAGCCTTTGCCCATACACTAAATAATAATTTTTTTCTTTCGTATTTAAATTCGGCTTATGTGTTTCGATTCATTAATATGAGAAATGACTGCGCCAACTATTTAAAGCGCTGTGTGGGGATCCTCATTTAGTCTCTGTTGTTGTATTTAAGTGTTATAATTATTGTTGAAATGTTTAGAGAGGGCTTAAGTCATTGAAAACTAATCCTAAAATTAATGATACCATCTAATCTACATAATACTGACACCGTGCTGTTAGCAACAAAGCTGGTCGCAGAGCATAGATCGTTAGTTTCGTCGAGCCAACGGTTCCGGTTGGATGATTCTCGGTTTGTTATTTATTTAGCTACTCAGTTAAATATTTGTTTGTAGAAGAGTGAATGTTTACAACATTTATTCGTCTTAATTAGGAATATTATGTGAACGTGAAATCCATTATCATAAAATTATTATTTCAAAACTCTAAATTTCATAATTTTTTCATTAAACCAGCGAGAGCTGTTGTTGTCCGTTAATTAATTCACCATGTTTCTGTTGTTTTACAATTTAACGACTTATTGGCTTATTGTCTACGGTACCGGTAGGATGTAATTGATATTCCTTAATTAACCCTTTAATTCTAATTACATGGAGCTTAAATCTTGTTCAACAAGAGCTTAAATGTATCGAATTACACTAATAATAAGTAGACGAAAGGCTAAACGTTCGCCGTGATATTTTTATCCTTGTTAAGAGGATTTATCGCTGTGTCGTTAACTTGTAATTCGCATTACTTTGCTTTGCCAACAAATCAACATCGCATTTGGTCACTTCCGCTAATCCTCTTGTAAAAATTACTCGATTGGAAACAATATTACATTTGTGTCTTGTTTCCGATTAGCTGAGCTTTTATTTATTATGGAAACCCAGGAAACCACTTAGAAACATTGCTTCCTCTGTGAGTTTTCTCTTCAAATCCGTTAGGTTTTTAACTGAATCTGCTGACTAGTATCAAACAGCAATTGAAAACATAAAATTAAACGAAAAACATAAAATGAAAAGCTGACGCACTTCGCCATCAAGGTCCGCAATTATTATAAAATCGTTAAATTTTATTACATGCATTTAAAAATGTTGTAATTAATAAACAACCCTAACACGACGTTATTGTTTTATAGAAATGAACGCTGAGCTGTGGCTAACGACCCTAAACAAGAATATTAAACAAAAAATTGTTAATGGATTTTTTTTTTCGTTTTAAAAAATAGATTACTCAGCTCAGGGGTTTTACCTTTAATTTCTGTATGAATTCGCGTTGCATATGTGTGTCGTAGACGTTGCTCTGTGCTTTACCGGTTGTTTTACTGAGGGTAATTAAGCGAATCGCAATCAGATAATGCACTGAAAAACAAAACGAGACAATGACTGACTTATCGTTTCCATATGGTGTCTATGTCGGCCCACAAGACTGCACATAAATTATTCAGGAGGTTTTTCGGTCGATTTTACATTACTTTGCTGAAACTACTTGCCAGAATAATACTTTATTTTGTTGTAATAATCAGCGGTTTTTGCCGCAGAATAAAAGTGAGAAATTAGTTCGAGGCAATCAAAGTAACAAAACATCAATTTAAATGCAATTAATTTATGATTTGATTGCTTTGTGGTTGTTTATCGGTTTTAAATTATATGTTTCTGTCGCTGCATTGACGAAATTATATGTTTTTTTGTTTAGCAAACAGAATCAAATGACAATTTTCACTGCATTATGCATCGCGACGAAAAACTATTGTAAACACACAAAAAAAATTCTTTATTAATGGAAAAACAATCTGTTGAAAAATCAATCTTATAAATATGATTGCAACAAATTGTTGTGTGACAAAAGCAATTACCATAATCAAACAATAACACACCTCTTTGACCCAGTAAACTGGTTAAAAGCAAAAAAATGAAATAAAAACAAGAACTAATCGTGCACGCTATTTTGCGTTTTTCAAGTCTTTTTATTTTAATTTTAATTTTTGATATATTCACTACCTCAACGTCACCACAATCAATGTACTGAATTTTATAATATGAGCTTTTGAGTGCCTTTCGTGCTGTCTTCTTACATTTTTATGCACGAATGTTTAACATGCCACGCATATATATATTTAGATATTTGTTGTAAAAAGCATTAAAAATCACCTCAGACATTGGTCTATCTTTTTACACATGCAACATATGTAATACTTTAGGACTTCGGCAGAATAAAATTTTCTTTTTATTTGTCTGTTTTAATTTTTCTTTTCATTTCCTATCTGTTAGTTGTAATTCATTGAACTTTTTAATTTGTGTTTTTTTTTTCATTATTCTTAAAGCGTTATTAACTGGTATTTGTTAAATTCTCATCAATGTCGTCAACGTAAGGATTTTTCATGCGGAACATTTATTTCATTAAAAATTTAAAAAATAAATAATACTCAGGTAGTTTACATAGGGTGTACTGTGTCTGATTTTTATCATTACTTTGACAAAATTAAATTTGCTCTATCAAGTATACAAATAATTATATTTTTAAAAAAAACATATAAAAACGCGGACAAGGTAAAAAAAAAATAAAAATATTTTTATTCTTTGTTAATAAAAATTAATAAGAAAAAAAAAAGTTTTTTTTTTGCATACCGTTAATTATCGTAATTGTAGGTTAGATGCATCGTTGGTTATGTCGCGTTGTTGCGTCAGTGGTACAATAAAAATAAATACCTTGAATTTTTTATGCATTTAAAATTGGTCAGAAATGTAATATTTCTTTGCTAATATAACCGTCAAAATAGTTACATATTCATTCGCTGATTATTACTTGACAGGAATTGCATGTTTTGCACGAGAAAATTTCCCGTTTTATTATTATTTTTCAGTCACACGGACACATTTGTGCATGTATTACACAATTTAACATAAAATATAAAAATATATATATATATATATATATAAATAAAAATTGAAATAAATAAATGACGTAACAAACACCACAAATCGGTTTAATGCACGCAATTTTTCGTTTTTATTGCCGCTAGAACAGCCCTTTTTGAGATCACGTGCGAATATTAATGTCTTAACAGAAGAGAAAGAAAAAAAAAACTAAACCAAACATATACAAACGTTTTCACTTTAAATCCATTCCATAATAAAATACGAACAAAAAAAATTACTTTTATTATTTAATTATCTTTCAAAAATTATTATGTAATGTTTTAAAAACAAATACTATGCGAAGCAACAAATATATAAATTAATTTTTCATTTTTGTTTTCTATATCAAATTGTAATCACGCACGACGTTATTAAATTGTGACGTCAGTTAAATAACTTTATACGAAATTAAAATATGTATTTTATAAAAATAAAAGTTTAAATTTAACTTTAAGAATGAATTATACACTTTAAGCATACAAAATATACTATATTGACTCCCCCACATACACGCAGTAATGCTGACATACTAATTTTAATATTAAAAAACGCGACTTCAATTAAAAACATATGTGAAATCGTTTCTAACAGTTTATTTCTAATAAGAGTTTATTTCATTCATTTAGTGAACAATGCGTGTACTGATAATAACATAAAAAAATCAGTCATCCCTTTCAATTTACTTTTCATTTTTGTTTTTTTACTATTATTTATTTATAAATTCGTGTGAATTGGGTTACCGAAATGATAGAAAGAAAGTAACCTAACAAAACACGAATTGTAGCCACGAAATTCAAATATGAACTTGTTATGATTTAGGGAAATTAACAACGAAAAAAATCCGAGACAATTTTCAAATCAAAACAAATCTCAATAACTGTAGTCATCACACCTCATGACACTTTGCGTGTACTCACTTGTTGCGTGTATCGCGTGCATGGATCGTCAATTTTTTCATTTCTCTTCTTGTTCCTCAGCATTTTTATTCGCGCATGTTATTCATTCATTTGTATTAATTTTATTTGTTTTGACGTTGAATTTGTATCGCGTTCAACTGATTTGTTTTCATTTTTTTATTATTTGTTTCTAACATCTGCAAACGAATCATTTTGCACAGAGCTCAACGTTTGTTGTAATTTTCGCTGTTTCGTAAGGTCAAGATTGTTGTTTGTTTTTTAATTTAGTTTTATTGTTTCTTAAGCGCTAGAAAACAACAATAAGATCCAAAGTGAGACAAAGTGGGCAACGGGCTGCAATAAATGCTTCAATCCGCCTTCACAACGATCCATTAAAAATGTTCCATCTTCCGCGTCGAGTGAGATTCATCTTATTTCTCGTATTGTTTATTTGCGCAACGCAAATTATATATCTGCCCGTGCAGATCAATATTGAATTTCATCTTTTGCTATAGCCAAGTACATGAGCTGGATGAGGCTCATATAAAATGATTCATCTCACGGTGTAATGGCATCGGCAACAGAATTATTCAAAAACAACTACAGAGAGAGGGTCAAGCATCTCTTTACACCGATATCAGATCAACATTGCTGCAACGATTTATTGCGTATTGTTTGCCACAGCAATCAAACTTATTCATTGCTGCAAATATCCAAAATATGCTGTTAAACGATGTGCAGGCACCTTTGGCGCTTATTCAGATAAATATTTCAATTTTTCTCAGTCATATGGTAGATCGCGAAAGACTCTTATCCATTCGATCAAGTGTTTAGTGAATTAATGGAATTCTTTCTTTCGCAAAAAGCGATTATTTTTGTAATTAGTAACATTGCGCTTATTAAGCTTTTATTTAATTACATTTCTTTGCAAGAAAAGCATTTGGCGTAGATACGGAACTTTAAAATGAATTAAACCCAAAAAAAGTAGACAAATCGAATGCAAAATTTATGTAATACAAACTGGCGACAAATTTTTTATTTAATTTTTGTAAAAATTGACAACAACTAGAACGAGCATAGTAGCGACAATAGAATTTATTTAGTTCACCGGTGAGGCTATGGCGATGGCTAACAGAACAACCCAACTGCTTTATTGATTAAACAAACAGCGATATAAATTTTATTCCGTTTTATTTTGTGTTTTTATTTATTTTATTTTTATTTTCATTAAATGCGATAGATATGCCTGAAGATAGTTTTCTTCTTTTCAGTCATAAACTTTTACCAAGCGAATGGAATGGAAAAAATAATGAAGAATGAAAAAAATAAAATGAATTAAACTGTGAGGGAATTAATACAGAAACCGAATGATAAAACGGCGTTGCCAAATTTCGATGTCGTTACATAAATAACGTAGACAAGTAGAAATTATTGCAAAGAAAAATTAACGAAAAAATCGATTTCGGACGTAAAAATAAAATGATATAGTGTGAGGTTGAATTTATTAGATAAAAAAAACGTAATAATGTTCCTCAGAATTTAAAAAAAGAAAAACATACAGAAACACCAAAGACGCACCCCATTTATACATTAATCTGGGAAGTTCTGTGTTATGTGAAAATAGCAAAATAAAAAACTAAAATTTCGCCAAAACAATGCTGCGTTGACCTTGGTACAGTTCGTTTGCTTTCTTGTATATTTCGATTCGTTTAGGTTATTCAGTTTCCATTAACATTACCACAGGTATTTGCGACTGCGCTACCACTACAGTTCAGATTCGATAATGTTTTTTTTCAAGGCAGGTCGCTTAACACAGTAATGGACGTCCATGAATAAAGCTTTGCAAACTTATGGGTGGCAAGTATTCCATTTTGCTACCCTATCGCATCAATAATTATTCAAGAAAGAGCAAAGAAAAAAGAAATACAAACCCACTGTGCCAACGTCTAACCTCTAACCACTTTGTTATTATTCCAGAGCTTTTTTCTTGTAGGTTTTATTACTAAAACCAAACGGATCAATATTAAACGAGACGAGTATTATTATTATTATTATTTGTTTTTTGGTTTGTTGCTTAGTTTTTTTAACCCCAAAATAAATATTCTTGTTCTTGGAATTCTGTTCTGTTTAATTTAATTAAATTTAATTTATATATTGCATTGCTCAGAAAAAATATATTTAAATAAATTATTCAGCTAGGTGCTCATTTGAAATTCATTTATATTATTTTGCTTAATTCTTACGGATTATTCAATAAAAGAATTATATAAAATTACATTAACTCGGCTATTTAAAATAATAAATGGCAAATGGTAAATGTTGCTCTAATTGAGAACTACATACTGCCAGTAACCTTACAATAGCACTATGGGAACCAATTACACAATTTCAGTAAAAAATTATTTAATAAACGAAAACTATCTGAACTATCATCAGCTATTAAAGAATTTTCTAAATTAATTTTTTACAATCACTAATTTTGTGCCTGAGCAGATTGTGCATCTACATGACCAAAGTGTTTTCTACCATTGACTGACCGCAATATCTTCCTCTATCCGTTCAGCGAAGAGAAAACACTTAACGAATAAAACAAAACGATTATAAAGTGCAAAAGGAAGACGATTTAGATTCGTTTTACAATCGCAATAGTTTTGTATTTTTATTTCTTTTTCAAACATTTTATAATTTTAATGATTTAATGTGAAATTGCCCCGACCATAAAATTAATTGACAGCGAAGTCGAACAAAACGCAGCAAATGAATAGAAGAAGATGAAAAATAAGACCAATGACCAGATACATATGGGCTTTTAAATGAACAATAAAACGTATTTTGTAGCGAAATTTATTTGCGGTCGATACAATGTTGTTGGAGCCGTAGCTGGTACTTTGTCCAATGTCAGTTAGAGGCTAACCCATTGCCAGCAAATATTGCTCTGCTTGGAATGGCCAGACGTTTGCTGAGGAATAATAATAATAATTGCCACAGATAATTTAATTTAGAATAATTCCGGCGAATCTAATTTAATTTAAATAATTTGATCAATTTACATGTGCCAAAAGCGATATACAGTTCGTGGTAGAAAGTTGTTCGGACGGCATAGTAATTGAATTTTGTTTGAATAATTGAAATTTCGTCGCCTCTTCTCTGCTATGTGTTCCTCGGCCGCATGTATTTAGAATGTTATTTATGCGAGGTGATTAATAAACGACGAATTATCACAATTTGCTGCATAACATAGTATTAATGTTTGCTGAATTTTTCATCACTATCAACGAAATCGCAGACAATGTTATTTATGAAAATAATTCGAAGAATTTTCTTAACTTAGAGCCAGCTTATTGCACTCACACTACTTATATTTATTGGCAACCACCTGCTAATAAAATTACCTAACCTGACTACCTCATTATCGTAAAATATCAATAAATGTGACTCTATGGTTTGAGGTTTTTTAGCAGAATGGGCGCCGTAGAATCCCTATGAATGGCAAATTGTTATAAAAATAAATTTAAAATGAACATAAAATTATGGCCAATCCCCGGTTTATGTTTGTTTTGTAATTTTTTCGACATTATATGTACTTAATTGGCCTTACGTTTATCAATCAACGAAAATTCAATGAAAAGCGAAATTTGTTTGTAATGTCGCCGAAATGTATACTAAAACCAAGCGCTCATTAAGTTTATTAACTTTTTTTTAGTGCTTTAATTTTATTTTTTGTTTTTATTCTAATTCAGAGCGCAGGGTGACTGCATTAGGAAAAGTATATAATTTGTATTTGTTTTGGCAAAACTTAAAGGCACAACAAAACTATATGCAATGCTGATTAATTTTTATATTTTTTTGCTACCAAAACAAAAAATGGCAAAAAAAAGGATAATTGCATAGCTATAAACCGTCGACTAGCCGCCACACAAAGTTGAATCATATTGGGAAGACTTTCGTTATTCTAATTTCTTCCATACAGCAAACGCCACCAAATGAATAAATAGTGTTTTATTCATTTATTTGTCGAGGCGCGTCGATTTGTATTTTTAAAAGTTTTTTATTGTTACTTTTTGTTGCTTTCAAAAAAAGCTCTATCAACTGGCTCTAACTGTAATTTATTTTATATAATTTTTTTTCTTTTATGCAAATCAGCAAAATGGGACGAACTGCAAATCCATTTGCATAATTCATAGAAATTAAGAAAAAATAATATTTTCGTTTGATTTCTGCTGTTCGTTTAATTTTATTTGTAGGAAAGTTTTGCAGTGGCCACTCAAAGACACCATTATCATTATATGACCCAACTATTTGCAATTAAATCACAATAAATAAAGAAATGAATAATTATTGTCTGCCCTTATCTAATTAGTAGTCTACAATCAGCTTTTTCATTGTGACAAATTCATGCCCACTAAACTGTGACATTATTTTAGTTAAACAAAACCACCTCATAAATTTATTAAAGAAAAACAAAAAAACAGACAAATTGCAACAAAACACCTGCAGTAAAAAATAATTAAAAGTAAATTGTAATTTTGTTTTCTTAAGTCAAAAAAATAAAAAAATATATATAATTAAATAAATAAAGGAAAAATCTAATTAAAAATATTATTAATTGTTTGCAATTTTATGTCTTTTCTCCCTTTAATTATTTTTGTGTAGTTTTTTCGTAGAAAAATTCTAAAATTATTTTTGTTTTTTGTCACTAAATGCTATAACACTTGTGATTTTCGCTTCATAATAAAAATTTATTTCTTTATTGAAATTAAAAACGAAGAAAAAACTTTTTAATTTCAATAAATAAAATCCAATTGTAATGTAAGACGGTAATTTCTAGTAAACAGTTAACTAGTAAAATCTAGCAATTTAGTTAAACTCACTGCCTATGTTAACAAGCACTCAGTTTGTGATACATTGTTGTGTATATAAAATATAAATATTATTATGCATTAAAAACGTTGAAAATAAAACAATATAAAATAAGTAAAAAATTTTTTTAACACCTGCACACGCATAGAGAAAAAAAGGTAAACAAAAATCAATACACAACGAATTGTATTTCTATTTTATTTATTTTTTTTTTATTGTAATTGAAACCAAAACGTTGTAAATCTTGATTAAAATATAAATTTTTAACTATGGTAATTCTATGCTCATAAAAATACGTATTTTTAGTTGGTTGATACAGAAACACTGTACGTTTTGTTTTTTACATTGGTTCTTAATTAAAATGAAATTTAAATGTAAAGACTTTAATGAATTAATTAATTAAATAAATAAAATAATAATTATTATTATTATTATGTGTGAAAGTTAATTAAATATAAAACGAGTAAAAATGTCATGATTTTACCGATTTAATATAAATAAAAATGTGACATTGACTAGCCAGTCTAGTCTATTTAATTCTATCATACTTATTATTTTACATAGTCTACAAACCTAGGCTATAAATCAACATAATTTATATAATTCATAATATTAATTAATCACTATTATATGCTGTTATTATTATTATTATAACTTTGTAACATTTATTATTATTATCATTATTTTTATTATTTGTAATGGAAATATGCTTGGTATTAAAGCTTTATTAAATTTTAATTTTAATCATTTTATTGGATTCGTTTTTCTTTTCGCATTTATTTAAGTAAATTAATCGTTATTTAATGTATGCTTTCGATTTTATGTATTTTTCTCTTTAGTAATTTAATCGTTTTATTCATTCTTTTTTTTTTTTATTACTTTTGCATTAATTTATTTAACTTGGTTTAATTGCGATTTTTGTGTTATGGAAAAATTAAAATATTTTTGATGAATATACTGTTTTTAGTTTTTTTTTTGTAGAAAAATATAAATTATTTTTTGGTTTAATTAAGGTAAATTGTTGAGAAAATATTATTAATTATTGGTTTTAAAGTATTTGGGGACAAATAAAGTTTTTAATTAATAAATGTAGGTAATGTTCTTCTGTGTAAGAAATAGTAAAGAAAGTTTTATAAATTGTTTTTAATAAGCAAACACTATAAGGAAATATATATGCAAATAACTAGAATTTCTAATTTTCTTTTAAATTGTTTATTCTAAAAATTTGTTATCTTTTAAATAAGACCCTATTATATTATGGATAACTTCCCCAATCAAACAAAGACATTAAAACTAACTAATTAAAATTAATTTCCTCTTACTTACAACATAAACTACGCAACATTTATTAAAACAAATACAAGGAATAATTAATTAAAAAAAAAAACAATTATTTTTACTTAATTGGTTTTTATTATTATTTTTTTTTATACATTATTCTAAACAAAAGAAGACGAAAAAATGAAAAAACGGTGGAAAAAAATAAATAAATAAATTAAATAAATAAAAATTATGGAAAATATTTTATATAAAAATGAACCCTCCAGAGGTTTATTTTGTTTTATTTATTTATTTCACCCGTTAAATTATATACAAAAAAATATATATATAAACATAATAATATTTTTTACGTAATACTTGCCACTACATGTTTGTATTATGTGTAATTCTGTTATTTAATAATAATAATCGAAAGCAACATATAATTTTGAACTTTTAGAAAAATACTAAAAAAATAAAAAAAAAACACAATTTTTTATCCTTCTGTTTTTTATTTTTATTTTTTTTAATATTTTGAATAAATTATTTTGTTATATGAAAAAAAAAGTAAGAAAGTAACGAGTAGCGTTATAAAACAAAAAAATTTGCATACATTGCATTTATTATAATGCGATTAATAAGTGGTGAGCTAGTGTTGTTGCTTCTGGTGCAGGAAAAATTAAATAAAACAGCAATAGTGATAATCAGTAAATAAATAATATATATTTAAAATGTGAAAATTATTAGGAATATAATATGTGTTTTTGTACTTTGATTTATTCTAATTTATTTAAAGTGGTTTAGTTTTCTCAGAAATATCGTTTAATCCAAGAATAATTGGATAACTTTTTATTAGTTTAAAAAATACGTTTAGTGTGATTTAAACAACGAAATGCGAAAAAACACTTGTCGCGACTTCTGAAACTCGATTTTCGTAACATAAAAAGATAACGAAATCCGCTAATAAAATTTTGTTTATATTTCTTGAGTAATTACTAGAAAATTCAGGACAAACTACTTTACAATTTTAAAAGTTAATTAAACGCTTCTTGAGTTCAGGTGACCATGACTCAAAAAAAAAAAAAAATAATAATTACAAAAGAAAATTATAATTATTCTCAAAGAGTTTTGTAATTTCAATTTATATGAAATAATATTTCTGCAATAATCTGCCTTAAAGATCATACCAACGTAGTCACCATATTATATTTTTAATTTACTTTTAATTCATTGAATTATATGCTTTCAAAAGTAAGAAAAGAAAATATTTTAAATTAAAAGCAAAGAAAAACAATTAATAAGGAATCATCATTATAAAATTACTGATACATAAATTTGTAATAAAATAAGTAAGAAAAAATTAAATCATTTTTAAATAACTCACTCGAAATTAGAGACTATGCTCAAAATTACTATAATAAAACGAACAAAAAAAAAACTACAACGATAATGATGCTGTGGATCCACCCAACAATGTCATCAGAAGTTGGTTTTTATTTTTTGAATGAATAAATGAATGAGAAAGTATTGGTTTGCAGCACGTTAAAGAGTTAAAAATTGAATGGAATAGGTCTATACTACTAACTTTGCTTGTTTTTTTTCTCATTTCTGTTAGGTCTACTTAGATGATCTTCAAAATAAATATATATAATTATAGGTTACGTCAAGACAGAAAAACAATAATTTTATGTTTAAATATATCAAATATAATGCGTTTTTAAGCGTCGTCTAATTCATTGTTTGTCATTAAGGCGTATGTAATGTAAGGTAACTTAGCACAAGTAATTGGTTTAAATATATTTATAGAAAAATAATTAAATAGGAATTATGTTCAAAGTATTCGCGATTTATTATTTTTTAAACAAAGATTGTAAAGCTTTATTAATTAACCCAGCAGATGATATAATGTACTTCTAGTTGGTTTAGGCATCGTTAAACTAAATTAATAATAAATTATTAACAAAAATAATAACAGAATTAGCGGTTATCACACGTTGTTTTTATTAATTAATTAAGAATATTTAAGTTAAAGGATTAAAGCTGCTTTATTTTAACAAAATAATTCTCTTTTCGAGGACAAAAGTAATACAGAAATCGATTAATTAATTTAAAAACGAAAAGGTAACGCCAAAAGCTAAATTATGTTACCAAGAAAATATCTATGTTTAAGCTAATACGAAATAATTAATAATCAAAAGCTTTAAGCAAAGTGTCATCAATTAATAAGTAAATCGCTGAAATCCTAATAAATCATAAAATAAATAAGTAAGAAAAAAGCCCCCTACAGCTACTATGTTACTCATTTGATTCATTCGATTCCTTTACCTGCAATTAATCTGTGCAGCAATAATAATAATAACAATAAGAACCTGTTGTTAGAAAATATTAATAAATATTTTCGGTTTAGTTTTTGTTTGCTACTTTGAAATCGTTTGCCTTTTTTTTTTATTGATTTATTGCGAATTTTAATTTTTTATCTTTTTAAAGAAATAACAATTATTTATTCAACTTTCCTTTTTTTGGTAAATTCGATTAAATTTCAAGTGTTTATCCTTAAAAAAAATAATTTTTATCATTTATCAAGGTTTTAGAATACGAATTAAGTTTAATTAATCTATTTCTTGTTAGACTTATTCATATAAATTATATGAAAATTAAATGCAATATTGGTTGTACGATGATATAAAGATCTAACCACTGAGGTCAATAAATTTTATTTAAAATTTATAATTAAGAAATGAAACAGGTAAATGAAACATAGACACAAAGAATTATCATAATTTGTTCACATCGTATAAAATAGAAATAATAAAACAGAAAAATTAGTTATAAGTTTAAAATTCGTGTGGCAAAGGTATCAAAACAACAATAAAGCAGACAGAACAAACGGAAAATGTTTAAAAAATGTTAAAAACAACAAAATAAAATACTTAACAAATACAGGTGTAGAAAGGCATTTAATCAAATTTTTATTTAAAAAAATAAATTAAGAGATCGAAGTGGGTTTATATAACGAAATAATGTAATCAAAAAAATGCATAATAAGCGGCTTAATTATCATGATGATTTATATTTATAATTTTTTCTGTAATTCAAGTCGCGTTTAAGACGATTATTTACATTTTAATTAATTAATTAAAATTCATTAGACTTGTTATTTGTTGTTAAAATCGTTATTCATATTTTAATCATTTTATTATTTTCTGGTAATGTCTGGTTCTAATGGTACAAGCACATGTATGATGTAACCGTTTTTTACTGCAACGATTAGAAATAGGAATAAATCTGAGGGCACAGTGTTTTTTTTAAACTAAACACCAACACAGCAGGTGACTGTATAACATCTAATTTTTTACGACTTATTGACGTTTAATTATTTTTGTTTTTTGTTAAAGAATTAGCCACCAGGTAGATAGGTAAATCATAGGTTATTGTTGTTAAATAATTTAATTTCTTTTTTTTCGGTATGTCACTGTTAAAAAGTGATTGATATTTTTTTGACACATTTGTCTGACATTTAAACGGTTCTTCAAATTAAAATAATTTAATAATTTTATTCATGACAAACACAAAAGCACCGGCAAAGGTGAAGTAATGAAAAAAAAAATTCAATAATATTACCTTTTTCCATTTCTTCTGCGTCTTTTTGTTGCATAAACTGTGCCAAGTTGACTCATAGCTAAATTACTATTCACTATTGTATTACTACCAGTTATGCTGCCGCCGGCGCCACAATCACCCACCTGTGTGCCACCGACGCAGCTACTATTCACCGCTAATCGTTTACGCGTTAATTTACCTAATTTTTTACTTAATTTAATTGTCTCCTTAGCCAAATTTTTCTTAACACTAGACACCGTTATAACGGTGTTTGATTGTTTAACCAAGGTATCTACACTGACACCGGTAATGTTTTTGTCATCCGAGACTAAGCATAAGGTAATTTTGATTACTTATAACTCACATAAAATTAATTTTAATTATTCATTTAAGCAACATAATTAAATTGAAAATTGTTTATTGTGTTTGTGGGCGCACACGTAATGCCGACGGGTTGGTTTACACTTTACTCAGTCAATGATTTTATTTTATTTATTCGCATTAACACATTTATCTAAATTATTTTATTAAAGAAATTGCACACTGTAAAATAATTAATTAACAAAAAATTAGAACTAGGTGTAGAATAATTTGTAGAATTATATTTTTAACAAGGTGTCATTTGAATTGATTAAATATTTTGATCAAATGAATTAAACTTAATTGAAGTATAAAAATAATTATTTGAATAATAAAAAAAGACAGGTAAATGGAAATGGAAAATGATCCAATTGTCGTTAATCGGTTCAAATGTCTATTTTCACATGATTAATCTGGTTACAGTTTGGCCACTTAATCGTTTCTTGTTAATAAATATTTATTTCAATTAAAACCGAAACAAATACACGCTCGTACAGGTGAATGTATGTATATTTATTTAATATTCAGGTAATTAATTGATAATTTCAATAATTTTGTGCTTTTAAATATTTTATTATTTTTTTTGTTTTCTTTGGTTGGCGTGGTGTGATGTTTCATGGTTGGTATTGAATGTGTGATAATTCACGTGTGAAAATTAATATGTTAATTGTAATAAATAGGCACAGAGATTGTGTTAGTGGAAACGCAGCTAAAATCATAATGATAATAATTATTTTATTAAAAAAAAAAAAGAAAAACAAATTCAGTCAATGGGATTCCTCAGTGAATCTATTTAACACGCATACAGTATTTTGTTCTCTCTTTACTTTATTGATAATAATTTGTCATTTTAAGTAGGCAACCACCACTCGCGATTAGCTCATATTATTATACAGAATATGGTGTTACCCAACTAGGTAATAAATAATAATTTAACATTTTGATTAAATAAACGACTAGTGAGTAGTTTCTATACATATATATTTTTATTTTAAATCTTTGCACGCACATGGTATTATATTCATTTCTAATAATTTTACCTGTTTTTATTTATTTATTTATTATTATTATTACAACGAAATTTAATCATAAAATGTTGATAAAGAGATTTCCTTGTAATTTATTTACGCGAATAATCTAAATTTATGCAAAAAAATAAAAGAAAATTTAATGAAAATATTTTTTCGATTTTCTTTTGAGCAATATGGCGTCGTATCCATTTTGTTTGGGGAAAATTTTTCGAAAGAAAATAAAAATGATAAAAAATTACAAATAAATAGTTTTAACACTTAATTTAATTATTATAAATTATTAATTAATTACTTTCTACACTTGTTAATTAATTTAACAAGAGAAAAACAATTTTTCACTTATTTATTTCTATTCTAAACGTCTATGCTTAGGTTGTCATTGTCACACTTTCATAATATTCATGTACCACGTAAAAACACTCACACATAACTTATTTTTTGAAAAATAGGTAATAAATTATAATAAATTAATTCATTTTGTTAAAAATAATATGACACACGAAAAACAAACAATATTGCGTGTGCACCCACTACAAGTTGCGGGTACATACTAAAGCCTACACTTAACAAAGGTGTTTTCAAAACTACCAGCCCAAAATGACCAAAAATACCTGAGAGCTGTTTAACATTTGCGGTCGATTTATTTTATAAATTATTTTTACCGCAAATAAGATTTACAAATGCTGTTGGTTAGACGAAGGTAAATAGCTTTTTTATGGGTGTTAACCATAAAGAAATTCATTTAAAAGCTAAGAAGAGTGTGTAAATACAGTACGCTAAACGAACCGGAACAAGAAAAGGAGAACATGAGATACTGTAAATAAAAAAAATTTATAAGTAGAGTGGATTATAGCTGTTCTTGATTAAAATAAAAAATACTGTAGTGGGAATAAAAAAGCTTTGTTTTTTCCTATAAAATTAATACGATAAAACTACTGCAAGGAGTTTATAATGCTTTTTGTTGTCGTTTTCAAAACAAAAGGAGAAATGTTGCAGGGTTGTACAAATAAGGAAAATTATAATCAATAAATTTTTACTATTCTATAACTGATAAATAATTAATTAAAAATTATTATCAAGGAGATAATTGAATGTTTATATAAGAAAAAGAGAAAAAAGGATTTAATAATATGAAAACATTATTAAATAATTTATTTTTATTAAATTATTATGTAAAATCTATAATTGAAAAGAGAAATTTAAATGTTTAGTTTGAAGGATTTATTGTTTTTGTATACGAAGGTGCCTAGGTAACTAAAATTCACGTGAAAATCACAGCAATTTGTTTATTGTTTAAGTAAAATTTAATAATTTAATTAGAGTTATTGATTAATAATCCAAAGAAAAAGCAAAACTTTTACTTTTTGCCAAGAAAAGAATTATCTTTAACAAACGATTAAACACGAAAAAAAAATAGTTTTTCTTTTCGTTGCATTCTTCAGGTGAAAATAATGAAATTTAATTGAAAAATAATTACATTGCACGTTTTTGTACGTTGAAATATTATTTTTTTGTAAATAACAATGCCAAGCTTTATATAATCGATATTTAAATAACTAAATTTTTTGTATATATTGCAGAATTTACCTTTAGATACCTGTAAAGTACATTAATTTACTTGTTTTTTTTTCTTTTTTAAAGGTCTTTTATAAATCGTGGTCATAAGATGAAATCCATCAAATAATTTTTGTTGGTTTTTTTTTCTGTGACCAGAAGATGAGCTAAATTGCTTTATAATCGCAGCGAATTTAAAATTCATTTGGAGTTTTTTTTTGTTAATTTTATCTGGCGAGAGATATGTGGATGTTGTCAACATTGAGGAGAAAATGGTGAGTGCTTTTTTGTTTTTATTTTAGTATTTTTTGGTTTTATTATAGGACCTATAATTTACTGTAGAAAATTTCATTTTGACATTCCGTCAAATGCGCCAATCAAACCGTCAATTTTAATCAATGATTATACAAATAATTTTTTTTTTATAAATATCCACTGTAATTGCCCCGATTATATTATTTTGAAAAAATAATCTCTTTTTTTAGGGATTTTTGAACTTAATCGCCGTAGGTTTAGAGTTAATTTAACAAAAATAAGCACAACGAAAACAGAACAAGTATCATGAGATAATTTATCAAAATTTACGTTTATTTATTTCGCAATAATAACGTTTATTATTATTATTATTTTTATTCAAAATAAAATTAATAATTAATTTAAAGAGTTTGATAATAGCACGATAAGTTTTAAGTGGTTTTATAGGGACTTTATCTGTTATTAGGAAAATTATTTTATTAAAAATAATTTCTGGTTAATCAAGGTAAACAACAAAGTATTCAAAAATAATAACTCGTGAAAGCTTTAGCTTTCATTTTTTTATCTATTAAAGTTTTTGTTCAAAATTTCTCTATAATATATCTGCTATTAAGATTTTTTAAAACATGCAATGCGTATTATTATGAAAATTATTCCCAAATAAAGTACACCAAATATTTTTCTATTATTATTTTATAGCGGTAAAGTATTACCTTCAAATTATCTTTCGTTAAAAAATTCGCCTTTGTCTTTGTTTTGTTTTTTTTATTTGATCTTAAAAAGGTAAATTTTTTTTTCTAGGGCATAGAAAACTCTTATTGTTTACATTGACGATAGGGCGTGCGATGTCTTTAATAAGCTACAAAAAATTGCTTTTTTTTTTCGTTTGATTGACATTTTCAATTTTAGAAAGCATATTTTGTTTATGCTGAGCCCTAATTTTGAGTATTATTATTTAAAAAAAGAAACAAATTAAATTTTCTATCGATAATATGTGATTAAGGTTAGAAATAATTATTTAATTTTTCATTTTTTTTTTAAATAATTATTTAATTACATCAATTTGTTACCAATGATGTAGAAACGAAAAAAATAATAATAAAATTTTTTATTATAATTTTTAAATTGTTTATTTCCGTTAAAAGTTTATTTGCGCATTGGGAACCTGGAATTTTTTATCGAAAAAACTTTAGCACAGTTAATACTAAGAATAAAATTAATTTCATTGTTTTTAGCCGAATTTTTACTGTATTCTCGTGGTAAAATTAGTATGAAATGGTACAGTGAAAATTTTGCATTAAAAATCAAAGTTTTTAAGCTTATTAAATAATATTTAAAAAAAGCTGAAAATATTATTTGTTTTGCTTTTCAATAGTGTAAAGCTTATTTAATAATGAAATATAACCATTAATCTTCCGGAATAAATATTGTTGCCTGTTCAACATTGTATAAATAATAAAGGATAAATCCCCTACGGGACACAATGATTTAAACAAAAGGCAAAAAGAAAACATGTTATGTTCGCTTAATAAATTATTCATAAATATTTAAAAACAAGCAGCAATATATTTTTCCTATTTAAAAAAGAAAAAACAAAGTAAAAAAAAAAATCTTATCAATAAAATCAGTACATACTAGCCAGAGAGGCGGCCCCCCGATAAATCCTTAACAGCATAATCGGGAAGCCATTGTTTATGTGTTTTATATATAAATTTTACTATACAGTAAAAACCTAAACACAAAACAATAAAATAATTATAATAATTTATGAAACATGTTGAAATGGGCGTCATAATTCTATCATATACTACATAAAGCAAAATAATTTTATTATTCATATATAGTAAACATAAGGCGTGGCCATTGCACGTTATATATTTGTGATTCGTGTGTACAAAAAATAACATAATAATGCTTCCAGAAAAAGTCTCCACAGTTCACGTTTGATCTTTTTTTTTACAAAACAGAAAAAAAATCTAAGAAATGTAATCTTTTTTTGTGTTTTTAAGTTGTTTCCTCCTCAGTTGTGTTTTCTTCGTGTTAATTCTTCTTTTTTTTTATATTTTGTTAATAATTATTCATGTTGCTGTGTATTGTCTTGTGATTAACGCGTAAATTAAATCTCAGAAAAATGTCTGATAGCCCCCGACAGGCAGAATGTTACATACTTTTTGCGAATTTTAACGTAACAAGTTTTTTTCCATATCAATAATTTGTAGTTTGAAGGGAAATTTTTAACAGAAAAATATTATGTGAGAAATTCCGTATTTAGCTGTTAAAGAAAACAAAAAACTAGTCCAGAGTGTCAGCCAAATACATATTTCCCTAAAAGAAAACAAAATTTATAATAATAAAATCTTGTTTTTAATCAATATAAAAAAAGAAAATTATCCCGTGGTTTTTGCTGCAAAACTGAAAAAAAAACATAATTTTTACTTGTTATTTTTATTTTCACCCCGCTGAAATACACAGAGCTTTTTTAAATTATTGATTTATTTTGACATTTTAATAAATTTATTAAAAGTAAAATTCATGTACAATGGTGATTTGTTGTTTAAAAAATGATATATACGAGTATCTGCAGTTTATTAGGTATAAAGGGAAGAGTAACATTACCAGCCATTGATTTTGTAAAAATTTACGCTAAAATAATGTACGGTTTATATAATATAAATAAATTAATTAATATATCGTCAATATTAATCTATTAATAAATCAAAAAAAAAGGAGAAATGTTATAAAAGAACGTATGTTAAACATCGACGGGTTAAAAAATTGACGCCATATAGACAAAATATGTCACGCCATAAACAATATTAATAATAATGGCAGACTTGAGACGTCGTGTGGGGTATTTAAAAATATAAAAACTAAGTAAAATAACCAACTAGGCATTTACTTAGTAATTAAATAGAAAAAGTTTTTTTTTTTTTTTAAATTAAAACTATAGTTGAGTCAATAGATGTCCGAGTTACATGCTTTTAGATTCAAACACCTGCTAAAAACACTAAAAATCTCTTTATTTAGATTTTACCAAAGTGTTTAATATGGTAAAAATTATATCTATAAAATTTACCAAAAGCTTTCTATTCAAGCTCCCACGACTTAAAGTGTTTGCTTTATTTTTGTTAGCCAATAACAGACTAATTGCGTTCTCAAAATTTTTTTATTAATAAAACTCCTAAGATAAACACTTTAATCATATAAATATGTTAGTTTAATGTTGAAATTTATACAAAAGATAATTTTTACATATAAATACAAATAAAAATCGCCGGTAAATGCTCAAAAAAAAGAAGCTTTTCGTCAATTACCACGTAAATCGAGCAATACATAAATATATAAATTAAAAATAACAACCTCTCATCGTTATTATAAACCTTTTTTTTATTATTCCACAATTTATTATTTTAATAATAATTATTAAATATTTTTTTGTAATATTTGCATCAAAAAAAATATATATGCAGTACATTTCACTTGTTTTTTATCATTTTATAAAATCGCGTTCAGCACTGTTTTTTTGTTTTTGTTGAAGCGAAATGGCTGACGGTTTTATTTTTTTCCTTTAAATAAATAAATATAATTGTGCAGTAAAAATATATATACAAAGCATATATATGTATATATTGTCACAACTTTACCAATTAATACATAATAATATTAAATTAGTATATAATTGTCGTTATTACATTACACAAACAATACTGTAACTGTTTTGTGGACAAATAGTGGAAAGATATGCGAAAAAAGGTAGAAAATAAAAAAAGTATTTTAAGTTATACGTTGGATGATAGATTAGTGTAATTATTATAATTATATATAATCCTCTCTTTTATATATATACATATATTATACAATTATTATATAAATAAATAAATGAAATGGTTAATTGCATTTAATTGCGATTTTTTTCCTTAACTATTTCTACGCTTATTTTTTTGTTAAATAAAAATTTAATTTTTCTTTTTTGATTACTTTGTCATTGTAACAATTGTAGAAATAATTTATAAAAATAAAAAAAAAATTATTTTTATCAGATAAAAAATAGTAATAGTTGTGCCTGGAGGTGAGATAGCACGTCAAAGATATTTATTTATGTGGTAATAGGAAGAAATACCTGGCTTTCTTTAAGATTACTTAAATGACATTCTATTTCCTATTAACATTGATACGCTATCGAGTTCCTTGGTTGGTGCTAGAGTACAGTGTTTTCTTAAACTCGATAAAATTTTAATACTTTGCTAAAGCAATTAACATATTTAACGCTCAAACTATAATGGAAAACAAATCTGGTATACTTTTTTAGCAAAAGTCCAAGAATTGACACCATAATCAAGCGATCTGTTGATAGATTTTAATAGCTAGCATATATAATATGGGCATTATTTAGTAAATATTCCTGATTTAAGAATAGTTAACTAAATTCTAGTATTCACACAACATATATTATTGTAGATTTCTTAGTAAACAAAAAATAAGTCATGGATTCAACTGACTCTAACTGATTTACAGGTAGAAAAAAAGTGACACACCCCATTTTACATGGGCAATAGTAAAATAATAAATAAAATTTGTGAAAAATTGTAAAAAAGTAAAACTAATAATAAAGGTGAGAATATTTAATGCAAATGATTGGTCAGAAATGGTTTTTAAAGATAAATTCGCTATGTTTTGAAAATCGTGAAATTTTTCTATTAAATTTATGTAAATATTTCTACTTGTACATAATTATTTATCATTTTTATTAATACAAACATTGTATTAAGGTAATTTCATCGCTGTTTTACAATTATTTATAAGAAAAAATAATTATTTTTAATTATAGAAAAGCAAAAAAATGCAATTATGCAAATTTTGTTTGTTACGCAAAAATATGAATATTAATTATGTTTAAATGAAATTAAAAATAATGTAATTAGAATTTTTTCTACATTATTCCTTTCTGTAATTATGGCTAGTGAATTATGAATTTTTATTATTGATTAGGTGGTATGTCCTTGCTTGCAAAAGTTAATTTTGTATAAATTGTTAGCACGCTTTAAAGCTGCACAAGTGTTTTTTCTTTGTAAATTACAAATCAGTAAACTTATAATTAAATTTTAAGTCAAAACAAAGCAATAAATAAAAAAGACATATGTAGTGTAATGAAAAATAATATTTTTCTGTTTTTTACAAAACATAAAAATAAAAAATCATCAATTAAATACTAAATTACTATAATTAAGGAACTAAAAGATAAAATTTCCTTCAATTACACCAACCATCTGCATAAAAATGCAAGTAAATGATCGATTAAATATTATCTAAAATAATAATATAAGCAATTGCATAACCACATAACAAGTAATAATAACAATAGCAACTGCATTTCTGTTGTCCTTCCTGTGCTTACTGCTCACTTACACCTTAATGAAAAATTTTTTTCATAAATAAATTTGATTACAGAATATTATTAACGCAAATAATAAAAGGTTATTAACTTGTTGTTTTTTTTTCAATATGTTATCTGATATCATATCACATATTTACCTTAAGACTAATAAAATTATTTTAAAGAGAACATTGAGCTATACAACACATTATAGTGTTGTAAGAATTTTTTGCAAATATTTTATTCGTTCAATAAGAAAACGAAAAGAATTTATTATTTTTGTTTATCACAAAAGCTTATCGTATATAATTGATTGTCTTTGGAAAAATTATTAATTATTGATTAGTTTTTATCGTTTTTTGCAATGAGGATTTTTTGTCGCTGTAAAGCGTATCAAATAAAAATTTTAAATGTTATCTTGAATAGAATTTGCACTCTATTATTGTTTTAAAAATAAGTTAATCAAATGTAATTTTTAAATAGATAATTCAGTATTGACATCAACAGCATTAAAACAATCGTATAGCTAAAAAAAAAGTTACATAAAAATATTCTACAGAGAAAAACAAAAATTTAAATTTATTATCTTGAAAAATATTCTTTGTTTATTACTAAGAAATAAATTCTTTTAAACATAATCACGAATGTAATCTACTCAATTGTTGTATTACAAGCCAATAATAAAATGTCTGTATAACTAAAAACACAGAATTTTTCTCTCAAGAAATTATTATTATTTTTTAAATTTATTATAATTTCCTACACTTGACTGGGTGAATAATATTTATTTAATTATTATTAATAAATTATTTTTTTTACCTTTGCTGGTTATAATTTGTTTTGTTTTTATTTTCTTCTTTTAACAAGAGATAACCGATTTATTAATGTTATGGTAAGGGAAGTGTTATTATTAAGCATAGTTTTGTGTGTTTTTATTCAGTCTATATATATTTATATATTGTTCTTTAATTAATATTCAATTTAAAGAAGAATGTATTTTATAATCATAATACATGTTTAATAACAGCTAATGTTAAAAGAAATAATTTTTATTAAATAAATAATAATATTAAAAAAAAAAACGCAATGAAATCTAACTGCGTATGCTCTAATTAAAATTATTATTAATTTATGTTATAAAACATGATATTTTTTATGTTAGTTGCTTACTTTATTGTTTAACAATTGGCAGGGATTTATAATCTTTATGGGATTTGCATTGAGGTGTAATAGATGATCGTTAGTGTATTTTTGTTTTGTTAAAAATTTTAGTAGTTATGGCTAATAATTGGGATATCGTTACTTAATGCTTTATTACTGTAATATTGACTAATATTTATAAATTAATAGTTTATAACTTTGAAGTAAGGATACATTATGTATTCGCTACCAATTGATGCACAAAGAAGCTTGTCTTTTAACGTTGTTAGTAATCGTTGAATGCCAGTAACATTAATGCATTATTAAGCCATTATTAGTTACAAAAAATCATATAATCACTGTAAAAAGGTACAAAACACCTGTAGTAAATATAATTTTATAATTATTTTTATAATACATAACTGAGAAGAAAGAATGAAAAATGCATAAAATGCGCCAACAATAAAATAAAAAAATAATAATAATAATTTTATTTTTATTTTTCGCACAAACAACAACTGACTGACAGAATAAACAATATTAAAAATTTATTTAATAATAATAAAAAAAATTAAATTAAATATAAATATCCAAACAATCATAAATAAATAGATAAATAATCGCTATAATGTATGAACCAAAAATTGTTAGGACGGAGAAACATACATATACATTCCATATATCGTTTTTTTTTAATTTATTTATTTATTATTTATTAAATGGATTATAAACATGCAATTTACTAAGAACACAACATACATACAGTTTAAACATAATAATAATTATATATTTATTTATTTTTTTTGCTAGTATATTGTGCTAAATTCATTTCAATAGGAAATTGTATAGTAAATATTTAAGCATTATTATTATTAATATTATTATTTTTATCAAATAGAAATAAGCAAAAAAAAAAAATCGGTTAAAAAGAAATAATTTTTGAATTGTGAATTTATTGCGTTTATTATTTAATTATGATTTTTCTATATAAAAAATAAAACTATTTACATTTTGACAGAGTTTAGCAAACTGATTTTGTTATGAAAAAGCTTGATGAACGTTTGATGTTTTAAGGGATTAATGTAGAAAAATAAGAAGAGTAAATTAGACTAAAGTGTTATAAAAGCTTGCGGTTACACAAAGATAATAAATATGTTAGTTTTAGAAGTACAAATCTAGTTAAAAATTCATTAAACTACCTCATACTATGCTATGGATTTGATTCAATTCTACCTGGCAAATAACACAAAATCCAGAAGAAAAGCATGTTTAAATTTAAATTTCAAAATAAATCAATCAATGCCAAAAAATAATCAGTGATCAAAATTTTGCATAAAATCTAAAAACAAAAGGCTTTAAATCCCTGTTTAATAATAAAATTTAATATATTATTTCCGTTTTTCAACTGTGATTATTAATATATTCCTTATGACATTACTATTTTCCTTTATTATTCCATTTTATATTTAATTTAAATATAATTTTCCCTATTTGATTGTTTTTTATTTTTCTCACTTTTATTTTAATTTTGATTCGTTAGCAAACAATATCAAAGTCAAGTGAAATAAATTTACACAGTGTAACTTCTGTTACATTTAATGAAATTAAATAAATAAAAAAAACGTAAAGTTGTTAAACTAACGAAAGCGTACACCTCTTTTCAGCAATAAAAATTATTTATTTAACACAAGAAAAAAAAATGCGAACCATTGACATATGTTTTTGCAAAGTTTTTAACATGAAAATGGGAATTTATTTGTTTTATTTTCAATTACAAGAATAATAAACGAATTGTTTGCAAAACAAAAAGTTTTAATAAAGCAATCAATTGTATATTATTTCATATAAGAAACGAAATATAAATGTCAATCAAAATTTAATAACAATTGTTAAGATCGCTCGTGCTATCAATAAATATTGTTGTAAATTTTTCTTTTTATTTTGTTAAAGATAAGAAACTTAACGTCTTATAAATTCGTCATTTAAGAATTTGCAATATTGCGTGTCACAACATGCGTGTACTTGTAGTAAAAATAAATAAATATATAAACAAGCATAAAGAAAGGTAAAAATGTACGTGCAAGTATAAGCATCAGTGCATTGATAAACATGAAAAATAAATTCTTAAAATATTAAAAATAAAAGCCCTATAGCACCTGTAAAACAAATAAAAATGTTTTTTTAACCATAAAAGTGTACAACAAACATCAATTAAATGTGTGATATCAGAACAAGATTTTTATTTTTCTTTATTAATAAGCGTTACCTAAAAGATATATAATTATTGTAATTAAAATTTATTATTATTATTATTATTATTGTTTGGCGGATTAAAAAAAGGTAAATGAAAATAAATTCGTATATATATAGAGTTTTTAATAAAAATTTACATTATACGGTTATAAAGATTATAAGATTATGAATTGAGATTTAAACGTTGTTTATTGATGAGCAATATTCAGGGCGCCTACAATTCTGTTTTATATTTATTAATTCCATAAAATCCATTACTTGAAATCCATAAAAATAATTTAAATAATAATTAATTTGCTAGACAGAATCATTTTTGCTTGCATAATGATAATTCAATTTAACTGATTTAACCGAGTTAACAATAAAACCAGAACAATTGCATTTATGTTTATTTCTTCATAATTAAAAGTGAAAATCAATAAATGATTTTCATTTCAATAATACATTGTAAATAAATAATAATTAATTGTTGTTGAAATTATTTTATTATTAATTTATTTTATTAATGGTTGAACAAGTTGATTGACAGGTAAATGCAATTCAATTGCAAAATATTCGTTTAAATATTTTTATTAATTATTTTTATTATTATTATTATTATTATTATTATTATTATTATTATTATTATTATTATTATTATTATTATTATTATTATTATTTTTATTATTGGAGAAATTAATTAATATTTCCTCTTTTGAAATTTTAATTAAAATTTTTATCAACGATTTTCAGCAGTTAAAATTATTTGCTTAAATGGTAGCAATGTATAGAAGTTTTATTGTATCAGTAAGACATCAGCAAAACCTGTGACAATCTCAGAATTCCTTAGCAATAATCAACATAATTAATGCTTAATCTATAAATGGGGTCGGTGTATAGTAAGAATAACATAATTTTCTATTTATTTGCAAAGATTTATACTATTAATTAATTAAAAAAATGTTTTTAAAAACAAAATAATGGTATAAAAAACTACGTAAAAAGTTCACAGAATAATTTTCTTTTATTTTTTTTTAATTAAATGGAATAAATTTTTCAATGTTCTGCGTAAATTGCTTTTGTAAATTATAATTTTATTTTTTATTACCATTTCAATAACAAAATAAAAAAATGTATGAAAATTTATTTAAATTTAATAACTGCATAATAATTATTTTACAATACAAAAGAATTAATTTAATTTAATTTTAACATGAATGTATTGTAAGTTAATGTAAGTTAAATTGGTTACCATTTGTATGCACTTTTCGCTAGTTTGTTGTTGTTCAATTAAAGTTTTCTGTCGTTTTTTTTCTACCTTTGCGCATTTTTTTTTTTTTGTTTGTGATTAGTTTTTCTGTGTGAAAATGAATAAAAGGTTTTTTTTTATTTATTTATTAATTTATTAACCGATTATTATGCGGTTTTTCTTTATTGTTTTAATTACAAAAGATTAACAATTTTCCTTGTTTAATTGTTCTTTTTATGTTTGTTGCTTAAGTTTTATCGCATCATTTTAATATATATTTTCGTTGTTTAATGGAATACATTTAGTATTAACGATTAAAACTGTGATTTTTATTAATAAATTGGATATTTTTATATTATATTAAAATTTATTTAATGATTTTAAAATGAATAAAAATGTGTCATTTTCACTAAAAAACGAAGTGAAATGCTTAAGATATTATTTAAGACAAATATTCGTTTCTTAACATCTTTTTAATCGTCATTTTATTTATTAACAAAAATAAGAAGCCAAGCCACATTTGTTTTAACATAAACACCACTTGTTTTCACCTTTAAAACGCGATTATTTTTAATAATTGAAATTTAACTAAACATAAAGCTGACTGACAAAACAAAAAAATAAAGGCCAGTAGTAACATTTAAACACTGAATATTATATCCAAGATATGATTAAAAGATACAAAGAAAAATTTAAATAACTTAATATCTGTATATATAAATATTTTGTTATGCATTACGAGCACATACAATTCATGTAAATTCTTATTTTAATTGCAGTTTAAACTCTGAAATGAATATTTCTTATTAATAATAAAATGCAAAAAAAGAAAAAAGCCAATAAATTATTAATAAAAAAGGTGAATAATCAATGGATTATTATAATAAGCACTTAATGCTACTTTAAAAACATAAATAATAATCTTAAATACAGAGTAAAATTTATTTATTGCATAGTGCAGATGTTTGAAGTGAAAAACCAAACGATAAATTAATCAATTTTTTGAAAATTGAAATTAAATTATAATTAGTGCTTATAAAAGCTTAGATACAATATATTAATAATTTTCCATTACATACAAATAAAACCATCAAACTAACAAAATTTTACTTAAATAATTAATTCTATTATTCTTGCATTATTATTATTATTAATATTATCAGCAAAATGCATGACATTTTTATTATTAAAAATGACGGACGAATTTAATAATTTCACAAATAACAGTGGAATTATCTATTAAAAAAATAATAAAATAAAATTCAAACAATAAAAGCTCGGTATTTTATCAGCGAATAAAATCTGTGACCAATGAAAATTTTTTTTCTCTACATTGGATATTATTTAGAATTTTTTTTTTTTTAACACGATTTATTATTACTGCGGCGACAGTCGCCTTGTACTAGTTTTTTTTTTTTATTTTCCTATTTAATTTGCTTTATTATTTTTTTTATATTATTAGTTATTTAATTTTTCTCTCTCCATTATAATATGACTAATTATGTTATAGCTAGTGTTGGTGGTTTTGGCGTTATTAGTGGCAAAAATCTATTGAATTTTTAGAAGCATAAATTTATTCTCTCGTTTTTAATCAAGGTACTGATGGGGTTTGTTACAGTAACGTAGGCGAAAAAAGAATTACTTTATTATCTAGAAAATTTAGATAAGTTATTTAATTAATATTCCACCAATAGCTTGTACCATTCTTATTATCATTCATAACCGTTTTATATGGATAATGATTACGATGACCATAGAGTTGTTTTCATTCACAATAAAATTGCACATTTCGTAAAGTAATATTGCAACAAATACAGCTGCATTATTCTTCTGCTTTACTTTTTAAAACATCATTATCAGCTTCAGTATCAAATTCCACAAATAAACCATCAGCAAAATTCCATTGTATTTACCCCTAGAAAAATAAAAAATATATCTCCAAATTGCAACTTTGTAACTTCAAAAAATAAAATAATTAAAAGAAAAATATTAATTAAAATACAAAATTATACCAATTATTTGACACACTTATCTATAGCAGAAGTAAACAAAAAAAAATTACAAGTCTTGCGATACGACGACACTTATCAAACAAGAAAATGACATATTTTCGTTCATTATATATCAATGTCACCTGGTATGCATACTTATACCATTTACAGTGTTTTTATTTTCATTTAATATGTTGTTTCTGTGTGATTTTATTTATTGTTATTATTTTTTAATTTTTACTTATAAATTCACCTGCTCTGTGTGCACTTGTTAATTTTTTTTTTTGGTCTGTTATCGGTAAATTTAAAATGACAACAACAAGAGTGTTTTTTTAATATTTAATGCAACGTTTTTGCGCAGATGATGATAAACCATTTTAACGTTTTATTTTTCTTCAAAATATTATTGTGGTTGCTGATAGCTGTGATGTTTATTTAGTTTGTGATAAGAGAAAATAGATAGTCTGTACTGTTTAAATCACTTGTTATTTATTCTTTAACGTTTTTATACTATATTTTGGATAGATATCTGCTTAGAAGAATAAAAAAAAACATTTTTGTTGTTCAGTTGACTTTTTTTATGGTAATATGCTACTTCAGCAGCAGTCTTTAATGTACTTTTCTATTAAAAAATGATAAAGCTCACGGTACTACCTGATAAAATTAAACGTAAAACAAATAATAATTGTAATATGTCTTAACAGTTTTTCATGGAAATGTTATCTTAAAACAATCTCTTTAAAAAAAAAGTTTCATAGTTTTTCCCCTTTATAAAAAGCTTATTTAGATAATAAAAACCGACAATACAAAAGCTTTATTTCACCTTTCTCATTATACATTTAATTTAATATAAAAATCCAAGTCAAGTGGCTAATGAATTAAAATAAAACATTTACAATAATCATAAATGCATGATTTATATTATTTTTATTGCTTTTAAAATACATAATTAAAGCAATTTATGCTATTTAACATGTTATTTGCATTATGAATTAATTTGCATTACATTACATAATAAACAATAAAACAGCATTCATATTATAATTAGAATAATAATAATAATAATAATAATAATTATAATAATAAAAATGGTAAAATAAAAAAAAAACAACTTAATTTAATTTATGTCTTTTTCTTTAATAAAATGCAATTTTATTTGTTATTATGTTTACTCTAAATAACACCTTTCATGTTGCTCTTGTCGTTGTTTTATTGCAAGTTTATAAAGTGTAAACTAAACAAAAAACTTAACAATAATAATAATTGTAATTATTACTTAAGAAAAATTATTAAAATTATTTTTAAATAAATAATGAAGAAGTTAAAGAATAAATAAAGAAATAAAACTAATCCTTTTACTCTATAAGACAGGTAGTTGGTATTTTTGCAAAGTAGAAAAAAATTCACATAAATTTATCTCATTTATTTTTAACGATAAAAAATTAAATCAAATCAATAATGCCAATCTTTGATAGAGAACACAAAGCACTTATTCATGTTGCACAAATGTTTTAATATCTTTTCTAATCTTTATTAATTTATTGTGTTTAATTGAGCTTTTAAAGTTATGACTAACTGTTGGACTTTAATTTTATAATAAAGAGTAATTGCTATATAACATCTTCAGTAAATGCACTAAGTTAAAATAAAAGATTAAAAATATATAATAAATAACCTTGACGACTAAATTGTGATTAACGTAATTCACCTGCTGTAGTGAATTTTTCAACGGTAAATACTATCAGTATCTGTAACACATTCCAGCATATTTACCATTATTTCATTCATTAATATTAGTTAGAATATCTTGCGTACAATCGATCAGTTTTAATGTGCTTTCTTAAAACACATTAATTAAATCGTTAAATAAATAAATACCAATGTAATACTTTTATTTATTTATTTTTATTACATTTTTACCACTTTGATCAGTTTATTGTATCATTTGTCACGTATTTTGATACCAAGATTAAAAAAGGGAATTTTTAAATAAAACATTAAAAAAATAATTGATAAACAAATAGGGAAAGGATAACAGCAAAAACTGCACAACGCAAAGCTGCGATTGTGTGCGGATTTTTTTATACATTTTGACTGACTGATATTTATTTTATTATTGAAAAAAATTATTTAATTAAAATTTTTAAACAAACAAGCTGCAAATATTTGAAAAATATTAAATTCTATTTATTTATTATTAGAGACGAAAAGCAAATAAAATATAAGAAAAAATAAATAAATATTCTGTTACTAAACCGATTCGTTTGTCAGGCCGGCAAATTATCTTGTTAATTTTGTTTGATGATTATTATCTGTTTTTTGTTGGTTAAAACAACAGCACACACACAGAAACAACGTAAAAAGACGTCAAGATATAAATTCATATCGTTAATTAAAATGACAAATTATAAATACAAAATTATATAGAAAATTTACATAAGTAGTTATTATGGATAATTATTGTTTTTTTTTTTTTTTTAAAGAAGAAAATTATTTATTATAAACATAAAATTAAAGGATTTATTAAAGGTTACGTAATTCTTGTAACGGATTTTGCAGTCTTTTTAAATTATTTAAATAATTTACGTAATTATAGTAATGTTTGGAGACTTTTTTTGGTTCATAATTTAACTGTTACCAATTAAAGGATATTTTATATGTTTCTATGGATATTTAGTGCTTGATTGTTGAATGTTGAAGTAAAATTACTTAATAAAAGTTAAAAGTTCAATAAAAGATGTAAATAAAGAAAATATCCTTTAAAAATCTACTCAAAGAATAAATAAATAAAACTGAGTGTTCATAATGTAAAAGCTTTATACTTTGAGTCTCTTCTTATATACACTTTGAATTATTCAGTCAAATATTTCCTCAATAAAGTTGATAATTAAATAATTTCCGTGCACAAAAATTTCTTAAATCCTTTTGACGACGATAAATTGCATCTAAATTAATTATAACGTTTGGAATCATTTCATTTAACTTGAATTTTCCTCGATAATTATTCTTAATGAAAAGAAACGCGATGATAACGCGAGACAAACAACAACATACTGGTGGTGGTTATATGCACAGCTGCTGTCATCTGTCACAACATGATGATTTATTGCATTTCCCACAGTAAATCATCATAAATGTTCGCTTTTATCACGATAATTATAATAACAAATAATTTTTTTTATTTAAATTATTAAATTGTTCCATTTAATTGTCTATTTTATCAGATAAATGTCGCGTTACGATGTCGCGCTTTTTATTCAAAAGATTTGATAAATTTGTTTAACCTCAAAGGTCAATATTGTTATTGTCGCTATTGTTTTATGTTCATTTTCTTAACTTTGTTCATTTTAATGATGTTAAAATGAATTAAGTTAATTTTGTTGCGTATTTTTAAACAATGAACAAAATTTTAGTCATTAATTAATTAAAATATCGCTCTTTGTTGTTATATCTTCAGTTGAATTTCATACAAAAAATTATTCTTTCATTAATTCACTTGCCCAATTTTTACAAATAAAAATTATCTCGTTAATAAATATTTTTAACCGAATATTAATTATTAATATTCTCTCTATTTATTTTTTTTTTAATAATTAAAATAAAATAAATATTTTCCGCGTTTTATAAGAAATATATGTTTTCACCTGTTCTAATTAAAAATGAAAAAATAAATACCCAAACATTTTTTAATTAAAAAAAATATGAAATTTGATCGAAAAGAATATATTCAAGGTGACAAACTCAGCTTTATTTATAATAATTTATTCTGCACATCCCTATTTAGCACCCTGTTTATGAGTTGTAATAAGTTTTTTTTTGTTTTACTTGCGCTTCTTTTCGCCCAAAACACAGAGAAAAAAAATGTATAATTAAATTGAGAACAGGCAGACCAACTAGGCAGACCATCTGATAAAAAGGACTGAATAAAAAAAATTAAATTTCTTTTTTGTTGTTTTAATAACAAGAATGCAGATATTAAATGTTTTTTTTTTGGTTTTGGATTGCAGGTGCATACATGATAACAAAAACAAAAACATTTAATAAAAACGCGTGCACAGTGTATTTAAGTCGTTTTATTTTATATTATTTTTTTTCTTCTTTTATGCAAAATTATAGATAATGTTATTGACTGAATTAAACGTACTTAATGTCCGTAACCTTTAATATCTTTGATGCTTTTTTACCAATATATAAAATAAAATTTGTCTTGGCTTGTTATTAAATATATTTTCTGAATATTTAATTAGTTTCGTTTGCACAAGTAATTTTTAATACTAAATAATTAGCATTTTTTAATTTAACTTTGTAAGAAGAGGTAATAATTATGCGGTAAGAAATTTAACATTATTTTTCTAAGCAGAGAATATTTAACACAGAAAATAATAATGATAGAGATGATTTGTAGCTTGAAATATTATTTTAAAAATTATTGTGGCTAATTAGTTAAAATTATTATTTTAAATATGCAAAAAAAGGACTTCCTGCTGTTGAATACTTTTTTAACAAGTAACAAGTACCATTTCTAAGTTAGTAATTGAGATTGAAACTTTTTCATTTAAATAATTTTAACGTAAACATCCTTACTGATAAGTTTTCCTTTCTATTACTTTCAGTTATATTCTTCTTGCCTAATAATTACAAATCACAAGTTTGTTTAACTTAAGTAAAACACAATAAGAGCTAAGCACTTGGACAGCCCTGTCAAATTCCCCTTTAATTAACCATAAAAATTTTATAGTGCTTAAACAAAGCTTTTAATAAACTCCTTCCAAAAATATTTTTCCTCATTTTTATATACCATTTGTTCATCAGCACTACTGTTTTCTTTATCTACTTCCGGTTTATTTATGCTTCTCACTATTATTTCTATAGTTTATTCAGTTTATGTCTGTTAACACCCATATTATTATTTGTTTGGTTCAGTCATACCTGGCGCCTATCATATGGTTTCAACCTATGGCTTCTGCGGTGTAAAAATTTCTTAATGCAAAGTAAAATAAAAAAAAAAACAGAAAAGAACAGCCGAATTATTGTTAAATCGATTAATAAACAGAATGAAATATATTTTTGCATAAAAAATTTTTAATCAGGTTTAAGGCTGAAACACCAAAAAAAAAGCATATGTTTTAGTTAATATTAACAACTTGTAGAGAGCACACATGCACCAATTAAGTATCCTGCATTAAACGGCATAATAATATCGATAAATTATCTTCGTTTCGTTATCATAAACACTGTTCAAGGTTACAATGTAACTTTATATAAATAATATCAATAATTTTGTGTACTTATTGTTAGTAATTGTCTGTATTTGTTTCTGTTTTAATTGAAATAAATATTTATTAACCAGAAACGATTAAACTGTAAACAGATTAACTATGTGAAAATACACATTTGGACCCATAACTGATGGATTATACATTTTTATAAAAGCTTTTTAAAATTAATTAAAACCTTCGCAAAAGTTATAATTTTCGCAATAAATAATTAAAAATTATCTAAAATATATTTTCTGACATTAAATAAATGTTTTTCTTTATTTTTTTTTTGACAAGTAACAGCGCAAAAATGTGGGTTCTTCTTCACGGTATTTATATTAATTAACAAAACATCATATTGTCTATCATAAAATAGACAATTTTACCTATATACGTGACCTTTTCTAATGTAGAATTTCAATTTGCTTGAAAGGTTACTGCGTGGTGTATTAACAATTACCTCTAGCAAAATAATTAGGACAGACTTATGACAATTGAATGGTAAATTATTTTCTTTAGAGTGCCTAATAGGAAAAAATTCTTTCTATTTCACAAATAATTCCTATTTGTAGTTTTAGCGGCAGAAATAAAGATAAACAAACCGGAAAAAACTGTTAAATAACGAGAGATTAATCAACATTTATGAATTTATAATTTTTTAACAAATATAAATAGTGGAGGAGACCGAAAACAAGTCTGATGAATTTTAATTAATTAATTAAAATGTAAATAATCGTCTTGAAAGCAAGTTGAATTACAGAAAAAAATTATGAAGATAAATCATCATGATAATTAAGCCGCTTATTATGCATTTTATTTTTTTATTACATTATTTCGTTATATTAACCCACTTCGATCTCTTAATTTATTTTTTAAAATAAAAATTTGATTAAATACCTTTCTACACCTGTATTTGTTAAGAATTTTGTTGTTTTTAACATTTTCCGTTTGTTCTGTCTACTTTTATCGTTGTTTTGTTAACTTTGCCACACGATTTACTAACTAAATTTTCTGTTTTATTATTTCTGTTTTATACGATGTGAACAAATTATGATAATTTTTGGTTTCTATGTTTCATTTACCTGTTTCATTTCTTAATTATAAATTTTAATCAAAATTTATTGACCTCAGTAGATATTTGTTATTAACTAAAATTTACATTAACAAAATATTTTTTCCACAATAATTATGCTATTTCTCCATACTGTTTTGTTCGTTATTTTCATTTTTAACAAATTAATTAGTTAATTAATTAATTAAAAACAAAAAGAATTTCTTAGAAGTTATTTAAATTTAAACAGAGTTAAAATTCTCTTTCAAATAAAAGAAAGTTATTATGAAATAAATGCAACTAGGGAGTTCAGATATTAGTAGTAAAAATTTGCATAAATTAAAAGCACGGGGAATAAATAAATTCACCGAAAACAACGATAGGTATTTTTATTTTTTTTAAACTTTAAACACAGAAAAAATGTGCAACAACGAAAAAAAATGAGTAAAAATCATAACAACAGGATACAGTCGTCAGGTAGGCGCTTACAGAAACTAAACAAACAGAATAAATAATGAAAGAATATGAATAAAAATAAAAAAAACGACAGAAATAATCAGACTAATGAATCATTGAGTTTTGTTATAATGTTCGAGTGAGTAACCCGGTAGCTGTGGGGGGTTACGTTTATTATTTATTCCACTTTATTATTATAATACATTTTTTTTCGTAAATATTTTGCGATATTTTGGTGATTATGTGGCGACTTATCGCGCTGTATAAATTTTAATAAAACTAATAGAAATTCTAGTTTTTTTTGTGGTGGATTTTATGTCTCTTTAACGTGTAATTCTTAAAAAGTAGCAATCTTCAGAAATAGGTATTTTTTAGGAATATATATCGTAGGAGTATTCTATTGCCAATATCCTTGATTTGTTAACGCACAAATTACTTCACAAATGTAAAATGTACTTTTCAAAATACAAAAAAATCCACTTATTTCACTACAATTACCAATAATATAAATTTAATAATTGTTAACCGTTTAAAAAGTCATTAAAATCTTGACTCAGTGTAAACTTATATTTAAAGCAAAACAAATTTTAAGCGACATAACATATAATTAAACTGAGAAATAAAAAAACCAACAACTGACTCTTTAATAACTTTTTAAAGCGAAGAATGAAACTTTTTTTGTGTTGTTTGATTAAAAATAAAACCCGAAATAAAATCTCAGAATTAAATCGCTGATATCTAATTATTGGATTTTTTTTCGTTGTTTATAAAAAATAAATAAAAGAGTTTAATGATGATGGTGTTAGAAGGTAAACACTAGAATAGGTAATATCACACATATAACGAGTTTTAAAATCGTATGTACTGTGTGTGCTTTGAAAATTAACTTTATTGTTGAACATTAAACAGAGGAAATGACTTACTTATTTACTTACTTAAACATCCATTAGTACCTTTAATAATTAACAAAGAAAAATTATTGTAAATTACACCATAATTTGTGAAAATAATACGATTTTTGTTTAATTATTTCTTTAAAAAAAAGAAGTTACTGTTGATGCATTTTGTTGCATTTTACCATTGCCAGGTTTTATTGTTTTAACAATTGCGTCACAGTTTAGTGGGCATGAATTTGTCACAATGAAAAAGCTGATTGTAGACTGTTAATTAGATAAGGGCAGACAATAATTATTCATTTCTTTATTTATTGTGATTTAATTGCAAATAGTTGGGTCATATAATGATAATGGTGTCTTTGAGTGGCCACTGCAGAATTTTCCTACAAATAAAATTAAACGAACAGCAGAAACCAAACGAAAATATTATTTTTTCTTAATTTCTATGAATTATGCAAATTGATTTGCAGAGTTCGTCCCATTTTGCTGATTTGCATAAAAGAAAAAAAGTTATATAAAATAAATTACAGTTAGAGCCAGTTGATAGAGCTTTTTTTGAAAGCAACAAAAAGTAACAATAAAAAACTTTTAAAAATACAAATCGACTCGCCTCGACAAATAAATGAATAAAAAACTATTTATTCATTTGGTGGCGTTTACTGTGTGGAAGAAATTAGAATAACGAAAGTCTTCCCAATATGATTCAACTTTGTGTGGCGGCTAGTCGACGGTTTATAGCTATGCAATTATCCTTTTTTTTTGCCATTTTTTGTTTTGGTAGCAAAAATATATAAAAATTAATCAGCATTGCATATAGTTTTGTTGTGCCTTTAAGTTTTGCCAAAACAAATACAAATTATATACTTTTCCTAATGCAGTCACCCTGCGCTCTGAATTAGAATAAAAACAAAAAATAAAATTAAAGCACTAAAAAAAAGTTAATAAACTTAATGAGCGCTTGGTTTTAGTATACATTTCGGCGACATTACAAACAAATTTCGCTTTTCATTGAATTTTCGTTGATTGATAAACGTAAGGCCAATTAAGTACATATAATGTCGAAAAAATTACAAAACAAACATAAACCGGGGATTGGCCATAATTTTATGTTCATTTTAAATTTATTTTTATAACAATTTGCCATTCAATAGGGATTCTACGGCGCCCATTCTGCTAAAAAACCTCAAACCATAGAGTCACATTTATTGATATATTACGATAATGAGGTAGTCAGGTTAGATAATTTTATTAGCAGGTGGTTGCCAATAAGCATAAGTAGTGTGAGTGTAATAAGCTGGCTCTAATTTAATAAAATTCTTCGAATTATTTTCATAAATAACATTGTCTGAGATTTCGATGATAAGATAAAAAATTCAGCAAACATTAATAACTATGTTATGCAGCAAATTGTGATAATGCGTCGTTTATTAATCACCTCGCATAAATAACATTCTAAATACATGCGGCCGAGGAACACATAGCAGAGAAGAGGCGACGAAATTTCAATTATTCAAACAAAATTCAATTACTATGCCGTCCGAACAACTTTCTACCACGAACTGTATATCGCTGTTGGCACATGCAAATTGATCAAATTATTCAAATTAAATTAGATTCGCCGGAATTATTCTAAATTAAATTATCTGTGGCAATTATTATTATTCCTCAGTAAACGTCTGGCCATTCTAAGCAGAGCAATTTTTGCTGGCAATGGGTTAGCCTCTAACTGACATTGGACAAAGTACCAGCTACGGCTCCAACAACATTGTATCGACCGCAAATAAATTTCGCTACAAATACGTTTTATTGTTCATTTAAAAGCCCATATGTATCTGGTCATTGGTCTTATTTTTCATCTTCTTCTATTCATTTGCTGCGTTTTGTTCGACTTCGCTGTCAATTAATTTTATGGTCGGGGCAATTTCACATTAAATCATTAAAATTATAAAATGTTTGAAAAAGAAATAAAAATACAAAACTATTGCGATTGTAAAACGAATCTAAATCGTCTTCCTTTTGCACTTTATAATCGTTTTGTTTTATTCGTTAAGTGTTTTCTCTTCGCTGAAGGGATAGAGGAAGATTTTGCGGTCAGTCAATGGTAGAATAAAGAAAACTCTTTGGTCATATAGATGCACAATCTGCTCAGGCACAAAATTAGTGATTGTAAAAAAATAATTTAGAAAATTCTTTAATAGCTGATGATAGTTCAGATAGTTTTCGTTTATTAAATAATTTTTTACTGAAATTGTATAATTGGTTCCCATAGTGGTGTTGTGTATACCTCGCTGTTGCAACATTTTACTTTGTATGTTATTAAACGTTATCCTATTGTTAGTATTTTTTTTATTTTAAATTCATTTCCAAAATTACACAATATTAGCGAATAAAACTATGCAAAAGTAAAATTATCCATTTTAAGTACAAATGACGCAGACGCTGAATCCTTTGTTGAATAAAATATCGAATGATTGTAATTTGAGGGGATAAAAAATAAACTTTAGCAAGGTCATGCCGAATTAAACGAATCGTGATGCAATGAAACATCATTGGTGGTACAATTCATAGAATTTTATTATCAACATAAGGGATTTTACCCTATTTAAACACTGCAAACAACCGTGCTTATTCTTTTGTTATGTTTAAAATCGATTCTGGTTGGTTCATTGAATCCTTTTGTACTTGTCTACGTTATTTATGTAACGACATCGAAATTTGGCAACGCCGTTTTATCATTCGGTTTCTGTATTAATTCCCTCACAGTTTAATTCATTTTATTTTTTTCATTCTTCATTATTTTTTCCATTCCATTCGCTTGGTAAAAGTTTATGGCTGAAAAGAAGAAAACTATCTTCAGGCATATCTATCGCATTTAATGAAAATAAAAATAAAATAAATAAAAACACAAAATAAAATGGAATAAAATTTATATCGCTGTTTGTTTAATCAATAAAGCAGTTGGGTTGTTTTGTTAGCCATCGCCATAGCCTCACCGGTGAACTAAATAAATTCTATTGTCGCTCGTTCTAGTTGTTGTCAATTTTTACAAAAATTAAATAAAAAATCTGTCGCCAGTTTGTATTACATAAATTTTGCATTCGATTTGTCTACTTTTTTTGGGTTTAATTCATTTTAAAGTTCCGTATCTACGCCAAATGCTTTTCTTGCAAAGAAATGTAATTAAATAAAAGCTTAATAAGCGCAATGTTACTAATTACAAACATAATCGCTTTTTGCGAAAGAAAGAATTCCATTAATTAACTAAACACTTGATCGAATGGATAAGAGTCTTTCGCGATCTACCATATGACTGAGAAAAATTGAAATATTTATCTGAATAAGCGCCAAAGGTGCCTGCACATCGTTTAACAGCATATTTTGGATATTTGCAGCAATGAATAAGTTTGATTGCTGTGGCAAACAATACGCAATAAATCGTTGCAGCAATGTTGATCTGATATCGGTGTAAAGAGATGCTTGACCCTCTCTCTGTAGTTGCTTTTGAATAATCCTGTTGCCGATGCCATTACACCGTGAGATGAATCATTTTATATGAGCCTCATCCAGCTCATGTACTTTGCTATAGCAAAAGATGAAATTCAATATTGATCTGTACGGGCAGATATATAATTTGCGTTGCGCAAATAAACAATACGAGAAATAAGATGAATCTCACTCGACGCGGAAGATGGAACATTTTTAATGGATCGTTGTGAAGGCGGATTGAAGCATTTATTGCAGCCCGTTGCCCACTTTGTCTCACTTTGGATCTTATTGTTGTTTTCTTGCGCTTAAGAAACAATAAAACTAAATTAAAAAACAAACAACAATCTTGACCTTAAGAAACAGCGAAAATTACATCAAACGTTGAGCTCTGTGCAAAATGATTCGTTTGCAGATGTTAGAAACAAATAAAAAAAATAATAAAAAAATGAAAACAAATCAGTTGAACGCGATAAAAATTCAACGTCAAAACAAATAAAATTAATACAAATGAATGAATAACATGCGCGAATAAAAATGCTGAGGAACAAGAAGAGAAATGAAAAAAATTGACGATCCATGCACGCGACACACGCAACAAGTGAGTACACGCAAAGTGTCATGAGGTGTGATGACTACAGTTATTGAGATTTGTTTTGATTTGAAAATTGTCTCGGATTTTCTATGTTTACTATTTGTTTTTGTCGTTTTTTTTCAATTTTACGGATGTCTAAATCATACATTGCACGAATCACGAATACTATTATTAGGTAAATTGTATATTTGATGATGTGCCGGTTTCCGTCTGACGTATTTATATTACATATCCTGAGAATTTTTGCGATTTTATTTGTCTCAAAAGTTAAAGGAAAACAAAAGTGGAGAATATCGGTCAGAATAGAGAGTGTGCCTTGACTGTTTTAAACAAAACTAAATTAAAAAACTTTATTTAATGTAAACAAAATATTTTTCTTCTTTTTTTTGCTTTATTATCATCGTCAGGTTGTATTGTTTTGCTTTTTACGTCACGGCAGCTACCTGGTTCTGTATATTCGTGCGTGATTGTTGGTTATTGTGATCATTCACTATTCATTACGCAAGAATTTGTTGCTCTTTTTTTATATAACATTTATAATCATTATTTAAGTCAATTTAGTTTTGACAAGTTTAACGTTTTACAACATGAAACAAACTGATTCAATGCAATAATAATAATAATAATAATAAATGAAAAATACTAACACGATGAAGCGTTTTAACAGTACGTAACGTAACGTAACTTTAAAAAAAGAACGTAAAATACTATTTTCAAGCACAAGAAATACCGCGTTGAATGCATTAAAAATACAAATCAAAAAAATTGCGTGTGTTAAACGTATTTACGTGAGTGACGTCAAAAATTAAAATTAAATAACTTTTATTAACTGCATTCAACGAGGTTGATTTACATTTATTTAATTTTTGTGTATTTTAAAAGGAAATGCAAAAACTTTAAAGTGTTTTCCTCCTTTTTTTATGCTAAGTCAAGAATCAAAGTATTTATAGTAAGAAAAATAAAAGCCAAAAGTAAAACAATTCAAGGCAGGATAGTTGTTGGTTAGCAATCGAATTCAATACTAAAAACAATAATATACATATATATATATATATATTTTATTTAAAAGGTAAGAATGAAAATATTTTTAAGCGAAGAAAATAGCGTGCACGATTTGCTTTTAACCATTTGCGTTTACTAGGTCAAAGAGGTGTGTTATTGTTTGATTATGGTAATTGCTTTTGTCACACAACAATTTGTTGCAATCATATTTATAAGATTGATTTTTCAACAGATTGTTTTTCCATTATGAAAGAGTTTTTTTTTTTTTGTGTGTGTATTTACAATAGTATTTCGTCGCGATGCATAATGCAGTGAAATTGTCATTTGATTCTGTTTGCTAAACAAAAAACATATAATTTCGTCAATGCAGCGACAGAAACATATAATTTAAAACCGATAAACAACCACAAAGCAATCAAATCATAAATTAATTGCATTTAAATTGATGTTTTGTTACTTTGATTGCCTCGAACTAATTTCTCACCTTTATTCTGCGGCAAAAACCGCTGATTATTACAACAAAATAAAATATTATTCTGAAAAAGTAGTTTCAGCAAAGTAATGTAAAATCGACCGAAAAACCTCCTGAATAATTTATGTGCAGTCTTGTGGGCCGACATAGACACCATATGGAAACGATAAGTCAGTCATTGTCTCGTTTTGTTTTTCAGTGCATTATCTGATTGCGATTCGCTTAATTACCCTCAGTAAAACAACCGGTAAAGCACAGAGCAACGTGTACGACACACATATGCAACGCGAATTCATACAGAATTTAAAGGTAAAACCCCTGAGCTGAGTAATCTATTTTTTAAAACGAAAAAAAAAATCCATTAACAATTTTTTGTTTAATATTCTTGTTGAGGGTCGTTAGCCACAGCTCAGCGTTCATTTCTATAAAACAATAACGTCGTGTTAGGGTTGTTTATTAATTACAACATTTTTAAATGCATGTAATAAAATTTAACGATTTTATAATAATTGCGGACCTTGATGGCGAAGTGCGTCAGCTTTTATTTTATGTTTTTCGTTTAATTTTATGTTTTCAATTGCTGTTTGATACTAGTCAGCAGATTCAGTTAAAAACCTAACGGATTTGAAGAGAAAACTCACAGAGGAAGCAATGTTTCTAAGTGGTTTCCTGGGTTTCCATAATAAATAAAAGCTCAGCTAATCGGAAACAAGACACAAATGTAATATTGTTTCCAATCGAGTAATTTTTACAAGAGGATTAGCGGAAGTGACCAAATGCGATGTTGATTTGTTGGCAAAGCAAAGTAATGCGAATTACAAGTTAACGACACAGCGATAAATCCTCTTAACAAGGATAAAAATATCACGGCGAACGGTTAGCCTTTCGTCTACTTATCATTAGTGTAATTCGAGACATTTAAGCTCTTGTTGAACAAGATTTAAGCTCCATGTAATTAGAATTAAAGGGTTATTAAGGAATATCAATTACATCCTACCGGTACCGTAGACAATAAGCCAATAAGTCGTTAAATTGTAAAACAACAGAAACATGGAGAATTAATTAACGCACAACAACAGCTCTCGCTGGTTTAATGAAAAAATTATGAAATTTAGAGTTTTGAAATAATAATTTTATGATAATGGATTTCACGTTCACATAATATTCCTAATTAAGACGAATAAATGTTGTAAACATTCACTCTTCCACAAACAAATATTTAACTGAGTAGCTAAATAAATAACAAACCGAGAATCATCCAACTGGAACCGTTGGTTCGACGAAACTAACGATCTATGCTCTGCGACCAGCTTTGTTGCTAACAGAACGGTGTCAGTATTATGTAGATTAGATGGTATCATTAATTTTAGGATTAGTTTTCAATGACTTAAGCCCTCTCTAAACATTTCAACAATAATTATAACACTTAAATACAACAACAGAGACTAAATGAGGATCCCCACACAGCGCTTTAAATAGTTGGCGCAGTCATTTCTCATATTAATGAATCGAAACACATAAGCCGAATTTAAATACGAAAGAAAAAAATTATTATTTAGTGTATGGGCAAAGACAACTAAATTGCTAATAAATAAGATACTCGACGGTGGAAAGGTGTGCGCGCTCAGCATTAATGAGTTGAGCTAATTAGCATTTCGACAATATAATTAATCATAAAAAAGTGAAGACGAGCCCAAGGCAGTGCTTAGCTAAAAAGATGCTTTCTTAAAACAACAAATTTCTAATCATTGATAAAATTTCTTCATAAATCATAGACCGACATCACATTTTAAGAACCAATTCGAAACAGATTACTCGTTGGATCGTTTTGTCGCCAAATTTATTCTTCTAGTTGCTTTTCTTGTTGTACCTCGTTCAATTCCTTTCTGATGTCCCAAGAAAAATTAACAAAATCACTTAAGGAATTAAATTAAAATGTAAATTTCGTTGCGTCTCATTTTTTAAATAAAAACTTTTAAAAGCATAAAACAAGTTCGCTATTTCTGTACGTTTGTTTGGCGATGAAGAGGAATCCATAATTAATTATTATTCACTTTAGGCTTGTGTGACACCAACGCATTAACAGAAATAAATACAGCCGAGAACATGGCGAAAATATGTCGACGTCTTAATTATGCATACAAAAAGGTGATGAATTTTAATTGTGCACCAGAAATGAAGATCGAAGAGGCAGATTAAAATGTAAACAAGCGGAAAATGAGAGAAATAAATATTTAGCTAGCAGCGATGTTTGATTTGATTGAAGATCTTCGCTGTGTCGTTAAATGTTTTATGAATCGCAAATAAATTGAGTTTATGACACGGAAATCAGTCGAATTAAATGCGTTTTCTAAGCTACATTTGCATATTAAAATTTATTTCACACCAATCATCCTCTGCAATTGAGTACATTTGAATTTAACGTTTAAAAGTGCAACGGACTTCGTTTAACCATTTCTACATTTTCTACTTTCAATTGCTTTAGCTGAGATTTTTTTTAATCAATTGTTTGCATCTCACACAGTAGTTGAGTTCTGTTTGTTATTTTTTTTTAAATTTCTGTTCAGTTTCACACTCGAAGATTTATGTTCAACAGGACTGTAACATATCTTTTAATAAACGAGAAACAAGACAAGACAACAAATAAATAAATTGAATAAATAAAAGCAAAGACATCGAAACCGAGCAGCAAAGAGTGGACGATATTCAGTAGCAACGCAGGCACAATCAGCAATCAGGTAAAAGTGTTAAAAAATAAAAGAACAAACAGAAGTTAAGTGTTGATTTGCCACCTCGCCACTCATCTAGTGACAAAAATGAGTATAGGGACACAGATGCAGGTAGAAGATTAATGAGAGTCGTCCGTTTGCAGCAGCAATTTAATGTCTGCAGAGCAAATGCAGCAAACGCGAGCGTAGGTGTTTCACTTGTTCAATTTTTGCCACTTTTCACTTTGAAAATCAATTTAAAATCGTAAATTTATAAAATGCAGAAATTAATAGTTTGGCGAAAGTGAACATTCTTCAGCAACGATCGCTAGCCAAATCCTGTTTTACTACAGCAAATGACGGGACAAGATAACAAAACATTTGACTTTTGCTTCTTGCACCATTTTTAGGTAATTCAAATCAAATTTTTGTGTCTCCTCTTAATAGCAGTGGCAGTGGCTGCAGCATCCAATTCTATCAATTTTTCCATTTGCGACAAAATAAAAAATAAAATAAATAACTGTGACAAAGGACAGAAGCAACAACTGCAGTTAAAAACGATTAAATTAATGAGAAATAGACGTCGCAGTATTCTGTTCATTGCATCACCACCGATTTAATCAATTTCGCTAAATCAGCAGCTAAACTGAATTGCTGGCTGCAAATTGTATCAACCAAGGTGCAACCATTTAAAAAAGTATTTTTCTACCTTTAAGTAAAAAATAATTATCGTTAATTCTCGCTGTGTCTGTTTGCGCAAAATAAAATAAATTTCGCAAAAATTTCACACCTCTAATTACACGAATTTTGTTTATTTTTATTTACTGATCGTTTCCATTGCTGATCTGTGACTGCGTTCAACACCTTAAGAAACAATTATTTTTATTATTAATTAATTAAACAGTATAATAGTTTTTCTTTGTTGAGTTTATTGCGAAAAAGATTGCAATTGAGCTTTTATTATTCATTCTACTGGTTGCTAATGCATAATATTAAATCTTCCAACTTTTATTCATTATAAATATTGATGGTAGACTCAACATCATAAAGCACAGATTACTAATTATTAAAGATGTTGGACTTGTGAGTCTTTTTTTTCGTTGTTACACAATTTGGTTTTTCTATATATTTTTTTAATTCGTGTCACCTTTAAACACTTTTTCTAAGTAAATGTTAGAACTTTCGTAAAAATTAATTAACATAAAAATTTGGTAGATTATGATTTTTATCAAAACAACAAAGCAAAAGGTAAAAAAAAAAACACTGTATTTCGTGGGGCGAAATACTAAATAAATTTATTAACATAATGCGCGCATAAATTACTTTTACGTTCTCTCTCGCAGTTTATTCTGTGTTTGGTTTATTAATAATAATTTTATTTTATTTTTTTGCTGCCACGTTATTCACCCGGACAGTGAACGTGTGTCAAGTATTTCGTATGTTCATTAATGGTTAAAAATAATAATAATAAACTGGATTTTCGGTGTTTTTTATTCTTTGTTTAAAAGTTGCGAGGTGTAGAAGTTACGACTGACCAAACATTTTGTTGTGTTTTGCTGATAACAACTTACTTCAGGTTCATATAGGGGTTACCTGTTAGTCGCGGGTTTATTACTGGATACTATATATTCTTATATACAAAATCAACCACCCCCCTATGCGTACTTTGCTTTTTTTATTTTGGTTTTTTAATGGAACATATATCATTTTTTTATGGTTTTGCTTTTATTTTTGTCAAGATATCGTCATCGTGGACGATTTTTTTCTTTTTTTTTTTTTTAGATTTTTCCGCATAAAAGCCACACCCAAACTTTCTTACCTATTTTAATTATTTTATTTTCATAATTTTATTTATTTATTTATTATTAACGAAAAAAAAAATATTTCTTTTCTATGTCCAACAATGATTATTTTGAATTTTATTAGCTTAATGATTTGTTTCTATGCTTTCTGTGTTGTTTGTATTTTTTTTTTCGTTTATAAAATAAATTATTATTATTTAATTTATTTTAATTAGAATTTTTTATTCAGTTTTATTAAAAATAAAAAAAAAATATTAATATTCATTAAGTCTGCGGTTAAATAATATTTATATTTTCTGATAAATTTATTTTGGTAAAAAAATGTGATTCGTTTTTTTTTTTTTGTTTTTATTTTGGTTAAAGAATTTTCAACATATGTTTGATGGGAAATTAACAAATTTTTTTCGTTCTCTATCAATTTGGGTCAATCCAGGTGGTAATAGATGTATTTCCTAAATAATAAACATATTTTTGTTTAACAAAAAAATAAAGTCTGCTGAATGACAAAACCCCTAGTTACGTTAATTTAAAATAGAAATTTATTAACACCCAGCAACAAAACCCCTCTCAATACACATGAAAATCAATCAAAAAGTATTAATTTTTTTTTTACTTCAAACAAAAAAATTCTTTTGGCGTGGCTGCGAATAAAAATTTATTAATTAAAATAAATTTTATGTGAGAAAATATTTTGTATAATGATTCGTTGAAAAACACAAAAAATTATAATTTTCTTTAATTAAAATCAATCACACGTGCTGGTGGTTGGTTTTTCTTTGTTAAAAAGATATAAAATTAATGAATCGCATCGTATATAATATTATTTTTGTAATCAGGAAGTATTTAATGTTATTTAAGTGATCTGTTACCGATTTTAATAAAATAAAAACTATCCACTGTACATTAAAAACCTTGAAGAAAATAATAATAAAAAAAGTCGTTACGCAAAGTAAAAACCAAGAAGACCAAACAACCACAATATATCGTGCATTAAGGAAGAAAATCAACGAAAAATAACTCAATAAAATCATAATATTTAATGACGCATAAAAGTGTTTATGATTTAATATGTTTTCTTTTTTTTTTGCTTAAATAATAAAAAATAAAATATGTTTTCTATGCGATATTTGGTTGAAAAACCGAAAACAGAATAAAACAAAGTGAATTGTCAGCCGAAATAACTCTAGGGTGATATATATAATCGTTAGTGAAATTATACTTGAATACTAAAATTATAATAAAAATAGACTTAAGTAATAAAAATATTAAATAAAAGCATATGTTGATTTAACTTAAATTAACTGTGTTACAGGCGCGCCATAAATCAGCTATTTTTTCGTTACCATCACATTGCGAAGAATTTTTATTTGTTGAACTGAACTCTGTGTTTTGTCTATTTGTTTCTCTTCTAATGGACAGGGATTTGAAGTTTTTCATATTTCTCCTTTATTTATTATTAATTGAATTACGGGGTGAAATTATATGACCAACCTTAATGCATTATTATGCGGTTACGTAATCGATTAGATGATGATGATGATGATTTTTATATTTTTTGTTAACATTTTTATTGATCAGAGGTGATTTGTTTGTTTATTTATTAATATTATTTGCTTCATGATTTTACAAAAACATTTCTTTTGTAATTCTGTATGGGTTTTTTTTTATTATTTAGTTTAAAAGTTTGTACCCTTATGTAGTTATTGCAATAAAAATAATGACAAGGCCACGTGCCAAATATCGACAAGTCTATCTTATAAAAATAATTTTATTTTAACATATGTAGAGTTTTTCATTTACTTTATTATTATTAAAGATTTATTGTTACCGTTGTTGTGTGCAGTGAATCGTTGCATTTAATTCTGGTTGCTGTTAGCTGAGTTTTGTAATTTCCACTGTTTTAAAGAAAGACTACGATAGAAAGGGAAATAATTGTTGGTTTTTCGTGGATTAAAACTCATAATTGTGGCTAAGGTACAGATAAGGTCTGTAGGTAAGGCTTAACTTATGCCTAAGCAATTTCTTTATCTCTATGCGGTCTTAGAAGCTATGATGTTATCGTTAGACGCTTTTTTTCTATGTTTTTAAAAACAATTTAGTTTAAATATGTTTGTAAAAAGCACTTACTTAAAATACACCCAATGAATATATTAAAATTCGCTACTACCATGGTGTTATAACAACCAAATACAAAAGAACAATAATGCCAATAAAAATATTCGAAAATTATACTTAGTTTTAATCAAATCAGTGTTTTAGCAGCATCAGAGGAATCCATAATTTTCAACCACAAAAATAAAATAAAATTACATAGAATTAAAAAATAATTACCAAAAAGAAATAAAAAATTGGCACACATAGCAGCATCCTCCTAACACAGAGCAAAAGAACAAGTAAAAAATGCAAAAAACATCTCAATTAAATTAGACGATCTGTAGATCATAACTTTGTAACTTTATAGCCCAACTAATTTACATAATCAAAGTAATATTTTTTTTTCTTTTTTAAAGTAATAATTAGCGTAAATTTTGTTTTATATAAAAGTATAAATTACTAACCAGACTACGGTTGTTATTGAATAATTTACTTTTGTTATCACAATTTTTGCATAAATTTAAATTTATGCCATAAATATTGCTTACGCTTTTTTAGTTAAAAATGATTTTTTTTTTATAATTATTATAATTATTGTTGTTGCTACTGTTTTTGTCGTTTATCTAAATCATAATCTAATTAATATTGTATTTTTGTTTATTAAGTTCACACGCTAATTAAGCATCAAATGAAAAATGTAATATTCGCATGCATTTTAATTGGTTTTTTATTTTCCCTTTAGTTTCGAATACATTTTTCTTTCTTACTTTTTTTTTTGTTATAGCATGCATTGAAATGTATAAACGACATATACGACAAAGTAATAAAAATAAATATCGCATAAAGTGTGTACTGTATCGTGTGAAGGATTATAAAATCTGAGTAACGATACACTTGTTATTTTTTATTTTACGTTTGGTTTAACTATTATCAAAATAATAATAATAATAATGAAAGTTTTTTAGTTTAGTTGTGAATAGAATGTTGTAAAGTTTTATTGGAAATACTTAAAGAAAAATCTTGATGAGTAATGGTGAAATGTTATTCTTTTTTTCTTAACACAAAATTCACCACGAATTAGTGGTTTTTGTGATGAATAGCAGCTAAAGGCATCTAATGTTTTAAGAGCTAAACACTAAAGTCCATAGTAATAAAAATTATTTTTTAATTGGCTACGTACTCGTTACAGTATTGTCATGACTGCCCGGAAGCATTTAAAATTTTATTATTAAAGAATCTTTTTTAAACAGTCTGAAAAGCTTTAATAAAAATAAATTATTTTTCTTTTATCTTAAGACACTGAGGTGATTGATTTAAAGTTAAAAATGCAGGTAGATTTGTAATGGAATTGCTATTTTTATCGTTGAAATTGTAGTCTTCCTTATTGAATTATCCAAATAAGTCAGAGACTCCTCAAAGAAAACAAAGTAAAATAATTTAGAATTTACAACTAAGTTTTTATTAAGCCTGTGTATAGTACCCAAGGTCTGGTCCTTAAATAATTAGAGCACCAAAAACAATAGATAATTAACGCATATATCAAGTTATAATAATTTTTATTGTCAGTTTAATTTAGAAAATAGCAGAAAAAAGAGTTTTTTTTTTAATTTAAATTGGAAAAGAATTTAATTAATATTTTAGTATATAAATGATTTAATTTTAATTTTATTACCACTAACAATAATAACAAATTAAGTAATCAATGTTTTCCTTTTGTCATTAATAAATAATTCATAAAATATTATAAAATATTCACGCAAGTATATTTATTTTCGCTGTTTTTATATATGTATATATATATTTTCCTTTACAATTCATTATTAATACATCTAATTACCTTTTATGCTGTTATTATATAGAAAATAAATGAATAAATAATTGTATAATAATGTTTGTATAAAATAAATAAAGTAATTGAGAATAGGATGTTTGTGATTAAATTGGCGACACTATTTTAAAAAAGAAATAGTCCTTGGAAATAATGTAGTTCTTTATTGAATTTATAAAAAGAAAGAAAGAAAGAAATTTCTTAATTATATAATAGTAGTGTAAGTTGGATTAAATGATTTCTAAATGATTAATTGAATTGCATGTTTTATGAGTCAAGTTATGTTTCTATGCTGAAAATTTAATTCAAGATTTTCTGTTTATTTTTCTTTAAAACCTCTTAATGGTTTCTTAATGATACTATTACCTGTGAGGGTGAAACTTTATTAATTCGACTGTCGGCAGGTGTTTTCTTTTTTTTTTTATAACTTATTTACAATTTCTAATTGTTTGTTTGGCTAAAAGTAATAAGGAATTCCAACATTGATTACAAGAAAATAAATACAAGATCGTAAATTGATTTCGTTAAGCGAAATTGTAATGGCAAAAAAAAAACGAAGAAAATCAATAAATTATTATTAAGCAAACAAAACATCTTATTTTATGGTTTAATAAAAATACATTTGAATCGTATATGATTCCTTATTCTTTTGCATTGAATCTCTCGTTTTGTATTCTGAATATACAATTTTTTTAATTAAAAATAAAAAGAAATAAAAATCCCACTAAACGCCTATAAACAACGAAAGATTTTTTAAAGCAATTTTATAACTTTATTTAAACAACTGATCGTTTAAACTAAGCCAAGTGCTGCAACAAGAAATTCTACTTAAGACATCTTCCAATTCGTGAATGCTTTATTTTATTTAAACGTTAACCTGAAGAATCTTATGATGACACAACTGATTAATATATTATTTATTAATATAATTATAGTTTGAGCTGTTTAAAAAGTAATTTTTTATTTATTAAGAAATAATAAAAATTCAAAGTCCCTTTAAACTGTTCTACGATTTAAATGGTGTTTTATGCCGAACGCGATAACTAAACGCAAAGTGTTTTTAACCGTCAGTATTTAATAAATTCCTCAATAAAAACCAGCATACGACAATAGTTATTTAATAGATAATTAATTGACTTAATTAAGAATATCAAAAAAAAAAAGAATAGAAACATCTTAAACACAAGTAAACAAAGCAAATAAATGAAAATACAAAATTGGTAATTGAATAAAATAAAATAGAATTTTTGACAGCTGATCTCTTATCCTTAATGCATTCATTGCGTGCCTAAACCTAAACTGAATATTATATATTTTTAAATTACTAAACAAAAATTGAAATGAAATAATATTTTTCGAGAAAAGAAATTACTTTTAATAGAGAAAATTAATCAATTATATAACGAAGACAAATTAAAATGCACAAAAATGAATAATTATTTAATATAGAAAAACAAATAGCGGCGTTTATTTTTAGATAAAAGAAAAATAAATTAATATGTTGGCTTTTATGGGGTAAAAACTGTTATAATAGTTAATATAAACTGGTAGTTGAAATGTAGCATTTAATTTATAACTTACCCATCGTAGTTATCTTTTAAAATTTTTGGCACACTGAAAACATATCGTAACTTCTGTTGTCATCAATATTCAATAAAATAAAAATAATTTTAAACTTTTATGCTGAAAATAGCGATAACTCGTGCAAACGGATAAAAGCAATAAAATATAAATGAATAAAAGGAAGTAATGAAACAAACTTATATAAAAATTATTTCCGAAATTAATAAATTTTAAAGATTTTCAGGCAAATTAAATAACCATTTCTTATATCTTAGGCAGTAAAGCATAATTGTTTTGTTGATTTTTTAGAAAACTGAAGAAATTATTATGGCAAAAATAAATTTAGATTTTTATGTAGTTCCATCATATTTTTCTGGACGTTGGATTACCTGCCACAGTGAAGAGTTACAGTAATAATGTAGAAATTATTTGTTTAGAAGTTATATTTTGAATTAAAAGAAGTTTAATTATCATTTGGATGACCAATTATGAGTTATTTTTATGCCTTTAATAAATTTCTATTATTTTAAACAAAATACAGCGTAAATTCCACGAATGTATAGTAAATAAAATGATAAAAATCCATTTATGTTTCTCTAAGCGAAAACAACAAAAGCAAAGAAAATGTATTTTTTTTTATGCTAAACGCTAAGTTCTTGTTGAATTTATTCACTTTTTTTTGTTCTGTTTCTTTACAATCATATCCGCAAAATCAAAATAACAAAAAAAAATGTTAAAAACAGAAAAACAATTCAAATAAATAAATAAAATAAGAAAACTAAATATAGTGTAGGGAATAAATTGTTGAAAGTAATTTATTTTTATTATATTAAGAAACTCAGGCCAATAATACCAGCAAATATTATAGAAAATGTGTTTGTTGTGTTGTTTTTCCTGCGTTTATTATTATATTTTTTGTATTTTTATTTAATAATTATTAACCCTACATTGTTGACTTCTACTTCAAACAAAAACTAAGGCAAATCAAAATAGAAAAAAGTGAAATTTATTTCACGCAAAATACAGAAGAAACAGCAGTAAAATTTCTTTTAGATTCCTTTTGGGGAATACAAAAAGCATAGTTAAATGGGAAAAATTGTGATAGATTTCTAGTTTACCATACATGGTGTTTATTTTCTGTTTTTAATTTAAATTATGGTCTTTGGTACACACACACACACACAAATGTATATTGTATATAAAAGAAATAATAATAATAATAATTTAATTCGCGTGTTGAACCTAAATTGGTTTATTTCAACGGTTCACCATGTGATTTTTCATTATTATTTTTTTCTCGTTTTTCTTTCATTTTTATTTTTTTTTTTTTTTTGTTGGTTATCTAAAATCTAATAAATATGTTTTATATATTTTTTGGTAATTTTTGTCGTATTTATGAATTTAATGGGAAACTTTACTGAAAATCAACAAACAAAAAAAGAAGCAAAATACAATTCGTGAGGCTTTTTTTTTACAAAAGCTTCTATTTTATATTTTTAATAAATATATAAATGTGGATAATTGAAGCATTAACACTTTTGTTTAGTGAAATTTCGGTTGGTACTACAATTTGGTAAAATTAAAATCAAATTAATTTTTTCGATAGATTCTGTCAATGCTTTGAAGAAATTTACACCACATACTATTATTTATTTTAATCAGATATATGCATTGCGGCAAAAGAATTAAATTTTCTTTTGATTTTTCTCTTTTTATATTTTAATACTCACTCACTGTGTGTATTTTTTTTTTTAATAATAATAAATTTAGGTCATATTTACGCACAGTATATATTTATGCGTTTTCATACGTTATTGCCGTTTATAAACAAAAACTTTTACCTTTGTTTTTATATAAAAAAATATATATAAAAAATAAAAAGAAAGCAGAAATTCATAACAAACATATTTATAGAAAAATAGTGTAGGTGGATGAATGGTTATGGTGGTCGCAGTAACAATAATAATAATAATAATATTGTTTACAATGGTTATGGGGTATATATTGTGTATCGATAAAACAATCATGTTAATAAATTATAAAACCAGTGCGACGATTTACATACGACGTCCATATGTTTGTATGTAACTATGTATTTATATTAAAAACAGAAAAATAATGATTTTATATGCGATAGGAGAATATATTTTTTTTTTTTGCTGTCATTAGGAAGAGCTTTTATTTTATATTTTTGTAGCAAAATAAGCACTCACTATTTTATGGATTAATAAAAGAAAAATTATCTATTTCTACAATTGAATATCGTACAAATTGTATATAAACGCAGTTTATGAGTTTATTGTGATTTGATTTTTTTTTTTTTTGTTGTTGCAGAAATTCGTTATTTATGTAAATTAAAATCATAAATTTTATAGAGATTGTTAGAGTATAATTTGACTTATTGATCGTTAATGTGAGTAGCACAAGTTGATCTGCACATTGGTTAAAATTCTGGATAATAATCATTCAACTGTATATGCTATTTCTAAGCGATTCAGGGATTCTTAACCAATTCTCAACTAGTTCATCGACTTTAAACAATAATAATCAAGTGATTTAGGAAGGTTGGTTTAGAGATCGTTGCACGAAAAACAACAGAAAAAATGTTTCTAGTCAAAACATACAAAAAATAAAAACAAGTCATTAATGTTGAATAAAAACGCAATCGTAATCGAATTAAATACTAATAATAGGTTTATTTTTATTCTTTTTAGAATTTTAAGAAATTTTATTTTGACATTGAGCACATTTTATTTAACGATGCAACACCTTATAAATAACAAAAATTCTCGTTAGACCGGTAAGCGAGCGATAATAGACTTTAAAAATCTAGTCTAGTAGTGATGAGAATAAATTAGTAAAATAAAGTTGTTATATTTTTCTTTTATTAATTAATTATTATTTGCTTGTTTTTTTACATTTTGGCAAATTAAGTTGTTTTTATTTTAATTAAAAACATTATTTTTTTTTTAAATTTCCATAAAATTAAAGCCCACAGTCAAACAATCAAAAGTAGAATTTACAATATTTATGTTGTTTAATAATTTCTCAACATTATATTGATGTTTAACAACATAAATAATCAAAAGAGAACCAGAACATTAATAAAAAAAAACGTAGAAAAATCAAAGGGAACAAATTTTTTATAATAAATAAATAAATAATAATAATAAAAATGTAAAACAACGAAGCAGATAAAATGGTTATGGATTGTTAATTTTATGATTAAATTATTTATTTTTTCGGTTGTTTATATAAATTTTATGATTATTAAACATTATAAAGAATGAATAATAGACATAATTAGATATATATATTTTAATTAAAAAAATAGTTTGTTTATTAATTTATTTTTTTCATTATTTTATTAAACAATAATAGTCTAGTAATGTTATATCCAGACTTTATTTTCTTTTCTCTCGTCTAATTTATGTATTTATTATAATTTTTTGTAGGATTCTTACCTTTGTTTTATTTTTTAATTGAGTTATACGGAAAAGACACTTAAGCGGTAGGAAGTAAGTTTGTTGTGTTTCCTAATTTTTATTTTTTTCTATTTAATTATTGTGGCGAGTAGAATCAGGTGTTTCATTTTAGGCTACTGTGGCTACAATAAGCTCTCTTAAACCTTTTTAGCTGATAACTTTTATCGTAAGCAGCGTTTATTTCTTAGCGAAAGATTCTTGTATATCTTAAACAACTTTTTACCATTATCTCAATACAAACTAACTAAAAACAAACGACACTTTCTTAGCCAACTCAATAAATCCCACGACAAAAATTGTTCTATAATAAATGCCCCCTAAGAATACACCAAATAAATATAGCATTTAACACTTTATGTTAAAATTACCTTGTCTAAGATGACAAAACATAATTTATCCACCGATTACAATTCAATTTAATTTAATTTTAATTCTTTTTTTGTTTGTGTTTTATTCTAGAAAGGTAAAAACTCGATTGCATGCAGCAGTAGCAATAATAATAATAATAAAAAAAAAATAAATATTAAAATTTAGTCAGCATGCAAGTTTAGGCCACATAACCATGTTTTGTTGACTTTTTTTTTGTTTCTATTCATTTTTCTACATTTATTTTGCAACCACAGACATTCTGTCTAACATTAAATATAGGTGGAGGACGTTATTTGTTGTTTCATTATTATTATTATTATTATTTAATAAAAAATTCAATTAAACATGATATTGGAATTTATTTAATAGAGAAAATATTTTTATTTAAATAGAAAAACAAAATTTGGTGTCTTTTTTTGTGAATTATAATGGAATAAGACAAACAATAAGACATTGATTAGGAATGATGTATTTGGGTTTTCTTTAACCATTTATTACTTAATTGCAAATTCAAATTCTTGTTTGTTAACAAATTGTACGTTTAATTGATATAATTTACGAATTTACACATTTAAATTTATTTTAAACACTTCAAAAACACTTGTAAGCGAAAATCGCAAAGTGTTACTAAGTGTTTAATGCAGGGATGTAACTAATTTGTATATAAGTTACTTGGTTAAAAATTAAATAAAATCATAAATTCTATAACAGAAACAACGAAAACACTAAATAACAATTCGTTATATACGGTTTACTACATAATTTTTGTGTCTACATTGTAAGATATAAATAACAAAACAAAAAGAAAAACCTTTTTTATTTTCCTTGCAGCTAAATTATAATTGCCAAAAAAAACCAATAAAGATCGCCTTTAAATACACCACGTAAGATGCGATATTTAATCTACAAACAAATGTAAAGGTTAAAGTTTCGGACATAAAGTAAAGGAATGAAAGCGAAAGAAAACTTTATGTAGAATTTATTATTGCAAAACAAAAAAAAAATAAATTATTAAATTCAGATAAATAATTTTTAAATTAAATGTTTTTTCTGCTACATTTGCAGATGGTTAGGTCGTGCGCCAGTTACATACTTTTATGCACAAAAAAAAATTCCAACATCGCATCTTTATCAGTGATTTTGTTAAATAATTTTTTGTGTTTCTTCACTGTATTATTATTATTATTTTGTACTTATAACCGAGGTTACTAGTGTTATTGTTATAATACACTGTGGTGTGCGCGTGATATTAATTTCGCGCTTTTTCTCTCACTCTCTTTTTATATTCAATCGTTTGATTTTTATTGTCTTAAGTCATTAATTATCATACAATTTAATCCAACTAATCAGATATGAATTTTCTTTTCTTTTTTTTTTAATAAATAAATAATTTATGATCTTATTGTTCATTGCAATGTTGACTCGATTTGGTATTTAGAAAGAATTTTTATTTTATTACAATAAGCGTGTGACTTAAGTACTGTGCTTCGTTGCTTAAATAAAAATTGTATTATGATTGTTACTGCATTGTAGTTATAAAGTAGTAAATTGTATGACTTAATATGTCTGGTATTTAATTTTCCGCAAATTCTAAGTTCACTAATTTTCATGATTGGAAAACCCGTAACGAGGTATAACCGTGAACCTTAAACACTTTTTTAAGAGATTGTTTTCAGAATTAAAATTTCCAATTAAAATGAATTGAAGTTACGCTAACTTTAGACTTTTACTATAATAAGTAGCTCTATAAAACAGTTCTTCAAAACACTTCTTGAGTCTATGTTTAATTCATAATTTCTACACAATAAAATGTAAGAATTCCACTAAATTTCTATTCAAAAATTCATACTAAATTAAATTAAGAAAAAATTATTATTTTTATTATAATTATCATTATTTAATTGCCCGTTAAATAACATAATTATTGATAAAATTAAAATTTAATTATTATTTTTTTTTATTATGGCTAGTCTTTTTGCCTAGGCTTATTTCCCTTTTAACTTTTATTTGAGTTTTTATTTTATTTTTTTTTTTTGTTTATTAATTTTTTACTTTATAATTTTATTTAGTTATTTCGCTGTTTTAATGTCGAACAATATTACGGTGCTCTATAATTTATTTAGCGAATGCGAATTTATTTTTTTATTTAAAATTGGACGAGGAGATAGCAAAGAAAAAAAAATATGCAGATTAAGAATTATTTTTTGTTTAAGGAATCATTAAAGTTAGCAGTAGAAAAAAAGAACATAATTATAGAGTTTTAAAGGATTTAGAGATTTTTTTTACTGTTGTTTTCTTGTTGTAATTTGTACATTAAAGGTTTTTTCTTTTAATTTTTTAAAGTTTCTGAAGGTACCGTTAGTTGCTGATGGCAAAGTAACAAATCAATGTTAGATTAAGCTGGAATCAATGTTTTACTGTCACTGTGTCAGTAGCTTTTTTTCTCTCTAAGGTACTTTAAACAGTAGATCAAGTTTTTACTTAATTAACGATATTCTTCATAATTAATTTCTCCTTAAAGCTTCGCGTTGTCACTATCATTACGCAGAACATAAATTAATATCGAATACAGAATACCACACTATACTATAAAATGTAAATGTAACCAAAGAATTATAGTAGTTGAGTATAGTTAATTAACAATAGATCACTGGCCGCATAAAGTTAATTAATCCTTCGTAATAAAATATCATTTTCATATTCATTACATTAGTATTTATTAAAATAATATAAATATTCATTTAAAAAAACTAGTAATTAGATAGTAATAAATGAATGAAGAAAATTATATAAAAGTAATAAAAGGTTTCAATTAATGTCAATCAATTAATAAATGTTTTAGAGTCGAATAAAAATTTATTTATTCAACGCTAATGTGACTGCTTTTATACAGAATACCATCCAGGTAGACATATTTATGTAAATCAATTGAGAAAGGTAACAAAAAAGAAAAAAGTTCATTTGCATTTATGAAGATTTGTAATTAATATGAATAAAAATTTCTGTGTATTTTACCTGGTTTTAGTGATTGATGCGTTTGCAGGTAAAAATTAGCGAATTTAGTAATCTTGCTCAATTTACTAGAAGCAACAAAATAATATTTATTAAATAATTTTAATGTTGTGTCATGCAATATCGTTATAAACAAGCAAACACCAAGCACCTCACATATTCACCTATTCTTAATTAATAATAAGTACATTCCAACTAGATAGTTAATTGATTTGTTTTGTCATATATTTATTATATATACAAAACTATATAGGAAATAAATCAACATAATTAAATAATTAATCATTTCTATATTATTTTTATTTATTTATTATGTATTATTATGATGTTACCAGTTTATATTTGGGTAAGATGGGTGGTTGATTAATTATTTTTATTTCTATTATAATTATTGAATTATTAATTGTTGTTTTTGTATTTGTTTACTACTTTAAGCCACTCAGGTGTGCACTTGCTAGATAACTTAAGCACAGTATTTTGTTAAAAAGTTATTATAATTTATTTGTGTAAATGAATTTTTTGGTTCAACAACACGATGACAATGTCCTGTCGTTCCTTTGTATGCAATTTTTTCTTCTACTATAATAAATCAATAACCTGCTGTATTCTTTTTTTTTAATTAATTTGTTTATTAGCGTTGAAAATATATGTTGTCATCTACAGATTTTAATAATAAATCAACAATAAAATTTGTGCTTTTTTCCTTAAGTTTTATTAAACGTATTTCGTTTGTAAATTGTTAAATAAAATAATAATATTACCACGATGACGCTTAAACGTGGAATGACAGAGTAAAATATAAATAAAAATAATAACAATAGGCTTTGGCTAAGTTAAGTTTATTGTTACAAACAACAAAACAAGCTGCACAGTGAGTGGGATTTAATTTATCGACCGTTTTTACTTTAAAAAAGGTCAACAATAACTTTGCCATAATAAAATTGAAAAAACCGAATGTTTATATGCATTAGGCGGAGATATTTGAGGAGAAATAATATTTTTAATTCATAAGGGGAAAATAATATATATATATACATATCCTTAATATACAGTGTTTTTGTATTGGATTATTTACCTGTTTACCTGTGTTATCGTGGCAGGGTTGTGCAAAGTAAATAAATAAGCAAAAAAGCTCTATTTATCGCCATTTTTATACTTTTAAATAAAAGACTGAATAAATTTATTTATTTTAAAGTAAAAAATAATAATTTAAAATATAATTTATAATTTAGTGAACAATAATAATGAATTTTAATTTTTTTGCGAAATTAACAGCACGCAACGAATACAATGTCTGCAATCTTTTTCTTATTTTTCAATATAAGATTTTGTTTGTTAGTTTTTGGTTTTATTTTCTTGTTGCGTCTTAAATCCCTAATTAAGGAACCTTTTTATTTTGTGTGCCTTTTTGTTGTTCGCTAATAAATATGCAGTCATAGTTATGAAATTATTATTAAAAATACAGTGAAAAAAAATAAAACAAAATAATAAACCGAACAGAAGCCATTTTTCCTATCAGATATTATCAGCATGAAATTTATAAAAACAGGGCGTGTATATATATTAATTTATTTCATTAAAAGCAAGGTAATAAAAGTGGTAGGCGCGGTCTTTAAAACTTTTATTTATTGTTTAAAAAAAAAATTTCCACAAAAATTGCTTTAATGCTTTTTTATTGGAGATTTTAAAAGCTTCTCTAATTTATTTGTTAATGTTGTTGTTAAAAAAAAACAAATATTGTTTGTTCTTTACAGCATTTAATTTCTTCAAATTGAATAAAGACACACAGAAATTTACTTAAATGTAAATTTTATGACGATTTAATTAAATTAATTTGCAATGCGTGTAACCGCGTCATAAAAATTTATTCCGCATAACGATTTAATGCATTTAAATAAATGATTTATTATTATTATTATTATTGTGAAAATGATATTGTTATAATTGTGTCAAAATAAATGTTATTTCATTTATTTAATAAAAGACAAATTTAAAAACAACGCTTTAAGCAAGAATATATAATTAATTTGTTCTCTTTTTTAATTAAATCAAGAAATAATTATAATAACAAAAAAGCACTGTGCATTCACAAACAAAAAATAACATAAATACATCACTAGATTCGCTTAGTTAATTTACTTTATATGATAGATTTGCTAATTTACACATTATGAACAGTAATAAAAAAAACACAAAAGGTGTTATTAATTTCTTCTTTTTTTTATTTATTTTAAAATTGTTGTCTTGTTGCTTATCACACAAGTAATAAAAATAAATAAATAATTATATGGTATAAAGTAAGAAAACAATAAAATAATAATAATAATGAATCAAACAGATATATATATATTACATATGTTATTCACAGTTTATATGCATTTAAAAATTGAAGTAAAGAGTTTTAGCGTATTAACTTTAATATAAATTATGTAATAAAACTGCGATTAATGGGACAGGTGTTTTGATTAAAAAAAAATATTAATAAAATGGCATTTATATAAATTGGCAAATAAAATAATACTAATGCAACAAACAATTCATCTAACTAAACACATAGTTTTATTAAAACAGAAAATTATTTTTTTGTGACAAATAATAAACCATAAACATAAATATTAATTAACATTTTTTATATTTTTGTTCGCTAAAATAACTTCATCAATAGTTTTGCCAAAATAATTTTGCACCTGCAAATATTTTATTTTATTTATTCTGCCAACTTTTTTTTTCTTTTCTTGTGTTAAATTAATTAAAAAAACGACAATTAATAGCGTTGTTTATGTTCCTGAGTTACACTTACGCAGGTTAAATTTCGAATTCTTAAAACTGGTAAAAGTTTTGAAGACTTTTAATATTAATTTTTTTTTATATATTTTAATTGCATTTATTAATTATTTTAAACGATTTTAATTAAAACAGGTGCTAAGTAAAATATTATACTTTGTTTTTGAACTCTTTAAACGTTATTTTCATTTTTTAATTGTATTTCTAAGTTTTTATTACTGTGTCAGGTAAAGATACAGATTAAAGCCAATACTTGATTATGTGAAATTACATTTAAAAAAAGTACTCATTGTCCGTAATTAGATTGATAGTACGATAGTTAACAGTAATTAGTAAGAACAACGATAAGACAGTGTTATTACTACACGCATAATAACAGGTAAAAAAAACTATTTAATAAATAAAAAAGAAGCAAAAACAATCAATCATTCAATAATTAAATTAAATTGTTAATAATATAAATTTCTGCTATCAATAGGCGCCGTGGCTTAGTTGGTTAAAGCGCCTGTCTAGTAAACAGGAGATCGTGAGTTCGAATCTCGCCGGGGCCTTAACACACTTTGAGTATTCATCTTGTGTTCAAATTTTTTAACATGCCATCACATACTCCAATTTCTTCCGCTTTATTACATAAATTCACGTACAAGAAATTTTCCTCATTTTCTGAGCGTTTAAAAGTAATCAGTGCGTATAGACAACAAGAGTTTAATATTGATGATGGTAAGACAGTAAACATTTAATTAATATTTTTTATTTAAACGAAAAGCGCATTCATGAAATAAGCAAAGTGTGAAAATTTATTTGGTTATATTTATTATTTAAATTCTTAATTAATAAATAATTTATATTTTTCATTTAAATATAAACAGGAACCGACGACACTTGTAACACTGATAAGATAATTGTTACTAATTACACCAAAAAATTGAAGCACTGTGCATACCTGGAAAACAAAGTGTTTGCGTTTTTTTGCTGCATGCAATTATTTCTGTCTTGTTAACAGTTTCTTTGTTTAATGCGTTTTCTCTTGTGAATAATATTTTTAATTAAATTTATATTTTTTTAATTAATTTAGCATCGTTATGCTTTATGCCTTTGTTTACATAGTTGTTATGGATTTACGTTCTAAAGTGTGTTTGTTTGCATAGATTTAACTACGTACAACCGTGCCAAAGCATAGTTTATTGTAAAAATTGCAAACACTAATGCCACAGTTCGATAATTTTACAGAAAACGAAAATTATTTAACATAATGGTCTATACAAATAATATTTATCAAAGTTTTCAGTTGATTTCCTTTCAAAAATTGCATAAAGCTCAACCATTTTGTTATTTTCAACCAAAATACGATTTGAATAAGAATTCTCAAAAAAAAAACAAAATCAAAATCTCCAATAATAATTGTTTTTAATATTTTATCTTGAACAACACAAGAAACCTTGCGGAAAGAAACCAACAAAAAAATTGTTTTTCAGATAAATCCAATTTTCTTTATTATAAATTAATTTTTATGCATTGCGTGTTATCGATTGATTATATAAAAATATTATTAATAAAAATTCATTTATTTTTTTACCTTTTCTATCTCTTCCATAGACCAATTACATTTTTGTGTGCGGTTTGGCAACGGCTGTTTTAGTAATTATTGAATTATTTTCGATAGAAAAAAAATGGAAAATTGTTTTGTCTTTTTTTTTTTATAAATTTAATTTAATTTATATATTTTCCACAGTAGTACTAATGATTGGCCAATTAAATTAATAATTTCAAAATATTTTCTAGTTAAAGGTTTTGTAGAAAATTATTGATACAAAGAAATATTATGTAGTGACCGCGCGAAGTCTAAATTGTGGTTACCATTGTGAGCGACTAACGATTTTTTTCTCAGCTTTTTATGCTTTACAGAAAAAAAAACCAAACGAATTATATTTCCAGGCGCCATTTCTTATTTATTTAAAATTATTCCATTTAAGTCATTATTCGAAGAATGCAAATTTATATTATTTATTTATTTTCTTGATTTCTTATAAATGCATAAAAATTTATGGTATAGAATTTTTCTTGGTAATTTTGTAATGGTTTATGTTTTAAGTAAAATAGCACAACAGTATAAATTGAGATCTTGCCATTCAAATTAAGAATGAAAAGAAGGTGATTAGAAATTTAGGAATTTTACAGTGAAATTAAATTTATTAAATTATTAAACTAGAAATAAACACTTTAAAAATTAGAAATTGGCAATGATCTTTATCTAAGCATAATTGCTGATTATAATTTTCGTGTGAAATCTATTCAAAAAAGCACAAATATGTCCAGTAATAAAGCTAAAAACAAACAAAAAAGGAAAAGTATTTTTTCTTTGATTGTTTATCATAAAAATAATAATAATAAAAAAAATTTCATGCAATTAAATTGAAAATAAATAAACAACAAATGTACATTACAAGTAAAAAATGAAATACAAAAGTAGAAATAAAATTTAAAAAAAAAAACTGATTAAATAAGTGTATAAAAGGTCATTTAAATTACCTTCTATATAATTTGATTGCGTGTTTGACGATTTCTCTTATTTCTTAATTTTTTCGTCATTGTATTTTTGCTGTAGAAAATAAGAATCGTATTCACATGATCTTGAAATAAATAAAAAAAAAGAAAAGAAAATTCACGGATATATCTAGTAAATACAGAAATTATTCAATTTAAAAATATTTATTTATAAAAAAAAAATTGTATACTGTGCATCGAATGTACGCAATCGTAGCTACATGGAAACAAGTAGAGAAATCTTTAGTTTCAGTCACCGTTACTAAAATATTTCTTTGAGAAAACCAACAGCTTAGAGACGGTTCCCAAAAATTTAAAGAAAAAAATAACCGGTAGAATGGAATCGGGTAAGCTCGGTCGAAAGCTCCAATTTATAAAGAAAAACTTATCAAAAATAGAACACTTTGCATTAAAATAGCAATTCTAATTAAAATCAAGAGAATATTAATTAAGACCAATAACCGATGTGTTTTCTTAACAATTTGTTCACTTTTTATATATTTTACTTTAATTACTGTGTTGTGAATGTGACTAATTTAACGGTCTGGTTTATTATATAATTGTTATAAAAACAAAAAAAAGTAAAGAAAAGAAAAGATTTCTTAAAAAAAAATTATTAAAATTCTTTGCATCATTTAACCAACAACAGCTACAGTAATTTATTTATTCTTAAAAATCTTGCGTACTCTGGTATTTTATTTAAAAGAAACTGATTTCTGATGGATTAAAAAAGGCTTAAAACAGAACAATAGACCATAAATAGTGAAAATAATTAATCAAATACTTCAATCAACTTAATAATACGTAAGAAACATAATACAGATTCTAATTTTTTAACAGAAATTTGATTATTTTCCTATAAAGGAGTTAATGGTTGCTGTTTGTCTGTGAATAATCAGGAAATCTTGAAATTGGAATTATTGTTTTGCAATAATTCACGCAATTGACCTCTTAAGCATACAGTTGGATTATCGATAATTAACTATCATAATCATTCAGTGTTTTTAACTATTTTCCTATTTTTTTCTCTTAAATTATTTACATGGAATTTTATTTTTATTTTTTAAACGATCGCATGTTGATCCTCTTAGATAAAACCTTATAAACTTATATTTTATGTGAAATATTAATTTTGTTTAAAAGTATTTTTCAGCAGAATTTTATTAACTGGAATTTTTGTAATTTGTAGGTGATGGAATACTGAAGAACTCTTGGAACAATATTTACTTGTTTTAAAAAATGTAAACATCAATTCCGGCAATCATAAGGGAAAGAAATACTTCAGATGACAAGAAAAATATTCAACTAGACAATCTGAGAATCGTAAGTACCCAAAAAGCTTTTTAAATAAAAATAATCTATTGCCGTCGTTGTTAAAGGGAATCGCGATTAAAAAACATTTAAATATAGAAAAAAAACTCTCGAAAACGCAAAAATTACCATTTTGGTATTATATCTCCTCCACAAATGACAGTTTTTACGTAGGTAAGATTAACATACGTAATATTAATAGTCTGTATCAGAAGGAAACGTTTAACGCTTAATATTTAATCACATAAATGTTGATATTTGTAATTCTGCACGCTATTCCTATCTTGTATGCAAATTAAGCTGTTACTTCAATTTTTATTTATTTCATTTCACTAGTAAGGTGACAGCTAATTTAGCTTTTTAAACGTTTTATTTGTTGTTGTCTTTTTCCTTTTTTTAATTTCACATCATTTGTGAATTTCTTTAATATTGTGATTAAGTATTATTTGGGAAATTTTTAATCATTTATATTTATCGCATTATTAACGCAGTTGTTTAGATCATTTATCTGATGTTGCGTGAGTCAAAATCCAATAATAAAAAATAATCTTAATTTACTTTAAACAATTAAATTAATTAATTATAAAGTAATGCGAATAATAAAGCCACAAATAGAATGTGTAAAATCAGGTAAAGGCAGCAGCAAAAAGTATATAAGCAAAAAATAAATCTGATAAAAAATAAATTCTTTAAATTTCATAATTGAATTATTAATTCTATTGAAACATTATTACCAATTAAATTAATAATCATGGTACAGGTATCTGGAGATTTATTTTTTTTTTAATAATTGCAAAAGGTTATTTCATGTAAAATGAAAATAATAATAATTATGATAATAATTTAATTAAATCGAATAATTATTATATCGAAAATTACATTCATTCATTCATTCAATTAACTCTGTTATTATTTTATATACTTTATATATAATTTTAATTAATTCTTTGCTATAGTGAAATCATAATTAAAAATCTTTTTATTTAATAAATATAAATTATATAAAAATTCACTTTGTTGGTTAATTTTTTACTCTATAACTAAGCCAGCCACAAGTATTGTAATTACTGTTGCAAGTAAATAAAACTGTCTACAGTCTCTAAACATCAATCAATCAATGTTGTTTTAATTAAAATTAAATTAACGGGATAACATAACATTCTTCACCATAAAATTTTTGCAAACGGTTTAAAAAAAGAAATAAAATAAAATAACACTAAACTGTAAGGTGTATTTCGTTTTATTTTCAATAAATAAATTAATCGTTTAAAAAATATTAAGAAAAAAAAATTAGTTAAAATCATGTGAATTGAATCCGCAAAATAATTTCGAATAAAAAAGAAATTAAAATGTTTTAAAGGTAAAATAATAATAATAAGAATACTAGTGACAGGTGCTATGATATTATAGTATATAGCTGTCGAATTAATTGAATTAAATAAAAACGCTAAAACATTTAATTGTTAATAATAAAATAAAGTAATTTAGTTAATTTAGATAATAAAGTGTTAGCAGCAAGTAAATCACACAGGTGAATTTAGATGAAAAATTTGCTATTTTTATTTTAATTAATTATATCATTTGTCTCTGTCGTTATGTTATATTTTGTTATTTCTTTTATTTTTTATGTATTGTTATTATTATTATTATTATTTTATATTAAATGTTATGTAATATTATGTATCACGCACATTTAATCATATAAATGCACATTATGACACCTGCACGAATATTATAAACATCAACAATTACGCATTTGATGATGATTATTTATGTAGATATAGATATTTGTGCGTGCTTATTTATTTTTGTTTATAAAAACGTGACATTTTATTATTATTTTATTTTATTTTTTTTTTTGAAATTGAGACAAATATAAATAAACAGACAAATATTTATATAAAGGAATAAATAAATAATGCAGACAGTTGTAATTTCCTCATATCAGTAACTTAAAGTAGCAAAATAACACCGAAAAATGATTCAAAACAGAAAACATATTTATAGTAATTAAAAACGGAAACTGTACTGCAACTGCCACTGTCTAACCTACCCTAACCTAAGAAAAGAAAAATATTTGTGCTTTTTACCGTGTTCAAAAGCTTTTCTCGTACTCGTTACAAAGTTGCTGATTCTAATTGTAGTTTTTTTTATCAATATTATGTAGTAATTCGTGAAAATTGCAATCTTGGTGGTTTTTATCCGTTTAAAAAATATTTTTGTTACAAAAACTGAGTAGAAATTGTACTTAAGATGGTTTATAATGCTTAAGAAGCTTATTGCAATCTCATACATGTTATATTTTCAATGCTGCTTCAAGCATAAGTTCTGACAATAAATTTCTATATGGTTTTCTTTAATTCAATGCCTTATTAATGATTAGTTACTTCAGGAATAGTATAGGAATATTTATTTTTATTGTTAATTGCAGGTAAAACCAGTACAAATCTTAATGTATCTTGCAATAAACTAAATAAACTTAACACTAAACTAATAAGCATCAATCAAGTAGTTGTTTTCATTTGACATAATAAAAAATTCATTATGCTTAAGTTATTTACAATCCGCACAGACTAGATATCAAAGCATATAAGAAAAAAACAAACGAATGAAGAATTTTAATACAAAATAAATTGCTTTATAATCACAATGAAACAGATTTTGATAACAGAGAAAAATTTTAATCTTTATTTAAGCAGCAAAAGCACAAAAGCAAAACAAAATTATTAATAACGGTCGTTTAAAAAGAACATTGATGAGAAAATTGTGACGATGTTTTGTATGCGATCACGGTCAAATGAAGAAAAAAAAAGCAATTAAATTAAGAAAACCCAAAATTTATATTTTTAATAAAGAAAAAAATTAAATACAAATTGCCTTATTTTAAACAAAAGCAAAAAAAAAGAAGAAAAATCTTAAATCAATCATCCTCCGTCAATATATTTATGCCGTTGGCTTATTAATAATAATAATAATAATACAAAATTTATTCAGAAAAAAAAAACAGTTTTTGATTTGTTCTGAGACGCCATTCTGAATGAATGAATGAAAAATTAAATTTAATAACATTTTTCCTATTTAATTATGTTTAATTTAAGAAATAATATTTATTATTTTTTTTTTTTTTTGAATTAATGAGCAGAAAAACAAAAGATTAAACCTCTACCACCATGTTGAATCGACATAAATATCACGCGAACATAATTTCGTTTTGGTCTTTTTTTTTTCTTCTGAAATTCTTGTGTTTTTTGGATATATAAGTATTTTTCTTGAATAATTAGGCTAATTAATTTAATTGTTTTAAACAAGAACCATTTTTTTTTTTAAATTTAAATAAGTCAGTAGCGTATTAGGATCTTTTCCGTATTGGAGATGCACAGTGAGATTTTTGATTAAATATAGATTCCTTTAGATTTATTTTAAAAGCTTTATTTTAGGCTTATTTAGTAAGCTTATTACATGCATTACAGTAGGCTTAAAGGAATGATGAAATAGTGCTGAATTTACTAAATTTTTAACTATAAAAAGCCCTAAAAGCTCGCCGACGCAACAAAACAAAGTGTTTCATAGTTTTAAAAAGCTCTAAAGAGGATTTTAAAGCAAAACAATGAATATTTTAAGAACATCCACACCTTGTCTGCAATATAAATGAACGATTAATGCCTTATCCAACGCTGTTGATTTTTTTTAAAATTATTTAATTGATTTTTCCTCATTTAAAACGCCACAAAAATGAAAAACTCTTACCTTGTATATATTCCTATTTAATAAAAAATAAATAGTTAAAAGAAAATTACTAAAATTGGGCGTACCAACTGTTAATAACAATAAATATAATAAAAAAGATGAAAATTTCATCAAAATTTGTTCATTTAATTGTCTGCATACTGCTTTTTGATTGACATTTTCTTTCTATTTTGTTTGTGGTTCCTCAATAAATAAATCGGTACTTTTTCAAAAGGAAATTTTATTTCTTTAGACAGACAATAGAAGTAATTTTACGTGGTTTGAGTCCTTTTTTTTTTTTGGTTTGTTTGTGTCGATGAAATTCTGATGACGGTATGAACGTAGAAGCATGTGGCATACGAATACTTTATTATTTAAAAAAAGAAACGATTTTTTTTATTAATTTTTAATTAAAGTTAATTAATGTTTAAAGCAATATAAGAAAAGAATAATTATTAATGAAAAATACAGACAGTGTAATCAAGAAGAAAGAAAATAAAATATATTTTTTGTTGCTTTTTGTAAACATTTAAATCTGTTAAAAACCATAAATCTTAATTTTATTTTGCATTATTAATATTTTAATATTTTTTTTTCGTTAATTTATGAACACTTAACGCGATTGTATTATGTTTCGCCGATTAATTCTGTTAAAACCCCCAACAGAGGCTGGAAACATCATACTTGTTTCCAACAAAAACAAAAAACTTTCTTTATATATTTTTGTTATCTTTTTGAGTAGATTATCTGTAGAAAAAATTTGATAAGACAATAATTATCTGTCGTTTAGCGAATTATAATTTTTTATTTAAATAAATAAAAAAATAATTAATTAATAAGAATTTTTATCGCTATAGTTAGAATCAAAGTAGAATATTTTTTTTGTGTGTCTTGTTTATTTGTTGCAAAAACACAAAAAAAAATCAGTTGGTAGGCGCGCACTAGAAGACACCAAATGGGGTAGTCGGGTACATTAATACTCATAACTTTTATTATAAAAATATATAAATAAAATTGTGAATTTATTTCACCATAATTATTTACAAATAATAATAATAATCAGAATAATAGCAGCAACAGATAACGAAAAAAAAGAAAACTAACTTTTTCTGCACTGTGTATATGTCATGTTGTTAAAACAATAAATACATCAGTTTGTGTTGTTGGCCAACATAAATAAACTTGTAAAATCATATAACTTCTGTTCGAAAAATTATTATTATTATTAAGAACGAAAAAAAAAAGAAGTTTAAACGTAAATGTATGCAGTCCTAAGCTAAGGTAGTAACACAGGAAGACAACAAGAAAAGCAAAGTAACAAAAATAAAAATTACACAGCAAAAAAATAAAAATATTATTATCCCGTGGAGTTATGTTACCGCAAGTCTATAATCCTTTGGTAATATATTTAACATTATTTTATGTTCCCTTTAATACGCTTTATTTCTTCTCCTATATGGATATATATATTTAACAAATTCACACAGAATTATTGTGCAAATATTGAAAAAATTAATAATTTTTATTTTTCTTTTTTTTTTTATAATTCAACCTTATATGCAGGAATGCATATGGTGATTATTGATTTATTTCGACACATAACAAATATATATAATATTAATTTATAGAAATAATATTTTTAGTTGACATATCTTGCATTTGTGCGCATTTTTTTACATTTTGCTTTTATTTATATTTTTTTTTTTTTTGCAATATTATTTTAATTAAATTTAAATGATTTTATTTTTTATGTTAATGTTTTGATTTTTTATTTGTTTAATGTGTAATTCTGTTTGTTTGTTTGCTTTAACTACATTAAAAACAGTGAGGTAGTTTCGTTGAAATGTTTATTTTTAGAGACAGAAATATAATAGTTTTGTTGTGAGAATAATTTTAGCCATTATTTGCAGCAATTATAGTCGAAAACTTCTTTAACCCATTACATGCCACGGAAAACCGTAAAAAGTTAATTTTTTTAGAAAATAATAATGTTAGAAGCTGAAAAAACTAAAAACCACAAAAATTAGATACAGAATTATTTTTATTGGTACTTTAAGGTCCAGATAGGTACACTGGAATTTCAAACATGAAAATTTTTAAAGCAACTGTGTTCTATTAAAGCAAATTAGAGCTGTTTGCCAATATTGACAGTGAGAAATTATTTTCATTATAAATTTAGAATAGCTGATCGAATCTGATATTAGTATTTTGTATGTAAGAAAACTCATTAAAATCTGCAGTTATCACAGTTAAACAGTTCGCGGGTACCGTACTACCGATAAATTAATTGCATTTTTCGGTTAATTTACCTGAATGTATACTAGACAATACTGTCTTATTCTGATTATAGGTACAACACTGATTAATATAAATAAACACTAATAATTATCACAAAATTATTATTAAAAAACACATTATCATTGCCTCTAATTTAATTGCTTATAATTAAAAAAAAAAAAACGGAAAAAATGCAATTTTTTTTTATTAATAAATATTAAAAGTCAAAATGACATTAAAAGATAATAAAAATATGATAAAAAAAAAAAATTTTAATAATATAATTAATAGGTTTTTCCTTTAAAAAATAAAAAATTGACTGCAGATAATTGTTTATAATTGCAGCTTAATAGCATTTTACCTATTAAATTATCGTCGGTTTATGTTGTAATATTATCAGCAAATAATAATAAAAACATGTTTCTGACAATCTATTATAGTTAGAAAATGATTTAGTTTTATTTTATTTTCAAAAAAAGATTAAAAGTGCTTAAAGTCACGCCTAGCTTTAAAGTCATAAAATAAATTTTTAAAAAACGTCAACCATTGGTTATAGATTTGTTGCCAGTGATTAAAAAAAAAGCTTTTTCTTTTTGTCATTATTTAATTAGCTTAATAAAAAATTAAATTGACGTTTTGAATATTAATTAACGGACACCAGAATCGATTTTTTATTTTATATCGTAATTTTATTATGCAAAATATTGGGGTTAGACATGTTGTTCGTATTACCAGCAATTAGTAACTGATAAAAAACAATACAATAAAAAATTTATCAGCGCGTGTTATCTTATCTTTAACGATAATCGATTTAAAGACAACAAAAAAACAAAAATAATTAAATAAAAGATTGTCAAAGAAGTACAAGCAACGGCAGACAACGGCACGTCGATTAATAACAAGTAATTTGGCTGTTTTATCGTCTTTAAAGCATTTTTTATTATTTAATTTTATATCGATAGACAGGTTGACAATGTTTTTTTCTGTTATCGCTATCAATCATTTTGTCACGTATTTTTTTTTAAAAATAACCAATGTAATGTCAAAAAATTTTGTGTGTGGCTTGCACTTTGGTTGACACATGCTGTTGTTTTTAAAAAATTTCTTATTTTTTTATTAATTATTTAAAATCATGGGGTATACAGAGTGCAACTTAAGCATCATTATTATTTCTGTTGAAAGGTTATTATTTATATATATACTTTGAATAAATTAGTAACATTATTATTTTATTAAAATTTCACATGGGACACACGGAATACAACCGAAAAGTCTATCAGAAGAAACAAAAACAAAAAATTGAAAATTTTAATTAAAAAGAAAAACCACCAAGAAGAGGTGTTGTTGTTTTTTCATTTATTTTTCTTTAAATAAATAAATAAAAATATGTTTTCTTTTATATTTTTTACGCATAAATAATTAATAAATAAATATTTTTTTATCACGAACTGATGATATTTTTAATTAGAGCGCAATGTATTTACTATACACGGTAATTAGTTTAGTTTGAAAATTATCATAATGCAATTTTTCGTTACATGAAAAATTACTTTAGTTTTAAAGAAAATTTATTATTAATAATAATTGATGAGCTTTGTTTATTTATTTAATGAAGAAAAAACTAAAAACAAACAGAAATAACTCAGCGAAGTGAAAATTTAATAAATATTTATTCAAAATAAATTATTAATTGAAATAAAATTGCAAAAAAAATTGCATAAAAAGAAATTATGTGAGAAATAATGTCTAATTGAAAAATAAAAAAATTCTTACAGGTTCCCGATAACATGATTAACAAGTTCTATAATTAACTATTCATTATTATTATTATTAGTGAAATGGGAAAAATATATTCTCAGTTAGTAGGTTTATGTTCGTCATTACCTGTTTACGGTGCACTTCACGTTGAGACAGCTTTTAAGCTTGCAGAACCATTTTTTGATTTATTATCGTTGTTTAATGACAACAAGTTTTACTTAAATATTTTTTAACTAATTAATTACAACGTTAATGAGACAATATCTACATTAGATCGCACAGCTACAGCACAAAATCGAGACAATCAAAATTTGGAAGAAAAATTACAAGTCAAAGCAGAATAAATAATTATTTATAGTTAGTATTCAAACGATTAAATCACAATTGAGAAAAAACCTGCTGATGGCAAGTTTGTGTTGATTATCAATATGTATTTTTATGCAACAATAAAAACTCATTGGCACCTGCTACAAAAAAAAAATATCACATGATTTCCACTTGATTTTATCATATAAAGTTTGCTGAGCTTTTAATGGATTTTTTATTCCATAAACACTATGCAATAGATGCTTTGCTATCAAAAAAATCAGTAATAGGAAAAGTTTAAATTATATCAAAAAAAGAATAGAAGATTAATTTTAATCATCTAAACCATAAGGCCCCGGCGAGATTCGAACTCACGATCTCCTGTTTACTAGACAGGCGCTTTAACCAACTAAGCCACGGCGCCGTTGAAATTTAAAATTCTATAAAAAACAATTAAATAACTTAATTATCCTTATCACTAATAGCACAAAATTGATAAGGCATTAGTATATAACCTTTAATTAAAAAGTTAACAAAACAATTTCACCTGTTTTCATTAAACAACTTAAGCTAAATGAAAAGAAAAAGCACACTTTGTTCACTTTATATATTTCTTTGGTAAATTATGCACATTTTTAATCGATTTACATTGAATGTCATTTCAATAAAAATATAATATTTTAATTAAAATTATTACATTTTATAGTTATTTTCTTAAAGTACACATTTCGATGACAAATAAATATTTTAATTTTTATTAAAATTTTTGTAAAATTGCACCTTTAGTTTTAGCATTGTTTTTGAATATTAATTTATTAATTGATATTCGCGGCATAATGATTATATTAAAAATGAAGAATTTATAAAATGTGCAATAAAAATAAATACGAAATTTTCTGCAATCGATATTACAAATCAATTGGATTTTTATAATTAATTATTTAATTATATTGTTAGGTTGATTGCATCAATATGGTAATAAATATAGTTTTTATGGAGAGTTATTATAATTTTTTTTAATAATTTATTATCTAATCCAACATTACATTCGATAATGTTTAATTATTAGGAAATTATTGTTTTACGCTTCGTTGATTAAATATTGATTAATGCAATTTTAAATTACTGTACGTCGGGTGTTGATTGTACTTTTATTTAATGATTAAATAATTTGTTTTTAATATGTCTTAACTGATTTTATTGATTAAAATTGAATGATTGATTAGTTTTAAACGTTTAGATACGGTATTATAATTGCATTAATTTTTTATAGTCATTTATAACTCTTGAAGATCACAGCTAATGTGGTTATTTAACGAAAAATAAACATCTGCAAAAGCTCTACACAAAATAATCAGAAAAAAGTGTGCTTTAAGCATAAAAGCTGCATTAAATCATAATATCACGTGACAAGTGTATGAAACACAACTTTTTTTCAAAACTAGATTTAAAAATTCTTTTTTTTTCCACAATAAATTTAAAAAAACGAACCACAAAGCCCACACATTTTTTTGGCTAAAATGATTGATTATAGTGTTTAAGTGGTTTGCGCACGACAAACGTGTGTTTAATGTAAATCGCATAAAACAACCGAACCTGTTAAATGTTTTCATTTGTTTTTTTTATTTATTAATAAATTGATTTATGTATAAATTCAATGTTTTATTGTCTTTTTTTTTTCATTTATTTATTAATATTATAATTATTATTATTATTTTGTCAATGTGTACACCGCATGAGTGTATTTTTATACTTTAATTCACTATTATTCAAGGTGTCTGTAATTGTTTTTTAATCATTTTAATTTTATTTTTGTTTTATGTCACACACTGGGTATATCGCGATAATCAATAGTATTTTGACGGCTGGTTGTCTAACATTTTATTTACTTTATCGCTTTAAGTGATTTTTATGATAATTTATACGATCAGATTGGTAATTTTATTGTAGTTTTTGTTTTTATTATCAACCAGAAAGCTTTAGTTCATTCAAATTCTTAGCAAATACATTTTATTTGCCTTAATTTTCTATTATGCTATCTGCTTTTTGATGCATTTATAACATAATCTTCTTTAAAATTAAAAACCCAACAGTAGCGAAATATCCCATTTAATCCTTCGTTAAATCAATGTCGAAAATAAACTAAAAGAAAAGAATTGTATTATGCAAATCAGATACATGGCTACAGTAGCGAATTCCTTATATTTTTGATTTTTATTTGTTATGCAATAAAATGTGATTGAACTTTTTGTTTTATTTATCAAAGCTTTACTGGTGGGCCAAACATTTTAACATGTTGTTTCTTTTTTCCTTTTTCTCTGAATCCTTTATTAATCATATTTGATTAGCAAAACCAAAAAAACAAAAAATTAAACTACCTGCAAATATTTTATTTATTTTATTCTTGTGTTTTAATAAATTTATTTTTGTTCAGTAAAACAGATATTAAGAAGCAATAGTGATAAATTTAATACTTTTCGGCTGATTTTTATACAAGAAAAGCTTTTTTTTTAGTGGCTATAAAGTGCAAAATAAAAATTTTTAAAACATTTTTAGTAGATAGAGATGATTAAACTCATTACAAAGAATATTTATTAAACTATTTTCTATGTTATTTCTACACGTTTAATATTGAAAATCATCGATTTTTTTATTTTTAATAAATTAAATACGTAAAACCAATAAACCAAATGTAAAAACAAAAAAAAAATCCTTTAAAATTTATAGAATCGAAAAAATGTATCGTACAAGTAAGAAACGCCACAGGATAACAGATATGAAAATGGATAAGACATGTTAGTTATATTTGTTACAAAACGATAAATATGCTTATTAATTGCAGAAAAATAACAGAAATAAAAAAAATAAAATAAATTTATTAATATCAGACAGAAAAAAGTGTTTTTTGTACAGTGCTGTGCAGTTTAGCATGTATTGTGTAGAGTGTTTTTCCCTTAAAAGTTGCTTGAGTAGAATAAACTTTAATGCACAGCACTGTGTGTTTTTGTATTTCATACTAATAAATTCGTTATGCATTTACATCTTTGCTCTTTTTTTTTGGTAAACAACAGAAGTTATATCAAATTTACTTAAGAAATTTAAATTATCAAAAGATTCTGTGTGTTTTTCGCGTTTTTAAATTTGAATTAATGAATTTAAGATAAGGAAATCAGGTAATCGAGATCTGCTAATTTTTTTTAATTTTTAAAGAAAAATAAATTATTTTGTGTATTTTAGATTGTTTTTTCTGTTTGGTGTTTGGTGGCTGAATGAAGTATAACAGATTGAGTGCATAGTAAAACGGTCTTTAACTGTCTAATTATAACTTTATAATATGATTTTTTTACACATTAAAAAAATATAAAACAATTATATTAAATTTAAAATAGATAAAAATGCCTGAATAATTTTCTATCTAAAGATATAAAAAGTGTTAATTCTTTAATTTTATATTACATAACGATTCACATATGCATATTAAGTATACATAAAAATCAACAACAATAGTAATAACATGTTAAAATTACTGAATAATTAATTTATAGTTGCCATAATAAGTATTAATAATGATAATAATGCCAATTGTATAATTTATATCATTGTTTTTTATTTATTTCTTTATTTATTTATAACAATTGTGTATAATCTCACACGAAATGGCTTTATCAGTAAGTCTTTAACAGTTGCATTATTTAATTTTAATAAATATTTATTCAATAATTACATAATCTTAGATTTTTATCATATAAACTCCTTGTTTTATAATAAACATTTTTATTATGTATGTTTTTATTATTATTATTATTATTTAAATTAATAATTGTAATAGCATAAAAAATAACCATTTTTAATGTCTTCATTATTGCTGCTGCTGGTGAATGCACACTTTTATTACAAAAAAAAAACCGAATTTTCTCTACAAAGTTTTTGTAGAATTGACTATTTCCATCAGCATAACCACGCCTTTTCTCTATTTTATTTGTTAACATATTATGTTGAAAATAAGTCATAAAATTTATGCTTTGAAATATATTTATAAAAGAGCACAGCACACGCCTTTTAATGTTACAACCAAGAATAAATTCCCTGTACCGTTTTGTTGCAATTCATATGCTGCAATGGCTTCCTGTTGATAATATTTCATTATTTAAGGGGACGCCTATTTTATTTTTCGTTTTGGATAAAACTTTAATAATAATTAGTTAGTTTTATTTTTTTGTTTGTGTTTCTGCTTTAATTAAGAAAATTCATTAATTAATTGTTTAAAAGAAATAACAAAAAAAAATACAAAATACAAAGAGGCAAATAAAAACAAGCAAAAGTAAATAAAGATAAAACGAAATAATTGCATAAACTTTACAAAATAAAAAAAAAGAATAATTAAAAATTCATTTTTACACTTGGATAATTAAAAAAATAAAAAGGAATTAAATTTATCATAAAAATAATAATAATAATAATTGAGATATATTTATAAAGTTACAGGTAATAAATAAACCAAAATAAATAAAAAAAAAATATTACTTACTAAAAGAGGGATTAAAGTCAGAAATCACTGTGTAATCTTTATAATAAAAAATATATACGTATATATGTACGTACAAATCAATGGAAATAAATGTGCAAAGTAAAGAAAAACCACAGAGAAAAAAAAAAAAGAAAAAATTATACGCTGTCACAAAATCTATCTCAGGTATCATAGTAATGTTTTTTTTTTTATTATTATTATATCTTTGTCCAAAACTGTACAATATAACATTGGCACATCAAAGTTGACATCTGTGGCAACATAAATACATATATTTAATGATTTTTAAAAAAATATTATGTAAGATCGATGCAAAGTACTGTTCTTGTGCTGTCATTATGAAATAACTAAATGAGAAAATTATTACCTGTAATGATTTGTTTTTTTTTTCTTCTCTATAGAAAATACGTACAATATATAAATTATGTAAAGTCGCTAATTATATACATAAATATAGATAATTAAAGGTATTTTTTACTTTAATTTAGGACATTGTTGCATAGTTATTTGTGATCCTTAATATCTGTAAAAATGTATTTGATTGTGTTCAATTATTGTTATTTCTGCGTTGCTTTATTAATGTTTAAATAGCTTTTCATGTATTTTCAATAAATATTCCTCTAGCACTGTGATGTGTTTCGTTGAATCCTTAAATCACTTTATAATAAGTTATCATTGTAAAGTATTTAAAGGAAATCATTAATATATCAACAACATATTGTTTCAGTTCCATTTACACATTCAATGCGTTCTCAAAAACAATCCTTAGATCTCACACTGCCACACCGAAAACTTTCGAATATAAAAATAACATATTCTAGCGTGTTACGTAAGTTAAAACAACATAAATAAATGTTTTTCATAATAATAATAATAGAAAGAAATATATGGTATAAAAACTTTATTAACTAGATTTTTATTATTTAAATTTTAAAATTAAGTCATAATATCATTATCGCGATATAAATTATTTAAATTACTAAAAAAAAAAAACTACCTGTATATTTTATTTAATAAATTTTATTGAAAACTTTTTAAAACTTTCTTCTACTTTATGTTTTCTCATTATTTTATGACTCAATTAGAATTTTTCTGTAATTATTTATTAATTTTTATATAAAAAATAGCGTGTGGTTGTCTCAACAATCAATAATAATAATAATAATAAAAATAATGAATTTGATAAGCAAAAATTTACTAATTAATTAATTATTAAAAAAAAACCGAGCAATAATATTTTTTTATTAATTATAAGATGACATTTTAAATAAGTAAAAAAAAAAACAATAACCTGCTAATTACCTGAAAAACAACCTGCTAGTTAAGATCAGTGCTGATTATGAAATTTTTATTTAACCTTCTAATGACATTTAATTAAACTTTATTTATTATCAAAAAGCTTTTTGATTATATAATACTGTTTTTGGGCAGCCCTGCATCATTTCTCCGTCGTTTTATATACTTTGAATCAATTTAAAGGCTTATAGAGCATAGTAAGCTTCCTTTTTTTTGTAGTCGGTTTTTAAGAAATATAAAATAAAAAGCATACATTTCCCCTACTGTGCTATAAACTACTGTGTGTACTCCTCCTACCATACCGCAACATACAGTTTATACTGTTTGCTTTTTCTTGTTCCGGTTAATATTTCAATTTTTTCTTCTTGTTGTTTAATCATTTTATTCGATTTTAATATAAAAAGTTTTTTTTTGTTATTTAATTTTATTATAATGTTACCTCCCCGTTAACAAAACACTGTATACATCTCATTCTTACCGATCGTTTATATTAACGAAATGAAACAAAATTGTTTTACGAAAAACCGCAAAACAGGTACAGACTTTTGTTATATTATATTGGTCTGATAGTTTTCGTTAAACCTTTGACCAGTGTAATTCAGTGTCCTCTATTTGTTATTATTGTTATTGTTTTAATGTTTGTGCTTTTTTTTAACATTCTTTCTTTAATTATTTAATTTACTTTTATTTATTTTTTGTTTTTTGGTTTTGTCTGTGCTTTTTCTACAAATATTTTCATTAATTTAGTTACAAAAATTTCTTGTCTGCAAAGGGAGTGTTTGATTATTAAGAAAAGAGAAAATTGTTTTATTTTTAATAAATACAAAAGAAAGAAAAATCCGTTGAAATGACAATTTATTATTGTTGCAGTGAAATTAATTGAATTAAATTAATCACAATGGAAGTAAATAATAAAAATACAAAGTATTTCTATATTTTTTATTGGATTTTATCGGTGTAAAAAAAACAAAAAAGTGTTGACTTTTTTGGAGTTAAAAGAAAAACACAAGAATAAAAAAAAGATTAAAGGTGTTAATGTACAAAAAAAAAAATTAAATAAATAATAGGTATAAAAAACCGGTGTTATAAATTGGAGTAAAAACCAAAATAAAAATTTGTGCATTAATGTGAATTACATAAAAGAAAAGAAAAATTATTATTTATTTTTGTGAAAAAAGTGATAAATAACAGGTGATTTGAGTAATGAGTCAACTTGGTACAGTTTATGCAACGAAACGACGAAAACGTAACGGGAAAAGGTGAGTTTTCTTTTCTCTACAAAAACCAAAACAAAAACGAAGAAAAACCTTAAATAAAAATTAAATCATATCAAATTGCCCATCAAAAGTTTAAATAAAAGAAAAGCTTACAAACAAAAGAAAAATAGAAAAGTTTTGACATTTCTTTAATAGAAAAAAATAGAATAATTATTTTTTTTTCTATTAAATTAACCGTCGGCTCGTCAAAAATAAAAATTAAATAAATAATAAAAGGGATATCTGTCAAAGAATATATCATTTACCTTTGACTTGTTTTCTATTCCTTGATGTTTTTTTTATTCGTCAAATACTTGTCCAAAGGGAAATTATTATTCAACAGTAACAATAACAACAATAAGAGAATAAAAAGAAAAGAAAAACAAATTTAAAAATAATTACATGGCTGTGAGTGCGCGCCAGGTATTATTATGTTTTTGTGTACCTGGTTGTACCTTGATTCAGTTTTTTTTTTTTTGTTTTATTATAATAATAATTTTTTTTTTACTTAATTTCTTCGTTTAAATAAAACAAAATTGTATTTTTGTTTATGGAAAAACAACTTTTTTTTGGAGAAAAAAGTTTTAAATAATTTGTTTTTGGTAAAAAAGAATTTTATTTATTTAATTAATTAATTATCTGATTGAATGGTGGTAACAGTGTGATTACTTTTGTTTAATTTATCCTTAAAAAATTATTTGTTTTACCAGAGATTAGTGATATAAAGTGATTCCTTAGAAAACAATTTATTTTAGTCAAAAATTGTCTAAAGCTTTGCATTCTTGAATTTGTTTGTTTTTTAGCGATTTATTCCGCAATCAATTTCCCATAATAAATAGTAAAAAAATTAAATTAAACATAATTAAATTATTAAAATAGAATTGTGTAGTGATAAGGTACTGTCGTCTGCTGAGGTTTAAGTTTAAATTTGTCCTTTTGATTCATTATCATAAACGAAGCATCCAGTATTGTTTCTAAAATACTATATTCCAATTATTAAAGTTTTTCTTAAAGAAAATAAAATAAAAATAGATAACAGGTGAAATTCTTTAAAAATTAAGAAAACGCAGTGCTTATCAGTGTTATGTCATGTAAAAATCAAACATCAATGATACCAATAAAGCTTTCTCATGCTTTCTCGTCTTTAAAATATTATTTAAACCAGTAATTCTAATCAACTAGATTCATCCTGTAAATTATTAAAAAAAAAACTCACTACCACTAACCATCAGAAAAAAGCTCATAAAAACTCTGATAAATCAAAGCACTAATTATAGTCGTTAATTTATTGAAAACAAAACTGTGAAATAAATAATAATTTATTAATGAAAAAATATCCACTCATGATTTATTTTAAATTTTATTGTAAATTGTTTTTATGTTACAACGGGAGTTTTTAAACATAAAAAAAAACAAATCAAAACAATGAAAAATAATACATAAATGTGACATGAGTACGTTCATAAATTTATACAAAAGTGTATTAAGCAATATTTTTTTTTAACAATTGTCATAAATCGTCAACCGTGTAGCATTTCGCTTAAATTGTCTAATTATTATTTAAAAAAAAAACCTATATAATATTTATTTATGTATCAAACATAAAGCATATAATTAAATATTATTTAATTACAGTCCTCATTTTCATATAAATAAACAGCAAATAGACAATGCATTGTCCTCCGTTGTGTTTTATTTTTTTGTATTTATGTTGAATTTAATGTCCTCATCAGTTGTGTTTTTATGTTATTTACCCATAACTATGTTTATTATTATTGTTTTTAAGTAATTAATAAAAAAAGATTTAGATAATTTAATTGCAACAATAATGAGCACAAAGCTTTTATGCATTTTTTTGTATAATTTTTCACAAAGTAAATTATCTTTTTCGGGATATATCCTCTATTTCTATTTACTTTAAAATTCTTGAACGACCTTATATGTTTGGTATGCTTCTGTCTAAACACCTTGAAATTTTATCTTAAACTTTCAGCACTGAATGCACCCGCTACAGTGCACACAATATTCTCACAGATCTTTAATTTTCCAAAAAACAAATCACAAAATAATTACGTCGTTATTAATCACAAACAAATTAAAACCTTTTTAATCCTTTACAACATCCTATATTACCTGTTTAGTAATAAAATAATTATTAAAAACGCATTAAAATCGTTTGTTAACCAATTTTTAAAAAATATTATAATTTTCCGTGGTTACAGGATGCTCAAATATTAACCTTCAATCCTTTATATAAATTTCATAAAAATAAATCAAATAAAAGAGTAGAAACTTTTTCCTTAATTTTATTATCGGACATCAACGATACAGAAATTAAAGATAAAAAAAAGTTACTTTTCGCTGCGTTTTTATTACTCATACAAATTTTTTTTTTATTTTTTGGTAAGGTAATAATATAGCACATGATGATGGTTAAAATAAATTGTTTTGTATGCAAATTTTTGGTTCTTTTATTTTTTTCTTTCTGTGTTATGCTGCTGCTGTTGTTGTTGCTACTTCAAAGTGCTACTGTATTTACCTTCGTATCGTTTCTTTATTATTATTATTTTTTTTTACCTGTATTTAAGGTTGGTTTGTCAACAACAAACTAATGTTTATTACCGAATATTATTTTTTTCTTCTTCTGTATTTAAATAATTATTTAATAATAGATATTTATAAATATGAATCGATGTTATACGATCGAAAATTATATGTTACATTTTTTTTTCGGTTTGTTTTTTTTTTTTTTTTTAATTTAATCAACATAAAAATACATATTTATGTTTATAAATATAATAATCAAATATTAAAATAGTTACTGTATTTTTGCGATCGAATTTTATTATTATTATTATTATGATTATTATACTTTTTGTATTAAAATGTGACCAGCGTGTAGTATTTTATATTAAAAAACGAAAAAACAATGAAATAGTTAAATTTTATTAACAACAAAAAAACATAAAAATAAGCATAAATAAAATATAATTATGTTAAATTATAAAGGTAGGAGATACAAAATGAAAATTATAATTTTTTATTTTTGTTCTTCTTTTAGATTTTACTTGATTTGTGAGCTTTTTTTTAAAAAAAAAAATTAAACTCATTACGCTAAATTTAATATATTTATGCAATTTTTAAACAGTAAATTTTTTTAATTATTAATTTTTAATAAGCAAAAACCAGTATGTAAATTTATTTAACGGATAACAAGGAGAAAACTGAGTGCAATTTTGTGAATAGGTTTTTCGTACTTAAAGACAAAATTTTCCTTTGTTTTTAATTAATTTTAACTGAGTGTTTTTTGTGCTTTTTTTACGGTTTTTATTATTTTAGTTAATTAATTGCAATAATTAATAAACAAACAATTTTTCGGTAATAAAATCGAATAACTGAGTGTTTTTTATGTGATTTTCTGCACATACAAAAATGTCATTTTTGTGCCTATTAAGGACTTGCAAGTAGTCTTCATGAATAAATATTATTAATTACTTTGAAAATACTTTCTCATTTTGATAAACGTTTATAATTTTCTCGCTTTTTAATTTAATTAATTTTTTAAACTGTTAATTATCTAGGTGAAAAAATGATTTTGTCACAATAAAAAAATGTGTGTGTGCTTTTTTGTATAAACTCTAGCAACAATGCTAAGCACTGTAAGTAATATGTTATTTAATAACATAAATATGCGTGCAGGTGTCATATGTATGTTATTTATTTATTTTCTTCTCTCTTTCATATATATATATATATTTTTTAACACAATTTTGTGCATGCGTGCGTACAACGATGTATCAGTCACTCAGTTTTTATGATTATTTTTATTTTATTTTTAAGTTTTTATTTCATTTAACAATAAATTAAATAAAAAACAAAACATATTAATAATAAATACAAAGAACAAAACAAAAAAAAAAACGAAATTAATGGATTTATCATTTAGTTTTTATTTTTTAATAAAAATTAAAACAAACCACAAGATTTCGATTTTCTTAGAACCAAAATTTTCCTTAAAAAAATACAAAAAATCAACGAAAAATACACATTTTTTTAGCAATAAAATTTATCTGATTAATTAAAAATCTTTTTATAAATTCACCTGTTATCGGTTTATGGGATGCACCAGATACATGTTTAAAATAAACGTCCATTATTAACTCAATTATTTTTTATTGAAATAAATACATTTTTTTAATTACACAATTTATGCAATTTTTATATTAAAAATATTATATATATATATATTTATGTATAATTGATTGCAATGGATAACCAGACATTGCTGATTATTTACTCATAAATCAATGGTTATATTCTTTTACTTATTATTACTTAATTGTTATGAATTTTAATTTTAATTGTAATTGTATGATTTAATTTATATCGAGAATAAATATGTGTGGTATTTTCACTGATTTCGATCAATCAATTTTATATTTTTTCTTTTCGTTTTTCATTAATAATGATTATACGAGTAAATATATGTATTGTATGCAATGCAACGATGATATTCATCAGATTGATTACTATTATTAATTAATTATTGATTGGCTAAAGGTGTTATTGTATAATTTTTTTTTAATTTAAAGGTAGAATAAATTATATATTTAAATGTATTTAATTGGGATTTAATTAGACTTATTATTTGTAAATTTATTTTAAATCTGTTGTGGGGTTTTACCACATTAATTATCTCTTTTTCTGTAATTTTATATAATTAACTGATTAGGATTCTACTGTATGGATTGTCTGTTCTACTTATTTAATTTTTACATCTTTTGACAGGAATATTTATTTAAATTAAGTTAAAACTTGTTTAAGACTGAAAACACTCAGTTTTTTGATTGCAGACCATTTTTGGCAAGTTAATATCTCGTTGATCTTTCTACTATTTCTCAAACATTAATTTAATTTATAAATTAAGCGCATAAAGTGTTAATTTATCTATTAAAATTCTTAGAAAATTGAAATTAAAACTTGCAAAGCTTTTAATTATTCACGAATCAGAATAAGCAAACTCTGCATAAATCTATCAAACAAAAATAGAACGTTTTTCAATCATAAAACACCGATAAATAAATGTGTAAATCTCGATAAATAAAAATTTTTCAAGTTCACAGATTTAAAGAAACACAAAAAGGCACAAATTATGCAAAAAAATAATAATAATCAAACTACACCAAAACTAGATAATTTAATAATAATAATAATAATTCGTGCACGCAATAGTAAACTAAATACGCAACAAGTATGCATAGTTAAGTAAAGTACACGCAAATGATTATAAATTATATATCTTTCTCAATGTGTGCTTTCACTAATAAAGAATTTTTATTTTTAAACAAAAAATCATCTAATTTAATTATGATAATAAATCAGCAACAAAAAAAAAAGCCTTTAATTTGACCTAATTCACACGGTATGCGCTTAATTTCATTTGCAGAAAAAGGTTATCCACGAGAATTAACGCCGCGAGAGTAACATATGCAATTTCCTCGTTTTTTTTTTTTGGTTGCAATTTGTTACGCGCTTTAACAATGCCATAAAATCGACACCCGAGTTGTATCTGTGTGTTTTTTTAAATTTTAAACAGACATTTTAATTAAGAATGTAGCTAAATAAATTATTATTTAATTATCTTCAGATTAATGACGTCATTTATAAATGTGCGTGATTGACAAACATTTGTTTAAAAACTTATATTCGTTTTTTTAACTTAGCAATACTTTAAGGTAACTTAATCACTTAGATAATAGAGAAATACCTTTCGCAAAATACATTTAAAATTTAAACTATTTTTGCTAAATTAATTAATTTATATTAAACCAGACAGCTGTTTAATTAATCATACAGAGTATGGTCCTTATAGAAATTATTTGACCGCTACTACGGTTCAATTACCGTGTGATCTGTCAAAGGTAACATTTTTTATTTATTTAATTATTAATTTTCACCCCTTATTCCATTATATACATAAAAATATTTGACCAACGATCTAATTCAAACATCTTTTATGATAATAAAAAGTTAATTTTTTGTGCCATATGTTTGATGGTTTTTAATATTTTTCATAATAAAATACCAGTAAAAAGTAAAAAGCAAATAAATCCATCTGTTAGTACTAGACGAGAAGAAACATAATTAATTAATTACAAGATTAATATTATTATTTTAGTTTTAATTAAATGCTAAGGGTGTTCAAATAAAATTTAACGCAGCCAAAAGGTCACTATATATATTTTTATTTCTACATTTTCAATGCTGCAATGTGGGCTTAAAGAAATTTTCAAATTTTTCATCAATTTTTTAAAGTTATTTAACATTGTTTCAGAAGACAATTAAGGTTACAATGTAAACGCATTTACCATGTATTTATTGTATTTTCTTAAAGGTATTTCACTCAGCAGTTTTTATTTTATCAAACTACTGTCTTGTAATGAATTTTTAAAAGCAATACAAGTGCTTGTTTGTTAGAAAAATTATTTTTTTTAAAACAAAAACGCTAAAAAACATTCGCAAACTTTTGTAAGCTTTTTGAAAGGTTTAAAGAGTTCTCAACTATCTTTATTTAGATAAACATTTTAATAAACTTTCACTATAACTACCCAATTTATATGCTCTAAAGTTTAAACAATAAATGGCTAGTATTGTGACATATTTCTTTCTAAATAAAATTATTTTTATGTTAAGTAAATAATAATATAAATAATAATAATAAAAAATATGTTTAATTCCATTAAAATTAAAATAATTAACTCGTATTACTAAAAAAAAAGAAGAAAAATAATATGAATAACAATTTATTAATGAAAAAATAAAATAATAATAATAATAAGCAATAATTTTATGATAATCACATACATAACAACATATAATAATATTATTAATTTAAATTTTAATTAAAAGAACAAAAACAAAGCACGTAAACATACACAGAAACGTAACAAACGAAAAAAAAGCGCAATAAAACTATTTTCCTATTATGTAATGATAATTTAATATTTAAAAAAAAATTAACGAAGAAGAATTTAAATTATAGTAAATAATATAAACAAATATAAAAAGGAATAAAATCATCAAACCGTATCGTGAAATTATTTATTTTAAAACATTAAAACACAACACAGCGAATAAATGAATGAATGAAATTTTTTGAGATGTTTTTTTGCTTTTCCTACTTTGTCTCTACTTATTTGACAACAGAAGGATATTCAATTTGTTTGCCAAAAACTAATCATGTTATTAATAAAATTGATAAATATGATTGAATTCAATAAGAAATAAATATTCATTTTATGATTCTAGACTCCATCAACCGTAACATATTTTTCTACATTTTACAAATTAATATGCAAAGATTGTTTTCTTTTTAATTAATAAATAAATAACATTTAATTAATATTACCACGTTTAAGTAATGCTTTTTTTTTTTTGCATAATTTTCTTATTTATAAATGAGCACAAATTGTGTATGCAATTTATTATATATTTTTTAATTAAATAGAAATAATATTTATTAATTTGTTAGAGCATAGACAATGTTTATGATTTGTGTAGCAAGAAGATTATATAGATTTGTATGATTTTAACGTTGCGCTTTGCTGTTATTACTTTCTGTGTGCTATTTTTGAGAAGATATATTTTAAAATAAAGAAATAAATTTGAAAATCTCTTACTGCTTGCTTAGTTATTCTAAGAAAAAGCATTTTTAAACTTAAATAGTAAACAATATTTGCAATTCATTAATAAGAGATTGAAAAAGCGAAACTTTATTATTTAATTAAGCTTACAAATTAATTAGAAATTAAACCTCAATAACAACATGGCTTAAACCGTGGTTTAAAATTCATTCTGCAATGTTTTAGCAAAAGTTTGTAGCATGTCCTTTTAAAACTGTCACAAAGCTTTTAAAATATAAGGAAATATCCCTGCAAATAATGGAAATTATTCATAATTTAAACATTTTTAAAACTTCTATTCCCTTAAAATAAAATTTTATTTATTTTTTCTGTTCCTTTTCGGCGATTCCTTTTTTGTGTTATAAATATAATAAAAGGAAGACTACATAAAATAAAATTTAAGGTAGAAACACTTTTAATTATTTAAACAAAACGACAAACAGAACAATGAAGAATTTAAATGACCTAATGAATAGATGCTTATCTACTACTATTTTTCTATTATAAAATGCGTGAAATTAACAATGTTTAGAATTATGAAATTAAATTTTATTTTATTCTATTATACATAAATTTATTATATTTATTAATATTATAATAAAGATGTTAATTAACATAAAACAATTAACGAAAATGTATTTTATTTTTTGTCTAAAAATTTCATTAGGTTTACACTTTAATGCACTAACTGATCTAAGAGTAACTAAAACACAGTTAAAGGTGTTGCTTTGTTCACTCATTTAAATCACTCATAATTGGTTCTAATATGATTAAATATTAAATAAATAATTAAATAATTTTCTTATCTATAATATTATTATTATATATATATATATATATATATATATATATATATATATATATATATATATATATATATATTTTGTGTTTTTACTATTTTAAATAAATATTAATTTGTGGGCATTGTTCACCTGTCAAATAAAAATAATAAAAACAAATTAATTAAAATTAAAAACAAAAAATTCCCCATTTTTAAACTCACAAACAAACACCTCAGAAATAAATTTTTTTAATTAAAACTAATTATAATGCAATCGCTTAATTAATTCAATTATGTTTAAATAGAATTAATTTTATATGCAGAGCATAAATCAACATAAAAAGAATGAAAAAAGAAAAAAAATCCCTTTTGTGTAGATTTTACCTTTAAATTACCTTTAAAAAATAATCAAATTAACATTTTAATTAAAATATGATAATAATTAATTAATTTTATTTTAATTATTCATTTTTGAAGAAAACTTTTTAGAATTATGAAAAAAGCTTTTTTAAATAAATCGCGCCTAACATTCGTCTACACAATTTTATACCAGTAATCAGTCACACCTACGTTATTCTAGTTTTTTCAGTAATAAATATATTTTTTTCCTTTATTTATTTATTTATTTATTTAAAACAATATAATAATTTCTAATAGCGATTATAAATTATTTATTATTAACAAATAATAAATAAAATACACAAAAAAAAAAAAACTATTATCGTTTATAAAAAATCTCATCCCAAATCGACAACTTTTAGTAAATAATTTCTAATAATAATAATTTTATTTTTTAAACACGAATTTAACATATAGTTAAATCACCTTAATAAATATTATTTCCATTCAATATATTTGTTGTGTTTATCAATATTAAAAAATCTATAATAAATAAATTGTTTTTTTTTTCATAGAAAATCGCATTAGAATTTAAATGTATTTTCATATAACATGTTGTGACAACAAATCACGTTCAATAGAGAATTTATTATAGAAAAAAATATATAAAAACAAATGAAAGCTTTTAAGAATGGAACACATTTCGCCATTTTATTTTATTTAAATAATTTAATGCTGGTGACTAATCTACTTAATTTTTCACACACAAAAAAAATACATACAGAAATAAATGATTTTAAATAATAATAAATACATGTTAAAGAATAATTTATTAAAATTAAATTAATCATTTAAAAAATAATTGAATATCATTAAAGAAAAATTATTAAAACTCATGCATTCAATTAAAAACGTTAAGCGTTATTTATGAACATTATAAAAACCATTAATTAGAGGTTAATTTGAAAATACTTAAATGCTTCTTTTTTATTCAATAAAACTAATTAATTAATCTTTTTTTTTTGTGTGCAATTACAGTTTAAAACCGCAACCAAAGGATGGCGTAACAAAAAGTAATCCATCAAAAAGACATCGTGAAAGATTAAATGCTGAATTAGATCTATTAGCGTCATTGTTGCCATTTGAACAAAATATTCTTAGTAAATTAGATCGACTGAGTATTTTAAGATTAGCTGTTAGTTATTTAAGGACAAAAAGTTATTTTCAAGGTAAGAATTTTTCATATAATATATATGTATATACTTTTTAAATAAAATAATTACTGCTCGACGAGTACTACAATCAGCATTTAATAATCAGCTTAACTCTCTAACAACATAGTTACAATTTTTGTTTTTTTACTTCATAATAATAATTTTTATTTTTTCGTAGCATAAATAAATACGAAATACATATTTTTTTCATAACAATAATAATAATAATAATAATAATAATAAAAACAACATGATTAATAAGAGCTTTTAAAGAAAAATACAATTAAAACCATAATAAGCTCAGCGCTACTCTGTTTATTTTAATTAAATTACCTTTAAAAACAGAAAAAAAATACCTATTTTCCATATACGTAATATATATTTTTTCCTAAGTAAATGTCACAACTATTTGAAGTTAATTAACATAAAATTGTACTATGTTATGATTTTTATCAAGTGTAATAAATTTTGGGATAAAATTTATTAACATAATGCGCACAGTGGTTTTGTATTTTTTCTGTTCCGCTGGTCTTGTTCGTTGGCTAGTAATAGGATAATATATAAAATGGAAAATAAGAATATGTATAATACAATAGTTAAGGATATTTTGAGGTGTGGATATATATATATATATTTTCTATGAACTTAACTAGGTATGAATATTATCCTTAACGAAAATATAAATATATAAATTTTTTTTAATGAATTATATATCATATTTTTATGACCGTTTTTCCATTATTATTATTATTTTAATTTTGACAGAATTAAGAATTATTTACAATTAAAATAAATATAAATACCTAAAAAAAAAAAAATAATGGTAAGAACACGCTTAGGGTGTCAAAAAGTTAAAGTGCTTTTACCGTATACATATTAGAGAAAATAAATACCCATATTGAGTAGATTATTGTTCCAAAATATATGAAAAACTAAACATAATAAACTAAAGTAGATTTGAATAGTTATTTTAATCATTAATTGGATGTTTAACGTGAATCCTTGAAAAATGCAGATTCGAATTGTAATTTTAGTAATTATAAATTGATTTTAATTGAGTTATTTATGGGAATAAAGAACGAAATTGCGCCTAAAGCTGGTATATTACTTTTTTGCAAATTAGATTTTTCTTGAGCTTTATTTGGTGCTTTTATTTGTTCACTTGTAAAATGATGTACGATGACTAATTCACTTATAAATTGCACAAAAACTCATGTGGGATGTTTATCAGCCTTACAGTGTATTAGTGCTTTCTAACTTTATTTTACTTAGTAAAAGAATCTTCTGGTTTATCTAAAATGGTTGTAAAACTAACCATTTACACGGGTAATGGCAAGATTGAGAAATTAGTAATTTTTCTATAAAGTTAATGCAATTATTTTCGACACCAAAAAATAACAAGTGTTTCTTAAACATCCACTTATAACGAATAATTAAACTTTTCTAGTAATATTTTTTGCGAATTTATCTGTAACACCCAAGGCTTATTTAAGCTAGAATATAAGTAACGAATTCTTTACCTTAGTTTTCTTGTATAATAAATTCTCATTAATTAAATTATTTTATTACACTTGTTTATTTTTAATCGATCGATTTTTCCATAATGTAGTAATGTCGATACACTATTGTATTTTGTAAACAAGAAAAACTGAGAAATTACAGAAAATATGTAAGAAAAACTTCTCTATTCACCACCTTTAAGATTAAAATTTATTCCATAGTTATTCTACTCATTCATTACATTATAATATATATATATATATTTTCTTATAATTCCACCCTAAATTAAAACTAAGAATTAAATATACTTCTTACGAAATAATAATAATAATAATAATAATAATAATAATAATGGGTGTTGTCGTATTATATATAATTTTTCTGCTTAAACTTAGTAACAACAACATTCCACTGTTAGCTGTATCATTTTTATATAGAAGAGAAAAACAAAAAGAAATTATTTTTATTATATTTGGTTGTGATGTTGTTGATGTCGTTACTTTTTAGGTTCAATTTTCTTTTCTGTGTGTGTTTTTTTGTTTTTTCGTTCATAGTAAATTGGGTGAATGTTTCTGACACGCGATGGTAACTCGCAGCAAAGTTAACAAACAGAATAAGCTGCGCTTGCGTTTTTTTTTCTTTTGCTTTTGATTATTTTTCATCTGGTATTTTTTGCAGTTTTTTTTTTTTGCTATTTCATTTATTTTTCCTCCACTAAGAATAATAAAGAAAAAAAAAGGTAAAAGATCTATGATGCACCCTATCTAGTCTATTAATTTTTTTATTTATTTTTTTAAACGGTACGTACCAGCCAGACAACCACCAACCAAAAAATAATACTTATTTATCTGCACGGTAAATGTCAGTCGTAGTTTCACGTTTTCTTTCTTCTGCAAAAGCAAATAAATTTTCCTTTCAGAGTAAACATTAACGTTTTTTTTTTTTAACGAAATAATAAAACAAAAAGAAAAATTCTTTTTGAGAATAAAGGAATTATACCATTAGTAAATGCTTAAAGTTTGTTTCTTTTATTTTTTGTTTTTTTAGCGAAAAACAAACCACCACCCCACACAAGAATGTGGATCATAAAAAAAAAACTAAACGAAACGAAATGAATGATAAAAAAAAAACCTTATTTTGCTGTCTTGGGTGTGGCTTCTATTCACTATACACTATTTAAGCTCCTTTTTATATTATTTTTCGCCTTTTTATTTCTACTTCTTACAAGTATTGTGCTTTCATCTTGCCTAATTCTATTGAAATTTTCCTTGAACACAAAATGGTAGAAAAAAATGTAATTAGAAAAGAATAAATACATCAAAATAGGAAAAACTTTTCTGTTATCAGATCAATTAATTGCCATTAATTGTATTTAAACGCGATTTGAATATTTATCTATTTATTTTATTATTATTATTTTTTTTTTCCTATTTTATAAAATTTTATTTTATTCTATTGCGCGGACTTTTAATTGTTTGACTTTCCGTTTAGGTCATTGTATTATGTATAAGTAAATATGCTAAACACTGTATTATATATACAAACAAAAAGCACACCTAAGAACCTCTATGTTAATAATAATACAAATAAAATGTTAATTATTTCATAATTAATTTCCCTTTTTTTCCATTTCCATTTATTCGTTGTTTTACTTAATATTTTTAATTAATTTTTATTGTTTTTCTGTTGTTTTCTGAATTGTGCTTAGACGTCTATTTGTAGCAAAATTCGTCTTATATTGTTTGTAGCGAAATTTTATTCATTATTTTACTGTAATTTTTTGGTATTTTCTCTTAGATTTTATATAAGTTTTTTCACTGAATTATTTTCTAAAAGCTTCTAAAACTTAATTAATTTCCCTTACAATAAGTAGATTACTAAGGACTTCTTTAGTATTGTCTCTTAAATAATTTTTTTTCTCCATGAAGTGGAAAAACCAACTAAATTGTCTTTATATTTATTAACACAATTCAGAACTGCAGGCTAATTAATATCTAGTGTCCAGAATCTAAAACTGAAGTTTTAACGTTTCTAAAAATACTATAACAAGGCATCGACCAAATTTCAGTTACAATCTCGACGCCACAATAACTTTACTCCAGCAATGAATACACCTGCAAAATATTTCCATAAAAACAAATCTTTTAATTCATTTACAAACTGATAAATAAACAAAAATTAATTACAAAACATTTGATTCATAAAATTCCATTGCGATAATAAATTAATTAATTAATAAAAAAATAATAATAAAAATTAACAAATTTATAGATGATCGCAAACAGCGAACATAAAGTAATAAATTTCGTTGGAATAGTAAAAAGAAAAGATAATCGTAAATCAAATAGGAAAAATGAAAATTATTAATAAATTAGTATTAAATGGATACTAAATATGTTTTTCAGTTTTTTTTTTTACTGCCAGAACATTAAAAATATTTATTAATATTATTATAATAAATAAAACTCCCTTACTGCTGTAGTTCCTTAAATATAAAATTTTCTTCTATCTCTACTGGGAGCCACATATTTTTGTTGCATAATAAAATAAAAAATTAATAAATAAAATTATTTTCGGATATATAAAATAATTAAATTAATTAAAAAAAAAAAAAAATGGATAAATGAATGAATTGTTTGGCAAATTATCTTTGTGCTTTTTCGTTTGTGTTGGATGGTGAAATATGAATGGTAAAGAAGCGCAACAACCAACTACGCAATGGTTAAAATTGTTTAAAAGGTAAAAACAAATATATTTTATTAAGGGAATATATGAATTGTTGAAGGGTGGAATACCACTCGCAGATAATGTTTTAGATAGAAATAGAATAAATATTTTACTTGGTTTTTTCGGGTTTGGAGGAGTGGCATCAGTTAAATGCATTTAATAAGTCTGTAAGGGTGGTTATACAATTTTATTTTCTGTTTTATTTTATTATATTTTTGGTGGATTGTGCGGTTTTAATGATTAAATAATTATTATTTTTGTTTCTTTTGCAGTAATTGTACAAAAGGATAAACATGAGAATGGTATGGTGCCCCATATGCACAGTAATGATGCATACAGAAATCGTGAATTTGGTTCATTTGAGCTAAGCAAATTAGATGGCGATATGTTTCTACAGGTAAATAGAATTTTATTTTATTCTTTTCCTGATTACGTATTAACCTTATGCGTAATTTATTTTGTTTTACCTTTTTGAAGGCACTTAATGGTTTCTTAATGATATTAACATGCGAAGGTGAAGTGTTTTTTACAACGCACAGCATAGAAAGTTATTTGGGTTTTCATCAGGTGAGAAGAAAATATTTAATAAATATTATTAAAAAGTGAATAAACAATATTATCTGTGTTTTAGTCCGACATTGTCCATCAGTCTGTTTATGAGTTGGTACACTCAGAGGATCGTGAAGAACTTCAACGACAATTGATGTGGAATTCATTTTTACCACCTGAAAGTGCTGGTATGCAATTATCCGATGCATTATCACCGGACAAAGTAACATATTTGGAGCGAAGCTTTACAGTTCGATTTCGATGTCTTCTGGATAATACATCTGGATTTTTGGTAATTTTTTTTTTTCAAATATTTCAAAGAATTTTTTAGAAAATTATTAATTTTTTTTCTTCAAAGCGTCTGGATATTAGAGGCCGAGTTAAAGTTTTGCATGGTCAAAATCGTAAAACAGAGGAACCACCACTTGGACTATTTGCATATTGTACACCATTTGGACCGCCAAGCCTGATGGAAATACCACAAAAGGATAACATGTTTAAATCAAAACATAAATTAGATTTATCTTTAGTGTCCATGGATCAATGGTTTGTTTTTATTTTAAATAGTATATAATTTTATTTTATTTTAAAACATTTTCATTTACTATTTCTAGGGGAAAAGTTGTTTTGGGATATTCAGATGGTGAATTGGCGAGCATGGGTGGCTATGACTTGGTTCATTATGACGATTTAGCTTATGTGGCTAGTGCTCACCAGGAATGTAAGTTAAATTTTCTATTATATTTTATATTATCTATTTAGGAGTTTAAACGTTTTTCTGTTGCAGTGCTTAAAACTGGTGCATCTGGAATGATAGCATACCGATTTCAAAAGAAGAATGGCGAATGGCAGTGGTTACAAACGAGGTAAATTATTCAAAAATGAAAATTTTATCAATATTTTAAACAAATATAAATTACAGTTCACGGTTGGTGTACAAAAATTCAAAGCCCGACTTTGTCATTTGTACGCATCGACAGTTGATGGAGGAGGAAGGTCGAGATTTACTTGGCAAAAGAACAATGGATTTTAAGGTTTGTAATTTTTAAATAAAAGAAAAGAATATGTATATAATCCATGGATTTTATTATTCAGGTTAGCTATTTGGATACTGGATTAGCATCTACTTACTTTACGGAAGCTGATAAACTCGTTGTTCCACCCAGTTGCTCACCAAGTATTATACCAGTACCAGTAACTCCAACGAGAACAACACGGAAATATAAAACACAATTCAAGAAGAAACGCAAACAAAAATCACAATCTGGCCAGGTAAGTTTATTCTATAAGAGTTTTTGCATTAAGAAATTAATTTTAATTTATTTTTATTGTCTTTAGGCGACACCACCAAATCCTGTTGTAGAATATATTCCCGATCCAACTGTAGCAGTTGCAGCCGCATATACAAATTTAAATCCAATGTATTCGACATCACCGTATGCTCCCGCTGGTGAAAATTTGTACATGTCGTCAACAGTGCACTCGACTAATTTCTATCCAGTAAGTGAGAATCTTTTCCATCAATATCGACTGCAAGGGGTTAGTGGCTATTATCCTGAGTATCATCATAGTCCAGCGCCGGCACCATATGTCACCAATGGATTTTTATCATATGATAATTATGGTGTAGCCCAGACCAAAGAGGAAAAATGGCAAGATACAGGAAAGTACTATCCATCCAATGACATGTCGAACCGAAATTTATACCCATCTGGGTATCCTAGTCCAACTGCAACACAAGTAAAATTAAATATCCTATAGAAATGAGCAAAAAATAATGTTTTATCATTTATTTTTAAGATAATCCAAACAAATTTGAAAACACCAAAAGATTCACCACCGCCAATAGCAGATGTTGTTACTTGTTCATCTGGGAGACCATCACCGGTGAATAGTATTCCACCAAATCACCTAATTCCAACCACTAAAACGCCAAATAATAATTCAATTAATATAACTACCAGCGGAAGTATTGTTCAAAATGCAAATCCAACTAGTATCAATAATACCAATAATGGAGTGAGAGTAGCGAAAAATAGTAGTCCAATCAGCAGTAATGCCAATCCTAGCAATAATAGTAATAATATTAGTACTAATAATAATAATAGTAATAACAATAACAATGGGAACCCTTTGAGTATAATTGGAAGTAATAATAGTAGAGTAATGACTGATGTGTCACCAAAGGTGGAGTCCCCGCCACATCAGAATCAGCAACAGGAGCAACAGCAACGTCACTACGAGCATCAAAGGCAAACGGTACTTATGTGGGGAACAACAGCACCGAATAGTGCTAATAATACAATTGATGCGACTTCAACTTCTATTGAATGTACAAGAACTTCACCACCAACCACAAATCTTATGTACTCACCCGCAGCAAACACAGATGCTCATCATTTAAAAGATGCTAGTCACCACCATCAACAATCCCAACAATATGATTATCATCCGTATCACACCCATCACAGATATCCGCATCATGGCTATCAGTATGAACACAATAATTCAAATTACCATCATTTGAAATGGAATGGTAACTCAGAGGAAATAATTTATCCTCAACGGCACGATGGTGCCGTTGATCCTGCAGCCGCTTACTATTCTCAGGTGCAACATCCGCCACAAACGATGCCACATCATCCAGGTAACACTTATGATACTCAACAACCTACTTCTCACCACGATGGTCATCCGTCTAGTCACGATCCAACTACTGATAATCCACAAACTGCTATCGGTGACGTTTGGAGTCCTATTCCACTCTATCATTTATCACCATGCTCCCCAGCACGCAAAGTGAGTTAATTATTTAGTAAAAATCTAATCGATTTATTAATAAAATTTTTCTTTTCTTTTCATTTCATTCATTCCTCCATGAAGCCTTTTATTATTGATGGACGTTGCCATCTTGTTGGCCATTTAGCATCAGTCTAAAAATTTAAATTTACAATAAAAACGCTTCTATATCGACCAGAATGGACCAATGTGAGAGTTGCTGCCCGTTCATTATGGAATCTCTTCAACAGCTGTTTGTTATTCGCTAAACGAATTCTTCATATTCAGTTCTGGTAAAAAAAAATTACTGATACATAATTTTCCAACATTTTTTTTTTTTTAATCAATTCGTAATTTTAATTAATTTTCCAGGAATGGGACATTATTTTCCTAAAACTAAATTTTAAAAATAAAAATTACCCGCAATTTTTTAATGTGCAATTTATCGAATATTGTATTGTGATTTTATCGAAATATAATTAATTAAGTAAAATAAAAATAATTAAATTGATTTATTGAAATTATGTGAAAGTGTTTGGTCACCTTAATTATTTTTCCTATGTTTTTTAAATTTGCAAAAAATATAAGTAAAAGAGAAATGTCAAATATTTTTTATAAGTTAATTTAATTAATATTTAAAGACCTCAAGGATAAAATCTAAACTTACCAATCGTTATAGCCGTATTCGTTAAGGCTTGACTTAATTAATTTATAGTTTAATTTAGGTTTCAGGTTCGAAACCGAGTCGTATGCATAAATTTAAAAAAAATGATACTTTTATCAAAGAGAGGTAATTTTGCAACAATACGAAGGATTTAATTTAAATTAAATTTGCAAAAAAAATATAAGTAAGAGGGGAGAACTGTCAAAATATTTTTCACTAATTATTTTATTTAATAATTAATGACCTCAAGGATAACATTCTAATTTACCAATCGTTATAGCCGTATTGATAAAGGCTAGAATCAACTATATAATAGTTTGTTTTAGGTTTCTAGTTCGAAACCGATTCTTCACATATAAATTTAAAAAAAGGATATTTTATCGAAAAGGTAATTTTGCTAAATTCACAACCAAGTTTACAATCCACCCACCCACCCACCTTACCACCCACAAAACCTACCAGCAAAAGAGATATATATTGAGGGGAAAAAATTATTTAAATTTAACCAAGAAATTGGTAAAAATTCCTTTTTGCAAAATTTTGTGCGTTTCGTTGGATGTTTTAAAGCTTGTTGGGGGATAGGGGTCGTTGCAATTTTTTCGTCGGTTCAGTTTCACGATAGTTACATATTTAACCAATGGTTAGTACTGTAAGTTTTTACAAACTTAACCAATGGTTAGTACCACAAGTTTTTACAATATTAAACCAATGGTTAGTATTGCAAATTTTTTGCAAAACTTAACCAATGGTTAGTATTGCAAGTTAAGTTTTACATTTTTTCAAATTTCACCAATGGTAAATTTTTTATTCATACTGAAAATTTGCAAAAATAAAATGACAAAAAATTTTTCAAGTAAATCAAATGTTTTATTTTCAAAGTAAAATGGATTTTTTTTTGCGTTTTTTTAATTAATCAAAATATATAATAAATACATAGAATTATTTACAAGATAAGAATACGATTTTTTAATTAATTTATTTAAATTTTTACTTCAATCAAATGTCTAAAATTATAATCAGTGTCGAAGGAATGGCAACTGCTGCATCTGTTAAATTGTAATTTTATTTCTGGCTGATTATCTGCTATTGCCTGTTGGATTCTTAATGGTTTCTTAGTTGGTTGTTTGGATAATATATTGATCTGGGCCATTACATAATTTTTACAATTAATTTTGCCAACTAAAAATTTTTTACATTTTTCTTAATTTATCTATACAAGTGACTTTGAATATTTATTTTTTAACATTATATGTAATTGAATGATACAAATAATTATTTATCAAATAAAGTTAATCAAAATGAAAGAAGATATTTTGATGTAAGAAATGTCAAAAATTCTTCACTGCAAGACTGGAGAATAATTAATTAAATAATTAGTGATATCGGTGGTCATACTCTGATGAATACTTTTCCAAATTCAATATTTTAATTCTACAAAGAGAACAAAAATGAAAAATTTATTATTTTTTTTGCATAACAATATTTGAGAGAAAGTAAATTATTTTTACTTGATCGCTGGATGATTCTCAATGGTCCGTGCGTTTTGCTGGTACTGCTGGCATTTGCGGTAAGTCAACAGAAAATGTCACTCTGATATGGATCCAACGTAATGTAATTTTTCAATCATTCAATTGCTTGATCAACGGTGGGTGAGTGGGTGCCTACAAGTAGAAAAAATTAATAATTTATTTATTTATACAGAAAACTTTTTAATTTAATTATATTTTTCAATTACACTGAATATGGCTAACAATCCTTTAAATGGACTTCAAGAGAATTTACAAAATACTGGAGAATAATTAATTTTCTTGTTGCGATGATCGGTGGTCAATGGTTAATTCTTCTTCCAAATAAATATTTAAAATCTACAACAGAACAAAAAAGGAAAAATTATTTATTTAATATTTTTCATATAAATATTTATGTCAGAAAATAAATTATTTTTACTTGGTCGCTGGATGATACTCAATGGTCGGTGGGTGTGACTGATAGTGATGTCATTTACGGTAAGTCAATAGAAGAAATAAAATTATTTTTATTTAAATAAAAAATTATGTTTCTGTCATTCATCACTTAATTAATTAATCAACTTTGGGTGGCTGGGTTGGCTAAAAGTAGAAAAAATGAATAATTAATTTAATTATACAGAAAATAATTTAATTTTTATTTTACTTTTCAATTGCAGTGACTGATTTTAATTATCACTAAAATGGCGAACAATCCTTTAAATGGACTCCAAGAGAATTCACAGAATTAGTGGAGAATAATTAATTTACTTTATGTGCGGCGGCATTGCGATGATCAGTGGTTACTGGTTACTTCTTCCAAATAAATATTTTAAATCTACAAGCAGAATAAAAAATAAAAAATTATTTAATTAATTTTTTTACATATAAATATTTATGTCAGAAAGTAAATTATTTTAATTATTTTTACTTGATCACTGGATGATACTCAATGGTTGGTGGGTTTTGCTGATGCTGGGGTCACGGCAAGACAACAGAAGAAATGAAATTATTTTGATTTAAATGAAAAATTATGTTTCTCTTATTCATCACTTAATTAATTGATCAACGGTGGGTTGGTGGGTGGCTACAAGTAGAAAAAATTAATGATTAATTTAATTATATAGAAAATATTTTAATTTAATTATACTATATATATTATATTATATTTAATTCATTTCTATTGCACTGAGTGAATTTATTATCACTAAAATGGCGAACAATCCTTTTAACATGACTCCAACAAATGTCACAAAATATTATTATTTAATATTTATATTATTAATTATTTTTTTATATTATTAAATATATTTGCAATGGTCAATTAATTTTCTATATGCAAACACGAGGATTTTATTGAAAATTATTTTTTTTTAAGTAAATGGTAAATGTCACTTTCACAGTTTGCAAAAAAAAATTATTAAAAATTTGCAAAGTCAATAAATAAATATTTGGTAAAAAAATAGACTAAGTTATTCACACGTGCTATGGCGAATCCTTTATGACTGCACAATGGTTATTTATTATTAAATTATTATTTAGAAAATTATTTTATTATTATTAAATAGAAAATTATTTTGCAAATGGCTTTTATTAGTAAAATATTTTTGAATATATAAATAATAATAATAATAATTTATATAAATGGTAAATTATTTTTAAAATATATAAAATGGTAAAAAATTTTTAAATGAAAAAATTTAAGTAAAGTATTTATTTAAAGTAAAAATAAAATGATATATATGGAGAAGAAATAGCAAAATAAAAGGACAATGGTTTAGCGAATAATAGAAAAAATATTTTTTTTTGCACAATAGATATTTACAGTTTCGTCGTCGTCGTCGCACTGCCGCTATTGTTATTGAAATCTTTTGTTATTGAAATCTATTGTTTGGCACAAATTTTGTGCACTTTTTTCTAACGGTAAATTCCCCAGCCGAGCCGGCCTATTCCCCCGCAGAATAGACCGGCTTGTTGTTTAGAAAAACTAAACATAAAGGGAAAAATATATGGAGGAACTCTGCAGCTCTAAGATCCGGGCCTTTCCACCATGACAATCATCATGGAAGGCCCGGCCGCCACAGGCAGAGAAATCGGGAGAGATCTCTAACCTGTGGCCTCAGAGGGCAGTTCCATATACCGTGATTTTATACATGTGAAGCTAAACCATTTTACTAATACGGACCCCCGTCGAACTTGAAAGCAAGCCGGGGATACGTAAGACAACAATGCACACTGCCACGGACGCAGCCGAAAAACGATAATTTTATTTTGTATATATATAATATAAGCACAACTTTATTCTTGTGTTCTTTAACTAAACTGAAAAAAATAACTGACTCTTTTTACATTGCAAAAAAAAAATATTCAACTTTATTTACATTGCAAAATATTTAGCAAAAACGTCAATACTTTCTTCTTATTATATAAATATTTATTAAATTGATAAATGTTGCAATGTTTTTACACAAATCGTTTCTTATTTTTTATTAATTAAAGGAAATAAACAAAAAAAAAACAATTTCTATATTATTTCAATTATTTATCATATATCAGGCGTTTGATTTATTCATTTAAACAAAAAAAATAATATCCTAATATCTTAAAATTATATCCTTTAGTTAGTTAAATAGGCGAAGTTGCCAAAAAATCCAATGGGACTACTTTCCTACCGGGTGTCTACCAGACACCTCTCATCTTTTTATATTTATTTATTTATTTACATAAATTAATAATTTTGCTGTTTTCTTTTTTATAAAATAAAATATTTATAATAATAATGATAATGTATTGTATTGTCACAACGTTCAGCAAATTCATATTTATTTTTTCTCTTGAAGGCATATTATAATATTGCATACATAGTCACTTAGAAGCAAACCCTATTGGGTTCTGCTTTATATCATTCTTATTTAATTAATTTTGATTAACAAATATTACAAATTTTTTGTATTATATTTTAATAAGGAAGCAAATATATATTTCATTTATTAATCTACAATGCTATTAGCAATGTTATTGCTGATAAATTTCCATCGAACACATAATAAAAATAATTTATTAATTAATTAACATAACAAAATGATACACATTTATTATTCCTGTTTTAAACAGTTATACCAATAGCTGGTTTAGTACCAAGAATATCAGATAATTTTTGTTGATAATTTGCTAATAAATTTTGATCGGTTATATTACGACTTTTGCATATCAACTGTAATGCATTTAAATACTGCATTTCCGAGAATTGTGCACCTTTTTCAATGATATTTGTTAAAAAGTCCTGGAAAAGAAAATAAACCAAAAATTAAAATATATTTATTCTTAAAAAATTAAATCGCAAATTTACATCTGGATCCATGTAAAACATTTCATAAAAACTTTTCACATGATCTAAGGCGATTTCTCGTGATGCTGTTATACTGCTTAATGTCTGCTGTAATGCCAATGCATTTCTGCACATCTTTTGCACACCATACTGATCAATATTCTCCATATAATTTGCTGCTATAATTAATATTCTAGCCGCTAAATGTGCTAATCCTTCAAAAACATACTGGAAAAAGTAAAATGAAAACAATGTTATTCCTTGTAATAGATTAAAATTTCATTTTAACAAACTTTTGTTTTACGAGGATGTAATGTTGAACTTAATGCCTCATCCATATCTGTTAGAACTTTTGTTAATTTTAATACTTTAGCATCTGGCTCTAATACATCCGTTTTAATTAAATTATTCTCTTTTAATTTATCCATTGGATTTGAACGTAAATAATGAAAACATTGTACTCGCACCTATAAATTAATTAATTAATTAATTCAATTGATTTAATTCAAAAAAAAAAGAAAGAGAAATTTTACTTCTAAATGTAAAACTAATAAGCATGTATTTGCTAATTCATCAAATTCTAATGCTAAATTTGTTAAAACTTTTATTGTTCCATCTTTAACGATAATTGGTTGAGCCAATTCATTATTATTCTGCAGCACCGTACCGGTTGATAAACCATTCATTATTGGCTTCCTTAAATCACTCGCAAACTCTGATATGCGATTTGAAAACCATTCCTAGAAGAAAAATTAATTAAATAAAGAAAAAAAAAACAAAATCACAATGAAATAAACCAACCATGCTCTCCTGTAATATTGCTAATTCCTTTAATACGCCAATATCGGATAAAATTTCTTGCTGTGAAATACCACCTTCACCTAAATTACTTGTTAACATTTCCGCTTCACGTATATTCCTCTGTTGTACTTGTATAGGACTTTCTTCTTCTGACGGTTCCGGATAAATGCCATGCTGTTGCTTAAGCGTACCTATTTGTCTTTTTATATTTGTCAATTGTTGTACTTTTGCTCGCTGATGTGATGTTTTTAAATCTGTCCAATTTGGTAATGTTCTACAAGGTGAAAAATGTTTTATATTATTTATGCCGTAAGAATTCAAGAAATTAATTTAAATTACTTTAAAAATCTACTGATGTCATCATCTTTTAACCACGTAACACTGTAAATACGTTTATCTTCCGTTTCCGGTTGGACAATACCACGATATGCTGCTTGACATGTCTCTCGATATGTTTTCAACAGTGAACAAACCATTTTTAATAAATCTTCTGAGTAATATGGTAAATCTTTGATTAAATTTTTTGTCTCTGTAATTCCTGTAGAAAAAAAAATTAAATTTATTAAGCCTTAATGCAATTTTTATATCTAAATTTTAAACATACTATTCTCCACCATTACAGTGCTTTGCAATAATGGACGAGTTAATCCTAATTGCTTCATTTCTTCCGGTGTTATAATTGCTCGCCATGCATCATGATTTTTTGATAACGACTCAATCGTTATTTGTAAATTACGATTATGACCACGCGCTAAAAATGTTTCCTTTATATGATTTGATAAGAATGCACTTAAACTGGATGGTTGTCTAAAAAAAGCAAATAATTAATATAGAAAAAAAGGAAAAAGGTAAATTTCCACTAAAACTATATACCCCGGTTTACACTTGATAAAATTTTCAATCTCATTTATATAATTAAGCATCGGTAAATATATTAATCTAACTAAACTTGGATCTGGTTGACATATTAATAATTTTTCACGTTTTTTAACAATACCCGATACTAATGGATTTGTTGCATCCTTTTGCAATAATAAATTTTCATCTTGTGACATATCGGATGGATTACGACGATGCTCTTTATGCTGTAAATCCATTTCAGCAATTATATGTGATGAATTATCAAATTTAAATAATGTTTTCTTACTAAAATATAAATATTGGATTAGAAATTTATAAATAAAATAATAAATCAAATAATTACGTTTGGATTTTCCTTCGACTAAAGTATGTATTTATATTGCTATTCTGTTCAGCGAAATTTGTTCTTGGCTCCTCGTCACCCGTTATGTTTTGTATATCCAAATAATCTGTCAATACTAATTGTAGCTAAAAGAAAATAATTAATTAAATTCAAATCTTGAATTCTGGACAAAAAAAAAACAACTTACAACTGCTTGTGCTTGGGTCCAGAAATCAGTTAAATCATATAATCGTACTGATAAATTATATCGCTGGACAACACTTAAATAATTTTTTAATATTAAACGATGTGCATCAGCAATTAATTTAAATTGTTTAAAAATTAAATTTAATAATTCTAAAATCGGTTCTTGTTGCTGTTGTTGCTGCTGCTGCTGTTCGTTGTATGCTAATAAATTTTGCGTGGTTTTTGTAACAATTTTTAATAATTCACTTTGTATTTGAATTTTAATATATTCTAAAGACTCAGGCACTTTATTTAATAATGCAAAGCATTCAATTATTATACCAATGAAATATGTTGAATTTAAATCAGGATCAAGTAATTCAACATCGTCAATTATCTCAGTTTTATCAATATCAAAACCTTGGGACATTTCAAATAATGCCTTTTTAACCCTTGTATTAGCTTCTGCACGTTCAGCAGAACGTCGCAAAACATTACGTTGAAACGGCGAAGAAAAACTATTGTTAAAACGTCCTGAACCCTGTTTTAATGGTATTCCTGTTATAACATCTAATGTACTCTGTTGATACAAATGTTTATTTATTTCCTCTAATAATTTTATATAAAGTTGATTACGTCGACTATTTAAATCTTGTCGCAAATCATTTAATCCTTCTACATCATGTAATGGGCCATCACCTAATGCTATAGCCGTTGTCAACGATTTCGTTGCATGCAAATAATGTTTTTTTAACATATAATTTGTTACTAAGGTTGGAACTTTACGTAATTCATTGCTAAAAAAAATAATTGAATTAGAATTAGTCATTTATTGATTAGTAGTTAGAAAATTAATTAAATAAATACATTTGTTCTAGTAATTCTAGGACATATTTCTGTTGCACAGCGTCCATCCATAATTTCTTTAATTCATCACGACGACAGTGCAATAAATGTTTACAAGCATGTAAATTCTCTTTAACAGAGTGGATTTTCTCTCGGGAATTTGTTATTTGCGTTGACACCTTACTAAATAATTGCATTACTTTGGTCAGGTCACCATCATGCTTTGATACTAATTCATTTAATTTCTGATCACTTTTTCTGTATTCTTTTTCAATTTTTTGCTTCTCCTTTTCCCGTTGCTCATTCGTTTCACTTGCATCAAGGGTTTTGATAACAGAAACAAGTAGACCGCAGCCACTCTAAAAATATATAAATAATATTAACTTAGCAATTTTTTAGTTAACAATTTAATAATTTTTATTAAAAATTATTAATGTTGATAAACAATCTAGTTTTTTTTTTATATTTTTCTATTAAAAATAAGAATCCACCACTGTATTATTTGACATTTCTGAATGAAAGACACCCACAAAATTATTATCTTTGTTATTCATTATAAATAAATAAAATTTTTAATAAATTTTTATCAACTAAGCACAATTATTTATTTAACTATAATATTAATATATTTTTTTAATTTAATATAATTTATTTTACCGTTTCTTTTGAATATTTAACACCTCTTGGTGGTTTAATTGGTGGTGGAGTAGACATTTTTAACATAAACTGATTCATATAATATTCTCTTATATGATATTTGAGACATCTGGAATGTGTGTTGAATCTTGGATATTATTTTTAGTAACATAAAATAGTTATGCTATGAACCAATTGTGTAGACAATGCACAAACCGTTGAACTGTACTAATTATATATATATACCAAGGAATCACAATCTAGCAGGCGATGACCATTCCAAAATAAATATTAAATTCCAAAACAAAAAAATCCTTTTCATATTCAAATTTTGTTCTGCAATGATTAGATGAAATTATTGTTGTGATTTTAAATTTATCTTTATATTTTGCTTTTATTTTTTGTTTTTATTTTTTTGTAATTAATTAATTTAATTAGTTAATTATTTTATTTGAATTTATTTTTGCCTTAAATTATTTGTATATTAAATTATAAAATAATAATAATTTATTTTTTTCGTTAAATCATAAATATCTAATTAAAAAAAGAAAACTAAAAAAAAAAAATGGTTTGTATCAAAAGAAAATTTATATTTAGAGAAAATAATTTATTAATAAAACATTTAATCAATTTCAGGTATTTGCACATAGGGAAACGATTTCTATTCATGTCGGCCAAGCTGGAATACAAATTGGTAACACAACATGGGAACTGTACTGTTTAGAGCATGGTATTCAACCTGATGGTACACTCGATAATGATAAAGTCGACTCGGATAATTGTTACAGTACATTCTTTGCGGAAACACATAATGGAAAAATTGTTCCACGTTCAATATTTGTTGATATGGAGCCATCCGTTATTGGTAGGAAAATTTAACACAAAAATAAATGAAAGACATTTTTTATTTCTTTTATTGTAGATGAAACACGATCGGGAAAATATCGTGAATTATTTCATCCGAATCAAATGATTAGTGGAAAAGAGGATGCAGCAAATAATTTTGCTCGTGGTTTTCACACTGTAGGACGTGAAATGATTACCTCAGTCAGTGAATGTATTCGTAAAATGGCAGAGCAGTCAAACAGTTTACAGGTTTGGAAAATTTAATTCTTAACAACTCTAAGAATCAAAATAAAATTCTATTTTTCAGGGATTTTTTGTATTTCATTCATTTGGCGGTGGCACTGGCTCTGGATTTTCAGCTCTATTAATGGATAAACTATGTGAAGATTTCTCAAAGAAGTGCAAATTGGAATTCGCCGTTTATCCCTCGCCGGAAATTTGTACAGCCGTTGTTGAACCATATAATGCCATATTAACAACACATTGCACCTTGGATCGCACTGATTGCACGTTTATGGTTGACAATCAAGCAATTTATGATATTTGCAAATCTAGGTAGGAATTTAAATCTGAAAAAATCTGAGAAAAACTATTTATTTATTATTTTAGATTAAATATTGATCGTCCTGGTTACGGGCACTTGAATCGTTTAATTAGTCAAGTGGTGTCAAGTATAACAGCGTCGCTACGTTTTAACGGCGCATTAAACGTTGACATGATGGAATTCCAAACGAATCTGGTGCCCTATCCACGGATACACTTTCCATTGGCGTCGTATGCGCCTGTTTTACCTGTTGAAAAATCATTTCACGAAGGCATCACAGTTGCTGATTTAACATCACAATTATTTGAAACTGACAACCAAATGGTAAGATGTGATCCGCACAAGGGTAAGTATATGGCATGCTGTGTACTTTACCGTGGTGATGTTGTCCCAAAAGATGTAAATAGTGCGATTGCACATGTGAAAAAGAAGAGTTGCATTCGTTTCGTCGATTGGTGTCCTACGGGCTTTAAGGTTGGCATTAATTACAAGCAGCCAACATTTGTACCTGATGGTGACTTGGCACCTGTCCACCGTGCTGTATCCATGCTAGCATCAACTACAGCAATAGCTGAAGCATGGGCCCGTTTAGATCATAAATTCGATTTAATGTATGCGAAACGAGCGTTTGTCCATTGGTACATTGGTGAAGGTATGGAAGAGACTGAATTTACAGAGGCTAGAGAAAACTTAGCAGCCTTGGAAAAGGACTACGAGGAAGTTACTGAAGATTCACCAGGTTATTATTAATTTTTATACATTTTAAATAATTATATCGCTTAATGTAAAATATATTTTTTCTCTGCAGGAGTTGATCTGCTTGCAGATGTTGAATAGAGCTTTAGACAATAATTTACAAATATAATTTTTATTACTTAATGACTATACTGTATTGTTTGTTCATTATTATTGAATGTGTCTGAATATTATATGTTAATGAAAATAATATTTAATTGTTTTTATTGAATAGCACCTTATATTGTTTTGTTTTTCACTAGAAGATCTACTTATGCGTTATAATAGAATTTTTATCCTTTCCATAAACAACACATATTTTAAAGCTTTTTCAATACACTTATGATTCTTAAGTGGGTAGCCGACTATAGGTACTTGAACAACTATTTCAGATGTATGGTAATTGAAATTATAATACAGGACATTCAAGTATACCAGTAACACAATAGTTGGGGAAAATACACTTGCTGTTATACCAGTTAAAAATAATTTAACGTTTTATTTTTAATAATTTTTTATTCTTTTTTCTTTGTTTTTTAATTTTAAAGTGATTTCACTATAAATTTAATTAACTACTAAATTTGTGTGTGTGTATACATAATAATTTTCTTTTAAATATATATTTTCTTATTTTTTTTTTTTATCGAATAATTTCTTTCATTTAATTAAATTTATGTGTTATAATTAGTAATACAATTATTTTATTCTGTTTTCGTTATTCGAATTCAATAATATTATAGAATCTTAAAATCAGCTGCTGGTGAAGGGAGAAAAGGTATGAATATTTCTTTTAATTTAGGCTTTTATTGTTTCCTGAACATTGGACTTGGTCATTGTCACTCTAGCCATCGTGTTGTAATGAATCATTGCTACAAACCATGGTTTTTGTAATTACCAAGGATTGCAGAGTTTTTCTATTCATTATTTAAAATTCTCGTTGCTTTTCTCTCCTTTTTTAATTAATTTATTTTTTTACAATGAAAATCTTATTTATAAATTTCTACTTAAAAAAAAAAGAAAAACTTTCACTAAATACGTAAAAATATTTTACTTTTATCGTTAAAACGAGTCACTCACATGAATATAGAATGACAGTTGCCATAAAGTAGGCAACATGCATGACAATAATTTTTATATAATTTGGTTCTCAAAATTTGAATAAAGAAATAAATTTCTTTTAATCATAATATTACTTATTTTTCTGATTAAATAATTAAAACGATTTATAAATTTAATTTAATTTAATTAAATATATATCTTCTTTTTTTTTTCATTTTGTTTTCTTTTCTTTTTTTCTTTAATCTCTAATAGCTACAATATATAATTATTATTTTCTTTACGCTTTCTTCCTTTTGTACGAGTTAAAAATGTATCTTTTTTTTATCTTGTTTAACAAATAAAATAAATTATTAATTTAAAAAAAAAAAAGAAATAAATAAAAACATTTTATTATGTAAATTTATCCAAAAATGATTATTATACTCTGTTATTTAATCAATTAATTTAGAAATTTTAATTTGGCAAATGGTTTTATATACTTTAGGTAATTTAATTCAAACAAAATCAGTTATTTTACTGTATTTACTCTCTCTGTGTATCTGAGTTTTTTTTATATATATATAAAATGAAAATTGAGTTTATAAATTTAATTTTCATTTGATTTAATTGAGTTTATATTGTTTTAAATAAATATTTATATATACATATATATATTTGTATATCAATTATAATAAAAAAAATGTAGAACACAGTAGGATTTCGTGCAGGATTTTCTCTGTTTTTAATATATATATTTTTTGTACTGCAATTTACACTTAAATAATTTATTTATTTATCTTTCTCCTTATGGTTTTTAATGCATTAAAAATTATCATAAAACAAAAATTCTTTTCTAATCATCATATTTATGTACAAAAAAAAAGAACTAAAATCTCTATAGCAGTATGAAAATATTTATTTTTTCTTTTATATAAATTCAATAAATTGATATGAGATTTGCATTGCGTACGATAATTATATTTTCAATTTTCTATTTAATTATCAAGAGAATAAAATTTTTTAATTAAAAATCAAAAAAACCATCTTCAGGATATGAATTAAACCTGAATTAAATTAAATCATAAACAAAGTCGATGTTTTTTTTTTGCTTACTTTTCTTTAGATATATATCCTTTTTTTTTGTATTGATAATAATATTATAAATTTCTTAGAAGCGTAGATTGATTATATTTTTTTTTTTTGAAAACTTTCATTTCTTTTCTTGTGATTTTTAGATTAAATAATTAATTTATATAGATTTATCTTAATTGTTTTTTTTTTTTTATATATTTATAAACTATAAATTAAAAAATAATAAAAATTTTTCTCCTTTTTCTTTATCTTTTACTTTTTTAACAACAAATTTCTTTAATTAACTTATTTTCCAACATTATTCGCCTTCTTAATATTTAATAATCAAGCAGTTTTGGGTTTTTTGTATTTTATTTAGTGAAACGCATTATATAAAATTTATTTTTTAACCGGTGGTAATTGTGAATTGTTATCATTATTCACTGTAACACTTAAACGACGTATATTTGGTTTATCGTATTCTTCCATAGACATGCCACGCGATAGACGGCGATTAGGACCTGCCTGACCGTCATTTGAGCCACCTGAACTTGTTGAAAATGCCCGTGATCGATCAACACCCGGCATTACAACAGATGTTAATAAGCCCTGTCCTTTACAGAATAATAGTACTGATTGTGCTACCTTTGCTGGCTGTTTAATGAAATTATAATTATAGTTTTTTTATTAAAATTTTTATTTAATTTTTTTTTACTAACCGCATCGGCTAAAACATCACCAGCACGTTCAATTTTAAGCATTGTTATTTTCTCCTTATCAACGTCACGATGTAGTTTCTCAACAACGGTAGCGTAAGGACTTAACATACCAGTTATTAGAAGGATATCAATTTTGGCACCCTTTAATGGTAAATCTTTACGGCTTAAAAATTGTTAAAATACAAAAATAAATTACAAATTTATTGACATATTTCCTTTTCGGTTTTTCTATTTTTTTTTTTTTATTTTACCTCATAAAAGCTTTAACATATTGTCCCAAATTTTTATTATTCAATGTACTGCGTAAACGTGATTGAAATTCATTAACAATTTTTTCTTTATCCGGATTATTATCACCATAAAGATGCTAGGATGAATTTAAAAGAAATTAAGAATTAATATTAATTTTTAGTTTGTTAATTAATTAATGGATTAATGATAGAAAAACCAAAAGAAAAATGTTTTATATACAACTAATTTATTTATAAGGTGCTTCAAAAACAATAATATAAACACATTTAAGAATATTATTTATATGTTAGTTCGATTTTTGTCATAAAAGGTCAAAATCTAAAGTAAACTTTTCTTTTAACGCTTATTCAGCAGAAAATTAAAATACGAAAAAACTTTTTCATTAAGTAAATTTCTATAGAAAATTTACTCAATAAGGATTTTTTTTTGTTATTTTTACGGTGCTGCTGTGCAGTGTTTTAAGGGTGAAAAGTTTTTAATAATTTTGAAATAAAAAAAAGTCATGTCCTTGCTCAGAAAGTTTACGCTTTTTTAGCTACGTTTTCTATTTTTTTTATATGTTTGATAAATAATATTTAGGTTAAATGATGGTGATTCACTCTTTATTTGCTGTATGTAACGATAAAATACTAATATTCAGACCCTTATTTTTATTATTTTCTATTTTCGATGAGAAAGGACACACCTTAGATATTCAAGTACAAGAAATTATTATTAATTATAATGGAAAATTAATGAATGCTTTTTGCCATAATAAAAGCAATAAATCAATTAAATAATGTTTATAGAGAAAAATTATTATTTAAAAAAAAAAAGTAAAGAAGAGCTTTAGAAGTATAATTAGTATAATTTTATATTGTAATAAAAATGTCAGAGAAATAGCACATAAACGTAGCCGTTTAGATAAATTTAATAAATTTATTTTATTTTCATAGTGAAAATAGGTGAAAGGAATAATAATTTTGAATATCCTTTTGTAATTCTTGTGAAAATAATTCATTAAAAGTGGATAACTTTGGTCGCAACTTATTTTATTTAATATGTCTGTACACGGTTACCGTACAACTCATTGAAACACCTTATTAAAAGCTTTTTATTTTATTTTTTGTTAATGCAGCAAAAACTATAAAAAAAAAATGAATAAAAATTGCGATAATTGTTTGTAATTAATTTAATCAAATTGTTCAAGAATTAATCAAGAAACTTTAATCTAATCAAAAGAACAAAACCAAAGTAAACAAAAAAAAAATATCTACTTAATGCTACAATACTGCCAAAATGAATTAAATTTTAAATAATTTTTTTTTGTATTTGTATTTTATTTGCGAATAAACACACTGTTTTTTTGGCAGAATTGTAAATTAATTGTGGCTCACGTGCTTCATTGAAAATTTAAACAAAAAAAAATCAAAAATTAATGAATTTCGTTCATTAAAAACAAATAAATTTTTGTGTAATTTTGTACATTTTGTGTTCTTTTTCTGTGATTTTGTGTTCAAAAAAATAAAATTAAATAAACTATTGATTAATTAACTAAAAGAAAAAAAAACTAACTAAAGTTACAATGATAATTGTTGATTGATTCGCGAGATCTGTGCACTTGTTAGCAAGTGTCCCTGAACAAGTGTTTAAAAATTATCATTGTTTCTTCAGCTATGGATAAAACGCTAACTAAAGAAAAATTAATTAAAAAAAAAGGAAAAAAAGTCTCAGTTAATTGTGACAAAAAAAAAAGAAACTAAAGAGGAAAATAAAAGTTTTCTAAAAGCTCATTTAGTGGATTTAACACCTGGATTTACCTCATTGATGAACTTCTATTATGTTTAACGTAATTTTATTATTTTAATAATATATATATTTTTGGTTTTTAATTATTATTTAATTATTAATTATTTTTGTAATGCATGTAAAATTAAAAGAAAAATTAAAATAAAATAAAATTAAAGAAAAGAAAAATATAAATAATTAAAAATTAAGATAAAGAAAAACGTAAAAAGTAATTTCATTTTTATTATTATTATTTTTTTTTATGAATATTATTCACGAATTAAACTTTGTTAGGTTTTAATGATATATTTAATTAAATTTTTTATTATTAAAACGTGAAATATAGATATAGATAAACTTACATGTCCAAATTTATGATATAAAAGAAATCCTTCAGCAGATTGTGCAACTTCATCACCTTTCCAGCTGATAAACTGTGAGAAAAAGTAAAATAGGAAAAATTATTCATCAAATAAAAAACATACACACAAATCACCGAATCGTGAATTTATTTATTTATTTATTAAAAAGTTTATTAAAGACAAATTCATCGTTTTAATAAATTTCTATTAAATTTGATAAATATTTAACGTAGCGAAAAAAAAAATTCGTTATTTTTGCTTTTATTAAAAATAAAAGCAAAAATCATCAAAACAATGTTTGATAGTAATGTGCTGTGAATTCTTCCAAGGACGTCCAATGACAAGACAAAACCAAAGTACTTGTCGTCCTTAAATTCATAAAAACCTTTGTCGGTCGGTTTGTCGATTGAAACTTTTTGAACAAATTTTCATCACTTAATCGAAAATTCATTGAATTATATTTTTCGGTTTTTCACTTTTTAATTATTTTTCATTTAAAGAAAAGAAAAAACTTTTTGAAAATTAATGAATAACAAAGGAGAGAAAAAACAGTAATAATGTCTGTAGGGAAATTAAATGGAAAGAAAAAAAATTCTCGAAAGACAAAACTCTTCGTTTTGTACTTTTTTTTTTAGTTTTTTATTACGCCAGTGCTCTTGATTTTTCGATTATTATTATTATTTTTGTAAAACTTTTATTTAATTTCGCTAGCAAATTGCTTAAATAAAATACTTTACAAAACACTTAATCAAGACAATGATTTTTATGAATAAAAAAATCACCAAAAAATCGTTTTACTTATTTAACTCCTTTTGTTATCCAGTATTCTTTGCGTTAAATCATTGTCATTGAACGGTTAAAGTAATAAACTAGTTTTCAGCAGAAATAATTAGTCTTTTCCTTACAATATAAATATTATACATCGCACATTCATCTCTTAATTAATACAAAACACCACTTATACGATTTATTATCTGGTCGCCCTTGAAATATAACTTCTTCATTTTGCAAATAAGAAAACACGTTTAATGGGTTAAATATTATTACATTTGGAACAGGAAATTTAATTAAATTTAATTGGCAAATCTATATATTCTTTTATTATATAAAAATTAACATATATATATCGTCTGATGATAAGAAATTGTGTAATTAGTAAAAATAGATAAGAGAATGAGTGATATTTTTATAAACTAGTTTAATCGTTAAAGTTTCTACGAATCAATTATAAAAAAGACATTTCATTAAAGACAATTTATAGATAAAAAAAAACAACCAAAAAAAGTATTAAAATCAGATTTAACTATCAGCAACTGATTAAAATTCTGGTATAAGAAAAACAACGCTGCGTTATTTAACGCACACGAAATTCACTTGTGATTATTGATTTTGCTAAATTTGTTAATTTCTTTATGCTTACTGTTACTGTGTAAAGAATAAAATTATTTTTAACACAATTCACGTGTATTTAACAACCAAAAAATATAAATAAATATAAAGACATATTATGAAATTAAATTATTATTCCGCATGTGATGAGCTAAATAGAAAAATAAATATAATGTGGACAAAGTGGATAAAAATAAATTTTGTTTTTTTTTTTTTTTTTATATCCAGTTAATAATTTTTTAAATAAATATTATTTTTAAAAAAATTCATTATAATTGTATATTTTTTTACCTTATTTTTGAATGTTTGTAATACACTAGCAGCACTTCCAGTACAATTTATCAAAATTAGACCAAGACTACGTGATGGATGCGCTAAACCGAAACGTGCTAATACATTAGCGCCAGCACCCTCACCCAAACCGATTATATATTTAACATGTAAAAAATCAAGAACAGTTACCAAATCCTCACCAAGTTGTTGCAATGATGGAAATTGAAAACTGTATTAAAGAAAAAATAATTATTTATTTAAAAACCGTTAAAAAATTATGATAGATAATTACGATTCTGGTAGAGCTTTAGCGTTGTCTTCATGTCCGGGTGCATCAATATGAATAAAACATGACCGTTCTTTAATCTCTGTCATACATGGACTATTAACAAACTCTTGAAATGAGAAATCTAATATGGATAAAATTAAAAAAAATTAATTTATAATAGTAAAAAATAAATATTTTTATAATAAAAACTTACGATTACAGCCAAGATCATGTACAGTCATAAAAACTGCACGTTTCTCCTGTTGACTTAAATCACCCTAGAATTAAAAAAATAACTTTTAAAATTACGAAAATTCCACAAGATTTATTTCTCTGCAATAATACCTGAACAGTTACATGAATTTCACCACTTTTATCCGTGTTGACAACATATTTCTGTAATAAAAATGTAATAAAGATTTTTTTTAACAAAAACTCAATAAATTTAACATTAAATCAATATTTATTCTTCATTTTTCTTTTTAATATAAATAAATAATCAATATTAATCTAAACAAATTGATTTGTCAGTTGTTGTTAAGTGCTAACAATACAATAATAATGATTATTTTTTTTTTTTTTTGCTCTATAGAAATTTATTTATTTATTTATTATAATGCTGATTGCGTTGTAGTTAATTTGAATAAATTAATTTTATTTTTTTAAGAAATTTTGATATATAATTAACATGTCAACAGCACTACACGTGAAGGTTTGATAAGTTAATTAACACGTTGATAGGTTATAAGTAACTAATTCTAGTTTCTATTGCATTAAAGTTGTGGTAAAGTCATGTAAATATTTTTAATAATTATCTACAGTAAGACAGTACTGTTAGATAAAGTGTTTAGTTTCCTTAACCTGTTTTATAAAACTAGTTACGACTTGTTTTAAGTCATAAGACTGTCAAATCAGTAAAAGTAGATCAGTACAAAACACGAGAAATCCAATACAAACACGAGGATACACATTTTGCTTTTAATTTATTTTCAAAATATACAGTTTTTCCTACAAATTTTATACAAAAAACTTTATTATTTTATTTGCAGATTTACCATGAAAGTAATAAATGCAGATAATCACATTAAAAATCATTCATCTGTTGTTAAATATAATTCAGATAAGACAGTAACGTATCTAGAGCTTATTATGTTTACTATCCTTGATCAAAATAAATAAAAATTATTGATTTTGCTTAAATAAACTATATAGTTTCTCATTATCTATATACGATAAATGAATCAAACTATTTATAAAAGTCATTTTTTTTTCAGTCAGTATAATATTTGTAATTAATCACACCAAGGGATAAAATGTAATTAATAATATTGAGGTAAGGGTACTGGATTATTGTTTAATCATTACAGGAAATCAATAGATAGTGAAACAAATGTAAATAAATCAAGTAAACAAGAATTAAATAGATTTAATCAGACATATTGAGATGATAAATGATTAATATTTTACCTAAAATAAAACATTGTGAGCTCATTTGAGTGAAAAAAAATTAATTACGAACATAAATTTCAATGCTAAAAGACAAATAATCAGATAAAAACACCTATATTTGGTAAATATTAGCTTTTTTGGTAAATTTTTCAATAAGAAAGCTTTTAATAACTATTTACTGTTTAATTATTGGTTAATAATATTTCTGATAAAATGTAGGCTTTAAATGGAAGTTTATCGAGTTATACACACGTTAAAAGACAAATAAAATAAACAAATCAGGTTAAAGTTAATGCAAACAAGTAAAAATATTATTTGATTTTCTATGAAAAATTAATGAGAAAAACAAAGTTATATTGATTTTAATACATTTTACATACAAGTCTATTAATAATTTTCTATTTTATTATTTTTATTACATCAATATATTTATTAACTATGAAATAAAATCATAAAAAGATAATTTTTTTAGCTAATAAAACTATCAAATAGTAATAATACGTTTGAAAGACACAATTACCATTATCCTTTCAAACTTTTATTTTATTTTTAAATAACCATCTCGCCAAACGATATGCAACAAGCAAAACACAATTTTTCCATTTATAAATAAATACAGGAAAAAACCTGCGGTTGATTTGTCTGATATTTTCTTCCTTTTTGTTTTAATAATAAAAGGAAACAAATAAACCACAGTCGGTGGTATTTAAGTAAATAAAAAAATTATTATAATAAAATAAAATTGAAAAGAAAATGAGATAAAAAAAAAACGCCCAGACATCTGGTTGTCAATATTTGTTGAATGTTTTATTTGAATTTTCTTCATGGTAATACAAAAGCCAACATCAACCCCAACTATTGATGTGGAAATGTTTTTTTTTTTTTCTTTCTTTTATTTATTTATTTTTAACTTAACTTTATATTCTTTATAAGGAATAAAAATGAAATCATATTTTATTGAATTTCATTTAAAAATCAAAAGTTGTATCAAAATGTAAAAACGAAAAAGATATGATTAATTTTGTTTGGTGATTTTTATAGTCAGAGGAAAACGCTAAAAATTCAGTGAACAAAATATTTATACCGGGATTGTGTCAAGCATTTTAAGCGTGAACTTTATTTTTAACAAGTGTCATAAACAAATATATAATAATATTATGTATTTTGAATGCTAACTTAGCCGCTGAACTTGATAATAATTTTAATAAAATTTTATTCGTTTTGTAAATTTAGTTGCTGGCAAGTATTTAAATCAATAAATTATTCAACGTACAAGTGTTTTTTATTAAAATTAGCATATTTATCACAAAGAAAGGAAATTAATGATTAATTAATTAATTTAAATATGCTATAGGATGAGCCTAAATACATAAAGCATATTGAAATGTAAGGTTTCTAGTCGAAAAAACAAAAAAAAAAAGGTAAAAACAATTATAATCAAAATTTATATTTAATTAATGCGCCATCAGAAGCCCGTTAAATGTTATTTTCTTTATTAAACTTCTTTTTTTGCTTTCAAATAAAGACGCAAAACTTTTTCCAAAGAAATACTTAAACGATTGCGATTAATTTAACAAAGAAAAATTCAAGACTAAATAAACAAAGTAATCTTCTTAAAACAAATAATCCTTAAACCGGTCCTGAAAAAACAAAATATAAATATTTTAATTGAATTAAATTTTTTGTTATAAAAATAAATTATTTTTAATTGGTGGCAAGTGAAAAATTAAAAAAAAAAAAACAATCAACGGAAAAAACATTTAAAATAAAATACAGAAAAACAAGACTCATCATCAGCTAGCTAAAAAAAATACACTGTGTGCTCGGCGTTGCCAAATAGATAATTCTGTTAAGTATTTATTTCAGGATAAATTCTTTTATTAATAAATAATTTATTTATCAGGATTAAAAGATTATTAGAAGAAAATATTAATTATAATAACTATTCAAATAAAATTGATGATATTAGTTGGCTTTAAATGTTTTATAATAAAACTAATCATGATAAAAAAAATATAATTGAAATGAAGAAAACATATATAAAATTTGTTTGTTTTGTTATTTAATCAAAAAAAATATAAAAGAAAAGAAATAAAATAAGAATAAAACGTAAGTAATACACACAATACAGAGAGATTCATCGCACAAAGCCATTTAATTTAAATTTATTGAGATTAAATTAAAAGAAACCATATATACAGTGTGAGACAGACATTTCATTACATTATTTATATATATTCTTTAACAACATAACAAATTGTACATTTATTATTATTTTCGAGTATTTTTACTTAGTTTTTTATGCCTTCATTCATTCTTTTAATTAAAAATATTAGCTAAAATTATGCTAAAGAAACTACAACCTGGATAAGTTTTATTTGTTAATCAAAATTATAATAATTACTTTAAGCAACGAATTTTTAACTCTAATTTACCACCAATTTAATGGATTAATCTTAGCACAGGTTTACCAGCATCACAAATAATAAATTTATTTAAAATACACAAAAAACACACTTCCAGTGACTTTAATTATCTACAGAAACAAACAAAAATAGAATTTTCTTAATTTTACGCATCATAAATTTAGAAAATAATCATTTTTTTCTTCTCCTTGGATTAAGTATTGTCGTTCGATAACCAATCAATTTCTGGTAGATAAAATAAATCAAAGAACCAAAATTAATATATATATTAAAAAAAAATAAAAATATAACATCACTTCCTTAATAATGATAAAAATTCTCTTCAACAACAATCAGCCCTGTCATTTGCTGCTTGATAAATGACACACAGAAAAAGAATCAACAACACGAGAAAAATAAATTGGAAAAACATATACTCTGCATACGGTGAATATAAAATTTTCTTTATCTATTTATTTTGTATCTTTTTTATTTTGAACATTTTCAATTCGCTACTTCAAAAGTAAATAAATAAATAAAAGCACAAATTAAGGTGGAATAGAAGAAAAAAAAACGAATCCTTTTAGTAAAATTGAATAAAATAAAATGGAAATTGTAATGTGAGAATAAAAATGAAAGAAGTAAAATAAATATAAAAAATTTCCTGTTAACTTTATCGCTTAATAATTTTTCTATCTTTATTCAGTTCTTCTTTTTTCCTTTTTTAAGTAACTAAATACCTAATACACTTGTTTACTTTCAACAAAATAAAATACAATTCGGTTACTCTGTTTAAATAAAATGATATAAAATATACTGTGTGCTTGCTGTTTTGTACGTTAATACGCAAATGAAGTAAAAAGTCGTAGAAATGTTTAACAGTTTAATGTTTAAAGTCGAAAAAAAAATTAGCTTAATGCAATAGAAATTAAAATAAAAGAAAAAAATCAGAATTAAGCAATTTTGTAGCATCGAAAATCAAATCATTTCGGTTTTGCGTTATTTTTGCGTCGTTTTTGCATCATTTTTACATCAGAAAATAAACTGAAATTTATTTCTTAATTATTAAAATCAGAAAAGCAACGTAGAAGTTCAGAAGTGAAACAAAGTAATAATTTAAATAACAATTATCAGTCTGAAACTCGTTTGTTAATTATCAAGATAAGCTTTACTTTGTTCTTGTTTATTAAATGAAAAGGCTCATTAGCTTAAAGAATACTGTACACATGTGTACAGTAAACACTCGTAGAAAGGTGCTTAAAGATAATATTTAATGAGTTTTTAATTTGTATATTCTGTAAAATCATCTCCTAGCAATATTTTTTAAGATTTATTTATTCCCCTTTTTCCGACAATTACGTGCCAAACAAAATATCTTCTTATTTAGTTTTCTTTATTGCAATAAATAATTTTGTTAGATGTAAGTTTTCCTACACAAATATATGTACTAGATAAGGTAATGCCTTAAGGTGCTTAGAGTTTTTAGGAAAAAAAAACATTTCATGTACAAAAATAATACAAGAAGTTATTCCTTGGTGTATAAAGTAGTTCAAAGATCAAAACTAACAACAGTCTATTCTCATAATATTTGTAGAAGAGAAAATATACATTTTTATTTTACCTACGTGATTTGTTTTGTCTACTTTAGAAACTCAGAAGCAAGTAATATGTAATGCGTAGAGATTATTTTTCTGCATCACTTAATATATGTACAATGTTTCGGTGAAAAATCTATTCGTTTTTCTTTTTATTATTATTATTAATGGATAGGAAAATAAACATAAATTTACTATCGTCCTTGACTCTCATTCTGATAAGAGAATAATATATTTTAAGAAAGATAACTTGATGAACCTTTATTATTCCCTTTTTTTTATTATTTCTTTTTTTCTTTTACTTTGTTAAAGCATACGAAAGACAGCAAAAAACACAAACATCCGGTAATAACGTAACTTAATCTCTGCTTTAATCTTCCAAAGGCAACATTAACGATTTTTCTATGTTTTTACTTTATTTTTTAAAAGAAGAAAATAATAATAACAATAATGTTTTCGCTTTTTTTTCGGTTAAAGCTTTATGAGCTTAAGGACATGACTAAATAATATTTTTATTTTTATCTTTCATGGGGAAATAAAGGAGCAAATGTAAAAGGTAACAACATCAGTAATACTTAAAATTTCATTTTTAATTTTTATGAGGATTTATGCTTGATGTTGTTGTTTAAGACTTTTATTATGTTGTTTCTTTTGGAAATAAAATGTTTTTATTGTTCTAAATGATTAAACATTTAAAATTGTTTTAATTATGTAATAGAATTAACTAATGACGGTGTATATACACACTGGATTACAGGTACGTGTCATGTACTTTTCACCAATAAGCATATGCACTTGTGAATTTCTTTTTTACCAGGAATTAATCGTTAATCCCATTTGAAGTTTATTTTTTAATTGATTTTTATTCTTTATTTTACTGCGAATAAATTTAAATAAAAATAAATATTGATTAAAATTTAAATTAAAAAATGTAATTTCATTAAAAAAAGCATAATACTTTCTTAAATTATTAAATAAACAATAGGGAGGTTTTAATTATTTTAATTAAATTTAAGATAAATTATTATTATTATTATTAATCTCTGTTTTTATCATAAATATTTCAATTAAAATTATGTAAATATAAATTATTTATCTATTTTATTATTATTATTATAAGGGTAGAAAAAACATTGTATTGGATTAAAGTGTCATTTTAGTGTCAAAAATATGAATAAATATTGTTCTTTGTCTATTATGCCTGTCTATTTATTTTTGGGAAATATTAATTAAATTATGTTCAATAGTTTTATTAAATAATTAAATTAAACGCTATGTTTGCTATGAAACTTGCTATTAAATCTTTAGCGAAACAATTTAATCAATTAATAATCTTAACTATCGAAAAGAAGAATAATGAAAAAATACAGAGTATAATACTTTGTTATGTGGGCGTTATAAAAGAAAATATTTCATCGTGTATGGTACAGGTATTTCGTAGCTTTAAGGTAAAGAATTTTATAGGAATGTTTAAATTTTCTTGTATTTATTTTTAACAAGCTATCTGTATTATTAGAAAATGTAAATAATGTTTGTTTAAAAGGTGAAAAAAGCAAAGAAAAATAAAAACACATTTAAATATAGCAGAATAACTATGTGAACAACCGCAATGTCTTAAGTATTCTAACAATAAACAATCTGTAGTTAGCTTTTGTTGCTTATTGTAATAAAATTTTTATATATTTATCCTCTCCAAATAGTCATAATAATAATTCAGAAAACAAATCCAAACCGCATGATAAAATATTATAGTTGAAACTAAAAGCCAACAAAACTCGTTAATCTAAGAGCTTTTCGACGTTAATAAACGTTTAATTATTTATGTTGTTGCTGCTTAAAATCCTTTCTTTTTTCTCTCTTTTTATTTTGATTAAATATATTGTTAATAATTAAAAGGGATTTACATGTGAAATTATTTCAACAATCTACATTTAACAATATTAGCAGAAATATATATGAATTTTATTTAACAAGATACTTGTTGTTTGAAATAAATAAAACTATTTTATGGATATACACAGGATGTAATGTCCTTTTTTTTATGATTATTAGCATTGAAAAGTATAACGTAATAACAATAAAAATACTATTGTAAAAATGTTATTCAGTTTCATTTCTGTAAACAGAAAAACTTTGGCATAAAATAGCTTTTCTTGTTTTAAAATTTTTACATGTAAGAAATTTGAACTTGTTATTTTCCTTCATGGCACAGACCGAAAAAGAAAAATGATTTATATTTGTTTATTTATTGTAACATGTGTATACGTCTCAAAAATTTTCGTTATTTCATACGACAATTTAGGATTTTTGTTGATCATTATATTCTAATTGACATTGAGTTATGTGCTGTTTTGTATTTTTGTGATGTTTGTTGTGCTTTATAGGAAAGTTTTTTTTTTTTTTTTCAAAAAGAAAAATGATTTTATACTGTATATGTATTAATATAAAATAAAACTTTATAAATAAACGATTAAAGTACTGTACTTAGCCAGTAAACAACACTTGCGCAGTTTTTTTTACTTTTCTTTCGTTAAACGATAAATTAATGCCAAAGAATAAGAATCAAAAAAATAATTTGCAACAAGTTACCATAGATTAAATATTCATAAATATGTGGATTTTGTTTTTCATAAAGTTTTTCATATAAAACACCTGTTATTATGGTAAAGCTTTTACATTTTTCCCTCTTTTTTTATTTAAACAAATCCCATATTTTAAGCATAAATAATATAAAATTAATTGATTTTTATATAAATTATTTTCTTCTCTACACTTAATTATAATTCGTTTTGTACAAATAAATATTTATATATTTACGAGCGTTAAGCAATATTATTTATATTTGTATCAATTAAATATTCAATTTATTTTGTAATAATAAATTAATTATATATATGAGTAATTGTCATGTTTCTTGTATTATTACAGACGTTAACATTGTTTTTATGTCATCACTTATGTTAAGTGTTATTAAAAAATTTTATTATTATTTTATCTATTAAACAATATAACTAGTATATTTTTCAAAGTATTCTGCACTTTAATTTATAGAAATTTAATTACAAAACGATTGTCAAGTACTTAAAAAACATAAAATTTAAATATATTTTCAGAATAAAACAAGAATAATGCTATCGTAATGCGTACAAATATAGCTTAAATATTCATTAATTTAAACGAGACCTACATTTCACGATTGTATTTCACACAAAATATGATTTTTTAATATGAATTTTGCAATAAAAATTCTTAATGATTATTTCTTGTTAATTTTAAAGAAATTTAATCTCTTTTAATTTTTGTTGAACATCAGCTTTATCATTAATCAATGTCATAACAACAATGTCCCGATAAAAAAAGTGAAATAACTTTTAGATTTTTAAAAAAAAGTTGTAACAATCCGTAAAGTAGCTATTTTATGTCCTTTAACTTGACATTGAATGGGTTATACATTGAAAAGAATAAAGTTGAATATTTGTGCTTACATCTAATAAACATGAGCGTCAAAAACGTTATCGTGTGTTTAACACACAAGGACTTGGTGGTGTATACTTTTATTATTATTTAAACACAAAGTTAAACACTAATAATGTTGATGATATGAGAAAAAAGTACTTAAAGGCAATGAACCAAGCAAAAATCAACAACAAAAACCATTGAAAATATTTACTGATTATAACCATGTCTGTGTACAACTCGTGTACAGCATAATTAAATTTATGATTCTATGTAAGTAAAGTGCTTTTAAGCAACAGCAAAACATTACATCCTTTCAGCATCAGTTAATTTTTATTTGTCGTCTTCGATTTGACACCAAAAAAAAAAAAAAAAACAATTCACTGACCAACATACTCTGTTCACAATAGCAATTATTTTTTTCATCTATTAATTAGGAAACAACATATTAAGAATACAAATTTCTATTTAATAACAAAAATTAATTAAAGATAATTCATTTCTAGAGTAAATATAAAGTATAAGTATATATAATTTTAATTGAATTCCTGTTTAAATAAATAAATATATTATGAATAAATTTATTTTCAACATAAAACAATTTATGTAAAGCTTCATTGCGTGATTGGTTTTGTTAATAGGAAATTATAATAATAACTAATCACTAGAATTATATTATTTTATAATTATAATAATATGTATATAGATTGGAAAATTTAATTAATTCAAAACTATGTTGCTTTTGAATTGGTAATTTTTCACAGTCATAATTTTACACATAGATGATGTTGTTGCTCAGGAACAGACAATAACTAAGCTTATTGATTACAATTACTCTTAACAAAACAAGTACATTACACAATCATTAAAATCTTCCAATGAAATATCGTAGAAAATCGTAGAAACATTATCAAAACACCTAAGGCATATTAATGTTATTTTTACCTCAACCACCTAACACAAGCAAGAATAGAAAAATTACATTTTCCTAATGCTTTACAACAAAGCCTATTTGTTTACACATAAAGCTTTTAGTAAGAATAATTTTTCATAATATTTGCAAGCTCATCTTTTCGATATGAATTTTATGTGTAAAAATTATTTTCTTTCCTACAATTATGGCAACATTATGCTGACCCTTTTATAAAGGAAACTATGAGACACTTTTAAATAAATATTTAAGAAAATAAATGATGAAAAAGACGCATCGACATTATTCTTAATGTTTAAAAGTTTTTTCTTTTTTCCCTACAGTGATAACGTAATAATGTTAACATCTATAGGTTTTATTTACTTAAATTATTTTCTAGGTTTTAGTTGCAAGTAAACCTTACAACTAAAATAACTTCTATTAGGAAAATCCTTACAAAGCTTTTAGCTGACTATTTAACACAATACATAGAAGCTACAAATCCTCCACAAAAAACTACACTAGTTAAAAGCATTACATAAACCGAAAATAATATTAAACTACTCAGATTGTTTATAATAAAGTAAATAAATTCTCAATGATATAAGAAGATTTTAAATTTTTCTTTAATCTGTACAGTTTCAAACTGATTTTATTTCTTTCTTTATATAAATTCTTATAAACAAAACATTAAACAGAATCTACTGTATTTTATTATCTTTATAAAATTTATTTTTACTAAATTAGATAGAATTATTATTTGCATAAAGAGAATGTTTATAAATGGTGTCAAAAATGGTATCGTCTCTATAATAAATATTTATTTGTTAAATAAATATTATAGTGTAATAAAATTGATGATGAAAAGTTATAATTATAATAAATGCATAAAAGAAATATATATTTATATATGTTTATAGTTTTAATATTCTTGTCATTGTTTTTAATATATAAATTTCTTATTACTTTTGCAGCAGAGAAAACACTTATTTCTCCTTTATATTTCAACGTTCAATTTATAAAATTGCGAAATTTATTTTGTAGAACAAATAAAATGTAATGTGTGTTGATTCTTATTCACGTACACAATACTATGCAATTATATGTATTACAATCAAGAAGCAACGACAAGTATTTATAAATAAATGTAAGGATATTTTCGTATTTATGTGGTGTTATTTCGTTTAATTTTTCACATTATATGCTTTAGACTTTTAATGATTTATATAGATCAGCAATCAAAGCGTTTTTTTTTTTGTAAAGAAATAAATTTCACATAAATTATTTAATTTAATTTAAAAATATAAATAAAAAATTCTTGCAAAAAAACCTTGTTCCAATCTTATTTATTAAAGAGAGAAATGTCTGTTTAAACAGAGTTTTTCCATTCAATATTTACAATTATCAACAAAAGGGATATTCTTAGTTTCTTTACATTATAATTCCTTTATTATTTCCATTATAATGTTGTCTATTTGAGTTATTTATTCCTTTGTTGAAAATCTAAAACAAAAATGAGATTGTACAGTGTAGTATGTTGTAATGTATACTATTTATTGTACGGTATTGTAATACTGAGTGTGTTTTTCACGTTAAAAAACATAAAAAAGTCTAAAAGTATTGCACAGAAATGTAAGAAATGACAAAACAACGATTTTTAAATGAAAATCTTTAAATGAAATCTACTCAAATCAGATTTTACCACTAAAACATTCTGCTTAAGATCGCCCCACATTACACAAAACACTGATTTTCCAGATAAAAATTTCTTTATTGTCTTCTTTTATCTAAGTCTTTAGTGATTAGCACATAACATTATCGTAATAAATTTCTATTGAAAACGAAAACAACAATATAATTGTTGACGTTAATAATTTTTATTACTATACTCAGTAACATCCCTCTTTAGCTCCCTAATAATAATAATAATAATAAAACTAAATAACAGAATATTATTGATTAAATATCATAAGCATGAAATATTATTACTCATTTTAAGTAATAAAATGCGTTGGAAGTAACGAAAAGTAAGGAAAAAAGCTTCAATAAATATGTAACTATGACCTTAAGGATGTAATAACCTTTGACACAACAAACAGTAAAAAAAAAAAGATAAAATTTAAACATAATCTTCATTTAAAAGCATAAAAGTTTATTTAACTTCTGCTATCATTAAGATATTTTGTTTTATCAAAGCAAAAATAAATATTCGGTTTTATTTTTCTTTCTTTCTTTTTTTTTTACCGAAAAATCTCTTCTCGAATATAATTGATGACGACGCACAAATGTATGATATGTACGATGCTCAATTTGTAATAAAAATAATAATAATAAATATGTTCCACATTTAAATTAAACATAAAAAACAAATAAGAATTTAATTTAAATTTACTTTAATCAAACATTTAAAAGCAATAAAGCTTGAAAAAAACATAACAACTCTGGCTAACATTAAGAACTGACTTTATTAATTTTCTTCTATTATTGTGATGTAATATTAATAATAAATTATTTATCAATGTAATTACATGACTTCCTCAATTACAATAATATCAATAATTAATTTCTTTCATTTATTCTTCTTATTCTATGTTGTTATTTTTTCTTTACTTAAATCAATTATTTCTCTGTGTTGTTTTGCCATTTATTATTAAAAATAAAAATGTAATTAAATCTTACATAATAAAACATTAATAAGGTAATTAATTCGCTACAGCCACAGTGAATAATTAGCGAAATCAATGCAATTTATTTATTTCATAAGAATACACAACAAAAAGCTCACGATTTCTTATTGCGAAATTGATCATAGCAAAAAAGAAAAAAAAACCTCAGAATTTTTGATTGATTATTAGCTATCGATTAATGTTTTTTTAATTCCCATTCAATCAAATAATCAATGTAAACATTACTGGTAATTACTTTAGTTTTATGCTTGGTTTGATAAGCAAACAATTTTTCCATCACTCATTAATCTACTTTCAAACAGATAAAAAAAAAACGAAGGAAATTTCCATTAGAGCAAGTAAAGAAAAAAATAAAACCACCATTCACCACCCACAAATATGTTATTTGTTTTAAAAATAATTCGTTAAAAATAAAAGCTTTTATCTCGTCTTTGGCTAAAAGGATGAAAAACATCAACACATTGGGTCATCCTTTAATTATCTTATACATAGTTAAAAGGATTTAAATTAAATAAATGAAAATGTTTTCACATGAAAAGCAGAGAAAGTGTTTACAACACAATACACAATAAATAAAATGAATTAAAGAAATTATTTAATAGGATTAAAATGCCTAAACAAAAGGGCTGTCTTTTCGTATTAATTTTTCACAATAAGAAGAAGATTTTATTAATTGTGGCAAAGAGAAACAACACCCACATGAAATTGAATACAAGAAAAATTGTAAATATTTTTATTTCCGTTAATTAGAGTTCTAACTAATTTTGTGTCTTTAACGGAATAGTGAATAAAATTTTGCAATAAAACGGCGAGATAAATCATTCTAATAATGATTTTTAAACGTTAAACGATAAGAAAATATTAAGTGCAAATGTTAAAAAGGAATGTAATTGATAATCAACGGGTTTATAGTAGGGTACAGTGAATGGGTAATACAATACAGCTTAAAAGCATTATTATCGCCCTTAAAAAGGCACTTTTTATTTATTGTTTTTCCTTAAGTAGAATTCTTTTAATGAGCTTATCAAGTGTTTAACACCGCACAAGAGCAACTAGATACCTCAGAGTGAAACCATCCTTTGTTTAAATTAAAATAGCAAAAAAAATAATAATAACAACAGAACACTTTTTTATTTCTAACACTTTTCATTGGCATGACGCCTTTATTAACAAATTAATTAATTATTTATTTTTTTATTGCGTTTTCTTTAAACTTACGCGTATTTTTTCTGGTGTTTTACTTTCTTTATCCATTTTTTTTAAGTTTTTGTTAGTTTTTCTTCTTTTAATTAATTTAATAAAAAATTATTAAAACCAAACAACTCTTTGTTGGCTTCGCTTAAAAACACAAAACAAAATAACACTGCTTTTAGCCTGAATAACACAATTCTATTTATCAGCTAAGACGGAACACTTTATTTTTTTTATTGCGTAATAATTAATTTTATTTAGGATTTTTAACGGCTTAACACGGCCAATTTTAAAGGAAGATTAAGGAACAGAATAATAAATTAGAGAAGAATTTTCCTTTGTAAACAATTATTGTGTATTTTCTTGTAATGCACAGTGAAAAGCTTGGCTTACTTTATGCTTTGCTGTTATTCAACTGAACTGTGTTTTCATTTTCTATCAGAAAGTGAATTTGTGGTGGTGAAATAACAAAAATAAAAAAAAAACGGGAAATTATTGCGCAAAAGGAGCAGAATATAAAAATTGTAAGAAAAATATATATACAGTATATATTTTTCTATACTCTTTGTCTGTTGTCTTTGTTCGATTAATCAAAAATCATTTTGATATCAAAAGAGTTTATTGCTTTACTCTTCGGTTTTAATTTATAAAAAAAATGAATCCAAAAAATATATATATATAGTTTTATTCAGGATTGTTATATATTTGACTCGCGCCCACTTGCATTTTATTAATGGAATTTTAATTGAACAATTTATAAACAAAATAAACATACAATTGTACAGTACTGTGTACTCTGTTTAACTATTTTTTTCGTAACAATGTTCCAATTTTAATTATAATTGTAGGTTTATTTTAAATATTTTTATTTTAATTCGGCACACAAATACATTAATAAGGTTTCATTAAAATAAATTTAGTTATGCGTCCATAGAGAGTATGTTTTCTATTCATTTTTTGGTATAATATTGTAGTAAAATTAAACGTAAATACGTAGTATTTTCCATGCCAGAACGAATGAATAACCAAACATAAACAAAAAAAACTGCGTAGTATAACAGTTAGGCGATTTTACTTTAATAAGGAAAAGCTTTTTCATTATTGCTTCTTGCTATTTTTTATTGTATTAAAAAGCTTTTCTCTTTTTTCTATCGTTACTGTTGTTGATAAAATAGCAAAACTGGAAAAAAAAAGATCTAATGTAAATAAAAACGTTACAGGATACTGACACTAAAAATAGGGATGTCACAAAGAAAATATTTACATTTCTAAGAAAATAAAAATCATATAGGAAATTGTTTAACCTCGTTTAAAACGTCTATGCACATATATGTATATTTTTTTAAATTAACTTTATCGAATTATTTTCTAAAAGAAAATGGGTTGAAAGAAGATTTTATACCAAAATTTAACTCTATAGAATTTAACCAGAACATTAATTGCATTTCTAATGTTATGTTTTGATTGAAGATCATCGATGTTCTTGTTTGCTTTTGTTTATAGATAATTCTATCGTACAGCAATACAATTTATATAGAATTTGTTTTTCTTTTGAAAGGGGTTCTTTGGGGTATCAATTTCTGCATGACGTCACAGTGCGCTCGCGCAATTTTCCTTATCAAATACAATAGTGCGTCACAGTAGCAACCAAAAAAAAAAAAAAAGATAAAATAAATAACAATAATACTACAACGTCACAATGAAAAGTACGTGATAGGAAAACTGTTTTTCCTTTTGTTATTATATAAATTTACCGCCCTTATAAAGTTTTTCTTATTTTTTTCTTGGGTTTGTTGTTGCTATTACTACTACTACTACTACTGCTGCTGCTGCTGCTGCTGCTGCTGCTTCTTAATTTCAATGGTTGGATGCTGAGGCGAAAAGATTTCTTTAGACACCGTTCACTGATGAAAAAATCAATGAATGTAACTGTGTTGTTATTGCTATAGATGATGGCAGAGTGATACGTGAAATATACACCACTATTTTCTATTTTCATTAATAAATTTTAGTAAAACGAAATGGAACTAAAAAAAAAATTAAAGTAAAAATCACCCTGTGATACAGAAGGATAGAAAAAAAAGCCAAACAAAGAGAATTTTCACATGTGCGAATGGAAAACCAAATAAACGGAGAACTTTTCATGGGTTGAGTTTGTTTATATTTTTCGTTTGCTTAAAATATTTTTATCTAAAGGGAAAAAAAATGTAATATTATTATTCATGTGAAGCTTTTGTGTTTAAATTCTTCTTATATTCGGGCGAATCGATTTTAAGAGGGTAGCAACCGTTAAAGCACTTATTGCTATTTGGCGTACATTTAACATTATAACAAGGAAAAAAAATCCACTATTTCTACCGAGATCTAGGTGAAAGTTTGAATCAAAAAAAAAAACTGGAAAGAAGCACTTGCGGGGGCGTTAAAAGGACATTAAATAAAATTGAACTAGACCCAGAACAGTAAATGTGGGCAATAAGGATTCTCCGTTACGATATAAAGTACATAACGACTGTGGTCTCTGTAAAGCTCCACCATTAATCATGCTGGGAACGGAGACCACCAAAACAATAACTTAAATATACTAAACGAATAAAATAATTCACGTTAAAAAAAGAACCACCCTAAAGCGCACAACGCAATTTCTTTTCACAATTTTCTTTGATAAAATAAAATTTGCTTTTCATTATTCGAAAAAATGTGAATTTCATAATACAAAAACAAAAATAACAACAAACAATCATAATGGTTGGAAAAATGAAGGATAAAATAGATTAAGCTTATTTTAAGTCGGTAATTTAATTTCCTTCTTTTGATTGTTCGCAAGTTATTGGATTTTATCGCGTACTTGTGTGTGTTTTTTTTTTCTATTTTATAAAATTTTGTCGGTTTTTAATCGTGTCTTTTATATGATTCTAAGGGTTAAAGAAAATAATTTTTCTTTTTCTTTTGTACAAACTTTAAATGGTTTTCCATGGGAAAGCTTTTTGCCTTTGTTAAAATATTTTATGTTAGTATTTATACTAACTATAATACTATTTAATTAAATTCGCAATAGCAGAGTTAAATTACATAAGCAAGTGACAATGAATTCCACGATGAAACTGAGTTAATTACTCAAATAGCTGAATTAAGATAAAATCAATTCTTAAATTAAATAATTAATAAGTAGTAAATATTAATTTAAATAACAAAAGTAATTAAAAAATAACCGCGGAATTAATTAAAGTATTGTGTAATTTGTAATATTATGTCAGAGTTATGAAGGTTATTCTGTTTTATTTACAAAACTAAAGTATTTAATTGTTTTATAACAGTTAAATACAGTTTTTAATATAAACAAATTTCTTTTTCTCTCATGCATATTGTAGTTACTAAGCCACGATAAAGACAAACTAATTTAATACAACCAGACAGTTGGTAAAACTAACCGAAAAAGATAAACAATTTTCATAGCAATTAAAATTCAATTAAAATGGATTAAAAATAATAAAAACAATAATAAATACAAGATAAAAGCAATAAAAAATGATAAAATAAATAAACAAAGACTTTTTGTATTTTTAATACAATTATAAGAAATGTTTTTTCTTTCTCGTAATAAAAATAAAGAATTTTTATTGAATTGAATTTTAAGTTTAATTAAATTAAAAGACAAGAATAAAATACAAAAACAAGAAGAATAATCGCATGAATTGGTGTTAATTTTGCTGGGTGTTTAAATAAATTATTTCTATTTGTAAATTCTCAATGATCAGAATAATTATTGAGAATAATTTATACAAATAAAATTAATTAAACTAAGTAAACAGAAAGGCGTTAAATAATTAATTAAAAGAAGAAAATTGCAGCGAAATATCGACAAGAAGAATTTCCTCCTTTAGTAAATACACAAACCACAGCAAAGTAGTTTTTTCATTGATTTTCTTCATTTAATTTCACAATGAAAATTAATTTAGAATTAAATGTTTATAAATAAATTCTCTTGGCCTTAACATTATTAATTTTCATTAAATAAATTTGTTTTTTTTTTATCTCAATGAAATTATATGAAGAAAAATAAAAACTCAATTTTTTATGAAAGAAAAATAGGTTTTTAGTGCATAGTGACTAAATTAACAAGTGTTTTATATGTAATTCTATAAATATCATAGACAATAAAGTTATTATTCTCGATTTATATGGTATTTTTTAATTAAAAAATCAACAATTACTGAATAACTGACTTTTCAGCATTTATTTTTATTATTAGTCAACAATATTTGTAAATGGGTTTGCTTCTGTAGAGTTTTCCTTGTTTTTCTTTATTAAATATTTTTTAATTAAACTTTTATTTGACGTTTTTTGTTAAAAATGTTTTTCTTTATTAATGAAGTTTCGATCAATTTTGTGCGTATTTTGTAAGGTAAAAAAATAATAAAATTAATTGTTAAGAGAAATTTGGCACGGATAGAGTCAAAATATTGGAAACACACAAACATTTTGAAATAAAAGCAATATTGTACAGAAATTAATTTGTTATTTGGTTTTTGGGTTGTTTAAATGAACTTCTAGCTGACAGCAATTTTAGTTAACTGCGTGTACTGACTTGGCGACAACAAACCACCACTTCATCTAAACAATTAAAATCTCTGCAGTCTCATATAGAATTCTATTAGTAAAACCTACTTATGTGGCGAATTTTGTTGCTCTAAACACACAGAAAAAGCTCTTTAAAATTTCATTTTAAATCCTTCATATCATATGATAAACATTTTAGCATCATTAAGTTTTCAAAAACCATTTTAACAACAATTTAACCCAAATAAGTAAATTAAAGAAAAATGTGTGTTTTATTTTTAATCATTACATCTTATCACAAGCAGACAGATGACAAAACAGTCCCTTAAAACTATATAAAATTACCCAAAAAAAAAGAAAAATAATTAATTAAATTATTATATTTTGTATTAAAATAATATTTTTACCCTAATCATTCGAGCAGTAATAATTTTCCGGCAATAATGATGTGAAAAAGGCAAATTTTTTGTTTTTTTTTTCATTTAAATAAAATCGATGGCATGACACACACGCACAGCTAAGGTAAATAAAATATATTTCAATAACAAACAGACAAATAAGTAAGAAATTTGGAAAATAAAAATAAACAAACACACTTGTTGATGTTGAGAGAAAAAAATTTTTACTTTAAGTCAAATTGGCGGCCTATTAAAAATTTGTTTTTATTTTGCCTTCATTCCATAATAATTTCACTAATAAAGAAAAAGAAAAAAGTCTTACTCATTCTGAATATTTTTCAGTTTTATTATAAAAAATATCACCAACCACCCACAATCATTGTCGTTGTTTGTTGCCTTGACATAGACCTTCAATAGACGTTTATAACTATAGAAAATAAAAATTATATTTTTTCTCGTGTGTAAAACGAAACGAATATTTTCATGCGAAAAAAAAAAAAAGTAAATAAAAGAAAAATATTTTTAACGACATAAAATGCGAATAAATTTTTTTGTAACAGACCTGACCATATAAATAATAACATTTTGTGATATATATTTAAGTGTTTTACGTTTCAAAAATTTACTTTTTTATGCGGTGAATACACAGTATTTTATAGACGATACTAAACTGCATATTTGATAAGGATAACTAATTGTTACTGCTGAATTCCTACTAATTGACTAAAGCTTTAACATGTGTATATGTATATAAAATAAATAATGCTTAATCAAAATACAAACATTGAACTTTGTATTTATGATAAGAAGTATTTTTTTTTTGTTAGAAAAACAAAAATCACGTGAATCGCTTACGTTATTAATAATAATATTAATAAAATTGAGTAAAAATAAAGCTATTTTTCTGTTATTTTTATAATAAAAGCAACAAAAAAAGCGACAAAATAATCAATTTGCTTGTATTTAGTCATTCAATTCGAATATTATCGATTTTTATGGTTAATATAAACGTTCTTTAATTTTCGTAATCAGTTTATACTGATTATTAATACTAATTATGACATGTGATGCTTAAATAAACATATTTTAACGCATTTCTCTCGTGTTACATGATTTTGTGCATTACAAGTACATGCAATTAATAAAATAGAAAATTATTAACTTAAAAAACGATTAAAATGCCCATACGAAGCACTGTAGAGAACAAAAAAATGAACAAATTTTCTCTCAAAAATATTTATCGTAATAAATTTTTTCTACCATAGGAATTTCTTTTCGAAACATAATTTTGTCAGCAATTGAAACATAAATAAATAAACCATACACGCACACAAAATAATAATAATATACTTAAAAATACATCTTTAATCGAACGAGAAACAATTTTTTATTAGAAAATGTGACTGCCTAGTAATGAATAAAATAATAAAAAACCAAAAAAAAAATAAGAACAAACGATTGATAATGATGTTGTTGGTAGCGACAGACAAAAAAAAGAAAAATTCTTTGATATTCAAAAATTCACAACACATCGTTTAATATTAAAGGCAAAAATAACACAAAATTGACGACAACCACATTCTAGCATTTATCTTATTTAACGAAATAAAATAATAGAGAAAAAAAATAAATTTTTAAAACATAACAATTTAGAATCGTCCTAGTAAAGTTATCATCATCATCGTCATCACGATCATCCAATCTAAACACCAGCAATAAGGATTGTAGCTTTTTCTTTTTGTCTTAAATAAATATAAATTTAAAAATATTTTTCTTTGTTTATATATTTCGTTTAAGGACTAAAAGCACTCTACGACTATACCCAAAGATATTTATTTATATATTTCGTTTATTCGTTGTGCTTTTTATATATCTTGTTAAGCTTAGTCAGTGTTTTTTTTTTTTCGTTGATGCTTAATTTATATCTTTATGGATATTTAGTGAAACTTTTCTGATGGAATAATTTTATAACAAAAGCACAAATGATTAGAGATAAATTCTATTAATTTTTTAATGAGAAAATAAAATCGTACATTCATCGATAATATTTTCTTGAAAATTGTTACTATTTTATTTGCAAATTCATTAGCTGTTGATGTTACCACATGCAGCTTTAAATAAAAATATATAATAGAAGAAAAAACAATATAAAACATGCTGTGAAATCACAGCTTGTCACTGTTTGTAATGAATAAGTTATTTCTAACAAGACGATGTCATATAGACGATTAAAGTAATTATTTTATAATAATACAAGAGTATTTAAGTGGATTACACACTTTTATCGATTTAAACAGAATTTACTTAATTGATATTTATTTAATTTATTTAACACACAAAATACAATTAAATAATTCACGTTTTTTGTTTTTGGTTAACGGAAATATAATGATAAAAACATTATAATTAAGGATAAAGTGGGTTAGCAGCCGTATTAAAATCATAGAAAATTGTTTTAATTTTTGTTAGAATCTCAAATATAATAAATGTTTCGGATAATTTAAATAAGAACACACAACAGAACAACTAGTAGAAAAGATTTCTCATCTAAATTTATAATAAAAATAATAATTTAAAAGAAATTTAAGAATCCTTATAATTAACAATAACAGGATTAAATTTAACAAGAATAATAATGAAAGTATTTCTCGTGTATTATAATTACTTGACACGTTTTACATTAAATAAACGTATTTATATTAAGTATTTAATGATTTTCTATGTAACGATTTATATTTTTAAGTGTTTGACACTTTAAATAATTTTAACATAAAGAGATTTATATATTTCAGAATTATATCACAATTTTAATAAGAGAATTAATGTAGGGGATAAAGTGTTTCTGTTTTATTAGTTTAATATTAAAAAAAAATTAAAGACTGTATCTTTCAACCAACATATCACAGGCACAGTAGTTTCCTTATAAATCTTTAATAAAATTCATTATTATTCAGTTTTAACAATGATAAAAAATTCTACTTAAGTTAGACTTAGATAGCTTTTTCAACCAATAATAAAAATAAAATAAAGTGGTAACAAAAATACCTTAGTCAATTGGTGAAGAAACCTTAAACAATACCTGATTATAAAAGGTTAAATAAAAAATGTTTATTAAAGTAGATAAATTCTAAGAATTTTCACCTAAACTGAGTGTTTTTTTTTCCCTTCTACTATATAATACTTTTCAAACTGATATCGTTTAACATTTTAAAGTTTTATAATCTGCATTTATTTGTTATCTTATTTATATAAAAGTATCAACAGTAATAAAATATTCGAGAAAAAAGCACATAAAACAAGTTTTCTGAAAAGACTAAAAATTATGACAAAATTTTCAATTTTCCTTTGATCTAAGCAAAATTTGTGTGCTGTTTTCGCTGTTATTTTATTTTTTTTTCTAAAAATAAATAAAATCATTAATAAAACTAAACATACGCCAAAAATAATATTTAATATTAATTTTATTATTATTATTATTGAAGTAGTGATGAATGAATTTTGCATTTGGTTAGTTCTTTCGTTATTTTCTTTGTTATTTAATTTACTAAAAAAATATTATTTACCAAATTTATTATTATTATTTAACAATTATGATATGTATATATATATAAATATTTTAACAAAAGAACTAAATTTAGATTATTTATAAAGCGTATAATATTATTTGTATAAATATTTTTGATTATAAGAGAGAAAAAAATTATTATTATTAAGACGGAAAATCTAGTTAAGATCAGTTTTGTGTATAAATAATGAGAAAAAAAACTTAAATAATAATAATAATAACAAGAAAAGATTAAATAACAAATAGAAAAAACAAAATTAGAATAATAATAATAATAAAAACACACAGCAAGAATATAATAAGAATAAGAAAAAATAAAAATGTGTGAACATACAGAATAATAAACTAATTTTAACTAATTTTTATTTTACTTTGCCATTCTGTTGCTGCTGCTGCTGTTACTAGAAAATCATCATCGAAAATAAAGTTTTTTTTTTCGTTGTTGGTCAGACAAATAAAAGATGAAAAAGTGCTAAAAAAATCTAATGAATAAACATAATAAAAAAGCTCTAATTTCCGCTAAGTAACCAATATGTTTTCATTAAAAAATAAACTTTCTTGCTACGTTCTATAAGCTATTGTTGCTGGTTGATGATTTATTTCTTAAAGGGAGATTGTTCGCTGCTTTTTTATTTTTTCTAAGGAACATTAAGGACTTTGTTTTGTTATTTTTTATTTTTTTATTATAAATAAAAAATTGCAAACACTTTATTGAAGAATTTCTTTTTTATCTGATACAAGTGGTTTCTCTTCTGTGCTTTTTTAAAAAATTCTTAACAAAAGCATATTTGAAAGTACGTAGACTAAATGAATAAACTCAGACATCTTAGTTAAGTAATCTTAAAGTACAGAATTAGTGTGTATTATTATTTAAATATCAAAGCAAAACCATAAACACTGTATGATTTCTTTCTTATTTTGGTTTCACCGGTTACAGCCTCAGTAACTCATCTTTACCAATCCGTATTGATGTTAAACAATACAACGAGAAAAAAAAAATAGAATAAATAATAAATGGTTCAAAAAAGGTTGTGCAAAGGTTAGTAAAAACTTTCTAAAGGTCCAAAAGGGCTCAAAAATGGTTCATCGGTTCACAAACATTTTAAAATTTAAACAAAGAAATTTTATTAATAAGAATTTTTACAAAATAAACGAAATAGCCATCAAAACCCAACGAAAACTGTATTACCAAATAAACTAAAGCTTTACAAAAAAAAAAGCACTAAACACATAGCAAGGACTTTATTAACAATAATAATCTAAATAGAGATGTTTATTTTTATTTTTTATACTACTTTAAATCTAAATCCATGAAAATTTTCATCACTAAATCCTTTCTTTTTTTTTGTTAAATATTTAAATACTTAATGTTAATTATCACAGGATAAGAAAACATTCTTGTTAAAAAATTGTAATTAATTTATCTAGAAATTATTTGTGCGTTCATTAAGAGAAAATACAGTTTTAAATAAATATTTAAATTAAATTCAATGTAACTGGATTTAAATTTCATACAGAAATTCACAATATTACATAGAATCTTGAAATAATTTCCATAGAAATCTTCAATTAAAGGAACTCTTTAATACCATTAATACTCCTACATTTTTATTATTTATAAAATAAAAAAATAAAATCGATTTTTTAAATGAAAAACCATTTATAGAACCTTAAAAGAAATATTTTCCAAGGATAAGAAATTTTCTTTTTAATTAATTTATAAATAATAATTGGATTTTAATGTTGTTTATGGATGATGAAATTTATTTTCTATTTGTTAAAAGTTTGATCAGAGATTAGTTAATTGAAGAAAACAATTTCTATGTGGTTTTTTATTTAATGGTATTTACCATCGACCATAAACTATTTATGTGTTAATTTATAACCTTTTGTGTGTTTAGTTTTCTTCTTTTTGTTTTGATAACTTTTTTAAGCTACCTTTTTGCTTGTTTTAGGAAAATTATCTAACGTCGCACTGTGTAGTATTTGAGCTGTTGTTTCTTTTCGTTTAGAATTTAATAAATAAAATATATATTTATATGTCATCGTTTAAAATAATTATTCTTTTATTTACATATATTATTATTATTATTCGGTTTAGTATTTTCTATTTTTAAATAATTACAACCAGACGTTAATACAAATTTCTACTTTTACTATGGATTTTCTACTTCTTCTATGCATGTAAAGAAATATTATTATTATTCTTTTCTTTTATATTTTTCTTTGAAATCATTAGATGTTGATGTTAGGCAAATTGTTTTTTCTACTTAAAAATTTAAATACAAATAAAATATCATCTACTATGTAGGAATTTTCCATTTATTTTTGTATTATTTCTGATTTTTTAAACAAACACACATAAAGCATATACAGAGTTTTCTTTCAACGTTTGTTGTTTCTATTCTAAGCATCTTTTTTATTTATTTATTTTTAAATTGGTTTTATTATTTTTAAACAAAAAACAAGACAAAATGAAAAATAAAATAAAATTATTAATATTAGTCATTTTCCTTCCTATGAAATTGTATCGTTTCGGAAAAACAGTAAAGGTTTTCGTATAAAAAGCAAAATGCTTAAAAAACCTGTGCACGGTTTTTTTTTTTGATAACATTAGGAATTCAAGTGTTTCATCATTTTTGTTTTGTTTACAAGGAACTGTTTAAAGAGTCTTTAGGGAAACACTAAGTGTATTAGAAACATTATTCATTTCCTTAAAATTAATATATTTCACTGCTTTATGTATAAAAGATGTACTTTCTTATTTGATAAGGAAAAAAACGAATTTATTTACTTTTATCTTTAAAAATCTTTAACATGTACTTTGGGAGCATTGCTCTTGTCTTTAAAATGATAGAAATTTAGTCACTTTTTAAACTTGAGATGTTCTAAAAAGATACTAATATAAATATGATCACTAAAAACAGTTCATTTCCTGAGTATCATCTTGAACAAAGTATTTTTTGTAAAAAGCAAGAGAATTTCATCATAATTTTGCGTTGAAATAATTTAAAATTTGTCTTAAATTCAAGGCAAACGATAGTACATTATAAAAATTAAATTAGTCCTTTCAAAAATAAATTAAATTGTTTACCGTAACACCGTAATCACATCGATTAAATAAAATGAATTAAATTACATGCGTTAGCACTTACTTTTGCAACAAAATAAAACCAACTTTATCGATTTTTCTACCAAAAATTTTTAACGAAATTATCAACGAAAAAAAGGAAAATTTTATTAAAAGTCTTTACTGTAAATATTTATTTATTTTTATTATTTAAATTTCATAGAAAACGAAAAACCATCAACAGAGAAATGTAGCGAAAAGAAAACCCGAAACGTTATTAGTAAGCAAAAAATAAAATTGTATTTATATACAGAAAATAAAATGTTAAAATTTATGTTATTCGATTGTAAATTAAATTTATATTAATTTGCCAAAAAAAAAACCGAGCTGGTAGACAATAATAATGTTATTTAAAAGAAAAGAATAAACTGAAGAAAATAATCACATAGAAAATATTGCTAATAACTTGTTAAAAGGAATGAAATAATTTTTATTTAATTAAATTAATTATTTAAAGTGAAATTTCGTATAAATTGAATTGAACAGTTGATTATACAGAACTTTAATACAAAACTCAGCTGATTTAAGATAAATTTCCATAAGATTAGAATTATTTTTAGGAAGAAATTAAAACTTACAAAAGAATGAAATACAAATTACAAAATTAAAAGAAAAACACAACGATAGTGCACAAAATAAGAAAACTCTACTGTATTTGCGTACGAAAAAATAAAATTTCATCAATAAATAATAACATCAAAAAATAAATGTATTTTTCAAAATAATAAATTTTCTATAAACACTTATTTCCTTCCTACGTATATGTTTTTCTAATTCTATTTCATCATTAATATAATTAAAAATACACTTTTTTTATTTTTGCATGTAAACAACAAGTGAAATAATATAAAACGGAAAGCAAAATGTAATTATATTAAAGTTATAAATAATAAATAATATTGTAGAAGGATATGCAAGATGTTTATCTAAATGCTTTTAATTACTTTATAAAGTTTAATTAATTGGGTTTTGGCTTTTATTGTAAAAAGTTCTTCTGTATAATTGATTGACACATTTGCTATGCTTTAATCGCACATTTTCTGTGGTTTGTGTCTGCGATACATTCATGCAAAACTCAATTGTAATCAATGGTATCAGTGACAGTATTTCATGTTTAATGCAATGCTTAACCAATTATATATTATTTTAAGATGAAAATAAATATTATAAATTTTTATTTAAACTTACTAAAGCATCACTTAAGAAATTTGTGTTTTTAAGTAAAAAAAATTCAATAAAAGAAAGAAAAAACCCATTAACTCATCGTACTGATTAGCTCTTTTACTTTGTAAATCAGACAAAAAAAATATAAGATTATTACGTAAAAACGTTTAATGTTTTCTTATTATTTTTTTTCTTTTTCATTATAAAATCATGAAAATTTAATTTACATTAACCCCATGAAAATCTCTTTCAATGAAATTTTCTTTATATCTGCTTTTACTATGTAAATTCATAATAAAGAAAAATTAAAAAATCCATTAAACAAAGCTACGATCTATAAATTTTTGCATAAATATTTAAATAATAAATTTTACATAAAAAAATCATTTAAATTTGAAAGAGGAAAAAAAAATGAAGAAAATATTGTAATTTTATTATATTTTAATTTAATTTATTTGTCATTAAATAAAATTATTTAATTACTTTATATTTTTTCATGCAAAATATATAAGTTTCTATCTTTTACCAAAACATATGAAACAGTGACATGTTTATTTAGTTATTAGTGTGCCAAAATGTAATGTAATATTTATTTATCTTTTTTTGCTTTTAAAAGAGATAATTAATTACTTTTTTTGTTAAACGTATTGTGAAGATATGCTTATTACAATAAAATTATATTTAATAAACTACAAAAGATGCAATTATAATCATTAAATTGATTAAGAATAAACATGCTAACCTAATTTTCATATAAAAATCTTATAATTCTTATTTAAAAATTATATATATATAACCAGAGACAGTGCATTCTGTCTGCATGTTAAATTTAAAAAATAATTACTGACTTTTGACATTTACTAATCAATTTATTATTTCTTTAGATTATTTAATTACAAAATAAAAATTAATCAATTTTAAAATAACGACAAAAATAGACATTTGGTGATAATAATTTTATATTTATAAATTTATACGTTGATTGACTTTCTTTTAAATAAAATTAACTATTTATATGCGATTTTTATATATATTTTTAACATATAGAATAATTATTTATTCATGTAATTATCGACATTCAACTGTGAATATAATTAACTATTTGAAATATGACTGATGTGTGATATTACAATGAGTAAATTTGTTAAACTCATTTATTATTTCTTATCAATTAAAAGTCTATCATCACGTTTTTGATAAACTAAACAGATAAATAGTTTAAACTAATTGATAATTTTATTTTTATCAAACTGAGTAAACAGACAACGCGATCAGCATTATAACTATAAATTATTAATAAATTAATTAATTAACTAAAAAATTAATATTAAGATCACAGCAACCAATTATTAAAATTAAATTAAATTAAAGAAACAAAAACACAATTCAAATTTAGAAAATTGCATTGTTGACTCTCTAAAATGATTTAAAATTATTAAGAAAAAAAAAAATTAACTGAGTGAAACTGAGTTATGAGTGAATTTTTATCCAATTTTCTTTAATAAAACTTTTCGGGTATTGCAAAAATAATACTATGCAGGATAAAAAATAAAAGATAACTCAAATTTTTGTTTCACCATTGGTCACTGGATACCTCATATATAGTGTTAAAGATTCTCACCCGCTCGACTAAACTTTCAGCTCGTCTAGCAAATGATAAACGTCTTTCCTGTGCCGATGTCATTTTTAATGATAAAAATGTTTTTCTTCTTTATTCTTTTGATGGAAATAAAATGTATACGCTGTGAGTAAGTCACACAAATTAAAAATTAAAACAAACAAACACAAATTTGGTAATCCCTTTACTTATTACTTTATTGCTTTTAATGTAGGAATAAAGAAAAAAATCAACAAACACTTTGGCTCAGCAATAAATATTATTAAAAAACTAAATAAATATAATGTACGTAATAAATCCTTCTTATTTTATATATTCTTTTATTATTTATTCACTTTACACTTTTATTTATTTCTTATAACTTTCTGTTGCGAACTTTAACACTCCTTAAAAAAAAAATATAATAAAAATTAATTAATTAGCATAGCAATTACACGATTTAGTTTATTATTTTTTTTAATTAAATGAAATAAATAAAACAAAAACGGATAATCTTCATCAGACAGATTGACTATGGAAAAACCACTGTCTGATTTTAAGTAAAGAAGAAAAAAAATTTAAGAATTCTCTCATTTACTTGTTACAATGAAAAACGACGACCACAACCACATTTTTATATAAAAGAAAATCAGTGAAAATTTATTTAATTATAGATTATTTGTGTTCTAATTTGTATTATTTTATTCCTTCATGAATATTATACTCTTAGACTTGAACTGACTTGGTTAAATTAACTTTTTTCTTCTTAATATTTTATTTTAAACAATAATCATTTACACTTCATTAATATTAAAATAATTAAATAATATATGTATGTATCTATATTATTCTAAGAATAAATAAAATACAACACTGTGCCCACTATTTTTTAAAAATACTATAATAACCGCGATTAATCGAACAATAAACGAAGTGTTTTTTTGCTTTCTTTAAATCTATTTTTTTATAATTTGTTCCGTTCGTTTTTAAGTTGCATTAGTTATGTCTACGAGACATAAATTCTTCTTGTGTTTATTATTATTATTCTTTTTTATTTATCTATTTTAAAAACTATTATTAAACGCGTCCGAAGAAAATTATATTTTATTTCTTTTCACTAGGAATGAATATACGAATTGTTTTACTAAACGTTTGGTTAAACACTTGAAAACAAAGTAAAATATTTCAACGTTTCTTAGAAAAAATAAAACAGAAACTTAAGAATTACTTTAGCACAATTCTGCAACTTTTTTAACTTGTTTACCCACCGCACAGGATATTGTTTTTTTTTTTTTTTTGTTTAATGTGTTAAAGGAAGCGTCGTTTTTTTATTTAATGAAATTTTCGTCTAACATCAATTTTAATAAGGATATAAAAATTATTTAAATAATAAATAAACTCTTGGTAACAGACCTATGTATGTTTTTTGCTTTTACGACAAAGACAATTTCTTCATCATTTCGTTTATTATTTTCTTTATTCGTATAATAAATAAAATCAAGAAAAAAAAAAACGTCCTAAGCTAACCTAATTTGTCGGTTTCAATCATATTAAATTTCATAAAATATTCTATATAAAATTTATTTATTTTTTGCTTTTTCAAATGTATTAATAACAGAAAAATATTTCTAACAATTAAAATTCTATTGTTGAGTAATTTTTGGCATAAAAATTAATTTTGGCAAAGAATAGAATAATCCTTATGTAATCTCATAAAATAAAAATATTATTATTATGATTATTTTTACAACAATAATATAAAAACAAAAAACGAAAACAAATCGATGATAAAATTTATAGAAAAATAAATTTCTTATCAATAGATTTTTTTTTTTTGGAGAACATAAATATTTTTATTTTCAAACTCTTTGTTTTTACGATTGATTTTGCTACTTTCTTGTTCTCAATTTTTTTGTTGCGTTCTTTATGCAATAATTATGGAATTAAATTACTTAATTTTAAAGAAAAAGAAACGAAAAAATCAATTTTAATTACTAGGTTATCACAGATAGTAAAACTGTTGCAATTCTTTGTCAGACAGGAAAATGAAAATAAAAATTACTACACATCCTACTTTTCTATTATTACTTTAACAACCAGAATAAAAATTCGATTATTGTAGATAAATTTCCGGTAAAAGTCTTTCTTGTTATTCACTAAATACTTTGTTTAAATTAAAATACGTTTTTACTGTAGAAAACTGACTTTTTCCACAATAGAAAATTAATCACCAAAAATTATTTTATACCTAACCTACTGCAAATAATTAAATAAAAAAATAATAAAGAAAATTAAAATAACTTGATAAAAATAATTAATTTTTAATTATAATGAAAAAAAAAACAAGTAAAATTCTTTTTCTTTAATTAATCCTAATTTAACCACAACAAAGTGTTTACCGATTATCGGCGTCACAGATTTCGCTTAAATTAAGACTATTGTTGGTGTTATTTTGTGTTTTTTTTTTTATTAATTAAAATAATTAAATTTTATTAATTAAAGAAAAATAAGAAAAAAAGTTTTTTTTAAATCGTTTTAGTTTTCTTGCAAAATTATGTTACTACGTAAAATAACACACCCAATTCAGCTTAAGCTAATGATATTAAATTAAATTATTTATTTTTATTGTTTCGTTTTTTCTTTTTTTTTTAAAAAAAAAGATAAATATTTACGAATTTTTCTATGTATATTTAATTAACATTTATCTAAGTATTAAAAACACACAAAAAAGGATTAACAGCTTAAACACAGTTTTTTTCGCTGGTAATTTAATAATAATTAAAAACCCTTTAAATGTCTTAAAATTTCTTTAATTAAAAAACAAGAAAAATCTTAACAACAGCGAATAGTTCTTTTTAATTTATTTGCACAGTGGTTTTATGGTCGTTTGGTTTGCAACGCACTTTATCAATCACAAATTTCAGCAAAGCACATAATTTATAATTAATTATAATTACACAAGAAAATCTAATAAACTTAATTCACATAAAAAAAAATATAACAAAAATAATTTAATTAACACATTTAATAAGAAAAATCACTAAAAATTTTCTTTTAATTTTTTCTCTTTTTAATCAAAAATATTTCAATTTAATTTATAAAAATTTTTCTTTAAAAAAAAAACCAAATTTGTTCCTTCGATTAAATATTTCATACTGTACATGCAATGTATATTAAATTTTATTTTATAATTTTAGTTTTCTAAATAACATTTTATTTTATTTCTCTATTTTCAATCGTTTTGTGCGACTGTAGTAGGATACATATATGTTCGTGTATATATGTTTTATATATGAATAAAGATTAAGAGTTGGAAAAATAAAAAATAAACAGTATAAATAATAATAATAATAACACACAAAATAAGAATAAATAAAAATACAAATACAAAACATAACAGTAAAAAAAAAAGAAAAAGATTTTGTAAAGAGTAGTAGAAGTGAGTGAAAATAAAATTAATTTAATAAAAATAAATTTAGTATGTTGAACTAAGAGATATATACAGTAGAGGAATTATAAAGGCGACTTAATTAAATTCGTGTATGTGTGCCAAAAAAAATAAATTAAAGAATAAAAATTATAATAAAATTAATAACAAACTAATACACTGTTGGTACCATTATTCATGATAATTTCTTAATAATATTAATTAATTAAGAAATTATAACATAAAACAATAATAAATACATTTTAAATAAAAATTTAAAACAAAAAATGATTAATCATACATTTACTTATTTATTACTTTCTAAATACGAATGATTGATAATAGTGAATAGAAAATACTTTACTACTTTTATAAAGATTATTGTAGATTAAATAATTAATTCAATTAGTATTATTAAATAATTATTTAAGCTTTTAAGAATATTAACAACAGCAGTAGAAAGCCCTTACATAACACATTTATTGATAAAATTTACAAATCAATAGATATTTGACATGATTTATTCCTTAAACGATTAAACATTTCCATTGCTGATTACAAGTGGAGGCGCCTAATACATTAAAACAATAAAAAAAAGTAATTATTCTGTTTTTCCTACATTATTATAATTATTTCTGTTTTTTGCTTTGTTTTTTACCTTTATGTTTCTTCTTTATTCAGTATAAACAAAGCAAAAAATTATTTTTAAATATTTAATCTAATCTTTAAGTGGATTAAACTTGTTTTCCAGATTAAAGAAAAATATTTTTATTTTATAAACAAAAGGTTTGTATCTTGAATACTTGCAGTTATGACCAGTTGCATATATATTTATCATTATCTGTCATCATTCGCTTTTTCTACACTTTATCTGTGTTTATTAATTATTTATTTCAGTTATTTTAATGAAATTACACTTAAAGCATTGTTTTAAAAAACAATTTATCTAAAAAAAATGTAATGCAATTATATATAATAATTATATTGCTTCAATGTATTACAATTTTATATTCTAGGCTATATTTTTCATTTTTTGTCATACACAAAAATATAATGTATTTTTTCAAAACTGAATAACACAAAATAAACCTTGTTAATGCTGTATACAATATTATTATTATAATTTTAAATAATAACATTTGTTGAAACTTTGTTTATTCTTCTTGTTATTATAATTATATTTTTTATATATATTATTTCTCTCTGTACTGTACAATACAAGTGATAACAAGAAATGTACATAAGTTTTTCGTTTGTGCCAATTTCATTATTTTTATTTCAATAGATTTACTTAAATATAATATTTTTTCTTATTTTTTACTGAAATTAGTATAATTTTATTTAATAAAATAATATATATTTTAAAAAATAACATTAAACAGTATTTTTTATGTTATTTTTACAAAATTATGTTTATGAAAAGTTTTTTTTTCTTAAAATGAGTTAAAAAAGTTAAGACATGAACCAGTTATTACTTAATCGTTGCTATTTAAAATAAAGAATAACAAAGTAGGCGATGCAACAAATGGTATCGACACAACACTGTCAATTGATTAACCAGAGCGATATATAAACAAAAAATAAATACATAATCTTAAAAATTTATTTTCTAATTTGCTTAAGGAAAAAAACTGTCAATAATTTTCTTTTGTAATAATTTTAATAATTTAATTTCTTATATAAATTATCCTAATTGCAATGGAGTTTAATATGGAAACAATTGAGAAAACATTAAATTTAATGAATGATTATGATAATTATTGTAAAACAGCATTAAATAATAGAGATTATATTAAAACACCAGAAGAATTTATTAAACGAAATGTTTGTGATCAAGTAATTATAGTTATTATTTATCTAATTATTAATTAGTTAGTTACTTCCTCTGTGGAAACTCATTAAGTTTAACACATTTAAAAATTGTTTAATAATTTTATAACCAATTTAACAATTTAATTAATAATTTATTTATCCTTTCTTTAGAATATATTTGTTGATAATATTAATGAAAATTATGTGGAGCTTTTTTTAAAAGTTTATTTAAATAAACAATTTTTATTATTAATTATTGAACATGGAAAATTACCAAGCACTAATATTTTATTAAGTATATAATTATTATTATTTTATATTTCTAATTAACCTTTTGCGATATTGGTGTTTATCATATATACATAGTTCAAAGTGATTACTTGTTGTCACGTTAAATAAGTTAATTAACGTATTTACGGATATACACACCGCAAAGGGTTAAAAATGATTAAAAAAAAACTATTAAATACTAAAATCTAATTTCATTTTAATAAATAAAAACTAAAAATCAAATTTAGTACTTTTATATATTTTGATATTTAGTTTAACAAGGAAAATGAGCACAATATTTTTGGATATAATGAAAAAATTTCTAAAGCCAAGAACCCAGGGAAATCTTTTATTATTATTTAAACAGAAGAATTTTTTAACAATTTTATCAATGAAAGGTGCCCAAGTATATGATATACATTATGTGAATAGTGTTATTGTTGTTGCGGCTAAAGAACGTTTAATACTGGTAAATACTTTGTTAATTATTAACCAAAGAAAACATAAAAACAACATTAAGATATTTATCTGTTTAGTTTATTAGTTGCTCATAGTATTTTATTTGTATTTAATTAATTGTATTATTATTATTATAATTATTATGACCTGTTTTATGTTATGTACTGTGTTGAGACAATGAATTTTTATTAATCAAAATACTATTGGATAGAGTTCAAGGCTGTACTATACACTGTGCTTTGTTGTCTTCTAATGCTTTGTTATTTTCATATTTTTATATATAATTAAACAATTAGATGTTGTAATTAGAGTATATTAATTTATTAAACAGTCTTATAAGGCGTGGTTTTTATTTATTTAATGAATAATAATAAAAAAATATATATTTTTAACGAATTGAGAGTGAATTGATATGTAATAAATTTCCACCTTTTTAATAAATTAATTTCTGTTTGATTAGAGAAAACTTGTGATTTTATTAGATGTTTGTCATGTAACATCTCTTCAGCGTTTCTCATTGCAAAATAAAAATTTCTGCTTTATCATTTCTTTGATAAAAAATCACTTAAACAATTTAACACAACATTAAACTGTTGTTTGATTAAAGAAAAACTATACAAGTGATTATAAATCACCGATTAACATCGCATTTTTCAAGTGGTTAAAGAGATTATTGCTTAAAGTCACGCAATTTGAATATTACAATGATGATTTGCTAATGTTTGTTATTCCTGTTTGCATTCATTTAATTTATTCTTTTATTACTTTCGGCTATCGTTAAGCTTTCGCTTTGAATTATTTATTTAATGTATCATTTTTTTTGCAGATTCAGGAGTTACATGATATATTGAAAAAATTTTATTTAGAAAAGAAATTAGAAAAGATAATTCCACTGACACAACCAGTTGATCCAAATTTTCAAAAAGTTCAACCAAAAGTACCAATGAGTAATTAATTCTTTAATATTTGTCCGTATGTGTTTTTATTATTTTAATTATAGATACATGTGCAGTCTCTGATTGTGATATTAAACCAGTGAAATCCTTAGAGAAACAACGTAAAATTATCGATGATAATGAAGTGATAAAAAATAATTTATTAGTTGAAAAGGCAAAAAATCAAGTATCCAGTCGTAGTTTATTAGAGACGACAAAAAATTGCAAAATAAAATGTGCAAATGCAAAGAAATCAGAAAAATATATAAAATTGGTGGAGAATATAAAAAAGGAGCGCAATGATGAAATCATTAAAAGCAAATTTAAACAGAAATTGATAAAAAATATGTTTGTATACAATTAAATTTAAATCAATTAAATACGAAATACACGACCACCCAATGTCTATTTATAATTAAACATTCACACTGTGCAAGGGTGCAAACTGATTCTATAAAAATTCTTTTTTGCATTTTATTTTAGTCATTCAAATACATCAACGACAATAATTAAGAAAAATATGGCAACGGTATTACGTGATGGGGCCAGACTTAATAAAAATATAAATGTAGCATCGAAAATGATAATTGATTTATGTGCTGGATGTATGGATCCATTGGTAATTGATAAACTAATGAATGAGACACGTGAACAGCGACAAGAATTTGAAATGCAAGAGATTGAACGAAAACATTTATTAGGTTTGTTAAGTATGGAGGATGCAAAATTGGCGAAAATAACATTAAAAAAACAAAATCAGGAGAATGCATTACAGGTGAAACAAGAAAGTTTAGAATTGGAAAAACAATTATCGATGTTGCGTCAGGAGGAAGAAACAAAAATAAAAATTTTAGTACAACAGAATCAGTGTTTAATCGAGAATGTTAAACTGGCACAGAAAAATGTGCTGAAATCAAAGCGTAAAAAGGCAAAAATGATTGCGAATGAATCAAAATTATTACAAAAGAAAATAATTGAGGAACGTCATCAGGAGTTGGAGCAAAAAATCGATTTAATACGTCAGATACGTTTATTAGAGCAATTGAATCGTGACAAGGAGGCAAATAAACAACCGAAAACCACAGATAAATATCAATTGACCGGTTATAAATTTATGTATGAAATGTCCTTGGAACAATTAAAAAATAATTTGATGACATTACGTACGAATATAGAGAAACAAATTGAGAAGCGACGTTCCGAAATTAAAAGTGAACATGATCGACAAAAAACATTATACAATAATACATTGAGTTTAATTGAAAATCATAAAAATGTGACTAAGACAATTAGCGGTAAAACGAGTAAAACAAAACAATTAATTATAACACCTGATATTATAGAATTGCGTAAGAAATTAGAGATGAAACGAAATGAATTGAATAAAATGGACGTTTGTGTTTCAAATTGTGGCGGTTGTGGTGATCATGATTTATAAAAAAATTGTTATCATTTGTTTATTTATTTATTATTAAAACTGTTGTTGATCTTCATCTTCGTTGGTACTCTATTTCTAATAAATAATTTATTAATCTTAATAAAGCTTTTATTTACTCGTTAATCTTGTCTTTAAGAAAAAAAAATCATTTATTTATTTATTGATAATGAGAAAAGAATGGAAATTCGTACATGGAAGTGTACTTGTGTGTTAGAAATTACCCAAATTGATGAATAAAGAAATGAAAAAAAAAATGAATTTAATTTAATTTAAAAATCTTTTGTGCGTGGATTTTGTTCTTTTTTTTTTTTTGGGTATTATTAAAAAAAATTAAATTATGCTGCGCATAGTAACGTGAATTAAATATTTTAATGCTCAAAGTACACATGATTCGTTTGTAAATTAATTATTATTATTGATTTTGATTATTTAAATAAATTGAAGCGTGTCTAGATTAATGTTATCGATGGATTTTGGTAATCGTCATATTATTTTAAATTATTCCAAGTGCACAGTAGTTTCTAACAGTGTTTTACATTAATAATAATTATTTATTCCCGTTTGTTTTTTTTTTTTGTTGATTTATTATCATCCCAGAAATATAAAGGTTGATTTATAACGTTTACCGGAAAAGATGTAATTCCTGTAAGCTTTATCGTTAAGAACAAAATATATTTTACACTTACTTTTGTTTTATTATCCCAATTTCACTATGCATCGTCCAATATATATTATATCCCGTATATCCAACGACAGGTTTTTATCGATCAATGGCATAAGACTTCACAGGAATATTTATACTCAGTCAGGGTGACAATCCTTTAAAAGCATCATTTTGTCGCTTCAAAATTATTTAAATCATGTAATCATCCCATTATAATAATTATATTATTTTTCTGTAGAAATAAAAAAAAAATTTTTAACAATAATATTAATAATAAGTAATAATTAAAGAAAATTATTTAATCAAATAATATAAAAATAACTCGTGATAACTAGTTTCGTCATTTATATATATATATATTTATTTAAATAATTTTTATTCATTAATCGCGTACAACAGTAGAGCAACCATCATCTATAATTAGTTTATTTATTTATAAGTAATTGATCTTTTAATTATTTTATTTTCTTTGTGTGTATTGTGTGTATAGTGGAAATTAATAAGAAAAATTAATTATTTCATACATTTTTCCGGCTATAGATTACTGTTGGCATTTTTTAAGTGTTAATTTCTGGCCTTTTGGGGACAATCAACACATCTAAGAATAAATTCACAAATTATAAATGTTTAACTTTAATTCACATTGCGATTAAACCGTTTTATTTTTTCTAATCTTTTTATTAAGATAAGAAATGTATTCAATTTTTATTTTATTAATTATATTCAGTTATTAAAAATCTATTGCATAAAGATGACAACGAAACGCTGTTTTAATTATGAAAAGCCAATAATTTGTTATAATAATAAAAATATAATATCTAATAATGCATTATATGAAGAAAAACGTGCAAATGCATTAAGTGGTGATAAAATAAATGAGATAATTGTGGAGAAAAAATCAGCAGAAGCATGGCAAATGAAAATAAATGATTTATGTCGTGTTAGTCTACTTGACGGATCTCAGGTTTGTTTATTCATCGCTTGTCACTTGTTTTTTACTTTCATTTGTTTGAAATTAATTTAGGTTGGAGACATGAATTTTTGGAATTTACATAATACTGAAGAATGTTTTTATTCTGGTAAAACTAGACAGTTACATTCGTCTCATTTAAAAGTTTATGATCATCTCTGGAGTTGTTTGCCATTTCTTAATAAAATGGCAACATTTGTCAGTGATTCCTTAAGTGACTACGGTATTGATAAGGATGGTGGTTCTCTGCATGATGTTATCGGTACTAGATGCGATCAATACACATACAAATTGATTACGGGAGAAAAGTCTACGGGTAGTTGTCATTATTATTTAACGGAAGCGATAAGAAAATATAATTTAACGGAAAGAAATGTTCATGATGTGTGGAATATTTTTATGCTCACCGGATTCACTAGGGTAGAGAAATTATTCATTTTTCATTGGTTTTGTTTTCATGTTTCTTTGTTCCTAGGATACAAATCAGTACTTTTGTAAACCGAGTCCAGCTAGAAAGGGTGATTTCATCGAATTTATCGCTGATATGGATCTAATTGTGGCATTAAGTGCATGTCCACAAGGTAGCTAAAAAGAAAATGTATTTTTTGAAAAAAAAATTTCAATATTTACCATATTGTTTAAGGTGATGTTTCAATTCAATGCGGTCAAAAAGTTCCAGACGACAAATGTCATCGACTTGGTGTTGAAATATTTCGGCCAAGAGAATAAATTCCAATCAAAAAAAAGTTGATAGTCGACCGTGACAGGACTCGAACCTGCAATCTTCGGATTCGAAGTCCGACGCCTTATCCATTAGGCCACACGGTCTTGTTATTTACCCTTAAACACTACACACTTTTATAATGAATTTCATCCCCATTTAAAATCAATACATAACACCACATGGTATATACATGCTGATATGGTGAATACAAGCACTGACAACAACCGTTATATATTTACTCTACTAGTATTACTTACTAATCATGAATGATAGAATTTCTATCATTTTTGCTTACTAATTACTTACTATTAGTTTTTACTTACTAATATACATTATATATTTTAGTATATTTATCAATAAAGTTTCTTTTATATTTAAATTAAATTAATTAATGATATAAATAAGTTAAGTAGCAAACCAGCTTTGATATATTGTAGAGTTTGTAGACATGCCCGGCCAAATATCTGACTATTATTTAAAAAAAGAAAAACTTTGACAGCTAATCAACACGAATGCCAACGTGACAAAATAAAAGTACACACACGTATATATTTTGGTAACAAAAATATTTGTAATATTTGACAGCAAAAAAAAAAAATATTTTATTTTTTTTCAACGTGTAAATTTCTTAAAACAAAATTTAAGTGCGAATATAAACGTATTTATTAATGTTAACGATTGTCCTATCGATAAATTGAATGAATTTGCTTTTGTGAAAAATATATAGATAAATAGATTTTATGATAAAATGGCATCACGCGGTGGACCAATGATCTCTGGAACTGATGGAGCTGATTTTCAGCATAGGCAACGTGTTGCAGCTCATTATCAGTTGAGGTAAATTAATTTAATCATTGCAGATATTGTGAACACAACACATTCATTCAGGGAATATTTATCAGTTTTCATTTGAATATAAAAAAATCCGGCAAAATGCCAAACGTTAATTAATATTTATGTTAATGAAATAATTTTTGATAATCAATAGGAGAATAAATCCTGTCTATTATTTAAATATTTTTCTTTCTATTTTTAGTGCACTTTGTAAATCACGACTAAAACACTGTATCTTCTTTCATTATTTACTATTTTTTGCAATGTTAGCAAAATTAACATCCGATATATTGGATCGTTTAGATATATTTGTGTTAGAAATTGAAGAGTTGCAGGTGCCACAACCATTATGGTGGGAATATATATGGTGTGCATCAATATTAATGACATTCATCGGTTTATCAGCAGCTAAGGGAAACCGTAGTCTTGATATGAAAAAATTTATGATTGGAATAATTGTGTTGGGTATCTTGCCACTATTATATTGTATATTTTATTATTTTCGTGATGCCATCGATTATATAACATTAGACGAAGATACTGATATTGATGATACAGAAATTGTTATCTGGCAGGTAATTATCATTGAATTATTTCTATAATATTTTTTTAAATATCAAATGTTATAAATTATTACAGGGATTACCATACGGTTTATGCTGGTATGGATTTGCATTGATTGCATTACAAGTTCATGGTTTTTCTTTGTATTTTGCATGGAATTTGGTGAAAGCTTGGCGTTCTAGGGGCGGCGTTAAAAAAGCTCAATAGATTTTTATTGATTTCAATTATATAATGTTTTAAAAAGAATTTGAATTTTTTTTAATCGGACGAGGAAATAAACGTTAACGAATAACAAAATTATAAAAAAGAAAACAATGCTCAATTTAAAAGAATTTATTTTTTAAAACGGTGACGAACTTTATTCTCCTTTTTTTTCTTTTCTTTTTATTTTTTACAAATTGTAATTAATTTAATTAGTTTAATTGACGATAATACGTGGACAGGACATAAAAAATGTCCAATGTTACATTGTCATTCTCGTTTGAAATTTACCTTTTGTTTGTTGTTTTTCTTTCTCTTTTAATTTAATTAATTTATTATTGCTGTTAGTTTTATTATTCATAAATAATGAATTAATTTTAATCAATTGTTGTTACATAAGTTAATATTAAATAAATTAAAAAAAAAAAAAACCTAAAAGAATAATATTTTTAGAGCTAAATAGAATTAGCATGTAAAATCACCCATAAATTAATGAAAAAAAGAAAACTAAAATCACAATAAATGGAAAGAAAGAATTTTTTTGTTGTGACAAAATTGTGCCTAAATGTTACTTAAAAAATAATAATTATTAAATGAATATAAGAAGAAAATAATTAACAAAAAGGAAACTAATTTACAAAGTAAAAAAGAAAAACTCAAGCTTAAAAGGATAAGCGTTTTATTCACAAATAATAACTTAGTTTCCTTTTTTTTCTTTTAAAATAATTATTAAGAAAACACACTTTCATTGCATAATGTTTAATACAAAAAATAAATAAATAAAACGTTAATTCAGCTTCATTATTAAACACAAAACACCTAATCACATCCACATATATATATATTTAAAAATTAATCACAAATTGATAAAGACACTGCCTTGTATTGTAATGAAAAAAAGAGGAAACAAAACTAATGTCTGATTTTTTACCAAAAAAACATGAATTTTCCTAACTAAAAATCAACAAAAACAATTTTTTAAATAAAGAAAAAACAAATTTTTAAAAGAAATAAATTAATTAAATTTATTATGCAATTGAAATGAATTTTTAAGAAAAATAAAATACAGAAATTCTTTAATAAATATGTTTGTTGATTAGTTTGGGATGGAGTTTATAAGCCTATTCCTAAGAAAATAAAATTTGTTTAAAGGAAAACTAATTCCTAACCTTTTATGAAAGAATTTCTGTATTTTTTAATTAATTATCCTGTACCTTTTATTAAATTAAAATAATAAACGACTAGAACCTCTCTACACAATAATAAATGAAAGAAAAATAATAATAATCAAAGAAACTATTAAAACACTTTTTACAATTAGATAATCAATCAATGTTATATTAAATGTTAGAAAAATACTTTTTGTTATATATATATAAATGTTAGATAATGATGGATTGTTTTTCCTCGTTTTTAATTTATTTATTTATTAAAAAATAAATAATTTTTTTAATGTAGAACAAATAATTGTAAAATTAGATGTAAATTTATAAAAGAAAATTGTCTAAAGCTCAATACACAGTACTTGATGCGTTCAATTAATATGCGGTAAAGGGATTAAATTAAAAATTGATAAATAAATGAAAGATTAATTGTAATTAATTGATTTAGAAATAATACCGGGTGTATCAAGTGTTGAAACCAAATTTTTAGGGATTGTTAATTTTTAAAATAACGAAAATTATATAAAAACCAAAGGGAGGTTTACCTAGAAGAAAAAATAATAAAAGTAAAATACGAAATGAAGAAGAATATATATATAATCTTGTTGTATATAAATTTATTTATTTTATTTTTATTATATTTTAAATTAATGACATTTTTGGATTATACACTATTTTTGTTTATTTATTTTTGGTTTTATAAAAATTATTATAAATTATTTCTTCTTTTAATTTAAATTATTTTTTGTTATTGTTTTGCTTCACTAAAAACTAAAAGTAATATATAAATACGGATTTTAAAAACTAAATAATTATGGATAGAGAGAATAATTAAGGATCAACAAAAATAACGTAGAAATACAGTAGTTTGGTATCTAGAAAATATACAATCAACAGGATCCGTATTCGTCCATCCATTTTTCAAAACGTACAACATCACATTCGGCAACTGTTTTTCTAGTGCGTGATATTGCTTCTTGAAAATCTTGTGTTGTTACCGGTAGATCAACATCCTCGCGACGTATTTTCTTTATTTCTGCTGGTGTACGACCATTTATTTGGCGACGCATTGCCATCATTGCTGCATCACTATAATGGGTTTTATTTGTTAAATATTTTTTTCATAAAAAGAATAAAATTTATTTTAAATTAACTAACCGACAAACATTGCTTATATCTGAGCCAGTATATCCTTTCAATTCCTCAGCAATAATATTTGTATCTAATGTTGTTGACATACTAACACCTTTTAAACATAAATTTATTAACGCCGATCGAGTTTCATCTGGAAGAGAATACAGATTTTATAATTAAGTAATAAAAATTCCAATAAAGTTTTTTATTTACCATTTGGAAGTCCAATGTATACACGTTTTTCGAAGCGACGACGAAACGCTTCATCAATATCCCATGGATGGTTTGTTGCTGCGAGCACCATTATTATTTTATCATCATTGCTAAAAAAAATTAAAATTAATTAATAACAAACGAATTCTAAATAAGAATTTACAAAAAACTTACTGAGCAGCATTCAGGCCATCCATTTGTATTAATAGTTCCGCCTTAAATCGTCTGCTAGCCTCGTGTTCTGAGTCACTGCCACGTGATGCACACAATGAATCAATCTCATCAATGAATATTGTGCTCGGTGCATGAAAACGTGCCATATCGAATAATAAACGAACTAATTTTTCACTTTCACCACGATACTTGGATGTCAGTGTGCTGGAAGATACATTAAAGAAGGTTGTACCACATTCAGTTGCGACAGCTTTAGCTAATAATGTTTTCCCTGTTCCTGGTGGTCCAACCATTAACACTCCCTAGTAAAGTAATAGTTACAATTTGTTTATTTGCGTTAAAGTAATGAGAATAAAGAATCCACAGACCTTCCATGGGCGACGAATACCACGGAAGAAATCAGGCATTATTATTGGTAAAACAACAGCCTCTTGTAATATTGATTTGGCTTCTGTTAAGCCAGCAACATCATTCCATTGTATGTTTGGATGTCGTTGCAAAATATCCTTTTCCAAAGTGTCCACTAAATGACTTTCGTAACCTGACGAATTAAACATTTTCTGCTTGATTGGTGATGAGTTCTTCGGTGAACTATTTTGAGTGGAATTTTCCTCTATTGATGTTCCTTCTTGGTCGTCGGATGCGCACGCCTCTTCTGATGATGATTTTTTTGGTTTATCCTTTGATTTTAACTGTGTTTGGAACTGATAAATTATTTTTGAAAATATTATTGATTATAAGTATTAATTTTTCTTTTGTTTATTACCTTTCTAGCTCGCATTCGTTCAACGGAACGACTCTTTCTTGCTGTCGATACCAATTTACTGCTACGACCACGTTTCTCGCCAGTTGTCGCCGAAAATCCAACATGTGCTGAATGCTGACCATTTGTATGATGATTAATTGATGGTAATGTTGGCTGAATTTCTGGGTCACGTCGCCTTAACGAGGATATCCATCGTGAATCTGTTGGATTTGTTAGTTGTGGAGCAACTGTTGTTTGTGTTGTTAAATTATGCGGCTGATGTGATCGCGGTGTCGGTGGAACTTCTAAGGGAAAAACAAAATACCCAACCCCATCAACATTTAAATATTCTTTATTAAGTTTTTATTCATAAAAAACAAATGAAAAATACTGTGTCATGATTTCAAAATTATGACGAATGAGGACTTAAGCTTATACATTTTCCTAAAGCCCGGTTAACATTAAATAAATAAATAATAAAGCAAACTAGTTAGTTATGACACAAAATATAAATTATATTGCGTTAAATCACGTTCTTAACGCTTTTCTTTTTGTGGAAAACTTAAAGAAAGAACAACGAAAGAAACGAAACGATTTGTATGTAGGACAAACAAAAAAAACACGCGATTTAGTTATTTAAAAATAATTAAAAGATTTATTTTCGACAATCAAGTACATTGTCCCTAATTAGTTGCTTTTTTATTTATTATTTTAATGTAGTTAAAAATTTCTGGAAAACCTTTCGCAAAGTAATATGCTGTTAGTGAAATAAAATGACCTAATTACAACGGTAAGTTCTAATGAAAACTTGAAATGTTTACCTTGTGTAGGAATTTTTGCTGTTTTTTGTAAATTAATACGTATTCCACCGTTTAAATTTCCAGTTTGATGAACATTTGGTGTTGAACCACCGCCTCCAGCAGCTGCAGAGGCTGCGGCTGCCGCAGCTGCCGCTCGTTTAAAATTCATGGAAGGATTTCTCGCCTGACGATGTGTTGTCGTTATCTTTGTAAAGGCAAACGGTGGAAAATTATCCAATATTAACGAATCCATCATACGTGCCATTTGTTGCAATCCTGTCGAATTCTGTTGTGTGCTGTAAGTAATTATTTTTTACATCTTTAATAAATTTTAGTTTTTTTAGGCAATTAATAGAAAAAATAATTATGAATAAAAGAAAAACCTTCGAATTATTGAAAATTAATGCAGAAAAAAAAAGTAATTTTAGAGATTTGCTAATAAGAATAATTAACGGACACTTCCGAGGTCATTTAACCAGTAAAAAAATAAATATAAAGAAATTAAATGAATATAAATTGCAAAAAAGAAAAGGAAATGGGTTGAAATGCGTTGTAGGCGGTATAATCATATTCCATTTAGCAACATTCAAATGGGAATGTTAAAGCTGGACAGTAAAAAAACCTCTTAACTGTCTAGAAAAATCGATTTTATTTTAAATTTTTATCAGTTTTTCCTACAGTAAAGTACATTACCCTCATGTAGAACAATTTTTTGTTGTTATTCTTGTATAACAGACGCGACAAGAGGCCATGACCGCTACCACCACTAGCAATTTATTTTTATTTCATTCTATGCTATTTTATTATTGTTGGTTTTTATTAAACAACAACAGAAAGAAAATAAGAAACGATTTGAAATAGGAAAAACATTAAATCCGGCAACATTTTGTTAAGAAAATTCAAATTAATTCTTTATTTGTTGAATAATATAACACAGAAAATGTGAAAAACACGCAAAAAATAAACTCCCTCAGTTCATAACTAGTATGGATTTAGGCGAAACATAATAACAAAAATAATATCATTATTCTTGACCATATTGGTCAAGTTTTGTTAAATTTTTCACTTATATAATGTATTTTTATTATTATTATTTTAATGATTTATATCGCGATAAGCGATTTAATTAATTCACAAAAAAAAAAAATATAAAAATTTGACCGAAATACAGATTTTATGCGTGATTTAAAAAAAAAAAAAATTAAATTTATTTAAGAAAATTATTCATTTTCTACTTTATTTTTGCGGATTTGCGTCATACTTTCTTAACGAAACAATATTAATTTTTTTTAAAAAATTGTTTTTTAATAATTGTTATAATTATATTCAGATTTATTTAATTTAATATACATAAATAGAATAAAATTTAATTTGGCATTGCATGTTGCATTAACATTAGATAAACATTTGTCAGACAGTCAATTTTTGTTATTGAAGGTAAAGTGTATTTTGTCGAATGAAAACGTTAACATTATACCGTTGACATTCAATGTTGCATTAAATTTGATTTCTTTTAGTATTTTAATTAATAAATTCGTGAATTAATAAAGGCTAAATGTTGATAGTTTGCAAAGTAGTTTATACGTTTATGATTTAATTTGAATTTACATCTTATAAGACGTTGTGTTAGCTTTAATTAAGCTTGAAAAAATTTAAATTTACAATAATTCACCTTAATGTAAACATTTAAATTCACAAAAATACCTTTTATCATGATAAATGTACCAAATAACCAAGTAACAAATGTCAAGAACAATTTTATTATTAATAAATTATTATCTTTAATCAGACTAAGTGATCTGTAGCGAAAAATGGGGAATCAAGAAAAAATTCAGGAGATAAACTTTCCCTTATAAATTTATCTTTATGAATAATAAATACATTTTTACGTATTTTATGGTGTTAGATAAAAATAGAAAGAAACTCGATAAATTTAATACAAAATGACAGTTGCTTTAAGGGTAAAAGTTTGATTTTAATCAAATTTCCATCAAAAAGCACTAATGATGATTAGAGACTAGTTTTCTGTTAGTTTTGGACGTGTTTTTCCTCTTTTTGTATTTATTAACTTATTTTTTTTTGCGCAAAGTTTTTATCAGAATTTTTATCACATATATTAACAAGGAAGAAAATGCCTTTGCTTATAACAAATAAAAATAAGAAAACTTTCTTATTTCGTGTAATTAAGGTCAATATTTTTATGATAATTATAAAATTACACATTTAGAACATGACCTCATTTTTTATATTATATTTCTTCTTTTTTTTCAATTACCATAGCTAGTAAATTTAATTATATTTAATTGAAATAACATATGAAGAAATTGGTGAAGGTAAAACGAAAAGAAAGTCAATAGGAAAAATAAAAAAAAGGTGGCCAGAAGTTAGACTTTTCAGTAGTCAATAAAAATACAATTTTACCATTGATGTAAATTCCATAATGAATGATAAGGTGTATGACGGAATGATGGTACAATTGGTACAGAGACTTCATATTCCACATGAACATCAGATGTTGTCGTAGTTGTTGGTGCAATTTTATCCAAATGAGGATTAGAATTGGACACGTTACGCATCATTTTATAACCGCTACCATTTTGATTGTTATTAAGATTATTATATTGTGATTGCTGGTGTTGTTGCTGCTGGTGTTGTGATTGTTGATGCTGATATTGGTGATTATGTTGTGATTGATGATGCTGTTGTGGTTGTTGATTGTAAAACATTATTCAACAGAATAGAAAACGTATTTCTTTGAGCAAAATTATTGAAACTACATAACACTAAACACTTTGAGACTTTTAACAAAACAATAAAATTACAATTCCTTTGTTATTTTTGTCACAAAGTGACCACAATATTGTGGCTCACTCGTATGTAACCGGTAATTTTTTTAAATAACAACCGTCACAATTCAAAGTCAAAGAGAGACTATTTTGGACGGTGCTACTGTTAATCGACGGTTAAACACATTTTATTTTTGTCATTTTTCCAACAAGCTGTTTGCTGCTTAAATTAACAAACTATTGGTCAGTTTACTGGTAACTTATTCAGATTTAAGGGTGGTAAAATGTAAAGTTTATTATTATTTGAGTCGAATCCAACATTAACAAAAAAAAAACCAAAACAAAAATAGTAAATACACTGGAGAAATATATTGATTCAGCATGGGGAACGTAATATTTAATAGAAGAAAAAAAAAACACTGGACGTGACTGGACTAGTCTTGACGTTGATTATATATAAGCAGGTGGTTTTAATTGGAAATTATTGTAATTCTAGTAGAGTAATACATAAATAAAATACAAAATTTCTTTTCTTGTATTTCCCCAAGTAATAAAAAATTAAAAAAATAATTTAAGGTAATTGACCGTTATCGCGTTTTCTAAAATTAATAATATTTATTTTTTCCAATATTGTTTGTTGACTTTACTGATGATTGTCAGAAACTTTAAAAAGCCTAAAGTATTTTTTTGTTAATAAAATAATTTCTTTCCTTCATTTAAATGCAATTGAAGGCATAAATAACTTGATGATTAGTTAATTTAAGGTTTAAGACAGTTTCCATGGCATATTGTAATCACATACGAAAGTTTTTTAATCAAATTATTAAGCTCATGGTCATAAAATGATTTAAGTTATTATATTTAAGGGTTTTTCCTATGCTTATTTATGTACAGGTGATAATACATTATTATTTTATAAAATCATTGTACAGTGCCTAACGAATGTATTCTAATCAATAGTTGAAAAAATGAATGTAATTCTCGTTGTTGAATTGAAATAGAAATTATATTTAATAGGTAGTGTATTAATAAATTGGTAATAAATGTGGGCCATCCACATACACTTTAATATTTTGATTAATAAAATAATAATTGATTTTCTATTTATTTATTTCTTTTATTATCAAAAATAGATTAAAGAAAATAATCAATAATCAAAATAATTAAATAAGAAGGGAAAATTCGAGCGTAAATAATAATCAAATGTGGGTCAAACATTTATATAAATAAATGTTTTAAATTAAATCACTTACTTTTCAACAATTGGTAAAAATGATGTTGTTGAATCTAGGGTCCTTATAGTTGTATTGCCGCGCACAATTATTTTTTCGCGTGTTACACGACGATATGTTTCATCACCACGCATTTTTTTCCCTTTAATTTATCTTTTTCACTTTAGTTTTAATAGCAAGTTAAAAGAAAATTTTCTTAAATCACAAGCAACACGATAAACTCAATAAAAAGCAATAGCAGCACTTGTAGCAAATATAAACTAAAACACTTTAAATAATCAAATTAAAATTTATTAATTATTTCAAAATTAAACAAAACAATTAATAAAAAGATAAACTTAAAAAAAAAATTAAAAGAAAATTGATTTTAATACACCGCCAGACAAGTAATGATGCGATGGTAAAAATAATAATAATGGCAAAAAAAGAAAATTCTTCATTCACTCGAGACGATGGAGCTTTTTTATGCTAATTTCATCTTTTACAGCATCAATTCAAACATGCGCACTTATTTATACACTTTTTTTATGTTAAATTAATATAAATTCCTTTTCTTTTCTTTGTTTCTTAAAGCTGACTAAAGAAATATTAATGAATTTTCATTCCTCACTAAGGATTTTATTTAAATTTATGTGTGATTGGTTTTAAAATTTATTCTTTAGTCTTTAATACTCTCAGTCTGATAAATACGGAAGTTAACACATAACTAAAAGTTTATGTTTTCTGTCTGGTCATTTTTGTTGTGACTGTATTAATGCCAGCATTAAACATTTATCACCCTATTTAGGTAGAATATTAGTTTATTTATAGGTGGTAGTAAGCTAGCAGGCGATTTAATTAATATAAAATTTTTTTTTGAATAATAAGCAATGTAAATGCAGTCGCAACAGTAATTATGTTATAATTGTTTATAAAAAATATATTTATTGTGCTTTTATTGTTGGTCATTTTCTCTTCACCCCATTTTATAATTTATTTTATGTATATATTTTTCTATTTTCACCCTAACGTTACTTTAGTCACATAAAAACGTTTGAAAATTCAACCTGAAAAAGTTTTTATTAATTATTTTTGTAGCATGTATTTGATGGTAACTCAATCAAAAAAAATATAAATAGCAGAGTGGCATTTAAGTCCAATTAATTAAAAAAAAAAATGCCACAAAATATCTCGAATGTCTAAACTATAAGAAATTTTCTAGGACTTAGTTGATCATAGATTATCTTTTAAGCTTTTCATTAGTTTTTAGTATTTCCAGTAGCTTTTCTGTATTTAATATTTATTTTAAGCTTTTGCGATATAAATAAATGATGAAACACAAATTATTATACCAATTGAATTGAATAGAATGACCTTAATATTCTAGCTGAGCTTAAAATGAACTTTTAAATTAATAAAACTTTTTTTCTGAGACTAAAATCCATCATAGTTTCGTGGACTTTGTTTGCTATTTTGAAAAGATTTAGTTTTTTCCACCTTTTTTATATTATTAATTCATTTCACCTAAAGCTCCCACAATATCCGGTCAAGCTTATTTATTCATTTCTCTTTATTACAAAATTTTAACGATTAATAAATTTTATTAAATAACAAAAAAACGTAACAAAGGATATTTTATTTAAATAATTTTTTAATTTTATTGCATTAAATAAGTTACACAGAATTTATGTATATATAAATATATATATCGTTTTAAAATTAACTAAATAATTAATTAAATATTTAATTTCTTTTTTAAATATTCTAGTAGATCTCGTTTACCCGGTGTATTTGCAAAATTATCTTGTAAATAATTCGATTGTAAACCAGAGTCGATAAGTTCACCATTTCGACAGCCTTCATCCCAGATATTTAAACATTTTGTGGTGCCGGAACGTTTTCCCGGATTACCACCATTTTCTAAATAATCTGTATCAACACCAGAACCTGTTAATCCACCATTTGAACAGCCTTCATCCCACAAATTAATACAACGTCTTTGTCGTTGCTTTGGTTGACCAGCTACATTTTCTCTTGCTAATTGATACAGATAATTGTAGAATTTTCCAATGTCCTCGTTTATAGACGGATTATTATCTCGATAATTATTTACTCCGTGAACAGATTCAAATGTATTTTCGGCAAAAATAAACGGTGTCACAAGTAAACACAGTACTATTGTCGTTGCTAACATTTTCACTGTTTTATTCCAATTAACTGATTGCAATGGTTATCACTGAACTAATGAAACTCCGACAAAACCTAACGAGTTTATATACCTTTATCAAGTTGTTCACCATTCTTTTTTATCAGCATTATTATTAGTTTTTATTAATGAATAAGTGGAAATTGTATTACCTAGAACATCTGGCTAATATTTAATTAACAGTAACAAAAGATATCGCATTAATATCAAATCATATCCGCAACTAGAGTAGATAATTAAAAATTCGTCACACAAATGACCACAGCACGCACAGTATTTGTTTCGATAAGTTTAATTAAAATGAAAAGCAAATTATTTACTATTTTAGATTTCAATTAAATTTTTATTTATTAAGTATTATTGAAGTGTTTTCATTACTTTTTCGTTTCATTTAATGTGAAAATAATAATAATCATAAAAATAACAATGCATTTTGATAAAAAAATATTTAATTAATTTAATATAATCTTTTCAATATGCGTCGATAATCCTTTTCCACATCACTATATTCCGATTTTAGTTGTTCGATACGCTCCTGTATTGATGGTATTGCCGCTAATGCTGCTGTTACATCAACACCTACCTTTTTCAACTTCATTAAATCTGTACGTTCACGATTATGCAATAAATTTAAACGTTTCTTGATTTCCAAACGATAATTTTTGTATTCTTCATCGTTGTTTATATTTAAATTTTTAAATTTTATTATTTCATATACTTTGCGACATTGTTTTGCGTTTATCTATAAAGAAATAATAAAAAATTAGTTTATTTATTTTTTTTTTACTGAATATGCATTAGACAAACCTTTCCCTTTGCTTTGGCTTCTTTAATCATGTCCTCGTTAAAGCCTTTTCGTAGATTTTCTACGGAGAATGCATTTAAATCTTGACATAATTGAACATCTAAATAGCTGCGTATTCTTTGCAACTCATCAGATGGATCCTCATAAGAGGTATCCACTACAGTTTTATCTGTTTTAAATATATTGTTAAAAGATTCAAGTAGTTTTGTAGCAATACCCATTTTCTGAAATGGTGGCAATACAAGCACTTGGCTTATTCTTGGCCGCACATGTTGTGGATATGCATAATAACGGTAAATCGAAACATATCCAGCTGTTGCGTATAATGTTTTACCTTCACTACTTGTATATTTTTCATAACTAAAATATAATAAAGATATAAGTAGAATATATAAAATTAAATTAATTATTTAAATAAATACCAAATCAAAAACAGCCACTTTGTATCCTCATTATCGATATAACTAGCGGCATATATAAACCATTTAATAAAGCTCTGCAAACGCTCGTGATATTCTTGAAATTCTGGTATCGTAAAATCACATTGATATATTTCGAATGTTCGTTTTGTGTTTGGTGCATCGTCTAAAAAGAAACTGTGATTAAACTAAACGATTTAAGAACAATTTCTATGAAAACACCTGCCTTTCGTAATGTCAAACGAAACTAATTTATCACCGAATGGATGGAAACTGTCTTGCGTGTCTATTGTCTTTATAAAATCATTTATATTTCTAAAGCAATTTTCCGGCAATTCATTATTTACTTGTGTTAGTACATCGTCCGCTTTTATAGATGGTAAACTAAGATTATCTACATGATCGCTGTACTTTAAACCAAAATATATATGCAAAGGTCCAGCTGTGTAATATATACGTATTTTTAAATTCTTGAAACCAAATATATTCTCAGTGTCGCCAAATATTTGATATGCCATTTCCGGATGAAAAACCTTGCTCTCATCATCTATGTCAGATTTATCACGGACTGAAAATTTAAATGCAATTTTATTTATTTTAAACGAATTAAAAGTAATAATAAACTTACTTAGTTTAAATTCAACTGCTGTTATTGCATTAGATACAAAATGCAGCAGATCAGCAGGATAATTTACCATTGCCATTTTAACTAAAACATTAATATATGATAAAAAGAGCGCCAATAAAGTATAACCTAAAAATCTAAAGTTTATACATAAAACACTTTTCTCATTATAATATACATACCATTTACGATATTATTGTATATCAATTAAATTTAATTTATATTTAATGAAAATACAAATAAATATAAATTATGTAAGTAATATTATTATTTTCCCACTGCCGAAAATAAATTCGCAATAAGTTGTCTACTCTATAAGGTAGTTTGAACAAGAATCAACAATATTCCTAAACGTCAAAAATAATAAATCTTACAGTTTAGGCTGCGTACTTTTTTGCATTGACTATTTTTAGTATAATTTGGTAAATTGTACTAGTTTTTTGTTTATTATATTTTTACTTATATTTAAAATATGATAAACTCAGATTTTCTTAAACGAAATAATTAATAATAAAAAATAATTAAATACTTATAAAATATAAATCAAATTATTAATTATGTATTTACTTAAAAATCGTATTACAATAATATGATAATAATACAATGATTATGTCAATCACTGTGATAAGAGTAAATAATACAATTTTGTTGTATATTTACATTTCGTTTTTTAATTTCATTAAAAGCGATCGATAGTTTGAGTAAACAAATTATAATATTTAATTAAATAAATGTTAATCTAAATAATTTACATAAGAATAATGTATTGTGATAAGGAAAATCTAAAATTATCACTAGTCACATTTGAGTTTGAATATTCATTAAGTTAGAGCGTAATTTACATAATTTAAGTTTTTTTCGCGAAAGTTTAATAACAAGAAAAAATTAAATAATAAAAACAATTAAATAATTTGCACACAAAATAATAAAAAATAAATATTTTAATTATGTTGATTATGAAAGCAACTGAAGTTAAGTGTTGTTATTTAATATATGTCTATCTGCAGTAACTGATAAGAAAATTGTTTTTGATTATTTTGATAGTGAATAAATTAAATTTTGTATTTATCGTATAGAAAAGAAAATAGATAAACAATATAACGTTTTAATTATTTTATAAAAAAAGTTTGTGTTTTTAATTTTCGTTAATTATAAAATGAAAATAAATAATGAAACGTAAAGTGATTTTTAAAATGGAAATAGAAGGATCATTTCGTAGTTTTCGCCGGACACCGATTGATCTATTCATTCGAAAAGTATTAGGTAAATAAATTATAAAATAATTATTCTTATCAATTATTATGTAAAAATATATATATAAATATAAATCAATAAATAAATCTAATCGTTAGATAAAAAGATAAAATTTGAGTTACAAGTAACTCGTTAAAAACATTTCTGACTTTTTGATCATAAAAAGACACTGAACTGTAATTATCATAACCGGCATGACATCAATGACCAAAGACGAAACAAAATATAATGGCGTCACTATTGTGGTCTCTATAGTCACATATGTATAAACAACAGGTTGTTGCATTTAAATATATAGTTAGGAAAATAGAGAGAATGGGTTGAAAGCTTTGGTTAAGCCATATTACAATAATGTCAGTTTTTATAAAATAAAATTCTACGGTTGCTTTTTGTAAATTTTCTATGTCAGTCACCAGTAGGCAATAGGCAACAGAGGATTAATAAAATTAATAGTTTTTGTTTTAACATTTTAGCTTATGCTTGTGCTTGTTTTTTTTTTGTTTTAAAAAGTAATTAAATTTTCCTTTGTTATCACCTTGGTTTGTTAATTAATTAATAAAATAGAGAAATTTATTTACGTTTTATTTAAATTTACATAAAACGTGATGTTTTGTTGTACATACATACATTATCTAGTGTTCACCTGTTGATTTTAATTAAATCTGCTGTCACAGGTAACGCAATGCAACGTCATAATATTGATAAGCAATAGAACAAGGAAATAAAACACATTATGGAGCAAATAGGGATTATATTTTTTGGTTATTTGATAAAATAATTAAGTGCTTAGTAGTTTCGTTTATGATTATTTTATCTGTGTGTTTATGTGTAAACAAGTTACGAAATAATGTGATTTGAGTTGTTATTCGACGCATCTCAACCGAAACGTTTTATTTTTTATTTTTGTTATAATTAAAATTAAGTGTTTGAGTGTGTTTTTTTTCCTCGTTTTTTATTTATTAATAATAATTTTCTAATTAAATTGATTTAAACAAAATTATTAATGTGACGTTGCATTTGTTAAAAATTTAATCTTATAAAAATTCATATATAATGAATGCAACGCAAAAGCGGTATAATCAATGCAAATCATTTTATTATAAAATTCCAAATGCTGTTTTTTTGTTTAATTCACTTCATTGTGATTGTTTTTTGTTATTTCTTTTTACAGCTGATGACATTTTAATTAATTAATATAAATATTATTTGTTGCTTATTGCAAAAAAAGAAGAAGGAACGTTAATGAATTAATAAGAAAAAAAAAAATGGATAAATATTAATAGCTGGAACAAAGTGATTTTTCATTTTTATTTTAAAGAAAATATAATAAAATTAAAATGGATAACGTGTTTGTTGGTAAGTAATGTGAATATTGCGAATTAATTTATTTATGTTTTCTTATTTTTGTTTTAAGCTGTTTATACTTATACATAACCTCTAAACAAGGAAGCAAACATTACCGTATTTACCTTTAATATATTATTATTATTATATTTTGTATTATTTCGTTTTTAATGTCAAATGTTGTTACCTGGCTTTAGTTAAAACGTCATCAATGCTTATGCTTTTTTGTTGTGTGTTCTTCATGTTTTTACTGAAATTTACCGGATGAATTGTTTGTTTATTTATATTTTATTTTTAATATTTAATCGGAATTTAAGATATATATGCATTTTGGTAAAGAATAAAAAAAAAGAAACATTTATTAATTTGTAATAAAGAGAAATAAAACAAGAATACTACGAATAAATTATCAGACATTTTTCAATTTTTATTAACGTAAATATTTGTATAAATTTATATTATAATATTGTAATAATGTAAATTTTGAATACTTAACTTTAATATTGTATTTATTCTGTTGTCTAGTTTTATTTATTTTTTTTTATTGAATTCTCTTTAATTTCAATTCGTTTTATTAATATTATTATATTAAATTTTCTTATCTTATAATATTTGTTGTCTGTAATATTATTATGTTTGTATGTTGAAGAATATTTTATTAAATAAAATAAAGTAGAAAAACAACAAATAGTCGTGATGAGAATGTTAATTAAATATAATGTTTTACAAAAAGAAAGAAAATTGATAAAACACTTGTGTCCATGCGTGTACAGTTTACGCAAAGTCAGAACTGCATTCTTTTTTTATATACTGAAATAAATTAAGTTTACATTTAGTTAAGCCAACATTAAAGCATAAATATATTTATTTATAAATAAGATAGAGTTTATAAAAAGAATCTAAACAAAACAATAAAAATGATAAGATTAAGTTTTATTCAGTTATTTACGTGAAATACAAAAAAATTAATTTTTTTTTCGACAAAATAAATATTGTGTAATAATTGAGTCGGTATTATGTTACATTTGATTAATTATTGAGTCACTTTTCACTTTTTTTTCTGTTTTTGCAATTAAAATAAATAATATTCAACGATTGAGCTGCATAATTTTCATTGCGAAAAAAATTCACAGTAAATGCTGGAAAGTTGCATTTGATGTTGAATAATTATTAATTTTTTTATATTAAAATTGTTACAAGTTAATGTAAACATTAAGTAAATTCAATAATTTTAATTAAACGAATATTTTTGATAAAGTTTTCGTGTTTTAGATTAATTAACTCACGTTACATAACAGTGACAACTTTATGCTAATTTTCATTTCTTACTTAATTAAGCTGCAATGACCTAATTATTTTTTTTTTGTGTCTATGACCAAGTTGAAGGTTTTACGGTAAAGTAATGTTAATAATTAAAATTATTAAAGTCATGAAATAATGTGTTTCATATAAATCATAACTAAGTCACATTATTTTTCATCAGTTTTTGTGTTTGCTCGTGATACTCATTTTCTGAAATTTAATAGTCTATTGGCCTTATCTTATGTATATATTTATAAATTGTTTATTATGTTGTATAAACTAGGCAGCATATTATGATAAGTTTACTAAATCTATAAAACAATTAAACTTTAACATCAACTGTGCTATAATTTAGTCAATAATTGGGGTCAAAACGGTTAATTTCTCATTTCTTTGGAAAATTATCGTTTTTTTTTAATTATCTAATCTTTACAAAATATTGTACTAAATAAATCAAAGGTTTAAGTGACATAAGTAAATATACTAAGAAATAGGCAATTATATTATAACATTTATAAACAAACTATAAGTGTTAATCTAGTTTAAATATTCTAAAATTTAAATACGTTTTTAAATATTTAAGTAACAACCACCAACTGTTGTTAATTTTAATTTTTTAAAGAATTATTATTTATATGATTGCAAAATAATTTTCATTCAATTTTAATAACAAATTCTTCTTTTTCTTTGTAAATAAATAAAAATTTAAATAAATTATAATGAAAGTCTATTTACTTTAAATATTTATTTATTTATTTATTCATAAATAAGCTACACATAATAAATTTTTTCTTATTAATATTATTATTATTTTTCTTATTAATATTATTATTATTATTATTCAATTTGTTGTTTATTATTTTATTGTTTTTCTTCATTTATTTTTTTTTTAATTAAACGCGCTTTAACGTCGTTTAGTTTTGATTTTATTATTATTTCTAGAAATAATTTTTTTGTGTGCTTTTTTTCGTTTCTTTTTAGAATATATAAAATATTGTATTGAGGAAAATTATAAAGAAATAAATATTAATGGATTGTTGAGTGTACAGACGACTAATAATAATATAAATAATAATAGAAATATTATTTATTTAATGACCCATATCGTATTTAGTTGGATTTTGTCTATAATTCTTTATAAAGTTTTATTTATTAAAATTAATTAAATTGTATTTTTTCTTTTTAATTATTTAGTTATTATTTAGTTTCAATAATTGATTTTATTTGAAATTCAATTGATTTTACTGTCTAATTTATTAAAATTTAATTTTTATTTCTTTGACTACGTTAATGTGAATGATTATTAGCTTGTCATTACTAAACATTTGTTTTTTAATTGTTAATTGGACATCCTTTGTACAGTACAAAATAATACATGTGCTAAAGATTTTATTGAATTTTTTTTGTTAAATTAAATGTGACAAACATTTACAATCAAATTCCTGCATGCCAAGGTCGTTTAAATACTTGTTTTGACATATTTAATACTTAAAAAAGCAGTTTTTGTATTTATTTACATTTAGGTGTTGTATTTTTGTTTTGATAAAGTTTATTAGATTTAATTTAAATTAAGCTTTGAATTGTTAAAACACTGTAATAGGATTTTACAGCCTAGTTTTTATATTTCGTAGAAAAATGTGTTTATAGAAAAGAAAACGACCGATCATCGTTTATACTTTAGATATTTCACTTTCTTAGGTTTTTCATCTTAATTAATCATTAAATTAGATTAGTTACCGTCAAACTGTGGTTGAAGATTCATTTAATAAAAACAATCTAAGACTACGAACCTGATACCAAACTAACGAAGCTGGTAATGCCTTTATTACTATTAAATTCTTCGTTTCATATTTCATATTTCATATATCAATTACTTATATTGATTGATCAATAAATTGATTTTTTATTTAATTATTTTTTATCTTCCTATTAGTTGATGTGGCCAGTTGCACATCAGTCATACAGAAATCAATATATACATATCTTATGACCTCATTTATTATTACTTTTCTTGTTTTATTGATAACCAATTGATATGAATGCTTAGCATTAAATAAATAAAAAGAGAAATTAATAAAATATAGATAGATGAATTTTTTATATATTTATTGTGCTTGAGACACACCCTTTTTGTTACTTTAACTACCACTTAATATCTTCACTTAGTTTATTTTTTATTTTTAGTTAATTAACTTTAATGCCTTTTGTATTTGTTTCTTCACCTACAGGAAATATTAAATAAAATTACTTGCATTGAATTAATAATTTAAAAGAAAAGAAAATAACCTTTGAAAATAACGTTGAAACACCATCCTTTTAACGTTCAATAATGTCAAATGCATTCATGTTGCGAATTACGTCAACAAATGTAACAATAAATAGGTTTTTTTTTTTGCTTGTTAAAATATATAAATACAAGCAAAAAAATCTGTGTAAAAAAATTCAATAGGAAATAGCAATAATAAAATAAAATAAAAAAACATAAACCAATAAAGCTACCTGACATCACCTGGCTTAAAATAAGCGAAAAAAAAAGAGTCTAATCGTCTGTTTTTATTATTTATAACAAGCTCATAAAATAACTTGACTTTTGTTACGAAATATATGTATATTCTTTTTGAATAAATTTAATAAAATGAAAAAACATTTCTTTTATCCTAATTTGGTTTATTTTTAAGTCTATTTTGTGGTTTTTTCTTTGTTTTTTATTTATTTCTTATTGCATAAATATGATGTCGTTTTGATTGTATCGATAAATGAATTAAGAGAAATAACCGGTAATACAATACTATTGATTTTTATACAAGAAAAATACAAACGGATATTGCATAAATTTATTATCAGCGATTAAATATCAGATTTGTAATTTGTATGAGTTTTTTACTTGTGGTTTATGTTTTTTTTTGTGAAGTCATAAATTTTATTTCTTTAGAAATTACAACTAGTTTTTAATTTGTGATTTTTAGTAAGCTTTTCTAAGGTTGTTTGGAATTTTAAAGCTTTTAGTTAAATTAATGTGAAGAAGTCTTTTTTTGCATATGCATTAATGATAATAATTTAATAAACTTTAGAAATTGTAGTGCAAATGCCACACCTAACATTTACAGCGCAATAAATTTGATTTAAAATTTGTCAATTTTTAATTAATAAAACAGAAATTTAATTAACATTATTAACTAATTAATTCCAAAAAAGAAAGAAAAAGATAAAATCTTCACATGGTATGCAAAAGAGTAAAAGTTTCTATTTATTATTTTTTTTCTATCATAAATTATTAATCAAAAGTTAAGTCTTAAATTTTTATTTATTTTTAATATTAATTATAATTTATTTGTGTGAAATAAAATTAAATTATTCATCAAGAAAAATAATAATTAATTTATTAACTAAGTAAAAACAAAATTGAATGAATTAAAAATTTTGTTTTGTGGTGAATGGAAAACAAGAAAATTTAAATAGAAAATCGTAGCGTTAAGAAAACAAAAAATAAAAATGAATCAAGTTCACCCACGTGCTTTGAGTCAGTTTTGTTTTGTTTTTTTTACCTTTTGTACTTCTCTCGTCTTACTGTTAAATTTAATATTTTTGTTTTGTTATTTTAATTGACTTAAGCATATTTGCTGGTTTTTATAAGTCGTTTAAATAATAGGTGCGATTATATAGGTGAAATTTTTCACGTTTCTTTGTTTGTACAAGAAAACAATTGACACCCACCCGGAATAGACCAGATATTTAATTAAAAAACATTACAAAGTCAAATGTCGTTATTTGTTTAAATGATGAATCTACAGTACTTTGTATACGTTTTGCCAATAAGAATAGAATTACTGGAATTACTATATTACTGAGTATATTCGCTTCAAATAAATAAATGTTAAACACTTAATACTACATATGTTTAAACAAATTTATTGATAATAATAATTCTTAAATAAACACTTTGTTAACAGATTAAGTCACTTTTCAAGTAGATAAATCTTAATAAAATAATAAAAAATAAATAAAGAAAAATACATATAAGACGATTAGTTACAAAATCATCAATGCTAATTGTATATAATCATCGGTTAAATTAAAATGCTGGCAAAACATTATAAGTATAATAATAAAATAAAAATAAATTTTAATTTAAAGAGAGAATAAAAATTTAATAAATAATTGTTGGTAGTGCAGTATGTGTGTGGTCAAAAAAAAAATTATTTATTATTTGTACAAAGATACGACGGAATTAAATTGTTTAATATTAGACAGTGGTGGCGGTGGCGATAAAGCGATTATTATTATTATTTAATTGATTGATTTCGATTAGTCAATGCCAATAATTAATTCTATTTAACCTTTGTGCTTTGAAGCATAGCTTTTTGTTCTTTTAGAATAAAAATGCGATTATTAGGGATATAAACGCGAGTTTATACACGGTGTTAATAAAGAATAAGCAATGAACTTGTGATTCATGGAAATTTAAGAATTCATTTATTATCATTCCTGTTTTTTGTGCAATAAATTTTCTGCTAAACTTGTTCTTTGTAAAGCAATTCCGTAATAAAATAAATTTTTAATTAAATTATGTACAAGATTGACAGCACAGTTGAGCCACCACTTTAGTTATCCAGTTTTTAAACATTACTCATTCAAAGTCTGTATATTTATTTTTGCACAAAATAAAATTGCACAAATTAATTAACAAATATATAATAAATAATTTAATTAATAATTTTTTTCTTCATCTTACAATATATTTAATTACAATTAAAAAGAAAAAATAAATTAAGAATTTATTTCAAAACAATAATAAATTTTAACTTTATTATCAAATAAACTGGAAAGATCATCATTTTTATTTTTTCTTATGCTTTTATTATTCGTTGTTTTTGTTTTTTTCATTTTTAATTATATATTGCATTTTGTCATAATTTGTTACAAAAAAAGAAGAGAACAAAACGTTAAAACTTTTCTACACTTGTGTTAAGAATAATAAACAAACGGTTGAATGAACTGTTGAATTATTTTTTTTTTTAAATTATTATTTATTATCACGTCGAACAATAATAGTTATGCTGCTTTTATGTTATCTACAGTTTTTTTTTTGTTTAGAGTATTATTTTGTCACATAAATATTAACACGTTGATAATGAAAGTTGATTTTTAGTGAAATGTTTGAATCGCTAATAAATTTGCAAGCAATTATGTTAATAAAATTTTTGCATTAAAATCCCATAATGTTATCATTTGAATGAGATTTTCTATTTTTTAATTTATTAACTTCAGAAATTTGTACTGTTTTTTATGTTTAAAGTACTCGACGAATTTTGTATAATTTATTTGAAATTAAATCAAATTTTTATTTTTAAACAATAATTTATACTTTAATTAATAAAAATTAATGATTTAACTTGTTAATTAATTTTTATCCATTGAAAAAAAGCAATAAAAATGTCTCATAAATTTGTTTAACCACACAAAAACCTTCTCTTATTATTAATATTATTATTTTAACGAACATATGCTTTAATTATTTAATTAAAATAAATACAAATGAATATTAATTAGCAATGTTTTGCTGCTTTTTTTTTTGTTATTCCTTAAATAATTTGCTTAATTTGTTTGCAACCAAATTTTATAGAATAATGAAAAGGAAAAGAACAGATGAGTTAAGCAAAATATAAAACAAAATGATGTAATGTCGTTGGTATGATGAAAGATTTAAGTCAAAAACATTTTATGGACGACATTATATATGGCTTAAGTTTTATTTCTTTTTTTTTTTTAAATTAATTAATTCAAGAAATTAGTCATCTTTTTTAATTTTAGTTATTTTTTGCTTATCGTAAATTTATGGTCAAGAAATTGAAAGTTATGTAAGATTAGGTGGAAACAACAGCAAAAAAAGGCGATAAAAATTGCAACATAAACTTTATTTATAAAAAAATATTAATATTTGACGATTGATGTGAAAATTGAACGCGATTTATGTGAAAAAGTACTGTAAATTCAGTGTTTTTGTTAGAAAATACTTTGCTTTGATGTTAATTACTTAGAAATAGGTGACAATTGATTGATAATAAATAATTAAAATTAATGAATTTCTGTTTTAATTCTTTAAGAATGTGTTTTAGATTTATTTAGCTTACAAAGTTAGTCAAAGTATCATTGAATCGTTAAAAGAAAATACCAGAAGAATATAGAACTGGATTATCTTTTTAAATCCAATTTATTTCCTCGGTTTCACTAAACACTTTGCTGTAATTTTTATATTAATTTTATTCTATAATCCCTTTTATTTATTAATTTTTATAATAATTTTACATAAAAACAATTCAATTAAAACAAGAAAAAATTAAGATTACATTCTTCTTATCAAACAAAGAAATGAAAAATAAACTAGAGATAAAGAGATTTTTTTCCATCATTTTTTTTTATGAGTAATGAAATATTTTTTTATTTTTTGTATGCGGTTTTTGTGGTTTTAGAATTAATAATAAATATAAAAATAATAAGTTAAAATGTGGTAAAGAGTATCAATTGTCTGAGAGTTTTTTTCTTCTATTTTTATTTATCGTTGATTTGAGGAAATACCCGTGATTTGTACTGTCATTCATTCTGTACATTGTGAACAGTGTTTTTACTATTTTTTGCAATATTATTGTATGTGTTTTGTTGCTAGAAGATTAGTTTTTTACTTGAAATTTTCTTATCATTTGAGTTTATTTTTTTTTTGTTTATTAAATAAAACTTCTTTTCGTTTTTAATATACGAAATTATCATGAATTTTTAGGTAAACATTGTAATCAAAAGTAAAGTAAAAATAACGATTATTGGCTGTTGTTATCAGTAATAATTTTTTTTTTGCCTTTCTTAAAATAATAATAATGTATTCGACCTAGAAAAAACTATAAGATTCTTCAAACTTTATTCTTAAATTGGGTAAATTAATGAATTTTTTAAAATTTTATTTGATTATTCAATTATTTTTGCTCGGCTTTATAGTTTTATTGTTTTAAATTAATATTCATTATGTTATTTCTGTGTTTTAATACTTAAAAATGATTTAATAATGCAGATTTTAACTGCTAAATTAGATGAAAAAACTTTTTACTTTGGTTAATTACTTTGCTAAATTGTTTTCAATTAGAATTTTGTAATGCTGCTAAGTAAATATCTTTGCTTAAATATTTGTTTAATAGATATGGTGTTTCAAAAGTCTCTTTAGTTTTAATCGAAAAAAAGAAATGTTATTCATTCTGGTCTGTTTTCTAGTTATTACTTAAGGATTTTTACCTTTAAATTGATTTCGTTCTGTTATTCTGTCTCAGAATTAAAGAGAATTATTTAGATGATAAAAAACGACTCGATTATTTCTTAAAGAATTCGCGAAATGGTCAATTATGTCCTACACATTATTAATTAATTAATGTTAATAATAAAGAAAATTATTTAATAACTTCTTATATAACATAAAATTTTAGAAATATTTCAATGTTTTAATAAAATTAAAAACAGAAAAAAAAATTTATATAGATAAGATAAGTGGCAAGCAAACACTACTTAATATAATAAACATAAATTGTTTTTCAAGCGGTTTTATTAATTGAATTTTATTTTTTCATTAATTTCTACCTCCCGCTTCTTTTTTTTTTGTTAAATTTTGTTTTATAAATTAATTAATAGTTACGACATTGCGCCAACTTTTAATAATTTATTCATTAATTATTATAATTTAATTAATTAATAAAGTGGAAATTAAATTGAAAGTAATTTATTTAATTATTATTATTGTATTGTTTCAGAAAATAAAAAAAAATTATTACCTTTTTCTTATTTAATTTGAATGAAAATTATTTTTGTTTGATGGTAGAGAAAAAGAAGAAAGACAATTAATAATTCCGTTATACAAAAAAAAAAAAATAAATAAATTTATAAAATGAATGAAACTTCGTACAGACAAATAATAAGATAATACCTTTACTTGATTATCTGTGTGTTCACCTGTTGTTAACAACAAGTGTTTTTTCTTTTATTTGCACGATTGTATTTAGCAACAATTGTGTTACGAGTAACAATAAAAAAAAATACTTACCTGAGAGTTTCTTTAATAACAAATCATTCAGTCAAAACAACTAGAAAATGATTATTTTAATTAGCGTCATCATGTAAATTTCTGTTTGCATTCTATTTGATTGTAGGACAAATTTTTCACTCAGTTTCCACTAAATACTTCACATTGGTTCATCGAAAACAGTTTTCAGTCTTTAATTTTATCTATTTTTTAAAATGGAATTATTTCCGAAATTACGACCAGTTAATAAAGGTCGTTGAAAGATAAATTTAAAATTTTAATTCAATAATATTTTTTCTTTTTATTTTAGATGAACGACAGGATGTCCAAAAGAAAACCTTCACAAAATGGATAAATGCACATCTATCGAAAACAAATTGTCCACCAGTTAGAGATTTATTTATTGATTTACGTGATGGACATAAACTGCTGGCACTTCTTGAAGTGCTTACTAATGAAAAATATGTAAGCAAAAATCAAATTTTCCAATAAATTTAAGCAAATTAATTTTACTTAATTTTGATTTTTAGAAACGAGAAAAAGGTAAAATGAGAGTTCATCATATAAACAATTTAAATAAGGCAATGGAGGTGCTGCTAAGACATGGTGTGCGATTAGTTAATATATCAAGTGATGATATTGAGACGGGCAGTGCTAAATTAACGTTGGGATTAATATGGTTAATCGCGTCAAAGTTTGAAGGTCAAAAAGTAGTGAATTCACAAACAGCGGTTAGTGGCATAGAAAAATCATTGTTGACTTGGGTGCAAAATTTTACACTGCCTCGTGGAATTAAAGTGAACGATTTTACAAGTAGCTGGTCAGATGGATCATTATTTTTATACATTCTCTATGACAGTCTAACACCGAAATTTAATCTTGAAACGGCATTAAAACAACATCCAATTGCACGTTTACGAATGGCATTCGATATAGCTAACAGACAATTGCAAATTGATCAATTGCTGGATCCAGAAGATGTTAACACCAGCCGTCCAGATAAAAAATCAATTTTAATGTATGTTATGTGTTTGTATCATGCGATTGATTCAAGACAACAAATTGCTGGCGAGAGCTGTTTAGAAAAGTATGGAAGTTTAGAGGAGATGCAATTATTAGATGAGGGAAAAGACGATAATATCAGTGAAACAAGTGAAAATCGCAGTGATAAAATGGAAGCTGATGATGAAACACCAACAAATAGTGGGACAGTAACTGATTCAAATCTAAATGTGGTGCACGTTGGTAATCTGACAGATTTAGATGAAATTTCATTAACAAAATCATTTGAGGACCTAAGTAAATACACAGTTCCAAAATTATTGAGAACGTCAACCACAACTGTGACCAAAGTAAAAACGTTTGATAACACTGCAACAGATATGGGTACAGAACAATTAACTCCTGAACTTGATCGTAATTTAGAAAATGTTTCACAGTTCTTCTTCGAATCACATTCACGCCCAATATCTACAGCAACAAATCTGTCCATTGAAATCGGTGGTTACCAATCGGCTGTTGAGGAAGTACTTACTTTATTGTTGGAGGCAGAAGAAGTTTTATCTAGAGAATTGCCAATAGTTACCGAATTATCAGAAGCAAAAACACAATATCGAGAATATGAAGATTTTATGCTTAAATTAGCAGAACATCAACAATTTGTAGGATCAGCATTAGAAGAAGGTGCACGCTTAATAACTGATTCACTACAACTAGGTGCTCAAGGTTTGACTATTGAAGAACAGAATGAGATCAAACACCAGATGTTTTTACTGAACGAACGATGGGAGACATTACGTGTCAGAGCTTTAGATGTTCAGTCTCGAGTTCACGCGCAGTTAGCTGAAGTACAATTAGCAAAGATTGAACAATTGAGAATTTTTCTTACAAACACCGAAGACCGAATTTCACGAATGCCAGAAATTGGTACTTGTTGCGATCAGAAGCTCTTGGAAAGTCATATCAAAGAGCATGAAAATTTACAGCATGATTTAGAGGAACAACAAAAACTAGTAGATAGCTTAAGTAATTTGGTTGTGATTGTGGATGATGAGTCTGGTGGCTTTAATGACGTTGAAGATCGATTAGCTGCTTTAGGTGAGAGATGGTCACACGTTGTTAAATGGACTGGAATACGAGGTCATAGGATTCGTGAACTGCTTGATACATGGAAGCGCTTAGAATCTGGTTATATAGTATTAACAAGGTGGTTAGATTCACGCGAACGAGATTTAAAAGCGATGGAAGGTGCTGAGGTAACTGAAATTGGAAGCGTAATGAAAAGAATAGCTGAACTGAAATATTGCGAGCGTGATTTGACCGCAGCGTCGGTTCATTTAAATGACTTAGATAAAATGGCTATGTCTATTGTCGAAGAAGATGGTTCTGATAGTGGTAAATGGTTAGAACGTGTTGAAAACCTTAATGATCGTTGTGATGCATTGAGACAAATAATTGAAATCCAGCAAATACGTCTGGAGAGTATGGGTTTCAAAATGACAACAGGAAATGATGTACAAAAACCAGAAAGTTGGATAGATTATCAAGCAAAATTCATATCAGGCAATTTAGAAGATATTGATGAAGAAAGAACAACTGTAATCTTAGAAACAACGACAGAAATTCCGCAATCGTCAAATAAAAAACGAAAACTTCAAAAACCAGAAAAAGTTATTATACTTGGTGAGAAAATTGTAGAAATGGGGAATTTCATTACAAATTGCGAACATGAATTGGATGATTTGGCCAAACAAATTCGACCAGATCCTAAAAAACAAATGATAGCACTTGAACGTTTAGATTCTGCTTTAAAAGGACGTATAGAGGAATTTCCTAAAGTAAGAGAAAATCTTGAAGAATGTATTGTCGAATTTGGTTCGATAATAGATGAGGAAGAACAATTATTGTCTGCATTAGGATCAAGATATGATGAATTGAATTTTCGTTTAGAAGATACAATCGCAAAGTTACGTGCTGATCTTGTCAAAGAGAAATTTTATAAAAGTTTAACTGGATTTAAGCTAGTTTTAGCAGATTCACGAGATTGGTTTCAGCAACAAGCAAATAAAGTTACAAGGGAAGAATTAGAAACGCGTTTACGGCATATGGAATCGTTAAGCCCAGAGATTGAAGAAGCTCGTCTTGCTATGCCTACAACAACCACAACCGCCCCTCTTTCTGACGATTTTAAAGAATGGAGACGCGATTTCGATCAGTTTCATGAAAGTTGGGTCACTATGAAAGGTGCTATCGGTTGTTTAATTGAAAAGAGAGGTGGAATCAGCCCAGAATTAGAAGAGAAGCGTGTATATATAGAAAAATTAATAAATAATTTTGACGATCTTGAAGTGATTGTAGCTAGTTTATCAAAAATGGAAATTAACCTAAATCACATGAATAAAAGGAAGAAAGAATATGAAGAGTTAGAGCCTGTGTATGAGGAACTACAGAAGAATGCTGGCAGTTCTACATCTATCGCGGAATTGACAGAAGCATGGCAACGATTCCCTAATATTATAAATGAAAGAATAATTAAACAAAATACAGCAATTGAAAGCTTGAAACATTTTGAAAATGAGTATAGTGAGGTAGTTGACTTGGTCCGCCGAATTGAGTCAGAAATCAGTAAAGATGTGTTTATAGTGGGTGAAACAAAAGCACTTGTAAATCGCCGTAAGAACTATGAAAGTTATTTAAAGGAGTTTAAAAAGGCTGAAATAGATATAATCAGTGTGAAAAATTTTAGTGAAATAATAATTGGTGGTAGTGAAACAGAACATGCAGCTGATTTAACTAATCGTATTGCATTGCTCAACGATATGTACACAAAGCTCATAAATTTACATAAATCAAATCTTAAGCAGTTGGATGCAACAAAAACACAAACCGATGAGATTTTATCTCGAATCCATTCAATTGAGCTTTGGCTTAACGATTTAGAAATGAATACACCAAAAGTTGAGAACAAAGAAATCGAGAATTCTAATTCATTATTCCAGATTAAATCTAAATTCCAATCGTTGAAAGAAACATGCGAACAAATGACAATACAATTAAAAGAATTAAATGAAACGGGTGGTGAAATTTTAGTACAAATTCACGATCATCGTCAAAATGGTGTTGGTATTACTAATGGTAATACTATGGAAGATCCTGTCTCACATTTAGCTAAAAAATTCACAAAATTAAATGCCCGATGGAATGAAGTAACATCACTTGTTTATACTAGAACTGCACTGTTAGAACACGTATCAAGTCAACTGGGCGAATTCAAAACATTAATTTGCACTGAAAATGGATACTTAGATAAATTAGAGAAGCAGTTGCGTAAAAGTCCACAAAATGCAGCTGATGCCGAGGAAATATCTGAGGAATTAGATGTGAGTTTTAACTATTCCAATTTTTACTGTGTATATTTTAATAATTTTAAAATAATTAATATAGGATCTTGAGAATTATGTAAGAAATCATTCTGAAGCACGTATTGAGAAAATACAGGAAATTGGAAAAGAGTTAGTTGATTTAGAAATCATGATAAATGATATAAGTGCGGAAGTCTCTACTGTAGTGGATAGATGGTATCAACTTCAACATCAGGTAAATTAGGGTTTTTTTCTTTTAATTTCCTTTTCGTTTTTAATTAGCATGCTCGTTAACAGGTATTTATTAAAGCGTTATGCAATTTATTGTTTGCCATAAAGCACACAAAATAATTACACAAAAGCGCATGATAAAAAAAAAATTAAATCACAAATTTATTGTTTGCATGAATGTCTTGTCTTGTTTCTTTTTTTCCGTTGCATTTTGTTATTAAATTTCATTTTAAGGCTAAGCAACGGGCACAAATGTTAGAACAGGCTGTATCTGAGGCACAAACATCAGAGACCCGTATGACGGTACTGCATGAATGGGTATTACATGTTGACAAAACGTTAAATGAACATCGCGAAAATGATGTAACCGCACAGGATTTACCGCATGACTTTGAGGTATTATTTACACACATATTTTATTACATTAGCCAAAAAGACATACGGAACAGGTTACTATTAGCATGTTTAGATTTTTTTAAGGTTTCTGGAACATTGTATTACTAACTCAAGGAGCTTATTACTAATTCTTATTTAAGGATAATAATAATTATTAAACTAATACTAATATGTATTTAAATTACAGCGTTTGGTTGAAGAATTTAAAAATAATGAACAAATCTTACTGGAGATGAAACAAGAAATAACCACTTATCGTGAAAAAGGAAAGCATGAGGCTGCGAATCGATTACAAGCACAATTTGATTTGATTGAAGACCGTTTTAAGGTCTCCCAACAAAAACTTGAACGTTTTACATCCGCACAGGCTGGTTTTGAATCAAGATTAAACCGTGCAATGGGTGAATTAAGGAACATTGAACGCAGTTCATGTGTTTTAGATGTTACATCAGCTGCCCCCTCCAATGTTGAAGATCAATTACAGCACTGTTTGGTATTTACTATATTTATGCGAATAATAATAAAGTTTTTATTCACTACAACAAAATTCTTTGTTTTAGAAAATGTATTGCGCCTTATCCGAAGTGAAGGTAGAAATACTGACAGTTATTAAAACAGGACGTCGTATTTGTGAGGATAAAACTACAAAGAATCCACGGCGCCTAGGTCAACGTATTGATACGTTGAAATATTTATACAATGATCTTGGTCAAAATGTTACTGTATCCAAAGCGAAATTAGAAAAACTAATTGACTTGGCTAATATTTTAATGGCATCTATACAGCGCATTGAAATGTGGCTAGAAGAAAACGAAAACAATGATAATCGATTAAAAGATACAAATGAAAAAGAAATCGCTGATTTGGCAGCAAAGTGTTACGCAGTGTTCGCAGAATATCGTAAAATTTGTGATCCTGTATATTTAGAAGATGTTAAAGAACGAATAGACGACTTAAATACGAGATTTTCTCGTTTAACAAGTTCAGATATTTTAAAGCAATTAAATGAGATGAAAACAACTCTCCAAAATATGGATAATATTTCTTTGGAGATGTTGCGGTAAGTATTCTTAATCTAAATTTATATTACATATTAAAATTAATTAATTAATTTATATTTATTAACAGAACAATGGAAATGGATTTGGATAAAATTGAAACAACATCAAATCCAGATGTTAAACGTTTACACCAGCAAGTAACAAAAATTGTCCAGGTATGTTTATTATTTAAAACACCTAAATTTATACTTACATTTGTACATTTATACAAAAATTCATCTTGATTTTAATTATGTAAATTTTTCATTTAAAGAATTATTTCTTTTTATTTTACAAAAATAAATATTATATATATATTTTTCATTTTAACGCTTTTGTGATGTTTCGCTTTTTATATCTTATTATATAAATTTTGTAAATATTATAAATAATCATGTAAATATATTGTTATTATTATTTTAATCACTCACTGATAGAAAATTTAAAATAAAAAAATAATAATACTGCATCCTGGTGAATCGAAATCGGTTGGTTGGAAATCATCTTACATATTTAATTATTTATTTAATTTTTTGAATTAATTAATTATTTTTTTATTTTTATAAAAATTACATTTTAAAATAACTTTCTTGGAACAAGTGATTTTCTTGTGGTGATAAGAGAACTAATTTTTATCTTTTTTTCTTTGCTGGATTTGGGGAAAACTAGAATCAAAACATTTTTTGAATTAAATTAATTATTGGGAAGGGTTTCATTTAAATATCCAAAAATATATATACATTATTAGTCCTTATCCAGAATAAATTTAATATCATAACAAACATTTAAAATTCATTTATATACGCTTGGAAAAAAAATTGTTTATTGTGAGTGTTATTTTTTTTTTCTTTAAATATTAATTATATAAAGTTGGTGGCGTCTGCTAAATAATTGTGCTTTTTGCTTAAAAAGTCTTAAATATAAGCAAAATATGTATTTATATAAATATTATTTTGGGTGATCCCAACTAATCATCCTTTGTTTAACACTTGAAAAAAAAAACACAAAACTTTATCAAAAAGAAAACATTTATCCATGTAATACTTTTTAATGGGATCATTAATTATTATAAAAATATATAAAAATATTATCACAAAATACTGAATCATTTCTTATAATGAAGGCATCGATGGAGGCATACAGGGTAACTGAAGTTGAAGTTAAGATTGATGACCACAAAGATGATGGCGATGATGAAACGGAAATTGTTGTCGTTAGTGACACAGTACGTCAACGACGATCTCGCACAAGTACAAGTACCAGTAGTAATAATGAGAAAGATACAACTTTACCTGATCTGTTGCCACCAAGAACATTTCGTCTGGCTGAAACAAGTTCATTATTTTCAAAAATATCCGATAACATTGAAGACTCTGATATTTTAACAGAGAATAACAATGGGAATAATATTGAAGAAAGTAACACAACACAGGATGGGTATTCGGTTGTGGCTGTCCGTGAACATAATTTATCGAGAAAAATGATGGCACAGAATGTAAATATTAAAGATGATATGGAAGAAGACGATTATGCGGAATTGGAAGTTCCAAATTCAGCGAAATTAGGACAAATTGTCGATACAATTAGTATTCTGGAAAGTGCTGATCATTTTGAACCAGAATATGTTGAAACAGTAAATATAATTGATGCATCTGAAGATACATCAGATACAGACACACATGATGGTTCAATGGTCAAATTAGACTTTATTGAGCCACCTATGCAGGATGAAGATAATGAAAGTTTTGACGAACTTGAATATAATTTGACAAATGGAGATATTGAAATAAGAAATGATCGTTTTATCCGTGTGGAGAAACACCGAATATCGTTTGAAGCTAAAAAACCAGAAGCGAAAGAACGTGATATCCTGCATGATTCCGATGTAGGCTTGGATGAAACACAACGTGACAGTTTTTACGGTTCGGATAAAGAAAACTTTGATATTGAACCATGCGAGTTTTCTGAAGATGATGATGACGTTATTTCACGTGTTACATATGAGATGACGAATACCACCGATTTCGATTCAAACAGTGATACGGTGATTTTATTTTCGTATTTTTGAATTTCTATTTCTCTCTAATAATTCTTTACACTGCACTCTAATTATATATTAGTTTTGTTCTATTCTTAATCAATTTTTACTCTACATGTTTACTTTTAGAATCGTATTGAAATGCCACACGCGACTAAACCAAATCGCGCCAAAGACAATAAATTAGAGGAAAATGGTGCTAGCAGTGATCCAAATTATAAATATAATAAATTTTATGACTATACAGAGAAACCGGCTACAATTGAACAGCGTGTTGATGAATTTGAGAAAATGTCACGCCATATAATCAAAAAAATGGATACGACATGCGAAAATATTGAAAAATGCACAGATGGTGATACGTAAGTCAGAGATAAAAATATTTTTATAAATATAAATTACATTAGGAATTTTATTTCTCAGCGCTATTGAGCATTTAAAAATGTCAATTGCTCCAGATGCGGCTACATTAATCTCGCAAGGAGACACATTAATATTCGAAACACACGGTAAAGCTAGCGGTTCCTTATCGCAACGTGTTATGCAGGCACAAGAAAAATTACGTGAAAAATTCCGGCAGGTGAAAAATTTAAGGTAATTTTTTATTTTATTTATTTATTGATTAATAAATAAATGTTTGAAAATTAATTATCCATCCTATACAGAATGAATAGTTTATTAACAACATCGGTATTAGATAAATCACATAATATACAACCAGAAAATCATTCCATACCAAAAGAGAAAACTTTTGCTGATAAGAAATTCCCAACTGATTTAGTAACATCTACACCGAATTCATCACCACAACAATCTGGTATTAAACGTGGTCAAATACACTTTGAAGAGTTAACAAAACGTGTTTTGAAACGTATTAATAACTTGATTGAGAAGCCGTTAAATAAAGAATCAGAAATTGAATTAAAAGAACGAATTTTAGAGATTCGGGTGAGTCAATTGCATTTTTTTTTTTTTTTTTTTTTTTTGAAATTTGAAAGCAGATATACTTGTTGTCAGGAAATTGTTTCATTTGTTATAGCAGATGTTACAAAATTCTATAAAAATAGAAATATGTTTTAAGTAAGAGTAAATTACATTAAGCATATAATTTACATAAAGAAAATATTCTTAAGTTAATAATGTGAGAGAGATATTGTCATGTAATCTTGTCAAAAGAGTCTATCATACAATCTTTTTATAACAAGACATGTTATTTTAAAGACATGCTTCCCTGTTTAAAAAAAAGGAGAAATTATTCTGAGATAAGACAGTTTTTGGTATCTTTTTCTAATAAAAATTAAAAAAATTCTCTTTAATTATAAATCTGCCAGTAACATGTCTTTTAAATTTCCAGTTATGCGGAAGCAAATATATTTTTTATATTTAATATTCTATAATTATGTTGTTTGTTGTCACAAATCGTCTATTTTCAGTCTTGGAATTTTATTTGATACAATAAAGCCATCAAAATAGCTTTATAGTAAAATCAACAATATTTTTCTTTTTAATAGAGTTTATTTTCTTTTTTTTTTTACTGTTTGTTTGAAGATTTTTTTTTCCATTATTGCTATTAAAAAAATCTTTGCTTTAAAATTATTTATTATTTTTATTTAACTGGATTAAATATTTTTTATTTATATTTTTATTATGTTCTTTAAACATTTATCGTTTTGCTTCTTGTTGTTTTTATTATGTTTAAGCGAAAAAAGAAAAACTAATAATAATAATAATAAACAAAAATATTTATAAGCCGTACAACTTCTTGATGAGTAAGTTATGTTTGAAACCAAGTAAAACAAAGTAGAAAAAAAATAAATACATTTTTCATTTAATTATCCTTTTAATATGCTTTGGTAGTCTTAAAGTTAAAAAAATAAATTTAAAAAAATATTAAAGAGAATTTAATTTGGCAACAAATTGATATAGAAAAAAAAAGAAAAGAAAAATAATTATTATTTATTAACAGGGTGTTTAGGTAAATCAATCACTGTTTATATGATGTTTATTATTTTAATTTTTATTAACATTTCTTTTCGAAAAGATTAATTAACGAATCGTAAACAGTTTTTCATTTTTCTTTTCTTTTTTTTTTGTTTAACAAATCATAAAATGTTTTTCTTTTTCTGAAATTTATTTATTTCGTTGAAACATTTTACAAAAACAATATATTTATTTAACACTGATCTATGTTAAGTAATAATCACACAACAGTAAGAGAAAAAAAAAACATACGCGCTTGTATTTATGGTTTATTTTTGTAAAGGAAAAGTGCGACACATGAAGCGAAAAAAAATAATTTTTTTCACTTTTGTTTTTCTTTGACTAAAAATTTAATTTTCTCTCGCTCAGCTTCAAATTTTTCTTCTGTTTCTTTGGCGTAAGTTAACGAATCTTAAATTAAAAAAAATCTTTATGTTTAAAAATAAAAGGAAAATAGAGAATAATTTTTTATTATTTTTATTAATGTACTTTTTGGACAGGGATGTATCTCGGATTGTTGCTAGAAGTTTTTTTTTTTATTAAAATGTTGATTATTGTTGGTTTTATATGTAATCCAATGTAGTAGATATACTCTGGTCGTTTAGTATCACTGTTATTAGACACAGTAAATTCTTAACTTGTTTCTTGATGAAAAATATCTATCAACTGTATAGTCTAACTACATAATATTCTACATTTTCTTGGATTTTTCACGAAAACTAGTGCAAAAACTGCATGCATCTTTTAATAGAATATTTTATGAAAACTATACCACCTCTGTTAACATTATAGAGTCTAGTCTAGCCTCAAGCACATCTACTACTCACATCATATAATTTAATTTTGTACATTTTTCCCCTCCTAGCATTATTTTATTCTATTTATTTTTAATTTTCACTTTTTTCTCATTAAAAATAACAAAATAAAAGAAAAACTTCTTATTTCTTCTCATTTTTCTTATTTATTTGAACATTTATTATTTTCTTGATCAAATTTCTCACTGCTGTGACTACACGTTTTTTCTTTTTTTACTTTGTTTTTAATTTTAAATTTTATGTGTTGATCAGATTTTAGTTTTTTATCTGTGCTCCCAACGTAACTGTGTTGTTCGTTTTGTTGTTGATTTATTTTGTATATATCGCGTAAAATTGTCAGCTGATTTGTGTCTTATTAATTATTGTGATTAATTCATTTTTTCTAATTAAAAATAAACGATAGAATATTTTGCTTAATAAATTAATTTTAAGAAGTTTGTTTTATTAAATATTTCGTAATTATTTTTATTTATTAATATTAATTGAAGTGGTGAAATTGTTTACAATGCATTATTTATGATATAAATGTCCTGAAAAATTAACAATTTTACCGTGTTTTAATAAACCAATATTTTTGTTGTATGCAGAATCAACAAGAGGATTTAAAATTAGCAACAGATATTGCTGCACAAGAGGCAACACCTAGTCCACGTGCCAAAGCGACAATGGAATCCTTGGAAAAGGTATACAAATACCTTATTATTATTTAAAAAAGTTTAAAAAATTATTTACTTAATTTTTTAGGCAAAACATAATCTATCAACGCATTGTGATGCGGTTCGTTCTACATTAGAGCAATTAAATAATAATCGTGCTCCAGCCAGTAATGTAGATGAAGAACCAAAAATGATAACAACGACAACAACTAATACGGTTGGCCGAATGCCATCTGCTGATGGAGCAATACTGTCCAGTAGTGGCATAAATACTAGTAATCGTGAAATGACGCCATCTATTGAACGCGATTTTCGCGAAGGATTAACACCGTCCGGATCGAGAAAAGGTTAGTAAATACACTTTGCTTTTCACAAAAAAAAAGTAGAAAAATTTTCTCAAGTATTTTACTATTATTAATTAATTTTCCGGCAAATATATTGGCTAAAAACAAACAATTAATTACCATTAAGCATTTAAATTTAGATAAACAAAGTTTGTTGCAACACAAATCAAGTAATTCAATTAAATTTTATTGAAAAAATTAAAACACAAAACCAGGCGCCTCGATTGTAATAATAAATAAATAATATTTAAATTGGAATTAAAACGTTTAAATAGAGAAAAAGATCATAAATTTTGAATAGAAAATTGTTTATCAACGTAAAAAAAAAATTGTAAAGGTGAAAAGGGTATCAAAAAGGAAAACCAGAGTAGATTTAACGAATGACCAGGCGTCTACATTTGTTTACTTAAAAAAATTTATTTGGGCGACCTTGACTCATTACTATTTATCTTTTTTGATTTATTATCTTCTCGTCTTGTTCGTTATAAATTTATTTTCTTAACTTAAGTTGCAGAGTCTTTCTACCATTACAACATGAAAAAAAAATAATAATAATGACCCATGTTCTGTGGAATGGTTTTACTTTTTTATCGGATAGATCTTCATCAGTTATGACATGCGTGCAATCAAAATGACATCATCTTGGTCGTGGCCCCGAAACTAGTTTACTTTTGAATAAACTTGAATATAACATAAACTCGGTTATAGGGTGATTTTATGCGTTCTATTTTCTACATATAAAAAAAAAGAAAGAAAACATAATTTTCTTTGCTTTCTTATTATTATTATTTTATTTTGAGACTTGTCATATTACACTTACTTAGGTTTTATCAGAAAAAAAAATATTTAAAGAACAGAAATGGCAAAAAAAAAATTACGAAATAAAATCGTTCAATCGGTTGTTGGTATTTTATCGCAAAATAAAAAATCTTTTCTGTTTATTTTAGACTCAAAAAAAAAAAAGAAGAAAAATTACTATCAACAACAACAGCAAAAGCAATGAAATAATAAAAAAAAATTATATATAATAAAATAACGAATACAAAATTACCGTACCGTGTGTTCTGTAGTTAAATGGGTGGTAAATTTGATAGCAATTCATGATGCGTCATACATTTACAAAAAAAGGAGAAAAAATTCTTTAAAAAAGTTTAGAAATGAAAAGTAAAGCATATCTAGTGTCTTGGTACTTGACTTTATCTACAAGTGTGAGGTGATTAAACAAAGCCAGATAAATTAAAAAGTAAAAGAAAAAAATGTACTACATCCAGTTGTAAATCTATTTTAGCTAGGTATTTCTGTTATTGCCCTGTCTATGCAATTTTAATGTAGCCTCATCTGGTCACATTTCAAATAATTTTCCTAGATAAATCAGATGTGAATTTTTCTTCCTTGTTTGGTTGTTAGTACAAACAGATAGTTTTCACAACGCTTGTGGTTGCCGAGGCATTTATAACTATAAAATATGTCTTTAAATAAGGTAATGAAAACGAGAAAGTTTTAGTTTTTTATTTCTTCTACTTACTCTATATGCCTTTTGTTTATTAGTTTGCAATGTTTCCCAATTGTTATTAAAGACGACAATACCGACAACATTGTGTTCGCTTGAATATATAACCGGTATAATAGTTAAATATTATGTCGTCGCGGATAAATTTAAATTTGTATGCTGTATAAATCTTTTACCCACATATAACCATTTTTCATTAACATTAATAAATTTTAAACAAGTTTAATAACAACAACAAATTAACAGTGACATGAGAAATAAAATAAAAGTGAAAAGCCGCCACCACTTTGGTGGTGAATGGACGATATACGTTTTCGTTTCTTTTGATTATTTATTTTATATAGAAAATTGTGTGCGGTAGCTAATAAAAGATAATATTATTATGGTATGTGGGTGGGTTATTATGGTTAAATAGTTTCACTATAACTTATATTTTAATAATAATAAAAAAAAAGAAGAAGTGAATTTTGCTGAGTCGAAAACTTTGGCATCGTTTCAAGAATCTGTTTTTAATTTTTTATTTATTTTTTTTTGTTTTTATCCTTTGGTATTTGAAGGGATGAATTTTTGTACAAGATGTACTTCTGCATTTAAACCGGTTAATGTTAATAGTTAACGATTCACCGAATGCACACAATACAGAAGATATTTGGAGCACGTTATATATGCCATGATAATGGTAAAATAATTGAAAAATTGCAATTGTGCAAGTGCTGGTATTGGAAAAATGGGTTTACTATATTGTTGCACATTTCTTGGCGTTTTTTTTATTTCTATAAGTCCTCGTGGGAAATATTTTGAGACAAAAAATTGTTTTGTTGCTTTTGTTACAAAAAAAATGTTAACTCTTGACTTACAACCACATTCTGATCCATATTGTAGCTTTACTGAGGCATTTAGAAAAAAAACAGAATAGCAACAGCAAAATGGTCAATTCCCGGCACACATTCCGCAAACAGCTATAAATAGGCAACGAGAAAACATTTTTTTTTATTCATAAAGGGTTGTATTTCATTTGTGAGGGTGACATTTCATAATTTGTTTCTTTTTTATCATATTTTTTAACGGAGTTGGCAACAGATGATATTTTTCAATTTTATTCTTCTCTAAAACTTTCTGTCTAAATATTAATTTTGCCTACATATTTCTCATTCATATGTTGAGTGAAATTGATTGTATTTCGTTTGTAAATTAAATTTTATACGGTCAAATACTACTGGTCATTGTTTTTGCATTTTTATTATGAAGAGAATAACGTCTTAAAGAAATTTATACAAAAGTTAGTACATTTTATGTTGTGTATTTGGTGTTTTTGTACTTGCTAAATTCCCATCAGTCTTTCCATTCAATTTCAAGTTTAAAAATGCATCTTATCGATTTTCGCTTTATTTAATACTATCTTGAATACTTTAGATACAATTGTTTCTTTTTTTTTTTTTTTTGGGTAATTTTTAACATACAAATTTTATTTGAATAATTTTCCGGCATCTCGTTCGTTGTTTCAACACCCAGCAACGCCATAAATTTAAATTTGCATATGCGATACCAATATTCCACAAAACAAATAACGAAAAAACAGCATACATACAAGGAGAACTTATAATGTTTTTCGTTTCTCACATGTACTCAGTTTTTATTTTTGTTTCTTGTTATTTTTATTTAATGTTTCACCATTTGGTTGTTGTTTGTTGCTTCATTTACTTGATGAAACACACTATTCTATAAGAAATATTGTATATATGTACAAAAAATAAAAAATCTTCTATTATTATTTCTCTTTTTGTTTTCACTGTTTTTTAACAATAAAAATAAATATTGAAATTGAATTGTTCATAAGTTTTTCTCCTGTTTATTTATTTTGTTATTAAATGAAGTAAATTTTATCGAATTGATAAAATCAATAATAAAAGAAGAGAAAGATAGAATTGAGGAAAAACATATTGGATAAACATAAAGCAACAGTTTTCGTTTTGTTTTTTTAAACTTAATTTAATTCTTTTTTTATTATTATCATTTGCTTCTTCTTGTTATTAATTTTTTTTTGCGAATTTTCAAATAAATTCTATGATTGGTGACAGTTTCTGTTTGAGATATTTTGCTTTAACTACGTGGTAATTTTTTTTTTATTTTTATTCTATATTTTAATGAATTTTATTAATTTACTTTTCTTCATCGGTTGTTAGAGATTTTAGCATTTTTCAATGACAGGTTAATGATTAATGTTTCAGAGAAGCACAGTACCTACCATGATATTTAATTTGAAAATTATTTATATAGATATTTTATCAGATAAAATACTTTATCCATTCTAAGAATTTTGGATTAAACTTGTGCTTAAGGTTATAATAAGATAATTTATGAACAGCAATCAGTAAAGTATTTGCATTTGTAGTTCTGTGAGTAAATTTTTTATTTCGTTAATTAAAAATAATAGTTAATACATTTTTTATTATAATTTTTAGATATATCGTGATGAAATAAATTATTAAATTAATTAAAATCTACAATACGAATATATCTCAAACAGAATACTTTTGTAAATTTATTGCATAAGAATCCCCAAGCTGACTATCTGACTTTTTAAACAAAGATTCACCTTGCACCAGTTTTTTTTTTATTGTTTCTCATAATGATAGAAATTTAATTTAATTTTTCAATACCAAAAAAAGAAAGCTTTGCCAACAATATACAAGAAAAACGATAATGCAACTCTAGCACATTTTGATGACAAATAAATTAATTTCTAATTTCATAATCAAACAAGAAAATACTCTGCCTTTTTGGCTAGTCATCAAGTTAGATAATCGACTTTGCTTAATCGAAATTAATTATTGTAATGTAAGCGTAACACTATAGAAGTAAATTGTAGTTATATTTTTGGCACGTTGAATTTATTGTTGGAATAACTTGAAAATATTAAAAAAAGAAAATACCATTAAATAAGAAATTATTATTATTATTATTAAATGAAACGGATGTAAGAAAAAGTTTGTTTATTTTTTGAAATTTACAAATATAAAAAGGAAAATCTATCAAAAATGCTATTAATGTCATTTAGTATGTACTGAGAAAGTTGACATTTAGAAATAAAAAATAAATTTAAATATATAAATTTTTTTAGATTAAAAATTCGCAATTTTTTTTGCTTTTGTTATTAAAGCAAAACCCCCCCTAGCCAGTAACATTATGACATTTAAAGTTTATTTGTATTATTATGGTAAACAATTCCATGTTATTTAAAATAAAGGCTAGTTTAGAGACTAAATATTAAAATTCCTTTATACCTTTTTTTTATTACCAAAGATAATTATTCGGTTGTCTAGATTTTGGCGTTTTTAATTTAATGATTTATTAATTTATTTTTTTCACTTGTATATTTATCATAACACTTTGCGTTATTAAATTTTTATTATTAATTAAACAAAACAAAAAATTACCTTGTACACTATATAGTTTAATAACATATAAAAATGCATTTATTAATAAATTTGAAAGTAAAAAAAATGAAATAAAAATAAATGCACACAGGGTGCCATAAATTAACATGAGAATCATGATGTGCTCGGTGTAAAAACGAAAATATGTCAAAACCACGTGTGAACGCAGTTAATAATAATAATAATGGAAAAAATAAACAGTGAGATGAATTTTTATGTGTATAAAAACTACCCTCATGGTAGTGAATTAATAATAATTCTGAAAAAAATAAATAAACTAAAGGAAATAAATAAAATCATTTTGTGTTGGGTGGTGTAAAAAAGAAAAACTGTCAAAGACTGCATTTTGTACATTCTGCCTTTGTTACGTTCGTTTATCTAAGCTTTATTACACATGATGGGCGGATTTGTACGTTTTCTGTTGGTATGTTGGTTTGTTGAATGCATTTAATAGCATTGAATGTTTTGTATTTTGCCGAGAACAGCAAAAGAAAGCATTCAAAACACAACTGGTCGCTGACAGTTTGTTTATGGTTTGATTTTGTATTTTTTATTTGGTTCTTTCTTTCTATTTTATTGCTATACTCATTATCAATTTTACTTTACTTGGTTCATGAATGTTTTCAAAAAAAAAAAAAAAAAACACTATGCATGTATTGCTGGTTAAAAAAAGCTTTTTAACTTTGTAGCCAATTTTAACTTAGCGCATAGCAAAAAAAGCCTGCATTTTAGTTTCTTTTTTATATACTTTGATCGTAAAACGTTGGTTGCTGTATCGTTCCATGTACTGGGTCACCCAAACAACTGGAAGTATAAATAAATAAATAAAAAATGTTTTTTTTTTGAGCCTTAGAGGTTAATCTTCGGTCGGCGTAAAAAAGAAAAAATAATAATAATTTTTAAAACAAAGTCAAGCATTTTTCTGTTGCTAAACAGTTTCTTCTCGATAGCTGACCATATCCAATACAATTTTTATTTATTTATTTTCCTCTATTTTTATCCCTTTTTTTTAATAATAATAAAAATAATAATAACGTGGCGCAGTGTATCACATACAGCAGCATAACAGCACAGAAAAATAGAAAATTTTCATGCTGATTTTCATTCAGTTTACCGCGAATTGTGACACAGTGCGGATGATTGCTTATGATATTATGGAAGAATTTTTTCTTCTATTTATATATTAAATACAATTTACTGCTGTTATTGCTAATGTTTTGTTAAATAATTAAAGTTTTATTATTATTTTTTTAAATTATAATTTTATTCTTTAAAAAAAAAAAATTTATTCCACCTTTTTATGTGTGAAAACTAACTGTCGAAAATACTGTGCAAAAGTTATAAAAATAATTTTTATGTGTTTTCAATATTTTATAAATTGTTTTATAAAAAGGAGAAATTAATTACCGATTATCTGGATTTAATAGGCTAGTTTTATTTTTTTTAATTATATTTTTGTTATTCATTTAAAAATAAAATCCGATTAAAAAAATATTTATTATTTGAAAATTTAATTTAATTAAATATAGAGAATAAATAATAATAATAATAATAATAATAAATAAAGCGGAAATGATGGTATTTAAAAGTAAAATTAATAGAAATTTAAAAAAAATAAACAATGAAAAGCATAAAGCAATATTAAATTAACCAAATAAATAAACCAAAATTAAATTAATAATAATATACTCGCGGTCACCAGATGTACAGAGCAGAAAATAATTTCGTTTATTTTTTATCCATTATAATATTTTTATGATTTAATAACAAAAAAAAAAAAAAGAAAACGCAAAGCAAAATTACCGATTTTAGATCACACAGCAAATTGCAAAATAAATAAATTTTTGTTTTTCGCTGCTTTAAATCTATTAATAATTGACGCACATGTTATGCGTGTTATTTTTGGTCGTGTTACTTAGTGTATTTGGTGTTTTCTTTTTTTTATTACATTAATTAATTTTTATTGAATTGTTGGTACGCGACTAAGTGAAAAGTTTTTTTTCTTCTTATTTTTACTTAGCCGTTATAATAAATGTTAATCTTTTGGTTTTAAGTTTTGTTTTCTTTGAAGAAACGAAAAAAAGGGGATATGTATGACTAACAGAGGCAACAAGTTGTAACTTTATAAACCGTTTGGTGATATTATTTGTTATTGTTTGTTGTTTTTCTTGTGTTTACAATGAGCTCCTTGATTTTATTATTTTTCTTTTCGTAATACACCTCGCACAATCGTGTTGATTAGAGTAAGTAAATAAATTGTTTTCAGCAAATACACTGTGCTCACAACTGTGCTTGTTGTTTTAAACAATTTCTTGTTAACAAATATTTTTCAACTATTGTGTCAACGGTTGCTTTAACTATTTTTCTTTCGCTAAATATTGCATAAAATTTATTTAAAAAAAAAAAGTTCTTTCAACAGCCTGAGTCTTGTGGTTTTTTAAAGTTTCTGTTAAGCTTTTAAAAGCTTTGTTGTTTTATTCAAAAATATTTTTTTTAATGATAGAAGAAGTTTAATAATCACGAAAATTATGTTTTTATAATATTTTTACGATGTTAAGGTATTTTTTTTTTATGTTTTTCTCTTGTTGTAAAATTATTTAATTATTCCATTAAAGAATTATTGTTGAGCTTTATTTATTCTTGTTCTTTGGTACGTTTTGTTAATTAAGTTTGAATGTTGTTAAATTGATGGGCAATTAAAGTCTACTGAGTTTGCTAATAAAATATTATGTATTATAAAAACATAAGTATTAACGTTTTCTTTTCCTAATAATAAATAATACTTTTGAATTTTCTAATAATATTTCTTGTCGTTGTTCTAGTAATTTTCCTTAAAATTTCACCTGAGAAAAAATTAACTCAATGAAATAACTAACAATAGCGAAAAGAAATTATTATTATCTCTGTCGACAGAATAAATAAATAAAAATAAACCACCTTATAAAAAGTTGGGTGGTCATGGCATTATTAATAAGATTTAATTATTTTCAAGTAATTCTTCTTGTTTTGAGTAGAAAAATAAAATTTATATGAAAAGCTTCCAAAAGAAAGATAACACAACAAAAAATAAAAAAGTAGAGAAAATAATAATATAAACATTATAATCCCTTGTAAAAGGTTAATAACAGACAATGATGTAAACAATTATTCATGTCTCTGGTGTGAGTTTGAAGCTTTTTTCATTTTTATTTTTGCTATAAAATGAGTTATTTTGTTCACTCAAGTAAATTGATAATTTTCCTATATAAGGGATGAAAAATTAAAAATTTTTAAGTGAAAATTTTATGTATTTCGTTTTCTTTTTTTTTTACTTGAAGAGAGTATAGAAGATTTTTTTTTTAGTTTATTTTCTAAAATTCAAAAGAAATAAATATAATTGTGATGGTGGTTAGTTATTGGGGGTGGTGATATGACTAGTGATTTCAATTGTTACCACTTTTAAGAGTTTTTTTTTTTTTTGTAAATTTTATTCAACATTTAAATCTTTTCAATGAATGCATTCCGTTCACCAGCCTCATACAAATGTACGTTTTTTTCTCTCGTTTATGTGTTCTTCACATCACACATAATTATGAAATGCATTTCAACATACAAAAAAATAAATAAACATTTTTATTCACATGTTGAATAAAAACTGAATAAAGAAAAAAATATGAGAATTCATTTTCCCCTGTTGTTGTTATATTAATGTCTAAGTGGGTGAATGAATTGGTTTTGGTTGGTTGCCATAACACATGCATTGCTGGTGAAGAGCTTTTTATTTTTTGACGTACATTGTTACAATTGTATTTTGTTGTGAAAACTAAAATAAAATACAAAACAATTTAAAGGCAAAGCAAAAAAATAAAGAAGAAAATTTCTATACAAATTACTGAGCAAAATCTGAATTAAGTAAATACACAAAAGCTAAGTCTATTGTGAATAGCTGGGATGTTAAACAGTTGCTTCCAGTGTTTGTTTTTACTTGCGTATTGACAAACATTTGTTTTCGTCCTCCTTTTATTAATTATTTATAATTATTATTTTTCTTTTTTGCATCATAATATATGTCGTAATCTTTTTCGTATAGTAACATTATTTTGTAAAATATAATAAACCGTTTATTTGTGGCTTTTTAAAAGGTAATTTTATCGCTTAATTATTAACACCTTAATTGCTATTAATAATTTAAAAAAAAAAGAGAGAAGTAAATCATCACCCTTTAAAAACACCTTTTATACACAGACACCAGCATCCTTTTTTTCTTTTGAAATTAACTCATTGATTACACATTTTTAAAACACCTTTTACTTTCATTTATTTTATTTTATTTTTTGAGTGTCCGTTTAGTCGTCTGTCCTGTTTATAACGGATATGAATTGGTGCGGAACGATATTAATAAATTTTGTTTTTTTGCTTTGTATACAACAAAAAGCGCAACAATCTTGTTTTTTTTTTTTAATTTTATTTTATTTCCTGTTTTCCCGATATTATAATTTGATTATTCGGCATAAATGAAATGGAATTAGTTTTTATGTAAGGACCGAATAATTAAAAAACAAAAAATTATTAATATTTTTAATAAACATTTAAACATAGAGAAAAAAAAAATGAAAATTACCCTAAAGGCGTAATAAATAAATGTGTTAAATGAATGAAAAAAGTAAAAATGAAAAAATAATATTAATAAAAAGCTTAGATTATAGAATTGTAGCAAAAAAAAAATAAATGTTTAGAAAGTAGATAATTAAATAACATTTCTCATGGTTGAAGCAAAAGTTTGTATTATGTTTTTGTCGGTAGAAATAAAAAATATTATTATCCTTTAATCGTTGAGCTTTTTTTTACGATTTTCAATGATTATTTTTTGATGGAATGTTTTTTTTTTATATTTTAAAGCTCAGATTCTTTTGATTGACCTAATTATATATATAGAAATTTATTTAATTGATTCAATTATTCAAAATTGATATTTAAATGCCATGGAAAAAAATAAATATGGAATGTATACAACCTAGGATTACGCATGCAAGGGTAGATAAGGCTTATCGGAATGTATTAATAAAATTTATATATTTTTTCGTTTAAATAACATTTTAATAAATTAAAAAAAAAAGTAAATAAAACAAAAATCGATTTTATTAATAAAAATAAATAATCGAGAAGCACAAATGCAGATATTAAAGGGATGTTCTACTATTATTATTATTATTATTATAAACATTTCTTTATTTTTGTTGATAAAACTGGGGAATAATAAATATAAATGTTGTGTTGACATTTTGTTGGGCATTTATTTTCTTTCTAATATTATAAAATAATAATTCTTTAATAACTTTTCACTTGAAAAATAGTTTTGTGTTAAGAAATTGAGGCTAAATAAAAATAAAAAAAGAAGTAAAACGTAACAAAATGAAATAAATAGCAAAAAAAAAAAAAAAAAGTGGTAAAAGGGATTCTCCTATGGGATGAAAGTAAGAAGAAACGTGAGCTTTACTCGGTTTTAACGTATGATGATGATGATGCTCTACCAGTGTCCTTAAGGGTTTAAAAGGTGTTTTTACTGTAGAATGTAGTCAACTTGAATATAACACATGTGCTTTTTCAACTCTAAGCAGAGGAAATGTATATAGAAATTTATATATTGTATATAGAATACGAAAAACGAAGAGATTTACACGTTTATTTTATGGTTAGTTCTTGTCCCTTTTTATTTATTTTTATTTTACTTTATGGTACTTGTCTTTTATTATCCAGTCCATTTCTTTTCTATTTTTTTCTTTCGTTTTACTTTCATTCATTCTCTGGTCAATAAATGAGGACAACTTTTATCTAATCAAAGTAGCTTTTTTCCGATTTGTTATATATATATATATATATTTTTTAAAGCTTATTCGCCCTCCAAGCAAATAGTCAACAATTTTATTTTACTATTTTATGGAGAGCATAGATTGTTAATTTTTGTTCTTTCTTCCGTTTGCTGCTTCATTTAAGTTATTTTCTATCCAAAAAAAAAAAAAAAAAAACAGCAAGCATAAGACACTTGTTTGCAAATAGCGTACTTACTGACAAAATGTAAAAATTAATTCCAGCACAGATCAGCAAAGTGTGCTGATTTTGCATCATCAAAAAATATGAGAAAAAAAAACGAAGAAGTATTTTTATTACTTCTAGTCAAAGTTTAATATTTATTTATCAATCGTTTTAAGCTGCTTTAGATATATAAAAAAATACATTAAGTCGACTTTAATTAAAATTTATTTGATTAAAATATATTAAAAATAAAAATCAGCACTGTCCGGTCTATTTATTCTGATAAAGTTTTATCTGCTTCCGTCACGAATACTAACGGCGGAGATAATAATATTATTATTTTTTTTATTAATTAATTAAAAGTTATTTTTAGGGAAATTGAATTTTATTTTGGTTTGTGACAACAAAAAGTTAAGTGAATGATATGAGTACCTTTACAGGGTCTTTTAAGTCCTTAAAATATTGACAATCTTTAAGCTTAATCAACACATCTTTTCTATTGATAGTAGCTTATGCGGCTTCATACTTTTTGAAATTCTTATTGACGTTTTTACTACGAAAAGAAAATACTAAAAGGATGAAGTGTAAATGGAAAGTTAAGCTTATTAGAGTCAAAGTTCTTTTAATTTTTTCTTTGTGTCTCTAAGAAAAAAGTTTCTCTTTTTAAACAGGTAGCTTTTTTCATTTTCAAATCATTAGAGATTTAATTTTTGAAAAAATAAAATAAAAACGAATATTTTCTATTGCGGCAAAAAAAAACATTGTAGTACCACCAGCTATTTATGGTATTTTTCTTGTCTCCTCAATTTTTATTGTTATTGTTATTTTTAAGAATATTAATATTATTGCAAATAGCTGTGGTATTTTTAGTACAGAAAATGCCACAATAAAATGTCAAATAACAAACAAAATTCTATACGCTTTATGTCATCCCATATCAGCTATCAGATTTACAATAGCGAATAATAATAATAATATATAAAGAAAAGAAAATTTCTTATTAGAGATATTGTGGTGACCAAGCGACAGGCATGCACTGTCACTTTTATTAATATTATCAAAATAAATTTCGTCTATAATTGACATTGTTGTTTCTTAATAAATAATAATGGTAACACACAATAGCAGCAAGTAGAAAAATTACTTAAATGTACACAGAATACATGAAAAACAAGCATAAAAAATTTATTTAATTTTGATACGAAAACAATACAAAATCATAATGTATTCGTCGTCAAAAGCATTTAGTTTGGTTTGTTTTTGCACAATCCTCAGATCTGGTCGTTTCCAAAGTTTGAATAGGAAAAGGGCTATTTTTTTGTTAACTTCTTTATTATAACCAACAATCACTGCCCAACTATTACCGATTTATGTTTCTCTTACCATAAAACTTTTATAATTTTCTTTCTCTGCTATTACCCCATTTTATTTATTTTGCTTCTTATTACTATTTTTTTTGCTGTTTATCGCACGCACCCAGCAATCTATTATATAAATCCGATGATGATTATAATGACGACTTAATAATAATAATAAAAATGTCGAAAGAAAAAATAAATAAATAAAATCACAACCAGAAAGGAAAAAATAAAACCAACGTTCGTTCTGCTTGCATTATAATTTATTTATTTTTCTTTCTATACTGATTGTAGTAATAGCTTTCAGTTATACAAATAAAATTCAATGGTGAAAAATAATAAGGAAAACTAAACTTTTTCTTACCATTCAAAAAAAAAAAATAATGTGAAAATTGTATTAGCCAATAGATTGAAATCAAAATAATGAAAAATTTATCTGAATATGTCATTTGATTTATTTTTTAATTGACTACTTTACTAACTGATGTTATTATTCACATTTCTTTCATTTATTTACATTTAATTATTATTATTATTTATTTTAGATTCAATAACAAGTGCTGAGCGTGAAGCCTATGTACCCGGATCATTTTCTGCAAAGACAAAATCAAAATCATTATTTGCACCCGGATCAGTATTAGCAACTAATTTTGATAAGTCTGTGTTACAGGTAATACGATTATTAAAAGTTTGTATTTATTTTTTGGAACATTATTAAAACAAATTTTCTTTTTTGTTTTCCTCAGATATCTGATTGGTTGAGTTTAGAACGGGAAATGCTTAAAACACAAAGTGTTATCGTTGGTGATATTGATGGTATTTTGTATGCAATTGATAAACAAAAGGTATTTTTTGAAAGTAATTGAGTAATTACAAGGAAAAGAAATTTGCACGTTCAACAGTTAAATTCGTCCTTATTTTATCAAATAAGTAAAAACGCAAACCGTTTAACAAAAACATTACTAAAAATTTAATACGAATAAAACCCCAAACAGCTTTTGTCCATTTATTCTGTTGATTTAGTGAAGTTTCACACCATATCTGTTACCGGTTTAATAATTTTTGTAGAAATCGTTTTCGAAAAACGAAATAATTTTCTTTTTGAAACAGTTTTCCACCCATTTTCAACCAAATGTTTATACATTTTTTTATTAAAGCACAAAAAATAATGAAAATTTACGTGAAATACATATTTTTCACTATTTCCATCCTATATCTTATTTACTGTGGTTTTCTGTTTCAGCGAAACTATTTCACAGTCACTATTGTATCATAATCGTTTGAAAAAAAAAGAAAAACAACGGAAAACATATGTCACACATGCTTTTCATTATTTATTTATTTTATTTTATGGTATTTAAGGATCAATGATATGCTTTCGTAATTTTCTTTTACAAAACATGTCACGCCTTTGATTTTTCGCTTATTGTTATGCCGCCTTGATTATTGAACTTTATATACTAAATGTATTTATTTTGTAGATGGTCTTAAGAGAATTGGAGTTTAAAAAGCCACAATTAGACGAGCTTGTGCACACAGCTGAAACATTAAAAACCGATGCAAATCGTCAACAATTACAGGGAAAGGGTAAGCATTTTTAATTATTTAATTAATATCCAGTGCGTGTTGGAAAATTATTGTGAATTGCTAAAAGAAAAAAAAAACATTATAATCACATGTAAAACCACTTAAACAGTTTATTAGGTTATTATTATGGTAATTATAATTTAAATAGGAAAAACTACATATTTTTCGTATTTTCCTATTGTTTGCATTATTACTAAAATAGCATAAAAGGTTTACCTATCAGCAGATTAAATTTGTAATCAAAATAAATTTATACATTGTCCTTTTACATAGTATCGCAGATTTAAATTTTCTGAAAATACATGTTGGGGAGACAACTTACTGTTAAAATTAGTTAAGCATCATATTATGCAATATTTTGGTTAACAAAGTTATTATAAAATTTTCCGTAACCGTTTTCTCTTTAATAGCTTTTGGAAATATAGCAATTATAATTAAAAAGTTAATATTTTTTGTTTTTAGTGGGCTAAATAAACGTTTGTATACCAGTCTCTAATGTGTATATCAGTTGTGGAAATAACTCAATAAATTTTTCAAATGTAAATATTGTCAAAGAAGTAAAAACTCATCAACTACTTTTTGTTTACGAATATTGTTGGTAGTGCTTAGCCATTCAACCCCACATATTTTGCATAAATACATCATTATTTTTTTTTTTTTGGCAGTTGTTGCGGGTGGGTGTATTGTTTATGATACTTGTTGTTGGTATAACATGTGCTAAGTTTTATCATAAAAATAAAAACTTATTTCGATGGTACAAAGCGTGTATAGTGATTTAATTATTGTGATCTATAACCGGTTCCTTTCACTTTATTTAGCTCTACTATAGTTAATGAATTTTTCTAGGATTAAACAAGTTTACATTTACAACTGATGATTTATTTAATACTTCATTACACAATTACGTAACTATTTAATCCAACCCTTGAATAATAATAATAATTTCAAGTGGACAATTTGTAAACATTTTTTTCTTCCTTTTGATATTTTTAATAAAATATTTATGTTAATAATTAATAACTTGTCCAACATTTTTCTCGTTGTCATTGCTCATGTTTTTTTTATCATTTCCTCTTGTTTTTTTTTTTTTATTTTCTGTAAAATTTATTAATTTTAATTATAATTTTTATTGTGACCCTTATTTGCAGTGTTTTTTGCTTTTTTAATATTTTGGGACATGAATAAAAATGTTAATTAAAAAGGCAAATTTAAACCTTAGAAAAAAATGAAATTTTTATATGACATTGACAAACTTTTTTTTATTCTTTTTCTAGCAATTTTTCGTAGCTGTACGTTAATTAATACTCATTAGTTTTGTAAGGGATTTTTTTTTTTTGGTTTAAGGATTAAATTTTAAGCGAAATTAATGTTAAACGTAATCACAGCTGGCTTTGCAATTGGCATACAAGCAATGTACTTGGTTATTGATACGTAAGCTTAGTTTTAAGTGAAGCGTGAAAGTTATTTTTTTTATTTAGTGTTAAAGCTGCTAGTTTTAGCTGCTATATTCAAGTAAACCATAATTAATTAAATTAATTTTTAATTTAATTGCATTATATATGGTTAAGTTATTGTTAATTGATTTATTGTACTTACGCTTATGCTTTTACGCAATGGTTTATTTAATTATATAGGATAAATCATTGGAGGACTGAGTAATGATTTTAAAACCCTTTGAAAGGATTGTATTGTGTTCTCAAACACTATTTTATTATTTATAATTTTACTTTGTGTTTCTTTTTTTCACAAAAAATTTCAACTTTAAAAATATTAAGCACAAATTGTTAGATAACTCTGCTCTCGCAGGGGTTAAATATTTCTATTATTTTATTTTAAATCATTAAACACTTGATTTTCGAATTGTTTTTCCTTTTTCTATTTTTGTTATTAACAATTTTTTGTATTTGAGCTTAATTTTACACAAGTTTTGAATAATAAACAGCACAAAATGTGTTACAATATAAACTGTATTTAAATTTAATAATAAAAAGTATGAACATTCGTATGCAAATTAGTAGGACATAGAAAAGTACGTTTGAACGTCTAAATAATTAAATTTTATTTTAGGAAATAAAAGTATAAAAAGCGTGTAGAAAAATATGAAAATATTTTATTTTTTATTCTCTTTGCACTTTGACATTAAAATTAGCATAAATTATTTTTCACGCTAATGACATCATTTTAGATTATTTTGATCGTTTGTCTGGCCTTGGTAATATTTGCAATTTTTTTTTTGTATTTGCTCGATGCTAAGTGAGTGGTAATAAAAATTAAAATTTCATTGGGGGAGAGTATAGAGTTTTACATTTATTTTTATCAAATATTGTATAAAAGATAAACGACATATCCGTGTATATATATATAATCAACAGCTGGTGTTATATTGTCGGCGACACAAAACTTAACATCCCTATTTGACTGACTGACTGTTAAGTGAAAATTTATACCGAATAGTAAACAATTTATTTTTTTTTCTATATATTAAACAGATTAATTTGACATTGAAAAATATAAAGAAAATAAATATTAATTAAATTTGTTAAAGAAAAGGAAAAGTAATTCTTTATATATTTAGTTAAAATTTATTTTGTAAGAAAATTACTTGAGATACTTATTCTTCTTAATTTTATTATATAGAAATAACTTCGTTGTGAATTCTTACATCATCATCAGCATCAGTAACGCTATGTATACTTGAAGATAATTTATTCAATGAAACATAAGATAAAGTAAGAAAATAAAAAGAATGACAACGAATTCTTAACGTTGCGTCTTTAAATTAATCCAAACTATAGCTGGTTGTGTGCTTTTGCTATCCTTTTTTATATTTATTTACAGTCGGGATGTTCAATTTTTCTTTCTTGTTAAAATATTATGACTGAAGTAAATTATAAATGCATTAAAAAATGCTAAAATATTAGTTATATAAAGGAAATAATGTGGATTTTAAAATAATAGTAATAGTTTTAAATTTTTTTAATGGGTATAATGTACTCTGAATTACATGATTTAAAACGTACTTAACAAATGTCCTATTATGAATAAGGTCTATGTGGTAACTAGATTATTTGTATAACCACACTACTAGACTCACCACTGTAATATTTATTTTTTCTTTTTGGCTTTAACAACCAAGTTAGCTTTATAGATAAAGAATGAAGACAAATAACTAACTAGATCTTAACGCTAACACAATTTATATAATATTATTCCACCTCTATAGGTCTAGGGCAGTGGCTTTTAAAAGTCTTTTATTATTATTATTTTTTAAAGAATTTTTCATTGTAGTGATAATAATAATCAAAGAATAATAAAAATAAATATAAATAAAAAACATAATTTAATCATGGTTATATAATTCAGTCATCAAAATGTTCACAAAAAGCTCACAAAGAAAGCACAGTGTTTTTCTTTACTCGTTTTGAAATAAGTTTGCTATAGACATCAAACAAATTTGTAATGTCAAGTGAATATTCTATAAGTATTTGGTAATATAATAAACGTTGCCTTCAATTATATTATTAAAATTTCGTATTATCATAATAATAATAATAATTTATCAAAATGTAATTGTTTATTTTCCATTATTTTTAACTTTTAATGTTCGTTTTATTAAAACTGAAAACAAATTATGCTTTATTGATGAACAAAGAAAAAATACAAAACATAAAAAAAAATAATTAAATAAATAATTAATTAATGTAATTAACGCATACAGCTACACATGTTTGATGTTATTATTTATTTTACATAACCGCAAGTAAAATAATAATAATATATGATCAGTTTCGTTGAATGAGTTCTTGTTACTTATGCTTGTTATTTGTTTACCTTCTTGTTTATAATACCTCATGGACTTTTGGAGTGTTTCTATTGCTGGTGCTGTTGTTGTTATTCTTTTGTGGATAGCAAAGTACTAATAGTAATGAAATATATATATATACATATACAAAATATATATATATTTATTGAAATACAAATGTAAAGTGGAAATCGAGAAATCGACAAAAAAAAAAACTCATCACATAACGTATGTATGTCTATATCAGATAGAGTTTAAGGGATGATGGGGTAACGCCTAGTCTAATAACCTCAAACTGTTTTGTTAGATGGTTGTTGTTCGCTTGGTATCGGAATAACGCGTTCATCCTGGCCTTTACGTTGTGATCGATAAACTCATACAATAATAAACAAAACAGAGCACATCATCCATCTATTCATCCATGCCGTGTATTTATATTTTATGGTAAAAATTTCCTACTCGTGGAAGAAGTAACAAAAAGAAAAAACACTGTGCGTTGTACGCGTGCACAAAAAATAAAAATAGTAGAAATATATTTGACGGATGTAAAAAGAGCGTTTTCTCCTCTTTAAGAAATGCCGGAAAAAAATATACCATTTCATCCCTACAAGTGTTTTATCGAGTAATAAAATTCCTTTAAAGCAGCGCGAAAAGGATAAATAGTTTCTTGTAAAGGAAAAATGTTAAGGAAAACTGAGCATACAAAATGTTGAGTAAATTTTATAAAACAGGAAATTCTTTAAAGCTTGTGACTGTCGACTTTAACACTGTTAATGGTAATAGTAGCATTAACGATTACGTACACATTGACATAATAGAGGGTGGTTAGAATTTTAGTGGTTAACTTTTGTATGATTATTTAATTTTTTATTCATCTGGTTTATATAATGAGTGATGGCACATGCTGTTTTCTGAATACAAATGTATCTATATATTTAAATTTGAAATTTTATAAACATCTCCCGCATTGTCCTTGTTATTGTTTAACTGAAGAACTAAAATTTTTTAATTTATAAACATAAAAATGATTAAATAGTGACTATGGGTATGTTTTCTTTATTTAATTGAACTTTTATATGTGCTGTTTTGTGAATGATCATTGGTAATCCGACAATGCTTAAATTGTAACTACTTTGAAGTTATGTTAGGAATTTTTCTCGCAATTTATTTTGCTTTGTATTTCTGTAAAACAATGGGGGTTGTTTAAATCCAGCTGTTTATTTAATGACCACATTATTGTCTCTTATTTTCCTGGTTGGCAGGACATTTTAAATTAAACTAAACAATAAACTCAAGTGGTACGTCGTTTTGTACATTTTTTAAACGAGGATAGAGAAAACTGTTTCAGATTGACAAAGATGAATTTATTAAAGTGAGAGAATGATCAATTATTGCGTTATTTTGTTTTTCTTACATCACCATATAAATTGCTGTTAATTTTCCAGGTGACTTATCTTAAAGATAATAAGAAAAAATACAAGAAAATTCCAACATAAAAGTCTTAAACATTATCTCTCATTTTTTATTTTATTTTGTCTCGTCAACTACGTACATATTTTTTTGGTGTCACACAACTTTTGTATAAACAACGTAGTAATCAATCATTTTTTTGTATTTTGTTATTCGTTATTCTTCCCCGTTTGTTGCGCTTTTAGCTTTGTCAAATTTTTCCAATTAAAACCATTTTCCCCGAATTAATTGCCATTTTTTTTGTTATTTATATGTCTAATGACCATACAATTTTTTGCAATTTGTACAGTAAATGCGGGATATTTCAGTACATTTAAAATTATGTATATGAAAGAGTTTATTTCTGAAGTCATTCCCTAAAGTAATCCTTAAAATCCCCAAAATTTTATTGCTAAAACATTTGATTCTTTCAAATCAACATTATGTTAATTTCTTATACGCGAGAACCATTCATTCGTGAACAAATCACGCGAGAGCTGACTGTATTTATAATAATAATTAAGTAAAAAAATCAACAAATTACCAACAGCCCCTAATAAAAATAAGTCAAGTGGAGTATTATTATTTTTTTTTTCTAGTTTCATTTCTTTAATTCACGTTTATTTTTTCCTTCTATTTTGTTGTCATTATTGGCTGGGTCTTCTTGTGACAATTAATTAATTTTTTAATGAGCCTGAAATAATTTGATTATTATTTTGTTTCCTCTATTCCTATCGAGGTATTTTGTGGCTCTAATTTTATTATGAAAAATAGAAACTGTAATGGTCCAGTTTATATCATTGTAGGGTTTTTTACTTTATAAAATATGATAAAAATCATGTGCTTTTTGTGCAATATACCTGAAGCACCAACAATTACCAATTCACTTGCTGTAATTCTATTGTTTTTATTTATTTCTAATTCTTATCTCGTAAAATAATAATTTTCTCTTTTCTTTGCAGAAAACTTCTACCAAAATATTTGTTTTATTGCATTTTTATATATTTTTATTATATTAATTTTATTTATTTCATCTCTTTTGGTATGAAATATCAGTAAAATATTCAGGTCGTTTAAATGAGAAATAAATATATAAAAGCTACAGGGCATACCGTACAAAGCAAATACATAAATGTAGAAATTGTTGTTAAAAAGAGGATAAAAAAGAATTTTTATTGTTGTTCCTTCTTGTTCGGTTAATAATATTTTATTTTTATTTAATGTGTATGTTTTCTTAAATAAAATAATAATAATAATAAATAATGGAACAACAAATAAAACATTAAAGGATAGGAAACGGAAGAATAAGACACATTGAATTGTTTCTTTTTTTTTTGTTAAATTAAATAAAATTCTTTATTTTTAAATATAAATTGCTGAGAGCAGTTGTGAAATGGTTAGTTTATTCCCTTTTTTTTGCTGTCCATTTAATAAAATCGATTGTGCTATGTTATTCTTATCGCGTTTGAATCAGATAGAACAGTCACTTAACCAGCCAGACAACGTCAGAACGCAACATAACAACCATTTAAATGGTAAAAGAAAAATTTTCATTCTTTTAAAGTCTTTTTTTTTATTAAATTAAATATTCTTCTATTTAACAGTAGTATGATTAGGTTTTCTTTTTAATATTAATTTTAATCTATCTTTATTTTTAATTTTAGCGCATTGTCATTGTACATGATGTTAGCACGTATCTCTCGAGTTATGCGGTTATAAAGTACATGGATATAAATATTAATTATTAAAATTCTCCTGGTATTACTTATTGTCTCGTGAATAAAATATTAATTTTATCAGAATAAATGCTTAATAATTCGCGTGATTCAAGTAATATGTAATAATTTCTGATATAAAATTAGGATTTTTTTTTTTGCGAAGAAAGTACAGAGAAATATGTAATAAAAATATTTTCTGCACGGTTAAATTAAATTTTATTTTAAATAAAATTATAATTAAAAGTAATGAGATAATGAAAAATAAAATTTTACCAAATGCAAGAAAATGATATACAAAAATTTCGCCGAAATGCATGCTATTCCCTCGTTATGAATTTACTTGTAGAATTAAAAATTATTTTTGTAACAAAATGAGTTATTTGTTTATTAATTTGATTTAGATTTTGCAAAAAATAAATAGGAATATTCCTCCCTGCCAAATTTATAAATGTGCAGAAACAAGAAAAAATTTATAAGCAGGAAGTAAACACTGTCGTTTCTTATTTTTATTAAGCTTTTGGCATTTTTTTTGTAATTTTATTTGTACCATGTGCTTTTATGTTAAACAAAAGACATAGAAATACTTCTAAAAGTAAAGAGTAAATTTTTTATTCTACTATAATCTTAATGATTTTGATAAAAATACGCCTTCATAAGCACCAAAAATCGTTGATAGTAAAGTAATGTTTGAGCGAAAATCAGTAAATGCTGATTTTCTGATTACAAACAGTAATTTAGATAATAAACCATTGCTTTTTAATGCTTTTAAACATTTTTTTTCTCGTATTTTAAGTAAATGAAAAGTTTTTCATTATTTTCCTAAATTAAAATGAAGTCAGACCACTAAGGCATTAACATTTAAACGTATATTTCTTATTATTATTTTTTGGGTGGAAATCTTTATTTGTTAAGTTTTATTCTTTTTTTTTTTTCTTAACTTGTCTGGCTGGGTTTTATAATAAGTTTATTCAATAAATTTTCTTCTTTTATTAACGTGTTTTACTCTCAAAATACAATTTTATATCAGCTGAGTGTTTTTTTTTTGTTTGCCTTATCGAATTTGCTTCGTTTTACGTTTTATAGATTTTATATTTCTCGTGTCTTCTCCTTTGTAATTGTTAATATTTTTGTGTAAAAATTGCTTTAATACAAATATTGTAAAAATAGTAGTAAAAATGGATTACAATGGTTCATTTTCTTTGGTATATTTTGCCTACTGAAAGCAATATAGTTTTACTACTCTTGGTAGTATATAGTCTGCATTATGTTGATTAGGAAATTTATTAATTAAGGGTTGTAACAAGTGCTTTTAACTATTTTATAACGATGTTTAGTATTGGCTAAATATAGGGTTTGTATAATACACTATATTATTCTTCTACTATACTGTGCCATTCGATTTAGAATCAAATTTCAATAATAAAAATGCATAATTTGCAGCCAAGAGATTTTTTGAATCTTTTTAAAATCTGCAACTATTATTGATGTGAGGAAAAACACATCACACTGTAGTAGTTGTTTTATCAATGCATAGAAAAATGTTTGTATATTATTGTACGTTTTAAGATATTCTTATAAAATTAACCATACTATTTTCAAACAAAATTGTTTCAGAAAAATTGTTAATTTACCATCACAGCATAATAAGTTCTATAATAGTAAATTTTGCATCAATCGAAACAAAACAGAGATAAACATGTTTATGTCTAAAAGGAGTATTTTATAAAACGCATGCGTTTGTTACCCTCTGTACTACCACAAAAGCATACAATTCCATTATAAGAAATTATATAAAATAACACTATGCACCCCTTATTCAGACAGGCAACCATTTTGCCTTTAAACAGACAGACAAACGGTAACAAAAGTTCCTTTTCAATTCGCTATACAAACTCGCAAATAATTCTGATATCAAAATAAGGGAAACACTTGTTGTCTCAATTGTTGTTGGTAATTCTTTTTATTTTTTTTTCATTTAAATCGAGAAAAGAAGTAAAAATATTTTTTCAGAAGGCACTTTTAAGCTGCTTTTAGTTTTTTGGGTGTGTTATTAGTTTGTCTCGTTTATGCTTTTATAGAGAATAAACGGGAAACAGTAGGTAAAAAAGCATGGTAAAAGAGATTTTTTTGTATAACTTTTGCATTACAATGACAACAAAATATTTGTTTGAATTTATACACGAAAAAAATAGGATAAAATGACTCAATTGTTGTGTTTATACAATGTGTTTTCGCTTTTTTTGCTTCCTTTTTCTTTGAGAGAGATTCTCATTTAATGATAAACTTCAGCCAGCCACCCATTTTTGCATTACAAAGAAACAAATAATTTTAAAATAAAAAATATAAAAAACTAATTTTAATTAGTGAGAAATACCGGCTAGAATTTTTTTTTTCACCACCTTACAGTCACAACGCTATTCACTATGTATTCGCGTTTTTGTTTTTTATTTTAAATTTTCTCTATCCTATTTAAATGATGAATAAAAATTTATTACAGGTAATTTTAAGCGAAGTGTTATGTTAAAGAAAGAAATGAATAGAGAATTTTGTGTAAAATTTCTATGCATAATTTTACTATTATTTAGTAACAAAAATAAAATCCAATCTCATGGGATAATCACTGATTACTCGGTATGGGATCGTTGAATATAATAGAAATATTTCTTGAATCAAAATCTATTGACCGTTTTATCTATTTTTATTATATTTTATTCCAATAACAATGTTATACTTTCTTGTGTTGTAATGAGAAAATTACCGTCTTGTTGCGTTTTTTTTTTGACTAAAAATAAAATAAAATTATCTCTTTGGTTGCCGGTTATTATCTCATTCCTAATTTGTATTGTATAAGTAGAGCTACTGATGACTACACAGTAAATATGAATTTCTTATTTCGTCAACAAAGCACGTATGGTACTTTCTCTATAATAATAAATTTTCTTATGTTGTTTTTATCCACCCTTTTTCTACAAGTAAAATTTCAACGTTTTGTCGTCGTCTAGTTAAAATTTATTGGAATTTTTATATACATAATGTTTTACTACTGCTGGCTGCTGCTGCATAGTCGCGATGCTATTTCTTATGAGCAAACAATTCAACAACAAAGACATAGTATTTATTATAACTGGCAGGTAGCATATTTTTACAGATAAATTATTATTGTTAATAAATTTTCATATAACGATAATAAATTATATTAATTATTATTCATTGGTTATGCCAAGTAAAATTATTTACCCAGTGGCTGAGTAATTGTATTCAATCAGAGTCCATTAGTAATGGTTAACAAAAAATAACTATATTTCACCCTTTATTAGCTTAAATTGGGCTGGAAGAATAGTCAGACAAACTAACAATAAAAATTATTAAAATAAAAATGCTTATTGTTTGATTTTTTCTTTTTTTTTTACATTATTGCTATCACGAACCAGATTTTCAGCTGGTCTCGTCGACCCGGAACTGCATTTTGAATTTTTATACTGTTTTTATTTGTATTATTTATATTTTTCCGTATTAATAGGGGGTAGTTTTATGTTTATTTAAACATTTTTTTTTATAAAATAAAATATTTTTGGAGGTGATTTTATTCAAACATGCGAGACAACAACGAATATAAATGGATGAAAGAAAAAGCTCTCCGAAAAGTATATTCATCCCTTATTTCTGTTTAAAAATTTATCGGAAAAACGAATCCCCGCTTTTCTCAAAAACAAGACACTTTTCCAACGAAAAATATGCCTCATGAGGAGCGGTAAATCCATAATGCATGAGTTTTTTACCCCAGTAAACATAGCATAAAAAATACCCTCTACAAATACTCAGTTCATTTCAAATTTTCGTGTCGTATAGTCGTCACGCGGTTGAATTAAGTTTTTATTTTTATTTATAATTTTTTTCCCTTATTTTTAACTTGTAAAAAGTATTTTTTAAATAAAAAAGAAAATTCAATATTTTATTAGTTTTTAATAGACGAAAAATTTTACGAGAAATAAAAATATTATTAATAAATTTATTATTTTTATTATTTACTTTTCTTGTTGTTTAAATGTATTATGGCGTTATATAAAAATAAATATATTAATTATTGCCATTATTATTGTTATTTATCATCATTTTTATTTATATTTTTACATTAACTAATGAAATAAATTAAATAAAGTAAGAAAAGATACGTGTACGTACAGGTTGTGTAACGAAAAATAATAACGCCGAAAAGTAAGCAACACCTAGGCTAGCTGTCATTTTCATATAATTATTTTAAACAAGAGAGAATTAATTGAATTTAAGGACATTTTTTTTAAGTGTTTGTGGGTGGTATCATGTGGTTTTTATTTTGTTTTGTTATTTTTGCCCTTTAATGTGTATAATTAAAAATAATAAATTGTTTTAAATAAATAAGAAAATATCGAAAATTGTGATTTATTTTTAATGAAAATTATGCGAGGAATAAAGGAATAAAAAGCGAAAAAAAAAAAACCAGGAGTACAAATGAGAGAGAGTTTAAAGCATAGGAAATACATGAAAATATCACATTGAATTGTGTATTTATAGTTTATTTATGGTGTATTTGTTTGTTAAAAGTTTACAAAAATATATTTTTCTTTCCTTCTCTATTAAATCTGACAGTGTGCAATTTAAAGGATACGAAAACAGTGCAAAAAAGTTTTTTTTATTTTGTTTTGTGTAGTTTGTACAGATGAAAACGGATTTTTAAGGAAAAATAAATAGAGAAACGTGAAGATAAAAAATTTGGTTCATGTGTTCTCAAGGAAAAAACACAATACCGTAAAGTTTATAAAAAATAATATTTCTATATTAGACCGGAATTAAAATCGAAAAATAAACAAACCGCTGCACAAGTCAAATCACCTTAAAAAGTTTATTTGTTCTTCTCTACTGTACATTTAATGCGAAAGCACACGAGGAAATCGTATTTTGCGTAGAGCAGCAAGTTATTTTATATTATTTTCTTTTTTATTTCAAATAATTCATTTTTGTTACTCGAGGGGAATAAAATAAAAATTGTTTTCTTTTCCTTTTCTCAATGTGTAAATTTTGATCGATTTTTTTTTTGTATACTTTTCCTAATGAAAATCGCACCTAATAACCAAGAAAAGGAAAGCCAGTGGTAATAACAACATAAACATAGCGGTATTCGTTTATCAAATGTGTCAGTATTAGTGTTAGTTCTAAAAAAGGAAATAAAAACCAAAAGAAAATTTACTAAAAATATAAATAAAAGTGAAAGTGGGCCAAGTGGATTACAATAACAAAATATAAATAAAAAAGGCACAAAATAAAACCACCCACACAGTCAATATTGTAACGACGGCAAGTTTTTTTTCCTTTTTTTTTTGTATTTTTTGCCGGCAGGAAGCATATTTTATTTGAAGCAAATGTAAAATGTTTTTCTTTTTATGTTTTTTTGTTTTGTTTTTTTAGGGGAAAATAAATGAATAAGTGAAGCACGTGGTAGCTAAAACGAAATATAAGTGAAAAACAAAAGAAAATAATCAGGGTAGTACACTGTATGTGCGTGTTTGTTGGTGCATTGAAATTTTAGATTAAAATTACGCAAAATATAAAATGTCAGCACAATCACAGCAGCAACAACCGGGACCTATAAAGGGTCCCGAAATAACACCGGAAATTTTAAGAAATACTCAAGAGTTGGCAGCGCAAGCAGCAATGCGTGCACAAGAAATGTTACAAAAGGCGGCAGCAAATGCTGCAGCAGTCAGTGCTTCGGCTGGTGTTGAACCAAAAGTACCAGAAATCCCAGCACGTGGTCTCGATAGTACTCAACGTGCTCCCGAAATCCCACCGAAACGATTAAGTTTAAAGTCACGACAGCCGATTGCTGGTGTTGAAAATGGTACTAATGGCTCGCCACCTCCTCCGGCAAAACCTCCCCAAAAAATACCACCGCCATTACCACAAAAACCAAACGGAAGTGCACAAAATTCGCCACAAATGATGCCGAAACTAAAAGATAAACCCATTATTGCTTCTCCACAGATGAGTGCACCTCGGCCTCATTCAATTGTTGATAAAATTTCGGCAATGCGAATTGGTTCACCAATGATGGCGAAAAAGGGGCCACCAGTAAGTCGTAGAAGCAGCAGCAGTGCTGCTGAAATGATGATGGATGATGATTTAGGGTCTGAAGATGCTTTGCGTGGCATTGAAAGTGGTTTACGGAATATGGAGCGTGCTATGCAAGAGCAAATGAACATGAGATCAATGGAGGCTGCTGCGGCTGCTGCTGCTGAAAATGCAGCAATGATGGGCTTTAAGCAACTGGACACTGGAACAGGTGGTGGAGCAAATTTACGTTCATTGGTTGGTGGTTCCATTACATCATTAGATGGAAGCTCAGCACAAGGAATGCGAGCCATGGAAAACCTTCGTTTAGCTGGTTTAGGAAGTGGAGGTAATATGCGGTCGTTAGAACGTGGTTTCAGTATGGACCAAATGCGAATAGAAAATCTTCATATGGGTGGTGGAGGTGGCGGTGGTAATGGTATGCGAGCGATGGAATCAAATCCAAATTTAAAAGGCATGGAGCATATAAGAGGTGGAGGAGACATGAACAATTGTGCACGAGACGGTGGATTTAATAAGCAACCCGGCATGGTAGAGCATCACATGCGCTCATTGGATCGATCATTGCCACTCGAATTACAGTACAGTCGACATCATCATCACCATGGTCACCGAGCACAGCAAGAGGCAGCAGCTGCCGCAGCAGCAGCACAGGCGGCTGCTGAATTTCGTGAGCATTTAAGACAACAGCTGATAGCCGGAGGTGCCGGTGGTGTTGCAGTTCAAATGGCGAATGTCACTGGTGGCGGTGACCGTCGAGAAGCCGGTTTATCACGTGAAGATCTACGTATCAGACGACGTTCCTCACATGATGAAAATCAAATCGCTCAAGGGATTAACGGTAACGATGATCTATCATAACGATTTCACTGTTTTATGCTTTATAATTTTCGATTATTTTTCTTATTGTTTCGGATGGGTTTTTACTACTATTTTCTTTATTTTTTATGTTACTTTATTCGTTTCGATTTAATTTTACGACGTTTCGTAACCTTTATTTATTTTTCCTTTCTTATTTTTGTTTGTATGTATTCACAAAAATAATAATAGTAGTAATGATATAAATGGTATTAGAAACAAAAAATATAGAAAAAGAAACTGAATCGTTGTATTTAAAAGGCGGCAGCAGCTAGGTTTTATGTTTCATGGTAAATATGAATGTTCAAAATGAGTGAACAAAACGAATACCGAAAAAAAAAAAAACAAATTAAATCATTAACTATAGCTCGGCTTCAATGTAGCATTTGCGGATGGATATAAATGGTCAATAATGCGATTATTATCTTTTTAAATGAAGCTAACGAAGCGTAAATTTCGATTTTTTTTTCTGCTATACTTTCAATTTTGTTGTGGTAAAAAACTGGTAATGGATACAGTAATTTTGATGGGGAATATATTTTGTTTTTTGCTCAATATCGATAAACACGTTAATTATTTAATAATTTTGAAATGATAATTTAATGACAAAGTGACAAGAGTTGACATAAATTTTCATTTATTTAAATTTTTAATATAAAAAGTTTTCGGTTTTTTTCTCTGTTTTATTTTTAATTAAAAAAAACAACGAGCACAAAGCACATTAAAAAAAGTTACATTTTTTTGTTATTAATAATGGATAAAAATTATTTTCTTACAGGATCGATTTTTTAAATGGATATTTAAGCTTTGAATTTTTTGTTACAAAAAAGCTCTAAATGCCTCAAACGAAAATTGTCTTTTGAAAAGACTTTATTTAAAGAATTCTTTTATTTGTTCATTAAACAACTTTGTATCATTTAATTTGTGTCCTCTACAGCCCACTTTAAACACGATGTTACCAATGACAATCGAAGAACACAATTAAAAGTAAAATAAATAAAATTCGACATATTGTTTGAGAAATAATACGTATTAACAGTCAATTAAGTATCTTTGGTAAAGCTGATACTCCTTATAATGTTTTCTATAGTATTAAATAAAAAATTCTCTAATCCCTTCAAACGTATAAAACATAATTTTTTTTTTTTTTGCTATTTATCAATCAGATTAAGTTTCATTAAGGATATATCACGTTATAACATAATCACATCATAACGTCGTAATTAAATATTAAAACATCGTATTAACTTGCGGTTTTGTACGCAATTTTTTTATGTCTATTTTTCTTTACCAGCAATTATTTTACACTTAAGCTGTTAGGTTGTAATAATATAAAAGGACTCTACTGTTGTTTTACTTACAAAATGTAGGTTTTCTTCTAATGATTTTACATAAAAAAAAAATAATAATAAGCAGCGAAAAATGCAATTTAATTAAAATAATAATCATGAATTCTTTTTTTTTTTTTTGCTTTATCTAAATGATTTATTTTCTTTTTCGTATCGTTTCGATAAATTTATTTTTATGTTCATCAAACCACAAAAAATACCTGTATTATGAACGGATGACTACATACAATTGATAACGAATCGGATAAAATTGTTATTTTTTTTTGTTTTCACTTCATTTTGCTATCGTAAAATAGGTAAAAGTAACAACAAATAAACGTGATTTATTATAAGAAATCACAAATTATTACAAGGAATGTAGAAATAAAAAATATAAAAATTCTCTGTAATGAAACCAGTTCAGAACAGAGTAGTCGTCAGAATTGATAAGCATTTTTACTAATTTTCTTCGTTGCGTATATTTATTTTCAAGGTAAATATTTATTCGTTATTCTGTTTCGTAGATTGTACGATTGATTATTTAATCATTTAAATAAATGGTTGGTTACCTGATGAGGACTATTTGTGTGTTTTTTTTTTTTTTTTTGGAAATCCTAATGTATAGAAAAATTGATTTAATTAACTCGATCATTAAGCGATCAAAACCAATTAATTTTAAAAACATTAATAATTATTAATTTTCTTAGTAAAAAATTGAATAAATTTTGTCTTGAAAACCAAAAGAAAAAAATATATTCTAAGATCAAGCTTAACAGGATTAAAAACTTAAAATTTTCATATTCAAAATAAATATTAACTTTAGTTTTTAAGTGCTTTTTGCAATGTTGCTTTTTTTCCGTTATAAAATAAGTAATGTCATAGCTTACCCACCCTTTTGGTTTAAAAGGGTTAATCTGTAACCGCTCTGTGTATTTTTTTTTTCGTGAGTGTTTAAAGTGTAACGAGTTTTTACTGTGCTAGAGCTTATCGTTTCGTCTCGATAATTATATTTGCTAAAGTTTTAATAAAGCGACATATCTTTCGTGGTATAAACGTATCTCTGGCACAATACTACTTGTCGCGTGTAAATTTACGCTTAAATTGTATAACTTTGTTATTAATTAAAATTGTAAACACACTGGTGTAACATGCTGCAATGTCAAAAATCAATTTTCATTCAGAAAATAATTGAAAATTTAAAAACAAAACAAAAAAAAAATGTATACGCGACACGAACCAGACACCTACGTTATAGTAACATTGAAACAACGTATTAACTACTTTAACCTGGTTAAACAAACTCTTTAGCACCTTAGTATAATTAAATAAAAAATAATAATTTAATTCAGTTTTATTTTTGTTTGTCTTGTCTGGGGTAGAAACTTTTTATTTTCTAACTAAAATTACAAAAAAAAAAGATCTGAAAAACCCCTTATTCTATTATGAATATTAAATTGAATTTTCGTAAGGATTTTATTTTATGGAAACGAAAAAAAAAAATAGAGAAAATGAGATTTGTTTATTGTATTTGGACAAGGTTAGATAAAAGGGTTTTTTTTGCTTTTGCTTGTTTGTTAATTAAATAAGGGACGCATGGTTGATTATGATGTAACTATCGTGAAATAAATTTACTTTTTATTCGCTTTTGTTGTATTCTGATTTGTTTTTTGCACGACCGGAATTAAAGTGAAAACTAAAAAATAAGAGAAAAGAAAAATACAAATTCCTGTAGATTTTTTTAATTTTTGGTAAATTAAAGAATACAAAAAACTATATTTTCCGCAATAGTAGTTTTGTGTAGTGACTTTGAAATGAAACAAATCGAAGCCACAAACTCAAAGTAATAAAAAAGTAAAAAAGAACTTTTTTAATAAGTTTTCATAATTTTTTTCTTTTTGCGAGAAAGTTTTGTGATATATTATTTGTTTTCATATTTCTTCTATTCTTTGTGAACAAAAATAGAATAAACACTTTGACAATCACGGTTCAGTAATAAGTCCAGCAGAAGTAGCAACAACGAAGAGCCTTCTGTCAATGGTGAAGCATAAATCTTCTTTATTTTTATAACTAAGATGTGCCTTTTTTTGGTTGTTATTAATTTTCTTTTCTTATTTTTTATATTTGTTACGAAAAAGAAGCAACAAAGATGCTGTCATCATTGTTTTGTTGGAAAATGTTTGTGGACAACATAATAAAAAATATACTCGTGCCTTTGTCTTACTTCACTTAGAAAACCCTTAACCAACCTTCTTCAAACGAAAAAAAAAAATAAAATTACATAAAAATATAATAAAACTGGCATTTCAATGATATAATTTAAAGATACCAACAGTGCTTAACATGGTAATTGTGTCAACATGACTAATAAAGTAAACAAAATTATTATTTTTAAATTAGTTTTTCTTCTCCTTTTTTTTTGTGTGATTCAATTAAGGTACTTTGTCATTCGATAACTAATTATGCAGTGAAGTGATTTCGCTTAGTTTTAATTTAGTCATCCAGTCTAGAATTTAATCAATATACTTTTCGGATGTAAGCTCTCTGCTTAAATAAAATAATTCTATAAATAATTTCAGCAATTTTTTATTTAAAAAAAAATTAAGTAATGAGAAGAATCAATATTTTTTCTTTGATATAATCATTAAACCCAACATAAAATCATTTTAAAAAATCATAAATTATCTCCAGTACACGTAGCAACCGGCCATATTTTTATCTAAAAACCGCGTCGAGTAGCATTAATTTTTTTTGGCAAAAAATACCAATGAGCTTAATTTTCAATATACAGATTAGAATGGGGGTTTTATTTTTTTTTTTTTTTGTTTTCTGACAAATTAAGGTAAATCTTTCGGTTGAACATAACTAGCATCATTACATCTGATGAATATATTATTAATTTACGCATAAAAGGAAAAAAGCAAGTAAAAAAAGATCATTTTTACCTTTATAAAAATTGTTTTTGCTTATTAAAGCCCTTCTTTTTTTTTTTGTTCAGCCTCTTTAGCAACTAAAAATTTTCTTTTCTTTATTATTATTATTATAATTTTTTTGTTCATCATTTAAATAATTAAAATGATGATTTTATTCAATTAAAATTGATAAACGTAAAACGGTAGAAATTATCAAACATTTGTCTGCTATTATTTACTTTTTGTTTTTAAATTTTGTCAAACGAATTTTCTTAATTTGTTTCAAGAGACGAATTTACACAAACGAAAGAAAAAATCCTCGAAAAACTTTTCCTTTTTCATTACTTTTATTTATTTTTAATTATTAACAAACAAAAAATTTTATTCCACGTTAAGTTTTAATTAACATGACTCACGTAATACGATGGTAACTGCTGCTTCCACTCAGATCATATCGTTTTATTTATTTATTTTATTTTTTTTTTTAATATTACTTCTTATAATTTTCTCATCGTCTTACTTTTTTACAAGATGATGATTTTCGAGTAACTGTATCTATCATCCTTAACATTTTATTATTTTATACGACTACAGCCTTATTTTATTTCTTAAAAAAAATATATATATATATTATATCCTTTTTACTCTATATTATTTTGTTTATAAATAAAATGAATAATAATAATAATATTTCTTGCCCAAAGAATTTTCAACATCAAATGGTTAGCTTCCTTAGCAATATGAAAGAAACAAATAAATAAATAAAAAACGAAACCAAGTACAGTAGATTCCAAAATGTTTTGTAGAAGAAATATTTCTAGGGGAGAAAATTTCTTCTTTCGTTTAGACAGCAATCGTCTTTGTATTTTTTAGTGTCTTGTCCTACAGGTAAACATAAGTCTTAAAAATGAATAAATAAAACGCCATGCACTGTTTAAAAACGAACTTTTTAAACAAAATTTAATTTTTCTTTTATTGTAACAAACAACACTAGCATCCACTGTTTTTATGTTGCTTTGACGATATTATATCCGTATAAGTATTTAGGTTTTTTTCATTCTCTTCGTTACATAAAATTATCTAAAAAATAAAACTAAAGCTACGGCCAAGTTGCGTTTGGTAGGTTTGTTGTTGCTGCTGCTACCGTTGGATTAGTAAATGTGTCAGCAGCAATTCTAGGACATTTCTTTTTTACTGATTTTATATTTGCCTTTTTTATTTATATATATATATATTTTGTACTTGTGTGCCGTCACCCTTCAAGATCAAATAAATATTTTTGTTTTCTGCTTGTCTATCTTTTATAAGAATTTACTTATATTAGATTTGTCCCTAGCATATCAAGAACGTCGTATTTTTGGTGCTCTTTTGAAAGCTTGAGGTTTTTTACCAATGTTATTTTTTTTTTTTTTTTGCTTTATTTATAAATTGGCGAAAAAATAAATTAAATAAATAACGTTAAGGGAGCGTCGAATAAAGTCTTTTTGCAATGCGAAAACAGAAAAAAATAACGTTGATGCAAAAAACAACTCAGGTTGAATGAGTGAATATTGTACTTTGTGGTACAATTTGATTCAGTTTGTTTCTGTCGCTTATTTATTTAGTATATATTTATTTGCAGTTTTTTTATGCTGTTAAGCTTAACGAAAGGGTTCAGCCTTTTATTTATTTTATTTCGCTGTGACAATAATTTAATGTCGACGTTTTATTTTATTTTTTTTTTTAACTATGTTTGTTTATTTATTTGCTGTTCAAATGCACGGTTGTTCATTCGATTTCATTTATATTCAGTTATGTCTCTCTTGTTGCTTAATGATAAAAGAGAAAGTTATCCACCAGCGGCAATGGCAATGGTTGTGTATAATGACATTCATTGTTTTCTATTTTCTACTTCCTTTTTCCTGCTATACATTTTTTATGTTTTTCATCATAAGGTTTTAATAAATGGTAGGTAGTTAAATGTAAATGTGGGTGTTTTATTGTATTTTATCGCATTTAAACAAAAGCTGAAAAGAAAATCCTTTTCCTTTTTTTTTTTTTCTGTAAATAAATAAATTAAAAAATTCTGAAAATAAAAAAAAACTGTTTAAGTGGTAATCACATGAATTATGATTTAAATACTTAACACCTGGGATTAAATTATATTTACATTTTTTATTTAATTAAATAATTGGCAATTTTTATAAATTTTATTTATTTTGTATTATTTTTTTTTTTGGTTCCTTTGGTTAAATCATTGGCAATACATACTGTTAAAATATAAACTAAAAATTTTTTGGCAAAATAAAAAAAAAAAACAGTTGATGTTAATGGTTTGAATGTTGGTGTTGGTGGTGGTGTTGTTGGTAGTGTTTTTGGTGGTGAATTTAATAGACGTTTTCCCTTATCACCTTGTGAAACTGATTTGGATATGTTAAGAGCTTTGCTCAAAGGTAAAAATTCTTCACGAAATGATAAAACAAAAGTAACTAATAACCGAGTCTTAAACAACAAAAGGCGTATAAGTATTGTATGTGCTAACACTAAAATACTAAAAAGTGTTAAAATAATGAATATGCTTTAATTTAATTAATTATAATAAAGCTTTGCTACTACTGTTATTACATTTTTTGTTTTCTTGTGTGTTTTAATGTATTCAATGTTTAAAATTTCATTTAATTGCTTTAAATAACAGAAAATTAATTGTTTGCGTGAACGCAACACGCCGGAAAGTATTCTTCTTAGCAAATTACAAATACATAAAGTTTTGTTTTTTTAATTTAATTAAATTTTCTTTAACTTTTTAACATTTGCTTAATGATTTCATGTTCATTCCACGAAGTAAAAAAGAAAACAGAAAGTATTTTCTTTATTTCTTTCTTGTTTGCCCAAAAGCAAACACCGAAAAATGATTTTCTTATTAATGACGAATAAAAATTATAAAATAAGAAAGTTTTAAAGAAAAAATAATCGAAGTAAAAAAGTTTTTATTTTTTGTTTTATGTAAACATAGAACAAAAAAATGAAGAAAATAATAGGAATTTCCAAGAAAAGTGAATTAATTTTGCTGTTTTATTATTTTCTGTTGAACAAAGAAAGAATAGGAATAAAATAAAAATTACTAGCTGAAAATTTTACCGTTCTTATCTCGAAAAGATGAAAAATATTAAATTTCTTCGAAATATTTCGTAGAAATTTAATATTTTTATCGTAGTATGGTACAGTGGTTGCTGACATGATAAGAATATTTTGACATGTCAAATAGATAATTTTTGAATCGGAGTATACTTTATTAATAACATTTTGTTTTTGTTTGTTGATGTTATGTGTTAATTCGTGCTAATAATAAGTAATTATTAAAAAAATCTAAAGTTATTAAAGTAATTTCGTCATATGTAATTATGAAATATGTTAATTAACTTGATGTATCATGTATCAATCTTTTGTGCATCGGTTTTTCTTTCCTACTAGATTTAAATTTGATCCTAAACCAGAGTTCTTTCTTGGCGTATATATTAAATCAAACAACATAATTAACCATTAAGTATACACAATACAAATATAATAGTAATCTTGCTACTTCAGATTAAATACTCAGAGAACGAACTGTAACTTTATATTAATAATAATAATAATAACAGCAATATTTACTTAAAAGAATTTGTCCCATAAACAAAAAAAGAAAAATTCTTTTTTACTCTTCACAAACAAAAATCTTTTAAAGATAATTCTAAAAGACAAAAAGGAAATCATATTTTAACAACTTCAATTCTGCAAAAGCAAAGTATTTATGTCTGTTTTTTGTTGTGATGTCATCTGTCAGTCTCTCTTTTCTTGATATGATTTTCTCGTTTGTTATCTGCGTTTGATTTTTTTCCTTATATTTCTCCATTTCCATTTTTTCTTCTGTGAACGCCAGTTACAGTGACAAATCTTCAAGCAAACGATGACCAATTTGTCCCAATGAAAATATTTATGAATGTTACAATAACAAAAAGATTCTTCATGCTTTTTTTTTGTATATACATATACATAGATTGTTTTTTATTGCATAATATATGCAGGGTGTGTTTTTGTTTTGTTTTGAGTTTATAACCTAAAAAGGAAGAGAATGAAAATAAAAAATGTTTAAAGGATCATCAACATGCCGTTAAAATGGCAGCAGCGAAAAGCACCAATGAAAAATGAGACAAATTTGATGCTTTTTTCTGAAAAAAAAAAGAAAAACATTTTTTTATTTTGCTTTTTAAACGTTTTTTATTATTATTATTATCGATTATTGGAATATATAAATAAATTTGGTTGTGTTTTATTCTATGCCACCAGTTACACGACTCCGTGAACATTGGGATGAAACATCACAGTGTGTTCTACAGCGTAAATCACAATTGGCTGTCATGCTTGGTGATTCGCAGAGGTAAGCTACGATCTTTTTGTTTGTCATTTTGTTATTTAAATAAAAATAAATATTTATCTTTCAAAGATACGAGGCGAAACGCATTGAAATTGACACGTGGCTGTCTAGAATGGAAAATCGGGGTGAACGGATGAGTCAAGTGGCTACAACCGCTGATGTTTTAGATTTACAACAAAAGGACCAAAAGGTAATTTCGTTTTCCGGTGTTATCGGAGAAATGTTGTATAATTTTCCAAACGGAACAAAAAAAAAACCCTTTTTAGCTTCCGATTCTTTTTTAGTTTTTTTTTTTGCTAACAAAAGTTTTTTGTATTTCAGAGTTTTCATGCAGAACTTCATCAATATAAACATCACATTGATCTATTCAATCAACTAACCCAGAAATTAATCGCTGTTTATCCATCTGACGATACATCGCGTATAAAACGTATGACAGAATCAGTTAATTTAAGGTAAGGTTCTTTCGTCATGCGTTTTTAATTTATTAATTACATTTTTAATGCTTTTTTCATTTAATTTTAGGTACAGTGAATTAAATAACGCTGTTATTAATCGTGGTAAACAATTACATGCCGCTGTACAAAATTTACAATCTTTTGATAGAACAATGGATCAGGTTTGTTAAATTATTTTCCATGATTTTTATTATTCGAAAATGATGGTGGTTGTCCTGAACTAACATGAATTTTCTTTTATTTTCACAACAGTTTTTGGCATGGCTAAGCGAAGCTGAATCATTATGTGAAAATGCTGAATCGGAAATTGATCGTAATCCTCATATTTTAAAGGTAGGTGATTTTTATTTACTTGTACTAAAATTTTCTCTGTTGGAAAAATCATGAAAATTGTACCGAAGATTTTTATAAAACTGTGTCTTTGATAAAATTTTCCTTATTGTTGTCGCTAGTGTTGTTAAGAGGATTTTTATACTCTCAAGCAGGGTTGATACTTTCCAGTTACAGATTTACTTCCTTCATTATTATTCTGCTCCCTTAAATATGTTATCTTTCTATAGTTTATTTTATATTTTACTTTAAATAATTTAAACTCAGTCTAATCATGCAATTTAAAAACACTTTTTTCGTACTTTTTATATGTTTTAAGCTTGTAAAAAGCGTATGGTTATGTTTTTTTTTTCTACTATCTACAAAAATGAATATCATTAAGCTTAAGCTGATGTAAATAAATATTATTTGCATAAAAAACCAGAAATTGTTTTAAGTTGCCTAAACTACCAATACGTTTTTGCACAGAGTAATGCACTATTCTGTATAGGAAATAATAAAAGCAAATAAATAGAAATAATTCTTGTAAAAATGCACAGCAATTGCAATTTAAAATATTTAACTTTTGAAACATCTAACTTAACAAATTGACCTAGTCACGTGATAAATGGAAACGGAAACATTAAAAATAGTAAAATTCATTTACATGAATAAACAGAAAAATTGTTACAAAGAATTTTTTTTCTCTTTAGTTAAATGATTCTTTGTTTTACTATAAAAATTTTACTTAATAATAATAATTTTCCTTTGATTTTCAAAGGAGAAGAAGATAAAGTTCATTAAATAAATTACGTTTAACTGGAAAATTGTTTTTAATTTAATTTAAAGTACAGGAAAAAAATTCATGTAACTAAAAAAAAAAAAGCGAAAAATAGTTTTCAACATGCTAAGTGCTGATTTTGAGTAACATTTTTCAATATAAAACAACTAAGTACTTGGTTTTTAGCTATTTTTTTTTGTTTCTTGTGAACTAAATTTTCGTTTGACCACTTAAAATGTTGTTAATTGAGCGTTTTAAATAACTATCGAGTAGTTTTAGTAATGAAGTTTCTAATTGACCTTGATTAATGTTTAATAGAGAAATCATTATTTTTATTTTAAAATGAATTTAGAAGTTTTATGCATTTTTGCAAACTAAAATTAAAAAAAAAAAGCATTTAAACAGTGAGTACTGGTATAATAAATCGTAACTATAAATAAGCTTTCGTAATTTTTTACTAGAATATTTTTAAATATTATAATACTGAGTACTTGTTGTGTTTTGCAGATAGTATATTTGCTGGCGTGAAGAATATTTGCTTTCGTAAAATGAATAATATTGTAGTCACTTCCAAGCGTGTCAAGATTGTTCATTTCTTTTAAACAAATAATTTATTTTCATTTTTAATTAAGCATTAAATTTTGTCACCGAAAACACTTTCAAGAATTTACGTACAAAAAGGGAAATTAAACCTTTAAAAAGCGACACTCAAATATTGAAAATAAATAAACAATTATAATTAAAATATTTGTTAAATATACTTGTAACAATTTGTGTATTTATTTTGCGCTCATTATATGTTGTTTAACATAAATTTTCACTATTTAATTGTTTTATTTATAAATTTCCGTATACAATACACATATTGAAAAGATAAATAATTATTCAACATAACATTGTTTTACAAGCAATTACAATAATTGAGTTGTTGTTATTGCAATTGCCATCTACTTCTAGTATTATTATTATTATTATTATTATTATTATTATTATTATTATTATTATTATTATTGTTATTATCAACAAATGTTTTAAAATGTATCATTAAAAACAAGTAAAAAATATGAATTGGCCTCTTGTTATTTAATTAATATTTTTATTTATTAAATAAAAATGAAAAATAAAAAAACTTAACATTTTATTGTATATAAAATGAAAAACCACTCCTTAATTTAAGTTTTTAACTTTGGTAATAGGTTTATTTGGTTATTTAATGACAAAAAAGAACCCAGAAGTATTATTTTTTTATTTTGTCAAAGGCAATCTCTGTACAACTTAGTTATTGGTGTACTTTGAGAGTTTTTAGGTATTTATAAGAGTTTGTTGAATAAATATAAAAAGCTTATCGTAATTAAGGACTATTAAATAAAAATACTTTTGATAGTTATTTTTTGACCGAAAAATAATATACAGGTGCTAGTCAATTGGTTAATTTTGATTATAATTAAAATTTTGTTTAATCTTTACAAATAATAATATAATGTTTATTGAAATTTCACCAATTTTAATTGAAAATCATTAGAATTTAGAAATTATTCTAATTAATATTTTAATTAAAATAATTCGTTATGTTGTCATAAATTCTATAAATTATTTTAATTTTGTTTAATTAAAAATTATTACATTTATCGAATAATAACATACAACACCTGAATTTTTATAACAATAATAACAATTACTAGAAAACATTTTAAATGTAAGAACAAAAAAAGTTCCCACGAAATTATTATTATTATCCGTCGATAAAATTTATTTCACTTTCGTTCGATTTATTATTTGTTTTCTTCTTTCTTACTTTTAAACATCGCGTCCATTGTGTTCGTTTTATTTATTGTTGTTAGTAAAAGTAAGGATAAATATATATAAAAAAAATTAAACAACTGTAATGTTGGTGGTAAATAACCCATAAACGTATCAAACAAACAAAATAAACGTTGCTTGAATGGATTGAGTGTTTTTTCTAAAGAATAAAGGTAAATGGTGTAAGCACACCAAAATCGACAGAATCTTACCAATCAGTAAAATTGAAAGATTTATTTGTTAGTACTTTAAGGAACAAATTTATCTCAATTAATTGAATGATTCTCCCATACTAAAATCATTTTATTTTTTTATTATACTTTATAAACATTTTTACTCTTTCATACATTTATCTAAATATCTACGTAAGTATGTATATACAGTACGATAACGGTAAGAAGCATAAAATATAGCTAAAAGACTCCCTTATAGCATACAATTTGTCGTCACATCAATATAACAAATAACAAATATTCTCTCTTTTCGCTACTTTTATTATTAGCATTATTAGTATTATTATTTCTTCTTATTATCCTAGTTGTTTTTATCCATCGTACGATATAATAATACAAATTGATTATTGTGCTTTTCTTATTGCTTTCAATATGTTTTTTTTTTTACTTAAATTTATTATCATTGGAATTTTTAGTTTGTTTATATTTTATTTTCCTCTGCGCCTCATTTCTTCTTTATATTTAACTTCATTGATTTGGTTTTTTTATGGGTTTACCACAGTATTCTTTTGCTCTTTTTGTTGGTTATTGTTTTATCTATAGGCTTGTGGTGGACATTGTAAGGTCACAATACCATCCCTATTTAAGACATTTAAAATGTTTATTATGTTAATTAAGTGAATTTGCTTGAATTTTAATTTAATTTATTTTGAGACAAAACACTTACCTTTCTTCCTCGAAATTATTTTCTTACGTAAAAGTTGCTATGAATAATTAATTTTTGATTGTTTTTTACTTGAATGTGTCCTATTTTTCTTATAAATAATCGCACTACGTATATTTACCGTAAAAATGCCGTAAGAATTTTTGATTTGTTGTAAGCACTGAAATGTTTACTACCTACATTACAAAATAAATTTCATATTTTACTTTTATTTTATTTTATTTGTAGCATAATTACTTGAAGTAACATTTATAAAATCAATAATATTTTCTCTGAAATAATAAATAAATTAATATAAAATTTATCCTCTATATTTAAGGTCATAATAAATCGTTTTAAATCATATAGAATTTATATGTGCAGCTCATGCTGTGTCTATTGGTCATTTGAATTGAAAAAATAAAACGTCTATTTGTATTGCATTAAATTATTTGTCAAAATAATTTAATTAAAATTCAATTAAATATGTTTTTAATCACAAATTAAAAGCAATTATTATACAGTATTAACTGTTATTAAAATAGTACACAGAATAAAATAATAATTAAAAACATTAAACTACATTGAATGCGCTTTTTTTTTTAATTAATCAAAATCTAAAAATGAGTAACTTTTAAAGATGATTTTTAATCTGAATTGAATTGAATAAAGTAGCGAAGAATTTTTGTAAAGAAACTTTTCGATTTGTTGCGAAAAGTAATTAAGACAAATAAAAGTTACGCAATCAAATGAATTTTTGATTGTTTTTTGTAGGAATTTTTATTTTTATTCAGTGCATACAACCTTTTTTCAATTTTTAGTGAACTTTAAAAGTTTGTAATTATTCCATACTGCTGTACAGTAATAATTATCAGTTTTTTATTTTATTTATTTTTTTGTGGTTAAGGAATTTAAAAAGTTTTTAGAAGATTGTGAGATTTTTATGTCGGCTGTTTCCTTTCAGTTATAGGAATTTATTTAAATGAAAGTTTTTTAAAGAAGATAATTACATTTTTTTGTGAATGAAACAAATGGTCGACCTCATTTAAATTCATTTTTTATTTGTTTATTCTTCCATCATTCATTACCAAGACTTTACTTAATTTCTATCTGATTATCTTATTTAAATTAAAATAAGAAAGCAAAAAGCAAGATTACCAAAACAAGCAAACAAGCGACACGCATTGTTTTACCAGAAAATAAAATCTATGTCCGTTTTGTTTTGTTATTAAATTTGGCAAAATTACTTGTCTTAAGTTACGAACAATATTTTGAACATATTTGATATTGTGTGCATAATGCACGGACAACGGAAGTTTGTCTGTTTTGTTGATGTAAACGACGGCGCCATAAAAATAAAAAACTAATTAATAAAATTATTTATTTGAAAAAAACCGGCAAAATAGTATTTTTCTACTTCTGTTTTTGTTTATTAAAGGAAAATGCATAGCGAGATTATTCCCCAATTTCGAATTGGTTTACTAAATGGGGAAAGAATATATACAAAAGTGCGGCACAGCATCATCTATCTTGAATTAACATTGCGCACTTGCCTCTATAGCATCTCTTTTGGTTGCTCTTAAATTCTCTTCGACATCAAAATGGACCAGAAAAGCATATACAAAACATTTTCCTTTAATTTTCTTCTTTTTTTTTGTGCTCCACAAAACAATCTGCCGGCAACTGGCTGCTCCCAATGTATACATTTTCGAAAATATTAGAAAAATCAAAGAAAAATTATTTCGATTCTTTAGATGAAAAAAAAAAACGGTTAATAAAAAAAATAAATAAAATAATCAGTTGGAGCGTCGCCACACTAGCGGCAACATCTTGCTTCTTATTAGAAAAATATTTTATTTAAAAAAAAAATGATTCTTATAAAAATTTAATATTAAAAAAAAAAAAAATAAAACACTTTCTAATTCGCGTAATAATTAAATTCGGTAATTTAATTAATTTCTTTTAAAATTTTAATAAAAACTTTTAAAGGTGTTAAAATGTTAAATTTAATTAGATCGCGCCAAAAACTATGCAAAATGTGTGGTAGTTCTTTTAGTGTTTTTTCTTAATTACACGCTTTTAATGTGAAATTTAATTAAATTTAATGAAAATTATAAAAAAGAAAATGTAATTTAGTGTTTATAGGGTTTTTAATATAATAATTGTGTTGTTTGTGTTAATTAAATTAATAAATTTCTTAATTAACAACTGTTTAATAGAAGAATAACAAAAAGTTATTTTTACATTTGTGTGTTTTGCTTGCTTCCTTCTTGTTTTGTATTTTAAACACATAGTTTTTTTCTCTTTTTTTGTTAATTAATTTATTTATTTACATAATGAGAATTATTTTATTATTATTATTATTATTTTTTTTTTTTTGATAATTAATTTACTAATAAACATATGACGTACTTGAAATTATTATTATTATGTACTTAAAATGTACGTGGTTGTTGTTTTTGATCTTTAATTCTCTCAATTCCTGCTCTTCTGTTTTACTTTAATTATTTTTCCTGATTTTCTAATTCTTTTATTATTATTTTTTAAGTATTTTCTATTCGACTTAAGTTAAAGATAAACAAAAACATAGAAAAACAGAAAACGAAATCACCGCCAGCCGGTTATAATAATTTCTTTTGAACATGTGTTTCTGCTGTTACATTTCTGTGTTATTAAAAATTAAAGTAAAATCGTAAGAAACCTCGTACGAATACAATAAATATAAATTTTTATTATCTGGTCAAAATAAAGTACAATTTACATATTTAATTAATTCAAAATATTAATAATCAAATTACGTATGGATATTATTTGCATACATATTGCTCGAATGATAACTAATGGATGATAAATAAAATAAATATAAAAAAAAAATGATAAATGATTACCTCAAAGTTAGTTAGTGTATTCAAAACGAATGAAAATATTATATATTTATTTGATTTGTGACTGTGTTTATATATGTGATTTTACCTTAGTAGTTTATATTTTTGAAAAAGACACAAAAATTAATAATAATAAAAATATTATTTTGCTGTCTTTTTAATTGAATTATTTTTGATTATTTCCATTTAGGAAATATATTCATGAATTAATTTTGAGGTAAAATGTAAATATTGACTGAAGAGTTTTTTTTTTTCTCTATTTATTTTATTTAAAACATCCTTTATTGTGCTTCCATACCTATACTGGTTGTACTGGGATTATTTATTGCAATGAATTTCATGTCGTTGCGTAAATTATTTATTGTTTTTCCGATTAAAACGAACAAAAAAAGTTTATACGCATTAATACGACACAATACTACCGTAGCTACTGTTTAAATAAGTAAATTATTTTGCATTGATAATCACATTCGAGCTATTTATTCTTGTTAAGAATTATTCTTTATTGATTTTTACAAATCGCGGCATTTTTCACGATTATATAGATAGTGACTTCTATATTTTATAAATTAAAAAAAAAATAAATTTATTACGTGATTGTGATTAATTAACGACAGCGAAATCACACACGATTTTAATGCAGCAAAAACAATCATTTTTTATTTCTTTAAATTTATTTTTAAATTAATTAATTAGTTTTTCTATTTCTACTTAAATAATTTGTCTGTAAACAATCAGAAAATAATTTATTTATTATATTTTTGATGAAATTTTAATTATAAATTTGTATTTTTCTGTAATTTTATTTTGTGTTAAAGTTATGTAAAACTGGTAACATAATATTCAGGCGAATTGTTTAATTAAATTGTTTATAACAAAATACAACGACGACGCAGTAATAATAATAATGCTAATAATAAAAATAAAATAAAAAAATAAAAATGAGAGAAGCAAAAAGGAAAAAAAATATTATAAAAGCGTTAAAATAAAAATAAAAAATTAAATAAATAATAATAATTGTTTTCTGTGTGAAATTGTGTTGAAATAATTTATTTAAAAGAATAATAAATAATTAAATAGAAACGCCACAATGTGGATTTAGGCGTATATAAATACATAAATATAAGCGAATGCAAAATAAATATTTGTGGTATTGTTAAAGCGTTTTTATTAACGAAATTTATAAATAAAAATAATTTAAAACGATAATTTTTTATTTAATAAATCAACAATGTTCCTATTAACAAGTTTTTTAAAAAATGAAGTTAATTCTGTGAGCAATAATTAAAGCAAATGTATGTGATTTTAGTAAAAAAAAAAAAAATACTGAATATTGCATAAAATTTATAAAAGAAAAATTTATTTTTTAAATTAAAGAATAAATAGTTAAATAATAATAATTATAATGACATCGACACATATGCAAAATGGTGGTGTTCATCATCCGACAACTGTTTCAACGCCGGTTACACAATCACAACCAGCGTCTGAAAATGGTGGCATTAAATTACCACAATCAGTAACTGCACCACATCATACTGTTAATGGTTATCGGGTGGCACCGTCACCGTCGGGTCCGCCACAACAAATGCAAACAAACGATGTGGGTTTCATGATGAGCAGAAAAATTGCATTAAACGGTGGAAATGAATTGCGAATCGATGACAAGAATATTTCGTTGCATTTGAATAACCCGTTTGTTGCAGCTGCATTTGGAATGGCACCAACACCTGCGGCTGGTGAAAAAAAGACGCAAAGTCCTTATCAGACAACTGCCTTACCACCACAACATCCACAATTGCCAATGCGAAATATAAATGCTGTTGGTTCCGGAAGTGGTGTGCCTGGAACTGGAACATCTATAGATGATTTGTCACGGGGACGTGCCAAACGGCCGCACAGTATCGCAGTTTCTTCGCCGATGAACAACGTGAATTGCAATGAATTAAAAACAACAACGATATATGGAAATGTTAGCACTAGCGGAGGATGCGTTGGTAGAAAAGAACCGGAACGATTATTTGCTCCGGTTTATGCTGCTGCTGGTACGGGTGCTGGAATGCAATATAGCAACAGTCCACAACGAACAACAGCGTCTGGTAAACAAGAAGGTAGTGGGTTAACGTTTTATACGCCACCCTCACCAATTGGTAGTAATGGCCAAATGGGGCAAACCCAGCATTTGGTTGGACCTCCTGTTGTCCAACGTAGATCTCACAGCACTCCACGACCTTTACAAAATGGTGGTGGTGGTGCAATTGGCCTAGGTTTACCTAATAGTAATTTAACAAACACCGCAAGGCCCCATAGCTTAGATCGTTGTAATGGAATTGCTGGTATCGCAACCACTCCAAATAGACGCGGCAGTAACAGCGGTGTACCACCGGTTGCTCCACGTCAATTTGGTGCAGGAATGCGTCAATCAGCTACTTTTCACGGTCAACCATTACGGCATGTCGACACGTTAAGACGTAAGCCAGACCGACCACTTTCATACGCATATGGAACAGCAACAGCTGCTTCGACACCTCAGACAACTCCTGATCAAGCATTTCTAGAAAATCAATTACGTATGTATTCGGATCAATTACGTCAAATTACAGAAAGCGTACGCCGTTACTCTGAACAAGCGAAACGTTTATCCGAAATGAAACGGCACCAGATGGCCACCGTTGGGTGTCCGCTATCATCGCAGCAGGGAACTCCCACAACACCCAGTACGACATATGGCACTTTATCAAAAAGCGAATCAATTGGGAAAATATCACAAAATGGCAATAACACAGCTGGTGTTGTTGGTGGCATTGATGGTATGGGGAATAATATAGGCAATGGCACAGAAGACGTCAAAACACCATCACACCAGTTACGTCTCTTTCTTGACAGCATTCGTAGTTCTATGAAAGATGAGAATCAGCAGGGTGATCAAAATGACCTTGTTGATAGTTGTGACAGTGGTGTTATGGGTGGTGTTTCGTCTAGCAATGGCTGTGAAGAGGACACAGTAGCTGTTGTTGAATTGAAAGAGCATAATGGAAATGAATTATTAGATAACAATTTTGTAGAGCCGAAAACACCATCTGACCAACTTCGACAATTTCTGGATGCTATTCGATCAAATCAGGTACCGGATAATGTTAATGGGTCAACGGGTGGTAATTCATCTGGATGTGCGATATCAACTAATAATAAATATCCTCGAGCACATGCTCCTTTGCCTCATAGTGTCACCACATCGGAGAGCTTTGCGCAGGTATCCGATAATCTTCGCTTAATGAATCAAGATTTAGAAACATTGGGCATGCCACAAAACACAACTAATCACCACCAGACGCAACAGCTGCAGCAGCAATTACAGCTACAGCATTTGCCACTTACACGAAATCGCACTATGGATTTTAATGCTATTCTTGACAATTTTGAACAAATGGCAGATTCAATTGGCCTACATAATTCCACAGATTATTTACGCAAATGCAGCGAGGCATTAAAACAATCGGCGAGTAATTGGAATGGCAGTGGTTCACCGGACGACGGAAGTTCATGCAGTACAACGCCCGGTTCAATACGAGAGGCAGTACAAAATCTGCTAATGCAACCAAGAAATGGCTTCCAAATAATGGACGATCGTATGCGATTATTCATTGACATTTTAGATTCGCAAGAAAAATTTAGTCAGGTGAGAAACATCGCAATTATTTTCTTTATAGCTTTTAATCATTGTTTGTTTCTTGCGAAAATATTTGTAAGACAGAAAAATAAAAGTCTTTACACAGCTCCCATTCCCAATTGTAATCAATTCTCAGTTAGGGAATTTGTTGTCCTTATAACTGGTGTAAAAAATACAATGCCAAATAGGGAGAAATGGAAACATCAAATCGTGTCAACAGGTTTTTTTTCTATCCTGTTCGCCCCAACGTTTTTATAAAAGCTGCCTACATGAGAACGATAAACCAAACCCCAATTTCTATTTTTTTTTCCTGGCACAAATCTCTGTTGTCGTTGTAGTCACCGATCTACCTTCTTACCTACAGTAGAAAAGTTAATGTTTTTCAACGGTCGTTTTTCTTTTCACTTTGTTTTTTTTTTTTTGCATGGCTTTACTTTGCTAAAGAATTTGTTTGTTTGGTTTGATTTTCTGTTGTTGTTCTTGTGGATATATAGCATCACCAGAAAATAAGTAGTCTAAGGTAACCGCCAACATTTATTTAGTTGAAAAAGGCGAAATAATTTTTTTCCATCGTTATATATTTTTTTTTTAAGTTGAAAAAGATACGTTGGGCGATTTTCAGATAAAAGTAAAATAAGAAAAAAAAAATGAAGATCAAACTTGGGTGGTTGTAAGGCAGAAAGCACACAGTGCTTTTTATTTTTCTTTTACTTATTTCTTTGCTTCCTACTTAATCTATTAAACAAATAAATGTTATTTCTGTTATCACTTTTGACTTTTGTTCTGTATGCTTTATTTATACTCTGTAATTGTTATTGCTTATCATACACTCTGTTACTTATTTCTCACCTTATTAATCTGTTGTTTTTTTTTTCTTGTCGTCTATCTGTCTTCTTAACACAGGTTTTTTTCTTATGTTTATTTACTTTTTTTATTTAAGAAAATTAAATACAGCACGTGATTTGGAGAATGTTTTGTTTATTTTTTTTAATGTTTTCGGAAGTCGAAAATCTGTTTTAACAAAATAATAAAATAAAACTTTAATAAATAAATTTGTAAACTTATATTTATAAAAATATTCCGTGTTGTGGTTTTTATTTGCGGATTTTTCTATTTTAAAAAGAAAACAGTTATATCACATAAGCCGCCGCCACCACCATATAAAATGGTCTAAAGTGGAAAATGATTTTTCTATTTAAATACATTTTTAGACTAAGCTTTCCAAAAAGAGAATTAGTTGTATTTTCTGTTGCACAAAAAGAAGCAATTTTCTGGATTAATAATCTTTGTTCAATGGTATTATTCTGCCTAGTATGCATTTGAATTAACCACAGTAAAACAATAGAGCGTTAGCGTTAAAAAAGCATTAAAATATTTATTTAAATCAGCTTAAATGACGTTTTTAACGTTTTTTTCTCTTCTCTTATTGAAACTAGTTTTGTTATTCAAAACAAAACATAAAATAAGTAAAGTATTTTCCAACAAAAAATACTTTGCATTTTTTTTTTGTGTTTTTTGTGTAGAAAACTTAATCAGGAATTTAATTTTAATAAAAATTTTCATATTTGCATACTTTGATATTAATTATTTAAGAATATTAAAAAATAAAATAAAATAAAATGTTATTGTTTATTATGTTTTTCAATGAAAAAATTCTTTATTTTATCGAATTATGTAATTTTTTTTTTTTTTTGCTTTATATATCATGTATATTTATTTTATTAAAATATTTAAGTACTAACAAGCTTATTGAAATATTTTTGTTTACAAAAATATTTAAAGAATTTCATTGTATTTATTTTGTTTATAAAGAATTTATGATTTTACATCAAAATAATCGATTAAATGCTAAATCGACAGGTAGTAAATTCAATAGAATAAAATAATAAGAATGTTGTTACATTATTACTGGATTAAAAATTGTGCTTAATGTAAGCTTTTAATTATATACAAAAATAATATTATTAAAACACTAAACAAATATTGCAATAGATAGATAAAACAAATATGTAATAACTTAATTTACTAATAGAAATTCATCATGTCTAAAGTGTTTTCTATATTATTTTGAATACGATTAATCATTAGAAAGAAAAGATAAAAGAATTATTTATTTTCGCCAAAAAGTATGCTAAGTAAAATTAATCAATATTTTAAAAATTCCATTAAAATTCCATTTAGTTTGCAATAAAAAGAAAACAAATCAAATCAATAATAAATAATTTAGCAAAAATTAATTAATCAATATATAAATAGTGTTTATGCAACTATATTAAAAAACAAAAATTAAATCTAAAACAAGGAAATGAAATTTATTTCAAATAAATAATTGTTCATGATTGATTTGTAATAAAAAAGAATTCATATTTTATTTCAAAAATTATGCATAATTGCAATTACTTTTGTGGCGTAAATAATATTTATTCATAAAAAGAAATCGTGCCAACTGTCAAGCTAAACTAAGCTTAACATACGCATTGTAATAATTATTTTTATAAATTTGTGTAGTGGTTTTAGTTTTAAAGGCTATTTCAATATTGTTCTCTACTCCGTATGTGGGTGAAATTTAAGGCAGGCGATTGTTGAATAAATATATATAAATGTAAATAAATAAAGAAGAATTTCGACCAAGAAAATATGTTTTAAAATCAAAAACCTCCTTACTACTACGATAAATAAGAAAAATATTGGATTATTTTCGACGTTTTATAGATTTTTATATAATTTAAGCGAATTATTGTTTTGTCTATTTGATTTTAATTTAAATTTGATTTATTTAGAATATTTATTTGCTGAATTTTATGTTAGTTTTTTCTTCTCTTTGCTCTATTTGCGTGTTACGATTTGTTTATTTATTTAGATTGTTAAATATTTTTAGTTTATTGTAAATTTCCTATTTATTACGAATAAATTTTAGAAAGTATGTCTTCATATTGTTTTTTATTTATTTTTGATTTGTAAGAGTTAAGAAAATTTGGTGATTAGTTGGGATTTTTAAGGTCTAGATGACACTTTGCGTTTTGGTTTAATATTTTAATGAATTTCTTTTTATCCATCGAATAGTGATTGATTAACTTTAATGAAGAATTTAAACTCCATACATAAATACATAAAATCAATTCAAATTCTCATAAAGATCATAAAGACATTTATGCAGTAAATACAAAACAGAGCATAAATTATATTAAACTTGTAATTAAAGCAAAGTATTTTTTATTTTGTTATCAGCAGATAAAATTTCCCTATTTTTTTCTTATTCATGAATATTTATTTTTAATTTGTATATATTTATCGACGCAGTTTTTGTGGATAGAATATATATATATAAATAAATAAACGATAAAATTTCAACCCTCTGTTTGTAATAAATAAATAAGAAATTTTTGAAGATAAATAAGAATAACCACAAATAGGACGAATAAAACAAAAAAAAATAAGCATAAAATCATTTCAAATGAAATTGATCAGATCGTTTGTGGCTGTTATAATTTTCGTTTATTTTTCGCTTTTAAAGAAATACTGATGACTGTTTTGTGATGAAATTTGATGATTTTTTTTTCATTCGATGGTGGTAAATTATACACTAGGACACAGTACGCCCATTTATAATAAATAAGATTTTATTTTTTCTTTACTTGGTCGTCTTTCCCAAAGGAAACAAAACAAAATTATTTTCATGATTTTATATTTAATATATATAACTAAGTGTAGAAATGAAATCAATGGAAATAAAATTTTTGTCCGTTGTTTGTGATTTTGTCTTTGTTTTCTTTTAAACAAAAAAATAAAATGATTTGTTGTTGAATATCGAACACAAATACAATTTAATAAAAATAATAATAATAATAATAATATTATTATTATTATGATACTGCTGGTGCTGTTGTTACTGCTGTTGTGGAAAGAAAAAATAACAGGCAAAAACGAAAAACAATTGTGATGCGAAAGCATAATTTAAAATTCAATTCAATTCATTTTTTTTACGCAATTTTTTTATGATAAAAACCACAGCCACCACCCACACACCCAGAAAACGTTAGAAAATTTTGAGTGAGTATATTGTTTCTGGGTTTCGATTTCAGTTTATGGTTTTTTCTTTTTGCTTTGCTTTTTTTTTTTTTTAATATTTTTCTTATCTTGCGTTTTCTTCATAGTCACGCACAGAGTACATTTTTTGAAAGACGTTTTCCAATGATTTCTATATATAATTCTTTTTCATGGTGCTAGAATGTGAGTTGTATTTTTTTTTTTTGTTCAACATTATTTTTTCTCTGATAATATGCAATAGAGGAGTGAAATTTTTGAAGATTGGTATTTCTTTTTTGGTTAAAAGAAAATTATGTGCCAACGGCGACGAAAGCTATAATATTATTTATGGTTGGCTTTCAAATTGGTTATGGTTGTGCTTATTTTTTTACCACCAGCAACGAAAAAAAAAAATCATAACAAAAGCATAAGAGCACACCAAAAAATAGGCAGTGAAAAAAGCATAAAAGCAACAAACACTGAGGAATTAAACGAAGAAAGTGAATCATTTTTATGAAAATTCTATTTCTTAGTTTGCTAACAACACAAGAAACATATATATATATAAATGCGACAAGGGTTGATGAGGTTTAGAGTGTGTGTTGTTATCGAAAATAGGATGCTTCAGGCATAGATGATTTTGCAAATTCACTTTTTTTTTCTCCTCTCTTTATTTTATTATCATTTGTCTGAGCTTGTTTTTTCTTTTGCAAACTAAACTTAAATCAGCTTTAAGTGAAGTCACGCAGAAATTTACGCCTTTCTTTAAAAAATAAAAAAATATTTGTATGTTTGCATGCATAAAAACACAAAGAATTTATTTAACGTAAGTTTTAACTTCAACAAAAAATTTCTTTCTATTTGGCTTTGTAAGTAAATAGTGGAGAAAAATGAATAAAACCAGATGTTTGGCTATTGAATTTGTATTTTTTTATGTAAATATACTTTTGCAATGAAACAATAATTTTTATAATGCTTATCAGTGAAAATTATCATTTTTTTTGAGCTTTTATTTAAGCTCTTACAATTAGTTAGCAAAATGAAATACCACCTGAATGCAAGCAACCAGCGTCACTTTATTTCTTTAAATATTTAATCATTTATTTGCATTGCGAATATTTAACATTTTTTAAACTTGGAAAACTTAGCGATATCTTTTATTAAACAAATTTCTACACATTTAATAAAAAAAAGCGTAACAAATTGTTACGAAAAGAATTTCACTCCTAAATATAAAGAAAAATAATAAATTTATTAAATAAAGAAAAGAAAAGATGAAAAATATGGCATAAAAGCCTTCGTTGTTCATATTATTTTTGCGTGTTGTTACCGTACAAGGAAATACTCAAGTATATTATATTCAGTTTATTTAAGGGGTGAGTTTTTTTTTTGCTTTTTACTTACTACATCGTTTAAAGGGTAGTAAATGAATTATTATTATTGAATATTGATATAGGATAATATTTTAACAGATGAATTTATTGTTTGCTATTGAGAAAAAAATTGAATAAAATGAATGTGATGAACTAGAAAATGGCAAAGTGATGATAATAATTTATTTGAAGAAAAGTTAATAAAAATTAAATAATAAAAAATAAAAATATTATATTATTTGGGGTCAAAAAAATATTAATCCGCAAAGCACGTACCAATGATAAATGTATTTACAATTGTTGAACTAGGAAAATGTATAGTGATAATAGGCGTAATAATGCGAGGTTTTTTCGTATGGAATTAAAAGAACACTTGTAACAGATACCGGAACTTGTCTGATTACAGTGGATAAAAGTGAAGATAAGGACTTTACACTCTACTTAAACATTTTGTAACGTTCTCCAATTGTACTTGATTAAATTTGTTCGTCTATAACCAAAAGAAAAACATCGATTCTGCCACTTATAAGGAGTTTTCACTATTTATTCCATATAAATTTTAACTTTATTATTAAAAAATTCTAAAACAAACATTTCTTTGTTTACTTTTTTATGTTGTTGACCTTTTTTTTTATTTTGTAACTCGAAAAAAAGACGAATTTTTCATTTGAAATTTAGAAAAGGATACTTGCCACGTGTCACTTGTAATTATTTTTATTTATTTTCTTTCTTTTGTATTTTTATTGAATTATTAATGAGTTTATATCTACAGTAGTTACTAGTTAATTTTAACCACGTAGTTGTTGTTTCTAAGAAGTTTGAAAAGTAAAAGTTTTTTGTTTAATTAATCACGTATTAGCCTGCATAGAGTGTGCAATCTGTAAGTCTATGTAAAGATAGGACTTTGTACTCTTACTTGGCACATAAATAATAATTTCCACGAAAAATATTGAACGACGACCTGTCTTAATATATTAAACCAGAATTATATTAAGTTGAAAAAGACTCCACATAGAAATAAGACCTCAAGTGTTCCAATCATAAAAAATAAATAAAAAATTTCAATTAAAAGTCTTTTAATTTTATTTAAGCCGCATAATTATATTTAATTAATCTCAATCAAGTGTTTTTTTTTATTATTTTAACGATGTTTAATTCTAAAAATAAAATACTTAAAAATATGTTTGTTAATTATTTATTTTCGTGTAAAATAAAAGTAAAAGTTTTTCCTATTTTTTTTTCTTGTTTAAATAATAACAATAATAATAATAATAATTATATAATTAATAACAAATTATCATCAAGCACATATGATTAACACATGTTGTTAAATTATGTGCAATGTAATGTTAATAATTTGTGGTTTTATTATTAATTGTTATGTAGTTTCCTCCTTTTTTGTTATTTGTTTAATTTTGTCTTTTTATTAAATAAAGTTTTTTTAAATAAATAAATTTAAAAAACAAAATCATTATTACTAACAACAACAGCATCGTCATCAACAATTGATGTTTTGTAATCGGTCTCATACCATACATAATAATAATAATAATAATAATAAATAGTTACATTGTCAATGGGTATCCAAAGGCACTTGTCCCAAAATATATATACACATATTGTTGCCACATTTAATATAAAATAGAAAATGTTAAATGATGATGAAGTGAAATTTTTTTTTGGTTCCAAAAAATTTATGTTAAGAAAAAACGCCATCAGGATAACAAAATTCCAAACAATTTTTATTCTAAAATACATTTCTATTTTCTTTAAAATATTACTGCTGTTGTTGTTCAGTTCTTTTAATTTATAGATCCATACCGAACTAGTCTTCTAAATAAAGAGTAAAATAGCACTTTATAAAATTTAAACCGAACATACATACTACCCGTACTATCCTCCGAATCATGTTATCTATGTCAACCATTTTGACATTGTTTTTCTTCTCTTATTTTTTTATTTTGTTAATTTTATTTCTATCGTTGTTGTTCTCTACTGAGGATGTTTGTTTGCTTTTATTTATTTTTGTGCATAAATAAAAGGATAACATTGGATAACACACATGATTATTTTATATGCGTGACTGATGAACATTTTTTATTATTATTATTATTATAACAGACATCAGCAAAATTATTGTTTATGTTGACAGAAATTTATACTGAATTTTATTTGTTTGTCTTTTGCTACTACAAGCAGTTTATTGTTCTTCCAGACAATTAAAATCTTAATTATTATTAGGTTTAAAGTCGTTTCTTTGTATTGTTTAAATAATTAAATACCTGAAATGACAAGGCAAGATTTGTCTATATATATAGAGAGAAATGTAAATTTTTGCAATAAAGAATGTATCTGGGATATGATTTTATTTTAACTTTAAATATAAGTGAATCTATACTTGTGATAGATAAGGTATTTTGCATTATAACTTATTAAAAGACCTTGAAAAACATATAGTAAGCTGCTTAACACACAGTACTTTTACGAGTAACATCAATCTACAACAGCAATTATTATACCAATCCATTCACTGAAATCTAAGCAATTAAAAAAATAAATTAAACCCTTCTGTTGAATAATGTTTTTTCATACCACAAAGTCATAACCGATGCTGATTTTTCGGTATAAATAATTAAATCGTATAAACCACCCATATACTGTATAAATCAGATAAAAAATACTTTTTAAAAAAAGAATGAAATTACCATTTTGAGTAGATCACAAAATTTACATTAAAAAAAGTGTGCTTTTGGTGTACATAAAAAAGCTCCGAAGTAAAAAAAAAAAGGCATCAGCAAATACCATCCACATAACCTTAATAACGACATTTTGACCAGTTATAATAATAATAATAATTCAAATAACACAAAAATAGATAATATAAAATTTTATTCACGTCTGTAAACATTTAGCATAATGTGTATGGTAGAGAATGAAAAAAAAATAATAATAACAAAACGACGAAGCAAATAAAAGTTTTATTTTATATACATACATAGAGTGGATCAGGTGGTTAAGAGTTTGATTCGTTTATTTTTCTTCGCTATTTTACATATGATTGTGGTTTAATAAAATACAAAAAAAAAAAAATTATTCTTTAAATTTCTTCTCATAAAAAATGTAGAAAAAAAATTCTCTTCTCCCTGCTGTTGTTGTTTTATGTTTACTTTTCTGTTTATGGGGCTTTTAGGTAAAGAAATACTTGTCAGTTGGGGATCTTTGTTAACAGATTTTTAACATATGAGAGTGAATGCGATGATATGTTGGTTGATTTTTTTATTTGTTATGCGATGTAGGGAAAACAGAGCTTTTTTTTCTTGTGCAGATCACAATGTAAAGCAATGCTTCATGATAATAATAATAATAATGATGAACCGTTTTTGATGGTTTTTTTTTTTGTTTTGTTCAGACGACTATGGTTCTGATGGCAGTTTTATGTATATTTATTGTTAACCATTGTTGAAATACGTCACGTTATGTCAAATGAATTGGTTTTGTACTTGTACATGATTTTCTATTATTTGGTTTATTTTGCAATTGCAGAGGCTTAGAACAATGATTTTAGAGATCTTTACAAATTTCTATTTATAGTTGTATCCAAAATTAGGTAATTAAGTTTATCGGGCAAGAGATACTCCTGAATTTCCATTAGATAATTCTGAAAAGAAAAGAAATGATTTTTGAATTTTTAAAGTGTTTTTCTGTTTACAAAAATAAATCACACCTCACCGTTGTTCTACTGTAGATAAGTAAGATTCTTGAATTTTCAAGATAGTGAAAATTATCCAGGTTTACTGTTTATATCTTTAAAATTTTCATTCTTTCTCTAGTTATCTCATTGCTTTAATACATTGCCTAACTTAACGTATTGCAACGCATGTTTTGCCAAAAAAAAAAAACGAGAAGCAAATTTATTTGTTTGGCAGATTATCAACGTGCGACATAAACAATACGTAATAATATATTTCTACATGTGTATTACTCCTTGTTCACAAACGCCCATTTTTCATCTCTTTATTTATTTATTTTTAAGGACAGTTTGTGTGTTTTCAGTGTATATAAGCCACGATAAATTGTTCCCCATAGGCGACAGAGTATGAGCTGTTTTAGGTTTTAAATTTTTTATTATTGTTTTGTTTTTATTAAACGAATTAATATGTTGTTGCTGCTATTGCTGGTGGTGGTTGTATTGTTGACGATGGTGTTACTGCTGCTGCTGTTTAATATTGAAATTTATATATTTTTTTCGTTCATACATACGCATCTTTAATACACGACTGCTCCTCCAATTAAGATTTTAAATATGTTTTTTGCATTTTAAATAATTTATACATATATTTGCTGTTTATTCAGTTTACCTTGTCTGTTTGCTGCTGTTGTTGTTTGTAAATATAAATACATTGCTACGAGCGGTATAACGTTATTTAACAAGTGGGTTTGGAAGTATTTTTTTTTCTTCTTCTGTTTTTTAATGTTTTCCAGCACGGTTTTTTATGTAGGTTAGGTGTTTTCGGAAGGAAGTTTTTTTTTCTGTTCTAATTTTTTTTTATACTTTCGTTATCATATTCTCCATGTACTAATTTTATTATTTAAATTAATGATGGATGTGGGGTAAAATGCAAAGTGTATTTACATTTGTTTCTTACACATTGAGAAATAGTTTTTCTTTTGTGTGTCTGCCAAAATCCACTAAAGCAAAAAGAAAAAAATATTATGTATAATTGAAGTAAGTAAAATTAGAATAAAATTTCGATTTTTTGTTAATCTTCTCATTATTGCCTCCAGCATGTTATTTGGTTATTTATTTTTTCTCTAAAATTATAATATTTTGTGGTTATTTCATCATATTCAAAGCAGAAAAACAGAAAAAAACACCAGAGTACCAGGTTTTTTTGTACTTTATTTCGCTTCAGAAAAAAAAAATGTTTGAACAAAATAAAATTTTAAGCAAAAAGAAAAAATTGTTTGTCTGATGAATAAAAAAAAAATTAAAATCGTGAATTAATAAAAGGTTTACATGGGTGGCAATTAAATTATAAATAGAGTTGAAAAAAAAAAGAATATACACAGTGAAGTCTTACTTTATGTATTGCTGTTAGTTCTACCGTTTAATGCGTAGCACTGTACCCGCGATATAAATATTATTACATGAAGTATAAATGTTGCATATCATATAAACTACTAAACAGCTTATATTACTTTAAGATAATAAAATAAAGCATACAAGATTAACGAAATCATCAGTTAAACTTATCAACGAAGCAAATTTGTGCAAAACTTTTCAATCAATATCGCACAAAAATGGTGTTTCAACTGTAAAATTAATCTGTAAAGGATTAAATGAAAAATTACAGAAATAAAAAACTAAAAAACACGAAACATTTAAAACATTCCGGAAATGTGTGAAGCTTATAATATGTATGAAAAAAAAATTAAATTGTTTTAATTTCTTTCATTCTTGTAATTTTTTTCTCCTTCCATATAATATTTGCCCTTTTTTTGTTAGCGTTTCTGGGGCGTTATTAATGTGAAAAATGTTTTTTAAATTATACAAAAATAAAATACAAAATTTATTATTATTTAAAAATATATATACTGTATATATTTTTTGTTTATATTCTCGTGTTTGTTGGTGGATACAAGAAGATGAAAATGAAAAATATTAAAGGAAAATAAACAAACAAACCCCGAATTTTGTGTGTGTTTTTTGTCTTGCTACGCAAAAAATTATATAAATAAAAATGACTGAAGGCTGTTTTCTGCTGCTGTTGATATTATTATTATTATTATTTGTGTGTTTGCTGTTGTTATTTGGGGATTTTTGTTGTTACTTGTGTTTCTGCTTAAAAGTCCATATAATAGTCCGACTGTTGTTTTGTATATGAGGTGAGAAATAATTTTTACTTTTAAAACATAGATTCTGCAATATTTTGTTTGATGTAAAAATATATATTTTGGGTACAAATTGTAACATGTTATAGACGACTGTCAGGCGTAATTATTAAAATGTATATATATATATAAGGGTTGTTTTTCTGTCTTTCGCAAACAGCACATAAATAGCCTTTTATATTGATTAGCGGATATTTTTCCTTTTTGAATAAAGATAAAACAGTTTAATTACATAAATTGTCGCTATTTTAAATATTTTTCCCTTATTATCCTTTGTTAACCTCTGAAAAAATAAATAACAATCAACACCATAACCGTTTCCGCAGCAATAATACAAAGCACACGCCAATTTTTATATTAAAAAATGCGCAAATAATTTTCTTAAAAAATAAAAAACAGATAATAATGAACCGGCTTATTTGTGGGCGGCTATGGTGGTTTATTTTTATTATTATGCTTTTATTTCGCTAATAAATATTACTAGGAAGAAGGATTTTTTTTTCTACTTTTCTTTGTAATCACGAATCGAATATTTTAATAAAAAATAAATTAAATTAAATTAAATGTTTTATTTTCTTAATTAGCTAATTAATTAAATATTTATTCTGAAAGATAATTAATTTTTTTTTTATTTTGTACAAAGATTTTATTTGTGGTCGTTCTCGTTGTTGGTTGATTGTTTTTCATGTAAATATTCATTTTATTTTTTTGTAATGTTTTATGTAATAAATTGGTTGAATGTTAATTAATTCGTATTACTGGATCTACAAAATCTAGTTTCGAATGTAGGATTGAGTTAAAAAATTAAAAAATGTATTTTTTTTTTTAACAGAAATGCAAACACAAGTGGGAAATCATTTTAAATAACATGATGTGGTTGAATGGTTAGTTGGTTGATTGGCTAGGATGGTTTTGTTAGGTCTATACCAGTTTATATGAATATTGATTAATTTTAACCAAAATTTATTTGTTTATACTTTAAACAATTGTTTGTTTTTATCATTTGTACCTGTTATTTGCATAAATTTAATTATTTTTGTTTAAAAAATAATATATATCACACATATTTCATGAAAATTCGCTGATGTTTCTTCGTGTATAACATTAATGTTTTCCTTTCAATTGAAAATTTACTAATTTTGTATTTTCTTTTCTTTTTTTTTTCTAGGTAAGTGATGTAATTTAAACTTTTGTTTTATTGGGTGATTGTGGTCGACAATAAAATGCTGTACACAAAACCACATGACTTGTAAAGAGAGGTAAAGAATTTTCTTGCTTAAAAATTAAAAACATTAACAAAGAAAACTAAATACGACAAAAATAGATGGGAAATTTTTCGTCGTAACGAGAAAGTTTAACGAAAAAGTTTTCACAATCTTTTTCTTTTTTTTTCTGTGTCCTTAAATGTTTAGTTTATAAGACAAAAAAAAACTTTAATTAGACACGACGCTTGTGACATTATTTTCTTTCGTTTTTCTTCATTTTTTTTTTTGATGATAAAAGCATTTAACTCGTTTTTTATATAATTTTTCTTAATGTAGCGATTTGCTGTTGTGTTTTTACTCTTCCTGTTAAAAACAATAAAGAATAGAATTTTTTTTAAGAAGAAATTACTTTATTTTTAGCTTAAAAAAACTTTATTTAAACTGTAGAAACCACAATTCTTGTTTTAAATTCTTTAACACGCAAAAAAAATAAGGAAAGTAAAGAAAACATGTTTTATTAGTAACGTGAAAGTATTAACCATAGAAATAATATAAAAAGAAAATTAAACACAAGCTTTTTAAGAGCAAAGGGTTGATAATTTATTATCAAGAAAAGTTTAAGAAATTAAAAAAAAAAACAAACAAATTAATGACGAGACAACGTGATCATTTGAAATGTCTTTATTCAACTTAGAAAAAGTTTAACCGAAATTTTTCAAAACGTGATATTTTGCGATAATTTTCTTAATTTTTTTTTTTTATTTGTCCAATAATATTTAGTTTTTCTTAGTTAATTATTATTATTAAATAAGATTTGTCTGGGAATAATTTATAATCAGTACATTGCAAAGTTGCTGTGCATTTTTTTTTTCTTTTGTAAAATACGATTTAAATATGAAAATTTTCAAATCTTTACCACACACACAGATTTAACATATTTTGTTAATAACATTTATTATTAGAATGAAAGGTTGTTTTTACCGCTTGTTACATATCTAAAAACTAATGAAATAGTTTTCAATGAATTTATTTTATAACAAAAATTAAAAACTATTTAAAACATACAACTATCTGACCATATCATCTCGAAACCATTCCAATAAACATTTTTACTTGATTATTAGTTTATGAAAATATTTAAAATGTTTCTTAAATGTAAAGTTTTGACAAAGAAAACCGAATGCAGATTTGTTTAGCTTCTGTGAAATTCAATTGGTCAGTGTAAACAAGTGTATTTTTTTTCTCTTGTTTGTTTAATGAAAATTGTTTCGAAAAACTTTTTTGCGGATACATTTCTACATTCTGCATTCGTTTAGTTTTAATTGCTGAAATATTATTATATGTTTTTACAAGATAGTGACGTTATAGTCTTTTTTTTATATTAAAGCAGGATTAACAAATAAAATGTTGGATTAAAAAAATATTCCAAAAAATTTAATCCAGCTTTTCAGCATATTAAAATAAATTTAATTAATTAATTTTCTGTTATAAATTCATGGTAATAAATTTTTTATTATAACATTGAATGTAGTAAAAATATTTACTGCTATTTACTAAACATAAACATATATATTTGTATGTATCTAGACAATAAACAACGTTTTAAATAAAAACTCGTATAAATATGTAACGAGAAATTGTGTTCAATATATATAGCCAGCAATTAAAATAGTCGCGTTAATCATAAAAAAACAGTCTATTTTCGCTTAGTTTACTGGGAAATAAAAAGTTTTTTTATTGATATGATGCTTTATTTAAAGCTTTTATTTTTTGCTAAAAACATTTACGAATAACATTTGCTTTATATAAATTTAATAAAATTATTTATTCTACTTTTTCTTTTTTCGATTGATAAAGAATTCGTTTTTTTTTTGTGTGTCGTGTCGTGTTGAGTCTTTAAAAAAAATGTTACTATGCTCGCTCAACAAAATAAAATAATAATAATAATAAAAGCAGGATACTACATACAGATATACAGAAGAACTTTGGTTCGTTTACATACTAAATTTGACTTTGGTGAAAGAGTTGTTTACTATTCGTTTCATTTTTTTGTATCAAATTCAAGTTTAATCGAACTAAAAGCTTCATGTTGTTGTGTTCAAAATTGTATTAAAAAAAATTGAGGAAAAAGAAAAACCTTTAACCAGTAAACCGCACGATTAAAATAAAGTGAATTTTTATCGTTTCAAAGAGTAGAATCCTTGAATATATATATATATATATATATATATATATGTATCTCAAAATATCATTTCACAAGTAAACCAGTCAGTGCTTATAAAAAAATAAAACACATTTTCAATTCAATTCAATTTAACTTTCTTCCTTTTTTTTATGTGCTTTCATTTTCTTATCGTTGTTTTACGTTGTTGTGTGTTCTTTTTTTGTTCTTTCTTGTAGTAAATAATAATAATAATAATAAAATTTGTCTAAATGATTTTAGTGTTGACGTAATAAATATGATTTCCTTAATTCAATCATTTCCATTATAATTTTCACTTAAACAATCCGTGAACACCTTAATACACTATAACGATATCGTCACATTGTACTGGTGTAAAGTTTAAAAAAAAAAGAAAAATAGAATTAAAATAAAATCTTTACTTTTTAGCATCCCTTAAGTGTGATAAAATTTAATAATCTAACAAAAATAAAAATTTCTAACCCCATAAATAATCTTTTCCGGTTTATTATTGACAAAAAATGGTAAATGTGGTACTTTCTCGGCATCGGCACAACTTAATATACTTTATAATAACCAAATAAATTTACAATTTTCATTTTATTTCAATAATTTAACCTGTTTTAAGGGCGGCAATAAATATGTTGGATTTATTTAATACACCTGTAACCAGGTAAATGGTGCTTTATAATAATTTAATGCGGAAAAGACTGGTTATGTACGAAAGATGGTAACATCAGAGACATATAATGTGCTCAAAAGGTTGTTTCTTTTTTTTTTTTCTTTTGTAATTTCTCTTCTTCCTGTTTTTTTATTATTTATTTAGCTTTTTGGTCAATTTTATTATTTAGTTTAAGAAAAACTAAAATTATCTCTAGACTAGGGGTTAGTGTCCTTTAGTAAATTATTTTTCTTTCTTAGAGTTTATAACAAAAAGCTTTAGAAAGTTTATCGGACACAGTTGTGAAATTTTGTTTTTGGTTACATTTATTTTTTTTTTTTATTAGGGAATATATAGTTAAAGCCGCAAAGTAGTAACTTTAGGAAACTTGTGCAACGAAAGATTGTATTTTCTTCTTTTTTATTCATTTAAACGTTTGTAGAGAGTGTGAACAATGACTTAATAACCACAAAAAATTACTAAAAACTAGATTACTCTTTTCATTGATTCATTGTAATTATTTTATTATTATTTAATTAATTATTTAATGGAAATTTATTTCCTGCTAATAACTATATTACAAATAAGCAGATTTATTCTAATAAATTAATTAAAACTACAATTAAAATTTGTTAGAAACAAAAAACAGTGAAAAACCTTTAATCATTGTTTATTCAATAATTAAAAGGTGAATTAAAATCGTAACACATTGTCACATTTATAAATAAAGTATTTGTCTAGTAATGAAACAAATCTGTATAAGCAAACTGTATGTAACGTAACGTATTGGGTTTAATTTTTTATTAACTCTAGAAAAAAGAAAACAACAAATTTGTGTATTTTTTCGGCTTTTAATGTCCATAATATCACACCATGGTAAAGATAAATTTAATTGAGATTAAAAATTCATTTGTTCACTTTGTTTATACATACATATGGAGAGAGTCATGTTCTGTTGATTATAAAATGTTTGTAGGTGGATTAAAAAATAACAAATAACGAAATAAAAATAAAAAAAAAAAACCTGTAAGAGAAATCACCTTAAAAATGTACTGTATATAAATATGAAAATTTACACATACGAACTGAATACTTGATATAAAACCATCGACCACCCTATTGGGTGTCATTTTAATGTATAATTCACTTTTCATTTTGTAATATACAATGCATACACATAATATCACATGCACGGGTATATGTTTTTCGTTATTATTACTTAGATCGTGTTGTACTTGTGCACAGAAAACTATACAGAATAAATGGTAATATAGAGATAACACAAAAATAGAATATATACATGTAACTCCACATTACATTTAGATGATACACAGAGTAGTCAGTTAAATTGTGTATTTTGGTAGTTAAAGTTGTTGTTTTTCTTTTTGCATTACTTTCATCATCAAGAGGTCAACGATGACATTCAGCAAGTCATTGTTTCGAATTTTTTATTTGGTCAAAACATAAAAATTCTTTACAAGTTATTTCTAGTTAAAAAACGCCAGAAAGAATTTTTTTGTGTTTTGTTGGAATCAACAGCAGCCACAAAATATTAGCAGAAATATTTTTTTTTGCATGTAAAGACATAGCACAATGATAAATGTGTGTGCACTTCATATATCTGAATGTCCATTTACAAGAATTTCTTTATTTCAAATATGCAGTTTAACATATTATTTTCGTTTATTTTTGAAAAAAGCCATTGAAACGCCGCAAACGTACAATCTCCTCAACCCAGTAACATGCATCATTCATTTCTTTTATTCAATTCACTTCATAAAGTAACGAACGAACAACAAAAAGCAAACATTTTTTATCAGCTTTTTTCTCTTGTGCTTTTTCTTTTGTTAAGCTTTTAAAATAATAATAAAATAACGAAAAATTGGTATTTCGTACCTAAGTTTAGTTTAAAAATAACCGAAACAAAAAATAATCTAAATAAAAATTGAAGCTTTGAATGTGGCGGAAGATCTGTTCGTGCTTTGAATATTTTAAATTGGCCCAGATGTCTGTATGTCGAGTCGAGTGTTTTTTTTTTCTCTAAAGATTATTTTCTTTTTATACTCTGTGCGTGTACAGTGTTAAATTTTAACCCTGAATGAATCAAATTGTAATACAAGAAGAAAATAAGAACACGCAACAGTAGAAAAATAATAAAACCAAGTAAAAGGTATAAAGACTTAACTTGTTCAGGAATTTTTTATATTTCTTGTGTAATACCTCAAACCATTGACGTTTGTTAGAAAAAAAAACGAATAAGTCAGTGATGCTGATAATGTTTTTAGAATAGAATATATATAAATATCGAAAATAGATGACGGTCTGATGGTGGTTTGATTGAGACAAACTAAATGGGGTTTTTTTTCTCCTTTAAAGAATTTTTTGTCTATTGCCAAATACAAGATGAAAAATCTTTTAGACAGTTACAAAATCTTAAGTTTTTATAATAAAAAAAAATAAAAACTTCAATGCAGGCATTTCATCACAATTTTCTGAAGCTTTTATCCATTCACAGGAATATATATTTTCTGGGAATAAATGAGTGACACGTGTTTGTTTAGAAAAAAATACAAAATTTCAGCCTTATATAATAAAGTAAACTTCCTATAATTTATACCTCAAGCTTAAAATGATGATTTCTTAATCAAAATACAAGTAAAATATCTTATCGTTTTACTTTTATTAATTGCGTCGTCATTTTAATTGAGAATTGTTGTGTTTTTTTTCCTACAAAATTTATGAAATTTAATTTAATTTTTCTATAACGTCAAAGTTAATCATTTTTCCTTATTATTAATGATTATTATTTAATTAATTTACTTAAAATGTTAAAAAGATAAACTTCTTTACTTTTTATTAAAATTTAAAAGACATATCTCAAGCTCAGAAACTGCTGCTGCTGCTACTACTGCTTGAGCTTTTTTTTATGGCAAATGTCACTTTATATTTATTATAAAATCTGTCAAAAGTTAATTTAAAGTTTTATTATTAACACAAAAAAAAATCAAGAAAATATAACCAGTAACATGCATTACTTTAATTATATTAATAACAAACTGAAATTATTGTAAAATTTATATTAAATTAATTATTCTCTGTTGTTAATAAACTTTGTTTAATTTTTAAACACCGAGATGTTGGCAACCGATTTTTGACAGTCAACTATATTTATTTATTTTTATATCGCTTAAAGCACGATAATTAAATCTAATTTATAAACCATTATTTTGGTTATTTATTTAAATAAAATTATTGATTTTGTGGTTCTCAGTTAGTTGGCTGGCAAACATATTTTTGTAACCATTTTAAAGGGATTTATAGTTGTTGTTTTTATTTTTTTGTTTAAACAAGAAAACAGTAGAATTATGTTAATCCTGGATACATATTTCCAATATATAAAGGATAAGAATCTAAATTACTCTGGCTTAACAAATTAAGAACAAAAAGTTATTATCTTCAAATTGTTTTAAATTCTAATTGACTAATTGACACTTTGCCAATATTTCTAAGTAAATTTATAATTTATTTTTCAAAAGTAATAAAGTTTCCATTAGAAAAATTTAAATTATTCAAGAAGCTTTACACTATCATCTGCAAGAAAAAATAAAACATTTGTCAATTGTGATTAACCAAAACAAAAAATATTTGCATTACGACACTCAAATCAATGGAGACGTTACTGTATACTTCTGTTCTAATTTTCTTAAAAGGATTTAAATGTAAATAAAGAAAAAAAAAACAATCCTGGCTCCAGTTGTAACTTTTGTATAAACTTCTATTTACCAAATTAAAGCATAGTTGTTGTGAGAAGCAACAAACACTTATAAAAAAAAAGTGTCAAAAATTTATCATCATCTTGTCTTGATCACTGTAAAAATCATTAACTGTGAACATAACTAAGCCTCTTCTTTTCTTTTGCGCTTCCGTTTATTTTTTTATTTTATTTATTTATTTCGTTGTTACTGATTTTACTCAACTAAAACAATAATAACGTTCATTCATCATCCATTCTCATCATCATTATCATCGACATCGTCGTCGTTGTCGTCATCATTTTCATTGTCGCATTCATCGTAAAATAAAAAAATTTATAGAGAAAGAAAAATACGTTAAATTTAAATAAAGAAAATTTATTTATTATATAGAAACGGAAATCAAAATAAAAAAGAAGGAAAATTGTAAGTTGAGCACCAGTAGTAGCAGTGTAGTAGTCTAGTTTCATGAAATTTCAGGCAGCCAAGCAATAGACAGAATTGTGCTTATTTTAAATTTTAAATACAAAAAAAGGGAAGAAAAACACAGTAACAATGAAGCGATGGTAAATGGAGAAGATTTTTACGATTATGACATCGTACATCCATTTGACATTTTATATTTGCCATTCTTTGTTATTTATTTGCTGTTATGTATAAATTTGCTATGTTTTTTTTTTTTTTTGCTATCGTTGTTGTTTTGCCATTTTCATATTATTTTAAACTTTTTAACACATCAAACTTTAAATAATGCTTTTTTTTTTACTTTTTGTTATTCTGCTTCATCTTCTCTATGTTATTTGTTATAATTTTCGATCTCCCTTATTGTTTGTTTTATAAGTTCAAAAGTGAAATAAATAAACAAATATAAGCAGGCAAAAAAATAAAAATAGCATCTATAATAAGTGGGTGGTGGTTGCTATAAAAAATTATAGAACAGTATAAAGCTCAAATAAAGCTATTTAATGTTTTAACAAAAACAATAAAGAGAGAACAACAAAACATAAATAATTATTTGTAGAATCGTAAAAAAAAAATTATTTTTTGCACAAAAATAACCAAGTAATTTAAGGGTTTCGGTGACTAAGGTGGGCTAGTCAAGTTTGCTTGGTAACTTCGAATAAATTACACAAAAAAAAATGATATAGAAATAAAAATGATGCGAAAGAACACATCATCCATTAGATAATAGCAGCATCAGTAGTAGCAGCAGCAAAAAATATATATAAAAGCACCAAGAGTGCAAAAAATAAAAGAAAATGTTGAAAATTTTCCTTCGTCTTTTTCAAAATATAAAAAAGAAAGCATTTTCCATTATAAATGGTAAAAAAAAAGAAGTAAAGTAACGTAAATATTTTTATGCATTTCGTTTCGCTACATATTTCTGTTGTTATTCTTTTTCATCCTGATATTTACATTAAATAAAGTTTTTATTTTTATTTTGTCTTATTTTTATTTATCATTCGAAGCATTGCCGTCATTCTATGTCAGTTAAAACAAAAATTAAACGAAAAAAAGTTTAAAAAATAGAAAAATATCTACAGTTTGAGGAAAATGTTAAGTATCAGCAACAACAAGAAGAAAAAGCTTATAAATTAAGACAAATCCATTTGTCATGATATTTTGTGTGTTTTTCGTTTTTAATGATCAACATAATCAAGAAATTTTTAAGCTTTTTCTAGCAGCTTTTGTTGTTTTTAATCAAAAAAAACAAAAATGAAAATTATAAAAAAACTTTTATAAAAAGTCTTATCAAAAATAAAAAATTTCTGGTAATGACCGCTGTTCCTCTGTGCTTCTTATCAAACGTTTGTTAAACCTCCCTTGTTTTTTAGTTATTTTTTTATCCTTAAACAATAAGAATTAACAACAATTATTACAGTAATGCAATCTACAATGGTTTTTATGTATTTAAAGCACTTTTAATGGCAGTGTATGTTTTTCCACCATAAATAATACTTTTATTAGTAACATTTTTCTGTTTTGTAGCATCTCTAAATAAAGAATAAATAACAATTTGGATATAATAACATAATAAAAGAAATATTTTCATTAAATATGAATAGTAGTTAAATAAAATAATAAAACTGCATTAACGTGTAATAACACACAAACGTTATTCTATATTTATTTCTATACATTAAGATGAAAGTTTTAAAGAACATTATTCATTTTCTTTATATTGTTTCCTTTTTATTTTTTTTTTTTATTATTTCTTTAACATAAAAAGGAAAAAGTTTTTCTATTTTAAAAGGCAAAAATACAATAATAATAATAATAATAAGCGGCAAAAGAGAAAAAATTAAGTTAAAAATAAGAATTTATTTTTAAGCAAGCATTCAGAATGAAAGCAATAGAAACGCCCCAACATCATCATCATCATCTTTATATATATATAAATTTTACAACATTTAGACCATTGGGTTATGTTTTTGTGTTATTATTTTTATTTTATTCCATCACTTTTCTATTGTTTTAATAATAAAAGAATGAAAAAAAAATTAACAATAATCAACTATATAAGGGGTAGCACAAAAGGCATATACAAAAATAACTAAAAAAGTTTAAAATAAGAAAGTTTTTTAAGTAAGTTTATAAGAAGCAAAAATGGCGTACCATATTTTACGTAAGAATTTCTTCTTTTTTTTTTTGTTAATTACAGAAAATGACTAGTAAAATTATGATTATAATAAAATAATAATAAATTAATAAATAGTTTTTATATTTTTATTGTAGAAAACTAAAAGTTAAATGTCAGAAGTTGTTAAACGTTTATTGTTATGGAAAGTTTGTTCACCTGTTTAAATTTATTGGTTTTGTGTCCAGTAAACTTAAAAAATGATTTTTCTTTTTTTTTCGCCTGTTACAGTTCTTAGATCAGGATTATTAAATATTTATTTAAACAGTTTTCAAAAAAAAAAATCCTTTTATAATAATGAAAATTTTTTGAGCTTTTTCGAAAATTGTCACTTTAGATTCGTTAATAGTCTTAGAAACATCCTTGTCAATAATATTTAGAACAAATGTCAACTTTAATTTAGATTCTTTCTCTTGAATTTAATCCTTTATCTGTTTTTTTTTGTTTTAGAAAAACATTTGTGACAGGAAAATTGTTATAATATTCATGTGATAATTAATGGGAAATTTTTGTTACATTCAGTTCGATTACAATATTTACATTTTAATATCTGTCTATCAGAATAATTTTTTTTATTTTGGAAATTCAATATATATTCTCATTTAAATGTTTTATTTATGCTTTGTTCATTGAAAATATGCTTATTTATTAATTCGTGTATTTGGTTCATTAAAAATAAAAATATATTTTGGTATTAGATTCACAAATGATGCTGCACTTTTACGAATTGTTCTTTTGGTGATTATTTACTTCTTTTTGTTGTTGTTCTATTAAAATTTTTATATATCTGGTTGATATATGCTTTTATAAAGCACAATAAAAACTATGTAAATACTAATCATGTTGTCATAACAACATTAAAGCTTAAATAATTTCCTCTACAAAATATTTATATACCGAAAAATTTTGTATTGAATTTGCGCCAAAATGTTTACTTTATTTTTCCCAATTATTTTCTGTAATTGGTTTTTATTAAGTTAAATTAATTAGAAAAAACATGTATGGTTACGTTTCTTTAACAGAAACATATTAATTAAGACAAGTAAAATAATAAAAATGTATCAAAAGTGTAAAGAGAAGTGTATTGTAGTCGTCGGTCGGTTGGTTAGCTGGTTGGTCTGTTCGAGGAATAAATTTGTGTCTGGGGATTGTTTAACAATAAGAAGAATTTAAGGAAATAACAACAGTAATATATTGTTATTAAAAGAACAGCCACGATTTTATTATTATTATTATTATATTTGTTTTTTACTTTTATATCTTGTCTGTGCTATTGTTTTCAATTTTCCTATCGTAAATTTTAACAAGTAGAGACATAACAAACAGTTAAAAAATATATATATATATATATATATATATATATATATATATATATATATATATATATAAACGGAAATAAACATTCGCAACCTAGAGAGACTTTAGTGCATAAATATTTTTTGTGTCTGTCTACTGTTACAAAAAAAAAAAGAAAAGAAAAATGCTTTTGCTTTTTCGGCTATATTTTGTCCAGTAGTCTGATGTCATTGACAAATTAACATATGAATAGGGATTTTTCCTACTTTGTTTCGTGGATTTTTGTAGTTTTTTGTTATCTTGGTTAAGGTACAGTAGCAGCAGGAAGGCATTTTTTTTTATCAAAAAAATAAATTTAAAAATAGTTTAAAACAACACTTTGTCTAGAAAATAATAGTCATTTGTTGTTTACTATCATGAGGCAGCCAGTAAATTTCAGCAATGTTGTTCTCTTCGTTTTTATTTTTGTTAATCCTTTTTTTTTATTATTATTTAGCGAGAATTTTTATACCGCCCACAATTTTTCCTTTTTTTGGTTTTGGTTTTAGGCTTTGTCTGTTGTATTAATCCCTTAATAAATTATTTATTTTAATTGAAACTTTTTTTTTGAATAATTTTTTCTAATAAAAATTTAATTTTTGTAATAAATCCTAATTGCGAAGCTTTGACAATAGAATTTATCCGGAAAATAGTAGATTTTTTTAAAAGCACGAGCACGAAAAAGCTCCGGAAGTAGTTGATTTTTAAATTAAAAAATTTATGATCGATGTAATGTTTCAAGGTTTTAAACCCTTAACTTATGTGACGATAGTTTTGCGAAACAGTCTGGAATATGGTCCGGAAATAACACACAGTATGTTTATCAAGACAATTTTTTTAGTTTTCATCGAATTTATTAATAAACAACTCATACAACAATCTGCTTATGATTTTCAAAAGTTAAATATCCTTGACTACGCGTCAATACGTGCAGATTTTGCTTCGTTAAAATATGTTTCCCTTAAAGGAATACATTTTTTTTTTTTTGGTAACGTGCAAGCAACGTGCTTCTTTGTAAAAAACGTTTCTTTTTTTAACGAGATTGGCACAATATTCGAAAAACGTTGTTCAGTCGTCGATACATATATAGTTTAACGTAAATAAATAAAAAAATGTAGAAAGAATAGTGACAAAAATATTCTATTTTTATAGAAATAAATTTTAGTTTTTTTCTATCAGAATAATCTACCTTTATCGTTACCCCCTGATATTAAATATATAAATTTGCCCATATGCTGCTCGTATTGTATTCTGTAATGTGTTGAATAGTTTGGATTGACGAAATATAGTTATTTTTGTTGTTTGTAACTATGGAATTGGATTTATCTATTTTTTTTTTGTGTTTTAATATAAAAGAATAAAATAAAATTCTCTTTTTAGCGATAGAAAAATATTATTTTGTTTACTGAAAAACATTTAAACATAACTACTTTTAATGATACGTACAGTAAAACGTGTACATGTATGTATATTTCTTATTTTCTAAACTTAATTTAATTAAAGATTCTTTTGATAGACAACGTGTTATTACGTTACATGCTTTTTTGATTAAGATTTTCTGTTTATTATTCGTTCTTTATATAAATATATATGGATATAATATTTTAACCTTGATGTATTTACATTAAATTAATTTTCATTTTATATTAAATACATTAAATGTTTATGTTTTGTTTAATTTAAACATTTAAATAAACAATTAAACAATGTTATTTGGTATGATTTAATAATATATATAAATTTATTCTTTTAGCCGTAGGTAAATCATAATAAATGTTTAAATAGTTTTCTTGAATTAATATTAAAACACGCTCAATAGTATATGTATGTTAAACGGGTAGCTTCTGTTAAATATTAAATAAACCACTCTCTACTTCGTTGCACGCAGCAATAAACTGTGCATTTGTTTTAAGAATGTTACAGATTTATCTTTGGTTTTTAATTAAATTAATTTAATGAAATTAAATTCTCGTTTTTTTTTGGTAATATATATATATATTAAAAAAAGAAAAAAAAAACTTATTTACATTTGCAAAGAAACAGTATCCACACTGTGCCACTCAAACCACAAATCATAATCTCTCACCTACACTTTTGGTTTTTTTGTTTTATCGAAAACAATTTTTGTATATCTTGACTGAGAAATTAAATATTGAACAAATGCTTACAAATTTTATTTTTATTATTATTAAAATTCATTTTTTTCTCGTTATTTCTTTTAATATTCATTTAAATTACAGACAGAAGCACACGAAAATTATAATTGAAAAAAGAAAAATAACAACCAAACGAAAATAAAGTTTTTCTTTTATTCTTATTATTTTTTTTTCATCTCATTTATTTTTTAATTGAAAAAAACATTATTTTATTTTTTTTTTTAATAATTCTGTTTTTTATTTTGTTATTAATAAAAGGAAAAATTATTATTATTCCTCGCTATTATTTTAATTCGGCGAAAGATTATACGATACAACAACAGAGGTACAAACAAAAATATTATTTTAATAATGAAAAACCTTTATAGCACTGTGGATAAGTAAAGTAAAATTATTTAAGTATTACTGAAAACATAAAAAAACCAGTGATAATAATTACAAATAATAGAAAGAAAATGCACGATTTGATAAAAGTTTTTTATTTTGATAATTCGCGATAAGTGATACAACTGCTTGCTGCAATCACAGTATCTTATAGTATATTTTTCCAGACGGCATTACGAAAGACAACTCACTGTAAATTCAAAAATAAAAATAATGATTATAGTTCGATTTAAATGAGAAAGAAAATTATAAATGATCGATAAACTCTACTGAGAAACGTGAATACGTACGTATTTGTGTAGAGAAATGTACAAACCTTATGTGATCTAAATGATTTTGATAGCCCATTCTATGGATTATGATGAGACATCTGTTTTGTATTATTAATAATGATTATAATAAAATATAATTACATAACGAACATGAATATAAGAAAGCTTTAATATCATTACTCCGTTGCTTTAATTTACTTTACTCTGTTTGTTTTTATTTCTACTTGTCTCTGCTCTACACCGAAAAGTTTTTCTACAAACCGAAAAAACACTTGACAATATTTTATCTAACATTATTAACTATATAGAAATTAAATTTGCACATTTAATTAACTTAAATTTAATACTTAAGTATTATGTTTTTAATTTTGTTTGTACTCTGAAACTCATAGGATTGGATACTTAAGATATATAAATTAATTTATTTAAACAGCCATGGTAAAGGTTCTTTATTTTTATAAATTTAATGTTTTATCTGATTATTATTATTAATTATTATTGTTATTATACTAATAATAATTATTGTTAATGTTGTTTATGTTTTATAAATGTATTAAAAAAAAATTTATATTTTATTATGGCAAAAAAGAAAAACTAATTTAATTAGGAAAATTTAGATGAAAATTAATTTAAAAATGTAAAGTATGAAATTTTATGTAATGTAAGTAGTGGAAATTTTGGCGTTTCGTTTTTATAAGAAATTTTGTTGTGAAAATGTAACACTTTTAGAAGTTATTTGATACTAAGAGATTTTTAAAGACTTAAAGTCTTGCAGCTTTAATTAAAATTATTAAACAAATTTATGCGTAAAATTACATGAAAAGCTTTCTAGAATACTGTAAAATATAAGGAAATAATATATCTTTTACTATGGATTTCTTTTAATACTTTAATAAACTGCATTTAAATGGTGTCAAAAGTTTTTGGCTTTAAATCCTTTTATTAATTTCAAAAATAGAATAAGAAACAAAATCATCTAAATAAAAAGCTTCTGGTATTTAAATTATTACGTCTGGTTCATTTAAACACAGACAAAAACTGTAATCTCGGCACTAATTATCAAAAAAAAAAAAAAAAAAAGTAATTAAAAATAATATTCAACAGTGTTGCCCATATGTTATTTCGTTTATTTTAATTATTTTATCTGATTTTTATCGACTTTTAAACGGTTTTTTTTTCTATTTATCTTTAACTTTTCTTCTCGGTAGAGCTTAATTTCGTTTTTTCGGTAAATGTTAAAAAGTAATTAAAGAATTGTTATCAGACAATGAACTTTTAAAGGTAAAAAGCTTTATTTGTCTGAACTTTTTTTCAACTGTTAAAATTAATATGGAATATTGTAGACAAAATGCAGCAGGCAACTAATGTACTTGCTTCTTTTTTATTTTTCATTATTATTAATCTAATTTATTGTCATTGCTGCTGCTGCTGCTGCTACTGCAAATAAAAATTTAACTTTTGGTTCTTCTCTGCTTAATGAAGTCAAATTTTACTTCCGTTAACTAAATTTACCTTCACCTTTTTTTTTATTCCTGTATTTATTTTAAGTTAAAATTATATTGTTGTGTTGTTTTAAAACCAAAATAGTGTAAAAGCAAACTATCGCCGACTACGGGTAAAAACCCTGTGTGGTTATTATGTTAAAAAAAAAAGAAAATTTATATAAAAGCTTTAAATAAAAAATTCTTGTAAAATTTAGTTTTTACTCTGTTGTCTCGTCGTTTGTTGATTAAAAATGGCAGCAGCCGCCGGAAATTGTTAACACATTAGCACAGCAACGTCAAAGTTATTAAGAGGAAAATAATTGAATTTTTACTTAGGATCAGGAAACTTTTTCCGGTTTAATTTTTTGCTAGTTTTAACCTCAAAGGAGAATTAAAATCCTTTCTTTTTTTTATTTCACGTGTGCTCTATATTATAGTTTATCGGACAAAAGTTTTGTCTTTTGGATAATTGTATTTTAGTGCTTGTTAGGCTCGATACGCTTTAAACCCCCAATCGACATTTCAAAAAGTAAAGAACGTCGATATATATTAGTTACTGGACAATTTCTGACACAAAACTATATACACATAGCATGGTGACATGCATAACAAAGTGTTACAAAACGAAGAACATATTCAGCAATTCAATCTCATTGTCACTAATCACATGGGAAATTTAGTTTAACTATTTTTTTGGCTACTTGTTTTTCTGTCCTCTTTACTTGTTAATTTTCCTTGTCCTAAAGATGAAAAATTGGCTGTTGAAAAGAAATGCAACAACAAAAAGCACTGACGTATGTATAGACAGTGTGCACATCTGTTTCGATAAAATTCATGTTTTCTCATTGAAATTTGTCACCATTCAAGTCTTGAAAAATAAACGGACATTACCACCGGAGACGAGAGACATCAGTTGTTGTTAATTTTATTTATTTTTAAAGCAATGATAAAAAAATAGAAAAGGTTTTTTGCGAACGTTGTTATTAGTTACTGGTGTTCGTTATACTTGTTAGTTGTAGCTTTATCATCTGTAGTTTATTTCATGTACATCACTGATGTCAATCCGCTTTGATATATATATTTTTTAGTTCGTGTAGTTAGTTTAAATACAAAAAAATAAATATAATAATTTTAACAAGCAATAGAAAATTAAATAAATAGAAAACTTCCTTACAATTTTAAATCTTTCTTACATTTTATAATCCATCCTCATCATTCGTACTGTAGAATTATATCGAAAGTTTTCTTTGCTTTTACTACTACACTACGCTTTGTATATTTATTTATTTTTTAAACAAATTTATCATGATTCACTTGCAACGAAAATACTTTGTCACATTTTCCGTTTATTTTTTATTTTATTTTAATAAATAATTTTTTCATTCACTTGAGTGATCGATTTCTATTGAATTTAACAAACACAGAAATTGTGTTCTCTGTTGTTTTGCTGCGTTTATGTTTTTCCATCTTAGCTGCAACTGCTTTATGTTATCAAAATAAAAACATTGGGTGGTTATAAAGGAATAACAAAAAAAAAAATAAATGTATTTTTGATTATAGAAAAATGCTTTACGTTTTATTAAGGAAAGAGGAAAAAAACACTGAAAACAACGATTTTAATCAATTGTTACAAAAAAAAAAAAAGAAAACGAAAATATTTTATAACATTTTTTCTTCTTGTATTCGCTTCGCTTTGCTACATTTTTATTACAACGAAAACTTTAATAATAATCTTCTGTGCTTTTATTTGTTGTCCTTTGAACTTTAAACGTGGATGCTGCAAACATTTAATCTGTTTTTCTTACTCATATATTTGTTATTTCTATTGAACCATGAGCACTGATTAAAATTAAAACTTAGGAAAAGTTTTTTTCTTTACGGTTTTGTCGTTTTTTTTTATTTTGTGAACATTTGAGCTTTGGTTGTTAATTTAATTTAATTTAAATCAGATAAAATATTGTGTGAGATAATGCTGCTTCTTTTTTCACTACTTATGCAGAACGACCACAGTATTTTACTCTGATTTATTTGAAAATTAAATATTCGTGCAGTCTTGCTTCAATTCACAAACAATAAAATAAAATTATCAAATGAAAGTGTAACTGTCAAAGACGGTTTTACTTCATTTATTACAGTGACTCGTAAACATTAAGCATCCTTTTAAAAGTCAATTTTAATTTTATTTTAATGTAAAAAATTCATAGAATTATAATGAAATTTAGACATTAGATTATTTTCACTAAAATCGTAGCTTGTTGTTTTGTTCTTTCCTGTTTATCATCAAATATAAAAACATCCCTTAGATCAAATCTATCATCTTATGACATTTATTTACTTTAAATATAAATATTTATGCATGTTACTTTGTTCATTTATTTTTTTTGTAAATTCGCGTATATCGTCTTACAATGTCTAAAACATCAGATGGAAATTTCTTTATGAATGTTTTCAACGTGAAATAATAAAAAAAGAACCTTTATCCTCTCACACTATTGCTTTAGTGGTTGTTTCTTTGTGTATCTGTAAGCACACGTTAACGGTTTTACATGTGCTTAAAGCTTTCTTTTTTCATTGTATTAAAAGCTGGAGTTTTTACTTTTTTTTTTGGTAACTTTCCTTCTAGCATTAATAAAATAAAATCTAAACACATTTTGTGTTATGCAGACAGATTTTATTATATTATATTTGGTTTTTCATTTTTTTTCATATTTCTCTTTTCTGGCTTTATTCAACGGCGAAATATTGTTTAGTTTTTTTATCTTTCTAAATGTTTATGAATTCGTTTAACTAAAATATTTATTTATTCATCTTTATTGGACTATTTAGAATATTTTTAGATATTTTTTTACTTTTTACAGTGGCTGTGTTTATTAGGTAAAGCTTTGTGCTAAAGGAAGTGGTTTTGAATTTTTTTTTTTTCATTTTAATTAATTCAATAAGTATTATCGATTTCTTATTATAAAATTTTTTAATACGTATGCATTTCTTAACGTTTTATTCTAAAAGAGTTGATACTTCTAAGTAAACACATAAACATTCAGTTTACTTGCTTTCACTGTAACAAGCTTTTTTACAACAAATTAAAGTACAATTTGTAGACAAAACCATATAAATTTCTCACAAATATCTGAGAAATAAATACAGTATTTGTATTAAAAAAAGAAACCCTTGACACAGCCTAAAGTAAAATAAATAATTTTCTTTAAAAAAGAAAAAATAAATAATAATAATAATAAATAAATAAAATTAATTCAACAGAATTTATGACCTTTAAGCATTATTATTTGTGGGATATGTATCAGGAACGTTGACCATGACTCTAGGCAACTATGTAGTATCATTTATTCCTATTTAAAATTTATAAATAATTTATTAGAGGTTTCATTGATTTACTTTTTTAATTGAAATGAATTATTTATACATATACAGTATATAATTTTTATTCTTATTACCACAAAATGAATATTACTACAGTCAACATTATAATAATAATAATAAAAATAATAATCTGGTAAAATTTTCTATCGATTTACTGTCAATTAAAAATTAAAACAATTAAATTTATTTTAGCGAATATTTTATACTGACAATCATACCAAGCTTTTAACTTTGGTTTTTTAGTTTTAGCAAATTAAAACCTTTTTTCTATTTTTTTTTTTTTTTTTTGTGGAGTAATAATATTCAATTTTATTTAATTTATTTAATGCATATTGTTTTTTGTATTTATATAAATGTATGTTGATGTTGTTCTGAAAGTATCGCCTCACCACCGTCATAAATGTTTCATTGTCTCGATGTTTGTTGAATTTTTTTCTGATTAACTTTAAATAATTATTTTTATTTCTTTATTGATTTTATTATTTTGAATCTTTTTTTACTTTAAATATAAACAAATTTAATGTTTGCTATTGTTTTGCTGATGGTGGTTTTCACTGTTTTTTACTTTAACAAAACTGTACAGTGGTTTACATTTTATGTTTAATATGTGTTTATTCGTGTTTTTTAATCAATTTTTCCGATATTAAACTTTATATACCGGTGGTTTGCATTAAGTTTGTTTATTTACTTTTTTTTTCAATTTTATTCTGCTATAAAGTTTTACTGGTTTTGATGTTGCTTTTAACATATAATTTTTTGACAGTTTTACAGGGGTTTGTTTTTTCATTGCTTTTGGTTTTGATTATTCTAAATAAATCAGTAAAAATTCCCTTGGATTTAACTATTAATTCGATATTGCCAATAGAATTATATTATTATTTCAAGTGTTTTCCTTGTATTTAGCTTCGAACAGCGTTTGTTTGTATTTTAAATTAATTTATTATTAATATTTTACTACACAGTATAAAATGATGTATGTCGATTTGAATGATTATTTTTTGCCCCTAGATATGCACCTAGTCGTATCTAGTTGATACAGACAAAATTACAAAACATTTCAAATGTTTTTTTTTTTTTGCCAAATGCATTTTGCCTATAAATTTCGCTGCAATGTAAGACAAATTAAACAAGGAAATAAATTTATTGAACAATTAAAAATGAAAAACTAACAAAACCCTCTTAAACAATGTGTTTTTCAATCTTAAAAAATAAAAATAATAATAAAACTTTAAGCAAACAATTGTGTAATGTTCATTCATTGTAGCTGGAAACACAAATCACAAAATAAAATCAATTTTCTCAACTCTTTTATTCTTTCAATTTATTTATTTCATTGTCTTTAATATTAAATTGTTTCTGCCCGAAGATTCTTTTCTGAAATTTGTTGGATAAAGTTTTCATTTTAAAAAACAAGAAAAAAATGGAAAAGAATTTTATTCAGTTCAATTTTTTTGTTTTCGCGTCGTTTCCACTGTTACAAGTTTGTTGTCAAATTCAATTCTAAAAGCATGAAGATTTTCACTTTTTTTTTGTCTTCCTCATATATTATTGTTATTATTCTATGCTACGTTTTGTGAAAGAAAAATTGGCGTCGTTGAAATCAAATTAAAAAAATAAAATAATAATAAAACACACATAGAGAAATAGCAGAAAAAAACTTCCGAAACACGATGTATTTGACATTTAGAGTTAAAGAAAATTTGTCTTTATTTATTTATTATAAAATAATTTATATTTATCTAAAAACAATAAAATTGTCTTCCTGCCTGCAGTGTATAGAAAGTATAATATATATCTGCTATGATTTTGATTTTGTGTTTTCTCTCATTCACCAATTGATTTCAATTTTTCTTTTTGAACAGACATAGATAAGAAAGAATAAAAAACACAGAAAATAATAACCGGAAAAAATTTATTAAAATCGTTTAGCAGTTATGACAAGTTTTCAAAAGTTTTCTTTTATATAGAATATTTGTTTTTCACATTTCTTTAGTGAATAAAGAAAATTCTAAAGTGAAAATTGAATATCAGGAAATAGTGTAGCTGGCTTAGCTGTATAGTCATGCGTAATATCCTTTTTTTTCTATAATAATCTAAAACCATGTTTAAACATAAAGTTTTCTACGGAAATCCTGAAACTTGAAAGAAGTATAGAAATATCATTAAAATTTTAAGCTTTGGGCGGAAGTTCCTTTGAATAAACATTTTTTTTTTTTTTTTTGATATTCAAAACAGGAAACATTATTTAGATGGAAAACTTCATGAATAGCCTTAATAACTACGAAACACAAGGATATTTTGAAAAATATCCTAAAAACTGCGTGGATAACAGATCAAAAAACAGTATTTAGATAATTCTCATGACATTTCACTGTTCATCCGATGCTTCGCCATTTGGTTATTATACAAAAATTGCATAATTTTACTGATAATAAATAAATAATTAATTTTTAAGCCAATTAAAATGTGACAATAAAAATTAATAAAAAGCAAAAAAACGTAAGGGAATTAAATGCGGGTTCAAAAACAATAAAAATAATTTTGATTATTGTAAGCTTTTGTAGCCATTAAATTATCGCCGCACATTAAACTGTTTAAAGGGGGTGGATTATGAAAATCCTGTTTGGATATTTATGGATTAAAAAGTTTTTTTTTTCTCGTTTATGAGCTTTTAATATTGTTTCGCTGCTTTGGTTTTTTTTTTTTCATCTTTTTATTACTTTTTAGCTTTCAATGAGGGTAATTTTGAGTTCAATGAAATTTTTGCGTGGAATTTTTTTTGGCTCTGTTGCTATTTTTATTGTAATTTTGATGAGTTTTTGTTTAAGGGTCATTTAACGTTTATTAAAATAAAAATAAAATCAATAACAGATGCGATCATGAACAATATTTTTTTTAATTTCCGTGATATTATAGAGTTTTGTGTGCTTTTGTAGCAAGTTTACTGCCTACTGCAATCATTGCCTTTAGTATGCAATTTGGCGATTTAACAAAAACTATTTGTTAACTGGGTTTTTTTTTTCGTTATTGCACTGATAATTGATAATAACAAAAGCTTATCAGAGATTAAAATAAAAACTAATTATAATCTTTATTACATAAAGTAATTTATGTATTTTGTACTCTTATCGTGTAGACTGTAAATAAATGTGATTTTAAATATTATGAACGAAATTTTCGTGAAAATAAATTTAAAAGAGAATTTTCTTAACAAATCTTTGTTTTTTTTAATGAATAAAAAAAGGTCACTACGATATCCGTTTTAATAAAATTTAAATGTTTTACTTTAAAGAAACCCTCTCACTTTTATGTCCAGCTAAAATGCTAATTAAATTAAATTCTTTTCTTATTTAAATATTGCCGTGGAATAATGGTTTTAAATTTTCGTTTCTTTGTCACATTAAACACTAAAACCCTTATGGGGGTTTCGAAAAAAAAATGAAGAAAAATTAAAATAAATAAAATTTTAACTCTTTGCTACTAATTTATAATGGAAAACGAAAAAATAACGATGTGGAAAAGGTGTTGTTTGCTGGTTTTTCACTTTGTAATATAAAAGCGCCAATAATAATGTGACAACGTTGAAGGTTGTAGAAATGTGAAAAAAAAATGAAAACTTTGTGCGTTTTATGTTTGCCGGCAATGTTGTCACTTATGTTGACGGACGTAAAGCATTTATGTAGTGTACATAAATGAGATGAAAATTTTACACTACGATTCACCTTAATTTGATTACTTAAAATGGAACTCAAAGTGGTTGCTAAAAATTCACAATGTGACAGTGAAATTTTTATTCTTTCCTTTTGGGGGTTATAATTCTTCTATTTCCCTCGTATTTATTTTGATGCTACTAATTAGTTAAAAGTCCACGAATTAAAATAAAGTTACTCAGAAATACCAAAAAAAGGTTGACGAAATGTTAAACAATAAAAACCATTTTATCGTTTAATTAGAAAAAAAAAATACACATAAAAGCTGAGTGAAACTTTTTTAATTTAATTTTTTTATTATGAAATTTTAAAAAAAAAAGTATTTCTTTGGCATTATTTGATGATTTTTGGCGATTACATGGCGGAACAACACACAGTAAATTCGTTTTTTATTAGGCAAAATAAAACTTAAAAATAAAATTTAAAATTAATTGCAAGATATGTTAAGGGTTGGGCAACAACTATTTTAATTTTTGTAGAATAAAATTTATTATTTACCAGAGCGGCGTCTTACTTAATGTTTCTTCTTGATTGTCATTAAAGAAAATCTCTTTTTTGTTTGTACTTCCGCCTTTTCTTATTCTGTGTTTATTATCTAACCACAAATTTTAGTTGCAAGATTGGTTTGTTTGTTTTATTCTGTATGTGGTTTTACTGACGTTTTGTCTGTCTTTTTTATTATATTGTTTAGCTGGCAGCACAGCATAAAACATCTAACAGAAAATGACAACGTAAAAACTTATTAAACTTTTTACTAGTTACAATTCTCTGTTTGCATTTAAGCATGTAATTTTATTTTATTTGACAAATATAAGATACCAGAAGAATAACAACTTAAAATAAATTTTACCAGATAAATAAAGAAAAGTAACACTGTATTAAACCTTATATGGTGGTGTTTAATATGTTTTACAATGTACCAAGGTTTTTTACAATTTTCATTGAAAAAATCCGTTGTTTTTTGAGCAAAATTAAACTAAAATTGTTACCAAAGAAACACTTATCCACTAAAAGTCACCACAGATAACAAAATACACACAAAAAATAAAAGTTTATTGCAATATTTAAAAAATTTAAAACGAATAACTTTTTTTTTAAAACTAACAAACAAAAAGCATATGTGCTTGTGCTTTCCTTTTCGGTGTAAATTAAACAACTTAAATTCACACATTTTGTATTTAGCAAAATGAAAATCACATGCAGAATGTTTTCTTCTTCTCAAAAAAGGGCGTAGAAAATTCACTCGTAAAATCCAAAATAAAAAATATATAAATTGCTTACGAAATTTATTCCGCTATCCAAGGATAAAACATAAACGTAAAACTTTTTATATAAATTTAGAAGCATTTTTATTAAACCAGCGAAAGCGTTTATTAATATTATATTATTATTATATTTTTTTTACTACCAAGTAGCAGAATTAGAGCTTTTTAATTTAAAAGGAAAAAATAAATTATTTTTTTTAAAAGATAATTGCGAGGGCTTGACAAAGATGTGCGCTTTTAATTGAAAATTTTAAGGCTAATAAAATACAAAAAATTGACATACAAATTAAATTTTATTCTAAAGCGAAAATGTTTATTTATTTAGTTTAAATAAGTAAAATTGTTATTCCCTTCTTGTTTATTATTTTTATATTATAATTTGCATATATTTTCCTTTTGAAATGTTACTCCTAGTTTTAAATTCTACAAATTCTTATCAAAATAACAACATTTTTTTTTTTTTCGTCAATTTAATTTTCCTATTTATTTTGTTTATTTTTTCAACATTCTTTGACTGTACTTTTTATCGTATTATTTCAATTTATGTAATGTTACAAAATCACATGATGATTACAATACAAAATTTCTATTTTTAAGAAAAAAAATAAAACAATTTTCACATAGTTTGTGTTAGAAAATAAAAATTAGGCCAAAGTAATACCCGACAACAAATGAAATTGATCTGAAAAGTCCTTCACATGCTTTGATTTTATTTTATTTCTTTCTAAAAAAAAAAGGGTCGATTGGTCGCTTGTGACATAGTACATACATACATAAACAACGTTGAAAAATCGACAACAAAATACCTATCAGCGAGTCAATAAAGAGACCAAAAATAAAAAAAAAATGTAAAGAAAACCCCAATGAACACTGCTGGTAAGAAAATAAAATTGATCGCCCGAAGGTAGTCTAAGCAATGTAAACTTTTAAAATCTTAAAAAAAAAATGTAAAAGCAGAATATATTTTTTTTTTGTTATTTTTTTCTGTATCTAAGAATATTACAGAGTCAAGTCAGTTAAATCAGTCAAGATATAGAAAAATCATGACAACATTGCCGGTGTCGCATCACTCGAAACAACAGCAAAGTAAAGTAAAAAATTGTATGTGGGTGAAAAATAACGTAAAATTGGTAGAAAGTTTATGTTCGATTTTACTTGTTTATCGTGTCAAGAGGGTGGTTTTCTGGTGACTTTTTAGTGCAAATAATAATAATAATAAGAATAAAACGATGGGTAAGAGATTGTAGAAGAAAAAGTAACGTTGTTATTACAGTAGAAAAATAAACGAAGAAAAACTTGCTCTAGGGCATGACATACCATCTGTAGATGTAAAAATGATGAAATAAAGTGATGACTATATTTGTGTGTATTTTTATATTTTCTTCATCTAAGAAATTGACGTTAGATGATGGTAATAAATTTGAATTGTTAAAAAAATAAAATTATATCAACAACTACATTTAAAGTATTCACTTGTAACTTTACTAAATTTTTGCATTTTTTCGTTTTTCTTTTGCTCTTCTGATAGTAGTTCTGCATTAGTACATACACATAAAAAAAAATGAGGAAAATTATAAATAAATAAACTAATTGGTTTCACTCTACCGGACTTGAGTTTTTCTCTGATAAAATTAAATAAAGAAAATTGCAGAAAAATATACGAACTTCTTAATTGGTTTCAGTTAAAGAAAAGTAGTAAAAAGTCTGTTAAAGCAGTTCGCACGATACTGTTGAAATTGTCTTAATTAACAGTTTTTATGTTAATAAAAGTTTGAAGTAAAAAATATGCATTTTAACGTTATTATAACAAATAAATCACAATAATAATGCTAAAAGTCGTTCTTTAAGTGGTGAAAGAAATGCAAAACAGTAAAAACGATTTTTATTCTTTTCCTTATTTTATTTAATTAATTTTAATTACTTTTATTTTATTTCCGGTTAAATGTTCTTAAATAAGCATATTTTAGTCACTGAACAACTTAGAAAAAAAAAACCCAAAGTAGAATAAATCACTGTTGCAGCTTAAATCATCACGTATTCTGTTTTATTCTTCTGCTTAAATGAATTAATTATCTCTATTATTTTTCTTTTTTTGTTATCTATGTTACTGAATATTAAATATCCTGAATTGGAAATACATTTTTGCCGAAAATTATGTTATTTGAAATACTTTCTTTGCTAATTTATCAAGCCTTGTTTACTAACATGAAAGTTTTGTTTAACTTTAAGCTTAAATACAATAACAAATTTTGTTGAGGTTTTTGCCATTACGTTATCATTGTTAAAACACCTGCTTTTAATATTATATTTGTTTACCATTTTCATTAGAGAAATTATTAAATATTAATTAATTATATGTTGGTTTTGTTTTTTGTCGTCATATTTTGATTAATCGATTGTAAATAAACTTTGAAAATGAATACAAAAGCTCTTTTAATAATTATTTCTTGATTCGTCAGTTGCATTTTGTTTCGTTAAATTTACTTGCTTTTTTTTGTTAAATTTAAGAATTTCCAGAATTTATTTTTCGTTAAAAAAAGTTCCATAGTTTAAGTGTATTTAAAGTTTTCGGATAGTTTTATAACTTCTTTTTTTCAAATTAAAAATTCAGTTCCGGATTTCTAGTACAATGAACTTTATAATATTTTATTAACAAGAAATATTTCTTGTTTTGAGAATTTCGTAAGTTCCACGCCGGATTTTCAGTACATTTAATATTAAAAAATTATTATTTAAAAGAAATAAATATATTTCTTATTTCGAGAGTTTTTAAGAATTTATTTTTTATATCTGATAAAATTGTAAATATAATCGATTTTGACAGTACAGTGAGGTCTAAGTATATTGGCGACCAGAGCTTTAACTCTGGTTTGAATCGTTAAAAATTATTTAATAGTTTTTCAGCTTTATTTCATTACCATAAAATCTAGTGTTAGTTAAAGTTTAATTTCTTAAAGAAAATTTAGATTTAATTTTGTAATAATGTATTCAGATGATGTTTGGTATATTTTTTTTTTATTTTGCTTCAATAAAAAAAGTTTCCTTGAGCTTATTTTCGTGGCCATATGTTGGCTGAAATAATAATGCTGAATTTTTTTTTTTTATTAAATATTCTTCTGCATAAAAACACTTAATTTATTAATAATTTTTTCATTAGACTCGTTTAGTTGAATAAACTTTCATTTTTACTTTTGAAATATTCTTTTTTTTTTTGGTTGTTAGTTGAAAATTTTCTTAAGAAAATTAAGCAAAGTAAAAAAAATATTTTTTTTTATTAAATCAAAAATTCAAGTATAAAACAACAACACACTTTAAGGAACAGCAACAAAAAAAAATTATTATTATTATTAATAATAAAAGAATGTGAAGGAAAATAAAATCAAAATGTATTTCTTCTAAAAACAAAATTTTCTTCTTGTTTTTTTGCTAATAAAAAAAGCACTAAAATGCTTGTGCTAAATTGTTTTATTGCTTCAAAAAAAAAAAAAGCAAGTAAGTAAACTTAAGCTTATTTTGTTTTTATAAATTTTATATATTTATCGCCGTAATAACAGCAAAACAAAAATAAAAGTACAGAGTAAAAACAATAAAAAATAAGAAAATATAAAAATATAAGACGATAAAGTAAAAAATAAAACATATTTGTTAGAAAAAGTAGTTGTTGCCGCCGCTGTTGTATTATTTACTCTCCATCAAATAAACAAACAAATAACATGAATTTAGAATAAGAAAAATTTTCACAATCAAAACATGAAAATATAACGTTTATTGTTTATGAAACAAGTAAAAATAGAAGTGTTATTACTACTGGAAAACGTTTAGAAATGTTTAGAAAAATTAAGCGGAAAAAGGTTAAAACAGTGTGCACAGATTGTTTAGTTTGAATGAATTTTATGAATGATTTTAAAATTAAGGGTTGAAACACACCAAACACAAGTTTGATTAAAGAAAGTAAGTAAAAAAGTCAATTTGCTGTTATTGTATTTCATTTCATTTGGTATGCTTTAGCAAAGTAAATAACTAAGTTGAAAAAAATAATAATAATAAAGAAGCTTGATTGTTGTTTAGCATCGTGTACGTCATCTCATCATCACATTCAACATTATCGTTTTGTTTGCTCTTTTCTATCCTCTTTGTTTATTTATTCTTTTCTATACTAGCTGATCGTTGACTTCTCTGTTGTTTTTCTATTTAAATAAACAGATAAAAGAAGTTCCAATTTCGTAACTAGTTTGAGGTTACTTGTAAGACACATAACCTTCCAATTTCTTTATTTTTTTTTGTTAAACATAAAACTAGAAAACACACAATAAAAGTACTAAACCCAGCAAACCTACTTTGTTTTTTTATATATAAATTTTCTTCTTAAAATGATTATATTTTTGTTGTTTAACAAAACTAAGAAACACCAAATGAACATCAACATAGAATTGCTTGACAAGTTTTTGTTTTATTTTATTTTTTTTTTAATGGTGTGGTTGAGTTGCTAAAGTAAAAAGGAAAACTAAAACAAAAGACTTTGAGCATTTATATTTAAGGAAAATACAAAAAAAAAAAAAAACTTAATAATGTCCGACTTTTCTTTCTTTTATTTGTTTAGTTATTTTCGCATTTTAGGTTTTAAACAAAAGTTCGTCACTTAAGCTTTTTCAATTGAAATTTCTATTATTGTGTGTTTTCTTTTTTCTTTTCAATAAAACATCATAAGCTCAATTGCTTGATTAATGATTTTCTTCATTTAAATGCTTAATTGACCTAATTTAATATTTTTATTTCAATTTTTTTTTTAACTTTTGCATTGTTAACTAATCATTTTCTCGTGGGAATGTGTGCTTTAATATATTAAAAAAATAAAAAGAATCACGATGCGAAAACTCCAATAAAAAATATATATACCACAATACTTCTCTCCACTATTTTCTGTTCAATTTATTCAGCCATGCATTCGTTTTATTTCCCTTGTGTGCATTTTGTAATATTTTTTTTTTTTCTATATAATAAAGAAAATAAATAAAAATCTCCTCTTTTATGTATATATTAGCTGACGATGATACTGGTTAGTTTAACTAAAGTGTAGTTTTTCAACCCTTATTATACACATTATTAAAAAGAAAGCAGAGCATACAACATGCAAACTATGAAAAAAAAAAGAAGCGAAATGTTAAATAAATTGCACAAGCTAAAATCGACCGTATTCTTGGTGTTATTATGCGCCGATATGAGTGTGAATATGTTGCTTAAAGCCATAGTACATAATTTTCAAAAAAGAAAACATAAATTATTATATAGGGTAGTAGTGTCTGGGTTTCTATTTTTTGCCTTTAACTCCCTGTTAACCTTTATTTACATCAACTTTAAAATTGCAAATTTACATTTTCATCATTGTTGGTATTCTCACCAGTTTTGTAGTTTCTATTTCATTTTTTTAGGGGTCATTGAATTTTGTGCACAGTTTTTATCCTTAGATAGTTATATGCTCGCTTTAAAAATTATAAATAATAAAGGTGGTTAATAACCTTTTTTTTTATTTTATTAATAATAAATAAGCTCCTTATATAGAATTACAACTAGAAAAATAAAATTAAAATTAAAAATCAATTTTTCTTATGTAATAAAAAACTATATATTAATTTATTTCTATTTTTTTTTATTAATAAGACGATAAAAGCTTAAATTTTACTAGAAAAACAATATTTATGCTTTTTTAATTTAAACTTCCTTTTTAAGTGCTTTTTGCAATTAGTTAGTTTAGTTATAGTGAGCAATGTAGTCTGCATTTTGGCGATGTAAAAAACAAATAAGAAAAATTTCTTCTCTAAGAATTTCGTTTTTCTTCCCTACTGCTATGTGGTATTAATTAGGAATTTTGTGGTCATGCTAGTCGTTACGTTTATTAGGTGAAAACAAGAAACATTTTTTGTACCAACAACAATATTTATTCTTGTTTTTTTTTTTTTTTTTGGTTTACCCGTAATTAACTTTCTTAAGTCATATTCATCGAAAGGAATTTTATGTCTCAACTATTATTAACTCATTACAGTTGTTACGATACAATTCAATTAAATAATATATATTAATAAGAAATTTATCCATTTAGGGTTATAAAAATTACGTTCAAGATAGAATGTACAAAAAAAGAAAAAGGAAAGAAAAGCTTTCTAAGTAAAAACACGAAAAAACATTAATTCATTAATTAACTCTGATGAAAAAGGCAGAAAATTTACCAGCAAAGAAAAAATAAAAAACAACCAAAATAAATTTTCTTTTCGGTTTTATTTTTCAACTAAAAGGATTTCAGCGTTCTTTGCAAAAAAAAAATAAAATAACGAAGCAATCCTGTAACTCAACCTTGATATGGTTTTAATGAAAAAACAAAAAAATAGCAAAAGAACTAATAAAATGGAATTAGGTAGATTAACCACAGAAAAGAACACAATTGACCCATCAACATTATTATTGCTTTTTGTGTTTTTCTAACTCAGTTTGTTTGCTTGTGTTAATGTCGCGTCATGCTTTGTTAGTTTTACTTTAGTTAAAGGATTTGATTTTTATTTATTAATGAATTTAATTAATTTTAGGCGGAGAAGATTACCGATTACAGCCAAAAAAAAAAAAAAGGGAAGAAATATATTCACTTTATTGGCTTAAGAAATAGCAATAAGATTGATTTGTACGAATGTAATTAAGAGTTAAACTTTTTTTAATGGTTTTTTTTTCGTTTGTTTGTTTACTGTATTAGCTTTTCTGCTATTAATGACAGGATATCGTCAATCTAGTTAAACTGTCAGTTAAATGGATAGAATTATCAACAGACATTGATGTAATTGATATTATAAAGCGTTTTATAATAGTTTATAAGTTTTAATTACGTTTTGCTAAAATTTTAGTGCTTTTGTGCAGTGGAGACGCCTGGTATAGTTTATTAATAAATTTTTATTAAAATTTTTCTATAGAAAAAAATCGAATTGAATAAAATTATGAAATTTATTTAATTTAATATGAAACATATTAAGTGTATACCCATTCCAACACAGTAAAAAAGTCATTAAAATTATTATTTTTTATATTTATAAAACTATGTCAAGTGCAGAATATGATGATGAATAAGTTTATGCTGTTGTTGTTTTATTAATTTCGTTATGTTTTACTTGTACACAGTACATAGATATGAAAAGTTTTTTATTATTAAAATCTATCTAGTTTATAAAATAAATAAATTATAATTTTTTTTCTTTTTCTTACAGGTGAGTTCACTGCCTAATATTGATAAGAACAAAATAAAAATATTATTTAAGGTAAAAAAAAAGAGTTAATATTTAAATATTTCTATTATCACGTGTTTTTTTTTTTTTGCTAATAATTTTATTATCGTTTATTTGACTAATTTTTAAGAAAAAGAATTATTCAACAGAAATATGTTTTTGTTTACTTAACATTTGTGTATGTCACAGGTGTTATTATAGTATTAAAAATATAAATGTAACAGTGTTACCTTTAAATATTTATATACTTTGCATTTTCTAATATGCGAATGTAGATAGTAGAGGTTGTAAAAGAGCAACACTGAAAAACAGACAATTTATCTTATTAGTGAATTTACAAAGTAATATTTAAATATTTTACTAATTTAGCGTTTTATTTTATTTATTTATTTATGTTTTTTTTTTCCCTCGGTGAATTTTATTAAACAAAAGGAAAAAATTTTTGTTTGTTTATAAGAAGATTAAATGTGTTTTTTTTTATTCGCTCTCTACTCTGTCTTGTTGAGTTCATTAATTTAATAACTTTGTAATTTTCAGTTTTTTAGTACATTTTAAATGTAATACGGTTATGTACTGTGTGCTTTTCCGTTTGTGGACATTTATTTACCGACTTAAATTATTATCGTTTTTAAATACGAAACGAAAAAAATAATAATAATGAACCGTACGTACACGGTTGTACACGATGGTCTTCCTTATTTTACATAAAACTTATGTTTTCCTTCTATTCAATTATCTTATTTATAACCATAAAATTAATTAACAGAGAAAACTTTGTATTTTATATTTTCTATAAGCTGGTGCTTTTATAACTAAAAACCCAACAATATGCTATAATTTATATATATATTTTAACGGTGTTGGGTGCAACCTGCATTAATGTGTTGTCTCCATAAATGTTTTTCAGAAAAATTAAAAAAAAAATATCCACAATAAATATTAATGAGGTAATTTTATTATACGAAATATACATCCACGTTATATTAGCATTATAACAGCGTGAACGTTTAAACTATGAAACAAAATTTGCAAAATTCATAATCAAATAAATGGTGGGTGTGACTGTTTTTTATTCGCTGTGTCGCATACAGCGACTTATGCTATCGTAGTATGTAAGAATATTGTGGATTTAATTTAAATAAATTATTTTTTCTTCAAAATGTTAAAATCATAGCTACTTGTCAGCTTTACACAGAAACACAGTGAGTTTGACCGTTTAAATTAGATTGATTGACGATGGTTGTTGTACACTGTCTACTCATATTCACCGATGCATTTATTTTAAATAATTTATTTAACTATTTGTCTACACTTGAAAGGTTGAACATTCATACATATATTCACTTTAATATGATTTATTTTGTTTTATGTTTTTCATTTTATGTATTTATCATATTTCTCATGCTTTATTTACTTTGTTTTACCGAATAATGTACAGAAAACAATTTACATTCATCCATCCACAACATATAATACACAAATAGCAGCTATCTTTGTATTATTATAATTTAATATAATAAAATTTTCTCTCTAAGAAAAAAAAATATGAAAAGGTAATTAATTCACTTTTTGTTGACGGGGATAAAAGATATAGATGGATGAATTTTCTTATATTTTCATCTACAATCTTGTTAACCGCTGATATTATTTTAAATATTTAACACATATATATATATATATGTATATATATTTTACACTCAATTCATAAGTTTATCCAGATAAATTATAGATACAATTTTCTTATAAGTAAAATTCTTCATCTTTAAGATGCAAAAAAAAAAAAAAAAAAAACTATAAATCATAGAGAAGAAAAATTAGAAAATTAATTCTGGTATTTTCATTCATAATTTATATAGAAAATATTTTATTAAGTTTATGTTAAAATTCTATTCAATAAATCAATTAAATATGTATATATCTAGATATTTCTTATAGGGTTGTTTATTTTTTTTATTCTTATACTTGTTAAAATGATAAATTATATTTACTAATAACTTTTCATCAAATTTGTTATACAATTTTTTTCTATTTCTTCTTTTAATAATAAAATGAATAATAAATAACATCATCATCTTCATCTTGTCAATCGATATATTTAGTACAAATAAAAATCACTCATGTTTATCTCCTATAAGATCTCTCGTTAGAATAAAAAAATCTACCCTTAAATCTATGTTCGTGTTTAAGAGAATAAAGAAGGGAAAAAAAAAACATAATATTAGAACCAAAATGATCGATCAATTGATGCTGTCAATGTAAAAATCTTGTTCTGTTTTCTATTTTTTTTTTTAGTTTTTATTACGTGAAAAAACATTACGTAACGCATCGCATACAAAATAAGTAAATCGCGACAACATTCAATCATCGTCATATGTCAATTTTCTTATTATATAACGATAGAGAAGAGAAAAAAACTAAATCGAAAGCAGCAACATTTTTATTATCTTAATCAACAGTTTCTTTTCGTATTTTTAGTTTGTGTCTGCTTACGTTCGGTATGCAAAAAAAAAATAAACAGACAAAATATCCGCTGAGGATATATGTTTTTGTGTTTTATTTTGATTATAAAACTGACAGGATGATTTTTTTTTTTTAATTTGTTTAAAAATAACTAAAAAGAAAATTGTTTTTTCTTTTATTCTTTCTGCTAAACGTAAGGTTACATAAATATCGCAGCATGATTATAATGTAATCATATGTAACTCAGCGTGTTATACACAGATTAAAATATATTTCTTTTTTTTTTTGCTTAAAAATTTGTTATAAAAGCAAAATAAAACGTGTTTGTTGTGATAGATTTTCATGGAATCACGAATACGCATAGGTACAGTTTTGTCAGAAGCAGCAACAACTAAAAAATAATTTTAATAACATTTGTTTTCAAATAATTATATTATTTTATTTTATATTTAAAAAATATAAACGCGACGAGGAAATTAAATTTAATTTTTTTTTATATATATAAAACCATGAATTCTTTCGGGGTGGTTACTGTTGAGTGGTTTAAATAAATTTATTTTATATATATTTTTTCAGTGTTATTAACACAATTTTAGTGTTTAATATCTGCTTGATGACATTTTCAATTAACATGTTAATTTGCTAACCTCTCTACTCCGTGTTTTTTTTTTGATTTTATTTATTTATTTTTGTGCAAAACGAAATATAATTTAAATAACCCAATTTTTTCTGTCGGTATACATACACTTTTCTAGTCGGATTTCAAGCGATTCGGGTGGATAGGAGTAGTAAATTCAATGTGTTTTTTGCTCCAAATAAATAATATAAAATGAGCAGCAGTAGTAGCAGCAGGCAACAGCAATAACACACAATTAGACTCTTCTGTCTGTTATTGAGTTCAAGTGATTTGATTTGTGTTTTTTGAAAGCTTTATTTTGTGCTTTACGCTTTAAAAATCAATCATCGGATTGTATTTAATGAAATATGAACAAAAAATAAGTAGTCTTCGTTCTCTCGTTTTTTTTAAAAGTAGAAAATAAATAATTTATTAATAAAATAATTATGAGAATGATTAATGGGATCTTAGTTATTGCAAGATGAAAAAGAAAAAGTAAAAAAATTATTAGTTTTATGTGACAAACGGAAAATAATTTCAATAAATTCACTGAAGCGAAAATTGTGGGTGGAAAAATTAATTAAATGGGTTGTTATATACGATGGATAAAATGAATTTTAATGATATTGTAATTAGGTTGTTTGTTTTATACGTGCTAAGTAGCATCATCGTTGATTATTGTAAAGTTATTTTCTAGTTTTACCAGGAATGTACATACATATATAGTTAACTATTCAATATATACTGTGCTCTTTCGTGCTACTCTCGATAGTAGAAATGATTTATATTGCAATTATCAGTAGCATCCTACTATAATATTATAAATGTCTAACATAGTCAAACATTATATTAAATTTATTATATTTTCAATTTATAATTTCTTAAAGCAAATATTTATGTATGAAAACACCGCAAGGCAATTTAAAATTATTGCTTAAAACTACTGTATCAATTAATTTGATTTGTATGATAGATTTGTAACTGAATTAATCAGATGATGTTTCGTTTTAATTAACTACGCATGACATTCTATTCTCTTTAATTATTTATTAAGTTTTATTTTAATGGTTTTAAGTCATTTATGCCAATTTATTTGCACTTTATTTCGATGCAATCAATTTGTATTTGACAATAATTTTTCATAGAAAATTGTTATTTTAAAGACACACAGGATTTGCTAAATATTTTTCTAAACTTTTATATATTTAAAGTACAAAGTAGATGAAAAGTTCCATTATTATTGTTTTTATTTAGTCAATTTTTATTCAACAAATAAACAAAATTTGATGATAGAACAGAGAGAAACCCAAATAAGCAAAAACAATAATGAACTAATTCGTTTTAGATTTAGTTAATGTAATTTTTATTTTATTTTTAAGTTTAATTAAGATAACAACGTAACCATTTTCCATTAAAATGAATTGTTTAAGATTAACTAAGCAAGAAGTAATAATACAAAAAAAAAAAACCCGAATAAATTTACTAAAACGTGATTTAAATTTTAATGAAATAATTTTCTGGATTTTTTTTTCCTTTTCATATTAAAATAAAAATCTAACAAAACAAAGTAATAAAAATTATATTTATTAATATTTTTTGTATTTAATTTTGTTTTGGTCAAAGAATTTTAAGCACACGCCAGAGATACGTTTTTATTTACGAACGTTAAGGAATTTTGCAATAAGTACTAGTAGTAGACGGGTATTTATTAATTTAATCAGTTATGAGGAAGAGAAATATATATAAATTTTTACTTCTTTAAAGCTTTTATCATCGTCTTATAAAGCAACCAAAATGCAATCGATAATAGTTGGTTATATTTTCTCGTAAAAATATTATAGAAATGCAATATTGTTGCCCGCCAAACATCGTAACAATTTTACGTACTTTTAGTATCAAAACACGATTAAATTTTTATATAGAAAGACACAAGTTAAAAAGATTATATTAAATAAAAATAAAATTAATAAAGCTGTGCAAAAAATAAATGTCCAAAAATATTTATTTATTTATCTACTACGTGATTCACATATTTATATTTCGGTTGTTTGTTAGTTATATTTTTCTTTTGGTCGTTGTTTACTTGCTGTGAAGGATGCAATAGTTAATGTTGTTGTTTTGCTCCAAAAAAAAAAAGGAAAAAATTGGTTGACTACATTTGATGGATGAATTTTCGCTTGCCCATCAGGCATAACAAAAGTAAACAAACAAACAGACGGTCCAAAAAAAAAAAGAAGCAAGTTCAACAGTAACCTTTTGGGTACTGGTAGACGCGTTAAGGAATTCGCATATACAGTTGTGAGAACGATAACCACTCAAACCATTAATGTTAAACAAAAACAAAGAATTGGTAAGGAAAAAAAACCCTGCTCAGTATAATTTTTCAACAAGAAACTACCAAAACAGCAGAGAAAATCCATATAAATTGTTTTTTAAAACATAAACGATGTACACGTGCCCTCTGCTAGCTTTCACGTTTATTTATTTTTTTTTCAGTCAGAGCTTTTAACAGTCACCAGTAACACAGCAACAGCAAAATGAACTGTGGAACATTTTTCATTTTAATAGCATTTGTCCAGTTGTTTATCCCTTTTTTTACTGTTAAAATCGTTGCTGTCTGGCCTACATATATGTATGTTTAAGAAGTTATTTTTGCAAGAAACTTCTTTAAACAGTCCTAAGTAATATTTTTGTAATTCTTAATATTCATTATGAGGTTTAAGTGTGATGCCTTTTTAAGCAACCACTTCGCGATAGATTTTTTTTCTCTTTGTGTTCGTTCCATCTTCTATTGAAAAATCACCAAAAGTTTTCTTTTTGTGAGTATTTTATTATAAATAATTATAGATTTTGGTCACGTTTCTGTTCGTTTCATGCTTAAAGCTCATGAAATCTTTACATAAAATAGAAGAATATTCTTTTCTTTTTTTTTTTTGGTATAATATTTATATAATAAGAAAGTTAATCGTCCACAACGCGAAAGTGTTTAAAAGATAAGTGATGAAGTTTCGTAATGCTTTTATTTTTTTCTTTAAAAGTGTCATAACCATTACGAAATGCCACTTAAAAATATTAACCAATGACAATCTAAAAATTTATTATATTTTCATGTCAAAAATATTTATTCGTATCCATCTAATGGTATATTGGTATCATATTTAATAAAAATCCATATACAAAAGTAAATTTCCCACTAAAACGCAATATTTTTTTCATTCAAAAAAATCAATCAAAAGAATATAAATACACCATCATTTGAAAAAAAATAAAATTATTTACTTCGTTTTGCATTAAATAATAATAATAATAAAAGGTCACACAAACAGTTTATGTAAAACGATTTAAAAATATTTATTTTTTTCTACATCCTTACTAAAGATCTAACATAATGTTATGTTTGCTGTATAAATGTAGGCGAATTTTAAAGAAAGAAAAATTTTCTTCACACTACATTTGGTGACAACAACCTTCGTTATGATTAATAATAAAAAAAAAAAGAAAGGAAATAATCCTTTAAAAATATGTTTTTTTCTTTTGCCTTTGCTGTTGTTGCCGATTTAAAACCCTTTTCTGTTGTTGGTGCTGTTGATCGACCAAATCACATTCAATTGCAACAAATAATCATCCCTTATTCTTATAAAAACTTTTATATTTCTATAGAAAAATGATTTATAGCAACAACATGAAAAAACGAAGAAAAATACGATGAATATTGAAAATAAAATATTTCTGTCTAAGTGCGATGCTTTGTAGAATTGTATTAAAAAGGTTGTGTTTGGTTTGTTGAAATAAAAATATAAGAATATATTCCGCAAGCCACCACCATTATCAACAAGAGTATAAAATAATGTTAAAAAATAAATATTGCATGCGTATGTTGTATTCAATTCTCAAGTCCATTACGTGCGGTGATGATAAATGTAGCAACAAAGCTAACAACGATTTTTCTCATTGGTTTTGTTTATTTCATCTTTTAACTTTTGTTTAGGAGAATAATGGATTGCCCTAAAGTATGGATTCTTACTTGTATTTTTTGCTTTCTTTTCACTGACTTTTCTTTTCCAAAATAAAAACACAATACTTAAAGTATTAACACATTTTTTTTTTTGTTTAAACACTTTCCTAAATGGATTTTCAATATAAAATTTACTTGATTGTTGATTAAATGAAAAGAACAAAAGGTAAATTTGTTACTAATTTGTCCAATTTGTACTTTTGAATAAAAAAGGAAATATGTTTTCATGTTTTTTCATAAATTTCACATTTCACATTTATTAGTTAATTTTCAGGTCATGTTTAATTGAAAGAATGAAATAGTTTTCATTGAATAAAATTTAATTCTGTTTTAGAAAAGAATATTTTTCCTTTTTTTTTTTAAATAACATCTCATTCAATTTCCAACCATTTCCGTTCCATTTGGTTTGGTTTTTATCACAACAAAATTTCTGTATTTTTATTCTCTCTGATACTACTACTGCTGCTGCTTTGCTAAAAAAAAAAGGAAAAATAAATTTTTCCTGGTAGCGTTGAAGCGGAAAGTGATTTTCGATGGACGTTATTTGTGTTCTCTCTGTTAAAAATAAATATTCTTCTTTTTATTTTCGTTAAAATTTCACCGTAAATGTTAAGGAATTTATTTGAAACCGGAATGCAAACATATTATATCCGGATAATATTTATTTTTTTTAAAATAACCAAAAAAAAAATTTTTATGAAATATATTTATTTACAATTTTTTTTTTTTATGTAAAATCATTTGAAGGATTATTTAAAAAAGTAAAATAAAATTGAATAAATAAAGAAAGGATAAAAAAAACAGGATTTTTCTCTGGTTAAATAACATAATAATTCTACAGTTTAATAATATTCACTGATTAGCTGGCTTTAAATCCATTTTCCTTTCATATATTAAAAAACCGAAAATAAATAAAAATTGATTTAAATAAAGAAAAAACAAGAAAGGAAAATATAAATTTTGCTGGGAAAAATTCCGGTTTAACTTATGACATTTTAATAAATCCTTGGATTTGACAAATACACGACATATTTATTTATTTTAATTCAGAAAATATAAGTAGTAATAGTGTGGTAAACGTCAGTGTGATCCACGATTAATCCTTTGTTACAAAGAGAATAGGATAAAAAAAATTCTAATTTTAGTAAAATATTTTATTTATTAGTTTATTAAGTAAATAAAGTGGAAAAGTTTTGTTAATTAACTTCTAAACTATCTATTAGCTACTTTGTATATATGAAAAGTTTTTGATTGACTTTTAACACACTATATATGTTAAATAACTATTTGTTTGTAGATTTTTAAACAACAAAATCGTCCATAAATAATTTTATTCGTTGCAAAAAAATAATAATATTACAATTTACCTACATCAAAATATTAAAAGTTTTGTTATTGTAGAAATCTCTGCTAGCTTTATATGTAACGAGCGAAAAGGTGGTTAATTCCATAAGCATATATCCCAAGTTGTTGATCGCTAGTATCTTTGCTAGTTTAATTATATATTTCAAAGCAAGTGTACACCGTGTAATAACAGTTATTAGTTGAAAAAACGATTTCAGTGTTTATTAAATAACTAAATAATATCTAAGCTTTTATCGCTTTCAAAGGTTTTTGATTTAACGAATTAATTATAAATAATTCTAATAAATAAACTAATGAGATATTATAAAAGTGGATAATCCTGTATTTCTATTTATTTATTTTATTAATAAAGTTTCTCAAAGTATTTTTCCAATCAAAGCTTTTACTACCGCATTGAATAAATTATTGCAAAAAAAAATTAATAAAAAACTCTTAATTAATTTTCTAATTTAAATAAAAAGCTTTTAGAATTATTATTATAATCAATACAAATTTCCTTATTTTTTTTTTATTTGTTTTCTTTTCTTGTTTTGTGCAGCAATTGCCATTGTTAGAGAATTCTTTAAGGAAAATTAACTTAAAAATCAAGTCAAGCATATAATAAACACTCTGATTGATTATTTGATATAAATAATAAATGTAATTTAAAGCTTTTAAAGCTTTTGTTAAAATTTATCAGAATTAATCGCATTTTCATTTGAGAAAAAAAAACATAATCTTCATGTCATTGTTAGTGGTATACAGATGAAATTAATCCAGTTAAACAATATTGATTAAAACATTTGCATTGTTTGCTCGATAATTGATGGTGTTTAATGACGTGAAAAATGTCATAATTAGTATCAAAAGTGTTTATTCATTTCTTATACAATTTTTACATTTAATTTGCTATACGTACAACACGGTACAATTACCATACCATTAAGAGCAATATACTTTATTAAGGAATTATTATACAAAGTAAACAATAAAAAAAAAGAAAGGAAAACTTGTTTAAAGTCAGATTTATATTGTGCGAAAAGTAAAAGCAATTATAATCGTTTGTATATATATATATCTTAATGAGGAAAATATGTTTGTTCACAGTTTGTCAACCATAATCAATATAATTAATATAATATTTGCATTCATTAGTACACATTTAGTGTTTTATTAAATAATTACGTAATAAATTTGTTAACTCTTTAAATGGTATTTTATTATATTCGTTTTTTTCTGTTTTTCCTTCTCATGTTTACTATTGAACAAAAGTAAATCAATTAATAATCTCCCATACATCTAATATTGTTTATTTATTTATTATTTCTAATTATATATAATTAATCAAATTATCTGGTTAGACAACTGATAATTAATTTTATTCATCTTGTCTTTATTATTATTATAATTTCTAGTTAAATAAATTTGATCGTTTCTAATACCGTAGTGATTTCTATTACTTTGTGTATTTTATCAGCAGACAGGCCCAGTTTTAGTTTTATTAATTGAAAAGATTACGAGAATCATGTTGGAAAGTAATAACACAAAATGGACATAACATTATGAAATGGAAAATATATTTTATTTTTTTTTTATATTATTTATTATTTCTTTTCTTGTGCTTTTTCCACAGTTTATTGTTTTTTTTTTTGTGGTCTGACGTTGTTGTTTTTTGATATTTTATCTGCATCTTATAACCGGGCATATTCAATATTTTACGTTGTTTTAATAAAACGCCCCATTTTATATATACATACATATATATTAATATTAATTCAATGGTTATGGTATTACCTACTTGAATCTTCAATTTAATACGTTTCGTTTTCCCATTTTATGTAAAGATTTCTTTTTATTTTAGCCAGAATTTTATTTCCCATTTTTTGATCGATTTTGTTTTTAATACAATTGATGGTAGAATTTTTCTTTTTTCCTTCCAATTCTGTTTGTTTTTGATTTAATTTATTATTTTTTCATTATTTATAATTAATTAGAAATCATAATTTGTTGATTGTTGTTTTGCCTTTTGCATTGTATTGTTTATTGAGTTTTTGTTAAAGGGAAATTAATTATTACCAAAAAAAAAACACCAAAAAGTATGCAATTCTCTTTTGGTAGTTTGTGCTTATCGTTTGTATGATTTTTTAAATGGATAATTTGGACGAGTTTTAATTAAAATTACTGAAAAACTATGATAAACACGCTGCATATGATTGCTGCAGTTTTAGACATTATTTTCTAAATTAAGATCTATTGTGTTTTATTTAAAAAAATACATTTACTTGATCAAGTGCAACGTTTTTCATTTTAATACCTTTTTGTTAAGTATTGAATACTTAAAGCTTTAATTGCTTTCGTTTTTTTATTCATTTGATATTTATGTAACCTGAATGTATTTAAGGCCAATTGATTGATATTGAATTTATATTACTAAACCAGTAAACGGATTATATTTGGGATTGTAATAATGTTTTAAAATAAAAAAATCAACAACGAAAGCAGCAAATATATTCTCTCTCAAATTTGAACAAACAGTATTCTTTAGTTATAAGAGTATTACCTACCTGCCTGTAAAATCATTTGTTTATAATACCTAAAGCTAATTTATATCGAAAATTATAATATTATCAGTAATGATTTTATTATTTTTATATTTTTGTATCATTTTTTTTTTTTGTTATGTAATGAAAATTAAACTTTGTCTGTTATCATGCAGAACCATACTAAACCAAACAAAAACAATCAAACAAAAGCTTATTAATTAAAATAATAATTTTATATAGTCTATTTTTAATTGTTGTTTAATTTCCGATAGCTTTAAGAATAGATTTAATATATTATTTAGTTTATGTATATGATTATATGTATATTCTATTTCTAAGGTGAAATTAATCTTAATTCATATCTTAATTTCATATAAATAACAAAGTAAAAACAACACACTATACAGTCTAAATTTAATGCATGATAACAACATTTTATGATTTATTAACCCAGACAACAAAAAAAAAAAAAAAAACAGCAAATATACACAGCAAGAAGCATTATTAAACTATTTTAATTAAATCAATTTATTTTATTTTATTTTTTACCCTGGCAAAATGTAAATAAATTTAATTGAAATTAAATTTAAAAATCAAAAAAAGAGCTAAATAAAAACTAGAAAATAAATGTTTTTTTTATTTTCTCTCATTTCTGCTGTATGTTAATAATCTTCCGGATATCAAAAACTATAAATTGTATTTTTTTTTTTAATATAATTTAATTTTCAAAATTAAAATCCCAAAATTGAAATAAATTAATTTCGATGTGGAGCTGTTGTTTTTTTTTGACTTTACTTTGTTAACCAAATTGAATTTAATTAAATTTATTTAAATAAAACATATAGTGCAAAATTGAGAGGAAAAAATAAATTTATATATATTTTTCGTTGCTTTTAATTCGATTATTTTTGTTGCTAAATTGTGAATTGTGTTCTGGCTTGTGGGTGGTTTTTTTTTTTTCTTTAGTTTTCGTATTTTTAATTAATATATTTTTTTGATTCGGTTGAAAAAACTTTATGGAAATCAGTCAATCTAAGAAAGTTTTACATTTTGGATGGTTTTTTTTTTTGTATTACAAAGTTAATTAAACTTGACACAATGCTTTGTATTTATGTGTGCTTTTGATCGTGCAAATTTTTTACAATTTTAACTTTGTCCCTTTGCTACAAATTATTGTAGAACTTTGCTTTTTTTTTCCTGTTTTTAAATGGTGGACAAACTTATGAAAATTTTTACTTTGTTGATGCTGATTCTTGAATATTTTTTCTGTGGTGAAAATTCTGCATTTTTAGGCGATTATTTTGTTAATTATTTTTTGTTTTTAAATGCAAAATTATTATAATTGTTAATTCTAAAATTGATAATATATAGATATCGCTAATAATGCGTGTACATTTTCAGCCGGGAATGAAAAAGCTTTATGATTCGTGAAGAGTTTTATAGCATCTAGAATTAATTTTCTGTATGTTAATTGCTACTTTTTCGCATTAAGTTAAATATTAGATTAAAATACTTGAGCAGAAGCAGCAAAACTAACCCTACAATTCTTAAGATATTACAAAATTATTATTAAAAAAAATTAAATGTTTAACTAAAACAAAGAAAGTACCTTTGCGGGGGTGTACATGTTTCACGCTTTAAAGCGTTTTATTTGTTTCTTTCTCTGTATAACTACACTTTTATTATATAATCGTTAATATAACTAAGAAAGTTAATATTTTCATTAAACCATTCGTCTATCTATAATCGCTTTATAAAAGTAAAAAATAAAAATAATTTTGGGAAAAAAAAAACAACGAAATATAAACAAAAACCGAAACAAACAATACACAATGTTGGCTGCCATTTGGGCGATATAAATAATTTAAATCCGGGTGACATAAACACCTCATACGTATAAGCACAGAGTAATTCATCCAAAATCATACACAAATAAATAATAAAATTCTTGTTGACTTTTTAAGGGGTGCCTTTTATTTTATTTGTGTTTTCATGATTATTATTTTTTGTTGGTTAGTTGGTTGGCTGATTAATAAGCAACGCGTATACACACGTATTATGCTTTTATGTTGTTTAACAATGCGGTTATACGATTAAAAGATTTTAACACCTTGCCTATAATCCTTTAGTTATTCTTTGCCGGAATATAATATGTGTTTTTAGATTTTAAAACCCTTTTTTTTTATTATTATTTTGTTACACTAATCCGTTGTTAAAATATCATATAGCTAAGACCTATCTGATGATGGATACAAACACAAGATGATGTTCAATCTGCGTTATATATTTTATGAAATAGAAAAAACAAAATTACAAACTAAAATTGGCTATCCTTGAAACATTTTAGTTATTTATTTATATATTTATGTATATAATTTTTTGTCTTGTGTTCTTTAGTTTATTTATGTCGTAAAATACTTGAATTTAAAAATATAATAGAGAATAAAAATATGACAAATAGAGTATCCTTAACCGAGTAGTAGTAGATTTACCTTTTCTTTTTGTTTTTATATTTTCTGAAATAAAAATATGCTCACAAGTAGATTTATTCTGATTTGTGTTTGGTTTTTATATTTAAATATTTGCATAATATTTTGTTGCCTTTATTTCGTATACATTTGTATTCATGGTAGTAGTTACATAGCCAAAAAAAAAGGAAAGGAAAAGAAAAACACAACATACATATAGTAATATATAAACTAAAATATTTTCTTTTAAATGACGAAACGATTTATGTGTGTTGTAAAATATTTTCTATATACGGTATATAAATTTATAAATTATTTTTCTACTTCTCTATAGTAGCAATATCGATGGTAAATATGGTATAAAAAAAAAGGTTATTTTATTTTGAAAATAAAAAGAAAATAATAAACATTTCTATAAATATTTCAATTGACTGTCTACGTTGTTGTTATTCTTCTGTATATTGTTTGTTCATTCGTAAGTAATTTATGTTGACCAATAAAGTAAAATAAAAATAATAAACTAGACATAAGAGTGGTGAATGAGCAAAGGTAAAAAAAAATTACCTACTTGTATTGATTAACATAAAACTATAAAAGTTAAAAAAAACCCATTTAATCATATCGAGTAAAAAGCTTTTCTTTCATTATATTTTTTGCAATTAAATATTGCATTTTAATAGTTGTATACGGTGCGTAGTTATTAAATTATTTTCCTTAAAAAAATAAATAGAAAACGTAGAATAAAAACACAAATAATGATTAAATAAAAATAAAACGCGCTGTGTTTTGGTAAACACGAAAAATAAATTCCCATAGCTACGTTATTATTTTGTTCCCTCCTTTCAAATATTATACGGCTATATTTAAGTCTCGTGACCATAAACAACAACCTTAAGATGATATGTTGTTTTTTCTTTTCATTTATAATAAGAATTTACACTATAATACCCACAACAGCATTAAAATATTACTAAAAAAAGGAGAGAAAAATTGTACCTAGCTAACGTATCACACATAGTATTACATAACTTTATGTCACGAACATATTTCTCAAAATCAATACATTGTTTGTGTTATAGCTAAATTTTTATTTATCAATATTTTTTTATATATATCCTAGAATTCTCTGGTGATTATTCTTTAAACCATAGGAAAGGATAATATTGTAGCCATGCGAACGTAAATACATAACGTAACCTTTTCAAATAAATAATAATAATTCTGTGCAAGATTTTTAACCTTTTCGTTTTTTTTTCTTAATCAACAAACATATAAGCTTTTTGATTTAATAATAATATTTGTTTTATGTTGTATCAAACAAACAGATAAATGTTACCGGAATAATGAATAAAAAATAACTCACCGAATAAAGTCAATCCGGAAATAATAGTTATTTACATGTGGGAATTTCATTTGTTTTAAAAAAGCTTAATTAATTATAAAATAAAAATAATAATTAATCTGGAAAAATTGTTTATTCTTTTTGTTTCGTTTAAAATATATCTTTGCATTGTACAAGCTTTTTTTTTAATTAATTACGCGATATTAAAGGGGTTGTGTGTTTTACATAGTGGCAGTGTAATTAATTTACTTTTTTTTGTTCCTTTTATGTTATTAATATATAATTTATCTTTTTTATTTATTTTTATGATTAAATAAAGCGAAGAATAGCATTTATTACAAGAGTTTTTGCGTAATTTATGTAATTGTTTCCTTTATTTATTTATTTTTTCATTGCCAAAAGTTAGGCAATTTTCATAACAGATGAATTCTAATAAATAATAATTTTCAGTTTTTTTTTTGTTTTGTATTGTAATATAGCCGAAGATACAGCAGCGATTTTACCTTTTTTTTGTTAATAATGTTATTGTTGTTGCTGCTGTTTACGTTAGATAAATTTATTTATAATTAAAATCAATTAATTAATTTTTTATTAAAAAAAAAAAACAAAAATTAATAAATCTCAACAGCTATTGTTGTTATTTATGCTTCGTCCTGAGTGATTTATTGCCATTATTCAATGCTCTATGTTTACTCTGTGAAAGAAAATTATAATAATTAAACTCATCCCCCATATTCATTGATTTATTTATTTATAATAATAATTTTTGTTTATATTAATAATGAGAGTAATACCACCCACAAATTATAATATTTGTTTGTCTATTTTATATTTTTCAATATTAATTAATTAATATTTTTAAATGTTTCGAATGCAATTTTACACTTAAATTAAAGTTAAATAGTTGATTTTGTTTTTTAATTTAATCAAAAAAAAAATCCACTATACTTTATTTTTATCCACTTGCTGTTATCACTTTATCGATTATTATTCAATGCGTATTGATTTTGTTAAATAAATTCACTAATTTTTATATTTTTTTTTGGTTTAAATTGCCTAAATAACTAAATTGTTATCGATTATACAAATAATATACAATTGAAAATTATATTTTATTATTATTATTTAGTAAAATTTACGGTGTTCTAATAAATATTTATTATATAAACGATAATAATTATAATCATGGTAACGTTAGATAAATCCTAACAACCAAAAAATAGTACAGCACAGTATTATGGTAGCCAGGATCATAATGTATAAAGTCGGTAATAATAAATTTATGTTTATTCTTTTTTTTTTTAATCATAAATAAACCAATTAATTTTTTTTCCTAATAACTCAATGTATCTTTGTGTATATTTTTTTATTTTTTTATTTCTTAACCATAAAGTATTATTGTTACTGATTTAAACTAGTTATAGCCATTGATAACAAATAATATTTTATGGTTAATAATATAAATTTTTTCTAAAGCGATAGCCAATTTTATTCTATTCTATAAATTTACTAAAATACTTTATCTATGTTTTATACTTAACATTATTTTGTGGTAGATTAAAAAAAAAAGAAACTTAAATTTTCAATTGATAACTAAGCATGAACCAAGCTTATATTTTAGATGAAAAATAAATAACTATGCTGTGCTGCTACCAGAGAAAAGGATAATAATTTTTTGTTTGATCGAGAAAGGATAGCATTTTTGTTGCTTTATATCCGTTTAATGGTTTTTTTTTTGGACCGTGGCGTGTATATGCCGTTAATACTAATTCATAATAAATAATCGAAGCGAACGGGATGATTGTTATGCTACTGGCTAAATTATGCTCTCTTTTTTTTGTTTGCTAAAATCTTTGTATAGGTACTGCTTCCGAAAATATGTTAACACTGCGAAAACTAAAACTTCTTTTCGGTCATCGTTTTTTCTTTCTTGATTATTTACAGGCGTTTTACATTATTTTTATTATTTAAAAAGACTCCAGGGAACTAATTTTGTAATGTTTTTTTATATTCGTTGGTCGGCTTATCTTATATTTTTATTTAGTTTATTTATCATAAAAAATTTCGATAGTGGATTCTCTACTCTTAATAATAAGATTAAGCTTTACTCTAGTAGTAAGCTTTTATAAAATAGCGAATTTTCTACAAAAAATAATAATAATAATTTAAATTCTTTTGTGCATAAAGATCAGGCATTTTTAAGTGTGCTCTGGTGAACAAATTATTTAAATTTAAATTCCATAAACGAAATGCAAAAAAAATGAAGAAAACATTATTATAATTGCATACATTGTGGTGTTATGTTTTTGTGTAAGCAGCTTTTGTCTTTATAAAGTAAATAATAATAATAATTCCAACATTCTTTAGATATGTTAAAGCTATGCTAAACTACAGTAGCCTAAAGCTTTTGTTATTTTATTTTTGTGCTTTTTCTTATTGTGTGAGCAAGTAAATGCCAATCAAATTATGTTTATATTCTGATATGTCGCGTAACATTCTACAGATTATATAAATTATTAAAAATAGAAAATTTTACATATAAGCGTGTGAAATATTATTCACGTGCAAAAAAGAGACACCCTTTTACTGTTGCAAATTTATTTTTATATTTTATTTTGGTTAAGAATTTATAACATAATACTGTTAAAGATTTACGGTTTGTACTTTAGCAATTTATATACCCCCATTAACATTGTGCATGTTGTAACATCGATAAAATTTCTTAAAAGATTTTATTGTTGCGTTTCTTAAGCGTGTAATTTTTCCTGTCTTTTTTTATTTCCTTTAAATACTAAAAACAGAAGTAAAATAAACGAACAGTTATTACGTTGATGCCTTATAATATAAAATCTGGTTAAATTTTAAAGGTTCAATTGCTATTTTATATGATGTAGCACAACTAACTAACACTAATACTAATTTTAATATATAAAATATAATCGTGGTTTGGTTACGTTTTTAAGTTATACGTAAGAAAATTTATTCTCTAATAGCATTTAGCTATAGGCAGACAAGCAGTTAATTTCTATAATGTTTGATGACTAAAAATATATACGATAGTATGTTGATGTCTTTGGTGGTTGTGATTCGTAAATTCTTTAAAAAAAACCCTTATGTATATGCTCTATGTCAACCAAAAATTAACATACAATATTTTTTACTTTCTTTTTTCGTTTCGTTTAATAAAATTTCAACGAATTTCCTTTAGAGTTTTTTTTTTTTTCGTGTGTTAAAAATAATAATATTAATATAGAGAAACTTTGTCATCATTTTCATCGTTTCGTTATTCAACATAATTAGCTACAAGATTATAATAACAATTATAATTATTATAAAAATAATAATAATAATTTTCTAATGATGATGAAGATTTTTAACGTAGCACCATCAACCCCACCTGTCACCATGTTAAATATTTTAAAATGTTGTTAAAGATTTCTTAATACCTTAAATAACGCACCTACCATTATCCACATGTTGATGATTTTTTTTTTTTGTTTAATTTTATCCTAGTTGCTTCCTTTATTAGGAATTATTTTCGGGTAATTAAAGTTACAAATTAAGGTGGTTTTTCTCAGTTTTTGGTTGTTGTTGCCGTCGTCGTCGTCATCGTCTTCGTGTATATAGAAATAAAATAAAAAAAAACATTAAATATTAATTTCAATTTGAGACACAAAAAATTAAATTTTAATCCTTGGTGGTTTTATATTCAGTTTAAAAATACACCAGAAAAAAAGAAAACAAACAGGATACTAAAGTGTGTTTATGTATGAATACAGGGTGAATATTATTATTTATCTTTTTTTTAAAAAAAATCTTTTGATGTTTTTTGGGGTTGTGTTATTCGTTATTTTATTCATTATTGTTTAGTTGAATTTATCCGTGCTTTGATCAATTTTTTTGTTTTTGTTTTGTAAAAGGTGTATATCTGGGTTGGAATTGTTTGTTTGATTTCTGGAATTATATTTTGTGTGGTTTTTCTTTTTATTTTTAGTTAAGATTAGATTACAGAATACATGTTCTTAAGATGCTGTTTAGAATAATGTGCGTATAAAAGATCTAGCATAATGCCTTTGGTTATATTATTTTTTTAACTGTCAAAATTTAATTCTCTTATATATTTCCTGATCAATGTTTTGCTTTTTTTTCGTTAATGTTAATTTTGCTGCTTTAAGGGAATCAATTTTTTCTTTTCTTAACCCGATATATAATTTACAAAGTGAAATTTTCTTTTATTTTGTTTAATATTTGCCTGCTTAAATAAGTAAAATAAAACGTAGCTTTAGAAACGTCTGCTGCTACTCACGTGAAATCTCTATTTTATATTTAAAATAGCATTTTATAATCAGACAACGTCTAAATACATTTTTTTATTATTCGTTGATTTTTATTAAATTTTTCAATCAAAAAAATATCATTTTTAATCATTTTAATCTCGCATTAGTAACGTTTGACAGTTTAACTTGCCTCTACTCCCAATTTAAACATTATTTTAACGACGGATATTAAATATTGATTTATTGTTTGTCGATGTTTATTTTCAAAATAATTAAATTACTCTTTAATAGTTTTTAATAAAAATAAAATTATTAATAATTTTTGATCATAAATAATAATAAAAAAATAGTTTTCGTAAATAAAAATCGATTTTATTTGAAACATTTCCAATCGGTTAAAATTTTTATTGGAATATCGATAAATATTTTTTTCAAATTTCAATTTTAGTTAAAACCACAAAGCACTATGCAGTTGACACTGTAAATGCCACAAGGTAACTCAGAAGTTTTATTAGAGAATTATATATTTATGGATGCAATTGTTGATTCTGAAAGCTCAATAAAAATAGTTCAATACTCTATAATCTTATAAAACTGTTAAACTTATCCGGGTGTGTCTGTAGGTTTAAGTTAATTTAATTAATTTTTGTTTTTTGAAATGCATTATCTCTTGCCACAAACTAAGCTTTATTATCATCATAATATTTCACCTAAATGTAGTCAATTTTTTTTAAAAAAGAGCTAATTCGTTATTATCTTTAAATGGTTTTGCAAGCAAAATACACGATATTTCGTTACACAATAATAAAAAAATTATCTAACATCCCATCCTGTAGCATACAAAAAAAAAAGGATCAAAATAAATATTTATTTACGTGGTTTGTTATCAATGCTCGCTCGCTTTCATACTGATTTATTATTTCTGTCATGTTTTGGCACTGTGCGCTAGAGAGCTTTTAAAATAATATTTTTTTTTTACTTCCGCCTTTTTTCTATACTTCTTTTCCGTTTATTTATTGTTTTTTTTTGTGTCGCTGTATTTTTCAGGTGTTTAAAGTTTGATAAAGTTTTTGTTTGTATTGTACACAAAAAGTAAAAACAAATCAAATAAAATACTTTAAAATGCTTTAGAGAAAAAAAACTCACCATTTTACGGGAAATTAATCGAACACACCTGTTGAGGTGGGCTTTTTATTTTTCTTCTCTTTTCAAGTAGCAAAAGCACGCGTAAAATATCTAATTATTACAGTTTTGTTTTTGCTACAAAAATTTTATTTAATTAATTTTTAAACTCATGTATGTTGTGTTTGTATTTTTTTTTCAATGTAAAATCAATAAGTTCTTTTAAGCTTTTATTATTTTTGGCTTGAAAAATATAAATTTATTAAATTTTTATTTAAAAACAAAAAATTAAAATAACCGTACACAAGTGGTGGCACATTAATTCCCGATGTGGTTTAATTAATGCAATAGCATCGTATTTTTGGTTATATTTGCCACGCTTTTTATCCACATTGATTGTCAGTTTTCGTGGTTTTTTTATGTATTTTTATTATTTTATTTTTTTGGTGCAAAGGGTGTACATCCACCCTTTTTTAAGTAAATAATAAAACAAAAAATTATATATATATTGCCTAAAACCATATCTAAAACACGATACTATTCAATATTTGTATACTTTTTTTGCAAGCCAAAAAAAAGTATGAAGAGTTTTTTCATTTTATTTTATCAACGAATTGGATTTTTTGCAATACCATGTATGTATATACTTTTGTACTTATTTGTAAATATTTGCTATTACCACAAAACTGTCCACCTATACACATTTATCTATTTAATAAAAACATATATAAAAATTTTCAACTTGTTTGGTTTTTGTGTTCGGTTTTTCTCTATTCTATTTTTATAACACGTCAACGTTTTTATGTTTTTATGTTTTTTTATTTAATTAATATACTTGATCTGGTTATTTTAGTTATCTTTTTTAAGGGTTACTTTAACACGTACACGTACATATTTATGTACTTTATTTAGTTTATTTAGTTTACCTGTTTACTTGTTTTATAATACGCATGGTATGTTTTGTAATACGTTTTACAAGCACCACCAACAGCAGCAACAAAAATAAAAAATGATTTCATTTGTACTCCTTTTATTTTTTGCGTTAGTTAACAGAAATTTTATTTGCAAAAAAAGCACAGCAGAAAATTCATAATGGAATGACACCGTTAATTATTTTTTATACCGGAAAAAAATGCTCTAGGGAAGTTTAGTAGCTTTACTATTATAATTTTTTTTTTTTAATTTCAAATATTGATACTAAATCCAGAATAAATGTGATTTTAAATGCTTTTTTTTCTTCTCAAAGATTATTTTAAAGCTTTTTTCTCAGTGTCTTATTTTTTCCCTTAAAGTTCCTTAATATTTTTTCATAGTTAATAGCAGCACTTATTTGTTTCTATCTTCTAGGCTTTAAAGTATTTGATAAACAGAACTTTTTCTTAGTTTTTTTTTTCTTTCAAAGTAATTAAAGTATAAACATTTATTAACAACCCACATTCTCTGTGACATCTTTTTTACCAGCTGAGTTTCTTTTGCTTAAAAAAAGAAGAAGAAAAACATTTTCTGTTACAAAATAATTTCGAAATTCATCGTTGAATTAAAAGTTTTCAGTATATATCATAAAAGGGTAAATGAAAAGCCTTCATTATAGATACTTATCATACTTCGGACCATTGAAGAACGTTGCCATTTATTTTTCCCCATATGCTATTTAAATGTTACATAAATAAAATTTTGTTTCATTATAAATTTAACGCAATGAAATTAATATTGTTTTATTTAGCAGAGTAAAGCTTCTGTTTGGCCTTATTATTTTTTTTGTAGAAATGTCGAAAAATGTTATCAATTTTAAAGGTTTTTATTCGTTTTTTTTTTATTTTTACTTTATTATTATTATTTAAAGCTCTGATAAAGCCCTTAGTAAGTAGAAGCAAAATATAAAAATAAACAATTAATCAAAGCATATGTGACATCAAGCTTTATAAATAACTTTTCGTTATTATTTTATTTAAAATGTAATTTATTAACAAACAATTTTTATTTGTCGTTTAAAATATATTGATACCAGCAGAGTGTTTATCAGTAATTATAATTGGAAACTAATTTAACTATTATTGTTCTTGAATGGGTTTAAAAACAGTAACATAAGGTTACACCCACCCACCAAACTAAAGTATTTTATTTTGTGGTTGGTTACTGATGAGTTAATATTATAAAAAGGAATAAGGAAATGATGAATGAAAAAGAAATAAAGATTAGGACAATGACCAGTTAATCAAAATAAATCAAATAATGTGAAAGGAAAGTATTCTTTGTTGTTTTTTTTTTTTTTTTTTCATGGAAAATGATTTGAATCGTAATAGCTTTAACCGAAATGTGGTTAGATAAAAGATTTTACGGTTTTTCCTATGAGTGTAAAGGATATTTCTATATGGCATTGTCTTTAGTTTTAATACAGAAAGGATAACAAACCAAACAGATGAAAAATAAGGTTACTGCTCATTTTAGACAACAATTGGGGTTATATTTGTATAATGAAATATTGTTTAGGATAAATATGTATAGAAAATAACAGATTTATCCTTACTGAGTTGATTATTATTATTATTATTATTATTATTATTATTATTATTATTATAGCTAAAGATATGAAAAACAATTTAAATTTTTCTTTAATAAATAATTTCGCCAAAATGTATGTAATTTTAATAAAATATTTTCTTTAAATTTATTTTCAGGACTTACAATCAGAAATTGAATCACATCGTGGTGTTTATGATCGTCTTGATAATACCGGACGTAAATTATTAGGTTCATTAACATCACAAGAAGATGCTGTTATGTTACAACGTCGCTTAGACGAGATGAATCAACGATGGAATCATCTTAAAGCGAAAAGTATCGCAATAAGGTAATAAACATTATTTTTTCTTTAATTTTTATTAACAAAGGATAAAAAAAAATTTCTCTTTACCATTGTTAAAGGTATTATTTTTTTTTTTATATTTTTAATAAAAATTATTATTATTAATATTATTTGTCGTCGTATTGCAATTGTGTATGATAGCTGAACACTTCAAAGATGCACACTTGAAAAGGAATGCATATATAAATCCGAGATAATAATAATAATTTTTTATAACCGAAAATAACATTTTACTCCTATCCCTATATACATATATTTTATATTTTAAATTATGCTTTTTATATTCAATTCTTTTGCTGTTATGTCGTCTCGTCGTCACAAGTTTACAATATATATTTTTTCCCTATTTTTCGTCTTCTTTTTTTTTTAATATAAATTATACAATTTTATATGTTCAGTATCGTTGTGCTGTACTGTGCGCTGCTACTTCAACGAGTTAGGTTTTATTTTTCCTTTTTTGTTAAGTTTTTTTGAATTTTTCATACAAAATATATAAAAATAAAATAAAATTAATATAAAAGCAGGAGAAAAGCATTGGTAAAAATGTGTGGTTGTTACATTGAAACCATATGCTATGAACAGATGAAAATAAAAGAAAATATTGCACTTAAGTTTTGTGAAAAGCAAAAATTGAAAATTTGCCTAACAAAATTATGCATTTATTTTATTTTATAAGTTTTTATTTGTTTCGCTAGTTCATGACCCTGTAACAGTTAAATATCGCGTCTTGGCCAATAAAAATTGATGTTATAGGGTAAACCCGAATATGTTCTTAATAAATATTATAACAAAAAAAAAAGGAATTTTATCGTCTCAAGATACAAATAGTACGAAAGCTTTTATTTAGGTTAAATGAAACGCGATACAAACGCGCATCATCGGTACACCCGTATTACACAAAAGGGCGATAAAAAATAAATAAAATAAATTTTCTTAAATGTCTCTAATACAAAATGTGATAAAGAAAATCACTTCTAACGACTAGTAAAAGCATTTAAAGCTTTTAGATTTATTCGTTTATTCATTTTAAGAAAAATAAAGACAAAAACACCTTGCCAACATCTTGTAAATATAAGAAAAATATTTTCTAAGATTGATAATCGTTTGTTGGAATTTCAATATTTATTTATTTTTTGTGTCGAATAACAACCTGTGTTATATTTTACTGTTGTGAAAATCCTGCGGTAGAATATTGTTAATCCTTTATTATACTGGTAAGCAAATTAACATTTTTGTGTCGCAGTGAAGAATTAAAAGGATTTACCTTTATCAACATAATATTTGTTTTTCTTTTTTTTTTTTAAACAACTTTTTTCTTCTACCTGTCTGTAAAAAATTATAATAATAATAATAATTAAAGAAAATTCACCTGTTTTAAATAAATTATTCTATCTTTTTTAAGCTATTAAATTAACATTAAATTAAATTTGAAAAATACAAACACACACTCACAAAGTGGCAAAACATCTTAATGCAAAGATAATAGATGTTAATTTGTCAACAGAGCAAAAAACCAAACCGTAAATAAAAACTTGACAATAATTTATCTTATACTTTTATTGTACCACAAAAGACAAGACAAGAGATGTTAAAAAAAAAGAAAAACAACAACCAGAAAAATTAAATTCTATTCTATTATCCAGGATATGAAGGAGTAGGAAAAACACTTAACATCGCATCTGGCTTCTTTTTATTTTTATTTATTTATTTATCTATTGTAGCCAAAAGTAGAAAAGCGAAAAAGTTTGTCGTGGTGTTGTTACTTGTTTGTCGTATAATTTCCGGAATTTTCTTTATTATTATTGTTGTTTGTTTGTTTATTTATTTATTTGTGCATTCATAACATTTATTTGCTGGATGTGTTAACACAATTTAACCATACGTCAGCTTGTGTCTGTCATTTTTATCACTGTTTGTTGTTGTGTTATTCTTAAATGAAAATTCTATTTGTGGTAAAATTGGTTTAAATAGAATATATAAATACTTTAGTATTTAGCATTTATATTTCAATTAAAATGTTTATCGGACTAATTAAAAGATAATAAAAGAAAGTAACAAATTGATGACATTTAGGCGAAAGTATTTAATTTAACTTCAAAATTTTATTACAATGGAAATTCAAGCAAAAACAAGTTAAAAAATCCATTTCCCCAATGAAAATATTTTTTTTTTATACACTGGATACGGAGCAGTGTAGTTTCAATGACTCTTTGCAATCACATCATAAAAAAATTGTCTTTTATTATGATTTTCATTGGTTCCTTCTCAGCCGAATTATCATCGTCGTTCTTTTCCTTGGCTATTCTGCTGTCATCTTTAATTTTTTCCACCCTAGCTCTATCTTATGTTTTTCACAAGAATTCTTTTCATCATCATCATCTAGCCAAATAGAAGTGTCACAATCATTTACCACACTCAGTCTTTTGAAACAAAGCTTTATTTTTATAGCTTATTCTCTTCTATTTTTTTCCTATTTACACACGACAAATGGATATTTGACGAGAAAAATGAACCAAAAATAATAACTAAAGTAGCACATTGCTGATTTTGTATTTTTTTTCTTTTTTCATTAGTTTATTTGACCAAATTATATAAGTGCAAAAAAAATAAATAAATAAAATAATAATAAGACAGAAAATAAAGAAATAGACAATTTCTCTGCTTGTTACTGTAGACAAATAAACCAAAAAAGCACAAATATCAAGTAAGATACGTTGCTTTCCTTATGAATTAATTACACGTCTGCAGTTTATAGAATGATTTTTGTTATTTTTATGCAAACATAAAAATAAAGAAACGTACAAAATAGTAATTCTGTCAAAGAAAATTAGAGAAAGCAAGAATTGAGCAAATTTTCAACAAAAACTGATAAGAATATGTAAAATAATTGGGAAAACACCTTCTGTATTAAATTCGTCTCGGTAAATTTTGAATGAAACTATCATCAGTGCTGCCTATTCGATTGTAGCCTTATCGATTAATATTCAAAATACTTACAATTTATAATTTTACGTTTTCAAGGAAAATTCGTTATATCGTGCAATTTATTTAAAAAGTAAAAAGAATAAAATATAAACAGAAAAACTCTTAAACGAATTGTAATTAATATTCAAAAGATACATACTACCCCGTTAAGAAAACTGATAATATATTAAGAGAATACCCTCTGTTTTCCTTTTTTTTATTTTAAAAGAATAATAACAAGAAAAATTTCTCATGGCTATTTAACTTTTTCTGGCCACAAAGTTTGTGCAAATAATTTTATTAAAATAATAATAAAACGAGAATAAAATTGTTTTTTTTTTCTTGTTTTATTTAATTAAAATTAAGTACAGTAAAGCTGCTACTGTGGCTACATTGTTACATTGTTTGCTTTTTTAAACTGCTGCTGCTGATACTACTACTTACTTACCTACACTTTTCTTATATATCATTTCTTGCCAAGAAATACACACCAGAAGCAAAAAAAAATGAGCAAAGTAAAAGAGAAATTAAACAATTTTCATTATTTAAACGAATAAATAATGTTTTAAACTTTTTCCATACTTTTTATCCTTATTTAAAATAATACAAAAAAATATTCATGATCACGTAATGTAAACAAATTTCCGTTTTAATTTATTTATTTAATTTTTTTATTTTATTTGCAAAATTTTTACCTTGTTTTTTTTTTCGTAGCTTTTGTAAATAAATTTGGTCAGCGCATTTTTATTTCGTGTTGTTTTTCCAAGGAAAAATGTGCTTACGTTTGTGGTTTTTCTTTAGTGTTTATCTGCGAAAAAATCATATACAAGAACGATTTAATCAAGATACTCAATAATCTTAAGCATACTTGTTGGCAATTTGTTAGGATTTCATTATATAAACCTTCAGATTACCTTCGAAAATTATTCATTGGTTATTTGGTTTTTTGGCATAAATAAATTTATGGTTTTTCCTACTTTATTTATATTTAAAAAGTGTTTTAAAGGATTTATTTAGCAAATAAACGTTGATAAAAATATAAAATCTAATGATAAGATATATTATCAGAAAATATAAATTCACATTAATTAAGCGACAACATTTTAAAGTTTCCACAACATTCAACACATAATAATTATTTACTTCGTTTTCATTGAAAATTTTAACAAGCAGAAATATTTTTCTACTCAACAAATAAAAGTATTTTAATTAATAAATAAAGAAAATAAGATAAAAGAAAGAAAAAAAGGAAAAAACTCTCTAAAATATGTAATTAATATATAAAATTATATTTATATTAATACGAAAATATTTAACCACTGTAATTGCAGATTTTAAATGCCCGCTAGTATTGTTTCTTTCTCTGTGCGGCTTAATATAAATATTATTTTAAGACAATTGTGCTTTTATTTTATTTTTTTGTATTTAATTATTTTATTAAATTTTATCACGATTTGTATCTTTGTCAAAGTAGAAAATGGCTATTATGGTAACGAAAGAATATCAATCATGTTGTTTTAGTTATATTTTTTTTTTTGTTTTACACTTTGCCTTTTGGGAAAACCAACATAATCAAGTCAATTTTGTCATAGAATACACAAAATTTAGTAAAAAATAAGAATAGTTGTATATCTACCTACATAAGAAGTTACATAATTCGTTGTTATTTTTGTAACAAATCTAAACGTCTTAACTCTAACATTACTAAGAATTTATCATTTTCTTATTCACAGAATAACTATATTCGATGTTTTTTTTTTTATTTTTTTTGTATATTATCATAATTTAATTAAATTACTCGTAAGTGAATTTGATAAAAGAAAAATAAAGAAAGTTTTTCAAACCACTATTTTGTTATGTTTTTTTGAAAAGAAACAGAAATTTCTTGTTTTTTTTTTTTAGTTTAGTTTAATTTAATTTTTGTAAAACAATTGTTGATGTTGTTATACCCGATGACAATGTTATAAACGCAGTTGATAAATCCTTTCGGTTTTTTTTTGTCCTCATCTCTTTACACATAATAAAAGATAACAATTTCTTGTTATTACTGCTGCTTTTTTATATTTACTTTATTTTATCCTGTTTGCTGGTTTATTTTTTATATCTTATTTGTTTATTTTGTTGTTGGTACTGATGTTGTTGTGTACATTTGATGCTAGTCGTCTAGCTGTTTTAAAGCTAAATAAAACATTATTTGTAGATTTAATTTAATTCGTTAAGTAACAATAAAAATAAATTCATTGTAGATTTTTTTTTATTAACAGAATGAAAAAGAAAAATGTCAAAAAGTAAAAATGATTGCACAATTCTTGTTGATGATTCTTCGTTTCTTTTTTATTCCATTTGTACTCTTTTTGTTGTTTCCTGAAATAAAATTAAAGTTAAATAAATACGTATATAGAAGAAGAAATATGCTTGTTTATGCTTTATTTATTAAATTGTGTTTGATATGTATATTTTTGAATATCCAAATAATAATCAGATAAAATAATAATAATAGAATTCACAAAAATACACTTTTTACTGTTGGTTGTTTTCAGTATTTTCTTTCATTTTTTAATATAAAAACAACCAATACGTATTATTATTGTTATTATATTATTTTTTTCTTATTCACTTTCTGATAAAAGCTTAACGCAAAAGCATACAGCAATAACAGCACACCAGCCATCAGCAGCATCTACATCAACAACCCACCTTATGTAATCGAACAGTTTTTTTCTTTTTACAAAAATAAAAATCTAATTTTATGGCGAAAAAAAAAAAAGAAAAGGCGAAAGATTGTGTTTATCTTATTTGATTTTTTGTTTTTTACTTTGTTTTGTAAAAGCACAAAAAGTTACATCTCCTTCTAGCCAAGCGTAAAATTGACAATTCAAACACCATGCGTTTTTCTATTCGTATGCTACTATTTTTCCATATATGCCTGTAAAGATTTTAAATAAGAGCACAAAGAAAAAGCTGAATAGGATTTTTTTTTTCTATTTTATATTTCCAGAAAACATTAAATTCACAGATCAATTGATTTTAAATAAATAAATAAATAAAAGAAAATAAAGAAAAATCGAAGGATAAATTTATTATTTTATTTATTAAAATACGCCAAGATGTACACAACCTTATAAACATGATTTTCTTTCTTTAATACAAAAAATAAATTCAGTGATTTGCGGCCAAAACAATTTAATAACATAAAAAAAAGAAGAAAATCCTATCATTATTAGTTTGTTCAGTGGTTTTTTCGTTTTTTTTTTTTTTTTGTTCTTGATCATCTTTAATGGATGGTTATCATTTATATTTTTGTTAAGGGGTAGATATGCTTTCTTTATTTTTTTTGATCATAATAAAATAAGAAATGTGATGCCAAAAGAGAAAAAATATTATTAAAATTATAGATGAGTTATATGGGAAATTTAGTAACAACAATAAAGTGTAGCATCAAGAAGAGAAAACATAATAAAAGAATAGCAAAAACATCATAATAATAGTAGTAATAATAATAATAATAATAGTGTAATAATAATAAAAATATTCTTTTTCATTTTCTTTCTTGAATCCTTGTAGTTAAAGACACAAATCTATTATTTTTACGTATTTTACTTGATCATAAACATTGGCTCGGTTAAATGGTTTGGTTTATTATAGAGCCGCCCAACATTCAGAGAAAATAATATATATATATATAAACCTCCATAAATAAATCGACATTGTAAATGGGCTAAAAACGGTTATGGAATAAAAATTATTATTATTATTTTTTGCCAAAAAAAAAAAAAAAGAAAAGAAAAAAATACTTCAAACCCTAAATAATAAATTAATGAAAATTGTGTGACGATTAGGTGGTTTTTATTATCTTCAATTTACTCATTAAAAAATAAAATAACTTCCAAAGTGGCATCATGTTTAATTTTCTGTCTGTTAAAATATATAGACAGAACACTTTAAATCCTTCCTTATAATCATTTTGACTTTGTTTTTTTTTTTTTTATTTTCTCTTCGTTTCACTTCTTTTTTTTAATTCACTCCCCAATTTCCCTTAAAAAATAGAAAATCAAATTAAATTCAAATCAAATGAAGAGCTGATTTCCTCGCTTTTCCGGTTATTCCCCTAATATTTTGCGTAAAGTTTCTTTAAATAATTAAATACAGTAGAAAATTCTTTTTTATTCGTTTATTTAATTTATTTAGCGTATTTTTCTTTCCTGTTTTTTATTTTATTTTTGCTCGTTACGCGTCTTTAAACTGTATGTACTTGTAACCCCTTACAACATATACCAAACGAAGAATAGAAACTTTTCAATAAAAAGCTTTAACGAAAAATATATTAAGTCAAATCGGATTTCACACATCATTTATTCACGGTTTTTTTTTATTTTAAATAAAAAATAATGGTGGCTTAAATTCATTCACTTCATTTACTAACAACAATGTAAAAAATAAACACCATCCAAGTTATAAAAGATACAAAAAAACTCCACGAATGTCCAATATATATATTTTTTTGTTTTAATATCTTAATCCACAGTTTGCTTAATTTTTATTATATTCTATTTTTATTACAGAAATCGTCTCGAATCAAATTCAGAACACTGGAATGCACTTTTATTATCATTGAGAGAATTAACCGAGTGGGTAATACGAAAGGACACTGAATTATCAACACTTGGTATGGGACCAGTGCGTGGTGATGCAGCCAGCTTACAGAAACAATTGGTGAGATTTTTTTATTATTATTATTCTTTTTTCCAATGGTAATCAACTGGATAATACACCAAACTAGTTTTTATTACAATGCCAACGACAATAAGTCGTAATTAATTGTTTTGGGGGTTGAAAATCATAACTAATAACTATTTTCTGTGTTTTTTTAATAATAATACCATCACAGTCAATAATAAATTACCTAACCGTTGATATATATTTATCTGTGGCGATAACACATCAACTTATATTGTTGATATTGTTTTTCATTAAATAATACTGTGTCAACCCTTAAATCACCAATATAGCTAATTTTTTATTCTCAACCACAAACAACACACCGTATTAAAATTGAATTTTCAATCTAACGTGATGACAGAGTAAATAACATCAACAACGAACCTAAACTATGTATTAAAAGCATATGCGATGGTTTGCAAAAATAAAAATTACATATATTTGCAAATAAAACAACAAATAGGGGTTAAAAATGGTGACACACCAGCCATATTAACAATGAAACACCAACTGCATAGTTATTTATTTTATGTAAACAATTTTCGTTTAAAAAGTTGCTAGGCTTCGTGTATTCTCTAAGCTTTCACATTGCGTAAACAAAAAGCTTTAACACGGATATATATTATAAATTTTTTGTTTTTTAATAAAATTGATTCTGTTATGCTAAACGCGTGTGCCTTAAAAAACGATTCTTTTACTTTTTTTTTTTTGGTACCCCAGTAAACGTAAAAAATAAATCGATTGTTCGATGAAAATATATAGACGATAGAAAAAAAAATTATAATAATAATAATAATAGAAGAGGCTTATTTAGGGATATACCGATAGCAAAGAAAAGATTTTTTGTTTTCTTACGTTGTTAAAAATCCGCTCACTCATCCTGATGAAAATGTTATGCAAAAGCAAAAAAAAATAAAAATAAAATCGAAACAATATGGCAGGAAAAAAAGCACGAGACACAATAACGCACTAAAAATGTTTGAAACACTGGCGAAAAAAAAAAATAAACAATAAAAAAAGAAAACAGAACCAAATAGCCAATAAATTCTTTTATGTTCAATTTAATTTGATGGTGTATCCAGAACGCCAACATCTACCACACACCCATTATTATTATCATTATTATTATGCTTTTATATATCTAAACAACAGCAACAATATTATTTTATCTATCTCAATAAGAAGGCGGCCTTGCACAAAAAGAAAATCAACGCAAAAGAGCACACCATCGTCAAATAAGTTGCTGCTGCTGCTGCTGCTGCTACTGATGTTATTATTATTATTTTATTTTATTTTATTTTTCACATCTTTTGCAAGAAAAAAACGATGGGTGGTAGCGTGTTCAGTGAAGAAACGCTAAACAATCTGATGAGGCGGAAAAACAACAACATGAATTACAAAAGAAATGAAAAACTTGGTTGGTATTTCTCAAAAATATATATATTTTTTGTTGTTTTATTTTCTTATTGCCTCTACTGCCACGTTCTTAAAATATAAATTTCTGTTGTGTTAAAGAATTTTCTCATCTTGACTAGTATTACTGACATTGTGTCGCATACCGTCTGATAAAGTGATGAAGTGATAACAACAAACAAACGTTGTTTCTATATTTTCACTCCTTCATATATTTTTCTTTTTATTTTACATTGCCTTGTGCCTGCCTTTTTATGTGTAACTAATAACAGTCGCTGAAAATTATGATTATTGCTATTATCGTTGTTAAACAATAATGTTATTTTTTTTATTATTATTATTATTTTAGACAGATAGGAGGGACACCCGTTAAGCATTTATTATGTTTATTTATAAAATTATTTTGTTGTATATTTACTGTATACTCTCTGATCGTGTGATAATTTTAAATAATGTCAACAAACAGATTAAAATATTTATTTATTTATATTAAATAATATAAAAGGAATTAGCAATATTTTTCTTGTTTTAAATTTTGTAAAACAAGAAAATATTTGCGTTGGTCAGTTATTAATTTATTCTAATTAGTTGATTCACTGCTAGTATAATAAGTGCTTTTATGTGCTTTTTTTTGCTTATTTTGTAATTTAATTAAATCTACCTTCGTGTTTGTAATTTTATGTTGTTAGTGGATGAGTGGATTACTAAGGAATCGAATAAAATTTTAAAAATATATAATATAACGTCCCAGAATATAAAATAAAATTATGTAAGACACTTTACAAAGTGATAAGCCTATGTGAGCTTTGGAAATGTAATAAATAAAGAGGAAAAACAATTGTTTTAGTAAATTTGATTTGATTTGATGTTGTTTTTTCCTCTTTTTTTATTATTATTATTATTTATTCTGCATTTGATGTCTTTTCGTTGTTATTTTAATGTATACAATAGCAGCTTTTATCCACATTTTTTTCCTCATGCTTAATGTTTTATTATATTGTTACCTGGATAATTTTCCATTATTTACACATTGTCAGATTTATACACTTTTATTTTGTTTATATATATATATATATAAATAAATTTCATGTGTCACACACCCTAACTTACATTTTACTTTATCAAATCAAAATAATGTTGTGCAAATTGAAATGCTTTTTATATTTTATTTATATATAAATCGAAAAAGCTTCTTAGTTATACTCTTCTTCTTTTTTTCGAATTTACATTTGTTTTGCTGGTTTGTACCTATTTACGTGCACTTAGTTGTTTTAACTAAAAGAAAAACGAAGAAATATACAATTGTAGTGTAGCGAAGTGATTCTATATTGTTGTTTTTTCTTTTCACTTTTTTTCAACCCTTGGCTTATTTTTATTAGAGAATTTTATTACTTAGAATTTACGTTGATTTTTTATTAACATAAATGTGTTTGATATTTAACAATCAACGAGGTTGGCTTTTTTTTATTTATTTCGCATGTATGTTCTTCTTTTTTTTTGGCAAAAGCAAATCAACTGTATTGAATAACGCAGAAAACGAAAGAAAATTGAACAAAGTGAAAAAATAATAATAAAAGTATATCACATTGTCGTTTTAAGTTGTGGTAACAGCTGATTATATAATTTCATTAAATGTGGTGGAGAAATAATAAAGAAAAAGCAACAATATAATGGGTGGCATTTAAACTTTTCTCTTTTTTTTTTTGCAACAATTTTATTGTTTAACAATGTTGCAGCGCATAACAATGTAAATTAAATTGTTTCGATTTTTATCAACGTTTTTTTTTATCATGATATTTAATTATTTAATTAAAATGCTATTGAAATTGTTTTATTTGATGGCAGTTAATTGTGTTTGTGTTGTTTTTTTTTATTCTTTCTTCTTTGTTTACTTGTTGGTCGTTTACACCTTAACAACTTAATTATATTTATTAAAAAATAAAATGAATAAACATTAACGGTGTTGAATATGTGTTAACTAGGTGTGACATCAGTAATATTTTTAAATTTAATTATAATAATTAAATCAAATAAATGAAATTTGTTTTTTATCTACACTAACAGGCAAAATCCCAACAAGTCTAATCGTCGTAAAGTAATCAAAATATTTATTTAACATATTAAACATAATCCAAAAATTCTTTCTCTTTAATAAAAAAATATGCACGTATTTTAGATGAAAAATAAAAATAATAATAATAATAATGAAAGACTTTTTTAAAATACTTTTTATTTTTTAATTTTATTCATGCAAAAAACAAACCTGTGCTATGCTTTGTTTTGATTATTTTTTTTTTTTTTTAATGCAAATAGTTTTAGCGAGAGATGAATATTAATTTGTTGTATTTCGAATAAGGAAATCACGGTGAAATAATTTAAAAAAAAAATTATTTTAACTTTTTAAATGTTTGTTTGATGGTACAGTTTGCCATACCATCAGGTTAACCTTTATTTTATTATTGAATTTGTTGAGAAAAAATAATATTATTTTTGTCAGATTTGATTGTCATCATAAAGAAAAAAAAAATGATTGCAATTTCATGTATGGAATTTTTAATATTTTTATTCAATATTTACGAGTATTGTGGAAAGAAATTTCTAAAAATCTCTCTTTAAAAATCCAGTTCAAATGGTTATATCTATTATTGGTTATAACACTATAAAATAATTTTAATTTTAACAATTAATTTAAATAATAAAATGTTATTATTATTAACAATAAACACTTTTTGGTAAATCATTAAACACATTTCTCAAAAATTTGAATTTAAATAAAAAAAACCATTTAAATGTATTTAAATACCAAAGAACCGTATAAATGTTTATTTCTGTTTAAGCATCACAAAGCAGCATAATCATCGAAGAAATCCTTAAATTATTTTTGTAAAAAATCTAAAACTGTTTCTACTCTATAAAACTTCAAAACATAAAAACGTATAAAATTTTAAGTGTTAAATTTAGTTCAAATGGACAAGTGATCCATGAATTTAAATACATTTTTATAGAGGCTAATAAAATAATATTCCCTTTTTGAAATTGTTTCAGGGAAAAAAATAATATTTTATCGTTAAATTGTTTTAAAAATAGATTTATACTGCAAAAAACTAACTATATAATTAAATTAATAATAAAACTATGGTCTAGTTATTTAGGGATGACATAATTGTAAACATTAGACATTAACGTTACCCCATTAACAACATTGTAACATTATTATAAATCCTTTTAAACATATATTTTTTACTTCGTTGTTTTTATTGCAATAAAATGAAATTTCATTAGCAAACAACAGCAATAATAATAATAATAATAATAATAATGATAACAAAGTAGAGCAAAAAAAAAAGACATCAATTTAGTAAGTTTGGTAAAAAAAAAAAATAACAAAAAAGTTAAAGCCATTGCCGGAAAATTCCTCTATATAATTTTAACACAGTGTTTATACAGCTAAATTAATTTTCATCATGTTTTTATATTAGAAAAAATAAAAGCACAAAGTATACAAACAACCTAATTAGATGAGAAAATAAAAAAATAAAGTCGAATATTTCAGGCAATCTGGAATATCCTTAAGTAAAAAAAAAAATAAAAATGGTATATTTATATTTAGTAAATTATAATTATTATTATTATGATTATGATTATTAATATCATTCAAGTATTATGATGATAATGATGACAATAAACAGTGATGATGACAGGACGTGTGCTATAAAATTAATCACGCCACTAAAAACAGAAAATTATTATTATTATTATTATTATTACTATTTTGATAAAGGATGATAAGGGCGGACAACACTTAATGATGAAAACATTAAGAAAATTTTCTTTATACAATGATTTATTTTGTCCTAATTTTTTCGTCTGTTTTTACTGCAAATTTGTGTGAGGACGTGTTGTCTCCCAATACCAAATATAATCGTTTTTTGTGTAACTCCTACAATATAGTTAATTTTTTTTGCGCCTTTACATGTGTCACAGTTAACAAGCTAAGCAGCTAATTAGTAACAGAAATGTTAATCTTTTAGAGGCCTACGAATTTTTTACAAGTTTTCTTTATTTTTTCACTGTGATTTTTCTGTTGTTTTTCACCGATTCCTTGGTAATTTTGCAAATAAACTTTCTTAATTACTGTTAGTTACAATATCTAGTTACTTACATGGAAAAATGATTATTTTGTAATTTATTTCTAAACTATATTATCCTTCTTATAGAATTTACCATAATAATTAAAAATAATATCTTTTTCAGGATGATCATAAAGCATTTCGTCGTCAGTTAGAGGATAAACGTCCAGTTGTTGAAAATAATTTACTAAATGGCCGTCAATATGTTGCTAGTGAACCACCAGTATCTGATACAAGTGATTCAGAAGCGGTAACAGCAGCATTATGTGATACAGATTCACGTTATTTATCTGCTGATGAACAAAATCGTGAATTAACCAGAAGTATTAGACGTGAGGTGACTAAATTAAGCGAACAGTGGAATAGTTTAATTGATCGTTCAGATGACTGGAAACATCGTCTAGATGAATATATGACGGTAAGTTATTATTTTTTTCTTTTATTTTTACTTTTACTACCTTTATTCATTTCACTATTTTTTAATGTGATCTCATTTATAATAATTACGATAGGATATATAAAAAAGAAAATTTTAAATTACGATTTTCTCCGTCATTTTATTTAATGAATTAAAAAAGAAAAAAATAATTTTGTTTTGTAAAGAATAGGAAATAAAATAGAAAACTTATCACCCATTAAAGATTATACGTAGAATTAATTATCCGCATTGTAAATGTGGTTTAGTTGCATTTAAATAAAAAAAGGGAAATCGCATTATTATCACTGATAGAGAAAGAGTGGAAAAATATAAATATAATTCTAAAGTAGAGGAACAACCTTCTCCCATACTATTATTATAATTTTCCTTTTTAATTTGTCGTAGACATTTTTTGTTTTTTCTTCCGTTTTTATTTAAAATTCGACGAGTTGCTGCTTAATCGTTAGCGATATCACCACGTTGTTGGCTGTATTGCAGCGGTTTAATTTTTTTTTCTGTTGTTGAATCGTATGGTTAGGTTAGATGATTGCAGTTTAAAAAAAAAAACTTTTTTACGGCTGTTTCTGACTATTTTTTTTTTACTGCCGTAACTGCAATGAAAAGATTAAAATGAATAACGACAATTGGATTGGGTGTGGGTGGTTGCTTGCGCTTTTTTTTGGCTTAAAAAAAGAAGAAAACTTACAATAGAATGTCCTGTAAGTTATCGACCTGAATATGATGATGGGTACAGCCGTGCCACATTGTAAAATGTTGAAAGAATAACACCATCCAACAGGATTTAGATGGTTTTAGTTCGTTAGGTTTAATTTTTCTTTTACCGTTCTGCATTAAATTTCCAATTTAATTTTCATAACTAGATTCAGGCTATATTATGTTAAAATAAAATAAAACTCAAGTACATTCATTAATTAGAAACATAAAAATAAAAATTATTAAATAAAATAACACCACATCCTCCCCGCCTTGAATGTCAATGTTTTGCCTATTTAATTGCAAATTTATTTTTGTTTATGCATCTCAAAATGGATTATTTTAAAATTAATTTTTATTATTAAAAACAGAAAACTTTAATTGCGTCAACAGATGACATTACAACAGATACATTATTTTAATTTAATTATTCAAATTTATTTTATTAATATTAATATTGCTGCAATTATTATCCATATTTGCTGCTTAGTTTAAAGTAAATTTTATTGTTTCGTTTTTGTTTTCACATAATTAACTGTTTTATTTTTATAACAAGTGAAAACTTTATGTTTTAGTTTTATATTGTTTCTGAACTTTATTAATTTTGTAAAAATGAATTATTTTATTTATAAATAAATTGCATATAATTTTTCGATTGTACATTTTAACTGGTGTAGTACATCTGGTTAAAAGTTTTGTCAGCAAAATATTTATGAAAGTTTTTTTTTTTTTGTAAATTAACACCTTAACGTCCCTTAGAAAAGTTTATTTAATAACTTTTTATTTTATTAGAAAAAATTAACACGATCTTGTCCTAGTATATCAGACATTCTCTGAAATAATGGTTTTTTTTTTATATTTTCGTTGGAAAAACACTTAAATTTCTTCTTCTTCTATTTCATTTATTCTCCTATCTTAAGATAACCGATAATAACGATACTTGCTCGCATATATTTAAAAAAGCAAAAAAAAAAAAAAAAGAAATAAAATCATCAGCAATGTCCCTATTAAAGTTCTATATGCATGCAGCAGCAATCCATAATAAAAATAATAATAAAAACCCAAAAGTAAAAAAATGAAGAAAAAACGGAGCACGAAATCGTAAAATTATGATTGTGTTAATAAAAATTGTGAGGAAAAAAAAACGCAATGAAATCGTTAAAACTACGAAAAGTAAGAAGAAGAAAAAAAAACACCTTACCCAAGTTCTAGCCACCTACGCTACTAAAGCTTTTTCTCTCTTCTTTATTTTTATTTTACTGTCTTAAGACGTCTATTGAATTTATTTAATATTTTTTATGCCGTTTTGAATAACAAAAATAAAAAATTGTAAAATAATTTATTTATTTATTTTTTTTTTCGCTGTTTTTATTTCAATTCATTTTATTTTTTTATTTTTAATGATGATGGCGTAAAATGGGGTAGACATGAAATCCCAACAATAATAATAATAATAAAGTCAGCGAGCATATACATATAGCGTCAATATGATTTTATTTTTTATTATTAAATTTATTTATGCTTGTTATTTTGTTTGTTTGCTTTAATTTTTTATATTTTTAATTCAACAATAAAATTTAATAGATTTAAATATTAATAAAAACGAAAAAAAAAAAAATTCATATCGCGTATAGAAAAATAAATGGCAAATCAATGTAATAAATTAAAATTAAAATTAAAATCAATTTCAGTTAAATTAAGTCCAAAAAAAAATTTGGAAATTTTTATTTAATTTACGTGATTTTGGCTATTCGGTTTCTTTTTTTCTTCTCCCTTTTCTGTGGGTTTTTTTTTATCGATGAAGTTAATTCTTTTCTTTTTATTTAAAATATTTTCGGAACTTTGTAAAACGTTATTAAGGTAATTTAATAACTAGAGAATTACGCTGTGGTTTTCTATTAAAATTGCTAACCGTTTCAATACGATTAAATGTCGGTGGCCAAAGAATTGTTTATTATGCTAAATGAGCTCTGAAATCAGTACTTTAAACTGATTTTAGATTAAGCAACGTTAACTCTGTTTTATTTCAATAGATTTAAATTTAATTTATTAAAAACTACCTGTATTTGGTAGCGAAGAGTATCTCTGTAGTTGCCGATCTAATGCATAATAAGAAGTTTTCTTCAATTTAAATAGTAAAAACGGATGGATTAAACACTAGAAATAATTTTATAAATTTTCCAAATAATCGCACAGTATGCACATAATTATAAAAAAAAATGTTATTTAATACTAAATATCCGTAGAAATACACTAAGCGATTAAACAAACAACAAAAACCACTGTGCATTGTGTAAATAATAAAAGTTCCCATAATAAATATGATTAAATAATAATAATAAAATTACAATAATTATAGAAATAGTAATGTGAAAAAACTCTGCAAATGATAAAAATCAAATTAAAATGCGTTTTAAATAATAATAAAAATTAGATATTAGAATTAAAATTTAACAAAACTAGCATAAAATTATGTAAAATAATATTGCGTTACCATCACTATCATATCTCTAGTTATAGTAACTATGTTATTCTAAGCAAATATATATGTATATTGGCAAAAATAATAAAATAACAATCATCAGATCATATTATAATAATTTTTAATTAAAATTACACAACATTAAAATGTCACAAAATATAATAAAAAATTAAAATAATAATAATATTTTTATTATTATTATTATTATAAATTTATATCAAATATCATTAGTGTTGTGCGCATTTTTATTATTATTTTTAAATTTGCATATTTTTATTTTTTGCACATTTTTAATTTAAATAAATTATTATTTTTTATATTTTTATAACATTAAAATTAAATATTTATATATTTTTTAACACATCAAATTAGCTTTTATTATTATTATTATTCATTTTTTTTTGCATGATAACAATACACCTAAATTACATTTGCAAAAATTATTAACAACAGTGCACTGTAGAACGACAATAGATGTAGTTAGTATTTTACTTATTTATTTTTATATTTATAATAAACGTGTTGTATGCTGTGCTAATAAACATAAATTTTGATAGAAAACGAATTAAAAAAGTTTAAATTCAACACAGATGATAATATTTACCAGACAAGACGAAAGCAGAAGTTTTTCGTTTTTTTTTTTTATGCAACTTAATACCTGGTAGTCTGTTTTTTTAAGCATAACGCGGGTGCATAACCATTATATTCTTTTTTTGAAGAAAAAAGTCGCATTAAACTTCTTTTTTTCTTTGATTGTAACACAGTGCCTATGCATCTTTTCGTTACTATTTTCTTTTTGGCATAAATTTGATAAGCAAAACAAAAAAAAAGAAGAAAAACAAGTAAATATTATTATTATTATTATTTTCCTGAAGGAGAGGAAATGATGAAAAATTATAAAATTTTCTTTTTTGTTTTGTATAAAAAACCGTTCGTTGCATTGAAATCAAGTTGTCCCTTTATCTATTTATATATATGTTTGTATGTTTATAATGGAAATGAATAAAAATGAAGTTTTTTCACTGTGTTTTCATATTTTTTGTTAACAAAAGTTTAGAAGCGATGAAATTTTCTTCTTCTATTAGTCGGTGTACGTTCCTTATACCAGTAATAACAATACAGTAAACTTTAATACTTTAAACTTATTATAAATATTAGGCGTTATACTAATATTAATATGAGATTATAAATAGAGAATTTAGCTATATTTATTTATTTATTATTTACCAGCCTTATTTCTAACAATTATTATTGTTATTATTGTTGATTACTATACACTTATATAGAGTATTAACTGTTTTAAGTTAATTTAAAGATAAGCACATAAATAATTAGAATATTTATAATGGTTTTAAATAACAAATAATAAACTATTTCTCTCTATAATTAAAATTATATTAAATAAATCGTGTTAATATGCGTGTATTGCAGAAATAAAAATAAACTACATGCGCTACTAACTCAGTACTGTCAAATAGATGGTGTAATATGATGTTTTTACTTCTGTAATAAAGCTTTTATTTTTTTATTACAAAGAAGGTAGAGAAACATTTTCTTTTTTGACATTAAAGCATAGAAATTAGTGAAAATAGGTTAAATTTATATTTATTTTTTCTTTTTGAATCAATTAAAACATTATTCCTTTACAAAAGAATAACAAATAATTAAATAATTCTTATAAAGGAGAAACAATGATATTTTATTTAGAAAATCAAATGCAAAAAACTTTTCATTGTTTTATGTTTTTATTATTATAATAATAATACATAAATTTGAATTTAATAATTTATAGAAATTAATCAAATATCATATAAAAATAATATTTTTATAATAACATATATATGAGTTATTATGTATTGACGCCCCTTTATTACACCCTTTTTCTGTATTTAATATGATAATAATTTATTTATTTTTTCTTTTACATTATAGATTCATGTTTATTATTATTATTAAAATCTGCTTCTCTGTGTTATTATTATTATTATAATTATTATTAAATTGTATTGCGTTGTTGTTTTCTTTGGTTTCACTTTTATAAAATGTAAGTTTTTTGTTTACTTCTTCATTTTTTCTCATTGAATCGGTACCCGGTATTGTGGGAGTGTAAGATGATAATTGTTTACTTTTGAAGAAATACTTTTGTTTTGTTTTTGCCTTTATAAATTAAAAATTTATCTTAAATGTTAAATGGTTTAAATTACCTCATGCATTGTTTTTTTATTTTATTTGTTTGATATTTACAATTTGACTTTGTTATTGAAGTGTAGTTGTCAGTTTTCACCTTTGTAGCACATTATATTAGGTAAAGTTTTCTCTGTTTTTCGTTTATTCGTATTTTAAATATTATTAATTTTTAATTAATAAAAGTTAAAAATCAAAAGAATTATTTATTTACTTAATGTTAAAATTTTTATTTTTATAATAAACACCCGGTGTTATAACTTTATAGAAAGATTATAATTATTTTTTTAATATTATTATTATTTATTATTAATATGTGTTGATGTTTGATGAATAATAAAAACGGGTTGGGCATAATAAATAGAAATGAACAATAATTATATGATTTATAATAATAATAATAATTAAAATAAATAAATAATACTCTGACTGATTGTTATTGTTCAATTGATTAAGCATTAAAAATTATATAATCAAAGCTAGTAATAACCTCACCTTTAACTCCCCCTAATATGGAATTATTTTATATTTTCTTTTTATTAGTTTTATTGTTTAATATTCATCCTGTCTTGCTGAAAAAAAACCAATATGTATTCGATGAATGTCATTCAATTATTTAAATCATACAAAATTGCATTAATTGTTATTCCAATTGTTATAGTTTGTAATTTTTCAATGGAATTTTTTGTTAATTATGGTGCGGTTTCCGTGCTTAACGAGCAATGAAAAAACAGATGATTGCTCTACAATTACGCATACTTTCCGGAAAACTTCTTAGCGTTAGTTTTTTTTTTTTTGATTTATAAACAAGTGTTGTCAAGATAAAAGATTATCTCACATCATCAATGACTGCGAATATTTTTTTGCAATAAACTGACAACAGCAACTAAGTTGATCGAGTATTTTTTCATCGAAAAATGTTAAAAAGATTAGCCTAAAAACACTCCACTTATTTGATGAAAATTTAATGTTTTATTTTTCATCAGTGAAATTTATGATCTTCTAAGAAATACAAAAAAAAAAGAAACGAAAAGAAAACAACAATAAATTGAAAATTTACCGAAAGACATAAGTATAGAAATAAGCAGATGAAAGTTTAATTATTTATGTTTAAGTTTCTTTAATTTTCTTTCTTCAATCACACTTTTGACATAGTTGTTTTAATTTTAATTTTTTTCTAAGACAGAATAAACATCAAACAAATTTCTTTCTTCTTCGATTTTAAATCATTTTGTTAATTATCTTAATAAATATTTATGTATGGTAGAGATAAAAAATATTAAAATTAAATTAATTATAAAAAATAATATTATTCTTACTGATAACCGTATTTTGTTAACACGGCATTAGGTAACGCTATACCTGCTTATATTATTTACTTAAGTATGTTTTCTTGATTATTATTATAATTATTAGTTGATAAATAATAAATCGTGCGCCTGCATTCTATAGGTGATAAATAATTTTAAATTTAATGTAAATAATAGATGTGACAAGTCTCTTAGTTAAATGAAATAATTGTAGGCGCAGGCGCAACATACTTAAATTGTATTTTTTATTTTGTTAAAATGAATTCTATTTACGTAAATTTTATATTTAAATAAATAACGAACAAAAGCAACGAATGTAATGTACGGTGTGTGCTACTTAGTTATGTTACAGTAGCTGAATTTTAGTATTTTAAAAATGCATAATTATGACTGTGTTTAGTTTGTTATAAATTGTTGACTTAACATCGTTTTTTAGTTAGTTTTTCCGGTTATCTATTTGTTTATTATGATTTTATCAGCTTAGATTGTATGAAAAAGTATTCATCTAACAATTTATTATACAAAATTCCTCAGCATTTATTATGATGAATTACTTAACATTAGCTAATATTGACAAATTATAATGTCTATAATAAATTTATGGTTGATTAAAATATTTCAATATATATATTTGTTAACGATATAAATAATTATATTAATTGATTAAATGTTTTTTATTTTCACAATCAAATGTATGCTTTCATTGATTAACCAATAATAATAATAATTGATTATTTGTAAATAGTATTACTTAACTTAATTAGTAATTATTATTTAATTAAAAAGAGAAACAACTACTAAATCGTTAATAATTCTATTGATCTTGTATTTTTATTGAACATTAATTGTGTGATGAGTTTTTTTTTTTTTTTTTTTGTGTAATTAATCTATTTTTACTTCTTAACGTTTTCGCAAGGTTTATTTTTTCTCATTATATATTGTTGGTGATATATATTTCATAAAAACAACGAAATGTGTTTGTCGTCAATAAAATTTATTATCTGTTGACATATTAAATAGATGTGTGATAGTAATAATTAAACTAAATACATGTAATACGATACATGAGTTATGTTTTTGTTTAATTTTACATTTTTTGTATATTATTTATTGGGAAATTAATAAGTATTTAATTGTTGTCATTTAATCAAATTCGCCTAAATGCATACAAATCTTATACATAATTTTCTAAACACAATCACGCAAATCAAGTATTTTCATTAAACATAATAATTATTTTGATGCCAATCAAATGTTAATAAAATAAAAACGACACATGTTTTATGCCATTTATGTGGTTAATTAAATTCCATAATTAAGAAAGAAAATAACTCTATATTAGGAATTATATATGGATGTATGTTTAAAATGCATAATATTGACATTAAAAATTATGATGTCAAAAAAAAATAAAACTAGAAGCACAGTAAAAACAGAAAGAAAACAAACATTCTTTACTTGTTGTTTGTTTACTCGTGTTTTTTTTTACTTCTTTACTTTATCCTACTTTTATTTAATAATGTAATCTTTAAGAATTTTGTTTATTTGTTATTCATTTAATCTTATAATCATAGCTTTTGTTGTTATTGTTGAAGGATTGAAGATTACAGAAAAAAAAAATCTACAAGAACAAGACAGAAATCTGTATTTTTAATACATATAAATATAATTCGATGATAATGTGTTAACACTGTGTGTTTCTTGTGCGATGATTTAGTTCCGTTTTTGTTGTATTGCTTTTCTATGTGCTAAATTTTAATCAATGATTTAACTTTCACATTCATTTGTTGTGACTTTAAATGCAAAAATAAATCAACGTGATAAATTAATAATCAAATGACTAAAACATGAGAATTTATTTTTATTTTATTTTAAATTATGTATTCAAGACACAAAATATTTAAAAATTTAAAAGGGAAAATAAAAACACAAAGAAATAAATATTGTACCATACATACATTGTTTTGCCAAAATTAGCGTGTATTTATCAGAATGGCAGAAAACACAGCAACAACAGTAGAATTATTTCTAATTAATTCATTAATGGAGGTTTTTAGAATTATTATTAAGATTTTTATTTAAATTTATTTTCTTTTAATATATTATTTTGAAAAAAATCACCGACGTGATATTAAAATTAATTTATTTACTGCTTGTAAAAAATGAAAAGAATTAATTTTTAATAATAAATTTTAAAATGTTAGTATATTGTGATTATGATTGAGTTGGTTTCGTTCGTTTTATTATGTTTATTAAATAAATAAGCCAGACAGACAAACAATAATGTATATACATAATAAAGAATTGTATTGTGTGTCCGGTGTTTGTCTGTTTGTTTGTACATTTCTGTTGTAATTTTAATAATACCATTGAGCCTTGTACAGTGTTTTTTTTTTTTCATTTTCCTTTTAGTTGTTGGTTTTTTATGTTTTTTGCTTAAAATGAATTAAACAGTTGTTTGAAACCTAACACTGTATATATGCGATACTATATAGATAAATTGGAGATTTTCATAATTGCTAAATCTTGTTATTGGTGTAAAACAGCATATTATGTGATTAGTCTTAACAATAGTCGGGAATTACATTGTAAATTTTATACACTTTATAAAGTATTTAATAAAACTAAAATTATATAAAGGTGTTTAAACTCTTTATTAAATAATAATTTAAAAAAGACAAACAAATAAAAATGTAAAGATAAAAAAATTAAATAAATGTTTATACACATAGAGAAAAGAAGCGAAATATATATATGATTAAAGCGATTTACATAAAACTACTTCATAATTTTTATTAAATAAATATTTTTAACAGAACATTAAAAAAAGAAAAAATCATTCAAAATACAATTGGTCTTGACACTCTTAAGAAAAATATATATTTTTAATAATATATTCTGCATGTTTTGATTTTTATCATAAAAAATTTCAACAATTTGCCGCGACTTTTTTTTTTTTGTTGATTTTTAATAAAAAATTAAAATAAAATTGAACCAGGCTAATCTTTATTAATAAATTAAATGTAGAAAAAATTAATAAAATTATTAACAATAACATAAATATCATACCACAAGTGTGACAAATAGTCTTTTTTAAAAAAAAAATGAAAACTTAAATTTATTTTCAATAAGAATTTCTATAAAGCGAACGAAACGAGTCAAATACTCGCATACAAGTGTTATGGAATTGGAATTTCTTTTTTATATTTATTTAATTATTTATTTATTCATGGTATTTATTTAAATTAATTTTAGTTTTATTGTATTTCTTCTCTTTGTAATGTCATTTTAAATTATTGTTATTAATTTTTCTTCACTGGTTTTTATTTTCTTGTTTAGAAAGAAAATTCTCTTTGTTTTCTGTTGTAAAAATGTATGCTTAGATATTAAATTATAATCATTTTTAATTAATTAAGTTATTAATGATTAAAATCTTAACAATATTTTTTTTCTTGTTATTTAGAAGAAGCGAGTTAGTTATTTATTAATAAATATTATAATTGTTAAAAGTGGTTTTTGTTCATTTTGGAAAATTCGTTACTTTCTTCTTTCATTATTCATTACTCAAACCCAGCCTACTGCTGCTACTTAAATTTATTTTATTTGTTTTTTCTTTTTCTTCATCTAAAGCTTGAAATTTACTTTGAAACTTGAAGCAGCTTAAATTTTTAAACATAAAAATGAATTATAATAATAATTCAAGGTTCTTGTTTTATTTTGCTTTTGTCTTCTTTGTGATATTTATTTGTTATTAGAGCGCATTAAATTGAATTTGACAGCCTTAAAGAGTTCGGTTAGATTTTTTCTTTTATTATTTGATGCAAAAATATAACTGAAATAAAAATGTTTGTATTAGAAAAAGTGCTTTTTTCTATTTTTTTTTTTTTTTTGGTATTCAAAATTTAATAAAATCTTTTTTTGCTTAAATAAAGTTTAAGAATCAAAAGAAAAGCTTTTAAAGAACTTTGATACAGATATTAGCTTTGATTTTTATTGCATTGAAGCTTTTATATAAAGTGTTGCTATAATTATAGGAAGTGTAAAGTGTTTATATTTAAAAAAGGAACACAAACAGAAATATCACAAAAATGGTTACTAGAAGTAACAAAAAACATTCTAAAAATCTCTAAAAATTCAGAACTTATCAGGTAGACCAAAGAAAACCCTTGTTGTATCGTAGAAAATATTTTCTTAAGTAATATTTATGCCTAATAAGTATCTAATTAACTACCCTTAAAATTAACTTAAAAAATATCACAAATGTGACAAAAATGTGTAACAGATTTCCGGTATTCATCTGTTTTTTTTTTTTATTTGTGCCCACTTAAGTCATCATAATCTTAACAAATTTTTAAGGAAAGAGTGAAAACAACATTATCCATGACATAAATTTATTATTAAGCATAAGTCAGTTAGCATTAAAACTGAAAATAATTTCCAGACAAGAACAAGAATCATATTGAGTTCGTGTTGAATAATAATAATAATAATAATCCATTGACTTAGACTTAAGCCATGTGTTTTTTTTATTTCAAACGATTATTAATATTTCTTTACTTTCTATATTGGTTTAATGCGCTTAAAAAATAAAAGCAAACAAACAAAATGCTCGCTAATGTTTTTTTTCTCTTTGTAAATTTAATTATAAAATGTCGTATGACTTAAGCTGGTTACTTGCATGCATTTTATTTCATTCAACATATTTTCTAGTACAAATACTGCAACATTTATAAAAAAAACAAACACAATTATAATAAATAAATACTCGTACAGTGAATGCAAGAATAAATAATAAATATTTCACTGTATTCAACACGTTGTCGCGACCGTTATCGCATTTTTTTTCCATTATAAATCTACTTTGCCCATGTTCTCTATTACTTTATGCTTACTTAATTCTTTCAATTTCTTTAAATTTTTTTTACTTTTTAAATAGTAATAAAATTAACATCGCGCACTGTGTTGGCTTGTTTTTTTCTTTCTTTTCGTTCTTTAATTTGATTTTTTTGTGTGTATGACGAATTTTTTGTTTGTTTTTTAATTTAAATAATTTTAATTTTTTTCCAATGAGTTAGTTTATGAAGAAGAATTGTCGTGTGTGGATGCGTTTTTCGGTTTTTCGTTATTTATACTTTGATTGATTTGAATGTGACGTGTTTCACGGTTTAGTGATGTTTTGTTCGTTGTTTTTGATCTTTTTTTTATCAAAGTGATGTTTAGTTTTGTGAATTTCTGTTGAAAAAAATATTGTTAGTAGTTAATTATAGAGTGAATTAATTAAAAGAAGCACAAATTTTTAGAGTAACACACAGCAGAGAGTGTTTATATTTTCTTTATTGTGATTACATTTTAATAGAAAAATCGAATAATAATATATTGATAATAATAATAATTCAACTCCATCAATATCATATAAAATTATTGATGGCACAAAAAATAATAAAACTGTTCAGCACAATAAACACCGAAATAAATACTCTGAAATTTCGTTAATAAAATAAAAAAATAAAAATATGATGATGACATGTTATAAAGTTTGATGATTTGTTTATTCACCGATAGCTGGAAAAAAATTATAATAATAATAATAAAAATATGAATTAATAAATAATAAAGTTTATTGCAATAAAAAAAAAAAAAATTATTCAGAATTATCAAACATCGATAAGAAGAAACGCATTAAACTCGTATATGTTTATGTAATTTAAATATAATTAAATATTTTGTCTTTTTCATCGTTTAAGTTTTTATTTATTTTTCTGATAGATAATGTCTATTTTTCTTTCTTTTTTTTGGAAATGATTTATGTTTTCATGTTTTTCTCATTCATTCATTAATTATAAATAAATAATTAAATAAATATTTATAAAATAGTGTGCAGAATATTTTTGTTACATAAATATTTATTTGCGAATAAACGATTAATAATTTACGTATATTTTGTGGTATAGTCTCTGGTTGTCAGCACACTATTTATTATTGATTAAATTATTTTATTATTTATTATGAAAAAATAATTATTATTGTTTATTAAAAAAATTGAAATTTATTAAGCAAATTAGATCTTTTGTCGGCTTTTAGTTTAGTGGTGTTGCTTGGTTAATATTAATATTTTAATGAATTTTATTTAATAATTCAAAGCACATTGTCTTTTATGCTTTTATTGCCAGCAATAATGTTTAAATGTGTGATTTTTATTTATTTAAATATATTTTTTTAAAGATAATTAAGTGTTAGACACATGTTTATACGATAAAGAAACAATGTAGAGTGTTGGATTATTTATTAAGTAATTTATGCTAGTAAAATGAGCAACTAAAGATTCTTTGCTGAAATGAAACTTGTAAATACAGTAATACAACGTAATTTTATTTATTGCAATTTAAATTATTCGTTTCTTAACACTTTGCCACTCTGTTTGTACTTTTTCGCGTTATTTTTTGATAAAACCAGATAAACACTGTGCCTTGTATTTCGGTACACGACAGTAACTACAGCATAAAATGTTAAAAATTTATTAAAAATTAAACAAAATAAAAAAAACCGCTTTTTAAAAAATTGCATTCCATCCAATGACAAAATAATTAATAAAAAAAATGTCAAAGTAATTAATTAATTTCGCGTAAAAATAAAAATAAAAATACCAAGCGCCGAGTATCGAAAAACGTAATAAAATTTATTTAGAAATAAAGAAAAAAAAAAAAGATTATTAATCGGATTTCCGGTCACGAGCATTAACAAAAAAAAAACAAAATCTATAAAGAAAATTAAATTTTATTTAATGAAAAAAAATACAAGCATAAATCAAGCATAAAAAGTCTTTTTTTTTTTCTTTCTTTCGTTTAATTATTTTTCATCCTCTTTGTAATAATTAAAAAAAGGCAGCAGCAGCAACAACAATAGCATAACATGCTGACAAGTAATTAATTTTTTTTTTGTTCTCTCTTCATTTTGAATAATAATAATAATAATAAAGAAGAATTTCTTTATCATCAAAAAATAAAAAACACAGAAAAAAAATTATGACAAAATTAATTAAAAATAATAAATTTTCGATTTAAAGTTCTTGCTCTGGTTTATATGCTTGCCTCTCTGCCTTGTTATAATTATTTTCTTTAAAACAAATAAATCGTGTTCTGTTGTTCTCACTGTCGCCATCGTTAAGTTTAATTTTTTCTGTTTAATTAATTAAATATTTAAATTTAAATTAAAATAAAAAAAAGAAACTGGTTTTTAGTGGTTTTGTTACAATTTTTAATGTTGTAACTTTCCGTTAAAATATTCCGTCAGCTAAGTGACATGCAATGAATATTATGCAGCGCTTATGTATATTGTGCATTATGGAAAATAATTTAATTTTTCGTTTTTGAAAATTTTAAAATTAATAAAATAATTTCCAAATTAAGCATTATTGTTGCGGAAATTATGTTGCAGAACAAAAGCACAGTAATAATGTTTGCGTTTTACGTTTAACGCAGCGTTAAACGTTCAACGCAGCGTTAACTACCATTGGATATTTTGTTATTAAATTACAAAAGCTTTGTCTTTAAAAATTAAACAATAAAACCTATTTTACATTGAAATAAATATTCTCTTCTATGCTACATAAAATTTGTATTTTTTCTGAATCTTAATTTCATGTTTAAACGCCGCTACCTTATACATGTCTTATAATTACTTTGGATTAATCTAACTAAATTCATTTAATCTGAGCTGAAAAGTAAACGCAACGTATCTACATAATTTATTCTCACTAGAATTTACTTTACGCTTATATTATCATGTTCACCAATAAATATATTACTTTCTGTATACGCATCGGATTTTTATTTATTTATTTATTTATGATAATTTAACTGAATAAGCAATAAAATTAATTAATTAAATTATACTTGTTGAGAATGTATAGTGTTTATTGCTGTTGCTGCTGCTGTTGTTTTTCTATTATTTTGCTACGTTTGTTATTTAGTTAGTTTTATTGTTATTAATATTGTACTTATGCGAAATTCTGTTAATAAAGCTACTTAGACAATACTTAAAGCATCTTAATATGAAATTAATTTATAAGAAATTATTATAATAAACACGTTATTAAATACAGTAAAAATTTTATGCGAATTATTTTTATTTAATTATGTAAACGTTATATACTTATTGAATTTTATCTATTTTTATTATACTTAATTTACCTTAGAATAATTATTGTTATTTAATTGTTAGAAGATAGAAAAACACTTTGTTTTGCTTATAAAAGTGTTTAACAAATTCTTTGACTTTGAAAATAAGTTTAATCTAAAAGTTTTATATTGAAAATAGCAGCTTTTTCACCTTTAAAAACACAGCTGAAGAATCTAAATAGTTTTCTGTATGCAATAAACCGAAATTTTCTTTTAGTGTTACTTACAGCAAGTCTGTTAAATCAATTTTTATTCAAGACTTTAAAATATTTATCTATTTATATATAATCTTGTTTGAGTAACAAATAATTTCTTTCGTTTTAAAGCAACAAGAGTTTTCACTTAGTGGAAAAAATAACGAAAATAAATGAAAAGAAATTTCAATTTTTTAAAGTTTAAAAGTTTAGTTTTGTTTTAAGAAAAAAAAACCAATAAAAATACAAAAGAAAAGCTTTAAATGAAAAAAAAAAACGATATGCATTTAGTCACAGACGAAACAGACTAGACAGTAGAACATAAATCAAAATTATTATTCTTTGATTATATTTAATTCAATTAAATTCTTTTTGTGTATTTATCGTTCATTTTTTAATATCGTTTACATTTTAATTTGTTTACTGTTTGTTGTAGTTTCCTTAATTAAAGACTCTATTTTTTCTTAAATAAACTAAAATAAATTTATTAAATAAATATTTACATCTTGTGTTACTTGATTTCAAGGATTTTTAATTATATAAATTAATGTTGCTGCAGTGTGTTTGTGACATTCACATTTTGAACAAAGCGATCGTCTTTAATTGTTGCTATTCAAGTTTCTGCTCATAACAAATACGGTATAAATGCTACTTCGTGTCTTTCAAATATTTAATTATATTCATTAGTTATGCTTGTAATTGACCATTATTAATAATTTTTTATAAAGGATAATTTCATTGAATGTCAAGAAAAATTTAATAGAAATTTATTTGTTTTAGAAAATAAAAACTTTTACCAAAATGTATGCAAATTGTATTACATTAGATAACTTAATTTTTAGTGAAATACAAAGAAAAGAAAAAAATTTCCATAAAGTTTTCAATCAAATTTAAGCACATTCAATCTTCAGTAAAAAAAAACCAATAATAAGTTTTTCAATTAAATTAAACTTGTAAGTAATAAAAGAAATTAAAAGAAATATATCTTGGCATCATAGTTTTTTGTGTCATTAAAATTTATTTATTTTTGTTTTTTTTTTTTTAATTAAATAAAATTGAAATTTCAATTAAAGCTTTAATAAAAAACAAACAAACAGTACTCTGTACTCGTTTATTTTTTATTTCTTTTAAATTTAAATTTGCATATTCGAAATTATTACCGATTTTGCACAATTCACGATTTTTAATTTAAAAAAAAATAAAATGTAAATAAAAGCGTTCATTGAACTGTTGATTTAAATTTTTTTTTTTTTGCAATTTTACCTCTTAATATCAAAGTGCAGTTAAATAAATAAAATGAGAAACAATTAATCGTAGCAAAAAAAAATAACGTAAAATAAGTTAACCACCTGGGCGATAAGTGGCGCCATAATTCTTATTATGATTTATCAACACTTTAAGTAATTCTGGGGAAAGTTCGCGTTGTTAAAATCAGTAAAGAATAATAATGTTAAAGAGCGATATAAAAAAAAAACTTGTTTCTTTTGTACTAATTTTCAGCGAAAAAGTATTTTTAGTTTTTTTTTTCTTCTGTGTTTAAGCAACAACAAGCAGCAAAAACAGCAAAACGTCGTTACGTCGCAGCAAATGTTATTCGCCTTTAATAAATTCTGTCAAGTTTTGTTGCCCAAAGGCAATTTATTTTTATATTTTTTCGTTGACTGGTTGGTTTTGGTTTTGGTTTTTTTTTTTATTCAATGTAAAGTTACAAAATCAAAACCGATAACGCACTGTAAATAAAAATAAATAAAGTGAAATGCTGAGGAAGAAAAATAACAAATAAAAAAATATTTTAATATTAAAGCGACGTCATTGAGGTCATTAAAGAAAACAAAAAAAAAGTTTGCAGCTTTTACTTTTGTCGGGACTTGTTCTTCGTCTTCTTTGTAATGTTTTTTTTGCTGTTGCTGTTGCTATTGTTACAGATCTGTTGCTGTTTTTTTTATTAGCTTAGCATCATTACTGTGATAATGTGAAAAGTTTTTTAATTGGTGTTTTGTGTGTGAATTTCACCCTGCAGCAAGGAACATGATTACGATGATCGTGTCCTTGAGAATCGTGTTTTTTTTTTATGATAAAAATCATACCGAAAATAAACCTGTATTAAGTCGTCTTGTTGTTGTTAATGTTTTAGTCTTTCTGTTTAAATCGTCAAGATAATTCAGGGTGTGATAGGAACACCTCAGGTTATTAAACTTTTTTAATCAAAAACATTTAACAAAGATTTTTATCAAGGTTGTAGTCACTTGGCACAATTGTTGCTTGACACATTGATTATCCATTTAAGAATTTATCTTTAATCATATATATTTATTTATTTATCTTGTTTTTTTTTTTTTTGTGACAAATTTAACATTGATTTGAACATCACAATTGTGAAAGCAAACTGATAACATAATGTATTGATTTGTAATCGGATCATGATATAAACATATTCTTCAAGTGCATTATCAACTAAATTGATAGGTTAATAAGCATCATTTTAATTGCTAGTTCTCTAAACCATTTATATAAACAAATTTATTATTGTTATTATTAAAAAAATATATCTTTTATTTCATTTATGGAATGTTTATTTATAATTTATTTTTCGTTTCTAAAATATCGCCCACATTTATAAATATGTATAAAAAAGCGAAAAACACATTATCATCGTTCATTTTCTTATTATTTAAATAATATTTACTTTTTGCCATTCACATTTATCATCTTTTTTATTCGCTTCTAAGTTGTCTTCTATTTTTATATTATGTATCTTGTCGCGTTTTTTTTTTTAATGCATCTTGCACCAAAAAATAAATAAATATTAAATTCTTTACTTCTGTAGAGATGAAAAAAAAAAATTGTTTTAAAAAACGAATTGCAATTTTTTAATAATAAAAATACAAATTATTAAATATCGTGCATCATTTTCATTCCATGAAACGAACAATATAGTTTTTATTATTTCAAATACCCCACTTAATGTCACCTTATTACATTTATTATAAATTTATTCTCTTATTTTGTTATTACTTAAATTATATACAATTATTCTTTGTTGCTTAAAGTTTATAATAAAAAAAAGAATACAAATTATGTAATTTTCATTTCTTTAAAATTACTTTTCCTTAAATACTTTTGAATTATAAATAATAAGCAAATTACTTTATTATTTATTGTTATTTATAAGAATTGAGGGCAAATTGTTTTAATTGTTCTACATATTTGCAATTACTTTGTTTGTTTTGAAACTTTTTGCTTAGTAAACAAATCAAAAATTATTTCTTTTTTTTTAATTAAATATATTCTGTATAAAAATTTCTGCTTTAAAAAATATTTTTAATATAGTTTTTGTGTACGGAAATTCACTTTCAATGTAATAAACTTTAAGCGATAAATTTATATTTTATTTTCTCACTTAATAAAGCTTATTTTCACTTAGGGGTAAACGTGTGCAGCATTTAGTTATATTAATTATTTTAATAAAGTTTATTATTTTGTGAAACTTTAAATGATTATTTAAAATTTTACTAAGAAAAAATTCATTTAGAATATATTTTGATACCTTTAATGATTAATAAAATATCAAACAATATTTAGCTGTTGCGCTTATATTTATTTATCTTAAAATTATTTGACAACCAGTTGAGCATTCTTTTTCTGCATTATTTCTTTAAATACATATATATTTGAATAATAAATTTTTAGAGGCAACCGAATACGTGGAAAATAATATTAAAGCAGCAAAGTAATCAAAAAAAAAATTTATTCCATTGAAATGCGATGCAAAAATATGCAGCAATTTATACCAAAAAAAATAATACACCACACGAGAAAAAAAACTCCTTAAATAATACAAAATTCATTGGAATAATATGTTATTGTTACCTTTGGTGTTTGTTTTGTTTTAAATAAATTGAATATAATAACGAAACGAATTCATTTGTATAAATTGTCATGAAATTAACACATTAATTGATTTAACACATGTTTTGTTATCGAATTTATGTTTTTGTTATCCTTAATAAGGTGTTTTTATTTCGCCTAAAAGTTTACCACACAATGTTTTCTATTTCTGCGAATTTTTAGCATTTTATGATTTTATTAAATTAAATTTAAAATTAATTTCTAAATACACAAGTTGCAAATTATTAAATCATTTAAAGTTACTCACATTATTTCTGTATTTTCTCAACAACCAAGAATAATCACTGTAACTATTGTGTCAAAAAAACTGTGCAGTTTAAAGCATACAAATTCTTAACATTTAAAAGCTAAAAATAAATTGCAATATTTCTGTAAATTAATTTTTCATTTATAAGGCTTTATTGAAGCGAGTTTTTCATACACTGCTTTTACCAAGTAAGAAACTATTTAACAAAAGGCCTTATTATCTAATTATCAAGAAAACACACACGAGAAATAAATAAAATAAAAGAAAAAATTTACCCATTTAACGTTAATTGAATTTATTAGTTTCTATTAATTAAGAAAGTAAAGTCAACAAAACAGAATAAATATAATAAAATGAAAAATACACCAAAAATGTTGTTATATATCAGAAATAAATAAATAAATAAATAATAAGAGAGAAAATCATAATATAAATATAAAAATAGAAATCAAAAGATCATAAGGAATTTTCTGTTTTTTAACATTTTTTTTTCCTTTTACAATGATTGCTTGCTGCTTGTAAATGTTGATGGTATTTCGTTGATGCGCGAAGCGTATATAACAATAGAGATAAAAATAAATATAAAATATGCGTCATATCATCAACAAACAATTAATGGCGCTTACAATATGACAAACATGATATGTAATATTAATAATAATAATAATAATAAAAATAATTACAAGCATCCGTCTATTGATCGTCTTTCAATTAGCTAAGTGGCTCTCATTCAGTTTTTTATTCAACATTATTTCATCTTTACTCTTTTTATTTTCTTCTTTGATTCTGTCCTATTTTTATATCATTATTATTACGCTTATTGTTCACTTATTTTCTAATATTTTATGTTTTTCTATCTATGTTGAATGTTGTCGTTTGCAGTCACAATTCCGGTTAATATTTTCCATTTTCTATTTAATCATTTCATTGTAAAAATGGCAAATTAATATAATTTTATTTTTTTTTTTAATATTAAATGACGTAAAATTCTTTAACTTTTGTAAGTTTTTAACATGAGGAAATTTATATAATTTTTAACGCAAATTATTTTGCTACTTGTGTATGCCCAGCAGATAAAAAAAAAAATGTTATTTCATTTATTTGTATAGAAATTAATGTTTGAGTGATTTTAGTAGTTTAAAAGCTGATTCTACTTACGTTATACGAGCAAAAAATAAAAACACATAAGTGCTGAACAGTATTATTATCTTTTCTTAAATGAATTACAAATTAGTAAAATGAATAAATAAAATAATTAATTATGCGTATGCTAAACTGTTAGAAAAACTATGCAACAACATTACAAAATTGTTAAAATAACAGAATTTTTTGTTATCAGTAGAGTTTTTTTTAATTAAAATAAATAGCCAAAACCACCTATTAATTAATAATTCCAGTAAATAAAATATTCTCTACTCTGTGTATTTGTTACTCTAGTTGCAATATGAAAAATAAATACTGTTTTTAGCTCGATTTATTATTATTTTCTTTTCACAATTTATTAATTATTTTTTTTCGCTAAAACATAAATAAAAGTGTCATATTTCTATTATTATTATTATTAATAATAATAATGATATTTATTTTTTATTAGAATTTTTTAAATGGTTTTCGCTATATTTTTTATTAATGATAAATAAATAAATAATGAAACAACGATCGTTTATTTATTATATTATTAATAAATTATAGTTTGCTGGCTTGTGCTCTTGTTAAAATTGTGTTTCTTTTTATTTATCAATTATTATTATTAAATAATAATTAAGTGTTAATTTTTTATTTTCTATTTAAAAACTAAAAAAGCAGAAATAAACGTTAAATGATAAAACGATCAATACGTTAAAGACGTTTCATCAGTTGTGTCATTATTTTTTAATTAATTAAAATTTTTCATTTCTCTGTCTGTGGTTTCTGGTCAAATCAATTAAATTAAATATCAAGCAAAGAAAGAAAAAAACAAAAATTTAATTGTTATTTGACGTAATAGTTATTTGTGAAATTGTGAAAAAAAAAAATAAGGCAAAAAATAAACGCAAAACGATAAGAAAAAAATTAATTAAAAATCACAAAATGCAGTTGCGTTCATTACTTGAAGAAAAAATGGCATCAACGTCGTCATCAACATTAGAATTAAAAACAAATAATAAAAATGATGATAGTTTAAGTATAAAATCAATTGGATCATTATCAACAACATCATCCGAGTCGTCAGCAATTTCTGAGTCACCATCTGAAATGGAGACATTTTCTGATTTTATGGCATTTACTGAATGCGATGCGACATTAGTTGATGATCCAACAACACAAAATAAACCAAAAAATGAAGCTGAAATGATGTTTAATCAAGTTATGGATGTATTACGTATTGAACAGGAGGTTTGTTTTTATCTATAATATTTCAAATTTTATTAATACATATTCGAGTATATATATATGTACATAAATATTTTTAATAACAAAAAACCCATCATAACCAGGAAATATTGTTTATGGCTTTACAGTTTATGCGATTGTTTATTTACTCGTAACACGTTATTTATAATTTCGCAAAAAGTTATTAACTAAAACCAATAAAAAAAAAAAAAAATACGCCAAATATAATATATTTAATCTAATTAAAGGTTACTTTTATAGCATAACCTTGTATTTTAGTAGTAACAGCAACAAATATTATCTACCTGTCGGTAATTTGATTCCAATTTCAATTTAATAGCATTATTGTGAATCAATTTTCTTTCTACTCGCGCATATAGTACTTTTCTTTCGTGTTTTATTTTAATCTCAAAAAAAATATAAATTGTGATTTTAGTTTTTTATTATTTCGTTTATATGGTCAAGTTTTTATGTTGTGTCCATATTTCTTTATGTTAAATAAAATCATATAAAACAATCATAAAAACCACGATTAAACCATTGCAAATGTTTATAAAATGTTAAAATAAAATATTAGTTTGTTTATTCGTTTTTATTTATTTATTTTTTATTCTTTAATGGTGGCTGTTTGCTGTTGTTAGTACTGTTGCTGGTGGTTTGATTTTAATTCTATAATAAATGATAATGACGACTGATATACATGTATATACAAAAGCCGGCATTAAATCTTTGTCTATTCGGTTGTAACATATCTGATTACATCTGCCACTCGATAACCCTTTTATGTTTTTAATACCAAAAATCATTTCATAAAATAACATCAAAAACATCATAATATTGCGTAACCTTTAAACCAAAATGTCTATGTATATACTGTAGTTGTTTTTCGGTTTATACAGGATTTTATTTGTTTGTTTTTTATACTTTAGAGTGAATAACCAGTTTTCTTTAAATAATTATTTGTTATGTTTTGCTAATGTAAAGGAAATATACGTCAAGGAAATGTTCTTAAGTTCAAATAATGTATATGAAACGAAATATTGTAGAAGACAAAGAATTTGCACAAAACACTGTGCAAGTTTTATTTTTTTTTTTAATAAAACTTTCAAGTCAGTACTTGGTGCTAAATAGTCTAGAAACACTGTGCAAGACTTTAGACAAAACACTGTACCAAGACTCTACACAAGTAACCTTAGGCAAAGTAAATTATATAAAAAGTAATTTTCTCTCCTCTAGTATATAGTAACAATTATTTGATTAGCACAATTACAAAAATTCAATAAAAAAACTATTTTACGATTATTTTATTAATGTTTAGCTTCATTTTTTTTCTTCCAAAAGGAAGCAAATAGAATCAAAACAAAAGAATAAACTTCCCATAATTTTCTCAAAAAGTTTTTTAATCAAATTTCTATGTATGATTTGGGTAATTTGTTACGATTTTTTGGTTTTTATATTATATAGTTTCAATCCTTGAACTTTGATAATAAAAGAATTCTTTTCAGTAATTATTTAGTAATAAAAATGTTTTATATATATATTTTTTTTGTTTTATGCTTTAAGAGTTTATTGAACGATTATTATTGATTAAAATATTTAAATAAAAAATATCACAATGTATGTGGCTGTTATATTATTGTAATTGGATAAAGAGAAAATTACTTCCTTTATTATTTTTAACTGATCAAATATGATTTTTTTCGCAGACAAGTTTTATATTTTAATTATTAATAAGTCTATTTTTGACTTTAACATTTATGTGTTTTCTTTAATTAATCAAATTTTACTTAAGTATGGTTTCCCGATATATTTTTCAAAACAAACAAATCGAGAAAATTGCCACATAATAACTAAATCTATTTTTAAAATGTTAAAATGTTTTCATAATAAAAAAGTAATTAAACATTTAATCATTCCGCATCGTAAACGTCTCTAATGATTAGCAACGTTTTCTTCTCGCTACAACATTATCATCCTAACACTTTATTTAACATAATAATTATTTAAACTCATAAAAAATGTTTAAAAGCTTAACAATGCATAATTTCTGACACATAACAAAAAAAAAAGAAATAATAAAATGGTCATTAAAAACCGTAGAATAATCATTGATAAAGCGTTAATTAAATTTAATCTAAAAACTATGCGATGATAAAAATAAAAATGAAAAAAATCCCTCCAATTCTATAAAAATGAAAATTAAATTTAATTAAACTTATAATCAACAGCAACAACGAAAAAAAAAAAGGCAATTAAAATGACAAAAAAAAAAAAAAACGAAAAGAAAATTATATTATCAGGGGAATATAAAAGGATGTATTCATCTCAACATATAGAATAGAGTATGCCGGTTAATATTGTGAATAATGTGGCTTCACAAGATGAATAAAAAGTAAAGACGAAAAGAACTATTTCTCTCTTGCATAATTATCCAAGGTTAAAACCATGATATTTATTTAATTGAAAATTAAAGAAAAAAACAGATGTAAAAAAAAAATAATAATAAAATAATAATTAACTCCTGCTCCTCGACATTTATTTTTCTGTCGTTTTATCTATGGAGAAATCAACGATTTTTCTTTTCATTTTTACGTTTTATTATCATTTAAAAAATATATATATATATATAATTCTTTAGTCTTCATTTCAGCGTCGTCTTCTTTTAATTTAATTTGTTTAAGTTAAAAGCAGATGAACGCATCTTTTTATTATTATTATTATATTTCTGTTAGCCTTTTTATTTCTACTCTTCATGTTTTTTTTTGCGATTTTAATTATCTGATAAGAGTACATTATTGTTGTTGGTTTTTTTTTTTTCATTTTTACTACATAATGCTTCATGCATTTGTGAAAATACATAAAAAAAATAAAGTGGTATATGAAAAGGGTACTATTGGGTGGGATACACAGTACCTTGTGATAACGGTGGTAGCATTGGTAAAACACATAATCATCATTACTTCGTTTATGTAATTTTTGTTTTATAATTTTAAAAATTTCTTTGTTCCTTTGTTTTTTGTTCAAGCATTTAAATAAACAAAACAAAGCAAAAAAAAAAAAAATAGTAGAATATTTATTTAACTCTTGAAGAATCATTTTTCAACAGAATTTTCTAATGATTTGGGTCATTTTTTTTTGTTTTTTCTTTTAATTTCCTTAATGAATAAATAGAAATTTTGTTTAACCGAAGGAACTTGCCTTAACTCGTTATCAGTAGTTGGTATATCTGTAGATTCTAAAGTCTGTAAATAGTAACTATAAGCTGTTATTAGATATTTTAGTGAAATTATTCTACATATCAGTCAACCAGCCAGCCACTGGTACACAAAATTTTTTCTTCAACATAATATTTGTTTTCTTATTTAATTTATGTTGTTCTTATTGTTTGCTCATTTTTAATATTTTTTTTGTTTTTCATTTCTTTTCAAACTACCATCATCTGTGTTTAATTTTTCCAGACAACAACAACAACAAAAGAAAAAAACGTCTGACAAACAGACGCGATGACGCGTAAAGCCTTTTATCATCGTTACTTGCTTAGAATAAAAACAAAAAACATATAAAATGTTGTTCGTTTTTCTTCCTGTTCATTTTTTTTTTTTTTTTGTATTTTCTTTTCTCCATCAATTACACGTTTTTCTTAATGTTATTTATTTATTTTTTTGTCTTACTCGTTATATAATTATTTATTATCTTTAAAGAAAATTATGCCTTTTTTTATCTTTTAATTATGAAAGTATTGAGTGTAATGTGGAACGATGCCTGAGAGAAGAAGGAAACGACAGAAACCAAGTGAAAAATTTAAACAACAATGTCCAAAATCTCATTAGCCGATTATTTTCGTTTCCTTTTTTTTTATTATTATTCTCTTCTTTTTTAATTAAAAAATAAATATTTTTTCACATGGATAGAACCAAACAAACATTAATTTCTTTTTAAAAATTAAATGCATTTTTCCATTTTCTTTTTATTAAAAAAAAAAAATATATATTTCTTTGAACATTTGTGTCTAAGAAATGTAATAAAAAAAAACACATGCTTAAGACATTAGTCACGCGAGTTATATACAAAAATAAATTAATAAAATCATGTTTTAAGTAAAATAGTGGGCTGACAATGTGTTTGTAAATTTTTAAATAAAACATAGAGAGCAAACTGCAATTCGTAAAGCATAAAATTTTAATTAAAATACTAGAATTTTTGTGTTATCAACGAAATATGGTATTCTTTTGATAAAAAAATATAAATTTTATTATTTAAATCAAATGTGGAATTACAATCAATATTTATTGTTTTTAAAAAAAATTGTTTGGCTTATTATCGACACAAATACTTTATTCGTTAAAGATTGACAAAATTATTTATGCAAGCATTATTTAAGCCAGATATATCTTTGTTACTTTGCTGACAAAAATCACACGATAACAACAAGTAATAATTACTTTGCGTTTTGTTTTCTGCACGAGTAATTAGTGGATAATGTTTATTTCAATAATAAAAAATAGTAACGTAAATACGAACTCTAATAACCTAAACGCAACTATTAACAAGAGAAGAAACTTTAAGCGAAAACACTTCTATATAAAAACAAAGCAAAACAGCTTAAAGTAAATTAAATTCCCACGTTTAGCCCACCAAAAATGTCAATGTCATAAAATAATCCGTTTATTTGTTGTCATTTCTGTAATTTATTTAAATGTAACTTAATTTGTTAGTCATATTTTACATGTTTTCTTACCAAACCGAAACAAGAAGAAAAATCCCACTTTAAAGTGTCACAACAAGCAAATAATAATAATATTATGACTTAACTCATGAAAAGAAAAACAAAAATGGCAACGAATTTAAATAAACAAAAGAGTGTAATTCATGCAAAATTCTAGAATTATTTGTGTTTTGTTTTTTTATTTTAATGCTTTTAATACATACTAGTCAAAGTAGCTGGTACTAAGCTGTTGTTTTATTAAATTGTTGTGAATAAAACGCGTTTCTGTGCTGTACACACTGTACTTAGTATAAATTCCATAACCGCGTTAAACACATGTTATTCATTTTATGATTTTTTCTTTAATATTAAAGTTTTCAAAATTTTTTAATAAAAATAAATACAAAAGAAAAAAAAAACTTCAAGTGAATCATCATCAACATTATAATAATAATTTCTCTGTGTTGCTGATAATTTTATTTTAGTTTTTTGTCATCATAACAGATTTCTGTTGTTTAAACCACGCGAAAATCCCTCATAATTTTTTAATATTTGTTTTTTCTATTAATTTCATTTTATTAATTCTTTTTTCATCTTTCTTTCAACAAAAAAAAAAAAAATAAGCACAAAACGTGCATCTATTTATAAAATATTATTACATACTGTGTAATAGTATATATATTATTATTATTATAATAATAATTTAATATATCTGTCTGTTAAAACAATTATAATCCACATTTATGATTATTAAGAGAGAAAAAAAAGAAATTTCATTTATTAATAATTATGTGAGGATTTTCTGTTATGAAATTTCTGCTACTTTTTAGTAACAGTTTTTATTTAATTTAATTTTATTTTATTTTATTATATTGATTTATCAAAGAGTTTTGTTTTATTTCTTTCTTTTTTTTTATGTTAATCCATTTATATGCAAGCCTTTTGGTTATTTAAGCTGATATATGTAAAGTAGAAGAGACATTTTACTGATTAAATACTTTACTATTGAAATGAATTCAATCTATGCTGTATTATTTATTAAATAGATTGTATTGTTGAGTTTGTTATTTTATTTTAGAATAACAATAAGTGGGTTTTCTATAGTAATCCGGAAAGATATATTCTAGTTGTATGTTTTTTACCTATTTGCGGACAGAGTTTTTAAGCGATACGCAAGGTACAAAAGTTTAGTACAGCTCGTTTGTCATATATTTTGAGAATCTTCATTGATTTTTAACAATGAAGGAGTATGAGATAGTCGTTTGGTAGCAAATATTAAACTAATAAAATATTTCTCTATACACAGTAAATCTATAAAACATAAACTCCAACACAGTTCATAGACTGGGTGTAACAAATTTTAAGTCTTTAAAAAGCCTCTATAAAATTCTTTATGAATTTACAGTCAATTTATTGACTATTTATTACCAATAATCATTAAAATCATCTCAACTCTTTAATTTGTTTGAACAAAAAAAAAATAGAAGAAATGTAAATAAAATTCATCATCGAAAATAAACACCATCTGCGTTTAAATAAATTGAGTTCTATAAACTTTATTCCTTTATTCCGAATTGGTGGTGTGGTACCAGTGGCAGAGTAATTTTACTTTACTTAAAAATTTAACATATTTATTTGACTAATTTATTGAGCTTTTACGAAACCACAACAGATGGGCGCTTAAATTTTTTATTTTTTTAATTTAAAATAATTCATAACCGGAAATCACTAAATGTTTTATTATTACTGTGGTTATAGAATTTTTAGAGTAAGAATTTTAGTTTTTTCTACTTTATTTGAAAGTAATTTTACTAGTTTTTTACACCCAAAAAATATTTTATAATAAAGAAGAAAAATAATAATAATAACTTTTTAATGATTTATTTAAATTTTAATAAAATAAAAGCATATTAATGTAATAAAAAAATTAATTAAAATAACAAATAACTATAGGAACACTTGAGACGATTTTATTTTTTTCAGTTTTCTTATTTGTATTTGCATTAAACCGCCTTAAGCGCCTCGTTTTTGTATATTTTTTTTTTTCATCTTTAATTATCGTGATGATGAAATGTAAATAAATATTAATGCGTCTATTGACATTGTTTTAATTAAATTAATTTATTTAACAGTTATTATTTACCGGCGTTTTATTTTTTTTTGTGAAATTATTATTAAAGAAGAAAAATATTTTGCACAAAACACTGGTTGGCAGCTTCACTTATCACCGAATATTAAGATTTTGTCAACGGAATTTTTTGGTATATCTAATGCTAAGCACTGACTAAAATATAAGGAAGTAAAAGAAAAATTAAAAACATTTTTTAATTCCCAAGAAAGTAATTTAGTAACTAGCAACGAAAAATAAATAAGAAAAGGTATTTTCTTCGCTGGTAAACAAGCACGAGGCGAAATAAATAGTAGAAAACAAAGTAGTTTCCATCCGCTAATAAAGATAAATGCAGATAAAAGTGTAACAAAAGCAAAGAAAATGAAAATCGGCTAGATTGTGGGGGTGGTTGTTGTATAAAAAAAAAATAAAACTTTTACCATGATACAAGTAAATTAGCATGTGTTTAAGTCAGTTGTTGTTTTGTTTGGGGTGGATTTTTTTTTGCTGCTGCTGCTGGTGTTTACTTTTATTTATTTTTTTAAAAAAAGCTCTCTAATGGCATGCTTTTACAGGGTTTGATAATGTGACAAAAATGTGCTAAAGAAAGATTATCAATTGGGGAAACATTGATTGTATAAAGTTTTCTAGCAGCTATCTTTTGTTTAACATTTTTTTTTCCTTGCTTCTTTCATTGTTAATAAACATAAAAATGATAACATTACCACCAATTGCAGTTTAGGTTACTGAAAAATATTCAAATTAACATAATTTAGTGTTAATGTTATTAGTTTTTTTTGCTGTTACTACTACAACTACTGCTGTTTTCTTGTTATGATTTGGCGACTTCGTTACAGATTATTACATTTTGAGAGAATTCACATTCATTCGGCAGCTCTTTTCTTTTGTTCTTTACACTTATTGTATTATTTACTGAATTGACATTGGAAGTATTATTTACACTTGGGATATTTTCCTATATGTATTATTTTTATAATTTTTAATGCTGTCTATGAACATCAGCTATATTCTTCAGTGAATTGCGCTACCCGCTGTATGGCATAAGCTTCCCAAAGAAAAAAAAATGTTTTTATTAAATTAATCAATAAAATCAAAATGATAAATCTATATGTATATGCCTTAATCAATGTAAAATTAAATATGGTAATTTGTTTAAGCATCGTTCGCATAGCATGGCAGTGTGTAGTAAAAGTGGAAAACAACATAGTATGTAATTCCATTTTCATTGCATCACTGTCAGCAAGCAATCTCGTACAAATCAAGATTATTTTTTAAAATTAATTTAAATCCGACTTTATTATTATTATTATTATTTTTATTTTAATCAATATATATTTTATAAAATGTATTAAAATCTTATCAATCTTCATCCTCCCACAACATTGTCTTTAGAGCGAGTTGTGTGTGTTTTATTTCTTGTTTTTTACTTGCCATTCTTGTGAACATGTTTTTGCTGTTTTAAAATAAATCCGATCGTTGGTTTTTCAGTTTTTTTTCTCTCTGTGTGTGTGTGTGTTTATTATTTGTGGATGGATTTGTCATTCCGATCCCTTTTCTTTGGTTCTATGTTTATTTTAGTTTATATTATTATTTTTTTGATACTCTTAACATGTTGAATTTTAAATGGCTGTGAATGTGAATGGGCTTAGAGTTTAGTTTGATATGTGATGAGCATTTTTTCGGTATTTATTGGTATTTCTTTCTTTAAAGCACATAAAAATCGATTGATTGATTTTGATGTTTGGATTTTAACAATGTTTTTTGATTTTATTTTTAGTTTTAAAAATATAAAAAATTATTTTTGTTTTTACGATTTCGTATTATATTATTACGTTTTTTTTTTTGTATTACATAAAATAACGATGCGCTTCGGTTCTCTTTGTTATCATTGGTATTTTCTGATAATAAATTGCTACGTTTTGCAGATTTATGCAATATATATTTTTTATTATTATTGCTGCTGCAATCATTAAATATTTATTGTGAGAATTGTTAAATATAAATATAAAAATATTACTATCTACAGTGTGTATCATCCAGCATTTGTGATAATTATTGTAAAAAGAGGATAAATAGGAACAAAATTATATTGCTTTGGTAAACAATTACTTTTTTATGTTAAATAAATCAATGTTGTTTTACTGCTTTTTAGATATACGATATATAGATTTATAATTGTGATATAATTCGTTAGGAATTAATCTTATGTTTATCCAAAAAACAAGTATTTGTAATGGATAAAAGTGTAATATTTGTTTTCTAGACATGTAAACGAAAAGGTGTCGTTTTACTATGTATTTAAACCGCTGCAAACATTTTTGTGTCACCTGATTTACCACAAAAATTATTTAATTACTTTCTTAAAAAGTTCTTTAGAATATCACCTTTGCTGTGTCTGCTTTTAGCGGTCACTAAAAATTCAATTCTTTAAGCATATCTAAAGGTAAACAAAACAAGGTAAAACTAGTGGGTTTTATTCAAAATTCTTCTATTTATATTAATTTAATAACAAACAATAAAATTACACAATTGAGGAACAACAAATTTTTGGTCTAACAATTGGATTAAAATTGTTATGTTAATGTTCGTTTGTTTGTGTCAACAAAATCCTTTAGTTAGATCCCTTGCCTTGTATTAATTGTGTGATGAATAAAAAAAGGAGAGATTTTTGTTTTTTCACTTTCCGGTTGTATAACTTTCAGTTTTAATGAAATGAGTGGATAGAAGACTGATTCGTTCGTTAACCCGATTTTATTTTTATCATTTGTGCGTTTCCGTTTGTTTGGATTTAGGTAAAATAATGTTGCAAAAAAAAAATAATGCGAAGAAGAAAGCTGCTTTATTAGTAAAGGAATTATTTTTTTTCATTTTAAGCAAATAATGTTTGTGTGTTTTGGGATAAATCTATACAGAGAGCAGTTTGTATTCTTCTTTCTATTTTTTTTTTTGTAGTGTAAATTCGTTTACGAGGAAAACAAACAAAATGACATTTGGGATTATTGTTATTTACGTAAATGTTATATAAATGGTGAAAGGACGGCTATACCCGATTCTTTATTACTTTTTTTTTTTATTTTTAACTCGCGCTAGAACCTTTTTTTTTTTTCGCTGTACACACAAATTAAGATTTTTATTGAATATTTATTTTTATTATTCTCACTTTTTAAACAATATTCTTCTGTTTTTATCATAAATTTTATTATTAATAATTTCAATGATTTATGCTTGATTATTTTTCATGGTTTTTTTTTTTTTTTTTGATTTTTATTTAACAATAATTTTTCGGTCGATTTAATTTTATTCATTTTTGGAATTTTTATATAGAATTTTTCCCTTTTATGTATTTATTATTATTATTATACTTTTTATTATTAAAAAAAAATTTATTAAATGCATTTAACATCCGGTTGATTTTCTATAATTATAATAAGCAGACAATAATAATAATAATAATAATAATAATAATAATAATAATAATAATAATAATAATAATAATAATAATACGTTCAAAAGAGAATATATTGAATTAAAATAAATAAAATAAAAATCTGCTGACATGTTTTATTGTAACGCTAAACACTTTAGTTTTTTTTAATGTAATTTAATTAATTTAAACATTATTTAATTGAATTTTATATTCTTTTTTTGGTTATTTATAAATTTATATTAATCCTTTGCTTTGCATAATTTTTATATAAATAAATAATGAGTCAATGGTTTTTGCAGTTTGTTTGTTTGTTAAAAGAAATGAATTTATTTCTATTTCCTGTAAAACACTATTAGTTATTTACTTTATAAATTATTTAATTTTTATATATAAAATTACTGAAATTAAATTCTATTATATCCATTCCTTTAAGACGTAATTTCGTTAATATTTAAAATAGATTTATTCACTTGCTATTTATACAAAATTTAAAACCATGTTTAAAAATACCTATTATATAAATGCGTATAAAAAAGGTAATGAACGATGAGCTGTAAAATTTTTGCTAAAAATGTATTAAAAGCATTTTATAAAACTAAGCACTATTAAAATTATGTCTCAACAGAATTTAATGCATAATAAACCATGATGTACAGTAGTATAAACCGTCCGCATAGTATTAGATAATATATTTCTACAATGTTATGTTTAAATCAATAGACAATAAAGGTTACGATAAAAATGTAATAAAATTATTTAATTTTTAAATAATAATGAATTTTTTATAAAATCCGCCAAAATTTATGCAACCATATTTTCATAAGTGAATTCTATTCTTTTCATTTTTTGACACTTTGTCATTGAATGAATTTTTCCATTTAAAATCGACTTTTCTATTCAATATTTTTTAATATAAAACCATAAGAAAAATATTATTATTATTATTATTTTGTATTTCTACAAATCAACTAAGTTAAAAGTTTAAATAACTTATTTTCATTTTTCTATGTTCTCTGTTATTATAAAAGCCTAGAAAAAATACTGTTGGTTTCATTCAACCCCTTGATAAATAAATTTACTTTTTCTCTGAATATTAATATTAAACATTTAAAGAATTTTTATTTTTATTTTTTAAATAAAAGTTACAAACTCTTAATCGAACCTTTTTTATTTACAATTTTTTTTTTGCTTGTTGGCATATTTTTGAATAAAAACGAAAATGTCAAACTGTCAAAAAAATTTGTTCTATTTGGCCAGTTGGTGCCTTAAAAGAAATTAACTTTATGAATCTCTCATGAGATATTAGCACTTTTTTTTTTTTGCCTAATGCAAAAATATTAAAATGTTTAAAGAAAAAATAGGAAATTATATAGTAAACTTAAATAGATGAAGGACTCTAATGTTCATAAAAAAAATAAAAGTAGACACAGTAATTCTTATTTATTGAACAGCACGTCAGGGAGTTGGACAACATTTTTATCGTTTAAAAAAAAAAAAGAAGAAGAAATTATAAGCATTTCTGCACACTTAAAACTTTGTTGAGTTTATTTTATTTATATAGAAAAACAGAAGAAGAAAAATTAACAAAATTGAATTTAAAAACAGAAATTATTATGTACCTTTTTTTTGTATGAACAAAAACCAATAACATTAGCCTAGTATTAATTTCTGTACTTAAGCTAATAATACTTAATTCAAGGTATTGTCTATTAGTTAAAATAAAAATAGAAAAATGTAATAAAATACGTAAAAGATCAGCAGAGAAATCAGTAACTAAGTTAGTATTTAACCTTTAACTACTTAACCCTGTATGTATTGACTTTTTGCTTGGGTTTGGTTTTTTCACAACAAAAAAATAAATAAAAATAATAATAATAATAATAAATAAAATTAATGGAGATATCCTTACCTTAACCTAATTGAAAGGAAATTGATGGAAATGTATTAATATTTTTTTCTGTAAAAATAAAATCCTTTTACTCAAAGTAAGAACAATATTTAAATTTTCTTTTTCTTTTTTGTTGAAAATGAAGTGGATTTTATTGTGATTTTTCTATTGATTTTTTTTTTAATGCAATACACTTATATAGAGATGTAATCATCGACAATCTCTACAATAGCATAAATAAGGATAAGGTTAAAAAATATAAAATTTAATCAATAACAAAATGTATTAAACTAAGCATCCTACATATGAATATACATATTATCCCCTTACCACCAACACCATTTACATGAATGTTATTAATTTTTTAGTTAAATTATAGTCAGCAGTAGCTTAGTAAATTATTTTAATTAATAATTTCTTATGAATATGAATAAAATTATGATTAAAAATACAAAAAGAAAAAAACTATTTATTATTATTATTGCTGTAACGTTAAATATGCTGTCTTTGGTAGCGTTATTTGCTTTAATATTTCGTTTATTATAAATGATATTTCAGTATAACACGATTCACTTGTACATGAGTCAATAAATTTACCTTAAGGCGCTAATCAGTAATTTTAATCTTTAATATTATATTTACGTTTTATATTATGTTGTTACGACATGTTTTTAGCATTTATTCTTTATGAATATTTTCTTTGTTTTAAAATAAAGCATAGAAACAACGTCTCTTATTTCCCAGTTTTTATAATCAATTTTACAGTGATTTTAAAAGCATTACTCTGTCTTTTGATTAAGAAAAAGATTTTTATTATTATTATTATTATAAAATAGTTGATGCATCAAAGATAGATTTATAATTATATAAATTTTACTTCTCTACTGTATACAGTTTAAATACTGTATAAATGTTGATTTCTTCATAAATTCTCCTACAAAAATCAATAAATTATTTATTAAACTTTAGCCTTTCATTTTATTTAGTATATTATTTTAAATTCTGATTATTTATTAAATCCAATAATAATAAAAAAAACTTTCAGCTTCTTAAATAGTAATGAAAAAATAAAAAAAATTATAATAATAATCAAAGAAACAGTGCTAACATTGTATTTAGCAAACGAACCGTACTGTTCCCATTTAGATTTATTTAAATAAAAATAATAAAATTGCAGAATTTAAATTAAAAAAAAAAAAAAACAGCAAATATAGGGTGTTGTTTATTTAGTTTTTATTTACTAATAATAATAATAATTTTTTTCTAAATTTTGCATTTGTTTATAGAAAATGCGTCAATTCCAAAAGACTTTAGAGGATTTAAGTTCACGTGTTGCCTCTGCAGAAACATTAACATCATCATGGCAGACACCGACCAGCAGCTCCGAGGCATCCGAACAAATGCAACATTTACAAAGATTAAGAGATAAAATGACAACAGCTGGTGCATTACTTGATGATTGCAATGAACAACAAGGGTGAGTTGATGTTTTACTCTAGATTTCTATTATTTATTTGATGATTTCAATAGAAATTTTCTAGAAGAATCATATTTCTCTTATATTTTCATTTATATAAAGTTGAAATGATATAAGAAAAATCAATTTAATGTTTATTTGTTTAATAGTTTCTTTACAGCAAATCATGTTCTTGTGCCAAATCAATGTTTGGCAAAATTAGAAGATTTGAATACAAGGTAATGCATAATTTAAACGTTTATATACATAGTGGTAATGGTTAATGCGATAACAAATTAAATGCTAGATTTAGTAAAATCCGTAAATAATTATTTTAATTAATTTATTTATTTTAATTGTTTAGAATGAAATTATTACAAATTGCGATGGATGAACGACAAAAAATATTAATGAGTGTAAGTGGTAATCATCAAATGGGTATTGGTGGTAATGGTATAAATACAGATGGTAATCGTAATGCAACCGGTTTGAATTCGAGTGGCACAATCGGTCCATTACCGAATTTGGGTGCTAGTGTTAAATCACCATGGGAAAGGGCAACCACACCAGCGAATGTGCCTTACTACATTGAGTATGTTATCTTAATTATATATCTAATAATTAATTAAAGTTGTTAACTAAATATAAATTTATTTTATTAATTAAGTCATGAGCGTGAGACAACACACTGGGATCATCCAGAAATGATTGAATTAATGAAATCATTGGCGGAATTAAATGAAGTACGATTTTCAGCGTATCGTACAGCACTTAAATTACGTGCAGTGCAAAAACGATTAGGTAAGTTATTTTGGCTTAATTTTGTTTTTTTTGTTTTTAGCTTTTTTAATATTAAAAAATAAAAAATAACTTTCTTTTCGATAGCCCTCGATCGTATATCAATGAATATTGCTATTGACTCGTTTGATCGTCATGGTTTACGTGCACAAAACGATAAACTAATTGATATACCAGACATGACAACCGTTTTACATTCATTATATGTAACAATTGATCAAATTGATTTACCATTATTACTTGATTTAGCTATAAATTGGATATTAAATGTTTATGATTCGCAAAGAACTGGTCAAATACGTGTGCTTAGCTTTAAGGTATGTAGAAATTAAATCGATACAAAATTAATATATTATTTTTTACGACCTTTTCTTACTTTCTGTTTTTATTACATTTTATGATTCTAGGTCGGTTTAATATTGTTATGCAGAGGACATTTAGAGGAGAAATATCGTTATTTGTTCCGTTTGATTGCGGATCCCGAACGTAAAGTTGATCAAAGGAAATTAGGTTTACTGTTGCACGACTGTATACAAGTGCCACGGCAATTAGGCGAGGTGGCAGCATTTGGTGGCTCAAATATTGAACCATCTGTTCGGTCGTGCTTGGAACGTGCTGGCATATCACAAAATAGTCAAACAAATGAAAATCAAGAGATATCAATTGAGGCACAACACTTTCTCGGTTGGTTACAACACGAGCCACAAAGTCTCGTATGGTTGCCAGTATTACATAGGCTGGCCGCCGCCGAGGCTGCAAAACATCAAGCAAAATGTAATATTTGCAAAGAATATCCAATTGTCGGTTTCCGCTATCGTTGTCTAAAGTGTTTCAATTTTGATATGTGCCAGAAATGTTTCTTCCTTGGTCGCAATGCCAAAAATCACAAACTTAGTCATCCAATGCATGAATATTGTACTACGGTAGGAAATTTTATTATTTTTATTATTGTTTTTTCTCTTTGTATCAATTTTATCTACTTTTATTTTAACGAAATGGTTTTTTTATTTATATATAAATAGACAACATCAACAGAAGATGTACGTGACTTTACTCGTGCACTAAGGAATAAATTTAAAAGCCGTAAATACTTTAAAAAGCATCCACGTGTTGGTTATTTACCCGTACAAAGTGTTCTTGAAGGTAATTCAATTATATAAATTTTCTTTTTCTTTAATTTAAATTTTATTAATAAAAAAATTCTATTCCAGGTGATGCTTTAGAGAGCCCAGCGCCTAGTCCTCAGCATACAACGCACACGTTGCAAAACGATATGCATTCACGTTTGGAAATGTATGCATCGCGATTAGCACAGGTTGAATATGGTACACGTAGTAATTCAACACCGGACAGTGATGATGAACATCAGTTAATAGCACAATATTGTCAATCGTTACCAAATAATGGACCAAAATCACCAGTTCAAGTTATGGCAGCCGTTGATGCTGAACAACGTGAAGAATTAGAGGCAATAATACGAGACTTAGAGGAGGAAAATGCCTCTTTACAGGCTGAATACGAACGTTTGCGTTCTAAGCAGACCCCATCCACAACGCCAGACGAATCCCAAAATCAATCGATGACAACACCGCCTGGACAAGATATGATGGCTGAGGCTAAATTATTGCGACAGCACAAGGGCCGACTGGAAGCTAGAATGCAAATACTTGAGGACCATAATAGGCAACTAGAAGCCCAATTACAACGACTTAGACAGTTATTAGACGAACCAAATGTATCGAAAGCATCGACATTGCAAACACGATCAGTAACCGCGTCACAACTAAATACAGAATCCCCAGCACGGATGCAGCAGAATGGCCATTATGAGCAGAACTCAAGTGAGTATAAACGTTTTTATTTATATCTTGACTAATCCAATGGTAGTGGTGATGGGGGTGGTAATTGTTAATCATAAAATTATCATAAATTATCATTAGATGGGAGCACAATACAATCAGAAATGGGTGGTCTTAGTTCGGCTATGACTGGCTCAGCATCTATAACAAATAGTATGATGTCGATTAGTTGTGGTGGCGGTGGAGCTCCTGGCTCTGGTAATTTTTATAATTCCAATAATATGAATATTGTAAATGTCATTGGTGGCGGTGGTTATCATGAAAATATTTTAGGTGGTGGTGGTTTACCTGCTGGTGCGATGGCCGGTCCAAATGATGGACGTCCACCTCCTCCACCTCATACTAGTTTACTTCATATGGCTGGTAATTCACATTTCACTTTCTAAACATTTGTTTTTTATTTTAATTTTATTAATTTAATTAATGTGCTTTAATCTTTACTAACACAGATTAAATTATGTACATATATATTAATATTTTTGTGTTATTGCTAATAATTAATATTTTCTTTTATCTAAAATTGCTTTCAATAATAAAATAATAAAAATCGCTATATAATAGGACGGATGTAATTTTAATTAAGGTAAAGATAAAAATAATTAAAATTGCATTTATTGTAATAATTGCTGTATACATTTTGGCGTTTTTATAAATTATTTTGTTACATTAATAATATTTTCTTATTATTTTAGGTGATTTAGGACGTGCCGTTGAGGAATTAGTTACTGTTATTACTGAACAAGAAATTGAACAAAATGGTAATATAACTATACACCATGAACCAGAAAAATAATTTCAAAAAATATGACAAGAATTGATGAATCTGGTGATTCAATTCAGTAAGAAAAAAAAAAATAATAAAATGATAATCATTTATTTATTTCTTAAACAAATATATATATTAATAATAATAATATAATAATATGAATACATTATAATAATGAATGATATTAAAGCTTATTTTATAAGATTACTTAATATTATTTAATTAATTTTTATGATTAAGAAGAAAATTAATAAAAATATTATTATTAAGATGAGAGACGTCATTAGAGAATGTCTAAAAATTATCAATAAATAAATCAACCCTAATGGAACCAATGTTATTAATATATATATATATATAAATATAAATATAATATTTAACTGATCTAAAAGAAAACCTATTAATTAATTAAAAGTAAAACATTTAGAAGGAAAAATATTATTATTAAATAATAATATACAAGAAAAAAAAAGTGTTAATGAAATAAGAAAATAAAAACATATTATTAATTAAAGATTTAGATTATACAAATTTAAAATAAAGAAAAATTAAAAATACAATATCATCGAAAGTAAAGAATTTAATTAAGAAATTAATTAATTAATTAAAATAATTAAAGTAACAATTTATTAATGTGAAAATTCTTTTATGCAAAACTATCGCCATCTCTTATCAAACTAGAAACAATAAACAATTTTATATATATCCATAGCAAAGAGACATTTTATATCAATCAGATTTTTATATCTACTTTTATCTTTTTTGTACCAATTTATGCTTTTATGTAAGTAATTATGATTTTATTTAATTTAATTAACGAAATATATAAAAAAAAAATTTATTTTTTATCATTTTTTAATTTGTTTTATTTTTTTTTTTTTTTGGTTATGTGGTTTAAGTAATATTTTAAGTCATTACTGTAAGTAAATTGATTTAATAAATTAATTAACCACATAATTAGCTAACGAAAAAAAATAATTAAGTTTAAATTAAACTTATTTATAATAACTTTTATTATATATCATATAACAAAAAAATAATAATAATAAACTTAAACATATCTGTCTTAATCATGTCATTTAAAAACGAATAATACTAATAAACAAAATCAAACATAATTTATACTAAAATAAAAAATTAACTAAATCTTAGATAAAAGAAAAATTAATCATTTTTTTTTTTTGAAAAAGAAAATAACTTAACATAATCATTAATTAATTAATTAATTAACATAAAACTAACGAAACTTTATCATCATCATTATTACATAAATAAAATAAAATCTTAACTTAAATTTAATAAAAATTGTAGAATTTAACATATCGACATATTTAATCATATTTAAAATTAATTAAAAGCATAAACAAAAAATTACTATTATTATTACAAAAAAAGAGAGGAATAATAACATTAATTAAAGATAAAATAAACTTTATTAAGTTACATATATATAATTAAACGAAATTATCATTTTTAATATTTACTTTAAAGTTAAACTTTACTTTACTTTTCTGTTGGAAAATAACTAAAACGCGCTTAATTATATTATAATATAATATTATTATTTTGTTAATTATTTATAATTTTAATATGTTTTCTACGGTTTTTTTTTTTTAAAGTATCTTTGAGTGACATTTAATTAATTCATCATTATTATCATGGATTTGTCACAAATTAATCTAATTTCTGTTCAAATTGTTTTATTAATTAATTAATAATATTAATTGAGCTATTATGTAAATTATAATAAAGAAAATAATTAAATACTAATAATTAAAATAATATTAAATAATAAAAAAGGAAATAAATAAATAAAATTAAAAGAAAATTTAAAAAATATGTATTTAGTAAATTGTAATGATTTTTATGCTAACATTTACTATGCTTTATTCAGTCAGAAAGATTATTTCTTGATAAACTGAAGTATTTAGTTCTTTATAACTTTAAATTGGAATTTAAAATATAAGAAATCATCACGTACATTGTTTATGAGATAAAATTAAAGGAATATCGCAAATGTTTAAGTTTTTTTCAAGAGGATTCCACACATTATACTATGCTAGAAAATTGGCTAGAATTAATGAAGATACGGGTTTAGAACTATATTGTTGGCTAAGATCATAAATCCATATAAATTAACAAAAAGGTTTGAATAATAATTTACATTAAAATAATATTATTTAACTTTCAGTAAAGCACTGTACAAACATTCACCAGCATCATCAGTTTAATAACAACAGAAATAAAAAGATCATAATTTTCTTAACTGAAATATTTTATTAACAACACAATTAACATCTTTATTATCACATATAATTAAATTTAATTGAATTTATATAACTAAAAAATAATTATTTAATAACTTAAATTTTAAATAATTATTAACTTAAATTGTTGTATTTGGATGTTTGTCTATAATTCTGCAAAAAAAGAAAGAAAGAAAAGGGAAATTCTAGTTAAAAGAAAAATCTTTCGTTATTTAATATATAAATGATAATTAGTTAAAAATAATTATAAAAAGTTAAATAAATTAATTAAATAAGCAACTATGTACAGCAGCATAAACGTTTACTACAAAAAGGAAGATAAAAACTCAGTTATAATAATATGAATGTAAAAGAAATTCACCTTCCGCATAATATTGCTTATACATCGTATTGTCTTCGATTGTTATATTACACAAAAAAATTTAATTAATAATTAAAAAAATGAATAAATTATTTAACGCATAAAAAAATAATTATAATAATTTTAAGAAAAAGGTAATTTAGAGTTCGTCATCAGTATGTGCTTTCTTACGTTCTAGTTTCACCGTTTCGACAGTTCCTTTAACTTTTTTCTGAACGTTTTTATACGGTGACGGGATAAATGTCACTTCATCTGTTTCATTAAATGCAGACGTTGGACGCTTTATTGAATTATTATCATCTTCAATATCATTACGTGATGCTACCGATGCTGACGGATCTGGACTTGTTAAAATAATTCTTGATGACACCGCTTGTCTATAAATATATATTCAAAGGAAAACAATAATATTCATGCATTTAAGTGTGGTGGAAAAATTTAAACAACATGCGTGATCATTAACGTGAGTAAAATAATTAAAAGTATTTTAATTATTTTAGGACATACCTCTCACGAGCCTGCATATCGGCAGCAACATTAACATCTCGTGGTTGACGGAAATCACATTCTAATACAAAAGCTGCATCGCCGGGTGTTACTAAATCTGGATCATGTTGGACTACGACAACATTTGAAAATACCTCACCATCCTACAAAATCAATGTTAAAATTAAATAATTTAATTAAATACATTAATTTAATATAAATTCACCTGTAATGTCTGACATTGGTTTAATAAAAAAGTCATTGCTAAAGATCGTCCACCTTTTCGTAAGTTCGGTTTAACAAAGCAAGGCTCTGCTTGCTTATAGAAACTTCCTCTAGTATACATAACACCATTAAAATCTTCATCCGTTTCCAATTCCACCTAATTTTAGTTTTTTAATTAATTTCCTTTTTTGTTTTAAATTAATTAACGATAAGGAAACTTACATGCATCGAATTAGATCCACATTTTAAATGTACTTTTTGTAAACCATCTGTTGCTGCGTCAATTTTAAATGCATCGCTTAAATCTTGTTCCCAAACATCTAAAAGAAATATTATAGCAGCAGAAATCATGTTTTAATTGGTTTTAATTAAATCAAAGAAATAAAAACACTTTTCATTTCATTGCAGTAAAATAAAAGTGCATTTGTACAGTACAGCACGCAACGCAATGTATACCTGTCACGCGTTATGATTCCAACATTAATTAATTAAATTAAATGAATTAGAGAGAAATAAAAAATTAAAAAGGTAAACAAGTTAATGTTATTGAACTTGATGTTATGTTAATTATTTTTATTTATAACAAAAAACATTAATTTTTTATGCAGGTAATCTGTTGAGTACGTTTCTGTCTTGGCATAGACAAATATATACGACATTATGTTATTTTTTAAATTATTAAATCAGGTAATTGATGGTTATTTAAAGTATTTATAGATTTTAAATTCCTTCTTCTTTTTTTGCAGATAATAAATTAAATAATATTAAATTCACCATTTATAGTATTTTCTGAATTAAAATCAATGAATTTGACATTTAAAAATTTGTAAGGTATGTACGAGCAACAGAACAAAAAGAAATAATAATAAAAACCTGTTTAATCAACAGAAAATATAATTAACACAAGTGACTAAGGTAAAATGAAGATTTTATAAAAAATAAAGAAAAAGGAAAGAGAAATTATTTATCGAAGGTGATTTTTATCATTGAATTCAACAAATTCACACTTACCTTGTTTCATTTCATCATCACATAGCACAGTAAATATTAGCAAATTTATTAAAAATATTAATTTAAACATTTTCTCTTTTGATAATTATTCTTTATATAATACGATAAAAGCGTTAATTACAAGATATTAATTAATAAAAATTCACACAATAACACCGTTTTATATAGCCACATAGATGAGAATTATTCAATGAAAGATACTTATTTTGTATTTTCTTGTTTCTTATAAAATCCACGTCAATGTTTATTGAAATTTAAACATAAACTGAGTGTTTAAACATATTAACTGTAAAATTATATATATGTATATATTTAACTGTTGCCCCACTATAGTTTTTTACCTGGTATTTTTACCTGTTGTTGTTTATTTCTTCTTTAATACGTTTCAAGCAATATTTATTGTACGCGACCAGAAATATATTTTAAAGATTATTCAATTTATTAAAACAATGTGGTGCCCGGTACAATATTTTTTTCATTTTAATTTAATTTTAATTTAATTCCAAATTCATTGAATTCATTCTTTTTTATGTGTTTAAAGTAATTTTTTTGAATGTAATTTTGTTTGATTTTAATTAAGTTTTAGAGCAGCATTCACAAGGATTTACAGCTTTATTAGATTATTTTTTAGATTTATACACATGTTTAGTTATACACATGAGTTTGGTGTGATTGGTGTTGTGATTCCAAATTATGATCAAAACGATTTTATTATTTTTTAAACATTTCTATACATTTGTTATTTTATAATTTAAATATGTTTCTATTTTCCTTGCGAATAATATCAATTTTTATTACAGATGCATCTAAACCTGGAGGTGATCATGAACAATATTCGGACATAAGATGAAGTCAATTGTTGCAGACATATGTGCAGTAGAGTGTCTATTGGGAAACGGTTTCACTCTCATTATGGCAGTCATCTACGTCTCACCGAATCTGAAATTAATTAATATTCAAGAATTCATCTATAGAGCACTGATAGAGTTATACTAAAAATACATCTGGAACGCAGATACGAGATTACATTAATATTGGCTGGCGACTGCAACATCAATTTTTCCTGATAAAAAATCAACAATTTCTTTTGATTGAATTTTGATTTGAGAATGTTTAGCACAACAGATTATATTATTATAATAATTCATAATGAAATCTTTATTTTCATAACTTTTTAGAATAAAATTTTAATTAAAATCTATTTAAATCTTTTTTATATTTTTAAAGTACCTGACGCAAGTCGGGTCATAAATGTAATACAAATTTCAGTTAATAATATTATTTATCTAAGAATGCAAGTGAAATACCAACAAGGATTTACTATAATTATTGAAATTATTCCTCGAAGTCTTTGAAATTAATTTAATTAAATTAAAAATATAAGTAAACGAAATGTCAAATATTTTTTATAAGTTAATTTAATTAATATTTAAAGACCTCAAGGATAACATCTCAATTTACCAATCATTATAGCCGTATTGGTTAAGGCTATACTCAACTAATTAATAGTTAGTTTTTAGGTTTCTGGTTCGAAACCGAGTCGTCCGTGTATATAAGTTTGAAAAAAAAAAATTTTGCTAAAATCTCAACCAGTTACACAAGATGGATGGTGTTGTGTGTAACAAAATAAATAAATAAATATATAGAGGGAAAAAATTAATAAAATTACCAAGAAATTGGTAAAAATTCCTTTTTGCAAAATTTTGTGCGTTTCGTTGGATGTTTTAAAGCTTGTTGGGGGATAGGGGTCGTTGCAATTTTTTCGTCGGTTCAGTTTCACGATAGTTACATATTTAACCAATGGTTAGTACCACAAGTTTTTTACAATATTAAACCAATGGTTAGTATTGCAAGTTTTTTGCAAAACTTAACCAATGGTTAGTATTGCAAGTTAAGTTTTACATTTTTTCATATTTCACCAATGGTAAATTTTTTATTCATACTGAAAATTTGCAAAAATAAAATGACAAAAATTTTTTCAAGTAAATTAAATGTTTTATTTTCAAAGTAAAATGGATTTTTTTACGCTTTTTAATTAAACAAAATATATAATAAATACATAAAATTATTTACAAGATAAGAGAAGATTTTTAATTAATTTATTTAAATTTTTACGAAGGAATGGCAACTGCTGTCCCTGTTAAATTGTAGCTTTATTTCTGGCTGTTGCCTGTTGGATTCTTAATGGTTGTTGAGATAATATATTACAGATTTGGGAAAATAGTGGGCCATTTTTACATAACATTTTTACAATTAATTTTGCCAACTAAAAATTATTACATTTTTCTTAATTTTTTACATTTTTCTTAATTTATCTATACAAGTGACTTTGATTATTTATTTTTTAACATTTTAATTGATTGATACAAATAATTATTTATCAAAAAAGTTACTAAAATGAAAAATGATATTTCGGTGTAAGGAATGTCAAAAATTCTTCACTGGAAGACTGGAGAATAATTAATTAATGATGATCGGTGGTCATACTCTGATGAATACTTTTCCAAATTAAATATTTTAAATCTACAAAGAGAACAAAAAAATGAAAAATTAATTAATTAATTTTTTGCATAAAAATATTTATGTCAGCAAGTTAATTATTTTAATTATTTTTTACTTGATCGCTAGATGATTCACAATGGTTGATGGGTTTTGCTGATGCTGGTTACGATAAGACAGCAGAAGATATAAAATTATTTTTATTTTAAAATTATAATCCTCTTATAATTATAATATAATATTTAATTGATTATTCAACATTGGGTGGCTAAAAGTAGAAAAAATTAATTAATTAATTTAATTATACAGAAAATAATTTAATTTAATTATATATTTCAATTACACTTAACATGGCGAACAATCCTTTAAATGGACTCCAAAAAATTTCACAAAATATTATTATAAAATATTATTATTTAATATTATATTATTAATTATTTTTATTAATTATTTTTATTAAATATATTATTAAATATAAAGGATATTTTTTGCAATGGTCACTAATATTTTTTATTTGCAAACACGAGGATTTTATTAAAAATTATTTTTATTAGAGTAAATGGCAAATGTCACTTTTACAATTAGAAAACAAGTGCAAAGCTGGTCACAGTTTGCAAAAAAAAATTAATTAAATTTGCAAAGTCAATGCCGCTTAAGTAAGCAAGGACACAGAATTTATAAATATATGGTGAAAAAATAGACTAAGTTATTTCCAAAATACACGTGCTATGGCGAATCCTTTATGAATGCACAATGGTTATTTATTATTAAATTATTTTTAAATGGAAAATTATTTGCAAATGGCTTTTATTAGTAAAATAAATATTTTTTAATATATAAATAATAACAATAATTTATATAAATAGTAAATTATTTTTAAAATATATAAAATGGTAAAAAATATTTAAATGAAAAAATTTAAGTAAAGTATTTACAAAGTATTTAAAGTATTTATTTAAAGTAAAAATAAAATGATATATATGGAGAAGAAATAGCAAAATAAAAGGACAATGGTTTAGCGAATAATAGAAAAAAATATTTTTTTTTTAACACAATAGAATAGATATTTACAGTTTCGTCGTCGTCGTCGCACTGCTGCTATTGTTATTGAAATCTTTTGTTATTGAAATCTATTGTTTGGCACAAATTTTGTGCACTTTTTTCTAACGGTAAATTCCCCAGCCGAGCCGGCCTATTCCCCCGCAGAATAGACCGGCTTGTTGTTTAGAAAAACTAAACATAAAGGGAAAAATATATGGAGGAACTCTGCAGCTCTAAGATCCGGGCCTTTCCACCATGACAATCATCATGGAAGGCCCGGCCGCCACAGGCAGAGAAATCGGGAGAGATCTCTAACCTGTGGCCTCAGAGGGCAGTTCCATATACCGTGATTTTATGCAAGTGAAGCTAAACCATTTTACTAATACGGACCCCCGTCGAACTTGAAAGCAAGCCGGGGATACGTAAGACAACAATGCACACTGCCACGGACGCAGCCGAAAAACGATAATTTTATTTTGTATATATATCATATATGCACAACTTTATTCTTGTGTTCTTTAACTAAACTGAAAAAAATAACTGACTCTTTTTACATTGCAAAAAAAAAATATTCAACTTTATTTACATTGCAAAATATTTAGCAAAAACGTCAATAATTTCTTCTTATTATATAAATATTTATTAAATTGATAAATGTTGCAATGTTTTTACACAAATCGTTTCTTATATTTAATTAATTAAAGGAAATAAACAAAAAAAATCAATTTATATATTATTTCAATCATTTATCATATATCAGGCGTTTGATTTATTCATTTTACTATTTATTTAATTATTTATTTTTTTTTTTTTGCCAAAAAGGATTCAACTTTATTTACATTACAAAAATATTTTTACTATTCTTTATCATTAATATTAACCAAAACATTAAGCATAAAAAAAAAACATAATTAGCACAAAGCAGGTTTCTTGTTTAAAAATCAACAAAAGACTTCAACGTAACTATCATAAAATGATTTTTATTTATTTATTAATATTAATTTATATTTATTTTTAATTATTATAACAATATTTTTAAATAATTAAATAATCAATTAAAAAAATAAAATTTTATTAACCATAACGTAAATTTGAATAAAATAATTAAATTAATTTTTCATATGCGACCAATACCGTTCAACCTCAATGCCTTCCCAATGGGTCTGTTTTAAACGATTAAACACTTTCGTTTTTAAATATGCTAACATTTTTGTTTCTGGTTCGTCCAGACCATTTATATATGCGTTCAAGTTTAATTCGACTAATTTTATTGATTGCATTCCGACTAGAAATGTGGCGGGACCAGCCAATTGTAAAAAGTGATACATGGCCAATTTGCCAAGTTCAATGTCAGCCTGACGACACAGGTGACCGGCTTCATGACATATTTTCTTGATACTATTATCCGCTGGATTCCATTCCTGTGGACCAGCATTTGTTAAAAGTCCCAATGCATGCCCTGAGGCACAAATTACACCAATATTCTGTTCCTATAATAAACAAGAAGTGAAACGAAAACGATTAGCAATTATTGAAAATTATTAATATCTCATGATAAAAAAAAAATTACTTTAAAAAAGTCTAAATAATCTTCCAAGGAATTATCAATTAAATTATATCGACTATAAGCTAAAACAACTTCAAAACGTCCTGGTGCTGCTAAAATCGCATCTTTTAATAGTTTCAATGGGTAACCAGTTATGCCAATGTGTTTCGCTTTTCCATCTTTAACAATTTTCTCTAGAGCTGGTAACGTTTCATTGATTATAATATCTAAATTCTCGGCAAATTCAATGTCATGTATCTGCATTAGAAAATACATTAATTAATATTCGTTGCTCGTTTAAACGTAAACAAAGTTTATGCAAATTACTAACTTGTATAATATCCACATAGTCTAAATTTAATAATTGAAGACTACGCTCAACACTATCATACGTTTTTTGTGCTGTAAAATTAAACATATTTTTATAATCTAATTCATAGCGGCCAACTTTTGTGCCAATATAGTAAGCCTCTCGTGGTACAGTTTTTAATGCTTTTCCATATATTGATTCGGATTTCCCTTGGCCGTACCATGGTGCTGTGTCTATATAATTGATTCCACGACGTAATGCTAAATGTATTGTATCAATTGCATGTTTTTCATCAACTTCACTAAAATTATAATTATTTTTATTAATAAATTAATTTAATTTAATTAAAACAATTATTGTTATTACTTACCCATAAAAATGACTAAATGTACCTCCGCCTATAGATACCATCGATACAACTAAACCTGTTCCACCAAGCGAATTATACTCCATCTGTTTTACACTAGCTTCATCGTGAAAACCTTTTACAAATGTACTTGGAAATGACATTTCTCTTTTAATTTTTAATTAAATTTAATTTAATTTACGTTTTAATTAAATTAATTTCTATTTGAATGCAAAAAAATATTCTTTTAATTATTTGATAAACTTTATATATTTATTTATTATTTATTTCTATAAATAATAAATATTTCACAAAATTAATAATTATAATCACTTAACTTGAACGAACAACAAGTAAAATCTTTATCAATTAATTTCTATCTAATAAATATTATACGAATATTGACAAAATAAATAAAAACAGAACTTAAAAATGACAAATTTTTTCTTTTTTACTTTTAATAAATAAATATACATTTATGTTTATAGATAAATTTATATAAACAAATACTCGTGCAGCAAAGTCAAACAAAAATTTAATGAGAATTAAACTAAAATGAAAAAAATAAATGAATTAATAAAATGAGAGTTTAGTAAACGTGTTCGATTTAATTTTTGAATTAAAATGACTAAATGTTGTTCACAGTTAAGAAAATGTTTCCATGAATAAAATTAAATGTCTTTATAATTTATATACCTAATCGGTTGAGCATTAAAGATTGAATGCAGAAATAGACAATCTTTAACAATAAATAGTCCACTGAGATGCAGAGCCATCGTATATCTATGATTTTTGTGATTTAATGAATATTATTCGCCAGTATTATCTTTATTGTAATTACAAACTCTTCTCTAGCTTTGATTTAATGAATTTCCAAGATAATAATATTCAAACAAAAGACTCAAGTAAGTCACACAAGTACGGAAAATTTCTACGTTTTCTCATTTCCAAAAAGAAAAAAAAATTCCACAGTTAAAAATTTTTATAATATTTACTGATAACTAATGAATTACCTAATTAAATTATATTATTAATAAATAAATAAATAAAAAACAAGTAATTTACTTTATGTATTTAAATAAATAATTAAATAACAATATTTGTATGAAAGAAAATATTTATAATAATAAATGATAAAATCGACACACTAGATAAAAGACAATTAATAAGACAATGGCACTAATAACCGAATTTATTACTTGATTACTGACATTGGCAATGGGTTATTGCAATTAAATCTGTATGTAGTAAACTAGACAAATATAATATAAAAATTACACAGACGTTGCGATGTGAAAAAATCGTTAAAACACCTTGCGATAAGATGTTATTTTCTATGAATTAAATTTTACTATACTAAGGATGAATTTAATTAATGAAGTGTTTCAACAACAGCAGAGTAATCTTATTCAAAATTTAATAAATTAATATAGCGAAAACAGTACATTTCACACGAATTTAAATATTATTTTTAGATAAGAAGGAAAATTAATTTTTAATTCACAAACTATGGTAATTACATTGTGACGTATTCGTTATTAGCATATCTAAGAATATTTTTTTTTTAATTTTATTGCAATAACAATAGACAGGTAATAAAGTAATTAGTATTTATTTATTAATTATATAATTTATAACAAGTTTTTTTTTTTGAATTATTTAAAATTTAATTTTACCTTTCATTAGGTTTTTCATTAGCTTTTCAGTCTGCCTTAACTGATTTATGTAGTCGGATTACTTTATCGTTTGTGGCTTAACCAAGTGGACTAAATGGATATCGAGTGTGAAGATGGTTCTCATAATAATGTAATTAATTGAATCACGAGAGTTATCTGCGTAAAAATATATAATTATAAATGAAAACTGTGGAAATTTTATTAATTAATTTAAAAAGCCCCCCCTGAGCTAATCAAAACCATTTAATAATTTAGTTTTTATTTTTTCTTTTAGACAACAAACAGAAACAAAGATATTATTTATGGTATAGATGATTCACCACCATGGTATTTATGTATTTTTATGGGACTTCAGGTAAGACATTAATTATTTACTAAGAAAAGATAGGAATTATTAATTAATTAATTAATTTTAAGCATTATTTAACAATGATTGGAGCAATCGTTTCGATTCCATTTATACTAACACCAGCACTGTGTATGGATGATGAGGATCCAGCACGAGGTGTTATTATATCGACAATGATTTTTGTTACAGGACTGATAACATTATTACAAACGACATGGGGCTGTCGATTACCAATTGTGCAGGGTGGCACAATATCGTTTTTGGTCCCAACATTAGCTATATTAAATCTTCCAGAATGGAAGTGCCCCGATCCGGAATTGTTACATTTTCTGACAGAAGATGACAAATTAGAATTGTGGCAAAGTAGAATGCGAGAATTATCGGGCGCAATAGCCGTATCCGCTTTAGTACAAGTTATAATTGGTATTTCTCTTTGTGACTTTAAAAAAAGTGTTTGTTGAATTAAAAATTAATTTTTATGATTAAAGGATACACAGGACTTGTAGGTAAACTCTTAAATATAATAACACCATTAACAATTGTACCAACAGTTACACTAGTGGGCTTAACGTTATTCGATCATGCAGCTGAATCAGCATCGAAACATTGGGGTATCGCTTTTGGGTTTGTTAAAATAAAATAAATTCCGAAGATAAACCATGAGGAAGTGTATTTTTTTGTGTTTTCAGAACAACGGCATTACTGACATTATTCTCACAAGTGCTAATAAATGTGAATGTTCCGTTCCCAGTTTATAGAAAAGGAAATGGACTTACCATTAAAATGTTTCCTTTATTTAAGTTATTTCCTGTCCTATTAACTATCTGCATAATGTGGAGTTTATGTGCTATTTTAACAGTGACAAACATTCTAGAAAAAGACCATCCAGCAAGAACAGATATTCGTATCGGTGTACTCAACGATGCGTCATGGTTCAGTATACCATATCCCGGACAATTTGGTTTGCCCACAGTTAGTTTAGCTGGTGTACTTGGAATGTTAGCTGGAGTCATAGCTTGTACTGTAGAATCCATCAGTTATTATCCTACAGTAGCTCGAATGTGTGGTAGATTAATTTCCTTTAACGATTATATTTAGTTAATTAAATTTATAATCTGATAATAGGAGCACCATCGCCACCATTGCATGCTATAAATCGTGGTATTGGCACTGAGGGTTTAGGCACTGTAATAGCTGGTTTATTTGGTTCTGGCAATGGTACAAATACATTTGGAGAAAATGTCGGAGCAATCGGTGTAACAAAAGTTGGTAGTCGAAAGGTCATACAATATGCCGCTATCATCATGATTATCCAAGGAGTTATATGTAAATTTGGTGCGGTGTTTATAATGATACCAGATCCAATTGTTGGTGGAATATTTTGTGTTATGTTTGGAATGATTAGTGCATTTGGTAATATTTTCCTATTAAATGTATTTTACCAATAATTTAATTTCTCTGCAATCTCAACTAACAGGATTAGGAACATTACAATACGTGAATCTGAGATCATCTAGAAATTTATATATTATTGGGTTATCAATATTTTTCCCATTGGTATTATGTCCGTGGCTACAAAAGCATCCAAATGCAATAAATACTGGAAATGAAACTGTTAATGGAACATTGTCAGTGCTTTTAGGTACTAGTATATTAGTGGGTGGATTTTTAGGCTGTTTACTTGACCATATAATACCTGGTACACGTGAAGATCGTGGTCTTATTGCATTGGCGAATGAAATTGCTTTTATATCTGAACCAACATCAGAAACTGATCAAAAATCCACCTATGATTTTCCATACGGAATGTTTATGCTGAGAAAGTAAATCTAAAAAAGAATCTCTGTTTTAACTGAAATTTAATTAATTTTTATTACTTATCTTTTAGAATGAAATGGACTTCGTATATTCCTTTTTTACCAACATATCGTGCATCGAATAAAAAAAATTAATAAACGAAATTTCAATAATTTTGCAAAGAACAGTAAGTAGGTAAGAAGCCTTAAAGCCACTAAAACACATTCACAACGAATATATAAAAGAATTAATATTATTTATATATATTTTTTATTATTATTATTATTAATTATTATTATTATTTTAATTATTTATACAGATCACATCAAACAACTATTTTATATAAATAAAAATAAAAATTTATAATTTTTTTTACTTTAGCTACATTTCTACTGTAGCTTCGTCTTTTTCAATTACTTTTAACCTTGTTTAAGAGATTTTTATTATAAAAAATATATATATGTAGCAATCTTTCATGTAATTAATTAATTAATTCATTTTTAATTATTAATATTTATTATTTTATAAAACACAAAAACGAATATTTATAACAATTTTATGTTCTAAATGTTGATAACGTCATTTTTCGTTATAAGAACGTAGATTAATTAATTTCATTTTATTACATCTCGTTGTATTATATTTTAATTAATTATTATTAAATTTTGTATAAATATATATATATTGTATTTGTGTGTGTGTTTATTTTTAACTTTTATGTTATAAAAATAAGAATTTTTATTGAATGAATTAAAGTTAATTCTACCAAAATTGATTAAAGAATTGTTGCTCATGTGCAACATGTCCCGTACGCTGTGATGTACTAATTATATCATTTATCTCATGTATAATACCATTTTTTGCGACAATATCACATTTTGTAATGCCAGCATTCTCAATTTTTGGTCTACGGTCACGATTTAATCGTAACATTCTACCATTTAATGTTGAAACAGATTTTATCAATGGCCAATCAGTGTGTACAATTCCAGCACAGCATAATGTTTCTAATTCAAAATTGAATAGAATTAATTTTATATAAAAATTTAATTATTGTATAAATAATTTACCTGGTAATATATGCATTTGTGTAATTACTTTTAATCCTTGTTTTTTATATAACATTTCATTATACCATTCGCTCACCTCAGCAAAAACATCATTTTTCGGCACCAATAATGTTAAACTTTGTTCAGGATCAGTTAATATACTTGTTAGATTTGCCTCGCGTATAAAACGTAAAAACATACTGTATTCCTCATTGGATTCAAGTGTTTTCAATAAATTATATTTTGGTGGCTCTAATACACGATCCACTTGATGTAAAACCGAGCCGCATGTTTGATCATCGAAATGTATTAAACGAGCACAATTCACTGTCGCTCGATTCATTATATTTGTGAATATTGGATTCTAAAATTAAAAATAAAAAGTAATTAACCCAATGTCAATGTTTAAATGAACAAATTATCTTACTGTCGTATATAAATTCACTTGTAACTTCTCATTGTTGTTATGTGTGTTAATTTTCGCTTCGACAAGATCGCATGTCTTGATTAATGGAGTCGCAATATGGTAATCAAGGAATTTATGCAATTCACGATTATTTTTTAAATTTTTTGGCTCTTTATTAAGCATATTCTTCCACATTGAACCATCGAAGGCGCGATTTGTCGGCGCAAATATTGTCACATTATTCATTGAGTCGATATAATCATCATAATTCGCTGCCTCAATTAATTTACGGAAAATTGTTAAATTATTCCTCTCTAATGTCGATGTAATCGGCATTGCCGAGTCCGTTGGTATTACTGTATCAATAATATGTATAACACCATTCGTTGCCATTATATCATATTCGATAATCTTTGAAACACCATTTATTTTAACATCATTATCGGTGCTTGTTAAATCTTTTACACCTTTGGTCGTTTGTTCATAAGAAATATTTTCATCGTTTTCCTCCTCATCACCGTCCTCATCATCGTCCTCGTCATCATCATCCTCAGCATCAATATTCCTATTGTTATTATTACTAATCTTTTTAATTGTACCACGATTAAAACTTAATTTATGTCCGAGAATATTGTATAAATTCGTTTTGATATCATTTGCAACAGCCATGGAACAGAATGTCATATCCAAAATGTGATTTTTAACAATATCTATGTATATAACACAAAAGAAAACATTAAATTTTTGTGACATTGTACAGATATTAAAAATAGTATTTTGTGTAAATAATTAAATAAAATTCTTATCTATTGTAATAAAAATTTAAACAAATTATTATAAGGAGTTGATTAGCATTTTTTTTTTTTCGTTTTAAAGCAAAAACAATTAAATTTGTTTCGCTTCTTTTTTTTTTTTTGGTCATAAAATCATGCATTGAATAGTAATTATTTTAATTAATTATATATTTATGAAATAGACAAATATTTTCTGTTTAGTTATATATTTTTTATTACTTTATTTGTTGACAATAAAATTTAATAATAATAATATTAATTTCTGAAGACACGTTTATGTTTTTTTATTGTCTAAAGAAGTTGTGTGTGCGTAATGGGTATTTTTTTTTTTTTGGTCAATGATTTTTATTTTTTTCTATTTAAATACCAAAAGGGTTTAATAATAAATAATAAATTAAAAATAAACTTACTTAAAGCACATCCATTGCCTTCTTTTAATTTACGTCGGAATTCAGCTGGTAGCTTTTCAAAGGCAGCATCTGATGGTGCAAATAATGTAAATGATCGATCCTCTTTTAATATTTTATCAAATTTTGTTTTCTCAAGTACAGTACGTAGTATCGACATATCATTACGTGATTGTAAATATTCCATAATATCACCAGAAACCGGTTGTAAAACATCATCGATCAGATGTACAACACCATTTGTGGCCATTGCATTAACAGACATAATCGGTGCACAATTGGCAGTATAACGGAATGGATAATCATAATTATGATCATTTGGTAAACGAGGGAATATATTCATACGGATTGTTGAATTTTTATATTCTGTTTGTAATAATTGTTCATTTTCAATGTCCTCAATATTCACCCAACCATCAACAATATGATTCATTGCCAAGTCTTTTGATGTAAGACCGGAAATATCAAGTATAGCCCGACGACTACGACCACGTCCCATTGTTACTGAATTCTATAAAATTATTATAATTATTTAATTAAAAATAGTAACATTGTTGTTTTTTTATTTTTTTTGGTTAGAAGGTAACAAACCGATTCGACCATGTGCTCAGAAAAGTCTTTGAATTTCTTATCGGTGGGCAGAAAAACGGTAACATTTTTTTTCAACATATCTTCAAGACCGGCTGTCTTTGCTGTCTGTATGAAATCTTTACCGCCCATTTTTTCAGCAGTCTCCATAACACTGTCCAAATCGACTTTAATACAGGGATCTGTTAAACGGGCATTTCTTGCACGACCAAAGCCATGACAACATTGATACGATACAGTCACGGTACGTTTAACATCACGTTCTGTTTTTCTGTATTAAATAAAAAATGAATTTATATATTTTGTAATAAATAAATAATTTATTTACATTTTACGGCAAACATGCTTATGATGTTTTTCAACGCAAGACTCAAAATCAAAGTTTAAACCACTCATCGATATAACATAAGCACTGCCGGCAGCATCTTTTTTCTTTTTATCTTCATCATTCTCTTCAACATCTTCTTCACGTTCGACACAAACATTTGATCTAAAAATAATATTTAAATTATTGTTAATTTAATAAATAAATATTAATAGAAAAATCAATTAATTATTTTATAGTTTTTCGTTTAAAATTTAATTTTTATTCAACTTTAACGAATCGTGACATGAGTTGTTGTTCTTTTATCTATCTTATTTTTTCATTTAACTATAGCAAATATACATATAATTTATATTATGTGTTTTGTATACTAAAAAAACATAAAAAAAAAACAGAAATATGTGTGGTAATAATAATAAATTGCGAAACAAAGATGTACAATTACAATAAGAAAATTAAAAACTTTGCACACAGCTTTACGGTCGATTTATTTTTTAATTTGCCTAATTTTAACGTTTTTTTTTTCGTTCATTTTATTTTCATCATTTATGTAATCGTTGCATTTAACATTTAACAAACAAATAAGAAGTAATAGTTATTACCTTGCTATTTAATAGTTTTTGATTATTAAAGATAATTTCAATTAAATAAGCAAGTTCTGTGTTGGTTAATTAACGAAAACAAAAAAACACTTGCTGCGACACTTTATTCAGTAATTTAACGTCTTTTTGCTTTATTTTCTTGTTATTTCTTTAAATTAATTAATTAAAAATGATTGTTGAATTTTACTTATGTATTATTTATTTAATTGAAATGATTTATTACTTAATTACGTATTAAAATCTAATGCGCATATAAGATGTAACTGAAATAGTTGAGTTATTTAAATGTAAATAGAAACAACATAAATCCACCTTTATTATATGTTTATGTGATTGTTATTATGGGAAAAAATGCATTGAATATTAAATAATAAAAATTATTTTCTTAGCTTATAATAATAATTAAAAAAAAAATAAAAGAAAAGAAAATTTAATTATTAATACCTATAAGACGTTTATATAAATTTGATTAAAAGCAACTTTCGATGATTTTTATTGATTAAATTTTTTTTTTAAATATGTTTTTATTAATGAAATAATTTAATGATTAAATTGTTATTATTCTCTTCTTCTCTTTAAACAATAATAAACAATAACAAATAGATATGTACTTAGAATAAATAAAATAAAATGATTAAACACTTTAAACTATTTCCTCAATTTAAAATAAATGTATAAATTTATTAATATTTATATGTCATCATGCTGCCGCCCTTCATGCTTCTTTTAAAGAGTTCTAGTTTTTAATTTTATTTAATATATATTTATAAACAAAAAAAAAAATGAAAACAATCAAATCAAAAATAATAAAATAAAAAATTATGCACAAACAGATAAATAAATTTGACATTAAATAAATTCGCCAAAAACATAGTAAAAAATTCTAATTAATAAGATCATCCTTTAACGTATGAATAACTTGATATAATTTTGTGATTAATAGACTTGATCTTGTCTTAATTTTTTATTAATAACCGCGGTTAGACTTGTAACAGGTAGTTAAGTCTGAAGTAAAAACGTTATAAATTCGCTTTTTTTTAAATGTAGACAAGTTTTCTGTAGACAAGGTGTTTTATAATCCTTTTTCTAACAGAAATCAAGCTTTTATATAAGTGCACAGAATGTACTTAATATTTACTAGTGCTTTTAACTTTGCCTATACAAATCAATGAATATTAAAGTTTTATTTAAAGCTTTAAAAACCTATAAATGTTTAATTATACAAAAACAAACACTTCAAATGTTTTATTTTATTTTATGTATAAAGGAGACTAGGATTCCAATATTAATACAAATAAGTACCTTAATTAAATATAATAATATCCTTTAAGATCAATAAATATATAATTAAATCGTTAACAAATAAATTCTTTAAAAATTAGGACATAAAAGTAGAAAAATCATTCACATTTGAAGCAAATATGTCGCCAGCCAGCCATGCAAAGTAATATACTTTGCACTGTTTACTGTCGCGTCACAACCAGGTAATATTTAAAACCTATTATGTATTTCACCTATTTAATTACCAAAAAACAAACATAATAATAATTTCTATTTAACTGTTACTTTTTTGTTTTAATTAATTTTTATTTGTAACCAAAAACAAACTTTCAATTGTTGTTAATAATTTTATTTTTACTTAATTTTCTGTTACTTTAGATGTATTACATTGTATTACATGCATATATTACTTATTTTCTTTTTTTTATAATGTATTAACCTAGGTTAGTTTAAAAGAAAAGAAATGAAAAATGAAGAGATACAGGCAGAAAACATAATTTAAATTTCATTAAAACATTAATAAATAAAATTAAAAAATTTGTCACCTGAATGAAGGCACTTGTTTGAATTAAAATGACTTTCTGCTTTTATTTATGTTAAAGAAAAATGTTTGAAAGTTAAAATTAATAATTTGTTAATTGTAAGTGTAAATAAGGAAGTAAATTTACAAAATATAAGACAATGTAACAATTGTCTTTGCATGTTACGGTTTTTATTTTGTGTATTTTGTACAAGAAATTATGTCTTTAAGTCGGTCAAAGCTTTGACATTCTATTACAGTACGGATGCATGATGCTGTGTTATTTTCGTTTGTTGGTTTTATATTAATGAGTAATTTTAATTTACAGTTAGTTAGTTAGTTTGTTTGTCAACAATATATATATATATATATATGTTTAATTTTCTTTAAACATTAAATTCTTCTAATGCACGATTTCTGTTGAATTTTATTTATTTATTTTATTAATTATTAATGTTGTGGCATTTTTATTATTTATTATTTATTTTTCGGTATTCACGTTAACTGTTTTTGTGGTCATTGACATTTCAACTAAATTACATTTGTTATTATTTAACAAATTTGTATTGATTTGTCCTGATTTATTGATTAAAATTGTCTCTTTTTTTAAACCTTTTAATTATAAAAATAATTATTTGATTAGACTACTAGTGACTTATTGTGTTAAACATTTTTTTTGAAGAGCTTTTACCGCAAATTGTATATTTATTTTTGTATTATTAAGATGTTAATAGATGAATTGATAATTACTGAGTGAGAAGTTTATACATTATAGTATATTTCTTTACAAATGGGAGTAATGTAGTCATTAGTTCTTAAAAATTCTACCTGCCGAGGTGAAAAACATTAATTTCTTTTTTAAAGCAGAGATTACAACGAAAGAATTTTATATTAAATAAATTATTGTTTTATTATTAGCAGATTCTTTAATCATGATATGAATACAGCTTTATTATATCATAGAACATTATCATACAGCCTTACTAAGTCTAATGCAATTAGCATAGTAAATGCAATAAAACCATTTCATTACTCATCAATCATGCACAACATTTATTATTATTATTTAAATTATAAAAATAATAATAAAGAATTAATCTATTGTTGTGGTTTGAATTTAAAATAATTAAAAAATATAAAATGCATCGCATATTACCTAAAAATAATTGTAAATATTATTCTATTAAATACTTAAAATTTGTTTTCATTTAATAATTTGTGTCGTCGGTGTCATAGGCCACTGGTTTGTTTACTCAGGTTTCTCTCTTTATTTTTATGATTAAATAGAAATTTCTTGATGAAATTTATTATGAAAATCTTTGCTAAAATGACTCACATTATTCATAACTGATCTTAATACCGATACGGCACTTTTATTATGAATTTAGTTCAAAATTGTATATATATTTTTTATTATTATTATAAGAAAGGTGGTAATGGTTGAACTCTTTCATGATATAACGATAATTTAATGACTCAGAATAATTAAAATGTTATTTTTTTGTTAAAACGTAATAGCTGAATAAGTGTCTCGTCATTTACAAACAAAGTTTGCATTCGTCTATATGGACGACTAGACACCAGCGTCGCAGTTACTTTAAAAGCCTTTTTTTAATTATGTTGTTCATAAATAGAAGGTTTAATTTGTTTAAGATGTCATTCAGATAATACAACTGTTGGTAAAATACGACATTCAGCATTCAACATTTTACTATTCTAACGTTGTATAACAAAAATTACCACTTTGCAGGTTTACAAAACCATTAAAACTACGTTTACCAATGTTTTCGTTAAAAATAAATAAACAATTTTGGTAATTAATATTAATACAGAATAATTTTATAATTAAAAATCAAAAAACCAGACAATTTTATTATCGAAACCACGTAATTTTATTTATTTATTTAAAGTAAATTTTAAGTAGAAAATTAAATAAACTAAATTTATACCAGAATTGAATAATAAAATTGTTTTTTTTTTTATTCCTATTAATTTTTCAAAGAAAACCATATTTTAACCTTGAAAATGCTTAATTTTCTATAATTTAGTAAAATAATAATATTATTATTTTCATTACCACCGATTTATACACATTTTATTAATCAAATGACATTTTATTATTAAAATTAACTCTAATTATTAAATACGAATTTTACATTATTCATTATGTAGGTATTATTTCCGGGATAAGAAATTCAATAATAAAAAGTTTTGGTTAAAAATTAATTGCAAAGTGTTTTCGTACAAAAAGCTTCTTCGCTTGGTTACTTGTTAAAGGCGCCAAAAATTGATTCTTTTGAAAATGAAAAACGGAAAAAATGAAATAAAATCAAAATTAACTGATAAAAAAAAAATAAAATATCATAAATTATTAACAAATTATCTACTTTGTATGCATTGTGTGAGAAACCAGACAAACGTAATTCCAACAAATTTATTTCTAACATTTACTTTAATTATTTGGTATTTTATTTATTTATTTATTCACTCGCGGCAGATAAATTAAATTCAATTGACTTGTTGACTTTAAAATAAAGAAAAAAATAAATAATAATAGAAAAAATAAAAACAGAAAATTATAAGATAAGATGAATTTATTATTATTGCAGTTTTTTGGTGATTTTATTTTATTTTATTATTCGTAAAAAGACATTGACAATATTTTTGTTATTATTCCTATCAGTTAGTTCCACAATAATCATTATTATTATTATTTATTAAATTATTATTTTATTAAGTAATTTTTTTTTTATTAAAAACAAACATCGTGTAAACAGTGAAATATTTGTTATTAAAATAAATTAAAAGGAAAGGAAAAATCATAATAATAATATGCAAACAAGTAGCAAGTAACAAGTAGAAAAAAGCACTTTAAAATCAGTCAGAAGAGTCATCACCTCGTCTCATTATCAACGTTTATTACTAAATTATTATTAATAATTTATTTTTTTTTGTATATACATAAATACTTTGATAATAAATTATCTCGAAAATTCCCTATTAATTAATTAATTCATTTTTTAAATAAACTTTTAAATTTATGCAAAATTGCAAGAAAATTATTTCATCAGTTTGAATTTTTTTTTTATTACTTGTTTACCTTTATTTCGGTTTTTTTTTTTTATTAATTAACAAAAGAATTAATTAATTTGTTTCAAAAAAAAAAAAAATGAAAATTTAATAATTTAATACGACTCACCCTCTCCACCATGGCAATAGACGTGGTGCTTTATGTAAACCAGGGAATATACCACCGAATTCATTAAAGAAATTACCAAATGTATGCTGAAATAGTTGACTATCCTCACGATTTGGGAAATTAAATGGATTTCTATTATCAAAACCATGATGATGGCTTACATCATCTGGACTGCCAATTGTTCCACTTACAAAATCAACATCTTGTGTAAAGAAAAGAAAGAATAAAATTATAAATTTTTATGTAATAAAAATAAAATATTATGATAATTACCTAAAGGTTCACGATCACGCACAATGCCTGGCTTGGATGATGATGGTGGTGCCCCAACAATAACAGGTGGTTTTGGTACATTATCACCAGAACCCCTATAAAAATTATTAAAATCATAATATGCTGGCCAAAAGGTTTGTCCACCGAATATCCCATTTGGAAAAAATGGATTTATTGGATTGATCAAGGGCGTTTGTTGATTTAAGCCACCAATATCAGTTGGTAATTCATAATTAGCAATACCAGCCAAATCAGGAACATGCTCATAATTATTATTATTATTGTTATTGTTATTAAAATTGTTATTATTATTGTTATTATTGTTATAAATGAAATTATTATCGAAATTTGTTCTAATTTACATTTCGATTATTATTATTATTATTATTATTATTATTTGTTGATTCATAAACAATGGATAGAAAAATAAAAAGAAAAGAAAAATTTAATTAATAAATGCATTTTTTTTCTCATTAACCATTTTATTTCTTTAATTAATTAATTATTTATTTATTTTCATTATAATTTTAAAATACAATCTCATCTATTTATCATTAATATGCGGAAGATTTTCCATTATAAATATTTAAATTAAATAGATCGTTGCGAAAATCAAAAAAATAATTAATTAATTAAATAAATAATATTAACAAAAAAAAAAATTAATATAATAGAGAAATCAGTTTTTATGCAAATAATAATGAATTAATGAATTTTTTTTTTATTGTGGTATAAAAAGCGTTTCGTTTAAGCCAACCGATCACAAAACATAACAAAAAAAAATTAATATTGCAAAATGTTTATTGGAATAAATAGAGAAAAATTAATATTTATTTATTTACTCTAAATCTAAACACTGTGTTGTCCCTAACAAAAGGAAGACAACGAATAGTAAAACACTATTAACAGTAATTATAGGAAAACACTGCATTTTCCTTAAAATTATTTTTTCTCCTGTTTAAGTAACTTTTTCTTATTTTGTTTTTATTCTGTTAATCCTTTTCCAAACACACAAAAAACACTTCACGATCGTTTATTTATTATTAATTTTTGCTTCACAAATTTTAATTTAATAATTTTTGTTAGTAATCACACTATGCCCGAATAACATCAACAAGTCAACTGATGTTGCCGGGTGTTTGTACGCTCGTATTTATAACGTATCGCAACACAAGCGTTTCGTTGTTTTTATGCTAAAATTTTTAAGTTTTAAATAAAATAAAAGCAAAAAAAAACACTGTGCGGAGTTAGCTTATTTTTTTTTTCTTGTACTCGCAATAGTGGAGTGGTTATAGCTTAAATTAAAGCTTGATGTTACTTCAGCTGTGTGTTTTATTAGCTATTATGTAGCAATATATGTTGTTTAACACAAATAAATGCAGTTTTTTTTTACTTTTACTGTAATATTATTAAATCTGATGTTGATTTTTTATTATTTCTACTGTACCAGTACTAGTGGTATTGGTATTTCTTGTAATATGTAATTCATTAATATTATTTTAACTCTTTTTTAGAAAAAATAAAAAAAAACTGTGCGGTTATAATTGAAACGTTCTGGTTTTATTATTTTATTTTAATATCATTGTTTTTGGTTGTCTTTATTATTAAGATGAATTTTGATGTGTGATTCATTAGTTTCATATTTTTAAACCGGGTAAACCATAATTTAAATCAAGAATAATTATTTTATTTATTTAATACTTTTTCTTTTATTATTTTTTATTTAATTAAATAATAAAAGCATTGTTTAGTTATGCTTTAATAGTGACTAAGTTATTTATTTATTTAATTGAAAATTTCCCTAAATTAATATTTTTGGCATTATTAATTAAAACACCTGCATTGTAATGAACGTTATTAACCTAGTTAATAATTTTATCACGTACTTCATTTATGCTTTTATATATTTTTTTCGCACGCAAAATCTATTTGTGCTTTTTTAAAATATAAATAATAAGCTCATCTTTTTTCGGGTAATTTTACTAATAAAAAAAAATCAACGCTTAATTTTAATTTTGATTAACAAATACAAGAATGTCATCAACCCTGAATAAAAATCTTATTTAATAAAATTAAATTATGTTTCTGTTATGTTTACTTTGCAATTGAAAAAAATGCTTCTATTCTTTTTTAAGTTTAACTAGCGAAAAGGATATTTAATTTTGAAAATTTTATTTACTTTAATTCAAAAAAATAAAATAATTAACCGAAGTGTTTATTCCATGGCCAGAACTATTAATACCAGCACGATGTATACATAAATATGTGCTGTTTTTTTTTCTTTTAAATTATTTTATTTTGACAAATGTTCGTAGTTTATGTAATTAAAATCACAAAAAAATAAAAAACAATAATAATAAAATGTTAATTAAGTTAAAAATATATAGCAAAAAAATAAACACACATTTGGAATATAAATTTGATTGTTTATGAATTAAAAACCAAAAAAATAAAGAAAAATCTTCCATCCGGATCAACCGTCATATAAAGTATATAAAAGGAAATGACTTAATCAATTGAATTTTTATAAATAACACGAAAAAAAGAAGAGTAATTAAATCATTAAAATAAATAAATTGCATTGTTTTGAATTCTTTTTAGTAATCAAATTGATGACTTTTTTTTTTTTTTGCTACATTTCAGCAGATGAACAAAAAATAACCGCTACATCCCGTTTTAATTTAAGATTAATTTATTTTTATGTTATTTAATGAAAAACAAACGGATCAGTACGGTAAGTAAACAAGCTTTAACATATTCTTTCATGCAAATAATTTTAATTTTATTTAATCGTTTCACTATTTAACACTTTTAAATAATAAAAAAAAAAAAAACATTATTTTTAGATGACTTTTGGAAAAAAAAATAAAGAATTGATTTTTTTATTATCTGCAGACGGCAAACTATATTGACTAGAAATATAAATTTAATTAAATTTAATTCTTTGATGTCTTTCAAAAAAACAACTAAACATTTTTTTTTGGTTGAACGAACACAAAATTTTAACTAAATTTCAATTAAATTACATTATTATAATGCTGTTTTTTCCACGGTGATTAAATTAATTGAAAAATTTAAATTTTAATTAATTATTGAAACATTTTGCATGCAAAATCTCTAAAGAAAATAAAAATCGAATATCCTTTAGCAAATTTAACTTAACTAGTAATTGTATTTCATATTGCATAACTTTCGGCGGTTATTTTTATAATAATTTATATTTCTCTAGGAAATTTTTCAGTTTTTATTGAAAAAGAATCCGAAATTTGTAGTAATTATCATAAAATTTTCAACATCATTTACAAAATTAAAAAAAATTGAACCTAAACTAATTAATAAAATTAAAATTCAAAGCATAATCCTTGAATAACATATTTATAATAAAAAATTAATACAGAACACACCTCACGCTTGTAGTAAGTAATAAATGATTAAATTAAACACTTGTTATTCTTTTAAGAATTTAAAAGGTAATACATCATCCATCATATATAATATTATTCCAGTTTAATAAACTGTCAACGATTATTATTAATAATTTTTTTATTTTCTGAAATATTTTCTGTTTACTTTTCCTTTCTTTAATAATTTATGTTCATTTTTCAAATTCAATATGCAAATCTTGTTTTTAATTTCTTTATTGTTTGTTTAATAATAAAAATAAAAAAACTAAATAAACATGCAAAATCAAATATACATATAATCATCTGTTATTTTGTATAATGTCGTCTGCATTTTTAATATTAAATTCAAATAAATATATAATGAATAATGCATAGGAGGTGGTTTAATTAAGAATTATTGACGAATTATTTTTATACATAACATAGAAACTGTAACAATAATTCTATAAAATTCGTTTTATTTTTATTTACAAAGTAAAAAAATAAAGTTCTACGTCAATAATAATAATTTAATAGAAAATTTGCAATAGAAAAAAAAATTAAAATTATTAATAAAAAAGCAACAACTTAACCTTGACTGCTATACTTGAATTTTGATATGAATTTTTTTGTTCGATGTTTCGTAACACGACGTTGAACAATTCAGGTAAGACTAGGATTAAATACTTATTTTTAACACTTGCTATGATAAATAGAACTTAGATAGGCGGAAATAATGTGACAAACTATTTTTTTAACTTTTTCCTTTTTTTTTTTTAATTTTATTATAATTACTTTGCAAAACAAAAAAAAAAAATCAACAAACAATTAACAGTTTACTAAAAAAAAAATAATTATTACACAATTATTATTAATCATTGAATGTGTATTATTGATGACTTTAAGCCTAATAAAAATGGAAATCCTTTATATTCTATTCTTTCAATTTCAATAACTTTCTTTGTTGCGCTATTATTATGGCAGTTAATTGATTTTCTTTTTAATTTATTTATTTATTTAATTAACCGTTTATAACCCTAGTTATTGATTTGCATTTGAAAATATTTTATATTTATAATTTAAAAACCATGCTAAACTAGAAAAGAATACAGTTGCTGTTGCTAATATATAACCACGAATTTTCCAATGTTGATTACTATCCTGTAATACTTGTAAAATTTTTAATGTTTGATCTTCTGTATCACGTTCAGTACCAGAATTATCAATAACAAAATGTGATTGTTCACATTTACGTTCTAATGGCATTTGGGCGGCGATACGTTTTTTAGCATCCGCTTCTGATAAACCATTACGATCCATTAATCTTGTCATTTGCATATCTTCTTCACTGTTAGCAACAAAAATAATTAAATTACTGAGTAATATTTTTTCTGATTTATATAAATAAGACACTAATTACCATGTTACGGTTATGATTTTATGCATATAATTAAGCATAATGCCATTCTCGAACAGTAATGGTAAATCAAGGACGACAAAATTATGGCCCAATAGAAAATATTTTATAATTTGATGATACATTATTTTATGTATTTCTGGATGTGTTATCTTATTTAATATAGCCCGTTTTTCAATACTATTAAAGATTATTTTTCCTAATTCTTCACGATTTAATTCACCATTCTCTTTGAAAATTCCATCGCCAAATTCTGCTTTTATTTTTTTCCATGCTGGTTTACCAGGTTCAACAACTAACAAAATTTTGTGTGTAAATGTATATAAATCCAGTTTAACCTTCACTTAACAAGTAACAATTATTTAATTTAAATATAAAATTATAACAAACCTTCTCTGGCAATCAAATCAGCATCAATTACCGGAATATCATTATCTCGAAATACTTTTGTTACAGCACTTTTGCCTGTAGCAATACCACCTGTTACTGCCACTAAAAACATTATTAATTTCTTTTTCTTTTAGATTTTATACCAAATAAATAATATTTTATTAAAAAAAAAAATTAAAATGTTATGAAAGAATTAATTGATTAAACGTGAGCGGAGGCACAAAGTGTAATTCCAACAAGAACGGTAATTAAATAAAGGGAAGATGCGAAAAAATTGTGACGGTCAGAAAGTTGACTATATCAAAGTTGCTTAAAAGAGATATCTATATAGAACAAAGAATTTATCTTGTACAAATGAAGAATAAATCTAGTACAATATAAACGTCAAATAATTTTAACTTATTTACAACTGTCAAATAAATCAAAAATGTTTATGTATTTTTAGTTATCTTATTTATTTTTATTAAAAAATTATAATTTAATTATATAAAATGAATACAATTATTAACAAACAATGTGCAGAAATTGTATTAAATGTTACTCTTGATTTTAATAAAATATGTCGATGCTGTCTTCAGCAAAATGATTTATTATTATCGTTGAGTGACCAGTGTTTCGAAACTGAAGAATTCTTATCATTATCAGATATGTTGAAAGTTTTTAGTAACACATTGGTATGTTAAGATCAATTAATTAATATTTATTATTGGAAAATTAAAAATTATATTTTTAGATAAATGAGAATGATGGTCTACCGGATAAAGTGTGTCAACAGTGTGCACTGGTGATTAATTCTTCGTATTTATTTTACATAAAATTTCAACAGAGTATTTTTGCATTGAAACAATTATTAGAAAACGAAGCTAAATCCATTCCAGTGTCTTTAAATGAGAATGATGATTTATTGAGTAATATTAAAGAAGATAATCTATCAAACATTATTATTACAAACAGTAATAGAAATGTGGAAGTAAACAGTGTTGTATCAACAATAAAAAGTCCATCAACAATTAATGTTAAAAGAAAGCATCCTATTAAAATTTTACCAAAGCTCATTGATAGTAATAAAACGGATAAAATATTTGATACAAAAATAAACTCCATGAACCAAACAGAACAGATACAATTAAAAAAATGTTTACAATGTGAAAAGACATTTGATAATGATACTTTATTAAAAACTCATGAATGTATTATTAATTTCATGTACCAATGTGATATGTGTAAAGTTAAGCATAAGACACAACTCGACTTAGACAAGCATAAAAATGCGGAACATTTTGTTAATAAAAGGAAATACAATTGTAATTTATGTACAAAAAAATTTTCATCGATGCGTGGCCGCTCAATGCATTTATTTCAGCATAAAAATAATTATGGAGAGTTTACGTGTAAATTATGTTCTATAAAATTCACCCAGCGTTTACGTTATATTTTTCATAAGAAAATGCACGAGACGAACGTGTGCTATTACTGTGACCATGGTTTCTTAAATGAGGATTCAATGTTACATCATGTAGAGAATACACATTTGCTGAGAAAAAAATTCCCGTGCATATTTTGCCGAAAGGAATTTTCAACAAAACGTATTATGTTACGACATGTTAAATTAGCACATAATATTAATAAAATATATTTTTGTGGTATTTGTAATAATAGTAAAATCGGTTACATCGCATTAAATTATTTACAAAAACATTTAGATAAGCATTCAATGAATGAAAATGTTAATGATATAATTATTGATGAAGATTATGATAATGATATATTTGTAAGTAATGATAAGTGTTTGCAATCAATTGAAAGTAATAATATTGATGAAGGTCTTCACATGAGCTTATTTAATGAGAATTTAACAAATAATGATAACGATTTCTTAGATATAAATACAAATAATTATAAATTAAGTATTGAAAGTTTTGATAATTTCGTTAATGATAATACAAGTGACGAATTTAATGTGCCATTTATCGACGAGGATAATTATGAATTAAATAATGTTGATAATGTTGAAATATTAACAGATATATTAAATATAAATGAGAAAAACGATGAATTATTTAATAATTTGATTATGGAGCCAAAGGATTCGATTATGAAAAGTAATTTATTAGATGAAAGTATGATTAATGAGAATGAAACGTTAATAAATGTAGAAATTGATAATACAAACACAAATCGTTATAAATGTCCAAAGTGTGTAAACTATTTTGATAAGCAATCTGATATGAAAATACATTTGGCCCACGTACACAATGAGGCGGTTTTAACATGCAATCAGTGCGGTGCTACATTTAATCGTACCGACGATATTGATTCGCATCGATTGGAACATTACAAAGAGAATCGCAAATTAAATTCAATAGTCGAGGCATCAGTGACTGATAATCATGATTTAGAAATTGATAAAGACAGGGCATTTAGTTATAGAACAATTACGAGTGATAATCAGATAATTTATGAATGCTGTTTGTGCAATAGAACGTTTCAGCGTAAAACAAATCTACATAAACATAAATGTAAATTTTATAATAATAAAAAATTATTGATTTCTTGTAATTTGTGTAATAAAACGTTTACGACAAATCATGCAATGTACATGCATAGAAAAACACATTTAGACAAATCATTGACATGTTCATTGTGCGATAAAATGTTTACAACTGTTGGTGGCCTAAAGTATCATTTGAAAACCCACACTGGTATAAAAGCGTTTGTTTGTCCAATTTGCGATAGAAAATTTACAGCGAATATAAATTTAACAGCCCATATACGTGGTGTGCATTCAGAGATAAAACCGCACACTTGTAGTATATGCGAGCGGAGTTTTGCCACGATAGATCGTATAAAGAAGCATATAAAAACGCATAGCGGAGAACGTAATTTTAAATGTCTGAAATGCGGCAAAAGTTATTATCAATCATCGCATTTATCGCAGCATTTACGAAATCATACTGGCATAAAACCTTACAAATGTAATTTATGTGCGGCAGAGTATTTTACCGCAGCGTCAGTTAAAAAGCATTTACATGCGAAACATTTAATAGATCAACCGACAATCGAACATGATTATAACGTAATGCGAATCTTTTGATCTGATAATTAATTAATTTTATAAAAAAGTCATTTAGTTTGAAATCACTTTTATTTTTTCACTTTTTAATTATTTGTTATGAGTAAAGCTTCCTTTTTTTTTGGTTTTTTAAATAAAAATAATAATTAAAAACAGAACAGAACACGACAACATTTACAATACAATTTTTGCTTTTATATTAATAAATATAATTATTAATTAATTAAATTTAATTTTTTATTTATTTTGTATTATTTTAGAATATCTACTACCAAAAAAAAAACCCATTAAATAAATTTATTTGTTCTAATTTTAAATGTAAATAAAAATCAAATAAATATTTTGTTACTTTTATTAAAAAGTGATTTTTATTTCCTTATTATTTCCTTTCTATTTGACTAGTTTTGAATGATTTCTTAGGAAATACTTTTTTTCACTGATAAATTAATAAATTTTTTTGAGCTAAGATATAAATTTGTATCATTAATTAATTTAATAGAGAAATTAAAATTAATTTTAATTGATGTTCAGAAATATTTTTTAATTTTCCTCTAAGTAATTGTTTTTTTTTGTCTTCTTACTAATTTAATTTATTTAAGAAAATTTTATTTTATTAATTTATAATTTTTTTTTTTTGTTTTCTTCAAATTTCTACTTAATTTTACCAATTTTTAATAGTTTTCTTTTTTTATAAATAATTTTAATATTTTTCATACAAAAATGAATATTTTTGACTTAAAACAACTGTAAGTATTGAGGGGAGTCGTTATTCTTTAACAGTTTATACGTTATTAAATGCAAGTTTGAAGAAATCAATTTAATTAAAAGTTTATTTATCAAGGTATGTAATGTCTCGTAAGATATTAAATTAAATTAAATTTGTGCTACAAATTAATAATAATAAAACCCCCCAGTACAAAACAAACAGCTTATATAAAACATTAAACAAAAATAATAAATAAATAAATTTAAAAAATAAGATGTAAATAGTACGACGAATGAAGATATAAATGGATAAATCAATCTAAAAAATAAACAAAATTAAATAATTAGCTTAAATATTATTTAACAATACTTATAATTATGTTTTTTATTTTATTATTATTATTATTTGTATTATATCTGTGCAGCATTTTTTTAATTATTATTATTAATGTTAATTCAAATAAATTAAAAATTAAACTCAAAAACACTTTGTGCAAACAATGTAAATGTTATTTATATCGCAATACAAACAATTGCAAGTATTTTTTATTATTTATTTTGTTTAATGATTTATTTACTAATTAAATTTGTATTAGGATGGACTAAACTGGAAGGAATTTTATTTTATCGTTTTTTTTTTAAATGGAAGAAATATGGTAATAATTATGAATTTTTAATTAATTTAATTAAAACATTGCAATTGTTGAAATAAACTTACATTGTTTAACATTTGTAAAGCTTAAAAAATACACAAAATTCCAATAGCTTTCAAAGAGACTCTTTGTTTTTAATGTATTTTACCAAAGCTATGCTAAACTCATATAAATATTATAATAATAAATACGGCAGAGGTATATTTAAATAAAATTAATAATTTATTATTTTGTTCTTAAATCAAACAAAACGAATAAAATAAATAAATAAGAAATAGAGAGAGAGAGAAATTGAGGCAAACATTAATATAATAAATTCTTATCAGATGATTTAGTGGTTTATTTTTTAATTCTTCATTAATTTTTTGGTGCTAATTAAATAATAATAATAATAAATTTTAATTTTCTTTTAATATGTCGAACATATTAGAATTGTATTATTAATTTTTTTTTTTTTTTTGATTTTTCTACAATTTATATAATTTAATTTGTCACACCATTCTGTTTTAGCTAACTAAATTCTCTTAAATTTTCAAACAAATTACTGCGTTTATTAAGCTAATTTAAATATTTTACTAAATATATATATACTTTTGTTTGTATTTTCTTCATTTTTCTTATTAAATATATATACTTTTAACAATTTTTTTTTGTTATTGATTTAATAATGATTATATTTATATATATATATGCTTTTCATCATCTAATAAATATTTGTATTTTTAAAAATCGTGTTTTCAATTTTTTTTTTTAAGACTAGAGACGATACTATTTTTACTTTAATTATAATTAAAATTAATGAAAATTATATATATATATATTACTAATATTGTAAAAAAAAAAACACAAATAAATAAGTAAATAAATAAAGAATTGTTTTTAATAGAGATTTAATTGTTGTTTCAGATCAGATCAGATTTTTTATTTATTTTATTCTTTTAGTAAAAAATTCGTTTTTGGTTTATTATTATTACTTGGAAGCTTAATTTTTAGATTAATATGTTGGTTTTTTTTTTTTTATAATTATATTCGTGCATTAAATTTATGGTTAAACAGCCAAATTAATTTGTTTATTTATAGCAAACAAACAATCAAAAAAAAACATATAATTAATAAATAAAACTAACAAAAACAAAACAAAATAAATTAAACAGTTGTACCATATGCACTAAAAACAACTCTTGTACTATCTGTATCAAGGGATATATCTTCTGGACTAGCTAGATCAACACGCACTGTACCAGAATTATTACGACGTCTAGCTGCCTGCGCTGCACCCCAATTACTTAATGTCCAATGATAACTATTTGATGTATTTGTTTCCTTGTTATCGTCGTGCCTTTGCTGCTCATTTTCTTTTATATGTATTGGGATATCATTTATTTGTATTGTACTCGCTTCTCGGTTTCCACATGGTAATGTTTCAGTACCACCAGCAGCTGCCATACTATCACGTGTGTCACCAGAGCTCTGTGAACCTATCGATTCCATACTCGATTCACCACTTGCTCCAATACCACTACCACCACCATCATTTATACGAAATCTTGCTATTGCATTGTTCCCTGCCTACATCCACCATAGACACATATTATCTTTAACACAGTTCCCAATATTATTTAAAATCATTCACTTACCTGTAGATCACCATAACAATCTTCGACCGCTCTCATTATATCCCAACTAATATCTGAATCTAGTGTTATTGGCTGCTCTGTATCCCGATTATGTATGGCTATCGCTATATGCACTGGATGTGGTATTGGCAAAGGTATCAGTAACTTTTCAGCGGGATTACGTAAAATCTGTTTTCGTTTCCATGGACGCCAAGTCGATGTTTTTGGTATAGGAGTTGGTGAGCGACGAGCTCTTACTCTTGGCGTTGTTAATCCAGTTGTTGTGTCACTAGAAATCGATTGAGTTCAAATATATAAAATACTCATATCATAAACGGAAATTAATTGCTTACCTTCTTTTATCCGCTGGCTTTTTAGAAGTAGATGTTAGTCTTGATCTAGGATTAAAAGCTGATACCTCCAAGTATGGCGAATGTACTTGAATGTTTCCACGCGGAGCATACACATTACCTAACAGATCTGGACCATTTGCGCCCATAATATCGACAGCGTTTTGTACCATATCAGTATATCGAGATAAATCTAATTGCGAATGAGGTTCTAATTTAAATTGAGTATCATTATCACTTAATGGTGTTAAAAAATCTAAGCTAAATATTTCCGCAAACAGTAGACCAGCTAAGCCGGCCCAGTCACCAACTGATAAGCCCTTTGCATCCCAGAAATCATCTTCACTTATTGATAAACGCGCCAATACATGTGTGGGATAAAAACGCTCCAACATATGTGCTGCCTGTTGTATTGCAATTTTCAATTCCATTGTGTTTAACTTGATTCTGGACTTAACCGCAGTTGTGAGGCCAGTTTGTAAGTCACGTCGACGTTTCTCTAATTTCTCATGTAACGAACTCATTAAATCATGCGCTTCTCGTTCTAATCCATAATAAGGGCCTAATTTAGATAATTGTGCTGAAAATGGTCCAAAGCATGCTTCAACAAATTGACTGAAATCCTTTTGTGGTTGCAAAATTATTGTTTCTAATGAATGCTGATATGCTTGTAATTCATCTAATTCCATCTTCGACTCAAATGCAGCTAATGCTTGCTCTGGTTTAATTAGGAAATAATAATCCAATGCTAATCCAGGACCGGCAATACGTCTAACCGCTAAACTGTCACTAGCTGGCACACGTCCACATTTCTTTATAAACAAATGGAACGTCAAAGAATCCCAAACTAGTCTTAACCAAAATCTCGCTAATCCAACTAGAAATATTACGGAAATTTTTAAGAAAATATTTAATAGAAAAAAAGTTATTGTATTTTCTTACTTATAAGTACAATGACCGAAGCTATTGGACATAAAACGGAAGCAACAAAAACAGCAGCAATTGGCTGTAAACAGCCTTGGATTAACATATTCCATATTACCGCTTCTAATATAATACAATATCGGTTTCTTGTTGTATCGGGACTATCTAAATCATATATTAACATCATATATAAATGCAATATTATTGTTATAAATGGTATCCATAATGGTGCAGCGACAGCAACAATAATACTACAACAACTGACAAAAATACACACTAGTGGAAATATAAAAAGGATTAAAATTGTGCCAAGAAAACCCTTTACGAAGTAATTTAATAAACGATTTAAATGCCGCGTAAGTCCTTTACCAATGAAACCTATCGAAATAGAAAATATTTATAAATATAATATTTTCAATTTAAACAATAACATTTACCTGTATCCGGTTCTGTTTCAAAATGAGTTCTAGCTTTTGATATGTGTCTCCATAATTCAAGTAATCGGGAAGCCATAGTTTGTGTTATACTTGTTTTCCGAGGGAATAGTGTACCATTTACTTGCGATAACTCTAAATCTGGCATATACGGTTTCACACATAATAAAGCGCGTAAACCGAGTGGACTACACCATGGTACAATAACACCGAGTAAGAACACCATATTCCATGTCCAACACCAAGTACGTTGCAACAAATTTAACAATCGCCAAAGCGGCCAACGAGTACTTGTGGTACGATTGATTTCTTTTTCGACAAGAAATACTGGTTGACTTGGATCTGAGCGTGGTGTAACAATTGACGTTGCTTGTTGACATATTACTGTTGGTATAATTTCAGAGTGTCCCTGGAAATTACGTCTAATTATCCACGATTTTGGTGACCAGATTCGACACGGCCACTGAAAACTTCTCGTTGGTGTTTTTGCGTTTCGTAATTCTTTTAATATAACCGGTTCCCGCTAAGAAATGGGAAATTATTAATCAGTTTAATAATCAATAGATGATTATAATTCTGGTACAAACCTCCTTCATAAAAGCCATATCTCTGTTTAAAAAATATGACGTTTGTTGTAAATTATGTTTGCCGCACATCTTCAACGCTTCCTCGTGTGCAGCCCACGTCGATTTAGTCATTTTAGATGATTCATTAGTACGTAATTTTGAACGTAACCACGGTGAAACTCTTGACAAAACCGGATGAGCATCTGTTAAATATTTTTGCTGTTCTTCTCTTGTTTTCTTTAATTCACGCTGAATTTTCTCCACAGCCCTGCAATTGACAAATAATCATTTGCATAATAAAGAATTTTTTAGTTTTATATAAATAAAAATTTACTTGTGCATTATAACAACAGATTGTGCCTGTTGGACCAATAATTGTGGTATTCCTTCACCCATTTCTGCTAAATCCGTATTTAATAATATTGAACTGTATACTCGTTGTAAATATTCAGTCATAACAGCTTCATTTACTTCCTCTTCTATTTCATTATCTGTCATTTTTTTCTCACGTAATTCAGTTATAAGACGTTCACGAAAATGTAAAAACCATCCGCGTGTTTCACGTTCTAATATACCAACTAAAATTGGTAAACATTTTCGCATAATGTCTTTTGAAAATAATCGCAAATCGATATCTTGTCCTTTTGGTGTTAGAAAAAGGTATGGAACGGGCTGTGCCGATTCACATTCAACATCAAATTTTTCCATTGTTGCACGTCTTATCTGTCGTCTAACATATGTACATAACGAATCTAAACAGTCTTCATATTCCGGCTAAAGAAAATTTATACATTAATTAAATGAAATGTACAGGAAATGTAAAAAATTAACACTTACCCTACATACTAATTCAGCAACTAGATAACGACACCTTTCTTCTCTTATTTTATAATCTAAATTGTGTGCCAACAATGATGGTACGCCTTTAATTAATTATTTAAAGAAAGAAATATATATTTATATATATAAATGAAATTTAATTAATTTTTAATCATTTATCAAAGACACACATATTTTGTAACTATTGATAAATAGATGGCGATAAATGTATATCAAATACATACCAACAATAATATCAATTAATTTAATTAATCCATTTAAAAATGCATGTACTGCATTCGCTATTGAAAAAAAATGTCCAAATAATCTTGCCTTTGCTGTGACAACAATAAAACGTGCAGCTAATGCTAAATCACTTAATAAAGAGTCATTAGCACGTTCAGATCCTTTTTGTAAAAATTGCGATAATCTCCAACGATGCACTTGTCCCGGGAAATTTAAACTTGGTACTTCAAATTCTCTGTAAAATTAATTAATTTACAAAACAAAAAAAAAAGAAAGAGAGAAAATTTTATTCATTAAAAACACATTTATACAAAATAAATAACATAATGAAAGTAAGTAAATAGAAATAATAATAATTTTTCTTTTTGAATTAAATTTCCTCTATTAAGCTAAACAACAATTAATTTGATATCGATTTGAATTAAAAACACAAAATTAAATAAACAGAAATGTAAAACATAATTACACGCATGCAAACTAAGCGATCCATTAAGAATTTAATTAAAATAAATAAATGTTGAGTTGGAAAAAAAAAAAATAAATAATTTAATGAAAGGAAAAATTTAGAAAAGAAAAAAACCAAAACATAAATTGTATGTAAATTAATTAAATAATTAAAGAAAAGAAATATTTTAATGATAAATTAACATTTATATATACATTCCTGTAGAACTTACTCTTCTTTTTATTAATTTTTTAAACATTTTTTAATGTGATATTTCATACAAACGAATCTCCTTTTACACGGTCTTAATTGCAATGATAAGTAATAACACTTTGGAATTTGAATTGTCTTACTTGTAAGTTATAGTGATTTGTTAATGAATTGATAAGAAATTATAACAATGTACACATCGGAACAGAATTAAGGTTTAAACCAGAACAATTACTTTGCTTTAATTAAATATGATGTACTAGATGCTGCTACTCGAACTTTTACTTGAAAAACAATTTATACTATCAGCTGGAATACTGATCTACTGATGGTTGTCATCTTAATGATATTGCTTTATTTATTTACTTTACACCTACATTATTCTATCAACAATAAAACAAGTAAGGTGTTTCCTCCAACAATCACAATTTACAAACAATTCCGAGTGTTTTAAGCAATTTTCCACCGTGTAAAAAGAGATTCTTATAGTGTATTAAAGATTACCAACATTATTTACTTGGTCAATAAAAAGAAAAAAATTTATAACAAAAAGAAAGAATACACAGTGAAGAAACAGGAGCCATAGAGTGGCTGCAAAAGCGACAGAGAGATAGACAGACGTTTACTTAACATTAAAAATTATTTAATTAAAAAAATCAATAAATACATAATCATGCTTATACACAGATTCAATTAATTTCATTAATTACAAAACATTATTGTTTATAACAAGGAGAACAAGGAAAAAAAAATAGAATCATTATTTTACAACATCAAAAACATAAAAATAAAACACAAAATTAAAAACGCAAAATTAAAATTAAATAATAATAAAAAATAGCAAATTTGTTTTCCAAAATAATAATCATAAACACAGAGAGTAAAAAAGTAGAAAAATCATAAGAAAATTCCAATTAGGAGCAATAATTTAGTTTATGGATTTTTTTTTTTTGCTAAGATTTTTAATTCATTTTTTTTTGGTTTTTCTTCAAATAATTATTTACCCTGTACGTCGTATTGTTTCCAATTGTTCCAAACATAATTTCTTCGGTTTTCCAAATTTATCCTTTTGCAAGCTTTTTACAGAAATATGATTTTTTGTTTGTCGTTTTTTGTTTTTTGTTCGTTTATAAATTTTTTAAAAATTTAAATATTTAGGTGGTTGGTGGTGGTGTGTTAAGTGTATTTTTGTTAACAAAAAAATAAATTAAAAATAAAATAAACATTTTTTGATTGTAGGAAAATAAATAAATAAAGAAAATAACCGACAAGAAATAATAAAAATAAATTAAAGAAAATTATAATTCTATAACAAAAATCCAATTAAAAATGAATTATAAATTAAAGAAATTAAAATAAATTAAAAACAAGTATAAGGTGAAAAAATGAAAAGAAATGATAATGCAAATGTAATGCGGAGATTGAAAAAATCGTTTCATTATCATAAATTAGATTATTTATTTGAATTAACGATGCAAATTTCAAGTGTTTTTAATAAGAAAATACATTTTTTTTATCTTTTAAACGAAGGCAAATTATTATAACAGTATGTCGACGGGTTTTTAAGTCAGAAACAGAAATTTCACAAGATGACAGAAGAAGCAGTAGTAAAGGATATTAATTATATTAGTATGTCTTATGAGTTGTTACTTATTCGCCTTTAATTCAAACAATCCACGAATATAATCATTAGAAATAAAAATTCATTAACGAAGTTCAATGATGGTTTACATCGCTGATTAAAAGCTGATAACAAAAAAATCTTTTATTTTGTATATAGAGTAATAAATCCGTCTTATATATATATACGAAGCCTAAAATGTATACATTTGTATCATTTGATTCAGATGAAATATAATGTCAAAAATAAGCATAAAGATACAAAAAAGGATAAAAGAAATAAATAATTTCTACCGAAATTCAATGTACAATCATTGATTTTACGGGACAAGCTTTGAATATTTATTGTTAAAATTGAGCATATTTAATAAAATTAATAACACCTAAGAATGCTTAAATTGTAACACTGTGGTCAGGTAAACCTTTCCATGCGAATTAAATAGTTTTTCAGTCAGGTAAATTATAATTAATATGTCATTACTATCAGTAATAAACATTAACATTTCTGATTTATTTATAAATATTTAGAGATTCACGAATACAAGAATTATAAATAGCAGAAAACTTTAATGAATATAATTAAAAAGAATATTTCAAATCAGGTGTGTAGGTGTGTCATCGTCGTCGTTGTCATACCCATCGAATGGAAATTGTCTTTATTCTAATATTAATTTGCTTTAGTTTATTATAAAAAGAAAAAATTTAATTAATAAAAAAAAAAACTGCCATCGTGTCTATTAAATAATATTTCTTTATTCATTTGAATGAATAGTTAATGAATTGATAATTTTTAATGAGAAAATATGATTAAAATAAATAAATAATTAAAAATAGAAAAATGTTGTGCAAAAATAATAATAAATGAAATGTTATGAAGAAAATAAATAAAAAGTAAAATGAAGAGAAGAAACACTAACCCACGTTCCCTTAATGATCTTAGCTGTGTATTTGTCAAACGTCTTGGTTCACCAGTGCCATCAGCCGCAACCGCATCTAATTCATCAAACGGTGGCGCAACAAATAAATCACGTAAATTTAATGGACGTGATTTTCGCGTTCCCGTACCAGAACCACCAGATGATAAAGGATTTGGTAAGACTAGAGATAATAATAGATAGACAATGAAAACATTAATAAAAATTAATTTTTTAATCAAAAAACAAAAAAAAATTTGATTTATAATCAAAGAAATGAAAATTTAAATTAAATTACAGAAAGATTAATTTTTTTCTTATATAAACATTATGAAATTGGATATAAAAATGATAAAGAACTGTTGCTACTATTTATTGTTTCTTGGATTACATTGAAAAATTAATTTCGTTTTTTATGAATTAAACTGAATTGAACATTAACACACAATGGTGTAGCTTTACTTTTAAGGTTTATAAAAATAATTCAGTGATGTTAAACAGTGTTCTGGTTGAGCCAAACAATGATGTAAGATTATATATGATGTTTGACTACAGAAACAATTTGTAATATTATTATCTGCAAAAAGAAGAGAAGAGGAAATCAACTAGAAAAACTAAAATACCTACCAATTGGAAAGGTTTTCCAATGATATAAAAATTGTTCAGCAACTGATTTAATATGTTCAACAAGTTGTTCAACTTCAGGTGGTGCACCGACTAAATTCACACTGAAATTAATCGGTTCCTTTTCCGGCCCCAATAAACTATTTGGTCTGCTTAATACTTGTACCGAACTTATTTGTACTGTTGCTGGTTCACCTGGTTCCATCATTTTATTGATTTGTTTCTTTATTTTTCTTTTTGATTATTTACTTTTGGTTAAATTGACAAACAAAAAAAAAAAACATAAACACTCACACACAGGTAAAACACTAAACTATTTATCCTTTTTTGCTTTTTTTTTTTAATCAATAATTTATTAAATTTTAGTAATTGAATAACACGAAAAAAGTAAAAGCATTTTTCATTTTTATTGTAAACAATCAATGAGAGAGAAACAAAAAAAGGAAAAAACTATTCTAAACTTTCACATTTCTTAACGTTTTTAGTATTTTCAATTTTTATTTTTATCTTTTCTTCAGTTAATTTCCTCTAAGTTTGGATAAACTCTTGTTAAAAGTTTAACAGCTTAGGATTTTTATTATTAATTACATGATGATGGTTAGACATTTTTTTCTTTTGGTTTGTTTATTTAACAATTAAAAACCAACAAATGTTTGTCTTTTTATATGAATATTAATGTAAAACACAAACATATTATTGCTGCACTTGAATAGAAGAATATTACATATAATTAATAAACAATAAAAAAATTAATTAAATTAATAAATAAAACACTACAAATGTTTTAATGCAAAAAAAAAAAAAAACATTTTGTATTTGCCTAACAATATGTACTGTTTATCAGTGGTTGTGGTTTGTGGCTATAAGCTTAACAAATATATGTATTATGACAAACAGAAATATTTTAATTTATTTTTATTATTTAATTCCTTCTTTTTTATTTTTTTTTTTGTTTAATGCTTTATATTTATAAAGAAGGAAAAGAAAAATTAAAGACAAATTTAGTTTAATTTTAAAAAATATATATAAATAATTTTACCAACTATTAAAAACAATAAATTCATCATAAATTCATGCAATGTACATGGAACAATGTTTTGAATTAAAAATTATACATAAATTAAAAACTAAAAATAAATATATATGTGTATATACGATGAACACATATAAAAAGCATAAAAATATTTTCTTTTTTTTTATTTTTATTACTTTTAATTAATAAATTCCACGTGTGAATTAAAAATAAATGAGAAAATCAAGCATCAGTTCATCAGTCTATCTACATGCTTTTAAGATGCAGAAGACAAATTTATGTAAAGTAAAAGGCAACAATGAAAATGTAACAAAATTATACATGGAATAATTTTTGTAGTTAATTAATTAATTAAATAATATTTATTCAGTGTATTATTCTAGTTGAAAAACACTCTGTTTTTTGTATTTCAGGAGCAAAATGAACAAACTACTTGCCTAGTCTAAACATAAAATTATTAACAATTTTGCAGTGATAAATTAAATTAATAAAATTAACTAAATCTAATGAAATAAAAAGAAAATAAGGAGAATATTATCTATTGCTTGAAAATGAACGGGAAACGTAAAATAAATACAAATAACGTATCTCTTTAAGAAAAACACTTTAAACTGCTTCAAGAAAAAGTATTTCTTCTTAATTCCAATGAAAAGTTTAAATAAGTTACATTTTACAATTAAAGTATTTAAATTAATAAATTTAATTTACGAAAAGCAAGCTTATTGATTCTTCCGTAATTATTTTAAAAATATATTTCCAAAAATTCAGTAATCAGATAAGCGTTAAAATAAAAATAATAGACATCTGTAGGTTTAGCATAACTTTGACAAGAAAAGAAAAATAATAAAATTAATTAAATAATATAAACAAGACAATATATTTGTGACTTTTTTGATTAAACACATCAATAAATTCTCCAAAAATAGATATTATATAAAATAGAAAATAAAAATATTTATAATTGGTTGTTTACTTAATTATTAAATTAAATTCCAGTTTTATATAGAAATTAATTATTTTTGTTCTGTAAATTTTAAAATAAAAATTCTTAAATTAATTAATTAATTAAGATTGTAATAAATAAAGTAATAAAGAGGACACAAATGTATAAACAAATAATTAATAACGCAAGCTAATTAAATATTATTTTTTTTGGTTGGTTGGTTGGGTGTCTTATCTGCGACTAATACTATTCTGATTATTAGCAAAGCAAATATTTTCTTAATAACATTTTTGCCACCAAATAAAAAAAACTTACTTTTATTAATTTTCTTCTTTTTATCTAATTTTAAGATATTAAAATGTCAATAGAGTGATTCAAAAGGAAATGATTTCTTTTATACTAAATGTGTTAATTTTAACACATGATTATTGAACATTTAACGCCAGTTAACATGTATGTTTTATTGATAAATAAAGTAAATAATAAATTAAATGAGTTTCTTTTTTAGCAACAACAGCAGCTGCATATATTTGACTTTAATATTGATAACAAATAATACACAGTACATACTGGTTATTAAAAATTATTTTTTAAACATAATTAATAAATATCTATTCATACTTTTGTTGCATTTATATTTTATTTATCATTGTTTATCGATTAACAATTAATATTGTTACCTTTGTTATTAATATTAATAGGTATTATTCTTACATATGTAATACAAGTTTTTGCATTTAAGGTAACACGTGTTTCGTTGTTAAAAACATTAAGGATAACAAGATAATAATAACAATAACAAGAATTAAATTTAAATAGAGAAAATTAATGCATATTCTTTCATTATTCTATGTTTTTTTTAAAGGAATGTTTTCATCATTAAATAAAATGTTTATAATTCGACAGTTGTTTAGTTAAGGTAAGATTTATTAGGAAAATTCTTTCATTTGTATTTTCTTTTATTTTCATTACTTTTCAGTTTGAAAATGTCTTTTATTTATTAACATATATATTTGTAATCATAAAATTAATATGCATGTTGATATTGTCGATATTATTTTTGGTTAAATAATGAATTCAGTTGAAAAATACATACAGGGTGATTAATTAATATTGATAAAGTAAACATAAAGTTCGAAAATATGTTTTTAAACTGGAAAAGAATTGAAACTGTAAATGTTTCTTCGAATTTCTAAAAGTTTTATAGAAAATTCAGAGGATAATACACTCAGTCTTTTTGAAATTCTATTTCTATTCTTATAAGAATCTTTAGTTGTGCAACAGAGAATGGAATCTTTTACACTTTAGTGATTGTCATAATCTGTAATAAAAGTAAGAAATCTTTATTTCAAGATCAATAATAGTAAGTAATATTACGTAAAAATTCTCTTTAATCAATCACAAATATTTTCGAATCAAGTTAGTTCTGCAGAAACAAACAACGAATATCAATGAAATAAAATTCCTAGCAAATAAGGAAACAAGTTACCAAAAGACTTGCCAATACCGTAAAAAGTATAAAACGTTCGGATTTCCGCCTATAATAAACACAACATGCCGTCTACACCACGTACCTATGTTCATAGAATAATAATTTTTGATTTCTAAATAAATTAAAAAAAATTGTAAACAAAACTAAACCAAAAATAAAAAGAAACTATTTTATTCAATAAAAATACTTATTTTTCATTTAATAAAATTAAATACGTACAGCGAGAAAAAGTAAAATAATTATTATGCATAAATAATTATGCTACAATCTGTATTCTATATTAATTTAAATTATATGGAGCCTCCTTTTAGATTCTATTCACTTTTTTTTTGCTTCTTGTTTTAATTTTATAAATAAAAAAATATTCTTTAATTTTTTTTTTTCTTTATATATATATAAATATATAAAGATATTATAATTTGTTTTATAACGTCCTATATAGATGTATCAGTTTTTATTGTGTTGTTCTCGTATTATTATTATATTTTCAAATGCCACTGTGCTAATATACATACATTTTTTTAGGAAGCTTTAAATTTAGCTGTGTGTTAATGGTTGGCTATAGGCGGCTTTAATGTGAACAAAATAAAAATATTTTTCATGTTTCTTATGTAGAATGTTTCTTCTCTATAAATCTTTATTCAAGAAATAAAAAAAAAAATATAAAATAATAATAAAACTATCCATGATGAATAAAAAAGAAAAAACAACTTTAAATTGAACAAAGTAAAACTGAGTAACACAAACAAACAAACACAGATGCTTCTTCTATATACATATTTCTATTAATTCTATTCGGAATATTTCTTTTTTATTATTATTTTCTTGTGTTTCTGGCTAAAAGAAAAATATTGTTTTTTTTTTTCTTAAAAACATTTTCTTATGTGTTGTGTATTTGATTCTTTTTTACAAAATGAAACGAAAAAAACAGAGTATTTTCTTTAATAATAATTATAATCATCATCATCATCGTCATTATCATTTTGATCATCTGGTACAATTAAAACATTAGGCTTTTCTTCTTATTATGTATTTTTATTTTATTTTCTTTAAACTGACGACTAGAAATATGCTTCAATAATAATTTAGGAATTTTCATTATATTTCATTCATTTTTTTTCTATTTCTTTAACGCTTAAAAGAGAATTAAAAAAATATAAAATTATATGTTTAGTGCACTAAAGCGAGAAATAATAATTGTTTTCTTTATCAATATTATTAGAGAAAAATATATATATTTTTAATTACACAATATTACTTTCAATTAATTTATTTAATTTAATAAAAAAATGATACAATAAAGAGGGTTTAATGCATCTAATCCAATTTATAATAATTAAAGCTAAAAACTTTTCAGCTGTTTATAATAATTTCCCTTTTATTCGAATGTTCTGTCACCTCTATAACATTCTTTCTGGAAAATCATTATTTTTTAATCCAAATTCTCTCCTTTCCTTTTTATCTGACAAATGCGAATTAAGTTAATCTTTTAACACTGTATTTTAATTATGTTTATCAACACAAACTATTTTTATTGCATTTAAAACACTTCTATTTATTTATTATTTTTAAAAATTAATATTAATCAATCACAGTACATAAGGAAAAATGATAAAATAAATAAAAACAATAATAATGATAATGCGAGAGAACCACACCAACAAAACCAGCAGGAACTCACCAAACAAACTAAATTGACAAATGAAGAAATAAAATGAATAGAAAAAAAAGAATCTTTCGCAAATGCGATTATGCGTTGTTTAATACATTGAAATAATATATTTAATTTTAATTATTACACTAATATGTCTAATTGTATTTTCCTATAATTAAATATTTTTTACTTTATTTGAAAACAGGTAGTTATATATTTTTTTAAATAAATTTATTATCAAAATTCACACAACAACTAAAAATTATCTGTGACTACAATTCCAATCCACCTGTCAAAACTTATCGATATATTTTCATTATTTTATACGACAAACTTCATCTTGTATAAATTTGAAATATTTATTTACATAAAATAATTTTTTAAAATGGATAAAATTCAAAACATTTTAATTAATCATTTATATAAATATTAATTAAATAAAAATAATTACATTTAAAAATTTATTTTATTTAGTTTTAATTAATATTCAGTTCCTTTTGTGCTGAAGACCATAGTTATACTGGCTACACTGGTATATTTATGTTATATTAAACTAGTTACTAATTTACTTGGTGTATTTTTTGACTATTTAAAGGGACTTTCAATATTTGACAGCCTGGCCATTTTGATAAATTTTTTGTTCAATTTATTTTTTATAAAAACAATTAACTAAAAAATTGTTTTTGAGTACTTTTAATGTTTGAATATAAAAAATAAGTTATAACAAATAATGGATTTAAATTTTTTGCTTGATGTTGATTTAAATTTTGATAAATTGTGTCGATCATGTTTACGTGAAAGCGATGAAATGAATCCCATATTTGATAATGAACATGGGGATGAGAAATTACTTCTAAATGAACGTATAATGGCTTGTACACAAATTTTGGTAATAAATACCATGCAATCCATTAATTCGGATTATAGTTTATGTTAGTTTATTATTTTGAATTCAATTTTCGTTTTAGATTTTAAAGGATGATGGAATGCCCACAAAAATATGCAAAGTGTGTACACAACAAGTAAATAGTGCCTATGACTTCAAATTAAAATGTGAACAGAGCGATGCAACGTTAAGAGACTATTATTTACGTACAAATTTTAATAACTCATCAAAAGATACAAAATCAGATGACAATGATTTTAGTTTACCATTAAAGCCAGAAGTAGTATTTTTAGAATGTGACCCACTTTTAGTTACCAATTTATATGATTACGAGGATGGTAACGATTGTAATTCTAAGGAAGATAGTATGTTTAATGAATTCCCTGTAGCTAAAATAAAAATAGAAAAAGAACGTATTCCGTGTCCACATTGTAATAAAACTTTGGTCGACAAAAAAGGATTAGAATATCATTTACGTTTACACACAGGACAAAATTTGAAGCACTGCACGATATGTAATCGAGGTAAATCTATTAATTATATATCAGAATGAATTTAAAATAAAGTGGTTATTTATATTAATTGTGAAGGTTTTTTACAACAAAATCATTTAAATCGACACATGGAAGTGCATACAAGAATTAAAAAAATTCCTTGTAAACTGTGCAGTCAATGTTTTGTTACAAAAATCGATCTGAAGACACATAACGAGCGTGTTCATAATATAAAAACTGAAAAGCCAAAATTATCGTCAATATTTGCCCCATCAACAACAAAGACAATCAATAAAACATTTGTAGATATAAAACCCTTAAATGCTGATAATTTTATAAATTTGGATAGTGACGAGGAGGACGTCAAAGTTTTAACTCATGATGAATCGTATGAAGCCACCGAAGCAGATTTATTAAAGTCAAAAACACAGGATGGACGATTCGCATGTCATTATTGTGCGAAGACCTTAGCTGATACCAAAGGTTTAAAATTGCATTTACGTTTGCATACTGGTTATAAATTAAAACGTTGCACAATATGTTCCCGCGGTAAATATATAATTTTATATCTATCTATGCATTGAATTGTTTTGATTGATTTCTTTCTTTAAGGATTCGTAAAGCCAAGTCATTTAACACGCCATATGATAACACATACACGAGACAGAACTAAAAAATGTAAACACTGTACAGAAAGTTTCGGTACATATGTCCAGCTAAAGAAACATATGGATCAATCTCATGGAAGTGCACCAAAAACAATATCAACAATGACAATACGGTTTGTAGATTTTAATTTCTTTTTGATAAAATAAATCATTTTTAATTATAATAAATTTTTATTTAAATTTAGAAACATAGCGGGTACTTGGGAAAAAGTTCCTTATTTTAAGGTACGAAAAAGTGAACCGAGTTCACCATCTAATGTATAATTCATTAGAAATAATTAAATGAATATTATTTAAACGTTAATTTAGAAATAAATAAATTAATTAAACAATTACTTAGAACTCAGTTCTTTAATATGAAAATAATCTGGCAATATTTTGTTTATTCTTTTTGTGTTATTTAAGGTAAATGAAAATAGTTTCGAGAATGTTATTGGTTCTTAATCTAATTAATGATAATTTTACTTTCAGTTTTCCTATGTGTAAATCAAAATAAAGTGTTTTAACAAAAAATAATATTAGTAATTAAGAGATCATCATGAAAGTAAGAAAAAGAAAAGAAGATAAATGTCGTTAACTCGTAGAGTGATTATTAATGTCTATAATGAAAGTCTCATATGTTTTAAATTTTTTATATAAAGTGAAAAAAAAATCTAGGTTAATTATTTTAACAAAAAAATATTATTATTCTTTTAAATATAAATACTTAATAATAAAATTTAATTTATTAACAAATTTAATAAAATATATTTTCTTATTATTAAATTGGATAAAAAATCTTATTTTGGTTTTAATCTTTTTATCTTCTAATTGGAATGAAGTACTATTAATTACGGCTAACTTCAATATGATTCAATGACAGTATGAATATTGCAATACTGTTTAACTCAGTGTATATTTTTTACAAGGACCGCACTTGACAGTAAAAATAAGCCATTTTGCTTTATACCTGTGTTTATTGTTTAATTCTGTGTTTATTTTTGATTTTATATACAAATAATATTTATTTTTTTTAAATGTTTACGTCTTGAAAGTTTAAAAACATTTTAACAATGGATAATATGTTTTTATTAGATTATGATTATAATTTAATGAAATTATGTAGATTGTGTTTAGTAGAATCTAGTAAATTAATTCCAATATTTGATAATGAAAATGAGGGAGAGACAAGAATGCTAATTGAACGATTAATGGCTTTTTCACAAATAATGGTAATACTTAATCAATAAATTTTTTTTTTTTAAAACATGATTTGCTTATAAATAAATATTTAACATTAAAAAAAATTAAGATTAATGAAGAGGATGGCATGCCAACAAAAATATGTGAACCGTGCACTTTACAATTGAACAGTGCATATGATTTTAAATTAAAATGTGAACAAAGTGATGCTACCCTTCGTGAATATATGTTGCGCAAGAATTTAGATAATCAGGATAATTTCTTAGATAATCGAGAGAATGAAAATCTTGATGAGGATTTTAATTTAACTATAAAACCAGAGATTACATTTTTAGAAGTTGATCCATTAAATGAGAATAATTTCTATTGTGACGAGGATTACAGTAATTATCCAGAGTTTGACGATGATGAAGATGATGGAGGTATTGATGAGGATTACGAAGAGGATGATTGTGACCAAGAAGATGATGAAGATGATTCTGACTATGATGAAAATGAGGATAACAATTCTAATACAAATGGCAATGAGGATGATGACAGTAAACAAAAAGATGATATTGATGAAGTTGATATAAAAAAGGCAAAAACTAAAGACGGTCGTTATGCTTGCCATTTATGTGATAAAACATTAGGTGATCCTAGAAGATTAAAATTGCATTTACGTTTGCATACAGGACATAATTTAAAACGATGCACAATATGCAATCGAGGTAAATAAAATTGAATTGATTAACTGGTTTATAATTCTTTTTTTTTTTTGTTTCTTTAGGTTTTGCCACACAAAGTCATTTATCACGACACATGTTGATACATGCAAAAGACAGAAGCAAAATGTGTAAGCGTTGTGGCAAAGTATTTCCAACTCCAGAAGAATTAAGAGAACATATGAGTACAAGCCATAGCACAAGGATAAAAAAGGAGCATACAAATAGTTCATCAGATACACCATCAAGTACTTTGAATGATACAAGAGACAATAATGAATTTAATATCGATATAAATTGTATAGATTTAAAGAAAGCAAAGACAGCAAATGGGCGCTATGCATGCCACTTATGCCCTAAAACTTTAGTTGATGCTAATTGTTTAAAATTACATTTACGGTTACATACCGGGCAGAATTTAAAACGATGTACTATATGCAATCGAGGTAATTTACATAATTAAAGTAAATTATTTTATTGTGTGTTTAATTTTAATTAAATCTGTTTTTTAAGGTTTTGCAAAGCAGAATCATTTAACACGTCATATGATGATACATGCAAAAGATAAAAGTAAATTATGTAAAAGATGTGGTAAAACATTCGAATCTACAGATGAATTAAAATTACACATGGATACCAGTCATTTTTCAAAGACAAAAGTAACACCAGTAAAATCATCGGCAGCGATTACATCCTATTGTAATACTATAAAAAAAGAAATTGATTCAAATGAAAGTATTAACATTGATAACGATAGCAATGAATTAAATAAAGAAACAGATAATGAACCAATGAATATTGATGAAAGTATTGAAGAGGAAAAAGTCGATGATAAAATAAATGAGGATGATTTACTCAAGGCAAGAACGGAGGATGGACGTTACGCTTGTCATTTATGTGATAAAACATTAATTGACCCGAAAGGTTTGCAACTACATTTGCGTTTGCATACCGGACAGAATTTAAAACGATGTACAGTGTGTAAACGTGGTTTTGTTAAACAAAATCATTTAATTCGTCACATGGTGATACATGCAAATGATAAGGATAGAATATGTAAGCGTTGTGGACAATGCTTTGATTCAAAAGAAGACTTAAAAACGCATATGGAGAATAATCATCAAGCGAAAAGTAAATTAACGTCTTCAGCAACTGCATCATCATCATCATCGTTAAATAAGTAAAAATAGATTTATAATTTGCAATAAATATTTATTAACTTAATTTGATTTTTTTTATAACTTATAGAAAACGGGGTAGACCTCCAATACGTGAAAGTATTTCAAATGATAATGATAATAAAGATGGAGATACATCGAACAATGATACATCAATAATAAATAATAATAATACAGTCGCAAAGTGTAAAATTTGTGATATAACATTTCATAAAATTTATTTACTACGTCAACATTTAAATAAGCATAAAAATATTGAATCAATTAAGCATATAGATTTAAAAAAGAAAAATTTCTTATTCGATATAAGTAAAATTGATATAAATGCATCAACAAATGATGATTTAATAAATTATATAATTAATGAAATTGATAATAATGAGACAAATATTGTATTCTATCAGATAAATAATAGTATTGGTGATGAAATGTATATAACCGATTCAGAATCAGATGATGATGGTGTTGGAACTACCGAACATAATAATTCAAATGTTGATAAAGAAAAGAAATTAAATTTCTATTCATGTGAAATATGTAAATTTGTATCTAATCATAAGAAATTAATATTTGAGCATATAGATAAGGAGCATATACATAATGATTTCCTTAATTTAAAATTGGTATGCAACTATTGTCAGAAAATGTTTCCAAATTATGATCTGTATAATAAACATATAAAACGTGATTGTGAAAATAAATTAAAATTGCACAAATGTAAAATATGTAATCGTAAATTTTTATGGGACAATAGTTTGACGAGCCATCTGAAAATTTATCATAAAATAAATAATGATAATAATGAGTTGATAAAAAATAAGGAGAAAAATTGTATCTGCTATATATGTAATAAAACGTTTTATCGCCAAGAGAATTTAGATCGTCATTTAAAAATTCATAGTCCTGCTGAAAAGAAATTTGAATGTACCGTGTGCGAGAAGAAATTTAATCGCAAAGATAATTTACGTTCACATATGAAAATACATAAACCGAATCGTGAGGAAGGTGATAAACATTTATGTGTTTATTGCGGGCGTAGTTTTTCAAATTCATCAAATTTAATTGTGCATATGAGACGGCACACTGGTGAAAAACCGTACAAATGTGATTTATGTGATAAAGGATTTCCACGTTCATCCGATTTACAATGTCATAGGCGTACGCATACTGGTGAAAAACCCTGCCTATGTACAATATGTGGAAAAGGTAATACACATCGAGATTATTTTTAAATATGTATTATTAATTTATATTAATTATTTATTGTACAGGTTTTTCACGTTCTAATAAATTAGTTCGTCATATGCGAATTCATACAGGAGTTCGTCCATACAAATGTATGTACTGTGAACGAGCATTTACCCAATCAAATGATTTGACATTGCACATAAGACGGCACACTGGAGATAAACCATATGTTTGTGGTATATGTGGTGATCGTTTTATTCAGGGTACGGCATTACAAGCACATCGTCGTATGCAGGGTCATTATGAGGAAAATACATCATCACCATTCTCCAATATAAGTGTAAATAATCCAAATCGTTATACAAATGCAAATCGTGTGAATCGCATTGGATTGTTTACGACACAATCAACGACAATAACAACAGCACATACAACAACTGTAACATCATCAATATCACCATCGACAAGTACTGCGACAAGCACATCAGCATCGAATAATATTAATAATAATCGAAATATAAAACAAGAAGACGAAAATATACATAATACAGTAGGACCATCATCACGTTTAGTACAACCAAGAATGCAACCATCAGCAGCAGCAATAATGCCATCAACATCATTCGGTTTAACAAATAATCCAACATATATACCAAATGGTATGCCATTCTTATCAAACACTGGTGTATTAATGCAAAATTTAGAAGTATCAACATTATTATCAGCATATAATCAAAGTTACAATTGTTCATATAATACAGGTACAAATTAAAAAAATTATTATATATAGGTATTATTATTATTAGTTAATCTTTTCTTTATTTGTTTATATTAATTATAATAAGTATATTAATTAATTAATTAATATAAAACAATTTTAACAAATAATTAATTTATATTATATATAAATGTTTCATTAAATATTTTAATAGTTACAATTAATGAACGTAAATCCTGTTTATTACGTTTACATTGAAATTCACCAGTAATTTTATCACCAATATTTATATTAAAATATTTTTGAAAATAAAATATCACCTGCTTCCAATGCGTTGGTGGCTTATATGGTGATGTTGTTAATATTATATTATTTGTTAAATTAAAAAATGTATCAAAATAGCCAATAATTGATGTTAATTTACCATCTTTAGTTACATTTAAATTAAACTTATATGAAAAATCATAGCATGATGTGGTGACAGTCATTAGGTCAAAATTTGCAATAATATTTGTATCGGTTAATATATATTCTGGTTTGCATACCTCAACAGATGCCTCTTTTAATACATCCGTTTTTAAACATGTCATATCGTAACCGTATACATTATGCCAAAATTCAATAAATTCATTATAACGTGTATAATCACCATAACCGGCAATCGTTATATTACATTGATTCGGTAATAATAAACCATTTGGTTTTAAATATTTATCTCTAGCGTATATAACACTGTCTAACATTCCTTCAAATAATAGAAAATATCCCATCCACTCTGATATTATTATATCTACTTTCTCTGTTGGTAATGTAACATCCTCAAGACGTCCTTTAATTATATTTATATTTTTAATATTATTCATTTTGACAATGTCCATTGCATGGTACACAATATCTGAGTTATCAACAGCAATAACCTGTTTAGCACCCGCTTCTGATGCAAACAGTGATAATATTGATGTGCCACAACCTAAATCCAATACAATTTTCTCCTTAATTAAATCACTATTTGTTATAATTGCATCACGATAACTTTTTGTCCGCACTTCATCCTAAAATAAAATTAATTTCTATTTGATAGAAAAATATTTTTATAAGTTTGTTAATAATTACGCTAAGCATCTCATAATGTATATCATAATGTTCATATGTCTGAAAATAACTATCATTATTTTCTTTTAATTTATTATCCGATGGTTTTTCATTAATATCAACTTGTTGCATTACATACTCTTGAAAATGTTGGCGAACTTTATTTAAATCATATAATGTCTTTTTAATAACATTATTCTTTGCATTTATCTAGATAGATTATAATTATTATTATGTAATATAAGTTATATATATATATACATTGTATAGATTAGAGAAATTAAAAAAATATAAAGATATATAAATGGAAAATTAAAAAAATTTTTCCTTAGCTAATAACTAACCTTTTTCTGTAAAAATTCGTTTGTCTTTTTTAGTGTATTTAGTTCCTTTTTTGTTATTGTTACCGTTTCATTATTATCTAATTCGTTTGCCTGCAACTCCTCAAAATCTAAAAAAGAAATTCATCAATTGAAAAATTGAAATTTTATTTGTTGTTAGAGAACTAACCAAACATTAACCATGGTTCATGGATGACCGGTTTTAAATACATTTCATCATTCCAATTATTACTATTCTCAAAATTTAATATTATTTCTGGTTTTGGTTTAACTAAACGAATATAATTTATTAATTTTATATATGAATATTCATCCATATTAAATTTTGCTTTTATTTCTGCTAAATCAAAATGATGTTCAAGTTTTAGATGTTCAATAGCTAAATCAATTTTTGGAAATATTTCATTACAAAATAAACAATTTGTTGGTTCATTATCTTCATCAGTATTATCGTCATCTTTTATTTCTTCCCATTTATCATCATCATCATCTGAATCGGAACAAATTGTATCACCGTCACATAACTTTGGAATATCTTTAAGCATAACATAACATAACCTTATTTATTTTATATTTTATAATTCATATATAATTATTAATTTAAAAATTAATATATATTTACCATCATCGGCCATGGTTAATGTTTATTTTACTTTTTTATTTATTTCTTAACTTTAATTAAATAAAACAATATTATTTACTTTTGCACACTCGGGTAAATAATAATAATAATGAACAAGTTTATTTACGCGCATGTGTTAAATGTCATTAAAAAGTTTATCTATAATAGATGGCGTTGACTTTTTTTTAAAAATTAATTTAATTAATATTTAAAGACCTCAAGGATGACATTTAAATTTATTAATTATAATAGCCGTATACGTTAAGGCTAGACTCAACTAATTTAATTATTAGTAGATTTTAGGTTTCTGGTTCGAAACCGAGTCGTCGTCCGCGTAGATAAATTTAAAAAAGGATATTTTATCTCCAAGAGGTAATTTTGCTAAGATCACAACCGTGGCGGCGGCGTGCCATGCGGGTTGCATAATGTCTGGCGGCGGTTTATGTAAATTCAATATTATATAGAGGGGAAAAAATTAACCAAGAAATTGGTAAAAATTCCTTTTTGCAAAATTTTGTGCGTTTCGTTGGATGTTTTAAAGCTAGTTGGGGGATAGGGGGTCGTTGCAATTTTTTCGTCGGTTCAGTTTCACGATAGTTACATATTTAACCAATGGTTAGTACCACAAGTTTTTACAAACTTAACCAATGGTTAGTACCACAAGTTTTTTACAATATTAAACCAATGGTTAGTATTGCAAGTTTTTTGCAAAACTTAACCAATGGTTAGTATTGTAAGTTAAGTTTTACATTTTTTCATATTTCACCAATGGTAAATTTTTTATTCGTACTGAAAATTTGCAAAAATAAAATTAAATAAAATGACAAAAAATTTTTCAAGTATTTTTTCAAGTTTATTTTCACAATAAAATGGATTTTTTTTACGTTTTTTTAATTAATCAAAATATATAATAAATACATAAAATTATTTACAACATATGAATACGATTTTTAATTAATTTATTTATATAAATATTTACTGCAATCAAATGGCGAAAATTATTATCAATGTCGAAGGAATGGCATTGCTGCATCTATTAAATTGTAGCTTTATTTCTGGCTGTTGCCTGTTGGATTCTTAATGGTTGTTGAGATAATATATTACAGATTTGGGAAAATAGTGGGCCATTTTTACAATTAATTTTGCCAACTAAAAATTATTACATTTTTCTTAATTTTTTACATTTTCTTAATTTATCTATATAAGTGACTTTAAATATTTATTTTTTAACATTTTAATTGATTGATACAAATAATTATTTATCAAAAAAAATTACTAAAATGAAAGAAGATATTTCGATGTAAGGAATGTTAAAAATTCTTTACTGCAAGACTGGAGAATAATTAATTAGTGATATCGGTGGTCATACTCTGATGAATATTTTTCCATAATAAATATTTAAATCTACAAAGAGAACAAAAAATGAAAAATTATTTATTTCATTTTTTTCATATAAATATTTGACAGAAAGAAAATTATTTTTACTTGATCGCTGGATGATGGTCAATGGTTGGTAGGTTTTGCTGATGTTGCTGGCATTTACGATAAGACAACAGAAGAAATAAAATTATTTTTATTTAAATAAAAAATTATGTTCCTCTCATTCATCATTTAATTGATTGATCAACTGTGGGTGGTTGGCTACAAGTAGAAAAATAAATTATTAATTTGTTTATTTATACAGAAAACAATTTAATTTTTATTATACTTTTCAACTGCACTGAGTGAATTAATAATTATCACTAAAATGGCGAACAATCCTATAAGTGGACTCCAAGAGAATTCACAACTGTTATTGGAGAATAATTAATTTTCTTGTTGTGCGGTGGTCAATGGTTAATTCTTCAAAATAATATTTTAATTCTACAAAGAAAACAAAAAATGAAAAATTAATTAATATTTTTGCATAAAAATATTTATATCAGAAAGTAAATAATTTTTACTTAATCACTGGATGATTCTCAATGGTCGGTGAGTTTTGTTGATACTGATGGTATTTACGATAAGTCAACAGGAGAGAAAAATTATGTCACCTCATATGGATCCAACGTAATGTAATTTTTCAATACTTTATCCCATTTCTTCCCACTGTACCAATATTGGCACAGAGTTTCTAATTTGCTTTAATCGAACAAAGTTGTTTATAAGATCTTCATGTTTGAAATTCCAGTGTACCAATCGGGTCCCTAAAATGAAAATAATTCTAATAAATAATTCAAACTTTATTATTTTCACAAAAATTTTAACTTGTTTCCGTGGCATGTAATGGGTTAATTGTTTGATCATCGGTGGGTGAGTGGCTACAAGCAGAAAAAATGAATTTTTAATAATTAATAATAATAATAATTTAATTATACAGAAAATAATTTAATTTAATTATTCTTTTCAATTTCACTGAGTGAATTAATATGGCGAACAATCCTTTAAGTGGACTCCAAGAGAATTCACAAAATAATGAAGAATAATTAATTAATTAATGATGGTCTGTGGTGAATACTTTACTCTGATGAATACTTTTCCAAAATAAATATTTTTAATCTAAAAACAGAACACAAAAAAATGAAAAATTATTTAATTAATTTTTTTGCATTTTAATATTTGTCAGAAAATAAATTATTTGAATTATTTTTTACTTGATCGCTAGATGATTCTCAATGGTTGGTGGGTTTTGCTGATGCTGGTTACGATAAGACAACAGAAGAAATAAAATTATTTTTATTTTAAAATTATAATCCTCTTATAATTATAATATAATATTTAATTGATTATTCAACTTTGGGTGGCTAAAAGTAGAAAAAATTAATAATTAATATAATTTTACAGAAAATAATTTAATTTAATTATATATTTCAATTACACTTAACATGGCGAACAATCCTTTTACGTGACTCCAAAAAATTTCACAAAATATTATTATAAAATATTATTATTTAATATTATATTATTAATTATTTTTATTAAATATAAAGGATATTTTTTGCAATGGTCAATTAATATTTTATTTGCAAACACGAGGATTTTATTAAAAATTATTTTTATTAGAGTAAATGGTAAATGTCACTTTTACAATTAGAAAACAAGTGCAAAGCTGGTCACAGTTTGCAAAAAAAAATTAATTAAATTTGCAAAGTCAATGCCGCTTAAGTAAGCACGGACACAGAATTTATAAATATATGGTGAAAAAATAGACTAAGTTATTTCCAAAATACACGTGCTATGGCGAATCCTTTATGAGTTGCACAATGGATATTTATTATTAAATTATTTAATAATTTAAATAGAAAATTATTTGCAAATGGCTTTTATTAGTAAAATAAATATTTTTTAATATATAAATAATAATAATAATAATAATTTATATAAATAGTAAATTATTTTTAAAATATATAAAATGGTAAAAAATTTTTAAATGAAAAAATTTAAGTAAAGTATTTATTCAAAGTAAAAATAAAATGATATATATGGAGAAGAAATAGCAAAATAAAGGGACAATGGTTTAGCGAATAATAGAAAAAAATATTTTTTTTTAACACAATAGAATAGATATTTACAGTTTCGTCGTCGTCGTCGCACTGCCGCCTGCTATTGTTATTGAAATCTATTGTTTGGCACAAATTTTGTGCACTTTTTTCTAACGGTAAATTCCCCAGCCGAGCCGGCCTATTCCCCCGCAGAATAGACCGGCTTGTTGTTTAGAAAAACTAAACATAAAGGGAAAAATATATGGAGGAACTCTGCAGCTCTAAGATCCGGGCCTTTCCACCATGACAATCATCATGGAAGGCCCGGCCGCCACAGGCAGAGAAATCGGGAGAGATCTCTAACCTGTGGCCTCAGAGGGCAGTTCCATATACCGTGATTTTATACATGTGAAGCTAAACCATTTTACTAATACGGACCCCCGCCGAACTTGAAAGCAAGCCGGGGATACGTAAGACAACAATGCACACTGCCACGGACGCAGCCGAAAAACGATAATTTTATTTTGTATATATATCATATATGCACAACTTTATTCTTGTGTTCTTTAACTAAACTGAAAAAAATAACTGACTCTATTTACATTGCAAAAAAAAAATATTCAACTAAATTTACATTGCAAAATATTTAGCAAAAACGTCAATACTTTCTTCTAATTAATATATCATATATATATTAATTAATAATTCATAATAAAATGTTTGTTTATTCCATATTTTATTTATTTATTTATAATATAATTTCTTGTTCAATTAATTAATTTAATTTTAATAATTTATGTACAATAATTTTACTTAATTATTAATATAATTATAATTATTATTTTCACATAGAATAAATGTTTAATTTTAAAGTTTTTTTTTGCATTTGCATTATTATTGAAATTTAAATTAAAAAATCTTTCTTGTTTTAAAAATATTCGCAAAATTGATTATTTCATTCAAATTTAATATTAATTAATTATTTTTCATAATTTTCTTATATAATTTTCTCCTTATCGTTTAATTATACTAAATTAAATTAAATTTATTTATTTATTTATTTATAATAATGACAATGAAAATAATTAACTTAATTAATTATTAATAAATTTGTATAATAAAGAAAAGAAAAACTAATAAAATTAATTTAAAATTCCAAAAAAAAAAACGGAAAAAGGAAAAGGGAAACGTGATAAATAATAATTCTGCTATAATTTGGCCTAAAAATTAATAATCAAATAAAAATCTGTTTCTAACATGGTGATGGGCAAGAGAAGGTATTTTCTTTCCACAAAGAAAATATAAATTAACGTTTCTTAATTAAAAAGGAAAATTAATTTTAATTAATTTAATTATTTATTTACATAACGAAATGATTGAATATTTTTTTTAAATGTTTTTTTTGGAGCAAAAAATTTAATTTATTTATTTCAACAACCATTTCCCATAAGTGTTTTTCTTTTTTTTGTGTGTTTTGAATTTTTCTTCATTTAATTTTCTTCTTAATTTTTACATAATTTTTTTTTTTTTTGCTTTAATTAAATTTTTGTTGTTTTTTTTTTTTTTTTTTTTGGCAGGAATTTATTAATAAAATTAATTATTTAAATAAAATTATTAATTAATTTTTTATCTTTTTTTAATTTATTTAATTTTAATTAATTAATTAATTAATTTTATTTTATTAATTTAATTAAACATAAACATTGTTTTTTTTTATATATATATTTATAAATTAATTGAGAATTATTTATTTATTTATTATTAATTTTCTTTTACTTTTGACTAATATTAAATAATTTAATTATTTACACCATTTATTTTTGATTTCTTTTTTTTTTGTTTTTCTCATTAATTTTTTAATTAAATAATATTCCTTTAAAAAATTAATAAAAAAATGAATAAAAAAATAATTAATAATATGGAATGAATGAAAAGAATTTTTAATTAATTATACTAAATTTTGCAACTAAATAACATACGCACGCAGTTTAGTTAAAATAATTTTTTGATTAAAAAAAAGAAAATAATAAATAATTAAAGAAATTGGCGGATACGGATGTAACGGATAATTAATTAAAAAAGGAAAATTTGCAAACAAAAATGAAATATTTAAATAAAAAAACGAGGAAAATTAATTACAATAAACACAGGATGATACAAAAAAAAAAAAAACTATTTATAAAGATCAAAAAAAAGGAAAAATTAAACTTAAAACTAATAAATCGGCTTAACTAAAGCTTAAAATAAATGAAAACAATTAACACAAAAACAAAAGGAAAAATTAAAATTAATAAATTTTTATCTACAAATTATAAATATTAATAATAATTTTTCCTTTAATTAATTAATTAATTAATTAATTTTTTTGCTAATTAAAATAAAAAAACAAGAAGAAAAAATTTATTTTAATTAATTGATTTTCTTCTTAATTTTTTTATAAACGAATTTATATAGAAGTTAATGAAGAAACGACAGTTATAATCACATCAGATAAATAATTTAAATTATTAAAAATATTTCTTTTCGCTATTTTTTTTTTTTTTTTTGTTACTTTTAAAAAGTCTTAATTAATTTTTTTTCTGCTACTTTTTCATAAATTTCCTTGCATTTTTATATATATATATGATTTTGGATTACACAAATGTAATAGGTGTAGGTTTTTCTTTTATTTTTACTTTGTTAAAGCTTTGTACGCAAGCATATATAAGTATATATGGTCACGTACTGTGAGCTTTATTGCGTTATTTTATTTATAAATAAACTTTTTAGACATATGTATGTATGTTTGTATATATAAAAGAAATATAAATATATATATATATATATTCTGTTCACCATTTAACATCGTTTAAATATTATTATTATTATTATCTTAAACAAAATCATTGGTTGCTGGTGCGTTAAGTGGTTCTTGTGCCTAGAAAAAAAAATAAAAAATGAAAAATATAAAAAATAATAAAATTAAAATTAAAAACGAAAAGTAAATAATAATAATAATAAAAATAAAAATTAAACAGTATTATTATGTTATAAATAAATAATTAAATAAATCAAATAAATCAAATAAAATTCCTTCTGGTGTGTGTTAGGAGTTATAATAGTTAAAAAACAAAAAGAATTGAGCATATTTTTTTATTCTTTTCATTTTGATAATGCGGAGAAGACTCGCTTTTTTTGTGTAATAAAATTTTGGCACAACAATTTTCTGTTTTTGGGGTTTTTCTTTTAATTTTTTTTTTGCATACTTTTTTATTATTTAAATTGTTTTAAACAGAATTATTTTTTTTTCTTTTCTTTTTTTATTTTGATACAGTAAAATTTTTTTGTATGCCTTTATTTTGCAGATCTACAGTATTTATATATATATATATACTTTGCAAACACAACCATATAAGAATATAAATAAATAAAATTTTAAATGCCATTTGCATGATTTTTATAGAAAATTCTTTCGTATTATTCTTCTGTTGCTTTAACGATTCTATTTACATTATATACGTTACGTATATATATATATATTTTGTTATGTTAATAAAAATTTAAAAGGACAATAAAATAATTAATAAACATAATGGAAGCATTTTAGTATAATATATATATTTTTTTTAAGCAATTTTATTGTCAAACAAAAAACATCCTAGCCGCCAATGTGTGTTTATATATAAAATAAATAAAACATTTGTTTTGGCACAATAAAGGAAATTGTATGGTTTTAAAACTATGTACTATGATACGCTATTGACAATCCATTTGTATGTTTAATATAACCAGGCGTCTCCACTGCGATATAGAGAAAATTATCTGAATAAATTAATAACGCATAATAATAGTGTATTTTAAATAATTATATAGTTTATAAAATATATATTTTTAAAGAAAAATAATTAAATTTATAATCAAAAAAAGTAATTAAAATAATAATAAAACTATTATTAAAAACTGAATAATAATGAATTTTATAAAAGTTAAATAGTATTTTCCTTTGAAAAACGAAATAAAATTATTATTTATTATTAAATTCCCCATTAATGATTATTAAATTATTTTTATTATTAATTATTATTTTTTATTACTTAATATATATATATATTTAATTATTAAAATATTAAAATGTGTGCTCTCATTTAGATTAAAGTGTTTTTTACTTGATGAATGCTTTTTTCTTTTTCATTTTTTTTTGTTTTTGGTTTATGTAAAAATTGTGCAAATATACATTAGTAATTAAGTATTTATTTATTAAATTTAATTATTTTATTTTACGTTTTGACAATAATGATTATTTAATTAAATTTATTTATAATATTTTGTTATTTATTTAATTTTTTTATCATTTAATTTTTATTAAGTGACATTTGCTATGCTTTATATTAGAATTTAAATAATATTTTTAGTCAGTGTGTATATTTTATGAATAAATTAATGATAAAATATAAATAATAATAATAATATTATAGTACTACTTGTTATAAATAATGAAATATAATTTTAATAGTTTAAATGATCGTACATTTATTATCCTGATTAATATGCAAATAATGTTTATTTTATTGGTTGGTTGGTTAGTTAGTTAGGTAAGCGTTAATGTGCAAATCGTGATTAGTTAAATAAAATTTTACATTTTACCGTATTTTATACAAATGAATTAATCACCCTATAATTATTATTAATAATATAATTAAATATTTATTACATGTGTGTTTGATATTAATAATAATAATTTAAAGGCAAATTATATTTGTTTAAACTTTAATTAATTGCACGGATATATTCCAATTTCTGTAACTTTTTACGTTATTATCTAGATACTTTGCCAAGTGTTTTAAATTTATCATGAAAAACTAAAAATTCTTTATCCATAATTTTCACCAAATTTATTAACAAATTAAGTTTATTAATTTTATTTTAATTTTGTTGGCTGGTCTTTTGAATTTTTTATTACTAATTTTCCTCTCTTTTATGAATTTATTGAAATGGAATTATTTTCTATTTTATCGGTTTTTGCTAAATGTAGCCAAAAAAAATAATTATTTTTTAGTTGAGATATTTTAAATTTTTGGTTTATTGTGTCATCGTCCAAGTTGATAAAGTTTATGTTAAATAACTATTTAAAACTTCTAGAGAATACAACAATAACAATAACGATACATAAAATGCTTGTCCAACTAACTTTTATTTCTGTATTAATAATAAATAAATCATGAATATAAAAAGCAAAAAAGAATAAAAAATATTAATAGTTAAAGTTCTCTTTAAATTAATAGTTATAAAGCCTGACTGCATATTTTGCATTTTTATTAAATAGTTAAAGAATCCCAAATCCTTTTCTTTACATGAATTAATTTTAAAATGATAAAGCTTGTGCTATAGTTACTTAAAAAAAAATAAAAATTTAATTAAAGAGTTTAAAGTTTTCTACGAGAAAGAAAAAAACTTGGTACTGAGTTTTACACAGAAAATATTCAACGCAAATCAAGCCATGTTAATGGCAAACTACTAACCAACCGGACACTGTTTGGTACTATTTTAATACCAAGTAGCCTAACCAATCGTTTTGATAACAATTTCAGACACTGATAGTAGTATTTTAATAACTTGGCAAATACTGTCTTTTAACATTAAAATAAATAATTAAATTATTCAATTTTTAAGCAAATATCAATATAATAAATAATTATTTTCGAAAAATATTTTTTTCTAATATAAAATATAGAAAACTAATAAATAGAATTTGCTCTCCTTTTAACATATTTCGGTTTTTTTTTTTTATATATATAAAATAGATTTTTAGCAACAACAATAGAAATTTTATCTTTATGTTTAATAATAATAATAATTAATTAAATATTCTATATAAATCTTTTTTGTACGATTAAATTTGATTAATTAAATTTCATCGCTTTGGGATTTTTATGGGTCTGTCTATAAGTTGTGTATAGTGTCTTCTGTCTTTTACATTCTTAACCATTAATCTTACATATTGTTTTTTAAACATAATAATTTTTTTTAATTAATTACTAATAAAATATTTCTTTCTTTTTTTTTTAATTTTTTATTTATATTAAAAAAATTGTATTATTATTATTATTTATTTTCTTTCTTAATCATTAACGTTAACATTTAAAAAGTTTATTTATTTATGTTAATTTAATTAATAAATTTTCATCATTTTAAATTTTTCTTGATTTAGTTTATAATTTGATATTTTAGTTTTATAAATGAGAAAAAATAATAATCATTAGAGCTTTTATGAGGATTTTTACTGCTCCTTATTATTTTTTTATTTAACTTGTTGATGTTTTTTCACATTAATTATTTATTTATTTATCTTATGCTAACGTGGCACGAGTTTGTTGTGTCACGTGTTAGTGCTCTTACCTCTTCGCCAACCGTACTTGGATAGATACGATTTGCTGGTAAATTTTTATCCAATGTAAATTGATCCTCGGTTGTTTTCCGATAAACTGGATTATCAAAGTTCATCGATGTTAGATTTCTTTCCTTGTAATGTTGATATAATAACCAGATACCCTGTGTAAAAAATAAAAATTATACAGTTAATTGGTATATTAATACATATATTTTTTTTTTTAATATTAATCATTATCCCTATAATTAATTCATTTTATATCATATTTCCGTCATAAAATAATAATTAGATGAAAATAAAATACTAAACCCTCTCAAATGTTAATAAATATATAATTAACATTTGACAAGCTTTCAAAGGTTAAAACACGTCAAATTTCAATTTTAAAACTATTTTTTAGTTTTTAATTATTACATTAAACATGAAAAATAATTAAAACTAGTAAAGTGTCAACTTACAAACATTTTTAATATTATTATTAATAATAAATTAATTAATTTTTTAGTATATAAATAAATAAGTAAAAGTTTTCTAGAATTTTTTTTTATATCTATACTATACTATACAGCAAGTGCAATCATTATATTTAATTATATTTGCTTGTTGATTTCACTTTGTTTTAATATTCAAAGAGTATACAAAACGTATAAAACTTTATTAATTAATAATAATAATTGTTGAAATATTATACATTTCTAATATTTAAATAATTTATATCAAATGTCATGATAATATTAATAATAATACTTTATCGTCTACGTTTTCATTTACTAATAATATTTGCGTTAATAATTATTATCATTATTTAGTATATAAAGTTTAAAATTATTAACAATTTATTTATTATCTGGTTTTATGTATTTTTAGTTTATATTATTTGTATTTATCTAGAATAATAGTGAAATAACAATGTTGCTATTGTGCGATACTACAGTGCACAGTGTTTTTTTAAATCACTGTAAATACTGTTAATTTTATGTAATACTAAGCTTTTTACTGAATAATACTGTTCACGGAATATTAAAAAAGAATTTCTCAAATCTATAATAATAATAATAAGCCTTTATTGTATTACATAAGTATTTTTCTGCTAGAAATTCTTATAAAAATTATTTTCTTAATTAAATAATTAGATAATAAAAAAAAGAAAAGAATAATAATTACCAATACTAAAATTAATAATAAAACACTTCCGATGCATATCAACCATGTAGCTAATGTTCCTCGATCTTTTTCTTCCACATGTACTGGTGTTCCATCTGGCACTGAACTATTACCACTTGGTCGCATACCAGCTATTCATTATTATTAGATTAATTAATAAAAAATAAATAAAAATTATTAATTATTATTAGAAAATAAAGAAATATATAAAAAAAAAAAAAAACATACACAAAAACAAATACTGAATAAATAAATAAATAAATCGGATAGTAATAAAGAAAAATAAAAATATTAATAATAGCCGCCACCACGTAGATAATAATATTCATTTTTAATTTCATCTTTGGTTCTTCATTGATGTTTAAATATATATAAATAAAAATTAAATTGAGAATTAAAAACTATATAAATAATAACACAAAACAGAACTAATACAAGATAAACAAATCAATTTTCTTTTTTTATTTCTTATTTCTAATGTTTAAAAAGCAACCTACTTGCTCAGCTGGTAAATTACACAATTTTATTATTACGATGAGAAACTATTAACGCAAAATTGTTTACAAATTATAAACAATTAAAAAAAAGAAAATTAAAGTGAAATTAAGAAACGCGAAAAAAAGAAAAACAGTTTATTTAATTTTAATTTTATTTTAAGTTAATTATAATAGCTGGCTGTTAGTTAAGTAAAACAAAGATAAACTATTTCTAGAGAAAATGATTGATTTTATCATAATAGATAGAAGAAATATACAAGTTGCCCAGTTAAATAACAAAACTTGAGTAAAGAAGCTTTTGTATTATTATTATTATTACAATATTATAATAATAATAATCATTATACGTAATAACTTGACTTGATGAATAATTTTATCGTTTCAATTAAGGATTTCAATATAATAATAATAATACTTTATTACAGGTAGGTACTTCTTTTTCACAATATTTAATAATCATTAAAATTAATTGTGATCACAGAGGACCAGATTACAAAAATATTGAATTGTTCTTATAAATATATAATATTTTATTTATTATTAAATAAATTTCTTCCATTAAAAATCATTTACTTAGTGCATAATTATCTATTATCTTTACATAAATACTATTGATATGATTTCTTTATTATAATAAATATGATTTTAAGCACAAGAGAATTATTTTACTGTATTTATTTTAATTAACGTCTAAGAATATAAGAAATAAGATCGTCTTGACACTAGTGCAAAGTGTTTTATAATGAAATTTTTTACTTTTATTAAAATACTTAATAATTAACATTTGAAGAGAAATTAAAAGTTCTTCATTAAATGAAATAAAAGCTTTAATAACTGCTTAAGAAACTTTTGTTGAATATAATATAGAAATTTAATTGTTTTATTATAGAAGGAGTGTTTATGTTTAATTATTTTAATCATTTTTTTTTGTTTCGTATTAAGCGAACAAACAGCGAAATTTAATTAAATTGAGAATTTTACAGTGAATTTTTTTTTTAAAGAGTTATATTAATCTAATATCTATTTTATTTAATAAATATACGTAATTGATTTAAATCACAATACACACTCTAATACACACCATTGTATGCTTCTAATAGCATTACATATGTCACGTTTGTTAATTTCATTTAATTATTTTACACCGATTTATTATTATTATGATTATAATTGTTCTTTTTGTGTTTTCTGGTTAGCATAGAGAGCAACAACGATGACACAAAAATAAAACAAATAAGAAATAAACTAATTTATTTATCCACACAACGAAAATAAAATTGAAAAAATCGTCTTAAAATACTTGAATGAGAATTCTCAACTGGCTTTAAAAACATAAAATTTATATTATTATTACTTTTGTCTTTAATTTATTTATATGTATATATTTTTTATTTTCCTTGATGTTTATATTCCTTGTTGGTTGTGCCTTTCGTTAATAACATTTTACGATTATTCATAAATTACAACACAAACACACAAATCGTTAGTTTATTAATGAAAAAAAAAAAAAAAATTATATATTCTTTAAATAAATAAAAAAAATAAAACGTATTTTTTGTGTTGAATGTGTTGAAATAAAAATGAATAAATAAATGAAGATGAACAAACGGAAAATGGAAATAAAAATAATAATAATAATAACATGAGAATACAGAATACACCAGCAGATTCATTCTTCTATGTCATAAAAATGTTTAAAAAAAAAGAATTATTATTATTTATTATAGAAATTGCTTTTGGTTGGTCGGTTGTTGCATATATTTGTCATCAATTTAATGTAATAAAATGTTAAAATAATATCGTGTAATCAATTGCTGTTTAACACGACAATAAAATGTGAAAATATTATATATAAATTGTAATGTAATAATGAAATATTAATCGGAGTGTCAATGTTATAAAAACGATTAAAAATTGTGCTCTTTATTTTCTTTTATAGTAATTTAAAATTAAATAATTTATTGCTATAACATTAACCCTATACGTATGTGGGTGGGATGTATAAAACCGATTTCTTATAGCAGTGTTGAAAAAAAAAACGAAGAGAATTACGATAACACTTCTTTTGACACAGTTTGTAATTGGAAATTCTTACGATTATCGTATTGCACGACTTCTTCATATTTATTGTAAAGAAAATGCTGAGATCACGTTTACATTAGATTCATAAGGAAGATTCATTTTATATAAATTAGTTGCACATTTTGCGGTAATTAATGTCACATACAATGATTAATTAAGAAATTTAGTATAAAATTTAATAAACCGCAGATTCTCGTACATAACATATCTTAATAATTATGTTTTAATTTTTCCGTTTGCTGACGAAATATTAAAACATTTGTATGGTTTTTTCACGTTGAAAAAATTAACATTTGCAGTCTTTTTATCAACATACAGTACATTTTTCCTTCAGTCGCGAGTGTCATCAATAAAAAATTACTTAAGAATAATTAACCATATTATGATTTATATAAACACTTCAACTGTCAGTTTTTAAACATCAATAAAAAAAATTATAATTATAATAACGAAAGACATAAATTTGACAGATTTTCTATATAAATTAACAAAAATAAATAAATAAAACACAAAGAGACAAAAATGTTTTGAAACAGAAAAATACAAAAATAATATAATATTGAAACACCACCTTGACATTGTTTACTTATCCCATTGAATACTATATATTTTTAGATATTATTATATTGTTGAATGTAGAATGTTTAATAAATAAATAAATAAAATTAATAAAACCCAGCCAGTGTCAATGTTTTGCATGTTGTGTGCATGTATGCTGTATTACCAATCAATAACCCATTCTTTAATAACATTATTTTACCTTTATACATTTTATTGCATAACCATTTTAAATATTTCTTTGATATATATAATTGATCATGATTTTTATCATAAATTTCTTGTCGCTGTTTAAACATTTTTAATAATAAAAATATTTTTTCATATATATTCATATGTATATTGGTGGTTTGATTTAATATTAAATTTTCTTTTATTAATTCAGGTAATATCGTTTGGCATTTATCGAGTATATAATAATTTTTATATAAATCAAAGATTGCTATATAGTAAAAAAAAAAAATAAAAGAATAGAAAATAATAATAAGCATATATAAGGATGGATAGTTTTCTGTATTAAATATGTTTATATAAATACATATATATACAATACTAGGGGCTGCAGTATATAAAATTTATTGTTAATTTTATTTAGTTCTTGTTTGTGAGTGCAAAAGCATAAGTGATATTATAAGCAAAGTGTTTTATTGTTTATTAAAAAAGGTAAGTTCATTGCTTTTGTGTAGAAATGAAAAAAAAAAACAAAATTATACCAATAAATACTCACAAGTGTTTGCTGTATTATTTCCATTGTTTAAATGCCCTGAAGGATTTATTATATCACGTTGACTATCATAAATATTACTTGAATGATGTTCAATACTTGATAAGTTTTTTGGTGCATTTGTTGTAAGGAGATTATTATGGCGATTGTATGAGTCTGTTGCTAATGAAATCGGTGCTTTTGTTGTCATTAGTTTAACTTTTTATAATTAAATAAAATTATAAATAGTAATGAAATAAAATTTTGAAAATTCGCCCAATTGTATACAATCATCATCAATTTTTAATATAAATTTTCATTTTGCAGAAACATTTATAAATTTAATAATTTGATTAATGTTGTGGTGACGACACAAAAAATAAAAATATATAAAAAAAATAAAATAAAATAATTTTGAATAATAAAAAATAATAATTAAAATCAATAATAAATAAAAAAAAAAACACTACAAAACACAACATAGTTATATTAAGAAAAAAAAAAACTCTTACCATCTTCGACACACATTAAACCGTCCTCCATTAATTTAAGTCCTGTCGGACAAGCACATGTTATTCTGGGACTTCGCTCGTTTATCTTGGGCGCTGGTAAACATAAATGTGAACAATGACCATTTACTGCTTGACAATAGTTAACACCATCCGGTTGGCGATAAGGATGATAAACATGAATTGTCATTGGATGTTGTAACTGCCGATAGAAAAATAAAAATAAAAATAAAACGAAATAAAAAAATAATTAAAAAAATATGCTACATTACCATATGTAATGCTGTTATTGGTTCCACATCTTTGCCATTAAATTTATTTGCTTTGAATACAGCCTCCTTGTCCCAGTCCGTCCAATAAACAGAGTCCTCGAACGTTGTTATTGAAAACGGATGGCGTAATGTATCCGCTGAATATAACACCACATTTCGTTTACTACCATCATAGTTACACGAAGATATAACATTTAATTTTGCATCAACCTTAGATATAATCAGCAAAAAAAAATAAATAAATCTCATACAAAATTGATCTTTAATTCTCATTAAAAGCAAAGAAATAATTTTACCCAATAAATACGTTTTCGTACTAAATCCAAAGTAATTCCATTTGGCCATTTAACATCATAGGAAACAATTGTACTACGATGTGAACCGTCCATGCCAGCACGTTCAATTCTTGGTGTTGTACCCCAGTCAGTCCAGTACATCCAACTAAATGGTTTTTACAAAATTTATTTCTTCTCTTAAATCTTTTCCAAAAGGCAGTCATTATTTTGCGGTTTTACTTACCCTTCAATTGGGTCTAAAGCGATAGCACGCGGTATTTCTAAATCGTCTTTGACCAAAACTTTACCCATGTTACCATCAAAATTTGTTAATTCAATTGTATATTTGTGTGTATCAGTAAAGTAGATATGATCATATATCCAGTCCACAGCTAAACCATCAGATGTAATCATTTGATCATGTACAACCACTGTACGATCATTACCTTCATCAATCGGTGCTCTAAAAATAATTTTCTAGTTGAAAAAGAAACAAAAAGAAAAGAAAATACAAAATTACTTGTAAATTTTCTGTTCGGAAACATCACTCCAGAATATCATGCCAGTACGGAAAACATAATCTAAAGCTGTTGCAGATTTTGTCTCATTTACAATTGAAGTCATTTCTAAATGATCTAATGATATTTTACGTATATCATGGCGTCTTGCAAATAATAAAGATGCATGACCTTCGGTGGCTTTACATTTTGTATGATGGCGTGGATCACGCATATACCCAGTACCACATTCACACTATAAGACAATAGATAATGATAATAATGTTTATGTATTAAATTTATATGTATATTTATAAACGTGTTTACTCACTTTAAAACCTCCACGCTCATTGATACATGTTTGTGAACATGCACCCGGCTCCTCACATTCATTTATATCCTCGCATGTTTTATTGTTTACTAATTTATAACTAAAAAGATACAACAAGTACAAATAAAACGTTTTATTAATAAATCCTCTACACTAATGTATATAAGATAAGAGTTAGTTTTATAGTTTTAGATATTTACCCAGTTTTACAATCACAATAATAACTAGCAGGTGTATCAATGCATGAATGTTCACAGCCTCCATTATTTATGCTACATTCATTTTTACCGCATTTCTCTTGTGGTTCATCCTGAAAATTTGGACAATCTGCTCGTTTATCACAAACTTTACTTAGTGGTATACACATGCCACCACCACAATCAAATTCCGTCTTTGGATTACATTTCACTGGATGCGTTAACGCTTAAGAAACAAACAAATTATTATATTTTAATAATGTTTAGAAAATAAATAATAATTATAATAAAAATGTATATTAAGAAATATTTACTGCAATTTAATTCATCGCTGCCATCTGTGCATTCGGCTTTGCCAGAACAATGAAAATGTCCGGGTATACAGGAACGGTCTTTACATTGAAATTGATCAGCACGACATGTAAAATTCAAACAATTTGGTGTTGTTTCATCATCACCTGACGGACAATCACGTTCACCATCGCACACCCAACTTTTATGTATGCAGGTTATACGATCATTACATTGATATTCACTCGGTAGACATGGTGATGGTACACGTCTTGGATTTGTGCATCCCTTTATTTTTATTGAAAGTAAAAATATTTATTAATAATTTATTTATGCTAAATAATAAGATTAATTTACATAGAATTACATAAACGTAATGCCTATTTATTATTCTGATTCTATTGATGTGAACATCCATAGTGTATAAATAGGCGCAAGTACAATATAAAAAATAAATTGCTAATGGCTGGGAAGGATACATACTAAGGGTATTGCTGGACAACGACTGTATGCAATTATTTTTTCATGTTAATGGAGTTTGGTTAGTTTATATATATATATATATATATTATTGTTAAATAAAAGCATCATACAATTGCACGACCTATTTATTATGTTTTTTCTATTTTTTATTTATATAACTTTTATGTGAATTACTTTTTTCTACATTACATTTTGCTAGTTACATTTATTTACATGACTTAGTGAATTACTTTAATAAAGAATTTTTATTCATTGGATTTTTTATTTAAGCTATTACATAAAAGTATTTTCTTTTTCCTTTTTTTTTTATTTTATTTTTCCACTTTAAAGTATAAATTAGAAATTTTTAATTAAAAAAAAAAAATTGCTTTTATTAAAGCACAGTTTATGTACAGGGGTTGCATAAAGATGATGCTGATGTTGACAACGACATCAACGAAACGATGTTGATGATGATGATGATGATTGTTAATTGTAATAAAAAATTAAAATGATAAAATTATGTGTTTTTTTGTGGGTGTTTTATAACGACTTTAATAAAAATAAAAATGAAAATTTTTCCTTTAATTTAATGCTTAAGAAATTGTACACACTTGAATATAAATTATGTATAAATATGTATGTCGTTACTTGAAACATTTAAATTAATAAAAAAAATGTAATAAAAATGAAAAGAAAGAAAAGGAAAAGCAACGATATACAAGGGAGTATTAAACGAGAGATATATGAATGAAGAGAACGGATATTAAAGTAAAAGAAAAAATTCTTTAAACATGCGATTTTTTCATTTTGTAATTATGTGATTGAGTTTCAAGTACTTTAATATTATTATTATTAATTTTCTTTTTAAAGATATGTTTATATATATTTACTCAACGTAATCAAGAAGCAAAGTGTTTTATTTATACAGTATTAATAGGTATATTCATGGTGATATAAAGTTATCAGAGGCGATTCAAGTTGTTTTTTGAGTGGAAAAATTAAGTACAAAAAAGCAATTGATTTATTTTCGAAGGTAAATTACTATCTGAATACATACGATGATATCGGTCATTATCAAGTTTAATTTTATTTTTAGTGAAATTCTGATTAGAGTTATTCTCTTCAATAAAGTAAATATTGAAATTTGATGTTTTCTTTTTAATGAAATACAAGTACCTAAATACCTTTAACCTTTAAAACAAAGCAAATTTCTATAATTGATGAAGAAATCTTATGTGGGTTCTAATTATTATTATATTATTTAAAATTTATATATATATATTTACAATATGCGGGTTAAATATGATTAACTTTTCTTTAAGATAAGATAAGATAAAATAAATTAAAAAAATTTTTTTCAATGATTTGATAAAAATAATTAACATAACTCAGTGATTCTAAAAGACAATTATTTGTGCGCCACAAATAAGAACAATTAGTAAAAATATACCTTAAGTAAATAAAATAATAAATTGGTTTTATTTTTCATTATTCTTTACTTAACAAATTAATCTGCATGAAAAAATGGATTAAATTAAATTTTTTTAAAGGAAAATCTCATCAAAAGTACTTAAATAATGATGAATTTTATGATAGGTCACGAGTGTTGCAAGCATTATGGCGCTATTTTTATAAAATTTTATTATTAAATAAATTTTCTCACACTTTTCCAGTTATCATTTTAATTAGAATTTTTTCTTTTCCTACTTAAAATGTTAATCATATAAATTTATTATTAATTATTACTAATTATAAGAAAGTTTTTTTTTATTTTTTTAATAAACGTAATTTTCATTTCATTCTTTTTCTGTCGTTATAATAGCATTTAAGGATGTGTATTTCATATGGAAATGTAATAAAAACCGAAAGATTAAAATGAACGAAAAATGATGATGATCAATTATAAAGTAATTAGTCAATAATGACTAAAGAAATAAAAATTTCTACAACACGATAGTATCTTGAATGACAAAATAATGATAGAAAATTATGTATTTTAAGTGTTTTTTCTCCTCCTTATTCATTTCTTTTTAAAAATGTCTAAATATAAATTAATTAATAAAAATGAAAAAACCGTATAATAAAATTTGGTTAGAATGTGGACCGAATGTCGGACTAATTGATGTGAATGGAACGTTGATAGAAAGATACAAGTGTACAGGAAAAATGAATAATTTTATGCGTTAAAAGAAAAAGAAACGATTTCTGGTGCGAAGAGAAAAATACAAGAAAAATTCGCAAAGTATTTTTACTTTTACTTTTTTAAGCTTCCTTATTGTTGGGTGGCGAGAGTGCCCATTATGATGATGTGCACGTGATAATGTTTCACGTTTACCCAACATTATATACTTTTGTGCTTGTCATTTTTATTTATTTTGACTATTTTCTTTTTTCCTTTTATTATTATTATTTTTCTTGTCGGTAGCCTATTTATGACGCGCGTCGGTACAATTGATGACGGTCCAGGCAATGTATATAAGTATAGCTTTAAGTATTTCGGTTTCTATGTGTAATTTTGTGTTCTCAAAAATACAAGAAAAATAAAATAAAACGATGTTGTTAGATGGTTGTGTAGACCAGAAATGGAATAGAGAAGAATCTTGTTGAGCGTCTTAATTAAGCAAAATAAAGTAAAGTAAATGCGACGGAAATACGGTAAGGGTAAAAGAAGCTTTTTTCGTTTATTTTTTTTACTCATTTATCGCATTGTCACGTTACCGTCCACTTATTTATTACAATATATATTGAATCTTTATTATTTTTCTAGACTTTTTTTACTTTTACTTTTACTTTACTATAACTTTCATTCAAAATTAATGATTTGGAAAATTGTTTCAATAGGGAAGACACGAAAAAATATAAATAAAAAACTTACCCTCTCATCAGAACTATCTGGACAATCAGCTTCACCATCACAACGCCATTTCGATGTGATACAATAATTTTCAGCGCATGCAAATTCTTTATCGGGTGAACATGTTGTTGGCGGACAATTTAATTCGTCCGTATTATCACCACAATCATCATCACGATCGCATTGCCAACGTTTCTGTATACAACGTCCATTGCCACAGGTGAATTCATCTGATCGGCATGTTTCATCTATTTAATACCAAAAAAAGAAAGAAAGAGAGTTGAATGATTTTTAATAATTAATTAAATCTATTAAAAGAAACATTTTTCTATATGATGAAAACTTTCTTTTTTCTCGTTATTTATATTAAAAACTTTATCTTTTAACAAAAATAAAAAGCTACTTTCTGAATATTTTATATAATCCTTTTTAACTTTGTCTACGACGACAACGATAACAGAACATAAAAAAAAAAAACAAAAAGAAAATACAAAACCCAAAAAGAACGAAAGAAGAAAGAATTTAATTATTATATAAATAAAACACGATTTTGATATTTATTTGATGATTAGAAAATTAAAATAATTTCTCTTTTCATTTCATCATAATGAAATAATTTTTCTTTCACTTTTTTATTTGCATAAAAGAAACAAATAAGTTGCAAAAAAAAAATATATATAAATAAATAAAAAATTATTAAACTTTTATGTTTTAGACAAAATAAATACAAACGAACGAAACGAAATAAATCCCTAAAATTCATTTTAAACTTTTGACGTTGTATTTTTGATAAAGAAAAATACCTGCTATGAATATATAAATCTTTTCAATTCTATTTTTATTCTTTTCTTGTCTGTTGTCTGTTGTTGCTAGTCTCTTATACAATTTTAATACAAAAAGAAAACAAATAAATAAATAATAATTAATAAATAAGGTTTGTTTTATGCTTTTTAGTTAGTCAACGACCAAGTTAATGGGCAATGGGTTGATACTTTATAATCAAATATTACTAAACCAGGTAGAAAAATGATAAAAGTATTTTTCACGTCTTATAGCATAAAAATAATAATTTTATAAAATATTAAACAGTTTAACAAAAACAATACAAAAAAAGGGGTGATGATTGCTTTAATTATTTTTAATTAAATCAAGAAAAGCAAAATAAAATTATATTTTGCTTTTCTTAAACGCCTAATATTAGGCTATTTATATGTAAATGATAATTACTTAACTCTGCAAACAAACCTTCAACGGTTAAGTTACTATTAGTTGTTTTGTAAAGTTGTTAATGTGGTGAGTAAAAGGAACATCACCAAAAAAATAAAAGACAGAAAAGAAAAAAGCTTCATCCAGCTTAAGCAGCACAACCAAAATTACATTATAAAACAACTTTAAGCTTACATAAAAAGCATTAATCGCTTAAAAAGGACAGAAAAAAAAACTTTTAAACTGTCCTTGCTTTTTTATTTTTGTTGTTTGTGGAAAATACAGCGTCTGTGTAATCTGATTACACAAAATCATATAATCAATAAGCGAGAAAAAGAAAATGTAAAAAAAAATGATCAACAAATTTAAATAAATACAAGAAAATAACATCAAAGTAGAAATAATTTTTATAACTTTGTAAGTATTTTTTGATTGTCCTATGATGGTGGTTATTATTATTATTATAATTTAAAAATTTTATGGTGACTAGAAGTTTATATTTGTTATAAAAAAGCATAAATCTAAGACCCATCTTAAACACTTAAATAAGTAACAGATAAATTTAAGACCATAAGCTATATACACGCACAATAATAATTTCGTTTATTTACTTTTATTGCAAAACCGTTGTTGTGTTTATGAAAATTTTTTGCTGCTTTTTATTTTATTATTATTGCGAAAATAGCAAAACATAAATACGTATGGAATGTACGGTGTGTATGTACGGAAGTGGAAAATATATATTTATTTTTGTATTTTTTAAACAATAATTTAATATCATTTATATTGCAAATTGACAAAAAAAAAAAAAAATAAAATTTATTTAATATCTGTAACTGTCTTTGGCATCCACTGACATTGACATCGAATAGATAAATTATATATAAAAAGCAAGATAAATAGATTAAGATAAAAATGGAAAAATAGAGAGAAAAAAAAGCATAAACCAGATGCGAATAAAAAAGGACAAATCGGTACCCAGTGATACTGATACTTCGACTGTCTAGTGTGTACACAATCGATGATATTTCTATTGTCGATGCTAAGCAAATCAAGAATCAAATACTAAAAAGTAAAGAAATAGGGAAAAAAAACACGCAACCTTTCCGATTTTATTTTATTTTATTCTTTTTGGGTGTATATAAATTTTTATCGAATTGTGAAAAATAAATCAAAATAAATGAAAATGAAAACGAAAAGTATAAGTATATACCGTCGGATGGAACGAACGTACAAGGAAAACAAAGTAAAGTAAAGTAAAAGTAAAGGGAATCAAGTTATCACAATAGATTTTCTTTTATTATTTTATTTTGGTCACAGACCAACCATTAATTCTAACGAATTTTCCAATATAACATGATTTACTTCGTAATTTCATTCGTCCTTCATCCATTTACAATAAATTTATTTTCTTTGCCTAACCGGACGACACACAACAATGTACAATACAATATAGTAAACCACCCACCAAATCGAACATTGATAAATGTTTTTATTTATATATTTTTAAGCAACTCAATAGGTCACCAGAAATAACTCTCGATTTACACTTTAATGGAAAAACGATACTGTCGACCACCTTCAATCCATTATGTAAAGAATTTTATTGTTATTGACGGTGTATAGCTTTTTTATTTTATGTAAGCGGATACGTTAAAAACAGGCATGTGCTCATGATTAACACGATTTACATTCAAGTTTAAAACAGTCAACAGATATTTTGACGGTAATACACTGTATTATGTTATTCTTTACAAAACAAGCTTTAATAAAATTAATCTTTCACATGCAAACAATTCTACGAAATAATTTCTACCGAAGGAACATCATAAAAAACGTTTAACAAAGCAGAAAATAAAACCAATAAAAATAAAAATAAATTGATAAAATCGTATAATTTTCCATTGGTCATCAATTATACTTCGAATAAATAGAAGGAAAAAAAGAAAATATATTTAATTTTTATTACTTAAGTAACTTATCAAATATTTTTCTTATTTATAAGAAAAAGCTAACGAAGCTTTTTCTACTTTCGCTTCAACAGAAAAAATAAAATAAAAATATATCAAAACCACTTTGTTGTCTTGTTATTGTGTTTTTATTTCAAGAAATTTTTCCTTTAGCTAAAATGTGTACATCTGTGTAATGTTCATTGTGCTTTATATGAATATAACCAGTAAAGTGGTGCAAAGTAAAGCACAAATAAGTTATGAATGATGGTGATGGTAGTGGTAATATTTTATTATGATTATTTATAAAAACGGAGTAACAGTTAGAGATAAAAGTAAAGAAAAATAAATATATAAATGGGTGAAAAAAGAAAATAATAAAAATTTTCTTTTCTATACATTATTTGTTTGTTTGCTTCGCTGCTTTCATCTTTTCTTTTAAGCTAAAAATGAATAAATAGCAAAAATAAACACGCTCCTTTCTTCACGTTCATGTTATTATTATGATTATTATTATTATTATTAGTGTATGCACATGATATATCCTTATATCATTTTATCTGGTTACAAATAAGACAAACAAACTATGAAACGAAATTTATAAGAAAAAATCTAACCAAATTTTTATAAAAGGCAACAAAGAAAATAAGAGTAAAAGAGATTTATTACACTTGAACAAATATAGCTTAGATAAGAAAAAACGAAAAGAAGACTTAAATGGAAATAAATAAAAAAATGTATTTTTTTTTATCAAAATGAATAAATTTAATAAAAAATATAAAGTAAAATTTTTTTCTTTTTTTGAAATAGTTTTGAATGTGGCGTCCTAATATCGTTTCTCATCAAATTATATGAGAAAAATACACAAAAGAAATGTAAATAAGTAATAATAACAACGATGAAAATATAAGTCATTGTAAAAAATAAAACGGAAAAGGATATTTTGTAATAACAAACTATAAAAAAATAGCAATCAAAACACCGAGAAAGAATATCCAAAAAATAATCATAATAACGACAGCAAAATGTAATCTTTTCTATCTTTAATCATTAAATTTATATTAATGAATAATTAAAGAAATGACAATTTCATTTCAATTATCCTGTTGTAATTAAATAATTAATTTGTTATTTCTTTAACTCGTTGTTTTCATTTTAAATGAAAAAAGCTCATTCATCGCAGAGAAAAACTGAGTACTTTGTATACAAATTGCATACTATCTGGCGAAATAAAAATTAATAATTCTTTATTGTAATAAAAGTTTTTATTTTCTAATTAAAAGCAAATTTGTTGTAAAAATTACTGTAAAAGAAGCTTTTTTTTTGCAAAAACTATTCTCTGTTGATTGCAATTTTTTTTACTTCTTACTTTGATTGGAATTTCGCTTATAAAATAATAAACTATAAGCATTATTATTTATAGAAAATTTAATATTAAAATATTTGTAAAAAAGAATGAAATATCTTCTGAGGGAGGATATGCATGGTTATATTTTTTTAAAATTGTTTTGTTCATTGTTGTTAAAAAATTATGTGACAAAATTGGTATTTTTAAACAAACATGTAGCAATATGCATGTACAACAAAATTAGTTTGTTTCAAACTACAGACAAGCATTCGGTTATATATAATTGCAAACAAAAAATTAAAACTTGTATAAATAATTAACAAAATTTTAATTAAATATTTTAAAAACATTGTGTATTGGGGGTAAGTAGAGATAAATTTAATAAACACAAATTAAAATAAAAAAATAAAACTGTTTATAATTAAATAAGTAATAGCAAGGAAATTATAAAAACAAAAACGAAATAATATTCTATTAACTCGACAACATTGTCAACAGCAGATGATACCAGAGATACAGAGCATTCTAAAATAGGTAGATAAACATGAGGTTTATTTAAACAGAAAGAATAATTCATTTTGGGCAAGTGAATATGTTTTAAAACGCAGTTTTAACAGTGGAAAGTGAAGAATTTTTTTGCCCACAACAAAGGTACAACAAATAATTGAAATTTATTTCTATAGTTTTTAGTGGTTTTCTCCATCAAATTTTATGAAATATCTAAAAAATTAAATTAACATTCAGCAAATATACATATTTTAATATAATTAATAATTTAATTAAATTTTTGCACAATTATTTGATTATTATAACTAATAAAAACTGTCAATAATAATTTAGAAAAATAATATTTATTAATAAAATAGTTAAATTGACGGAATTGATATGACAAATAATAATATTAAATAATATAAGCGTCAATATAAATACAAGATGATATTTTCATTAAAAGCTTTTTACTTTATTTGTTTAAAACAATTTAACCGTCGACCAATGTGTCATTCATATTGGCTTTGTTTAAATTTTTCTGACATTTAATAGTGAAAGTTTAAATTGCAGAAAAAAATAAATAAACTGTCTTATTATAAACAAAAAAATTTGCATTTATACTTTACGTCTTAAAAGATTTAACACTGTACTCGCTGTAGGATGTAAAAATCTTAAACAAAAATTTATTTTCACTAGAAAAACTGGCAAAAATAAATTATTTTTCAAGAGAAATAATTTGAAACAAACAACCAGTGTTTATATCCACGCTATTTCATATCCTAAATCGGTTTTCTATTATAAAAATCTTCTAATTTTAATTTTTGTTTAAATGAAATAGGATTCGTTAATAAATATTAGTAAAAATTAATTAAAAATACAAAGAATAATATCAGCGAAATTAATGTGTTGACAAAATCAACATAAAAATTCTCCGTAATAATATCTTATAGAAAATCTTACCAACAAACAAATATTAGTCAATGATTAATTATATAAAATTTTCTAAGATTAACATTCCAATTAAGTTATTATCAAAAAAAAATAAGAAATATTGTCGGTAATTAAATAAACAAAATAAAAAAAGAAAGTAGATACATTTCGCAACGCAGTGTATATTATTCTTTATTAAAAATAAAAAACAAATAATAATAATAATAATAAAAAGAAAAGGAAAAATGTAAAGCCAAATTTAACTATGTTATCTTGAGCAAGATTTATATAAAGAAACTTTTTATTATGCTTTAAAGTGAAGAAGAACAAACATAAAATTTATTAAAGTATATAATTAAAATGATATAAAAGCTTTCATTCTTTACTTACTCTTCATCTATTATTATTAATAATATTTTCTTTTTTCTTTATTATTATTATACGTTATTATCATTCAACATAATATGAATTTAAATTAAAATTTAAATAAAGAGATGAAAAAGGAAGAAATAAAAATATTAACAATTTAATCATAAATGTCTTATTGTTATGTCAGAGTTTTTTTTAGTCGTTTATTCTTCTTTTGATAATCATAATAATTATTTTAGCTTAGCTTTGCCGTTTCTAATGTTATAAACGCCGAATTACCGCGTAAAAAAAGTATACACATATGTACAAGAAAAAAGAATAATGTAAAATAAGCAGAAATATTAAATAATTTCAATTAAATAAAGATTTTTTACTACGCGAGCTAATAAAAAGCTTTAAAAAGCACTGTAGAGAAAATATTACAAGACGTCTGTGTTTGCTGAAAAGTTATGTTTAAAGATAATTAAAAATGAAAAATGATGCAATTTTTAATTAATGTTTAAAGCTGCTGCTGACGTTGAAAGTTTCTTTATTTATCTAGCCAATAGGGATGAGTAAGCAAAGCTTACGAAAATTATCTTGCAAAGTTTAAAACGATTATAAAAAAAATTTATTCAGTTTATTTTTAATCATTATTATTGCTTTTTATTTTTCCAAAAGATTATGAATATAATTAAGTAGATGATGTTAGTAACTAGTTTATAAGATTTATATTTTTCATAAATATACAGGTAATGAGCTAGTTATAAACGCACAGACAAAAACCTTTTTATTAAATAAATTTAATGCAATTCTCTCTAATTTAATTATTCTTTATTTAACTAACTATACACGTAACTGTTGTAATAATTAATGAATAGTATAGTAAAGTAACTTTTCAATTTATTACACATATAGAAAATGGTAAATTGTCACGTCCAGTAATAATAAATAATAATTCTACTTTTCTTTTTTCCGGTGGAGTGAATGTATGTTATACATTAAGACCCTTAACGCAAAAGAGAGATTATTTTTTCTACTATATATTTAGCAAAATTCTAAAAGAAAAGGTTTTGATCTTTTAATCAAATTAACCTTTATAATTCATATAGAAACTATCAAAAAAGAAAAATAAATAATAATAACTCTACAGTAATCACAATTCAAAATCTTTTTCTATCTTATAGAAAATATGTATCAAGTGATAAACAACAGGTGTTCAATTGATTTTAATCAGTAAGTTAAGATGGTCATTCATGTAAAATAATAGTAATAATAATAATAATAGCAGAAGAGAAAACAATATAATCTTAAGAGAAATATAAAAAATAACCCCAGTTAAATAAAACAGACAAAAAAAAGGGTGAAAAAAATATCCAAAAGATCATCGTGGAGCAAAAAGATTATTATTATTTTTTTTTTTTTGGTTCTATTTTACAGCTTAAATTTGATTATCTTTCGCAGTTTTTATGTAATAAATATTTTTTTATGTGGGCTTTTTTTTCGGTAAATATAAACTAACAACAAACCTTTTGTTATATTTTCTATAATAAAATAGAATGACTAAACAACATCTACATGTGTAAAATTATGTATAAAATAAAGAAGTAATATTTTGTTTAAAATAAAAACAAACATGTAATGAATATATTTATACAAAATAAACAAACATAATTATTATTTAATAGAAAAATTATAGGGTAACTGTGTTAACTCCCTTAACATCATAAATATAATGTTGTACAGATTTACTGTAGAGGATTTATATTTATAAATCATAAATTATTTGTTTTTTAAATTAAAAAAGAGGCAACAGAGTCTCAAAAACACTGTAAATGTAATTCTTTTATTCATAATTTTCACTGATTCACAAGTATATCAGACGAATAAATAAGGGTATATATATGCTGCTTTTTGTTTTGCAAACATATTTTAAATAAATTTATTTTCTTTCCTCTACTGTTGTTAACCACAAAAAAAAATTTTTTTTCTAATTATTTATTTAACCATATTTACTGTTTAAAGATATATCAAACTTCCTGCATTCACATATATTTATAAAATAAAACCAGAAACATATATAGAAACAAAAATAATAATAAAAAAATGAAATCTCTGCTATTTAAAAATAAATTAATTTAACTAGAATAGATAAACAGAAAGTTGATTTTTAGTTCTGGATATATGTGTTTATGGTAAATAAAAGAAAATTCACTTATGCGTTAAGCAGAGTGGTGAGTTTGGTTGCTACAGAGGATTATTTGTTCAAGAGAAGCAAAAATAAAAATCGCCGGAATAAAAATGTTTAAAAAGTTCACTTTTTTTTTCATATGAAAAACAAGCATAAAACCCATAACATAAATTTGAAAAAAAAATTATAATGATACAAAAAACACTGAATTTCTGTTTTTTAAAAATTCAATTCGCCAGGGTTGATTACTTTGTTCTGTATACAAAAAAAGAATTAAAAATAATAATAAAACAAAAAGAAAAATTGTGGAAAAAGGCATATTTAGGTGATATGTTTTCCTGTTTGGTTTTATAAATAAAAAAAGCTTCACTAATTAACAGATGAACACAGCGAAAAAGTTTATAAAATATTAAATACACAATTCGAGATGGTTGTATTGTTATAAGGTGGCAGCAGACCAAGCATTTTTTATTTTGTTATTATTATTGTTATTATTTTTAACCACCAATGGTTATTTGGTACTTGATTTATGTATTTGTTAACCACTTCCTATTGTTTTATTTCTCCCTGTACACAGTTGTTCACTTTTATTATTATTATTAAATTGAATTAAAATAAAATAATGAAATTAAAAATACATTAACTAATTTACAACTCATCTAGTTCATTAATAATAAATTTATATATTTTATTAATATAAAATAATAATAATAATAATATTAATGGACAATCAATAGAAAAATATTCACATTAATGCATATTTATTAAATAAAAATAATATACACCAACAGCAGGGCATAAATAATGAATCAAATAAATTCATTGGCAAACTCAATTAAATGTTCCAATAAATAAGGACTTTAATCGAACGAAAATGATTTAATTGTTAGAAAAATAGCAAAATAAAAAAATAATTGTAATTACGTTATGTTATTCATTTATTTATTATAATTAAATTTTATTGTACGTTTAATTAATTCTATTGCTATATAGACCTAAAGCAGTGATATTAATAATTCAATCAAGCGAAAATAATTGTTATGCGCCTAAATGTATACATGAATAAATATGTTTTCTTTTGCATTTTTCTAATCCAAATGTAGTTCTCTAATCATATATAAATTATAAATATCTATAAATAATTAATTACATTTTTGATTGATTGAATAAGAGTACTGTATTACCTGGATATTTAAAGATTAATTATTATAAATTATAATACTAATTACAAGGAATATAAGCTGGATTATATGTTTAATACGTTAAATAACATAAAACTATTTCATTACACACTAATCCAGTTTTAAATACATTAAATAAACTGAATAAAAGCTTAAAAATAACCTCCGAACTTAAAATTTATACAAATAAAAACAATTATATTTACATTTCTAAGTAAATTTGATTTCTTTTTTGTATTTTTACTCTAAGAATATAAACTTTTCAATCAAAAATAATAATAAAAATGTCTTTCGTTACAATAATTAAATAAACAACAAGGAACACTTTATAATAAAAACAAGAAAAACACTTTGGTACTGCAACATTAAAACATTGTAAACTTTTCAGTGTTGATTAAGGATGTAGAAGACTATTTTTTTTATTTAAATAAAAATTTTTTGCAAGTAAAAAGTGAATTTTAAATTAGATTTTACTTTGTTAGTTAGAAAACAAACAGTTAGAGTAGCAAGAACATTATATTTTCTCTGTGCTTTTTTTTCTTCTTATTTTACATTGCAAAGAAGTAAAATAACTTTATTTAAGGGAATAAATTAACGTAATTAGACATTAAACCACAAATTTGTTATCCTTAATTAATTAAATAAGACTTAAAAAGTACTCTTTTTGTTGAGGTTAAAAAGAAAAAGGAAAATACAAATATTGTTAAGGGTAGTTAAATTTAGATTATTTGTTTGAATTAAAATTTTCTACTATTGATTACAATCTATAACTACGATAACTTTTCAAGGGTTGATTACTGATTTTAACTTGATTTTTAAATTGATTAAAAAAATAATTGAAATTTCTCTTTAGGTTTATTTAGATAGGGGTGTTAAAACTCTCAACCGAAAAAATCTAACACAATGTAAATATATCAAAAAATCGGTCACCTTAATCATTTCTATTTAATCAAAACAACTGGATAGCCTATTTACTTATGCCTTGTCCATATGCAAATAAAGAAATAAATGGGGATAAAATGTATTTTTATTTTTTTTGGGATATATTTATCTAAATATAAAAAACAAAAATGCGAAAGATTTGTTATTATTGTACTTGAATTGAATGTTTGTGGTGTTTTCGGTTTTCGCAAAAAAAAAAAAGAAGAGAAAATCTTATTTAACATAGTATCGCAGAGATATGGGTTTTTGTACACTTAAATAAGGATATCAGAGTTTTAAAGATAAAATATAAACAAACTTAAAACACAACACGACACATAAGTACACATAAGAAAAAGAGATTTTAAAATCAAATATAACCTCAATTAACTAATCCCTAAAATATAATCTATCTACTTTTGAATAGAAAATAATGTTCAACCAGAAGATAAATACACAAAAAAAATAAAACTATTCAAATATATATTATAATATGTTGGCAAAAATTTCCATGTCTTGTAATGTTTAATTAATTGGAATTGGTGTTGTGAAATTCACTTCTTTTCATTTTACTCATGATTAACTCTTGTAATTAAAATGTAATTGAGTTTGTACTATTTTTAGTTTGTTATTATTCAATTCTTTATGCACTAAAAATCATTTTGATTTAATTTAAATTCATTTTAATAGATAGGATGTGTTATGTTTTCTATGTTTGAGCAAGCATACAGTTGATGAAACAAGTAGTTTTGCTTAAAGATATTCTATTGTTAATAAATGATTGAATGTTGGACAGTTATAGAACTTGTAAGTGTTGTTTCTTTTAACCCCTTTACAATCGAGATATATTTATACATCATCATTGTGTCATAAACTTAGTTTCTACAGTGAAAATTTAAACATTTGTAAGGTTTTAAATAAGAAAAATTGTTTAAGTTTCTCATCTTGTAAGCTGATAAAGTGTATTTGTTAGCTTTTTTCTAAAAATATAGTAATCTCTGACTAATAACGATAAATAATAAAATTTTCTATCGTTTCTGTGGATTGTATAGGGTTTCTGCAATAAGCATAAATCTCATTCTGTTGCTCTCTAATGAATTCTATTATTTTGTTAAATGATTTGTTTGGTAAGCAAGTTTTATTTTAATCTTCCTGTAGATTAGACATTAATTCTGCTTATATTGTTAATATATTTTACCCATATATGTTCTTTGCAATTTTATTAATATCTTATAAAAAATTCTATTAATGAAAGAACAAATTTAACCTAAAAAAAATACAACAAGTGGCTAGAAGTAGAATAGTATTTATTTTGAACAATCGGATGGTGGTAGGTGTATTTACAGAATTTTAAAATAATAGCTAAATTACAAAAATCTTCATCCTTGTTTAATTTGACCTAATTTTTTTTTATATTTATGTAATATATTTATTTAATAATAATAAAATAAAAACAAAATCAGAATAACAAGCTGTCATTCCGTTTATTGTTATAAAGTCAAAATGTTTTTATATAGACAAAAAAATAATAATAAAATGTAGAGAGAATATTGTCATTTCTATTTACTAGATAAATATTTATAACTATCACAATATTCATGTCAATTTAAATAAATAAAAAAAAAAAGAAAGAAAACCCAGAAAAAATAAGCATAAATGTTTTTGCAAATATAAATTTTGTAATAAAATATTGTATCATGAATACGTGATGAATTAAACCATCATAATTCAACCCATTTTTTTATTATTTGTAATACAAAATATAATAAACAAATAAATAAATAATTTTTGCTTAAAATGTGTTCTATAATCAGTTAAATAATAATAATAATAATAATGATAATAATAATCGTACAAGAGTGGAGTTATAATCAATTTTTATTGCATTGACATTTGACATCTAAATATTTATAATGTAAAATTATTGTTATTATTATTATTATTATTTGTATCTTTAATATAAAATACTGTTTAAAAAAATAAATAAATATTTTCCTTCGTTATTATTACCGTATATTGTTTGTGCAGAAATAAATATTTTCCATTTCGTTAAACAATGTTTTATGAGCATTTTTTATATGTTTTTATTTAATTCGTATTTTTTTTTATTTTTATTCGCCGATAAACAATCATATGGATTTTTATTCATAATATAAAAATGCTTTTTTTTTTCTGCTCCCTTTTGTATTTATGGGTATTTTGATTTTATATTTTTATGCAATGAGACAGAACTGAACTCAACTGAACAATAGTGACGGTGTCAAAAGTTAACGCAAGTATTAATAATAATAATAAAAAATATAAAAACAGTATTGATGGAGTGATAAATAAATATAAAAATAAACTTTTTAAGGTAATTTAATAATAATACAATTACAAGAATCCTTTTTTAAAAACTATACAAAGTTTCCTTTAATTTAGCAAAACAGCAAAAGAAAATTGATTTATCGAATAAAAATTGCAACAGAATAAGAAAACTAAACACTATTGAGTAACTTTATAATTTTATTTTCCTATACCCTTGGCTAGAAAAATAAAAATGGGAGCTTTCACTTCATTCTCTTATTTATTTAAACAATTTTTTTTATTTTTATTTTTTCCCGTTATAAAATATAGCAAAAAAGCATAAATATTTATTGTATATTTCTTTTTGAGTAACGTTACAAATGAAAAATATACAGAAAAAAGCTTAAAAATATATATTAAAATCTGATATCTCAGAAACGAAAAGGAAAAATAAAATGTATTAAATTGTATAATGTAAGGGTAGAGTATACTTTTCGGCGTATAACATATCAATAAATATTTTTATTCAACAGAAGGAAAACATAGAAGCAAGGAAAAAAAAGGTAAAAGAAAAATATTACGATAAAGACGAAGTAACCGTCGTCGTCGTCTTATAACGTAAAATAGCAAAGTAAAGAAAATAAAATAAACACAAATATGGGGTGTAAATTGATAGGATAGATGAAAATTTATATATATATTTTTGAAAACGCAATGAGAAGAAATATAAATAAAATAAATTTTAGTATAAAATTTATGTAGAAAGAAAACCAGTGAAAGGATAAATTTTTATTTATAAATAAATAAACATGGAATGATAAAGAGATAAAGATTATTATGCTGGGACATTTGCTGTTATGTTGAAAATAAGAGAAAAAATTAATTTAAATATAACATGAAACTATAAAGATTTAATCCTTTTCAACTGCCTTATCTAGTTTTCTTTTCAGCTCATCACTAACATTTTAATGGAAAATTTTTGAACTCTGAATTACTGTGCGATGCTTATAAAACCCCTCAAACAACATTGCACAGACAATTACTATGCAAAGAAATCAGAGCTTTAATAGCAAATAACAAGTTATCGAAATAGTGTTAATGACATCATTTTGTATATTTTATTCATTATATACTTATTTATTTTTATTTTGGCAATAGAATAAATAAATATTAAACAAAACAAGTGTTAAAATAATGCTCAATAAATGACAGATGGTGAATATTTTCAATTTTACTTGTTTATATTTAATAATACTGTTTATTATGAGCTTTTATTTCTGTTTATATTTTCTGTTTTTTGTGTTTATAATAAACTAGACATTCGATTATAATTTTGTGACAACGTAATAATTTTTATTTTATTAATATAAATATTAAATTATTTATTAAAGTGTGTGTAGTTATTTTTTAATACTGTATTTAGTGTTATTTAACATTAGAAATTTTGCAGAATTAAAATTAATTTCTTGTGTTAATATTTAAAAGTAAAATAAATGTTATTTAATAAAAAAAACAAGAAAAAGTTCTTATGCGATACAGAATGTTAATTATAACTTTTTTTCACATTATTATTTATTAATTGATTAAATAAAACCTTTGAAATGCAAGATTTATTCAATTTGTAGACTAATTCACTATAAAACTGCCTATTTTCATGCATGATTAAACAAAAAAATAAATAAAGATTAGCATTATAAATGTTAAAATATAATATTTATACATAAAGAAAAATATTTTCCATAATAAATAAATTAAGAAAGATAAATAAATATTAAAAAGCTGTTTGTTAAAGTAATAAAACAAACAGTGACATAAGTTAATAAAGTGATTAACTTAAGTTAAGTTTTGTAAAATGTACAACAATGTAGCAGCAGCAGAAGCAGCAAAAAGTAAAAGAAAATACATAAATATACGTATGTATATATGTATGGTAGACGTAAAATATGAGTTTAATAAATGTCTTCCTTTTGCTTTTAAATTAATATTTTATAAGGTGGTAATATTATAACGGTTTTAGTATGTAAACAAACCACAAAATTATTATCATTTTTTTTTATTTTTATTACAATTAAATACGTCTGTGATGCTTTTACAAAGTAATACATAAAAGCTTAGATTATGTTTTTTTAAAATAATACTGTAATAAGCCCAGCACTTTATAGTAAATTTTGGATTTTTTTTGTCCATTCTTTTGTTAGTTACTAAATGATAATAAATCCCACTTGTTCAATAATATAAACACTGTTAACACTGTTAATAATATGAAAGGAAAATATTGTTTGTTTGTTTTTTGATGTCCAAAAAGTAAAAACAACAAACTAAATAAAAATATAAGAGAAAATCATCAATTTGATAATAAAGCTTAATTATAACGAAGGCAACAGAGCCAACAAATAAGATAATAATAGTAATAATAGTAATAAAAAAGAAAAATAAATAAATAAAGAAAACAAATTACATTTTATTGTATTTATTAAGATTAATTATGTTTGCTGAGGAGAAGAAAAAATAAATAAAATGAAAAAAAGATATTCAATGAATATTAATTGCTTTTCTTAAATAATAATGACATTAGAAATGTGGGCGGCTGGCTGTGTATACATTTTGGCGCCTTCATAATTATAAAAATAATTTTTCTTTTGCTTCTATTTCTAAAATAACTAATTAACAAATAATAAATATTCACCAAAAAAGATTATACAAATTTTGATACATGAGTGAATTTTATAAGAATTTTATAAATATAATGCCACTTGAGCAGTTGATTGTGACCAAATCAAGCAATGTATACGAAGTGTGTTCACGCGAATGAATGAATTAAAGAAAAAAAAATGATTTTTTCATTTTATTATTGTGAAAAATGAAATTCTTGTGGGACATTTATGGGGGCGTACGTACTGCAAGACATTTTTAAATTCTTATTCATCCTTTTTACCAGGGAAACCTGAAGTAGATTTATATTTAATTTATTTTGTATTTTTATTACTTTTATTATTCGTTTGCAAAAATTCAAATTCAAATTATTATTATTATTATTATTTCTCATGGCTAGATTCATCCCTCACATTTATTTATATGGTTAATATTTGACTATTTTTTGTGGGCACCTTTTGTGGTTTTTAAAATTTTTCATATTTTCTATCCAAATCTTATGAATTTTATGTGATTTTCTAGCAACTTCTTTATTATTTCATCTTTTATTTAACAAAAATAAAATTGCTTCACCCTTTTTATTATTATTATTATTATTATTCTATTCCATTGCAATTTTTTCTATTTTATATTATTTAACTTTGTCGATATTATTATTATTATTATTATTAGTTGTTGGTGTTTCTACTATACACGATACAATAGTAAAGTCAAGCTAAAGAAATGAAACTCTACAACTTAATCTACCCCTTTGTCACCATTTACAATATATAACCCAAACTTAACTCACTTTTTACCTTAGAAATAATAAAAATAATAATAATAAAAATAATAATAAAAATAAACATGCTATTGACATTCGGGACGCGATTTAATGTCACGTGTTCATATTTATTTACCCTTTAATATCACAACAAAGAAAAAAAAAATATATAAATTCTTTTGGTTTATTTTTATTTCATATATTTTTCCCTCAGCATTTTATTATTATTATTATTTTATTTAACTAGAAGAATGTTTTGGCTGTTAGTGAAAATAAACATAAGCAAGATGTAAAACCCTAAAACAGAAGTAAAGTGAAATGAAATAACAAGAAAACACCACTAGTAACAGTAATAGAAACAGCGAACAACAATAATACTGCTATCAATGTCAAAGAAACACACAAATGAATGATGACAATATTTTATTTATGTTTTTTGAGGTTTTATTATTATTTATTGTTAATTTCTTTTACCAGTTAGATTAAAAAAAACCAGGAAAACCGTAAACACTATCCAAAAGCTCCAGATTAATTCTACTACTATCGAAAAATAGTTAAATTTTCAATCAAATAGTTTTATATCAAAAATAAAAAAAACTAATCAAGTTAAAGTCAATAAAAATGAAAATGTTTTAATTAAAATTTTATTTATTTATTTTATGTTGCTGGTAATTTGAAAGTTAAAAGCTTTCTACGCCTATGCTATATACTATTTAACCGCAACATGATTATTTAATTAATTTACTTTTATTTATTTTATTGGAAATAAATCCACACTAGTAGTATTAATGCTAAGTCAAGTAAATTGCAGACATAAATAAATTTAAAACGAGTAATCACAAGGAAATAATCTAGTATGGTAGCTACATATGTACTATGTTCTATTAAAATAGAATAAAAAAAATAAATAGATATGACGCTGACATGACAACCTCAATCAAAAGTAGACTAAAATGTTGAATGCTTTTATAAAGGGAATTTAGAAGTAATTTTTACAATAAAAAAAAAACATATTTTATCCATTGCTTTAGGGTGAAAAAATTCTCTATTCAATTTAAGTAAAAAAGAAAATAGATTAGAAAATGTTTTTCATGCTTTTTCAAAATAATAATAATAATAATGAAAATATGTTTCTTTTTTTCATATTTGAATTTTTAATGAAAAATTAATCGATCAATCAATTTTCTCTGATCATTATCGATGCAATAAAAATGAAAAAACTGACAAAATGTGAATTATTTCATTAAAAAATAAATAGGAAAAAAAATTTCATCATCAATTCTAGTTGGTTTTTGTGTAAGGATTAAAAAGTAAAATGTTGTTGTTGAATGATGCAAGTAAAATAGGGATAATGTTTATTAAAAAAAAAAAAGTGATAATAAAACAGGAAAAGCATCGATTGATTTATGTTTAAATAAAAAAATGTCCCATTGGGTATTTTTTTTTGTTAAATTTTCTTTATAAAATTGTAAACAATACGACAAAATAATAATTAAAACGGAAAACATACCAATGATTTACCTATTTTTTGTGCGTTTTTATACAATGCAGTTTTTTCCAAATAATTGTTAAATCCAATAAAAAGGTCTAACTGGTATTATCAATAAAAAAAAGTTTTCAAAAAGTCCTCTCTAAACAATTATTTTAATCGCAAAATATAAAACTATTCGGTTGATACATTTCAACAAGAGAAATAAAATCAAAAAACCCATAGACAAATTTAAATATTTATTTATTGGAGATTACAAGGCAGAAACCATTAAAGCTTTCTCAACAAAAGTAAAATAGAAATAAAAATTCCAAATAAAGTACAGAAATGCTTAGCTTTAAGCAAGTTTTGGAATGTAATGAACAAGAAGAGAAAACGGTTTTTTAAATTCTGCACAAGCCAAGCCAAAAGCTTTTAAAGTTTGTTTATAATGCTTCTGTTGTGGTTTAGCTGCTTGTTCTGTTGTTGTGAGGTTTTTTTTTCCTTTATTTTTATTTAATTTTCCATTGATTATGTCAGCATATTTTCGTCTTTCGTTTACTATATTTACTTGGTTATATCGGATGGCTAGTCGTCGTCGTAGTCGTCGTCATCATCATCATCATCGCTTTATTTATTTTATATTTTTGCTGCATTGAACAATGTTTTTTGCTTTCTTTTTTGAGCTTTAATTTTATTTTTTCGTTAAATTTTTACTCCTTTTCTATGCTTTATTTAGTTTTATAAATAGTTTACAATGTATTTTTGTTTATTTTTATATAATTTGTTTTTTTTTGCTTGGTAATAATAGTAATAACAATAATAACAACAAAGCGTTATCATATTGTATTAAATTTTTGAGACATTGATTAAATTTTCTTTTCATATTTATATATATATATTTTTTTTGGCATGTTTATATTAATATTTATCAAAAAAATTAAATAGAAATATTACCAGAAAAATGGATGGTTAACATTGTCTATTTAGAATAATAATACAAAAAAAAATTAATTTAAGCTGAAAATAGCTACGAAGAAAATAATAAAGCTTTTCTCTGATTAAAATGATTAAATTATATAAAATAAACATCAAATATTTTTAAATCGTTGTTTAGTTAAATTAAATTAAAAGTGTTATTTATGAATTCACATTTTTATTCACTAATTTTAAGGCTCAATTAACAAATAAACAATGATTTTTTCAAGTAAAAGTATTAAACTGATAATTCTACTAACTGGAAACGAATATTTGGTTAATCAAAAACAACACACACGATAGAAAATAAATTTTAACGATAATAATAATCATCACTTATATATTTTGAAAGTTTTATTATTGATTAATCAATAATAACTGATGTTTACAAAATTCAACAAAATCAATATTAAATAACGAAGACAAAAAACAACTCAATAGTCAAAACAAATTCGCAATAATAACGATAAAAATTAATAAAACCGATTTACATTTAAAAGGTTTAATAAAACAAAGTAAATGTTTGAGTGGAAATTTTTTTTTTCTATTGAAGATAAAAAAGGAAATCTTTTCTATTAATGCTTTTGACGTTGTTTTTTGCTTCTTTTTTTGTAGTAAAATATAAAAATAAATGTCTATAAAGCATCAAAGCTCAAAGTAATCAAAAGTAAAAAAGAAAAACTTAAATAAAAGTTGATTCATGATAAAATAGCTGACTGTGTGTAGAGTATTTTCTTCACTTTCTTCCTACACTTTTGTCTTTAGTTTTTACTTTTTATTACCTTTGTTTAGCTGCTTTTTTTTTGTTAAACATATTCTTTTCTGTCTTCATTTACTTTATTTTAACGTTTGTCAATATTCTCACACTCAATTGCGTTTTCCTTTTGTTGTCATGTGAGATATTATATACTTATTTTTCTGTGTGTGCATTTTATGACATAAACATTACACACTCTGGTGCTATTCTGTTACCTCTGTTGGTTTTGATTAATAAATATATGTGTCTTGTCTGTATATAGTGTGGAAAATTTTTCATTTATTTTATATTATTTTTTATTTTCAATGGATAAAATTTCAAAAGCACAGAGAAAGACGTTTATCATTGATGTCTTTTGTTGCGTTTAATGTAACTAAGCACACTGTAATAATCATACTGAATCTTATGGTAAAGAAAAGAAGAAATGAAATAAAATTAAGAAAAGTGCAAACGCGAGACGACTAACGATCGTCCGATATAACTATTTAGGCGTTTATTATGATTATTTTTTGCTTATATTTGTTTTATACTGGACTTGAAGTCCTTGTCATTGTTGTCATCATTAAATTTAAGAGCTTAGGCAACAAAGCACAATAATAACAAAAAACTAAATAAAAGAAAATAAACAAAAAACAGTAAAAAAAATAACGAAATTACGAGCTTTTTTTACTTTATTTCACTCTCTTATTGTAATATTATTTATCTGTGATTTTTCTACTAATGTTTTTGCATGACTGACTTTTATTACTCGAATAAAAGCGTCAATAAAAAAAAACCTTAAGCTTTTAGTGTGTCATTGTGGGTGTTACCTGTGTGTAATAGAAAAAACAATAAAAATTAATAAAGCCAAAGTTGTAGTGGAAATAAATTTTATTACTGATTAATAGTTTTCTTCTATGTTTTCAACAAATAAATCTCAAGTTGCAACAATTATAATAAATAAAATAAATTATTATTCTTATTGCTGAAAATAAACGAAAAATTCTTAACATAATTTCTCTAGAAAACTCCTTGAAAACAATTTAAATAAACAAAATTATAAATTACTTTTAATACAACAAGAACAATTCTCTATCGTCCAGTATAATAAAATTAAAAAATTATAAAATAAAAACTTTTACTTAAAATTCATATATGCATCTGAGATAGTCCATGTTTGTGGTTTAAAAATAAAAAAAAACTAACATTTAAACAATTTATTATGTATGCAAAAGAATTTCTTATTTATATAAATGTGGGTTTCTATTTTTGAAATGAATAACACAAAGATAAAATGTATTATAGAAAACAAGTACATGGTTGGCTGAATGGTATCGAAACTAATAAATATTTCAAAAATAAAGAAACTTTTCAAAAATAACATATTTTTGCCACAAAATAATAATAATAATAAAATAAAATTGAATTGTGAGTGATATTGTCATTCTGATGTGCATATTTTAGTCTTTGTTATAGCATCAGAGAGAACAGGCGACAATATGTATCTTATCTATGCAACAACGAAGACATATACAATAGTATTAAAGAAACATTAAATGTAAAAAACCCAACATATAGCCCTTAGAGAATTTTCTAATTTACTGATTACTCTATTTATCATAAACTTTATTATTCTCTACTATTATGCAATTTTATTGTTAAACCATAATAAACTATAGAAATTATTATTATTATTAATTTTGAAGTTGAATATTTATCATTATGTTGTTTATGTCCATTTTAAGCCTGCCTTAAGGTTATAAAGTACATACAACAAATTGTATTTATTTTTTATATTTTGTGGTTTATTCATGTTATTGGTTGCAATATTATATTTAATTAATATGCTTGGTTACATTAATGTGAGCTTACATTGACCAAATGCCAATTTTATAACATACATATATTTGTTGATAGTTAATATAGAATTTATTTATTATAAAATATTTCCCAAGAAAAATATTAATATGAATTTTAGGTAATTTTAAAAATTCAAAAAATATCTCAATTAACATGTAGGAATTACAAAATTAATAAAGTAATATTGTGCCAGCAAAAATTATAACATAACTGTGTAAAAGATATTAATTGATGATTTTAATAACATAAATATCTCTATATTCTGACAATATAATCTTCTTATTACATAAATAATTATTTCTTTACATAAAATTAAATAAAGTAAATAAAATTTTTAGTTATTTGCAGAAGAGAAACATTAAAATCCTTTCAAGCATATATTATTATCATATACACTGAACATTTTAATGTTATAATGAAAAGTAAATAATAAACGCCTAATGTCAGACTATTGCAAGTAGACTAGTGTTTCAGGTAGAATAATTTCATTCTTTTTACTTTCGTTTTTTTCTTAAATGTCCATCAATTTTTCTGAATTTTTGCAAATAATATTAATAAAAAAAAGGATTAAATAAATTAAAATTATTATATAATAAAATAACAGAGCAATAAACAAGTAAAGTAAATATTTATATTGGAAATACATAAAAAAAAGAATATGAAAAAAAGATAAATTAATAAATACCAAATGATATCAATAATGCTATAAATAATTTAATAATAAAAGTAAATATTAGTGTGTATAGAGTGAATAAATAAAAAAAACATATATTTAATCATAAATATTCGATAATTAATTAAATAAATAGGGAGAAGAAAAATTTTAAATTTAAATTTAAATATAAATTATTTTTGATTTATTGTGGTTTTTTGGTTTTGTTATCTTTTCCAGATAAATCCTCCTTAAATATTTTAACCAATAATAATTAAAACAAAGTGAATTTAATTGTAATTTATGGTGCTATGTAAACTTTCAACAAATTTTGATTTATTTCGGTATTTTGGTGGACATTATGGGTTGGACACATTTCAAATATATACATATGCATGGAATTTTTATTATTTTCTTTTTGGAAATAAAATCCGAAAAATTATTTAAAGAATTTTTATTCAGTTAATAAAAGAGACTTTATAGAACAGAAAAGAAAATAAAAACACTCTTGATTTAGATTAAAACTATGCAGATACTTGAATGTTTTTTTTTATTTTTTATTTGTCGGGAATCTCTAGTGTTGCTACTGTGTTAATGTGGGTACAATACATTGAGCATAGAGAATTCATTTATTAATAAGAAAAAGGATTTATTTTAAAATTAAAGCTTTTTGTTATATTTTTATAAAGAAAATCTCAAATATTTCGGGTGTTTTCTGTGAATTAAATTTACCATTCACATGAGATATAATTCTATTTTTAACAAATAAAAAAAAAATGCCAACAAATGATTTATATACGCCACAACAACAGCAGCAGTATATTTAACAAATTAAAAAAGCTTTTCACATCAAATTAACTTGTAAAAGAAAAAAAAAATTAAGATTCTTTTAATAAAGATAATTTTGTTAACATTTTTTTCACTTCCACTCACTTGCTGCTCGTTGTTGGGTGCGTGTGCTTTTTTTTATCAACAAAACACCTACATTATACTTAATCATATTATTTATTATCATTTCTTTCTCTTTATGCTCTTCAAATATCATCAAAAACAAAAAAAAAAATACTACAACACGCGAATATAAAGAAAAGACTTAAAAAAAATTATATGAAAAAAAGCGCTCAATATTGAGTGCTTTTGCTGTTTTCTTTTCTTGTTCAAAGTGGGTGCAAGCAAAAAATAATTTTACTTTTTCCTAAAGGTGGCACATTTACGAATAATAATAATAATAATAATAAAAAGAAAAGAATCTACAAAAATATAGAAGAAAAAAGAAAATTCCCTGTATGAAAAGAATAAAAATGAAATGAACCACAATATACGTGTTTAACCGAACAAGAGCAAATTCATCGCGTTTTACTTTTGTGACTAGTTTTGTTTGGCCACCCTTTTAATACCTCACCAGAAATAACAAATCAACCTCATACTTTTTTCTACTTGTAAATACATGTTTAGAATAATAATTAACGTAGAAATGTATTGCAATGAAAACCTCTTAGTTGCGATAATAGAGTAAGAGCGTAGCATTAACAAGAACCAAATGTAAAACGTTTCGGTTTTGTTTTTCCTTATTTAATTTTTTTTTTGTTTTTTTTTTTGTTAAAGAGAAGCTTCCATTTAATCATCAAAAAGAATAATAATAATAAAATAGAGGATAGTCACTAGTAGTTTGAGGTGGGTTTTGTTTGCAATATTAAATAAGTTTGTCATAAGTAAAGAAAGGATCAGAGAAGTAAAGTACACGATTAATATAACAAAGAACGTATCATTAAAAACGAAACGCTGTCCAGTAATTGCAAACAACTAAATATACAATTCTTCTGCATTCATTTTCTAGAAAGGATAACAAATTACTAAATAAATTATTCCGTATGTTTGTCTGTCTATTAATTAGACGTTTGTTTAACGTGACTAATGCTGAAATAACAATATTAAGATGATTAGTTTATTTGACATATGAGTAGTAAAAGTATTGAATTTTATTTTTTTTTGCTACTATAATTAGTATTGTTGGCCAATATGCGTGCTATTAATTAATTATTTATTTATATATCTTCAATTGTTCTTTGTTTAGTTAAGCAGAGATAATTATATTAGAAAAAGCTTTGATATATTAAAAAGGTAAATACCTGTAATTCTAATTTAAAATATTTAATTTTGATTTGAGTCACTTTGATGCTATTTGTAAAAGAAAACTAAATTCAATATATAATGACTGTATTTACAGATTAGAAAAAATATGAAATTTAAAGAAAAACATCGAAGCCAACAATAGCAGGTATATAAAGCAGATAAATTCCTTTGTTCCTTCATCTAAAGCAAGAATCTACAATGATTTTTCCTTAATTTGTTTGCCCTTATAACTTGTTAATGGTTTTTTTTTTACTTTAACAAAGTCCCACGTCAACAATACACGAAAATCTGTTTTAAAAAATAAAGAAAAAAATACAAAACAGAACAACAGGGAACCAATAACGACAATTCAATCATTGAATTCCTTTAAAAAATAACAAGCTTTGATGGGTGTTTTATTCTACGTCTATTCTGATACATTATGTAGAAATTTAAGTTAATTTAATTTAAAGTTATAAATAAATCGACATGATGAAAATGAATAAGATGTATCTCAGCTGAACAAACAATCATCTATCAAATAATAATAATAAAAGCGTAAAACATATGATGCCAAAGTTCAAATTCAATAAAGTTCATTGTGATATCCTTTATCGCCTACTCGTTTGTCACTTTTGTCAAATATCAGCAATAGTATATAGTAACTTCAATATTTTTATTTCTTCTAAGCACATCATCAACACACGGAATTCAAGTTAAATAAATAATAAAAAGCAAAAAATGTGCTGGTCATGTGACGATGATAAAATTTCAATAAATTAATAAATGGATAAAAGGTGAGAAATTTATATATATATTTATACAAAAGAACAATTCAGGTAAGCCCAATATAGTTATATAAATAAAAAGAGACTCTAAAGATTTCTATTTAATAATATATATAGTAAAAATACCTTTTCTAATACCCATAAGACTGATTAACATAGGTCAATTCCCTTATTTAAGATCAACGAAAATAATAATAATAATAATAATATTTATGAATATTCTGGGGACAAGTAATATTTAACTATTATTGTGCTTTTTTTTACTATTATTTAGTACATGCTGTTTAAATTTTCTAATTAAATTAATTTTTATAAAACTTTTTCAGCATAAAACACACACATACATTTAGATAGATAATTGATTTTTCTTAATATTTTACCCACAAAAGGACATTTCTCGTAAATTTTATACATTCATTGTGAATTAATTTTATCATTTTCATTCAACTTTTGTACATTATCTTCTTATATATTATTACTATTGTTGTTCTTGTTGTTACTGTTATCTATATTTAGCAGTAATTTCATCGAAATGACAAGACACAATATAATACTACACAAAAAAAAAATAATGAAAACAACGAATAATGTCTTAAGCAAGAAATCGAAAAAAAAAAAAGGTAGAGACTAAACAGTGACAGCATAAGCAAAACGGACTTTTATTTTTGCAAGGAATAATAAAATAAAAAAAAATATTTATATAAGAGAAATTTTAGAGACATTAAATATTTAAGAATATATTCCTGTCCAATTTTACTTTTATATGCGTATATAAGAATTTTTTTCCATTTTGTTTTCAGGATGATGGTGATGGTGGTGACTTAGACCTATGGTATAGTCGCATCAGCAACTGTACTGTATAGCAAAAACAGCAAAACCAGCACATGTTCTAAGTAATTTTTTATTTTATTGTATTTTCATTTTCAATTTTCGTATAATTTTGTATTAAAAAATAAAAAAAAATAATAAGAAAATGGTTTTCAAATGTGAACACAAAAAACGTGATGCCTCGTATGGAATTTATTAAAATTTAAAAAGGTGACACCGATGACACAGTAATTTGTTACAATTTTTTATGTTTTTAAACTTCTGTTTCTTGTTTTAGCTTAACTACGTTCGGTAGATGATTATACTTAAAAACCCGACAGGTTAGTGAAAATATGTTTCTTACCAGAGACGATCAAGAAATTCGAAGGAAACTCTTTTAGAGATAAATTATAATATTCAAATTTAAATTAATTAAAGTAAACTGACTATAATTCCAATTAAAAGTACTATACAAGTTCAGCAAAAAATATTTCCGGTTACAAATGTTTAAAATCACTGCTTTAAGCAAAGGAATCTTCAGTAAAAGTTTCTTTCTTTTCATTGAAAATACTACTAAACATTCAACTAACATTAAATTACTTTCACTACTCAAACTTTACTAATAAAAATTTAAAAAGAAAAAATGTTGATTAAAAAATTAAATTATTCAAGTTTAAAAGAAAGAAAAAAGAATTGTGAATTAGTATTGTAATTGGATAGAAGAAGAATATTTTTCTGCAATTGTTGTTTATAGTTTTATTAGAGGCAGCAATATAGAATCAAGTCTAACTTTCTTATTAAATTAGAATAATAGAACTTTAGAAAGTTATATTAAAAAGAGAGTATACTCGTATGTATATTCAACTTGTCGTTGTTTTACATTTATGGCAACGCTTAAGCAATGCATCTTCTTCAGCGAAGAAGAACCCACATCATAAAGGTAAATTTAAAATAGAATTAATTGACTCAATAAATAATCTACCTTCATTTATACACAAATAATTGTTACAAAAAATAATCAAACAACATCGATGCACTATATGCAAATTAAAATTCATACAGGTGTTGCGTGCATTGCAAGGTGAAAATAATTTATTTATAAAAACTCGTGAAAATGTCGGCTTTTGGAATTTATCTTATTTTTTTTGCTGTTACCAAAAAATACCAATAAAATGCAGCACCAAAAATGTAAAATAAATAAATGAAATTAATTCCACTGGAAAAATTTTTGTTGATTAAAAAATTTTTCTCTTAAAATTCACTCAAAAAATCTGTCTGGCCTTTGTATGTCAATTATTATTATTATTACTGATGTTTGGTATATTGTGGGTTAGGTCTTTCCGTTGGATTTTTTTTTCTATAATAAAAAAGCCCTTTTATCTATCCTAAACAAAAAAAAAGTAAAAATATTTCTACTGCTGCTTTCTATCTACATTTAATTTAATTATTTATTATTTTCTACTGTGCGTTCTTTTTTTCTTTGCTATTTTTCTATCATTGAATTTATTATTAGATTTGTCGCTTGATTAAAATTATTTTCCGCTTTATGAATAAATATTTGTGCTATTGAAACAAAACGAAAAAATATTTAATTAAATTTATTATCAGAAGAAAGAAGAATCATTTTTTGCATAACAAAGATACAATGCTTATTAATCTTTGCTCTCGTTGCTGTCAATTTATTATTTATTTATTTTTCCTTTAATTAGTATATGGCAGGACTTTTACTAATTTAAATTAAAGTAAAATAATAATTAAAGAATATCATTTTATATTAATTTTTATTAGTATGAGGGGACAGCAGAAAGTTACAACTTTTAATTTCTCAATTAATTTTCAATTAAAAGTTTTTGATTTGTTGTTGAACAGCTAGTGTGTTATCAGGCGAAATATTTAATTAATTTAAAACAATCCTAGATAAGAATTAACAAAGTAATAATAAACCAATAAACTGTGGTTGAAAATTATATTATGAACTTTGCGCTAATCTCGTATATAATTTTTGTAAACGTCTGTGTTGCACAAGTATTTCATTCAATAGAAAAATAATTCCATTTCGTTTCCTTGATAATATAACAAAATTGCATGCAACAAAAATATAAAGAATAAATTGAAGAATTAAATTAAATTAAAATTTAAACGAAGAGAATGAATTGAATACATTTTTTTTTGTGTTACTGAGAAATCGATTACATGGAACATCACGCATTTCATTTTCCTTTCATTTATTCGATTTTTCCCTAAGAAAACTTTTCTTTTTTATATAAATTTACATTCAATCGCATACGAAACAAGAAAAAAAAAATTAAATATTTTTATCACATCTTATCGCTGAGTACAAGTGAAAAGCACAAAGAAATAAGTTTAAGAAAAGCAGGAGTAGCAGTAGCTCTAACAACAATAACAACTAGGACAAGGAAGCTACGAAAGCACATAGTCTACTCTCCTTATTTTATTTAATATCAGGCAAACGAGTGGCACGTGATTTGATGTACAAATAACCGCGAGTTGCATTACATCAAGCAAAAGTAATACAACTTGAAGAATATTTATTCACATTTTATGACACCCTTATTGTGCATTACATTATTTCCGCCTACTTATTTTAAATGTCCTCATAAAACAACACCACCGTCAACAAAATAACAATCCTTTATTTAGCGGCGAAAATATTTACTTTTATCTATTTCAAGTTAGAAATACGACGGAAATTGAACGGTTTTACCTTTGTCATATAAACTTGGATACCTGGTTCTACCTTTTTCTCGATTGTTTATAAGCATTTCTGGCGGCCTTTTTATGTTAACTCGTGTAAAAAGCATAAATTTGTAAAATATGTCTCCTTTTGACACGCATTTCTTTCCGTTCTTTTCACTTTATTTCTATATATTTTTTTCTGTGTTATGTATTAAATAAATTTTATATCGGCTGACTGCACAATCTTGGTTAACCGAAAAATTTGTTACCATTTTGATGAGCTTTTACGTATTACATTAAATCAGCATCTTTTTATCCTGGTTATAGCCATTCAAAATAATAAATATTCTTATCAATGTTGCACCATGTAAAATTCTTAATAAATCAACGATCTGTATTTTTTCTTTTCGTTAAATAATTTTCTGAACAAATTTGCCGTAGTTTTCTTCCATAAACCTCATGTAACGTCTTCGTTTAATAAAAAACCGATAAACATTTTTATAAAAGTGTATACATATTTATATCTTAATTTATGTAAATTAAAAGTAAAACCAAAAAAAAAAAAAGAAAAGTAGAAAAATTAATTAATTTTTATCATTTAAAAAGTTTTAATATTTTTTTTTGCCGGTTAAATTTAAATCGCGAAAACGATAAAGATGATTTTATAACTTTTTTTCCTTAAACATTTTTTAAACCTTTTTTTCCTTAAACCACAATAAAAATGTAACCAATTGGATAAACGATGATAACAAATTTGTGAGTTAAAAAGTGATAAAATAATGGAAAATTCGTTTAAAATGAAAAAAGAAACGAAACAAGAAAGTAGGTGGCAAACCTTGGCAAAATATTTACAATACGCCTATTTGTATACATATTGTTACTTTATCACTTAGAAAGTTACAATTCGCGTTATTATTATTATTATTTTTTTTTGCACACATCCTTTTTATCTATTCCGATCATGGTTTGTTATATTTTCGTGTGTGTGCTTTTTTTCTATAGGGGGTATTATGCAAAAAAAAAAGCTTAATTCAATAGAAAATTTCTTATTCATTTTTTTTCTTTAGTTTTTAACAATGGAAAAAAATTTATTTTCTGACAACAAACATCTGTTGACACAGAAGAGGATGAAACGGCTGCCAATATTCATGATAAAGACAATGCATCGATCCTTTAAACAATGCTGGTGACATAAAATATTAACCAAGAAAATACATATATTTATACAAAAAAAAAAGGCTAAAGAAAAGAATTATATAAGTTACAATAGGACTGATAAAGTCACGAAAACGATGACAACGATCCTTTCTTGCTGTTTTTCTATTAAAAAATAAAAAAACTTTTTTCCTTTCTTCTGTGCTTTTTTTTTTCGATTAAAATATAGACAACAACAACAACAACGAAACTTATTTAAATCCTTTTTATTTATTTTTTCTTATACTCAAGTTCTTTCAAGCTTTATGTGTGCTTTTTTTGTTTCCTTTTTTATTTCTCGTTAGTCTCAGCCACCGATTTTTTTTCTTTTCTTTGTTGATTTTAGATTGAAAAAAAAATTCTTTAATTTTATTTTTTTATTATTTACAATCCTGAATGAAAAATCGTACAAGAGCTCAATATCCTTAATTCCACTTTTTGCTCCTTTTAGCTTTAGCATACTTTATTCTACTTTTAACAAAATAAGAAAAAAATAAATTTCTTTGTCACCACATGGCATGTATATTGGCTCTATTTTCATCTTTTCTTTCTTAAATAGGAAGAGACTTAAAGAGATTCTTCAGTAGGTTTGTTACAACACACAACGTATTTTTTTTTTGTATTTAATATTGGACGTGCCGCAAAAGTTATTGAACCCCCATATCCGTGTAAATATCACCAGAAAAAAAAATATATATATTGTACATCCGCAAATATTCAAAAGGAAAATTGCTTAAGTAGATGAGTGGATGGATTGTGACTGTCGAAAGTAAGTGAGTTTTGATTCCATGCTACGATATCATCACAAACTAAATTCTGAACAGAAACGTTTTTTTTTTTTTACTTTTCGTATAAGTTACTTTTACTTTTTCTTTTCTTTTCTTTTTGTTTACTTTTTCTCTGGTTAGACATAAACGACATCCTTTCATAAGATTTAGGAGAAGAAACGATATATTTCTATATACATATGTACAGGAATAAAGTAGAGTATCGTAAACCATAGTTAAAAAAAAGGGAAAAATAAAATATATCCTTCTAAGAGTAGTAACGTCGTAACGACAATTTATTTAAATGTTTGTCGTTTTCGTTTTATTTTCATTCTATTGTGTTGTTTCGTGTTCGTGAATTGTATATATAAATGCAGCAGTTTTCCTTGTTGAAATATATATTTTTACATTTTAAATAATTTTCTTCTCACTTCTATGTAATTTAAAGAAAGCAAGCAAACAGAAGCAATGATACAACGGTGATCGTCACTAGTTTAAATCCTTTTAAGGGAGACGCCTTGGCTAACAGATTTATAGCGCAATGAAGCGAATGTCTGTTAAAGCTTATATTACAAAACGATATTTATATTATTTCTAACCATTTACATTTATTTTTATTGTTGAATATATATATATGTATATCGCCTCATCCACCCTTATTATGTTAAATAACAGAAACGATACTCATAACACCACACAGAAACAACCATTTATCAATAAATTTTACTGTACTTAAGACTGGTCGTACGAGTTTAAGGTAATCCCATTTTTATTCTCTTATTTTTGGTTGTGGCGGTGTTTAGGAAACAAATTGCCTATCTTTAAAATAAAGTGAGACATGCAATGATTTCGTTCTAGTTTTTTGGCAGCAAAAAAAGAAAAATAATAATAATAATAAGAAAATTTAACAAAATTATGGACATACATTTGTGTGTTACCGTTTCTAGGTTGTCACTACGAAGAAGATGAGTAACAAACGCGGTAGAAACTCTCCTACTTAAATAAACAAATGGTTTGCTGGTTTACTGGTAAGTGGTTGGATTTTAGGTCTCTAGTTGGTGCGTTATAGTTTTTATTTTTAGACACAAAATACGACAACTTAAAGCGTCTACAATAAAACAAACCACTTTAGCTCTTTCTATATGTTATTTTATATTATTGACTTGGCTTTTTACGTAGGGAGTTTTTCTTTTTATAGCAAAAGTTTTGCTTTTTTTTCATTTCTTGTGTATCCTGAAAGCTTTTGTAACAAATTGACCAAAAAGTTGGCGAAAATTAGATAGAGTTACTATAGATTGTAAAACAGAAAAAATGTTTATAGCCTATGGGAAATGTATTTGAATTCTCAGTGAATTAATCTAAATGAAAACGTACAAGGAATCAAGTTTAAAGAAAAAAAAAAAACTCAAGTGTAAACTAGGAAAAGTGTCACATTTTTCTTTATATTATTATTATTATTATTTGTAAGAGATTTAAACTTTAATTTAGTAAACTAATTTAAAGTTTTTAATAATATTTGTAAACATGATTATTTGTAACACAGATTTTCAAACATTTTTTATTAAAATTTTTTAAGAAAGAAAATGAAATACTTAAGGTTAATTGAATTACTTTTTGTTTATGCTGTTATTGCTATTGTCAGAATTATTATTATTATAATTTTTTTCTTGCCTCAATTAAATTTAAGCTTTTATTATTATTAATTTTTTTTAATCAGAGTTTGTACACTAACCAGCGGTTTGTAATTTTCAAAGGAAAAATAAAATTTTATTAATCATTTCCTACCGGAATTACTGAGTTGAGTTGCTGAGTGTTTTTTTTATTAAACAACAAGCATACGCAAAAAGTTTAAATAATTACATTAAAAAGCTTATTAATGTATAAAAAAAAAAGAAAAAAAATTTACAATGTTATTTTTTACACAAATCTCATATTAAACTTTGTGTTTAATTACTTTTCAATCAAGTAAATTGTTTATACATATTTTTATTATTATTATTTTTCAACGAAATGTTTTCAAAATAATATAAAAAGCTTTTAAAACAATTGAATTATATATAAAAAAAAAAATTTCCTTAGTACTTTTCTCGCAATGATAATTTTCATTTTATTTCTGCCTTTAAATAATGCAATAAAGATAAAAGAGTAAATAACACAGAATCGTTGTTTCTTGTTTGAAATAAAAATTTACTTTTTTTTCGTTAATATATTTTTTTCATTGTTTTAAACAGAAAGTAAATATAATTTAAGAAGGCGAAGAAAAAAACGAACGAAATGGTTGCAAAAAATACTTGATGTGTTTAATATAAGAAAAATATTATTTTATTTATGATAAAATATGTTTTTAATGATATTATATTGTGTTGAAAATATTTCTGAAAAGCATCATTCGTATTATTATTTCTATTAAGTAGAAATAAGAGTTTAAATAATGTTTTTGCTTCTGCTGTTCATGTAGTTACACCAAACATAAATAAATAAATTTATGTTATTATTAACGACAAACCATAATGTCATCTGTTTTAGATTACTAACTTTCAATAAAAATGCATCGTTGAAGAGAGCATTAAATAAATAAAACATAAAATTACGACACTTTCAAAGCATAACAAGAATAATAAATTTATTAATATTTTTCTCGCTTTTTGCAAGCAGTAAATTTATGAATTTAATAATCACCGTAAATCATACAACTAGCATTACATGTTACATCAACTTTTGTATTTGATGTTTTTCACAATTAAAATTTCAAAATTTTCACTTAAACTTTGTTGACATTTCAGTTGTTATTTGGACGCAGAAATATATTAAACGATAAAAAAAAAACTCAAAGTGACGGGCCAATAAACTTCTGAAAATCCAAATTGTTTTGTTTAACTTTTAAAATACAAAAAAACCGGAGCACCAAAAGTTGAAAAAAGTTTTAAACGCAAAAAAAAAAATGAATTACAGAAATTATAAGCGAAAGCTTAGCGTAGCTTATTTATTTCATTTTTTTCCAACCTTAAAATTTCATTTGTTGAAAGAAACGAAATAATAAAATGGTAAAATAAAAAAAAACCAAATCAGTGTTATGAATTTTACTATAGAAATACGAAAACAGAAAAAATTAATGAAAAAATATGAATAAAGACCGAAAATTAGGAATTAAAAATACAAAAAAAAAAAATAAGTAAAAATAAATTAATTCCTTAGCATCGAAAAAAATAAATCAATAGCACCGAATTTATTATTGTTTTCACTTTTTCTTTTACCACGTAAAAAAAAAAATTGAATAAGAAATATTTTCCTTTTGTTCTTCGTACAGAATAGAAAAAACTTTCTCTTCTGCTAAAAAATAATAAAAATAAAAATCGATCATAAAAGCTTCTTATAAGGTGGAAATTTAAAAAAAAAAAAACCTTCACAAATGGAATATTAAGGACACAAAGCTTATACATTTTTATTATTATTTTTTTTTTGCCAATAAATAAAATATTAAAATATAAAAGAAATCAACGACAGATGATAGTAAAGGAAGAAAAATGAAAATTTTTCTTATTGTACAAACGACTCTGAAGTCCTGTGTGTTATGAATTATGTTTAAAAGTTAATTTGATTGTTAAAGTTTAACCGAGTATAAAAGCAATTATTATTTAGATGTTGTAGGAAACGTATATCAAGTTTTTCTCTTGTACAATGATAGCTGCAGCACCAGCAATAAAAGTTAATTTAACAATAAAAACAGATATCAGTGTTCAGAATGAAAATTAGGGACTTTAAGGTAGTATACCTGCTGCTGCTGCTATAATCTTCCCTAACAAATATGACTAATTTCGTTTGGAAAGCTTCACGATAAAGACCTGCTTTATATTCAAAAATTCTATAAATCTATTTTTAGAAATAATAAATTACAAAATGAGAAAAAAATATTAATGATTGCCAATTCGGTGGTAAATATATCATTGAAAGCACGACACTGTGTCATTGCTCTTGTTTCATTTTTAATAAAAATTATTTCTTTAAATAATCACAAAGGCAAAAACTTTTATTCAGTAATGTTTAATGTTTTACAAAATCGATATTTATTTAATAGGATTTTTATATAATACAGCATTACGTGGCATATTCAAGTTGTTTTTTTTTTTTAATATTCTTTTCTATATTGTCGTTAATCTTTGTTATCCACAGACATGTATTTATGATAAATATTAAATTGTTACTAGTTAACAATGAGTTTTATACATAAATAACAGGCAAGAAAAAAAAATCTTTTAAATTATCTCAATTTATGTTATTCCCTAAGATTAATCAGGCGGGAAAATTTATAATACACAAAAGAAAAACTTAAATATAAAATAAGGGACAAAAAACGAGAATAAAATTATAAAAAATTCGCGAAAAAAAAAGAAATACATAATCATTGGCTTTTACTAAAGCTTTCACCATCATAAAAATCATTACCTTTAATCATATTCAATTTGAAAAAAGGAAAAAAATCTTACTAAAACAACGAGATGTCCTTAATTTTTAATTAATAAATAAATAATGTTTTACTTGTGTAATAAAATCACCGAAATGTAGACTACCAAAATCAAAGAAACATAAAAATTTCGTTTTAAAAGTTTCAACGTCGCAATAATGTCTATAAATGGTAAAAAATAATGTGCAAAACAAAAAAAAAAACAACAAAAAGCATAAAAGTTAAGTCTCTTAAGTGTGGAACTTATATTATTTTTAACTTTTATAGAAGAATAAAAAACATAAACAAATCAAAATCATTGTAAACCGTCATTATGAGATCATTTTACTTCGTTGCCCTGGTTGTTTATATATTTTTTATTTAACTAAATTGAAAGCTTCTTATTTTATTGCTTAATAAATATGGTGGAAGAAAAATATGCTAAAAGAAAGTGAATTTACTTTCCTTCCTTTTATTTATAGATAAAAAATTGTCTACTTAAAATTTTTTTAATACGCATTGATTGTTTCCCGTGTACAGGGCTGGATGGAAAATACTTTCGAGTAAAAGCTCTAAAACACGCTTATTTGTGTATAAGCCTTAGAAATACTATAAAATAGATCAAATTACTTGCTCAATAGTGTATCAAACATAAAGTATCGTATTAAATAGATTAATTTCTTCTATTTTCTATAAAAACCTTTTATAATCGACGTTTGCAATGAAATTGCAAAAAAAAGGAACGAAAATAAACCGATAATACGGCATCCCTATCACGAATTCAACAAATACTATCTACTCTACTTTGCATAATCCAAAAATAATAAACGTTTCATTTTGAATGTTTTTGTGTTAGGCAACAATACTTGAAAATAATACTAAAAATGCCAGAAATCACATACCAAAGGTGTGGCAGCAGAAAATTGCAGGTGCTTTCTATTTTCGTTTGTTCACTTGTCATTTCTATTTATTTTCTTATTAAAAATGAATGTCATAATACTACTTTTCCCCAGTTTAATATTAAGCTTTTAATTGAATTTTATTAAATTTTAATTTCTTATTTAATTACAATTATAAGGAGTAAATAATTAATAAATAAATAAATAACAAGTAATAGAAAATATTTCAAGAAACAATTTAACTTTGTAAGTTTACCACTTAAATGGTAAAAAATTATATTCTTTTGCAATTAATAATGATAAAGAATGAAATATTTTTGAATAATTCATTAACTAAGGGATATATATTTTTTCTTCTCTTAAACATCTGTGACTGGTTAGCAAATTTAAAAGTTCTACAGACTTCTAATGAGAGAAAACATTTTTTTTTAAATATAAACAATCTATCTAAAGCTTAAGTGGAAGTTTTAAATAAATTTGTATTTACTAAAAAGAGCAGAATAAACTTTTCCAATTTTTGACTTGAAATTCATCATCTAGAAATACAATCTATATGATTTTTTAAACGCTAGTAGAGAGATTTAACTCTACCTGGAATTCTCTACAATACTAGATCCTTTACATAAAATAAATTATTTAAGCCTAATCATTTCCGAATAAATTAAACCAAAAAAATACCAAATTAATGAATCTATTTTAATTGATTATTAATAATATGTTATTTATACTGATGGTTATTTCGCCAAAATGTTTACTACAATTATTTTCAAACATTTTATTATTATTTTTATTCATAATAATTTTAATAACAGATTGGATTACTGCTGATTACACGTTGGTTTTACCTTTTTTTTTTTGAAAATGAAATTTAAATGCATAAAAAAAAAACAACCAAGAACCATTTCACATGCATATACACGGTATGTACTGATATAACGTAAACCTCTGTTAATCCCCATGATAATGTTAAGTTTATTATTTTTTTCAATTTTATTTTTTTTTAAATGTAATTATTTTGTTGATATAAAAATGAAATTTAATGGTTTTAATAAAAAAATGATAATAAAAATATGGCTTACTGCATGCAGATTCATCAGATGCATCAGAACAGTCGCGATTCTGATCGCACATCCATGCTAATGGTATACATTCTCCAGTAGCACTGCGACATGTAAATTCTTCGGATGAACAAACTTTGACACCTGTGTTTTGTGCATTTACATAATTGAAAATAAAATAAAACAAACATGAATGATAAATTAATGATTATTAATATTTAATCCCAGAGCATAAATATGATTTTATTAATGAAAAAAAAAACAATAACATTTGCACCCATTTGAAACAATTCACAAAGCTTTCATGCAAAAATAGTTTATATATAATTTGTGTTAATTTTCTATCGATAAATGATAAACATTTATTCATTTTCATTATAATTATTATTATTTTAAATAATTATAAATGATTTTTTATATTTATTCAGTACAGCTTCCGGTAACAGCAGCATCAATGGATTTTTCAGCAAATAAATATAAAATTTTATAATTAAATTTTCTGCAATAATAAAAATAATAATAATAATTATTATTAATATAAATAAAATAAATGCAAATACCAAATGAATATAATTATTAAATAAAAAATGTTTTCCCCTATGATAATATAATAATTATTAATAAAAAAGAAAAAAATATGAAAATTTCTACAAAATTATTACATAATTAAATATTAAAACCAACAAAAACAAAATTGCCATTTTTTAAATAAAATTATTAATAATAATTAATAGCGTTAATAAAATTTTAATATTAAAAAATGAAAATGTATTAGAACTGGATGGTTAGTTGTTGAATTGGAAATTTTTTACTTTAATAAATTAAATGAAATTCCCTTGCTTGGGTGGCGGTTGTAAAACTAGAAAAATTTTAAATCGATACCACCCAACTGCAATAAATCAATAAATTATCAATTTTTTTGTTTTATTTTGTTCATTATTTTTATTTGGAAGAAATAATATTTAAGTAACTGAATACCATACAGCTGGTATTAAATCCCATGGGAAATGTATGCTAGCAAAGTTTTTATGTTTTTTTACTTTCTGCAAGTTATTTTACTATCGTTCAATTGAAGTAATAATTAAAAAACACTGTATGCTTCATTAAATTAACAAATAAAAATTAATTACTTAATAAATTTGTATGTTTGTGTAATTAAAATGGTTTAATGCCTAAAAGTAGATAATTTAAATCACATCAATTAAAACTGACATATTGTGGTGGATACATCATGCAAGTGATTTAAAACTTCTCGTGATATGTGCTTTTTCCTGGTGTTTATCAATACAACAATAATATAACTACAATTAAAAGGTAATAATAATTATATTTTTGGTGAGATTAAGCACGTTTTTATCAGAAATTACATGGTTTTAATTTAATAAAAATAAAACTAAACAGTACGCATAATACTTAAACTTTTTCACTCGTTTAATAATAAATTATTGCATTTTAATAACCAAAAGAAAATTTATTATATTCATTGCAAAATCAATCGAGGAAATAAATTTTAGTTTTCATCAACAAATATTTTTTTTAGATTTTTCTGCATTTAATTTCTAACTTTTAACTGGTATAAAATGGTGCAACATCGTGTCGCAACAAATACACATTCGGGAATTAAAATATATATTCTAGATATATATTTATAAATAAATTTTAAACAAAACATACAATTTTTATTATAATAAATGAAAATGTAATTATGTAGAAATTAATATGTATTATAGCTTAACATTATAATTACATTAAAAGTTCGTAAACAATACAAAATATATTTAAACAATGAAACATTAACTAATTATAATAATTTTAATAAAATAACTATTTTTAATGATACATAATACGTGAAAAGCATTGTTTAAAATTCAGTAAAAACGTGAACAGAAAAAGAGAGCTTTATTCACTGAAAATCAGCAGAAATTTTTTTGAAAATAAACCAAAAAAATGTTTAGCATTATTTTAAATCTTAGTAACAGCGTTATTAAAAGGAAAACTTTTACTTACAGAGTGGCTAATACGTTAACAAAATTCAGACGGAAATATAATGAAATTGATAGAAAAAAAAACACGCACAATCAAACTAAATGATTGTTTAATTGAGTTGAAAATGAGATTGTTGTAACATTTGTAGAATTCGGTATGTAATTTGTGTTAACACAGTTCATTGAAGGACGACACAGATAAAATCACAATCACGCGTTATTCACCTCGTTGGGCAATGGTGTTTTTTTTTCTGGGTCAAAAGGAAATATAAATGAAATATAATTTTATTTTGGTTCCACATTGTCCCTTGTATTTTCTGTTAAAACTATTAAAAAATAAATATTATTTATTCTGTTTAAATGTTCTGTTTGTTTAGCATTAATTATGCTGATTTTTTCTTACATAAAAATTCATTTTGAATTAATTAATTAAATTTATATTAGAGCTTTTTTGGGTTTTTTTTTCTTTGCGCTGTTTTATCACTTTATTTTTTATTTTTCTTTCTAATAGCACATAAATTTCGGATGCAAGAGATGAGAAACTATATCTTGATGAAGCAATTTCAAATGGAAATGAAAAATTTCCATTTTTTTTTTTGGCTTTTTATTACTAAAGCTTTATAGAGGATTTATACATTTTTTTTCTATTTGATTTGTTTGCTTAACTTAAGTTTTATCTATAATTTTATTAAACTAAACAGTTTGATTAAATTATATTTTGTATAGTCTGTGGAAAGAATGGATCATTTCCGCAATTAAATAAAAACATTTTCATTTTTATTTTAAATTTTAATTAAAATAATAAATAAATAAATAAACTTAAAAAAAATCATAAACATACCGCAATTCAGCTCATCAGAACCATCACGACAATCTTCCATAGAATCACACACCCAAAATCTTGATATACAGGCTTCGCCAGACTTACAAAGGAATTCATTTGATGGGCATAATTTACCTAATTTTATTTATTTTATTTAATTTAAAAGAAAAAAAAAAGATTTCTAAATAATAAATCAATAAAAATCTCAAAAGAATAATAAATAAAGAATATTTTAATAAATTCAGGTGATGAGTGCTAAAGTTCCACCACGCAGTGCTAAATCCAATTAAAAAATTATTTAAAAAAAAATTTCTCATTAATTTAAAGCAAAAAAAAAAAAATCATTTCGACAGCAATTAGTATTATTAAGATAAAGAAACCGCCTCACCATCTGTACACCCACAACCTGTACTATTTATATCATAATTGTGTTAATAAGCAGCAATGATATTGATATCATTATGTAAAAAAAAACACATAAAGCTGAAAAAAATAATTTAAAATTAATTAATAAATAAAAATTTGCTTAAAATAAAAAGTTAATATTATAAGCTGCTTGCTGTGCCACCACGCCTAAATTACAGCAACAGCAGTAACAGCAACAGCAAAAATAAAATATTCTGTTGTCTTGTCTGCGCTGCTAAAAATAAAATTCATTTTCACCATTTAATTAATAAAAAATTTCAAATCGATTTAATAATTACTTTTCTATTTTAATTGAAGAACAAAATAATACAAAATTCCATTTCCCCTGTTATTAATAATGGAATTAGTGCAATCAGTAGCTCTGCGTACAGTATTTTTAGGTGTATGTACAAAAAGTTTCTCATCATTGATATTTCCGTATCAATCATGAATTGATTTTATTTTTTTGAATAGATAAAAAAAATATCTACAAATATTTTCCAGGTAATTGAATAAGTGACGAAAAAAAAAAAATTAAATTAATACCGGAAAGATGTCATACGAAAAGGAATGACAAAAGTAATTCAACCAAAACACTTGTTGGTGTAAATGAGATCGGTACTATGTAGCAAAGTGTTTATCGCATATCCACCTTGATTTCTAATGTAATAATAATTCATGTGCTTTGACCTGGCTATATATAAATTACAGCATTATAAATTTGTATAAAATTTGGTTAAATCATAATAAAGTGTATACGGTTTATCCGTTTATAGTTTGCCATTATCAAAGTAGACAAGAAAGATTAAAAACGAAAAACTTTTACCCGTCCGAGAGAGTTAAATGTATTAATAATTTATAATACGATTATTAGCCTAATTTATTTGAACATTTACTTAACACAATTTTCATTATAATTTTTATTTATTCAAACGCGTTTTTAGGATTAAATGCGAGTTTTTAATGGAAAAATGACAAAATACTGACAGATTGTTCTACCAGAGTTTTATCAATAAATTCCATTCACCATGCACTTCAACATCAAATACCATTGAAAACGATTTTATTTACTTTAAACGCTAAATACGTGTTTTCCAAAAAATAGTTTTTAATAAATAATATTATTAGACTTACTTAAACCGGAATTAACACTAGAAAAATAAAAAAAAAAAACGAACCGTCTAATAAAGAATTAAGAAAACTTATCGAAAAATATAGATTACTATTCTTATCAAGAAAATCCAGTTGTTTACTTGTCGGGGTGTTGGTGATTACGTAAATAAATTTTATTTTCTTGTGCATTTTTTTTTTTTTGCAATTTGTAAATTATTTGATTAGCTTAGCTGTTATGTAAGCACAATGTTAATACCGTTAAACCGTTATAAAAACAACCTGAAACTTTATTTTTTTTTAAAAGTAAATAAACACATAATAATATTTTTAAATTAGGTAATTATCAGCATTAAAATAGTTTTATCAACAGCAGCATTTTACCACCAGCATTTTATTGTAGTAATTCCACTTGACCTGAAAACTTTTTTAACACTTTTTTTTTTATCGTAACTTTTGAAAAGCTTAACCTGAAAACAAAAAAGTATTACTTTATTTTTATTATTATTTTAATTGCTTTAAATAAAATAAATTTAAACAAATACGATTACAGCAAAATTTAGATTAGCACTGGCCTACGAAATGCTAACAAAAAAAAAAAAGAAACAGTTTACATTAAATCCATTTTAAAATCTGTCTAAAATAACATATTGTTAAAAAATGCTCGACAATTTATTTAAATATGTTTATTGTTTTGCTTTACATACATCATACCAAAACAAAATGACAAAATTATCTGTCAACCACTGTGACACGGGCACTAGTGTGAAGCAGGTTTGATGGTTTTACAGCGCTTTACTTCCTTACTAAATTTAATTTTCATGTTAATTACTTTTATATTTTATAATAAAGCTTTCATTCACACATACGCACATTATTTATTTAACAAATAAAAATAAAAACTAAAAACTTACGACAAATATCTGGATCCTCATCGCTGCCATCACTACAATCATTTTCTTGATCGCATTGCCAACGCTTTGGTATACATCGACCATTTTTACAACGGAATTTATCTTCAGCACAGGATATTTCTGTAAATTGCAAAAAAAAAAAAATAAAATTTATAATAAAAATAATAGTCGGTTTTTGCTAATAAACAAATCTGTGAGAAAACAAATTAAAATTTGTAAAAAATGAGAAAAGAAAAATTTATACCACTTGTTTCTGTCATGTTATCACCTTTTTGTGATAATACATTTAAGTCACAAATTAATCAGTAAACAACAAGAGAAGTGAAATAAAATACAATAAAAACCATCTAAAATCAAGTTAATTTAAAATGAAAAAAAAAAAAAATAAGTAATAAAAGGAAAATAATCTAAAGTAACAATCATCAAGACATCGTAGTACACGATAAGCTGCTGCTTTTTATTTATTCATTTTAGTCATCTACTATTTTCCGTGCTAAATAAAAACATTCTTTATTTAGATTTCTGTGTGTGCTTTTTTTTAAAAAATAAATTTTAATTCATTAAATGGTAAACAGCAGTAACAACGGAAAAATAAACAATGCAACGGGATGGTAAACCACCCACAAGTGAATTAATACACCTTAAAGCTTTATTATTATTTTTTCTTCTCATTCGTTTTTTTATTTTTATCTGACACGTTCTTATTACGATTTACACTTTTGTAGTGTATTATTGTAGCTGTTGGTGTTTCAACTTATAAACAAAAAAGAAAAAAACCAAAGAAAGATAATAGCGTGGTAGATGAGCACAGAACAAAACGAAAAAAAACAATTTTTTAACAACGAATACGAGAAAAAAAAAACACTGTGTCACAAACAGAACTTCGCTTTTTATTTTTTTTTTGCTAGAATTTTATTGAATGAAAAACCTTTGCAAAAAAAAAAGACACAGCAAAAGTCATGTATTTTCAACGTTTTTTTTTTTTATTATTTTTTGGGTATTCCCTAGTAAACATGATAATGTGCTTCAGTAATTTTTCTGCAAATTTATATTTATTTTATTTGTGCTTTTTTTGTTTGCTGTTTTGTTGGCTGGTGTTTATTTATTTTTATTATAATGACAGCGGAAGGAAGGAAACTGCACCCCCAAATGAAACAAAAAACGAAGCTTAATTTGTTTTATAAACACGGGGAAAAAACAATAATAATAATAATTTCCATGATATTATCGCGAATTGTTTATTTATGTTGCGAGAAGCAAACAAACCACGGGCAACAACATAAAAGCAAATTAATATAAATAAAGAAATGACACGAAATTGCATATATGTATGTTGTGTTTCTACTACCCGGTTAGGTTAATCTTCGTTGTGGTTGCTTTTTATTTCCTTTATTTTGACTTTCGAAAATAACTTCCGATGCTAGAAAAATGTGGCACACGTTCTTCGTTACAATATATATAAATATAAAAAAAGAAAAGATTTATCTGATACTTCACATTAGATAAAAAAGCATTTTTCATTGGCTTTTTACATATATATGCTCGGCTAGTTTATTTTTTCTTTTAGTTTTATTATTTTTTTCACAATGTTACTTGCGGCTATAAAGCTAAAGAAATATAATAATAGCTGCAGTTTGTTAGATGTATTTTTGTGACTTTGTTTTTACTGAACATTCTTACGAACAAAAAAGAAAATTCTTTTTGTTTTTATTTTTTGTTAAAGCTTTTTTCTAAACTTTTTCCTATAAAACTTTTTCTAGTATAAAAAAAATAATAGTAGAAAATCATTGAAACATTTATTGCATTTCTAGTTAGGAATTTCACCCGTTTGTTCAACAGAATTAAAACTCAAACTATTCTAAACAATTTATTTTTTCGAAAGAAAGTAAAATAAATTTTAAAGATTTGTTTTGTGGTGATGATGATGGTATTCGTGGTACTTTTCTGTGTAAGAAACTCTCTATTTGCTACATTTACCCTCAATATAAGCTTTAAAAAAAGTCTCCAATAATAGACTGTGGCAAGGCAGCAAAAAACATTCCACGCTGTCAAGAGCATACACAGTGAGATGACTTTAGTGAAACAATCACATTATTGCATTGAGAAAAGTCACTTTATATTTGTTGTGCTTTCATTAATTTTATAGTAGAGAAAATAAACTTTAAAATGCATCAGTTTATAAGAATTTTTATTACTTTTGTATTTCTTTGCAAAATAAAAAACCGTCTGCCTTATTTATTGTGTCGGAGCAGCAATGCAAAGCAGAAGCAAAAACTACTTGTTTCAATTAAATCTCATTTGTGGTATCAGTATATGTTTGACGTCTATTAACTTTATTTTAGAATGTAAAGAAATAGATGACTGTAATGGTCAATGAAATAAAAATTAAAATCAATTAAAAAAAAAAGATGCTGACAACTCCATTTATTTAAGGAAATTCTATGAAATTATCTTAAGTATTAATAAAATAAGCAGCACGCCTGAGGTGTAAAACACGTCAAAGTTTAATGTTAATGTTTTGTTTCTTAATTAATAGTTAAAGTTTAACTTTTGTTTATATCTTTTTATATGAAAAGCTACCACAAGTTATTGTAGCAGTAAACGAAAACATGTTTGCCTCTTAGAAGCATAATTCAACGTTTAACATAGTTACAGATGTAACAGGCACACAGAAACACATATAATGTGTTAAAATATTATTATTATTATTATTGTGACAACCTTAAAGCTTTCTAATGAAACTTTTTACATTAACAATTAACTAAGGCGCTCTAGTATTTATGAAGGAAATTTATTCCCTATTTAATAAAAATGAAAAAAAAAAAAAATAATTAAAGAAAAACATTGGCAAACTTAAATGCTTATAATTAACCTTTTGTGGTTAATTAATATTTACAAAGTCGCACATAATAATTAACTACAATATCAACAAAATTATTATTTATAATGTTTAATAAAAAATTAAACGCTTTAGTAGGGAAATGAATAAAAATAAAAATGTCCAATAATTGCTTTAAAAATAATGAAAAAAAAAAAACTCTGCAGCACCAAGGAAATAAAAATTTAAAACTATCAAATTACCTTGAATAAAAAATTTAAATTATTTAATTAAATGCTAATTACATTGAAATGGAGTCTGTTATTAAAAAATAAATCTATATATACATATATTTTAATTACTTTGTAATTAAAATTGAAAACAATATATGAAAATTATAAAAAAATGAATTTTTCTTTACAATTTAATTACGCCTAAATAAGCACTATAAGTGTTACAACACAAAACATAAAATTGTTCAGAGTGAAAAAGATATAAAAAAAAGTTCATATTACACTTTATCCCCACATCGATAGGTTGGAGAATATCCATTATGTAAAATTCTGTGCACAAGGATTTCATATTATTAAAGATGAGAAAATTAAAGCATAAATGTTATAATTTATGATTAGGCAGAGAGAAAAAATTATAAGGAAAAAAGAATAGCTGAACTGAATAAACCACCCTAAGGGTACTTCCTCATAATTCAATAAAATAAAAAAATATATAATACGCGTGGATGATAAAATATATGGGTGACGTTAACATCCCTTTAAAAAAGAAATTTTAAACACGAGAAATCATAACATAAGGATAGAATTTATTCGTTTTTTCTTTATTAATAATTTTCTTTCTTACTATTTTCTAGTAAATAACATCGAACAACGATGAAGAAATTCCATTTCTTTCATCAATACCATTTATGGTACATTGATTTTCCATTCACTTTTACTTTTTCGATATCTTAACGTTGTGCGAGAAATATAATATAGAAAATTAAACTTGAAAAGATTAGGATGTATTAAAAATTACATATTGTAGCTATTTTTCCTATTTAAACTGGAATGAAAAATGGGAATCCTTATAGCATCAACCAACAGCCAAAAAAAACACACACAACATTTATTGATTTTTATTTAATTTATTTTTATTTTTCTTTATTCGGTTTTTCCCTTGTGGACTGTTTTTTTATTTATTTCATTATCTTATTGTCTTATTTCATGGAAAAAAAGAAAGAAAAATAAGCTTTGGTATAGGAAACGTTATTCCTTTAAACAACAACATCATGTTGTGATTTATTTTTAAACTAATTTTAGTTCTTTTTCTTTACTTTATTACGTAAATCGGCTTTTTTCTTTTAACCTTTAATACCTTGAGACTTATTTTTGGAAAGATTGGACGTTAGGTAACTGGTTTAAAAATTATTTTTATTTTTATTTTTTGCTCCTCAAGTGATTAAAGCAATTTAATTAAGCCAATCTACATTTTTATTCTTTTAAATTTGCTGGTCTTATAATTAAATTTAAATAACGTTATTGGCTTTAATTGATGCTTTTCTCACCTTTTAAAATAATTAAATAAATAACATAACATAAAAAATAGTTAATAATCCTGGTTGCTAAAAGCTTGACCTAAATCACATAAAAACAAAAAATTAGATGATAGTAACATTGCTCTAACCCAACAGTTAACTTAATTAAAAAATAACCAACAAAAAATTAATTAAGAAAGCAATCAAAGTGTAACCCAGGCATTAGGTTTAGTCATTTATAACCAAATGTGGGTTATACAACGATAGTTATCTACGGTTATCTCCGTAATAAATCAATATTTGCTAAGTTTTAACAATTTAAATAAATAAATAAAAATAAAATGAACACAAATATTCATCCCTTTTAACGTTGCTGTTACAAAATAATTAGAAGGAATCGTTTATTTTGTCGCTAAAAAATTAAAATCGTAGAGAAAGCTTACGTAAATAATAAAAATTTATTTTGCATCATATTCTCGTTTATTAACTTATTTAATTTTCCAAGAATAAATGAAAATACAGACGACCTACGTCAATGACGCCTTAAGAAATAAATATTCAATGACCGTTAACGGTTTTGATATACAAAAATAAAAAAATCAAAATACAACCAACAGAAGCAGCAGCCAAGAAATTAAAAGAAAAATCATTATTTGTTCTATATTATTATTTAAATAAAAAAAAAACAACGAACATCATACAAGCTGGAAAAACAAGTTACGTTTATACACAAAAACAACTTGTAATCGTTGCTACTACTTTATTATGACGTACAAACAGAAAATCAACTGTACGTATCGGTGGTCAAACGAAAGACTTTATTAATAATAATAATAATAATAATAAAAAACACCATAATAAGAATCTTGTTATTAAATAAAACGCAATATCCATCGATGTGTCCGGTTTTCACTTTATTTTGCGTCTTAAAATATTAATAAATAAATTTTTTTTTTTCTTTTTTATTAAACTTAAACACAAATCATCAATCTATCAACTTTATTTCGCTTAATTATTATTGATAATAAAACATCTTGTCTAGTTGTTATAGATCAGCCATCAAATCGTAACAAGACATAGCATATTAAAATATGGAATGTTGTTAAGAAAATTTTCTATAAAAAAAAGTTTTTATAAGAAACGAAAAATAAAAAACAAGTGTATGTTATAATTAAGCTCAACATACTACGCACTAAATATAATAATAATTATTATCATTAATAGTAATAGTAATCAAACCTTATAATGTCATCGGCGTCATTTAAACATGGAAAAAACAAGGAAAAACAATAATCAATTTCATTATAATTAAATCAATTACAGGTAGTTTTACGTTTATTTTTATTTAAGTGAAACCAGTGAATTAATAACTATAAAAAAATAAGTAAAAATTCTTTAAACTACGACGAGTATATGGTTGACGAGTTGATGAAAATTTAGTTTAATGGCACAGAGATGCAAGTCGTACTGTTTACTTTAATGAAATTTTGATAGTATTTGTTAGGCGCAAATTTAAATTCCAGAATAACTTGATAGCCAAATCTAATGTTAAATTAGTCCTCGACAAGGGCTCAGTAGATAAATTAAGACAGTTAAAGGTAAAATAAATACTTTTTAATATCGAACAGAGCCAATATATCATTATAAACAACAAACAACTGTTGGTACGAAGATTTTTTTAAAATTAAAACGCAAAAAACAAAATTGCACAGACTGAATATTAATAAAAATAAAAAAAATTAATAGCTTTACTCAAATTATATACAGGTTTTTCTCTTTTACTATATTAATTACGATTTAATTTAATTTTTTCTGTTATAAATATTGCATAATTAGTGAATAAATAAAATATTATAATAATAATAATCGAACAATATGCATCGAAATGGCACCAACAAGAGGCTAATAAAAATTTATTACATAAAAAAAAAGAGTTAAACTAGAAGGTAATAATAAAATTTACTTTTATTATTATTCAAATAACTAAATTGTATTTGATAAGAAATGAATAATTAAGAAATAATAATACGGATAAGTAAATTGAAAAGAAAAACACGAATAAATCCATTCTTATCCGAAAGTAAAAAAATGAATAAAACTTTTCTTTAGCATATAGCCAGCCATTGTCAAAGTTTTAGGCATTGTTGCTGTAATCGGGTACTGCTACTGCTGTTGGTATTTTACCCAATTGCAGCTGATGCATATATAGCCAAAATGTTTGGCATAAATTACAAATTCAAATGCAAGTAGTAAAAGGCAAAAAAAAAAAAATATTTATTATTTTTTCTCACTTAACACCCAGAGCATTAAATCATGCCTTATAAGTTTATTTATTTATTTTTCATCTTCTTTAACTTTTCTTATGAAAAACCCTCATAAATTTCTAGTTTGGTTTTACAAAACTTTTTTGCTTTTTTTTTGCATCAAAAATAATTTATTACAATAAAAAAAAATGTGCCAAAGGAAAATAAAATAAAAAAACCAAGAAGAAATAAAGAGGAAAACTTATTACATAATCATGTATAGGTAGGTTGGTAGGTGTTAGAGGGAATTGAGTTACTTCCTTATTAGAAAACTGAATAAAGTTTTCTTTTTATTTTTTCTTACTAAGAAGCCTTATGTATAGAAAGGTAGAAGATACTTTGGAATCAGTTTTTTTTTTCTATTAACAATGAAAAAGATGATGAAGAAGAAAAAAACCAACCAGAGGAATTTCAGTGAAGAATATTTCTATTCTAAATATTTTTCACATTTTTATGTTATTCCTTTATTGAAATAACGTCAATGCTCCTCAACACCACGACATCACACCCAAAAACATTATTAAGGAAAATATTATTCGTAAAGTCTAATTTCTAAAATAGAATTTATAATTTTCTACAATTTCTGTGTGCGTGTAGTATTTGGAATTTAAAAGATGACAAATTTTATGTATAAATACGTTAAGGAATTATTCTGAGGGATTTTTATTATTGAATAAATATGAAATGAATAAATAGAATTTTTGGTAACATAAAAGTATTGTATTTTGTTAAAAATTTTTGAGATTTCTGAACGCATTATTATAATCTTTCAACAATTAAACTGAATAAGAAGATTTCATGTCAATTTTCTTATTTAATTTTAACAGATCTAAGTTTAAGTCACCAAACACTATTTACTTTAATAATTTTATTTAAAAAAATAAAACAGAAAAGCTTCATGTCGTGATACAGTGTTTTTATTTTTTAAATTTCAGAGCTAAAACACTCTATAAATTTTGCGTACGAAAAAAATAAAACTATTTAAGTAACGCTGAAAATTCAATTTTTTTTTAAAGAAAATAAACAAGAAATAAACAAGATTTATTAATATTCTATCCATAATGATATTATAAATATACAAAAAATTAAATATACAATCGACACAGAGTACATAATGTTTTAATAAAAATTGCAACATTGTTGCAAAACAATTTATTTTTATAATAAATAAATCTGGAATTAAATAACAAAACAAAAAAAAAACAAGAAATAAGAAATAAGAAAAAATAGGCACAGTTCGACTAGACAACATATAAAAAGATATTTTTTATATTTATTATGGAATGTTGTCGCTGTATTAACTAGTAACATACATGTACACTGGTGTACTACTGGCTTCTGCTATTATTTTCGATGCAATCAATAAATTATAAATAAAATGTTACAAAGTAGAAGGAATAATAATGTCTTACTCAATTTCAATAATAAATAAATTAATGAAAATAAAATAAAATAAAATAAAATAAAAAAGTAAAGTAAATTAAGGTTAAGATTAAATTATAAACAATGTTGCAGGTTATTCATTTATTTATATTGAAATTTATTGAATTCACTAATTAGTTTAATGAACTTTTCTTTATTTTTAATAAAATTTAAATCTTTTACCCCAAAAAACCATATTTCTTACGGGTAGTGTACAGTGTTTTTATTTTTTTAAAGAAAAGAAAAGAAAAGAAAAAAAATGCAATCAAATTAAGGCTAATGATAATTATTTATCGAAATTTCAATTAATTTTATTTCATCTTCAGTTACTTCCGTAACAGATAGAATTTGTATGAAAAAAAAAATAAAAACACTTTACTTAGTATACGAATAAAAATTAAACATTACACATGATAATTATAAATAAAATTATCAGTATTATGGTTGGTGGTTATATCTGTGGTTATATTCAGGTACTAAGTAGGTAAAATAAAAATAAAAAATAAAGTCAACACTTATACTGAACAACACCAAAGATACTCATTAAGTTAATGATTTTTTAATTACACAAGACAATTATAAATTAAATAACTAATTAATGTAATGAAACATTTTCTAAAGAAAAAATAAAACAATCAGTTACTTTTGTGTTAAAAAATGGGAAGAGAATATGTATATACTTTGCCAGAGTTGGTACACGGTAATGTTTTTGACGCCTGATATTAGATATTGCGTTAATTTTATTAAAATTAATATTACCTAATCTTCAAAAAAGGAAGTATGAGTACAATAACGTACATTTTCTATGTAATCAGTACCATTTTCTAAACTTTTGTATGTTAAATCTGCAGAAAAAAACATATTTGGTCAACTAATCGCTGTTTCTTCTCAATCGCCTTTGTCTGTCCGTTTCATTAATCGCAAAAAATAAAGAAAACTTTCACCAAGAAAATTATTCACTTGCAAAACAATAAAGTAAACGATTTGTTAACATTTATTAATAAAGAAAAAACTAAAAGCACTGTTCTCTGATAAATTAAGATAAATTTACGTTAGAAAGAAAAGAATACGTAAAATTATTCAATAAAGCAAAAAATAAAAAAATAAATTATTGCCATCAATTTATTTAATAATTTAATATTAAACAAGAGAAGCTGAAAAATAAATAATAATAATAATAATAAAAAGCCATAAGGTATGCCAGGAATAAGAAAAAGCAATAAAAAAAAAAAATAAAAATAAAAAACCGAAAATATATATAAAAGGAAGAAAATCACTTTACATAGGCGAAAATAAATGATAAATGATTTTACTTAGTTTCGTTACGATTTTATTATTATTATTATTTATTTTTTCTATTATGCCATTAAGGTGTTTCTCTTCATTGTAATTTTATTCGTTTTATTTATTGATTCAAAACATGAAAAAGTAGCAAACAAATGGATAATAAAACAAGCATTTATGAGCTGAGCTTTTTTTAATACCTACAACAACAGCAAGATGAAAAAGTGGAGAAAAAAAAACAACAGAAGCAGAACAGAAATAATGAAGAAAAAACAAAGTACAATGAAAAGCAAGATGAAATCTTTTTGTAAAATAAAAATAATATTTATGCTTAAGCTTTACGTAAAGTTTTACATGTTGTTATTGGTTCGTGGTGACAACAAATAACAAAAAGAAAAATACAACAAGGTTCAGCATAATAATAATAATAGTAATAATAATACCAGCAACAAGGAGTACGTTAAGTAACGAGTCAACCCAACATCTTCAACGGCTAAATGGTTGGTGTTTCATCTAAGCACAGAACAAAATTTGCTTAAAAAATAAATAACCATCAACAGCGAAAAGAGAAAAGACTCACACAGGGTAATTTTATTATATTAAATGTAATAAATCAAAGTTTTACCATTTTGTTCATGTGAAGTTTGCGACAAAATGTTCCCAGCCATGTAAAGAACAACAAACCGTTGCGACTTACATAAAGATGAGTAGAAACATTTTTTTTATTATTATTTTTATTTAAATATATATATAAAAAAAAATACCAGCCGAGAAGAAATATTGCTCGATGGTTGTTATTCCTTTTTTATTTTTGCAAAGGTAAAATGTCATAGACACCCCCACGTAATTTAAACAATAACGCTTATAAAAGGAAAATTCTTAGACATTGGTGATGATAAGTTAACGAAATAAAAAGGAAAAATTATAAACAAATACAAGAATATAAATAAATAAAGTCACCCGGTGTAACATTGTGCTGCTGTTTACCTATTTTACATTATTTTTTTGTTAGTGATTTTACCTGTACGTCTGTTTTTATGACAATAAAAGGGCACACAAAATAGGTTAAAGAAAATAAACGAGAATAATTTACACACAGCTGGAGTTAAGTTAAGCAAAGTTTTGTAAATTGTGAATACAAAAAAAAAATAGAAAATTAAATAAACAAGCAGCAAAGTTAAAAAACTGTAAGAAATAACAGATAAATAAATTTCCAAAAAATTAAAACGAAGGAAAACGCACGTGAAAGTTAAAAGCTTTTTTTCCATTTGGTTTGTTTGTTAATTTGCCATTGATATTACTCTACCACTGACAAATCCATCTCACTTTAAAAAAAAAGAAGAATAATGAAAAATTATATATAAATAATAAAAAAGCTCATTCTATACAAATGCGAACATAATTTTCCTGTTTTTTTTTTCTTCTTGTATGTTTATTCACCTCATGCTGTGAACTTTACACAAAGTAAATAAAGGTAGCTTGAAGGAAAAAAATATGCAAAGCCAAAAATAAAAAAGCTCAACATTTTGTAAATTATGTAAAAGCGTGTGCTCATTTTGTTGAAAATAAATTTAATAGGAAATACAGGTTAAAAAAAAAAGAACAATCAAAACTACTGTGCAAATGATGCTTTTTTTTGTCGTTATTGTTGCAACAATTTAAGGAAATTTAACATTAAGAAAAAGTTTTATTTGATAAAATAAATAAATGTTGAATTAACATAGCACGGGGTAACTTCTGCGCGCCTTATGATACTGTAACTGTCTAAATACAACTTAAAATAAGAAAATAGCAGTGCAAAAGGTTATTTTATTTGCAGCAAGGTAAGATGATCACAGAACACTGCAAACACTGAGTTTTTAACCGTTAAAATCTAATTTTTTCTAATAAAACTTTTATTAAATACAACAAAATATATAAATCCTAGCCGTATGTTTGTCTTAAAGCAGGCAATCAGCAACTTATACAATAACGCAATAATTTTCATGATGTGCATTAAGGAAGTTTATCCATTAACTTAATTTCCACCTTACTTTGCCTTTCCACAAACTAAAATACAATCAATTACCATTTAAATGCTTTTTTTAATTCACTTCTTTACTGCGGAACATACAAAAACCAATCACATTACTTACAGCATTAACATTTTTACTAGCAATTAAAAAAAAAAAACCGTCCAAGATTATAAATTGAATAGCGTAAAATAAACATAAACAATCCTTTACATTTTAATTAAAAATTAAATAATTAAATTGTTACAAATAATACATAAAAAAAAAAAATAACACAACAATGTAGTCGTCGACTATAGTGTTATCAGCATCAATGAGCAGGAAATTTACTTTTATCAATCAATTAAAAAATAAAATATGTATATAGAAATAATGTCAAGGAAGCTGCCTTATTTTTTTTTTGGTTTACATTAAATTAGAAACAAATCATTCTAAGACAGCAAATTAATATTTTTTAGACCAAACACACGTTAAACAACGTAAATAAACGCAACGCTAGAAAATTATTACAGCGAAAAGTGACTTAATAAGAAAAAAAAAACATGTTATCTCTACGATTTGATGGCAAATTAAAAAAAAAAAAAACATAATAATCGCATTAAAATAATTAAAAATAAAAAAACGACTGCAAACAAGTTAAAATAAAATAAAATAATTACTCTAGAAGCAGCAAAGTGTATATAATAATCGATCACTAGGCTGCTTTATTGATAAATAAATTTACATATAATTACTAACAACATTAAGTAGACATAAGAGAAAAAATATTAAATTAAATACGCGACGTTTATTACAAAAAAAAAAAAAAAAATAATAATAATAAAACCGTTTTTAAGAAAGTGGTTTTTGCATTTAAAAAATGATTTACATTACCACTGATTGAAGCCAAGTACCAAACTTTGCATTAAAGCAATAATTATTAATAATTATAAAAATCCAGTTAAATGTTATCCGTAATAAAAATAAACATTTGCTTGGTTTCATAGCACAGATAATCACAAATTTTTAATCATTTTCTGTTATTAATCTGTTAAAAAAAGCAATTAAAAATATTAATTAAAACTAATTTGTACAAATATAATTAAATTTAATGGATAAACTTTAGATTAATGAATATTAATTTAAAAAAAATAATAATAATATTAAAACAGATTTAATGATAAATATTGACGTTTGATAAACCACAATATGTTTACAAAAATTAAATAAATTTATTTTAAATAGATATTTAGCAAATAAATAAAGTAAAGTAATTTAAAAGTGTAATATTTATTTAATTAGAAAAAAATACAAATTTAACTAAAGTAAAAACTATTGAAGAAACGTTATTAAAAACTCCTTTTTAAGCATAATAAAAATTGATTACAGCACATTAGATCCAACAAAAAGAAAAACTGCTTTTATAAGATTTTAATATAAGGATAATAAACAATAAAGAAAAAAATAAGGAGGCAAAATAATTTTGAAGCGAACCACTTCAAACAACAAGTAAACGATGGTGGTAAAAAATAAACGAAATGACACTGAGTGGTTAAATAAAAATTCATTGGAAAACTTTTTCAATATTATATCTTTACTAAAACGATGTCTGGTTTATATATATATATTTTCTTAACTTAAATATATTTTATTTATATATATATAAATTGCAATTAAATAATAATTTTTATTTAACGAAAAAAATAATTAAATAAATAAACGAAAGCAATTACGACAGCAGCATCTGTAACTTTCAATTAAAAAAAAAAAAATATTAAGAAAAGAAATAACAATTTTCTTTAAATAATTTAACGAAATAAAACTAAATATTTACTTAAAGTTTAATTAAAGAAATAAAAAAGTATCCTAAATAAACTATATTTAAACTTTAATTGCATCAAAAATAAAATGAAATTGATTTAAAAAAAACGGAATTTTCTGGATGTACGCACAAAACCACAAGTGTCATTACAATTTTTTATTCATTTATTTTGCTATAAGCACAAACACACAATATAAACAAAATAATAAAAATAAAAAAAAGTTAAAACCAAACATTTCAATTACAGAAAGTCAAAGGAAAAACGAATAAAAACCTTCATCGAAGTTTGCAAAAAAAAAAATAAGAGAAGAAATGTAATTGTAACGCCTTAAAGTATACTACTGGTCGTCACCATAAGGAGTAATAAAGTAAAAAAGCTTTAACAAACAGAAAAATAGCACTTTTATTTTATTTTGTTTATTGTGTGGCTGGCTGGCTATGAATGGTTGTGGAAATTCAATTGCAACATTATTTTTTTTTTTTGCCTTTTTTAATGCAAGTTAAACCAAATAGAAATAAAACGACAAGTAAAAATAATAAAAGGAAATAAAAATCAACAATAAAAAAACTGTGGAGCTTTTGTGTGATAGAAACAACGATGGATGGACGGTTTACACATTTTATTATTTCTACGTTTTTATTAGTTAATAAATTTTTTCTTTAAATTAAGTTATAAATGTGCTTGGCGGTGGTGTCCACGTAACATTCTGAAAGTTTGTCGTGACATTCTACGAAAGAAAAAGTTTTTTTTCTTTCTATCGTATAAAATTTTGCATCCGGAAAAAAATAAATTAATTAATAAATCAGGGAAATCCCTGTTGCTTTGTTTACAAAAAAATAAAATTTGCGATTTCTTACAAAATACTTTATTGTTTAAATTTTGATTTTTTGTTTGTCTTATGAATCTTCTGTTTACCTTTGACAAATGTCGTTTGGCGTCCTTCTTTTGTAAGACCAGCAACAGCAGCAGCAGCAGGTACTATGCTTGCATTACCACCGTTATTAATTTTATCACTATTAATACCAACACGTCCACTTGTAGTACCTACTGGTGCTTGTGGCGGTATTGCCGAATTAACATAAATCACAATAACTGAAATTATCATCAAACTAAATAACCAATTGTATTGGGCATTCAATCCACCCACACACCCCATTTTAAAAGGAATCTTTTAAACTTTTGTGTTCCTTTTCTATAAAATTTATTCTTATTTATTTCACAAAATGTCAAAAATAATAGATAATTTTTTCCTACTTTGGTACACTGAACAAAACAAGAAAATAAACCAACCAGAGAAATCGATAGTAAAAGCACAATAACTAACAAAACAAGACGAAAACAAAAAATAAATAAAAAATTAAATTAAATAAAAGAAACGAAACGAAACGAAAAAAATAAACAAACAGAATCCAAATTCAATGGAAAAACACTTGATCACTATTTTTTTGTTTATTGATGTTAAAATAACTTTATAATTTTTTTCTGGTTTTTGTTATCCTTGATTTAAAAAAGCACAAGACACATTGCAGAATTTTTGCAGATGATTTTTATTTTTCTTTAATTTTAATTCATAAAACAGAATAAATTATTATTTAAGAAAGTTTGTTTTTTCAAATAAGATAACAGACAAACTTATTAAGAGACGTCTGATCGCGATTGAAAACACAAGATGACTGAACAGACGACGACGACAATCATTTCAATTTGATTTTCTCATATGAAGTAAAGAATTTTTTTCTGTTTTTTTTTTTTATTGCTCCTTCTTATACAGATCTAGTGTTGCATTGAGTATTAATTTTTGTTTGCAAAAATATTTATTTGTATCTGTGCTTGTTATGTATATGGTAGTGGTTTAGATAATTGTTATTGTTGTTGGTTCATCTTGTACGTAGTAAATAGCAAAAATAAAATTAAACAAAATAATAACTGAGAGTTTGTGCGCATCGCGTGTACAACAGAACAAATAAAAAAAAATAACTTTTACTGATAATAATGTCTAAATACATGTATTTGTGATAAGTAAATGGCAAATGGTATTCGTGTGGATGCTGTATAACCATACAAATACTCCAACTAAAATCACAACACATTTACTTGTGTTAAAGTGGGGTAAATAAGCACAGTAATGGGGAAGTATATTGCGCATTCAAAAATAAAATAATAATAAATAAAAAACAAGCTTAAATACCCCAAGGTAACAAAAAGCTAAAAGATCTGCTCTCAATAATAAAAGAAGAACAAACAACCATACACTCTGTTGTCAAAGCTCTCGAAAACGTTGTTGCTTTCAATGAAATTTCTCCAATGAAATTTTTAAAAACAGTTTTATTCTTTGCATAAATACATTTTGGAAACATTACACGCCCAGTTATAATAATAATAAATAAATTTAAGAAAAATGTAAGCTTTCGTTAAGCTTTTACTATATTTATATGAATTTTTAAAGAAGATAAAAAAATAATTTTTATTTAAAAAAATTATTACATCGAGCTCATTAGTTGCTTTTTGGCGATTAGGGAAGCAAAGGTCCTGTGAAAGAACAATAATAGTAATCAAACGAATAAAGGGGTTAAATTGAGATTGTAGGTTAAATTGTGGAGATTTAGGCGCCACAAAGCTTTTTTCTTGCAACTCCAAACTCATCTCTAGATAAAATTGAACTTTATTTTTCGCTTTTTAAGCTTTTTTTTATGGTTCTTGTATTTGTATCACAGATACTAGCCACATTATGTTTATCCGGTATGTTTTTTTGTTTTTACAATTATCATCATTATGTTTTCTGGTTATTCTTGCTGTTACTTCGTTTTAAAATTAAAATTTTATTTCTCATTTTCATTTTTATTGTAGTTTTCTATTGCAAAGACAATAATGAGTGTAGGTGGATGACTAGCGGCAGAGTACTGTGACAAATCCCAAAAAAAATACAAAACAAAAGTCGATTGTAAGTTGAAAAAATAAATTTTAAAACATTTCTAAAAGACAATGAGGCTTTAATATTAAAAGCTTTATTATTTAAATTAATCTTTACTTTCTTTATTTTTATTTAATATTATGTTTAGCTTGTGGGAGCTACAGCAACAGAGCACCAAAACATAGGGAAAAAAGAAGAAAATATAAACACAAGAATGAAAATTGTTTTGCTTCCACTTTTAACAACAATTTTGTGACCTAAACTTAAAACTATTAAAAAATTATTATAACCAAAGAGCTTAACTAAAGTTTGTTTTACCTACTCTGTTGTTGATGTCTTTTTTTTTTGTATTTTTTTTATTAATATTATTATAATATTCGACGAGAAAGTTTTTATTTAATGAAAATATAAAAAGAACAAACTATGTTTTTTGCGTTTTTGTGTTACTAAAACTATTAACTTTGTTTCCTTGTGCTTTACTTGAGGATTTTATTTATTTATTTATTAATTTTAATAAACTTAATACATAATTTATTATTATTATTAAGAAAAAAATCTAATTAAATAAATATTAACAAATGGATTATTATACAGGATTATTGGTAATATCATTAGCCATCTGAATTTTCTTTTAATTAATTTTTAAAATTATTACAAAAGCTTAGCCAAACTTAAAACTCTTTGTTTCTAAACAAAGAATACAAATTTTATAATTTCGGCTTAAAATTAAACCGAATTAAGTGCATTTAGTTGAGGCAACCAAAGTGCTGCATTGTTTGATCGCAAAACTTTATTATGGCTGACCTGACCCCTATTACACTGCATTCAATTACAAATTAATGAAATTTATTTTATTAAATAGTCCTTTGTACTTGTTGTTAAGCTTTATTATTATAACAATAAATTGCTAAAGTAAGCATAACGATTCCTTTGCTAGTACTCGATTGAGAAATGTTGGATTAATCAAATTGTTTAATTGTGACTAGAAATATTGTTATTTTATTGCTAAATTAACATTTTTGGCTATCTTAAACTGTGTAAGAACTTAACTAAGAAAAAAACCTAAATGAAGAATAATATTTCAACAAATAGAGATCTTCTATCCAAAGTAATCAAAAACACTTTGTTTTTTAAATTAAAATTTATATTTATTACACAAGAAAAGGTAACAGACAAAAATTACCGCACAAATTAATGACGCAATTTTTGCAGCACATTACAAGGTTTCATAAAATTGTGTAAAATAATTTGCACCAATTTGGATATACACATATATTTAGTTAAATAAAATAAAAAAAAAAACTCTCACTTTTAGTATGAAAATTTTGCATAGAAAATTTAATTAATTATCTATTAACCATATATTATGACGTAATAAATGTAAACAAATAAAATAATGAAATTTTGATTTAATGAAAAAAAGAAACGCGAAAAATACTTAATGAAACCTTTGATGGATGATGCAATTGAACAAGATTATTAAAACACACTTTGCAAAATACATATCATATGTGCATGTGTATTGTGAATATTGTCTTGTCTCTCCGTTTATGCTGTTTTTATTTTCTGCACTTATGCTTAAGTGTCTGTTAAATTATAATTAAATTATTCTTAAAATACGAACAAAATAATAAATAAATATTTAATATAACTAGGTGACACGGAAATTATTTTTTTTAAATTTCTTTAACATCTAAATTACTTTGCATGTCTTATGCGTTTTGTATAAAATTTATTTTCTTTATCACCACGTAGTAAAAACATTGTAATTTCTCTTGTAATTTTAATAGGAAAATAATAATAATAATAATCATTATATTTACACCAAATAATACGTGCTAAAGTTTGATTATTATTTTTATTTTCACGCTTATGACTTCTGCAACAATACAATTTTTTTTTTTAGAATATAATTACAAACAACAAACGAATACAAATAAATATCCTTATTATAAAAATACAAATAGACGTGTACCTTGAATATTAACCCGGTTATTAAAAAAATAAATCAATATATCAAATAGAAAGTTTAAAAAGAAAATTTACTGCGATCATATTTCTGATAATAAATTCTTTATTCCAATTCAATTCCAATTCACCAAACACTTCTTTAACTCACCAAAACGATCAAAATGAAAAATTATTCTACTGTGCTATGTGCATTATTGATTCGAATACATTTTAATTAAAATCTCAAATAAAAAATGAAATGTATTTTATAGAAAATTGGATAAATTCTTTTTATCTTTTTTATTTACATAAATTTCGTTTTTTTATTGCTCTCAGTTATTATGTTTAAAGGAAAAAACAAACAAACTGAAAATGTGACCCTGTTTGTTATTGTTTTTTGGACACGAAGTACATTACTTAACTTTGGTCTTAAGAAAATTGGACGATTCTCGTAAAAGAACATTTTATCAATAAATTTTTATTTAAATAAATCGATTTAATAATATTAAGAAAAATATAATAATAATGATTAAAGTTTTATTGACTTTTGAAGACCATTATGGCATGTCTTGCATATTAAGTAATATAAGACAAAATATATTTAAAGTTTATATAGGGAAATACTGTGTAAACTTTTTTTTGCATCACCTTCTACACCATCACCTTACCGAAACGAAATGCAGTAACAATTTGTAGTTTAAACATTATTAATAAATCAACATACAAATACAAATATAGCAGTAATAAAAATGTACAGATTTCTTACTTCTCTCAATTTTATAACTAAAAGTGGTTTTATTTGTGCAAAAAGTTAACGATTAAAAGTCTTTTAAATTAACATAATTTTGTGATTGTAAATGGAAAAAATATAAAAATTAAGTTCATATAATTATGAACTTTTTGTAATAATAAAAAAAAATGTTAGTATATAAGTGAAGAAATTAATTAAAGAAAACTCAACAATTCTGTGGCGTCAAATTAATATTGTTTTTTTTATTTTAATTTTAATTGCATTACGACAAATGATTTGCAAAAAAAAAAAAAATAAAATAAATAAAACAGTGATAAGACGATGAATGAATCAATAAACTATAATCAAAAAAGCAACTAAGGAAGCATGTGTAAAGACGTTTTTGTTTATTAAATTTAAAATGAAAAAAAAACGCGCAATAAACTTGTGTTTATTTTTCTTTTCATCAAATAATTAATCTAAATAAAGAATGAAATTAAATTAAAACGTAGTTTAATATGTTTAATTGATCAATAATTTTAAAAGAGAGAGTTAATTATAATTAAAATAAATAAATAATAAAGAAAACAGTAATGTCTCATACAAATAATGAATGTGATTAGAATTTTGTGTTTTATATGAGCCAACAGCATATCATTTCTTAATAAAAAACTTTTTTCCTCCTTTTTATTTTTGCACTAAAAACAAGTAATGAAATAATTTGAAACAAGTTATTATTTCAAAAATCATGAAAGTTTATTGACTTTATTTAAATGTTTAGCGTTAATTTATAAACATTAAAACACAGCAATAGATACTTAACATATTAATAATTCATGTAAAATGCAGTCAAATTACCTAACAAGTGTGATAAATATTTTATGTATAATAAACACTTTGAAATATGTTATAACTAATTAATTAGTAAATAAAACTAAATTAATATTATTATTAAAATGTTAAAAAAGAAAGTAAATAAAAAATATTTCTCTCAAATAAGGAAAAGACCAAGTTTGAAATAACAGAAAGAAAAAAAAAAACTTATACTTTATGAACTAGATATGAAATTAAATTAAAAACGTAAAGAATTATTAATAAAGATAAATCAGCAACAATAATAATAAAAATAAAACTTGTAAAATAAGAGTTAAAGAAAATTTTCACATCGTAATACAGTCATTAGGTGAAAGAGAATCGTATGAAAATTTATCGTAAAACATAATTACCATCGCAAAGTAATCAATTATATAATTAAAAACATCACAATATCGATTCTGCTAATTAATATCTGATAAATTAAAAATATTGTACAAATAATCAATATTATTTATTAAGTATCTAACACCCTTAAGCGACCTGTCAATGAAACAACATGCACCTGATTGACATTTCTATTACCAACATGCCATTCAAAAATTTTGTATTTTTATTAATTTTACTTGATCACAAAATTACCAATCTACTGTTGTTTTAAAACAATTAAATTATTCAATACACGTTTTAGAAATTTTTACTTTAATTAAGTCGACAGCATCAGCAAAAACTGCATTCGCAAAGGAATGACAAAGTAAAACATAAAAAAAACCCTGCAACAGCAATAACATATTATTAATAAAATAAAAATTTGCAATTAGAACGCTTTTTTTTTTTGCTTAATTACAATAAAACGAAAAGAAATAGTTCATTTCATTCAATGATTAATAAAATACATAATAATCAAATCAATGAAATATATATTATTTTTGAAGGGAAAAACATGATGTAATTTTTAATCATTATTTAATCATTAAATAGTTATTAAAAATTATTATAAAATTCATCTATTATTTTAGCACAAATGTATATAAAATTGTGACTCTTTTTCTTTATTAACAGATCAATGATTCGTAATTTTATTCTCTTTTTTTTTTTACTGATTTTTGAACAAGAAAGTAATGTACAAAGTTTAATGTTCAATAATTAAAATGAAAAAAAAACCCAAATACATTATCATGGGGAATAAAGTTTTTAGGCCGATAAGTGATATGCAATTACAGTGAAAATTAAATTTATAGAAAAAGAAAAATTTAATCTAAATAATAGTTTATCAGTTAATTAGAGTATTTATTAATTATATTATTATCATTAATTTAAAATAAAAATGTTGTCTTCTTAATAAAATACAAAGAAAAAAAAAAATTATTCTTTTGCGTTTTTCAAGACTGAAAATATGGGTTAAGAGTTCCATGTGATTATCATTATTTTTCCTTTTTTAATTTTTTATTTACTTTAATTAAACTTTGATAATGACAGACTGACAAGGCAAATATAAATATAGAAAATAAAACATTATTATTATTATTATTATTATTATAACAACGAAATCGATTATTGTCTTATTGAATTTGTAACAAAATATTTAATAACTATACGCCTACAGTTAAGCAACACATATATTATTATACATAAAAAACAAAGAAAAAAATACCTTTATATGCAATGAATTTTGTAAAAGATTAATTAGTTAGAAATTTTAGTTAATAGAATTTATATTATTATTATTAATTAATTAAATTTAATGTTATTTGATGAATTTATTGTAAGAGAAATGAATTTTATTGATTATTTTGTTTAAATTCATATTAATTACATGCGGTATACAATAATCTAATATATATTTAGATTATTGTTTACTTTTAGACAACATGGTGATTTTACATATATTGAATTTAATTATATTAAGCAGTATTAATAACCAGCGCATATTAAATGAATTAATATTATTTTAAAGGATATTTTAAGGACTAATGAATGATCAATTGGTAACGTAAAACAACAATTTTAGTAAAACAATACCACTTTATATTATAATTTAATAAATTAAGTATAAATTTAGTACAGTTTAATAAGATTTGTTTAAATTAATACCTTTATCATAATTTTTAATCCATTATTGATAGTCAAATATAAAAAGAAACAAAGTAAAAGCACAATATTAAAGCATTAAAGCTTAATTTGTTCAATGAACAACTGTCCAAAAAAAAATCTCACCGTCATATCACTCTTATATTATTAATAAAAACAATTTTATTAAGTATATACAAGTTAATTAGAAAAACAAAAAATTTGATTCAGGATTTAATTTCTCCATTAACTAAATAAAAAATACAGAACAAGTTGAAAGTTCATTATAACAACATAAACTGTAATCGTTTAGTAGAAAAATATAAAACATCATAATAATAATAATAATAATAACATTTCTTTACGTTATTCCTATTTTGAGAGAAAAAAAAACTGATTTCTTTTCGCTTGTACGTCCGCCATAATCATTAATATACATAATTTAGAATAAACTAACGACCTTTCCTATTAAACGGTTTATTTATTTTTATAATGAAAAAAATTTATATAATTTTAATTAAATGATACAAAAGCAGCAACATTACAAAGAAATTTGTTTATTACTCAATTTAGAAAATAATGAGAAAACAGTGAAATGTTTATGAGATCGGAATGTTATCAATAGTGATGGACAGGAATTTGCTTTGATGTCGTTGAATTATTTTATGAACCTTGAAAATAACACTTGTGTCATCAATTATAATTGTGAAATAATTAGAAGAAAAAATGTGATTTATTCAACCAAATTCAGCTTTTGACTATTCAGTGCAAGGAACTTATTTTTTGTTAATCGAATTGGACAGAGTCTAGCCTTTCTTTTCACAGATTAAATAATATCTATCTGTAAGTCAGGGTTTAATGGCCAGAACTTTCATAAAAAAAAATATTTTTTACTCAAAAATATTGTATATATTTTGTAGAAAAATCAATATTTAAAATCGCAATAACGCTAAAATAAATAAAACTTTATGACGCATAATTTTGAAATAAAAGAAAAAAATATTAAGCGAATCGAAAAAAATAAATAAAAACAGACATCGTATTACTGCTATCAATATAATTATTTTTTGTATTATGTAAACATGTTAAAAGATAACATAATTATAATAATAATAATAATAATAATAATAGAAATCCCATTAGTACTCAAACCAATTAAAATTAAAATTATTTAACTTATTTTGTACTTTTTTTTGTTTGTTTGTTATCATTTAATCAAAACAAATTGATAACACAATTGACAGGAAAGCAAACTGATTTCATAAAAAAAAAAAAAATGCTACTTTTTTATTATTATGCTAAATTATTTTATGTATATAAATTAATTAACAAATAAAAAAAATGTTGCAAATTGGCAAAAATGATTGTTTATTTTTATTTATGAAGCAATTTTAAAAAACAAATAATAAATTGCCGAAAGTTATACTATTGCGCTATACGGAGTATTGAAAAATTCAACATTTAAATTTTGCTTTTAGAGAATAAATCATTTTTCAATTGAATTATCATTATTTTTTATTGAAAATTATAAAGCTTTTCTTTCTCAAAAGCATTTATTTATTGAATGCTTTAATCAAACGGTATTTGCGTCATGTTAATTATTTTATTATCAAATAAAATTGCGTGACACACTACAAACTAAGAAAATTCCTTTAATAAATTATTAAATTACTTAGAATTATTGAATTCTTGTAATTTTCTTTAACAATTTATTCACAAGAAAAAAAAAAGTATAAAAAATTGTTTTTTGGGTTATTTTGAAAGATGATGACAATGTCAAATAAGAATCGTTGTAAGAAAACATGAAAGTTTCATTGAGTTTTCAGTTCGTTTCATAGAAAAATCAAAAGTTTTGATTACATAATTCATAACCTTTTGATTAAAACGCATTGACAAGTACTTATAATGTTTTTTTTTTCTTTGCTTTTAAACAAATAACATAATTAACTCAAATAACAAAGTTCTTATCAATTTATTGTGTATTTTTGAATATAAAACAAATTTTTGTTAACATTTATAAGGCTTATATTACTTGTTTTTGTTAGAATATTCAATGGATATTTTCATTTAAAATGTTATTGTTTTGTGTTAATTAATAAAGAAAAATATAATGATGAAACTTTATTAGTTATGCTTTAATTCATTAATAATAATTAAAAAATATATTATAAAATATTAGAAAAACAATATTTTTTAGCTATTTATTTTATAACTTTGTATAAAATTTATTTAATATAGAAGATGACATTTAAAATTTCAAAATTTCATATCTTTTGCTTATTTATTCAATAGAAATATGTTTTTTTTTTAAATAAAAAGATAAATAAATGCTCATGAAAGAGTAAATAAATTTTGTTAATAAATTGACTGACAATTATTTACTGAGAAAAGCCACAGTAGATTTTCATTAATTTACCACACAATGTTGAATTTAAAAATATATTTATATATATCAAAAAGAAAAGCCACAGTAACCTTACATATAGTAATGTCATTGCTGGAGCTGTTACTGCTGGGCAGTCAAATGTTAAATTCATCAATAAAATGCTACACAGTAAGAAGAAATAAAAAAACACTCAGATGTATTCCTTGTCAACCAACCGATTTTAAAAGCCATTAGAAATAAAATTTCAATTACGGACAATATTAAAATATTAACAAAACTAAATAGTCCTTAAAAACCACAAAAATTCCCAATTGGTAAATGTATAATTTCCTATTACAACCATCTCTTGTGTCTGTGCGGTTTTGTATGATTTCTTCTTTTTTTTTTTGGTTGTTTAAGTAATTCAAAAATTTCATTTCTTTCATCATCAACAACATCGTTGTCGTCACAGTCATCTAACAAGTGGTTTTTCAACATAAAACAAGAACATTTTTATTTAATATTTTTATTGCAGTGAAACAAAAAATTCGACAGAAAAAGGAAATTATCTAGAAAAGTTAACTTTATTATATTTTATGTTTTTGGTTTCTCTCGTTTTTAGTTATTATGTTTTTTTTTTAATGCATTTCAAGAATATAAATCGTAATTTAACTTTGTTCAATACATTAAGCAGAGAAAAACAAAAAAAAAATTAAATTTAACATTTTGAACTGATTTTAATGGGCGTAATTGAACAATAATGTTAAAAACCGGGAATTAATGGGTTTTTCTATTTTCTTTATTTCTATTGAAAGCAATTTTTCGTGTGTGACGGATATTAATAGTAAAAATAAAAGGAATGAAAAATTTTGTATTTTTGTCTTACAATGAATGGCAGTGATGCGTGATTTTTAAATCATTTTTATTACAAATAGAAAGAGTTGTTATTCCGTCACGGACTTAGTATTTTTATTCTTAAATTAAGATAAAAAATTAACCAAAATTCCTATGGTATAAAATTCTATTCGGATTTATGCTAAACTTTGTTAGTTATTTCGTAAAGAGCAAATTTATTGCGAAAATACTCTAGTATTCACAAAAACCGCAAAATGCAGGATTACAATCATATAATCACACCGGAAAATTCCATTTCATGTGGCTTATGAAGTCAGATGAAATATTTTAATATGCAAAACCACATAATTCTGGTGGTAGATATAAGCAAAATATACCTAAATAATTTTTTATTTCTTTGATAATCGACATAACAGACGAAAAAAGTGAAACAATTTTTTTGTCTTATAAAAATAAATTCAAAAACCCGGCAAGTGTCCCAGATAAATGTAATTAAGAATTTTTAAATAGTTGGTTTATTTCCAGCAACAAAAAATTCAAAAATAAAGTCAAAAAATTGAAACAAATTCGCCTAAATGTAGTTTTCTTAATAGCAAACTGGTATAAATATCCTTTTAAGGTCAAGAGCTTTGAATTTTATTAAAAATTAATTTTACACATTAATTAAAACTTTTGTCATTAAAATTGAATTTAAATTTAATTAAATAAATATTTATGCATCTAAAAAACATTTATTCAATCGGAAAAACATTGTAAAAATAAAGAGTTTGTAATTTTGCAAATAAAGAAGTAAAATAAATGAAATTACAGACAAGAAAATCATTGATTCACAAGATGTAAAACTATATTTACGAATTAAATCAACAAGAAGACGAAGAAGGAGAAAAAATACTATTAAATAGTGAAACGTTTATGTAGTTTTTTTTTTGCTTCTCAAAATGCACGTAAATATCAATCGAATAGTGCAAAAAAAAAGGAGAAAATGAATAAACACAACGAATGAACTTTATTTCATTTTATTTTTCTTGCTTGTTAACTGCTGTTACTGTTGCTCCTGATGGTGATTATTATTTCTATTAACTGAACAAGCAAATAATGTATTGAAACGATTTTCCAATTTATTTCTCTATTCCAAAATAAATAAAAAAATTTTAAATATAAAAAGCTTTCAGTCAGGTCACAAACCTTTACAAAAATTTAATACACTTTGGTGGATGTTTTTCTTTATTAAATTTTTCGATAAAATAAAAAAAGGAAAAGTAACGCAAAATTATAACAGAAAAATTAGCAACAGTTGTTGATATAAGATGGAAGATTTAAGTGTTTTTATTATAATTTTTTTTTTTTTTTGCCTAACAAGAATAGATTTTCAATTGTATTATAACGATAAAGAAGAAAAATGTTTTATTCTTGACAAAATAGGTACTTAAACCGTTTTAAGGACGATAACAAACATTTTTCCGCGCATTTTCTTTTTTAAACAAATATTAACCGTGAAAGAAACGTAAACAAACTTAGCTTTACAACAGTATAAAAAAAAAAATAAAGGAAGAGAAAAACTTCTTCAACTGACAATAACAACAGAATAAAAATAACCACTTGACGGCTTTTATGTTGCTGTTTTTGCATTTATTTATTTATTTGAAACTCGCAACGCATAAAGGGTTTTGTATTTTGTTTACATTCGCGAAAATATTAAGGTGAAACAAGCTGTAAAACGAGCAAAGATAACATAGTAGATAAAATAATAAAAAATGACAACGAAGAAAACTTTATCACTTGTATTTTCATATATATATATAAATAAATATTTCCAACACAATAAAAAAAAATAGAAGAAGAAAAATTATATAAATTTATTTATTTAGCTATGTGTCTTCTTGTAACTCAATTCGCAAAACGTGTGTTTACACTTTTAAACTTGTTCAGAGAACAAAAACGAAAACAACATCCGGAAAAACAAAGTTTTTTTTTTTTTTTTTTAAATGCTTAAAGTGTGCAGAAATATTCGAAATTTTATCAAAAAAAAAAAAAAAATAAACTAAAATAAAAATAATAAAAATAAATGCGAAGAAGAGAAAATTTATTACTAAACATCGATACACAGTTATATGCGTGACGGATTTTATGTTCGTTAGGTGCCACACAAACCACCCCCAATGATTTTTTGATCTCTAAAACATTTTCTATGCGTAGTTTTCGCTTAGTTTTTTTTTTTTTTTAGTTATTTTTATTATATTTCTTCATGGTTACTTATTTTCTACATCATCATTTTCCTCTTTTACATTGTTTTTACTATAGAAATTTTATTGGCCACTCGAGATTTTTTATTTATTTATTTTTTCTTATGTTAAACATATTGTATTTTGTGTTCGGTTGTATTGTTTTTAGTAATTTTCATATGCGATATTTCTTTTGTTACAGAGACCAAACTCTAATATATATTTATTTATCATGTTTTTGTGTAGATTTATTTATTTTTTATTTTCTTGTTGTTGCCCAGATAGTAAATTTTCTTGTAGAAAAATCAGACAGATATTAACTCATTTGGGAGCAAAAATGAAAAAAATAGAAGAAAAATGTACAACGAAAACTTAACTAAGAAAAATGTGTAATCCTTCTTTGTTATTTATCGAGTACTTTCGCTTGCTAAAAAAAAAATACTCTTTAAAACAATACAATATAAGCACAACGGAAAAATCCTTTTTGTAAATAAATAAACAAACCAGAAGAAGCATCTAGAGAACAAAAGCATAAAAAAAATTGTTCCTTTTTTCTGTTAAAAGATTAGCATTTAAACTTCTTGTTTGTGTTATTTTCTCCCTTATTTTCGTTTTAATTCACGTTGATTGCGCCTTTTAAATATCATTTTCATTCAAAAAAACAATGACAATGCACATTGTTGACAGTTTTGTGCTGCTTTGTATTCTGTGTTTTTCAACAACAATAACTAAAGTCAAGCAAAAACTCTTTAAAATTGTGTAAAGAAATTCACATTACAAATGCAATGAATTGTTATTTTGAAGTTGTTTTTACTTTACTTTTACCTATTTAAAACTCAAATAAAACATTAAATCACAAAACATTGCTGATTCATTCAATTGTTGAAAACACGAATGAATAAATTAAATTAAAATCGATGAAAAATCGATTTAATTTTTCTTTAAACATTAAACAATAATTTTCGTTTAATTTATTTTATTTATTTTTTTGTCTATTTAATAATGAAAATGAAATATCCATTGAGTCATCATAATTATGGGTTATGTTTTCAGTTTTTTTTCTCTATTCTTTTCACCAACAAAGGAATTAATTTTATTATGAAAAAACGAAGTTCTTTTAGATACTAAATTGTAAAGTGTCAATAACCTAATGCATTGGTGACACTTTTTCTTTTATTTGTAAAGAATGAAAAACTAAATTCCATACACGGTTGGATAGATGATTAATGATGTCTCAACTTCTGTTCTTTTATGTAATAACTAACAATTTCTTACTTAATATTTGAATTGAAAAATAAAGTATAAAAAAGGAGAGCTTTTTCAACTGTATTAAATGAAACCGAAGTGTATCGGTGAAACTTAAATACAATAAATAGTAAATTACAAGAAAAGTGCACTGAAATACGGTCTACTTTACTATAAAATTGAACTTTATTTATTCAAAACCGGAATGCTAATATTGAAATCATTATTATTTGAAATTATCTCTCTTTAATACTGTTGATACAACTCGGGATAAACACTGTCTAAATATAGTTTATAAGGAAACTAATAGCAAAATAAAATATATACCACGATGCACCGATATCAATCTCTCGCATTATTAAATATTTTTAATAAAAAAGTTAATAAAACGTTTTTTAATATCAGAAAATTCATTGAAACAAATCAAAATAATAATATTCAAATGTCAAAATTCTATTTTTTAACACAAAAAATTTACTATTGAATGGTTTTGTCAAGTGTCGAATTTCATCAGAAGCAATAATCATTGTATGATTGCAAAAGAAAATATAGAGATTTTAAAGGGTAAATCAAAAAGATCACATTTTTACAACAAATAAAAATAAAAAAACGAAATACCAAAAACATTGCAAAAGAAATGATACAAAAACGGTTAAAATCGATCCTTATGTCAACACAATGTGAAGAAGAGACGAATCTCTGAACAAGTAATTTTTACTCCTATATTTATTTTTTTTGATTTTATTTATTAAATAGAAAGGTCTTCATTGCCAGTGTTCTCATTTATTCCACTTATTTCAATTTTGATAAACCAAAAAATAAATAAAAATTATATAAAGTAGAGTTAAATAACACAGACAAATAGCTATTAAGTAGAAAGAAATTATTAAAACGAAAACGAGATAAATTTGTTCAATAGGTCTTTTATACAAAATGACAACACGTACAAAAGAAAATATTTATTTTGAGTTTTTTTTATTTTTTCACTAATTTCGCATTAACTTACGATGGAAAAGGTGTTTTTCGATGACTTTCCAAACAACGCAACACATTTAATAAAAATAAAGTAACAATTAGCGAAAATTAATTTGTTGGTTAACGTTAATGTTAATGTTTACGCCAACGTAATCGTAACCACCGATTTTTTTTATTGCTTCTTAATTAAAAAACAAGAAAAAAAAAAAACATAAAACATTTCCGCGATTAGCATCAAAAACAGTCAGGTGATAAATTTTACGTGTAATTATCCATGAATCAGGACAATTACAATTCAAATAAAGAACGTTAAATGCTTCTTTTTTTTTAAAGCCATAAAAACAAGCTTTTAATTTATTTTTTATTATAATTCGATAAGCGAAAAAAACGAACGCAATCAAGGACACAGTGAACACATTTATCAGTAGATGACAATCAGTTAAAACTCATAAAAAATAAAATAAAATTTGTCCAGTTAATGATTTTACTCCCGCTCGTAATTATTTAATTAATTAAAGCAGCTTTTAATTGCATATTTTTAAAATAAAAGTAATTAATTAAAGCAACAAAAAAAAGCAATTATCGCAAACAAAACACTTCAATTTCGCTTCATTTTTAATTCATTAATCAATTAGAGAATAATTACTATCGCGCATCAACCAGACACTTTAAAAGTTTAGTATTTTATTTCAGCAAAAACAAAAAACGAAGTAAATTAATTGTTAATTCATTAAGTTTATTGAAATGTTTATTTATATTTTAATTAAAAGCTCAGCGTGTGCACAATTAACAAATCAATTATGACCGACGTTTTCATTTTTTTTATTTTCTTTTTTTGCAACTTGTAACACATTTTCTCGCTAATAATTTACCATAAGGGAACAAATTTACTTGTTAAATGTAATTTTTATATTTATATATGTGGATATGAAAAAAACTGCACACAGATGTTCTATTTAAATTATCCAATTTAACGCAAAAAGCTTCACAAAGTAAATAACAAAAAAAAAAAATGTATAGAACCATCTTTAAGGTTATTTTTTCCATCAGGTTCTTATTTTTTTGCTTCCTTTTTTTGATATTTTTCAAACTAATGTAACACATTGTGTATGTAATTTATAATAATGTTATATTTTTTCCTTATATGAATTACGGCACTAGTACAACACCAGAAAGTAAAATGAAAAGCACATAAAAAAATAGAAAAGTTACTACTAGTATACAAACAAAAAAAGAAAATGCAAAAAAAAAAAGTATACAAAGTGTAGTGTAGCGAGTCACAGATGCTTATTAAACGAAAAAAAAAAAAAAAGAAAAGAATTTTCATATGCAATTTTCTAGTTTAAATTGAAATTAGAATTATTTTGTAGTTAGAAGTTAGAAAAAAAAAAAATGCAGAAAAATAATAAAACTAAATCGAATGTACATTTAAATTAGAAAATTAAAGGAATAATTTAAAGATAATTTAACAAGGTAATTACTCTGTTTTTTGTCTTTTTAAAAAAGTTAACAAGAAGCCTTAATTATGCATCAAGTATTTATGTAATGTGTTTTGTGATTAATAAGCTTTTCTAATCACTAATAATAACTCTAGTGAGATAAACATAGCTGGTATAAAATAATATGCACAACACCTAAATCTATACTACAATTCTTTTTGAATAACAAAATTTCCAATTGAAAAAAACTAAATTCTATGTAAATCTGCCTTTGTCATTAGGTTGTACACATATAGCATAATTAATTAACAAACACCATACACTCACATAACAAAAAAAATGTTGCTTTAAAAGCTTTATTATCCTATTAGTTTGTACTTTTGCACATAAACACTCACATTACAAAAAAAAGCCACAAAAAGTAAACAATTTTTTACAGCAAGAGTAAAATTGACTTTAATAAAGCAATTTTAATTTCAATGGTATACAACATTAGTGCTTTAATGCACTTTTTCACAATGCTTAATTGTTATTTCAATTTTTTTTTATGTGCTAAAACATTGCACAATTTATTTCTTTAAACAACAAATAATGGCAACAATAAAGAAAAGAAACGACAGAGCAAAAAGAAAAAAACAGAGGAAAATTCTTGAAAACAACTCATGAAAAATATGTACTTTAAAAAAAGCTTTGAAATAATTGTTTCTACTTGTTGCTAATAAACAGAACAATTATTTACTTTCTGTCAAATAAACTATTTAATAATAATAGTAATAACATAAATAAATAAAATAAAATTTTTATATCGTTGCACATTTATTAAAAGAAAAATAATTATAAAAATTTTGTCTGCAGTTATAAAAGAAAATTATGATTTATTGCAGAAAATATTTAGTTTTCTTGAAATAGTAAATTCACTTCATTTTTATATATATATATTTTGTGTTTGCTGAATAAAAGAAATTACTTCTGATATGTTGTCAAGTTGTAATAAAGTTTTATATTATTTTTATTTTAATTTAATATTTTTATTATTATTATTATATGTTTGCTGTAAAGTTATACTGAAATTTTTTAAGTTTAGATGAAGATTGAATCAAATGTACATAAAATTCAATAATAAAAAAATGTTTGTTAATTTTTTTCATTTACGAGTTTATAGCAGTGACATTACGTCAATTTAAACTCTCAAACATGGAACAACATTAATTTTATTATTATGTTTAAAAAAAAAATCAAGATCCATCAAAATGCATACAGGGAGAAAATACAAAAAAAGGAAAAACTTTAAAGCACACAAGTGCAGCACAGTAGTTCTATTGCAAGCGATGAGAAGAAGAAAAAAAAACACAATAATCACCTGTATGTTCTTCGTTCGTAAGAAATTCAGTATTGCATAAAGCAGCAAAAAACTAAATAAAAATAATAAAACTATTTCCGTCTGTTATTTAGACCAAAAATAAAAATATTTTCTTCACTTTAAAACAAACTTTAAAAGCTTTCTGTTGTTGATTTCTTATTTTCCATTCAGTTTTTTCTTTCAGAAATAAAAATAAAATTTATATAAATATTTTGTGCACACGTGTATCGGGTATATTAACAAAAAGTAAAGAAAAAAAAAATGAAACAAATTTGCAATAAAATACTATTAAAAGAGGAATAAAGAAAATTAGTTAAAATGTTTTAAAGAAAACATTGAAATGCAATTTCAGCTGACTAGGATCGTTAGTTTATTTTTTCTTTTCTTCTATATATAACACAGCGGTAGCATAACTGTGAGAAGTTATACCAATTTCTGATGGTTTTATTCAAGCTACTGCATTTTTTTTTATTTATTTGCAATTTCCATGTATGCAAATGTAAATCATAAGAAATGCAATTTTCTTCTTTGAAAATTTTCTTCAACAAATTGCTGCTGCCATAACATTTTATTGATATTGATATTCGAGAGAAAAAATTTGGTGAAAAAAACTTTTTTCATACAAGAAAATTTATTATTATTATTATTTTCCGTTTTTAAATGTCGCAAATAAAAAAAAAACTTAATTGCTTGTTTCAATTAAGAAAAACCTTTTTGCATTTTCAATACTCATACTTAGCTTCAGGCATTTAAATTATTTTCGCAAAAAGTTTTTTAATCAACATCAACAACTCTAATTGAGTGAAGTTTTTTATTTTTTTTTTTCATTTTTGCCCTTTAAAATATTTTTCCAATTTTAATTCCTTAATTAGTGTGAAACAACTATAACTAATAATTCATTTCAATTTCAACAGTATTTACAAAATTGGTAAGCTTTCCTTCATTGTCAGCTTTAACTCTTAAATACAGAATGACACTGTGTTAACTAAATCAAACATTTGATCTCCTTTATTAACAACCGTAACCATAATCAACTTTGACATTTGTGCTAAATTTATATGCTTTATTTGTTAATTAAACGAAAGGTAAAAACTTGTAGCCAACGATCCTTATTTTGGATTTACATTGAGTAATCCTTTGTGTATCAAAACAGGCAATAAAATTTCCATACAAAGAAAGAATGAAAAACAAAAATACGAATTATAGTAGGGTTTTATTAAAGATTTTCTGATGCTGAAATGACAATGAATATTAAGTTTAAATTAAAAAAGGAAAATAAGGAAAGCTTTTGAACCAATTGACAGGTGTGCATTTTTCTATTTAAATTTAACCGTTTTGGGAACGACGTTATTATCCTAGAACTTTTTAAAAAAAAAAAAAGCCACAACAAACAAAAAAATATTTTTTACTTCAATTTTTAAAAACTGGTATAAATTTTGATCCCAGGATAATATATCATTTACAGGGCGTTTCGTAGATATAGAAAATATTTCTACTGTATTTTTGTTACTTTTGAGCAAAAGATTATGATTGTTATAAATTTCTTATCAAAATCAACTCGAAGAAAAACTCTATATATGTTTTAATAAGAAATAACTATAAGCTGGTTTTAAGCAATAAATAACAGAAAAATAAGCTCTCTTCTTCAGTGATAGCAATAATAATACATCATTAAATAAATATGCATCTGTACAAAACTTAAAAAAATTACTAATCGATTTCATAGCAAAACGAAATCAAAGCACTGAAATTTTGTAATCAGAAAATTCAACAGAAACAACACAATAAAAAAAGAAAAAACGAAAAGAGTAATAATAATTTAGCCAATTTGTTGTACGATCATGTAATGTATATACATATTTATAACCAGTTCACTCGTTTCGCTATAAAACTTTACATTCTTTATTTAAAAAGCAAACACAACAAACTGTTGTTTAACTAAATCACTGTGTGTATGCTTTTTTTTTAAAGCTAGAAAATCTATTAAAAATTTTGTTTGCATACACCAAAAATAAAAATTTAATAAAACAGAACTAAACGATGTCGGTTGTTAAAATTTATTGAGAATAGTAATAATAATAATAATAGTCGAAAAATAAAATAAACATTTTATTTTTAAACAAACTATTATGAGTAGAATTACTAAACGAAACAAACTATGAGTACAAATGAGTAAAAATAATGATGCGGTTAATGATTTTTCAATGTTTTTAAATGTTATTACTGCAGGGTGCTTGGCTATATTTATTGATGGAGAATTTTTTATTTTCTTTTACTTATTTTTATCACAAAATGATGATAATAACGAATTTATAGATGTTATTTTGCAAGAAATATTGAAACTGTCTCTTGCATGTTAAAAATTATCTTTCGTTTTTTATATGCGGAATGTGAATTTTTTCCTGTACTTTATTGCATTTAATAGGCGAAAAAGAAAAATAGAAATGTGAATACGAAGAAAAAAACCTTTCAAATGTTATGTCATCATTCTTGGATAATAACGTACAATAAAATGACATCCGGATGGACTTATACTTGGTAAGCAACAGAAATGAAAAATAAATATAAAATGACAACGACAATTGTTGTATGGAAGGAGTTTTTCGTTCATTATTATATTCTCCCAGTTTATTTCTTTTTTGCCTTGGAAAATAGAATAAAAACATAAAGTATGCCATCCTGTAAATATCACAACGACAGCTGTCACAACAATGCTTCTGTTTTACTCTTTTTCATACATCTTTTTTTTATTCAAGTTGGCGATTTAACTCCACTAACTTGTTATCCTCATTTCTTTTTTTTTTAGCTCCTTTATTTTCATTGTTTAAAACTCATTTTTCGGTATTCAATTGTGTCCTGAACACGTGCTACTTAATCGTCTATACGGTAAGTGTGTTTATATATATATATATATATATTTTAAATGTAACTTTGCTCAACTGTTTCTTTTATTTTTAAAGTGTTTTTTCTTTGTCATTATTGTGTACCTTTTTTTCGGTCACGTCAATATTTTTAGGAAGTAGTTTTGTTGCCTTTGAAACACATTCAATAGTCGCTGATGTTGACAATTTTTTTTTATTTATTTATAAAAATCACATATTTATAACTGTCTTCTCATACCGACTAGCTTTTTCTTCGTCATTCTTTCTTTAAAGAAAATAAAACGAAATGCTACCCACTTGAATTATTTGATTTGTAATTTGTTTAAGGAAATGGGTTTTATCGTCGATTTTTCAATAGAGAAAATGTAACAAAAATAATGAAAAATGCTTAAGGCTACTGAATTGCCTAATATTTGGCGATTCTTGAATAAAAAAAAACAAAAAATTCGATAAACTTTTAACAAAAACTTTTTTAATGAAGTTAAAAATGTTAAAAATAAATCCACTTGGCTCACTTAACATTCATCGTTTTCAATGTTTTATCTCAAAAAATCTTTCTTCTTAGTTTTTCAATGAGTTTTTTCTACACCAGCTAACAAGGGTTCTTTAGCAAATAGAAATTAAGAAATTACAGATAATTTCCAATTAGACAAACAATTTATAATTAAAAAAAAAAAATGAAAAGAAAAGGATAAAAGCTTTTTAATTTACAAAATAATTAACAAATAATAAAAAAAACAAGCCGGAAGAATGATTTATTTGTTTAATCGTGAAAGCATAGAAAAAATAAAATAAAATTGAAATATCAAAGTGCATAGCATAGGTCATAAAGTTAAAGAAAAATGTTTTTAAATTATGTTTGCCAAAATAATGGGCACAAAATGTAACAACAAAAGTACAACAGTAGTACTAATTGAGAGTCATTTAAAGTGTTTTTTCTTCTTATACTATACTTGCAGATACGAATATTGTCTCCCATTTAAACAACAAAGCCATAAACTATTTTAATGTCATAAATAATTGCAAAAATAGTGACGCAAAAAATAAAAATAAAAGAAATAAAATATTTTAATGGAATGCAGACATGGGGACTCAAGAAAAAAAATAATTCAGCAATGACATATCGATAAAACGTGAATAGAGAAAAAATACATTTTCAAACGAAAAAAGTTTTATATCTTTAAAAAGATAATAAATTTCTAAGTTTTTTTTTTTCTTTGCAAATTTCTCATTTTCACTGCGTTGTTAATAATAAAAGCAGACAAAGGCAAAGTTACTTTATTAATGAAAACAACTAATGGAGAGAAAAAAAAAGATACACAATACTTTGGCCGGTTGTCGGCAGTCTGGATAATTTTATTTCAAATTATTGTCTTTGTGAAATTTTCTATTAAGAAAATTACACACAGTTCGCTGAAAATTTTATTGGTTTTATTTTTTTTTTTTAAAGAATTCAATAAAAAATATGGAAGAATGCCGAGTAGGAAATTTTCTTTCGATTAAATATTTCAGAAACAATACAATCTACAAGTAGTAAAGAACAATTTAGTGATTATTTAATTAAAAATTATATAAGTGTGTAGCATTAAGTACTTAACGAGATTAAAATAGGGGTTTGCTATACCGTATAATCGTTTGACGTGCTAAGACTTTCTTAACTAAATAATAATAATAATCATAGAAAAAAGTGCTTTTCATAAAATTTAAATAAACTACGAGGTGTTAAATCGGAAAAGTAAACATTTTCCATCTATAAATAAATAATAAACAAATATTTACAATAATTTCCATAATTCAATTGATGCAATGCAAATAGGGAACAAAGTAAAATTATTAATAAAAAAGAAAAATATTTAATGGAAACTGTTGTTGTCCGTAACTGTATAATACAAGCCACCCACAAAATTCGCCTACAATTTTGTACATATTTATATATGATAAGTGTATTTGATGAATAAATACATTTTTTTCTATCCAATTTATATTCTCATTTTCATCAATTTACCTTTTTATTTATTTTTATAATAACAACACGAACAGTAATATTTACAGAAAAATTGTTTTTATGATGCTCTCTACCTGCATATCCAACAATCTATATATGCACATGATGACGAATAAGGTAAATTTATTTATTTTATTAATAAATTTATGTTGATTTTTATTTTATTATTTATTTATAGAAAAAAGTATAGTGGAAAAAAGCAAATGAAAATGGAATTACAGTAAAATAAAATTCATTAAAATGAAAAATACGAGATATTTGTAATTGTGATGATAGATTGTATGATGATAGGCGATTTTTAATTACATTTTTTGAAAATTTAATATAATAGTTACATATTACTAAATTAATATTCTATAATAAATTGAATTTCATTTGAAATTATATCTAATTTATCATATTTCTACTATTTTTATAATTATATCTTCTATTCAGGTTGGAAAATCATGTAAGAAAATTTAAAAGTTAAAAACTTACCCAAAATACAATAACTTAAATATAATTAAATATTAGAAAATATTCATTAATAATTCATTAACAAAGACTTATTGTATTTAAGTAATTCTGTGTTAAAAATAAATTTAATTAATTATCAAGTTGAAAAACACTTAAAATATTCAATTAATTTTTATTGTAAAATAAATAATAATAATAGTAATGGCATGTTAAGAGTTTTTACCTCAAGTAAAGACATTAAAACTCATCACTTAGATTTTAATAAATATTATTAAGTAGGAAAATCATTAAATTTCTTTTGTGTTCTTGTAAAATAAATTAAATTTTATACAATTAGAAATAGAAAAAGCCACTTTTAGTTTTGTTTGAATTTGTATGCGAAATTAGAGAAAAAAAGTTTACAGGATGTTTAACTCTGATATACAGGTGTTAATTTCTGTTTACTTTTTTATTTAAAACAATTATCTAACGGATACAATATTAATAAGGGAAATAAGTAGATTACACAAATTACTTCAATCAAAACCAAACCACCCCGTTTAACCATTTATTTGTAAATTTATTAACTTATTTGTTTAATTTTACTGAAAAATGTGTTTTTTTTTTTTGAATAAAACTCACAAACTACTTAAAAGTTTCAATCAAAGGTTGCGATTTGATGGTGAAAATCACTCAAATTTTCAATATACATATACAATATACCAGATGTTGATCTATAATGCCTTGTTTGTACCCGTGTAATACATCACTCAGGTAACATATAATGTGGTTAAAAATCATTAATAAGTTTTACATTACAAATTACAGTAAAATTTTAATTCTATTGTTTTATTATAAGCAAGCATAAATTTATTACGTCATTGAAAAATAATTAAACAAATAAGGTATATATTGATTAAAAGTATTTTCTATTTAACTAAAAACATTTCATGGAAAATTTTAAAATAATCGATCAAATTTCATAAATAAAATATCCAAATACCGCCTACACTATATACAACAGTACAACATACAAAACTCTCTCTGTTCCTTATTAAATAAATTAAATTAAACTAATTTAATTTCCTAATAACAACAAATAGAGAAAATTAAATAATTGTCTTAGCAGTAAAATACGAGATAAACATTTGATTAATAAATATTATCTAAGTTAAATCTGCCTGAAAAATAAGGTAAACAAATGTAAAAAATGTGGATAAAAAACATAGTAAATTATCCAATAAATTTATTAATTAAAATTACATATAAATAATTTTATTCAGGTATAATACAAGAAAATATACAAATAAATAAACAATTATAAATGATCAAGATATCAGATAAAAACATTGATTTTTATTTACTTTTACATTGTATCTTTGGTTTTTGTTTTTTCGTTACCTTTTAATTTATCTATGGCGATATCAACGTTAGCAAATCTTAATTAAAGTGAATTAATTTTGCTACGGTTAATGTTATAAACTTTTTAATGTAAATAACACACGAATTATCAATTTAATCTTAAATATAAGAAAAATAAGTAAACAACAAGCGCGTAATTAATTCAGAATATTTAATGTAGTTTCTCATCGTGTACCTTTTTTTTTATTATTGTTATAAAAAAATTACACAATCAATAATTTTGTACATATTTAATAAACCATCCCAAAATATCAACAAAAATAAATTATCAATTTTAAAATGCAAAACAAAATTACTAAAGATCGATTATCAATTTAAACGGAAAACACCGAGTTGAATGTACAGTGAAAGCATGCAGCAACAGCAAGAGAAACAGGAAAATTAAAATTCATAAATAAACAAAATTTCAACTCATTTGCATAAATTAAAATTTATTTTATATTCTTCATTATTTTGCAAATAATAAAAAAAAAATTAAAGGAATATTTAGAAGATAAATTCAAGAATAAATAAAATTAATAATTAAATTTTGTATTATGGGAAAGAGAGACATGTAATGACATAATACACGTGCCATTGATGATTTTTCATTATTTTTAACCAGCATAAGTATGTATATGTCGAAATATATTCTATATTTATTATTCAATTAAATTCAAAATTAAATAAATTATATTGATGTTGAGAAATCAGCTACAGGCTAGATAATCTATTTCCATTTAACCCTTAGCAAAGAATAGCAAAAAATATAAAAAAAAGAAACGCCTAAAAGTACTATACACGTTTATAAAGACAAAAACAGATCAACAATGTAAGAATTTTTGCATTCGCAACTAGAAAATGAAATTAAAAATGAAAATATCTGCTACGTTGTGCATAGTAAATGTCAGCTTTTTTTTTTAATTATTAATATTAATTGTCAGAATATGTTTTAGAGCAAAGAATGATTAAAAATCTTTAATCTTATGAGATTAAGAAATTATCAATGTTTTAGTTTTTGCTATCATTGTTTGTCACAAGCTAATCGTGTATTCAACAAACAAAAAAACTGAGCAAAAACATTTACAATCGTTAAACATTTTTTTATTTTCGTAATAAAGAAAAAAAAAACCAACAACGAAAACACAATAAAATCGGTAGGGGTTAATGTAACTCAAGGGAGAAATAAGTTGGTTAACCCTGATAACATGAACAAATAAAATAGACGATTTTTAAGCACTTGATGACAGCATCCCTTATGCAAAGTTAACTTTAATGTTTAGACAGTTTTTTTTTTATCTTACTTTGTGTCGATAATTTAAAAAGAAATCGTTTTTTTTTCTTTTAAATTTCCTCTAGTAGACTTTGTTGACTTGCTGTGTTATTGGCAGGGATAAAGTAAATCCATCGAATACCTAAAGTCAGTTATTGAATATGTTAGCATTACAGTGAAAAACCCCAACAGCGAAATCTCTCCATTTAACCGCTAGCTGATTGATGTAGACGAAATATAAATCAATGAAGGATTTATGTGGAAATTACTTTTCCTGATGTGAGCTTTTAACAAGTTTTTCTTGAAAAGATTCTTAAATCACTTGTGACAAAGCTCTGACAAATAAATGTTTTTGAATCATTTAATTAATACAACTCATTATAAACATAACAAAATTATAATTTTAAAAATTAAAAACTGTGATTTCCGCAATTTTCGAGTGAAAACTTTATTTCTTTTATTAAATTCAAATGGGATTCGATCAACAAAAGCATAATAATAAAATAATATTAAAATGATACAAAGCATTTTCAAGCTACTATAACCAAATTATTTATTCTTTTACAATGTTAGAGACAAAACGACGGAACAACAAAACAAAACCTCCGACAGCAGCAACTACAAAAAATGAACAAACAAATAAATTGCATTAAAAAGGGTGCACACAGTGTTTGCTTCCATAAAAATATTATTTATTTCTATTTTTTTTTTGTTTTTTGTCTCTGTGATACAATAATTGAATTTTTATTCTAATATTTTTTCGTCGTTTTGTTGTAAACAATTTTTTGCAAATAAAAAATGGCATTATATCACCGAAAAATAGCAGCAACAGCGCAAAAAAAGGGAAAAACATGAATAATTAAATTATGAAAAATTTGAATAATTTTTTTTTTTTTTGCTGCTGTTTTGTACTTTGGCAAAGAAATAAAAAAAAAAGTTATTAAATAATAATAAAAAAGTTAAATAAATAAAATAGCATAAAGAAGGTTTAACAGAAAATAAATAAATATAATAAACAGCAGGAAGTCAGGGAATACGCACAGGTGTATAACTAGCGTAAATTGCGTTCGTATGTAAGTTAAAGGTGTGGAAAAACATATCCCAAGGACTAAGAAATAATAATATTACTAATAATTCAAAAAGTACATCCACTGGCAAAGGTCATAACTTTCTTTACTTATCATGCAGATCATTTATATTTTTTTGAAAATCTATTGAAATTCATAAATCTACAGTTTAATTAATCTTTTAATCATTTTAAGATAAAAACAGTTGATAAAATTAAAAACTAAACGTTAAAAAATATACCTTCGCTGATAAGGTGAGTTAATTTTAATTATATTAAACGAATATTATTTTTTATAATCTTTATTATGCATTTACATTTAGTTTTATTCTTCTTATGCTTAGGTAAATATAACAGGATATTTATTCTTTGTATAATTATAGTGTGAATAATAAAAAAATATTTACTTTATAAAGAAAGTTACATTAAAAATGCAAAAACCGTTAGAGAAATTTATGCCAATAAAAAATTTATTTATAATTATCCAAAAGAAAAGACAAAACCTTACAAATGTCATACAAAGTATTTCTTCATTTTTACTTTTAAATCATGAAAGAAAATATTATTAAAAATAATTTTTTTTAAAGAAAATTTAGGAAAATGATCAATAATTCAAGTTATTCATTTTTTGCAATTTAAAGATTTTATTGCATGTGAAATTAGACGACAGAAGCAATATAATCTATCTAATCGTCTATATTTTAAAAACATCAAATAAAATGACCGTAAAAACGTCCAACAAATTTTCCAAGACAAAAAAATATTCATATGAATGTTTATTTAGGCAAAATAATATCAGGGTGCTTTTGTGTACTTTTCTCTTTGTTTTATGTTCTATTGTGGCATACACGACACCCAAGTGTATGATATCCTGTTTTTCACCTTTTTAGTTTAATATTTCAACTATAAACAAAAAGAAATATCTACTTAATACCAAACCTTAGTGGAGGAAAAAAAAATAGCATAACATTATAGACTTGCAAAAGAATCAAAATACATAAAAACAATGCGAACGACAGTGGCAAACAACTGCAAAATAAACAACGAAAAACAAGAATGAAACTTTATAATCATAAAATGTTTTTTGTTATTTAAAACAAAAAAATTATTAAGAAGTTATTCTTTATATAGTTTTTGCATAAAAAAATATGTTTACATCTTCAGTGTTGTATTAGGTCATTTGCTTGTTTCGCAATGTTGATATGTTTAAAAGTTTGTAAACTGACTTTGATCAAATTAATTAAGGAACACATTAAATAAATAATTATTTAAAAAGATAATATAATATTAGTTAAATCTACTATGCAAGTCAGAACAATTATTTTACGTGTAAAGGAACTACTCAGTGAAAAAACAAAAAACTTTAAAATCCCGCCTAAATCGAAGCAACCAGTTACATTACTGTACCCATCATTAGCATTAATTTAGTTAACATTACGTTAACTTTAAGTTAAAGCTGTGAAGATGATGATACAAAACAACACAAGACAAAAAAAAAATACTTTTCTTTCTCCTTGTGCTATTTAAGATGATAATTTTTTCCTTTTTTTTTATTTTAAATTTGCAACAAATTACTTCGTTTTGAATAATTTAGTGTCTGAATGAAAATCATTAATTTTTCTCTTTATTCCATTTTTTTTTTATTTTTATCTCAGTGTTCTGTTCTTTAAACATCATTAAAATCATTTGTTTAGTTTTATTAACGGCGACATAATTTTATTTATTTTCTTGGCGTCACCATCTTCATCAAAAATGTTTTTATTTTTGTTGGTTTTTATGGGTATTTTTTTCAGTTTTCTTTTCATTTTTTTTTTTCAGCTCGTTGGTTTTTCTATTCATATTTATTTTTTGTGTGTTATTGTTATGCAAGATGAAATGTGTACTGGGTGTTTATGTACGTACGTACGTACATACTCTCGCATACACACACGATGACTATTAATCACGCAGTAAGCGACTAAGCAAATGGTACACATGCTGTTGTGCACTTTTATATAAAGTAAATATTCGATGGTTGACTGTTAAACGAACAAAATATGCGAATGTTTTTTTATTTTTTATTTTTTTTGCAAAATAAAATAAATAGATGGAATATGCGGACGTGAATGTCTTCAAGCAATCCATCTACAGCTCATTCACTCATTCTATAAACATCAAAAGTTTTTCTTCTCATTTTTGTTTTATTTTTATTTCAATAAAGTAATAAAGTATTTATGCTGCTCCAACATCTTATTACTTATTTTTTTTTATCTTTTACTGTTGTTACGTTGTCAACGATGGGGCGATATTATCGTGTATTTATTTATTTTTATCATTTCGCAATACTGTTGTTTCATCATATTATGTATTATACTTTGCATGTTTTTCACAAAGACAAATGATGTATTTATCCTTTACTTTGTTGGTAAAGAAATGTTGCTTAACCAAGCTTTTAACTTCCTTATCACCCATCAATTCTGGTTTTCATTTAAATAAACTAATTTGTGCAAATTATTATTTATCGTTTCTTTTTTTATTTTATTTTTATGCTCGTCCTTTCAACCATAGCAAAATTCCATTGATTTTTTCCCTATGTACTCGTTATAATGTATTTCACAAGCTTAATAAATTAAAAGCGAAACGAAGGAACAGCAGAAAAAAACGTTTTGTCAATAAAATATAATAAAAGCACAAAATTTTTATTTGAAATAATTTTTCTCTATAATATTTTTATATATGTATACATATATAAAAAAAAATGCAAATTGTCAAACCATCACGTACATTACATTTTCTGTATTACTCCTCTCTCTCGCTAAGAATAAATTTTTTCCTTTATTTTTCCCATCAAACAAAATGACTGTAGTACTCAGAAGTTAAAGGAAACAAAAAAAAAATAAATAATAATATTTTTAACGATAAAATTTTATTAGAAGCAAAAAAGAATTTTTTTTTACCATATAGAAAAGCTTTTCCGAAATGTAAATAAAATTAAATTGCTACGAAAAAAAAAAACAAATAAAAAAATATTTTCTAAAACATCAATAATCGAATATTTTGCAACAATTTTTTTTTATTGCTATTATTATAAAAATGAATGAATAAATAATTAATCGCGAAAAAAAAATTTTTTATTATTTTTATAAACAAATAACAACTGGGGTGCACTGTACAGTGAAACACCTGTTGTCTAATCAAACGTAAATAAGTAGATGTGAATATTGTTGATAGATACTTATAATAACAAAAAAAATAAATAATAACCGAAAAGTTTACCTTAAAAAACGATAACAATAACAGCAGAATATCATCAACATACCTGTAATTAAAGAAAAAAGAAAAATTTTATTAACTTTAAACAATCAATATTAAGCAAACAAACTAAAGATATTTTTATCCTTTTTAAAAGAAAACTTTATTCTCCTTAAAAACTAATTTTACATTTTTAAGAATCGTTTTTCTTAGAAAAATTTATGAAAAATTATTACCATCCACACTGATATTGACGGTTTTAAGTAACAAAAATATAACTTTGTTATAAATTTATGAAATAAAAACTAATTACTAGCGAACATAGGGTAAAAGCACAAAAAAAAAGTTAAAAAAAAATTATTTACATTTCAAAACTTTAAGTTTTTCTTAAAAAATATTCAAGAAAAAAGCTTAAATTTCTATACTATAGTGGAGGCGCCCGGTAATTTGTAATAACTAATTACTCTATAGTATCGATGCAGGCGACGGTTTGAAAGAATTTTTTTTTCTTTTAACAAATTTTTGCAAAAAGTAATTAAGTGAAAGGACAAATTAGTTATTTACTTGATATATATTGCAATTTGCAAACTATGTTAGTTATGCTAAAGTATTTTGCATAGACAATCAGTTCAAGTTCGCATTGTAATTGTGTGTTGACTAAATCTTTTTCTGCGTTCTTAATTTGACATCGAGGAGGTACATAATTATATTTAATTTTACAATTTTAAAATCCTCATTAGTAAAATTTCTCACAAAAACAATCATTAATAAAAATCGCAAAATAAAATGAAAAAAAAAAAAAACAATTATCACATAAACAGTAATTATTTATAATTAAGTAATCAAAGAAAGCACACGAAAAAAAGCTGCTCATCGATTAAAATAATAAATAAATAATTATCAATTAAATAATATTATAAAAAAAAATCATCAGAATTTCGTTTTATCCACTAAGCACAAAAATATCATTAAATTTAATGATTTATATACATATATTTTTCTGTGCTTTATTTTTTTTTTTGATATGTTAAATTACCATTAAAAAACGAGAAAATAAAAATTTGTAATAATAATCATGAAATAAAAATAAAAACAGTGCATAACTGTGTTTTAATGAATTGTAATTAATGACGAGTATTTGTGGCAGGTGAATGGGATTTTATAATAATACTTCTTCGTTATTCTTTTAATATAATTTTAATTAGTGTGATTATCAGTGAATTGTTTATTAAAAATAAAATAAAATAAAATTGTGAGGAAATAATTGTTTGAACTGACTTACTGGCTGACTCCAACCAAAAATATAGATGGTGATGGTTGGTGGTGGATAGAGCTTTTATTTCAAAACATAAATAATAATTTTTTTTAATGAATCGATTGTTATTCAATAATTATATTTTTACGTATTGTTATTGATTTTAATTAAAAATATATATATCAAATATATTTTTAATTAGATTTTTTTGTTATTTTTTTAATATAATTATAATGAATAAAAATTCAATGCGGTGGGTTTTATGGTTTTTTTTTTCAGTTGATACTATAGTTTATGATTTTTACTTTGGTCATAATCTACCGCAACATAGATTTTGGTGATTATTTTTTTCGGTGAGAATAAATTAAATCGAGTCACATAGTCATCATTTAATTAAAATAATCAATAATATTTTTTTCTGTGGATTATTGTGGGAATTTTTTTATTTTAATGAGATTATTCTCTATATTATTGTTTAATACAAAAGAAAAATCAAAATTTACATAAATTCAAAATTGATTTTAATATTCAGGTAATCAGTGTTTCAACAAAACATAGTGGGATTAAAATTAAAATGCAAAAACTCTTATTTTAATCCATTGGTAGCACCAACAGATCGAGATATATTTACAGTCTGACTGATAATCCTACAAAAGCACTGAAAATTCTCGCTTTCTTATTTATTGACAAATATCTGATTCTTAAATAAAGTTAAAATTTCTATCAGTCTGCTGACTTTTATCAAATTAAAAACTTTAAACTACATCATAGATTTGTCAACGGCGCCAAGAAAATTAGCTACCACAACTCTGTCAACCTTCAGTGTAGCTTTCTGTGGACTTAGATCGCTTTAAAAACTAAAAATTCTTGATTTTTGTAATAAAATTCCACAGATTTTCATTCATTTGTGCAAGTTCAAAGCTTAAAATAAAAATTACTCATAAAAGCTAAACGTATAAGCAAACTCTCATTAAAAAATTATTTTATTACTGAATATCTCGATGATAATCGTGATGACCGAACGAAAAAACTATAATTATTTTGCAAATATATATTTAAAAATTATTAATAAAAATATAATCATACAATGGAAGAGTTTGTGGTAATAAAATATATATTTATTTTATGAAACAAAATAAAATTATCATCGTCACATATAATAATCATAATAATAACAACAACTATAAATATTTTCATCGGTATTTCACTTTCGCCAAAACAAATAATCAACCATAAAGAGAAAATTTATTATATTGTTTTGTAATAAAAACGGGAAGGAAATTCAAGTAAATAAATTTTATTTTTCTTCTTTTTTTTTTTTTTTTGTTGTATTTTTACCCGTTTTTATGGGTTCCACCTCAAATTTATATTAGTTTTATATTTTTATTTATTATTATTTGATTCCAGTAAAGTATTTATGTGTTGCGATATAAGCAAAGGCAAAAGTAATAATAATAATAATAATAATATTAAGCCAGCAGCCCGAAGAAACAATGACAAAGAATTATTACAGCAAGACTTTGGGCATTTTACTTTTATTTTTTTATATGAAATTAATACCAAAAAAATCATTTTTGTAGTTGTACCGTGTACGGCCTATAAATAAATAAATAAATAAAAACCAACACATTTATGACCTTCTGTCCATTTTACTTAACCACTTTATTTCGTGGTTTGTTTATTACAAAAGTTTCACTTAATATTTCTGATATTGTTCAACAAAGTCATATTTAATCTTTATTGTTCAATTTTTTCTAACCACTTAAGAACACCTTTTAACACATAGTAATTAACAAAAAAAAAAAGAAAGTTTATCAAGTTTAATAAACGTAATCTAATTTATTATTATTATTTATTAAATTATCTGTGTTACTATGTAGTAGGTTGTTTTAAACGTAGAAAAATGTTTGGATGCAGGTAAAAATCAAATTTCAAAAATAGATATTACACAAGAGTTTCAAGAGAATTGTCCCCAATTAAAGCAGAAGAATTATCTAAACTGTTAATAATATTATTAGAAACACTCTGCTCACAAATCAACAAAACTATGCTTCGCAGAATACAATTAAACATAATGTAAATGCGTAAATAGATAAAATTTGGATTTATTATCGACGAACAGATCACTTAAAATAAAACTTAGGAAGGCAATCAAAATCTTAATTCAAATTTTATATAAACAAATAAAATAAATTTTCTATTGATTTTGCTACACATTACCTGAGAATTTAATCTTTACTAAATATTTCTAATGAATATTATATATTGTAATAATTAAATTTATCAGAAAATTAATAGAATACAGTGAAAATAAATAAATATTATAATATAAATTCAATAGAAAAGATAGACATACATAGAAGTAATTTTATTGAACTTAAATATTGTATTGAAAATCAATCTGTTATCTTTGGCAATGTTATTTTATTTTATTTAGTTTTTCTTTTTTTATACAAGATAAAATTATATAAAGTTTATTTTCCCTATCTTTTACCATTCATTTAATTTTGTGCTTCTTTCGTATCATAAACATAAGATAACATTGTTTAAAATTTTCATTTTGTTAAGAACAAATATATAATAAAAATAAAGGAAAAATAGATAGATAGATAGAGAAAAACCGATTCAACAAATATAATAATTTCATCAATTTTCATCTAAAGAATGAGAAAAATATTGAAGGAAACTTCTTGTTTCTTTAATATTTTTTTTTTTTTTTTTATGAAACGATATTGCCGATTAATCTCATTTTAAGCTTTTATTTTCTATGAAATATACACCCTCCATAACCTTTTCACATATCAATATACATACATTTCGTATATTTATGTGTTTTTTTTTTCGTCTTGCTTTCAATTTCCTATGCATGCTTCTTATGCTCAAGAAAGCAAAAAAAAAAAAAACAACAATTTTTTTCCATGCAGAGACCAGAAAAATAAGGAAAAAAAGAAAAATTAAATCTTGAAATTCATTTATCAAATAATGCTGAGAATATTGTATGCTTGTTGAAATCCCTTACAACGTTTTATATTTATAATATAGCGTACAAACACCTTCACCCTTATTGTTTGTATAATAAAAGGATTTGTATTTTTGGCAATAATGAAGGAAAAATAAAAACGCACAACGCTACATCACCATTACTGCCACTACACTTCGATAGGAAACACTCGCAGCATTAACAATAATACAACAAAACGAGTAATACGTGAATTGTAATCATAAAGCAGCTCAAGGTTATGATGACGTACAAAACAAGTCACAACATACAGTAGTTATCAGAAAATAATAAAATATATAACATTGGTAATAAGAAGTAGAAGAAGAAGAGTAGTAGGTGATGGTATATTGTTGCCTGCTGCCTTTATATCATAAATAATTTCCCTATCATTAATCTTAGCTATATAGATGAAATTAAGTACGCTTATCAATAATCACATACACACATTTTACATTTTAACATTTACTTTCTGCTTTTTTTTATTTATTTGATAAATATCCATTCATTATTATTATTATTATTATATGTGTTGTGCTCGGTGTATGTTTATTATTATCTTAATTTAACATTTCGTGCATTTTATTTTGTTTAGCGTTATATCTATTTATAATGTCAATCACAAGCTTTACATTCATTTTTAACATTTTGCTACTCGTTCTCTAAATACAAAACGTATTAATAAAAAAATAACACAAATTTAAGGTCGAATATAGCTGATGAATAATTATTGAACATTAAAATTGCAAAAAGCAAAAAAAGCACGAGGGAATGGTTAATTAAAAACACTTGAGCAAACCTGACTGGCCAGAAATTCTATGCGAAAATTTAGTCATCATTGGCAGCATCATTAAACTTTTTTTTTTTTGCTATTTTACAAGTTTTCTTCTCGCTTTTTTATTTTAATTTTATTTTAATAAATAATCAATCATTAAATGAGGAATTTCATTAAATTGAGACTTTTATCTACCCTCTTTTATTTAAATAAATCATTGAAGCGCTCCTAACACCCGGTATTATTTTTTTTTTATTTATTTATTTGCTTTCACTTTCAATTTATTAGCGAAAGAAGAAAAAAAATATTTTACAGAAATAAATAAAATAAAAATAAAAATAAAAAGTAAAGAGGGAAAATTAATTGATTGACTTAAAAATCACCTGTATTTGTGATTGTAAAGGTATTCACAGGCTTTTTTTTATTATTACTACTTTTGTTTAGTAAATCCCTTCGCTTGATTAATAAATATTGTAAAATATTGAGAGGATTTCAATAAAGCGCTTTTTGTTTTATGTACTTCATGGAAATGAATTTTCTTCAGTGAAAAATGGTTAAGTAGAAATGTAAAGCTCATTATTTTATCGTTAGTAATTATAAAAATGGGTTTTTATTGTATGTCCTTGAGCAAAGTAAATAAGCCCGCCGTTTGTGAGTGTTCTTTAATAATTTTAAAAAGTCGTATTTTAAGCTTTTATAAATAGAATAAAATAATTCTTCTAAATACTTAAAGTGATATTTAAGCCTGTCTAGAGAATTCAGAAAATCATAAATACGTTTATTTATTTTGTAAAATTTCAGTTGGGAAATTTACAGAGAAACCTCTGCAAAAATGATGCAAAAGATACGTTACTTACTTATTTGTAATGCAAAATGTTTTCCAATAATGAAAACATAATATATAAGCACTTAAGTGACAACATAGCCACCACATGACAAAAGAATTTAATTAGAAAATTCAATAAAGACAAAGAAATTTCTAATTAATTAAAATCTGTTGTACTCGCGTAGCATTTCTTCTTTAAACAAAGTGGTAATTTCTTTGAATCAAACAAATCAATGTTTAATGTCACTTGCAGATGTAAAATACGAAACGATTTATGTTTTAATTATGGAAATTATTGAATTTTATAAGCAGATAAAATAGGAAAAACTTTTCTGCCTTTTTTTCCTTTTAAGCCGATTTATTTTTTATTCCACCGAGCAACAAATTTTGATTATTTAATAAAAGACATAGAAAAAAAAACCATTGACCGCAAAAATCAACCAAATAATCAAAATCATTCTATGTGTTTCACCCGCCAATAACGACGATAGCAAAGAAAAAATAAAGGAAAAGAAATTCTTTTACATAAATTTGCATTACTCGGTTAGACACACAACTTGTTGTAAAAATTTAGCTAAATTTGCGATTGTTTTGTGCGTAGTTTTATGCGTAAAAAGAAAATATTTCAAAAACAGTAGGGAAAAATGTTAAACGATGCAAATAAAAAAAACAGCGAAAATAAATTCTATAAAACCAGACGACTGGACAATTTATCTTGACGAAAGGGAAAAAAAAAATATGAATTTTTTTTGCCAATATTTTAACCATGCTGACATGGGAAACACAATTGAGAAGAAGCAAAAAAAAAATACGACTAAGCCGTAAGACATAACACAGATAAGAAATTCCTTTAGGATTATGAGTTTTTTCTTTTTATTGTTGATGATTACGAAATACAACCGAAATCATAATAAATCAAAATAATAAAATTAAAATGACAGCAGAGCAAATCGAAATGTATTAAAAAGGATAAAAATACGCGAATGCTTAATACCGCGTTGATTATTTTGTTTGGATTATTTTTTCACTTTTATTTTTGGATCATTTAATTAAAAATGATTTTTTTTCCATGGAAATATAATTCCACTATAAGTCGATTAATAATTTTATCTATTTTAAATATAAAAAAAAACTGTGATTGACAATAGAGATGTTGCGGTATTATGGTTGTACCGTGAGGTCATTTGAAGAATGCAAGGAAAATTATTTTTAAAAGTCTATACGTCGTCTTAAGAACAAAATTTTTAGAAATTTATCTTAAATAATCCTGCTTTGATAGAGGACAACCATTATGTTTCTCATTGATTAAGGATGCCGTAAATAGAAATGAAACACTTTGACAAGGGTGATGCCAACGAAAACACACTTATTGAGAAGCGCAGAAATAATAAATTATTTTCACGGTTATTTACTAGTCTGCGTGGAAATATGATGAATAATTATTTAAATCCTCGTTACATAGTCCAAAGAGAACAATTTTGTGAATAAACATAATTCTTTATTGTCGGCGGAAAAAAGGTGAACAAAATGAATAGAAATATTTCATTCAGGGAATTTCATAACATTATTTCTGTATTTCTGATTAGTTTTTCTTCTTTATTTTATTAATAATTATTATTAGTCTAAATAACACTCAAGAAAATCATTACTTGTCTAAGAAAGATTTATTTGATCGATTTTTCGATATATTTTTTTTAAATCGTTTCCACTTGAAATAGTTAAAAATCATAAACAGCAAGTAAAGTATTATTTATTTTGGATACTTTTTAAGTACAAGAAAATAATAAAATAGAAAATTAAAAAAGCAAAATAAAGGTAGCGAACCACAAGACTAACAACAGACAACGCGAAAAATATGTAGAAATTTATTTTAAAATTTATATTCGGCCGTATAATTTTGTTTCTATAAAAATACAATAAGAAAAATCTAATAAAGTTTAAAAGAAAAGGTATTTAATAAAAAACGCAACATACAATTCTTTTTTATTGTTTTTTGTTTTAGGTAATCTTTGGGGTTATTTTTTATTACTTTTTAGAAATTAAATAAAATATTTCTACTCATTTTTCGCTACGAATGCTTAATGTTTATTATCATTAATGAGGAGCTAAATAGTTCTTCAACTACAGCAGCAACAAGACAATTAAACTACATTTTTCCTCTACTACAATAAGCTTTAAAGCATTTAAAAAAGTCCAGTCAGACACAACAACACAATTCGCCACACATAAAAGGTGTACACATGCCGTATATTTATGAGTCTACCTTGAATTAAGGCCAATAAGGTAATAAATTTAACAAGACAAAAAAAAATACCTTTTGTATAAAAAAATTTAAATTAAGAAATTTTATCGCATTTTACAGCAATTTCATTCATCCAGCATTATTAATGCATAAAATATGATTTATAATAAAGCAAAGCAAAAACAGTATATATATTTATATATAGCATCAAGTTAATTAGAAAAATAAAGCAATAAACTGTGAGAAGAATAAAGATTGGTGTAACGATGACAGAAAAGGAGGCGCGTTTCAGTGCTTTCCACTTTTAATCCTTTTCTTCAAAATAATAAATATTTAAATGCAAAAAATCTTTATGATTAGAGAAAGATCAATGTTTAAGATAAATAATAGAATCAAAGAAAACTGAATAAATTTTACCCTAAATATTGTAATGAAATACGAGAATAATGAAAAATCATCAATGCGTTGTGTATTGATGACTAAATAAATTTAAAACATTTTTTTTGCTTTGATTACTTTGCTTTTCCATTTGCTCTAATTTACAGTTGTAAAAAGTGAACGTACCACCATCAAAACATAAGGAAAAGAAAAACTTTTCATCACTTTCGCTCATCCTTTTAAAAAAAAGTTCCTCTTCTGTTTTCTTTATGTAAAAAATTCATTTCCATACTGATCGAAGTGATTCTATATTTTTTTCATTTGATTTTTGTTCTCAATTTGCCCGATTCAAGGCGTTTTTATTTATTTAATTTTTTTTTCTTTCACTTCCTATGATTTTATTTATTCTTAACTTAAGCAAAATGATGTTATAAAGCAAGATAACACTTTCATTTTCAATTTATGTATGAATGATTGTAATCAAAGTTACGACAACGTCGACAACAACCAATACCAAACCGATGACGATAAAAATACAAAAATAAAATAGAAGAAATTCCACCTTAACCGAAGACTTTTTTCTTTTCTAAAGAAAATTCCTCAAACTAAAAATTTGATCAGAGTTTATCACCTTAGGCTTTATTTAAAACATGTCTGTCAGGTGGTTTTGAATTCTTTTTTTTCTGCTGAATTTTCTCCAACTACGAGTTCTTTTGCAAATTTTTTACATTGCAAAAAATAAAAGAAACTTTTCTTTCTACCCTTCTTTATTTTACTCTTTTATTTCTTTTAGTTAAGTTAAGGGTTGATTCTCTACAGTAAGCTTTTACATATTTACGTTTAGATAACAGAAGAAAAATACGAAGAAAATAAAATTTATTCAACGTGTGATGAAAAATACATTGGGGAATTTTTTACACTCAATTCGTCTAAACCTACCTCAATCACGTATCTTATTAGAAGCTTTTGGGAATTTAAATAAAAATAATTTAGAATTTTCCAAAAAAAAAAGATATGTAACACAGAAAATGACAGTAGAAAAAGGCTTTAATAATTATTTAAAGCTTCTCCTTAGAACTTCAAAGTTATGGTTACACAGCCACACGCAACAAGAGACCAATTTCTACTAAAGTGAATCGCAGTATTTTTATGGCAAAAATATATTTTTTTTCCTTCAATACACTCACATGAATATCCTTTTTTTTGTATTTTAGAAAACTTTTACCGGAAACGAGTTGAATATAGAGGAAAAAAAACAATTTCCAGCACTCAGAATATTTTTTTTTTTCATTTTTGTTCTGCATTTGCATGAATCGATTTAACAAAAGTTCTCTTTTCTATGTTAAAAAATATATTAATAATAACTCGATACCAGCAATAAAACATAAAACGCATTTATTATTTTTATTATTATGATTATTATTAGCAGGAAAAAAAATTCTTTTGTCGTTATTTAACATGCAAAAATAGTTGATAATAGAGCTCTTAGTATAGAGAAAAAAATAATTTAAAATTCAATTCAAATTAGAAAGTAATAACTTCCGGGTAAAAAAAAGTCCTAAAAAGCTTTTAACAATTTTTTTTCAATACAAAACCAAAAAGAATTAATAATTATTTATTATACTAAAGGATTGTCTGGAAATTTTTTGTTTTTTCTCAAAAAAGATTTTCATGAATTGTATAACGAAAAGGACTCTGATTTCAAGTGCAAATTTTCAGTTAAAATTATCACCACAGACAAAGTGTTAAAATCAGACGCAACTCTAGAGATTCCTATTTATAAAAAAAAAATAATAATAGCAAACCGTAAATTAGCAGCAAATAACATGACTAGTTTTTTTTTTTAATATTTATATAGATAGAAATCGCAATATATCTTAAATTATCTTATTAAATAAAATATTCTCTCAATAATACGTGATTTTGCAACAAAATGCATACCAAACAAAACTAAATTTCTACATAAACTACGTAAAAGATCGTTTTATATCTTGCAAGTTTTGTAAATTCAAATAGTAAAAAAAAATGAATTTCAAAGCAAATAAAATAGCATGAGTTATTGCAATTTACAATTTACAAAAAAAAGACCACATTTCTCTTCACCAGCAGTTATTAAATGGTATTAAATAGTGTTGAAGAAGGTTTTCAAATAAATAAAAAAAAACTAAACCGTCTTAAACGACATGTTTCTGAAGCAGCAATAAAATATATTCTTTCTAAACACAAAAAAAAATCAACTTTTCTCTTCTTTTATATAAAATCGCCACATAAAAATGTGAAAATAATGTAAATTTTTCCCTTTTTTATTATTATTATTATTATTGTTGGAATGAAACAGTCGAATCGAAATTGTAATAAAATAAAAATAAAGAATAAAAACGATTTTACCGTTTATGGTTTCTCAATACATAATATAGAAATACTTTTTCCAGGTGCAATAATACCTGATATTTTTTCGTTTTCGTTTTTTCTTTTCTTTTTTACCTTCATTTCAAATAATAAATTCCTTTTAATAAAATGATATGCAGAATTTTCATAAACCTAACACCGTTGTCAACTGCTTCTATATCAAAACAAATATTTCATCGGTGTTTTAATATAAAAAATAAAACGACAAAATCCTATGAATTTTTGATTCAAAATTATAAAAAAAAAAAATGAAGAAACGAAACAAGAAAATACAGATTTCTGCTATGATTTTTCTGATTTAAAAATAAATAAAAAAATATGTAATATTGTATGACTAAATTATTGTAAAATTATGGTAATTTACCATTTAAAGATCAATGAAATTCAGTATTTTCCATAAGTGAATCGCTTTTCCAATATGATTATTGTGTTTCATTTCGTAGTGAAAAATTTGCTTCAGACACCTGCCTGCATTATTGGTTTTAATAAATAAAAAATATAAAATTTATCCTATTTCGTATATAAGAAGACAATAAACATTAAACCATTAGACTATCAAATTGCATAAAAGTTGAATGACAAGTGGTTGAAATGGTTGTGACAATCGTGTCTCAGGTATTTTTTATAAAAAAATTGTATAATAAACTTTCCAAAAGAAAAAACGAGAATGTTCCGATTTTTGAGAGTCATTTTACTCGATGTTTTGAGGTACAATCTTTGAGAAATCTCTTTGTCCTGAATCATTCGTTTGAACAATCTGAGCTATCTCTGACAAAACTTAAATATGCTTGAGAATTTTTTATACAACTTTAGATTTTAATAATGCTTTCTTGTAGGTTTATTAAAAATAGAAATTACTTCTGTGAAAAAGGTGTCTTTACAGTGGATAACATTTCAGTAAACCTACGCACTATTATTAGTACACTTGATCTGCATAGCATCTAACATTTTTTTACAAGTTTATTTACAGTTTTTATTAAAAAATAAAAGAACTAATTAAATAAAAAGATTTTCCATTTATGCAATTCAATACTCAAAGTGTTCCAAGTAATTACACATATGTAATTAAAGTGTTTAGCATAAAAACTGTTAAAACTCATTTTGCATATTTGCTAAAGCAGCCTCTTATCACCCTTTTAAAGAAATAAAAAAAAATAATTGTAGGAAAGAAAAACACTTTATCAGACGAATCAAAAAAATCTACTTAAACTTCGTAAGCAATCGACATAACTCAACACTTTCATTTCCACCAGAATAAACAATTACAAAACTATTTAAATTTATTTTTTGTAACACCTTACCATCTACACACATGTTGATCAAACATTTTTTTGCGCTTTTAAATCACATTAAATCAACTGACACAACTTTAAAATTCATTTAATAATAAAATGAAAACTGTATTCATCTGTAAACTAATTGTAATTTAAAATTTGTCATTTTACGGTTCAACGATTTACTTCGCATTTTTTTTTTTACCACAAAATAAAAAAGAAAAAAAAATTGAAAATGTCTTCGATTACCAATATAAAGGAGAAGGAAAAGTAAATTTTTCGTTTTTTCGTTTTGACCAGAAAAATAAAGCATAAAAACATAGGCAATGATTGTTTTCTATAAGATAACACCAACACAGTTGATGAAGATGAAAAACCCAATCTACCGCAAAAACAAAAGTTAATAGAAGTTTAAATAGCGTTTTGTTATGTTGTTGCTTCGCTTCTCTTAATAAAATGTTCGGTTTATTTATTTGTTTTTTGTTTAAATCTACAATGCTGGATAAAGATAGATAAAACAACAAATATGTTTATGTTTAAAATTGCTTTTATCGAAATTGTAATAGAGAGCAGCAACAAAAGCAGCAACAATTTGAAGGACAAACGAATAATGATAATAGAAATAAAAACCGAAAAAACACATTTCGAAGTCCTTGAAGGTCGTTATAGTTCTTTTGGGAGGCAACAAAACCACAAAAAAAGGAAGAAAAATAAATAAAACAAGTGAAAGCAAGATCAGCTTCTAAGGAAATAATCAACGTTTACGATTATTTGTTTAAAGAAAAGAAATCTAACCACAAGATAAAAGAGATATTACAAAACAACGAAAATTAACGCAATGCTAAATTCAATACAATAAACTTAGCAAATGGATTAAGTTCAGTAAACTTTATTATAGGGTGTAAATGCCACCATTATAAGTCAAAGCTTCTTTAATATTTCTTTCTATTATTTTTTTTTTGCTCTCATTGAATTAAAGAAAACATTCTTGATTTTTAATTTCTGCTGTAAGCTGATTGATTATTATCGTAATTATTATGTAAAGTTAACGAGCGTGATAAAGGATTATTTACAGCACTTACTGTTCTAACTCGAATAACTCTTGTAATTATTATTTTATTTTTATTACATTTAGTTTATGAGTTATAAGTAGTTTTCAATTAAAAAGTAATATAAATTAATTAAAATAAAACCAAAAAAAGCTACACAAGTACTTACGAATGCCATTCAAATATAATAAAAAGCATTTAATCAGAGCTTAAGCATTAAACACATCACATATTATAATTAATTGATGTTAATTGCAATCACAATTTTAAATATTATTAATAATAATAATAATAAAGCTTTAAAATGTTTTATTTTGTATCTATTAAATTTCGCCTAAATTTAGACTTTTTAGTACTTCTATACGAACTTAAATGATAATAATAATTAATAAATAATATAAATAAAAATGATTAATTCATCTGCAAAATGAATGTAATAAGTAACAACGATTTAAAAAGCAGAAAAGTCCATTCTTAATAATTCAACCAAAGTGAAATGAATTATTACAGATCATTAGTTCGTTTTTAGGTCGTTTTTATTATTAGATTTCTTTTCTTTATGGCAAAAATAAATAAAAAATTATTTATTTCATAAGCTTTCCTTTCCGTTTATTACTTGTGCTGTTTTTATTTATTATTATACATTATGCGACTAACAACAAGTTAACAAAATACTTATTACGTAATTTATTTATATTTTTTTATATTTATAATTCGTTTTATAATAACGTATAATAGATCATTAATCATAATCACTTTAAGCAATGCAATTGTAATGAGAATAAAAATTCTTTTTAATAAAAAATTCATACAGATGGTTTATTATTTTTTTTTATTTAAATAATATAATAAAATGAGAAATTTCCTGAGAGTAACATTTATAGCAAAGTTTTACCAACAAATATTTCTATTTTTATTATTAATAATAAGAAAGCTTCTTGCTGAGTTTTAAGTTAGCAGCAAAAATATAGCAACAACAATACGATTTCTTTCGCAACTTTTTTATGTGCAAAATAGTTATTTTCCATCTTATAGAAACTATTTTATTTTTTTTATATAATTTCATAGAAGGAAATAATAAATGAATTCATAAAAATGAATCCGTCCGTTCATCAGTCACTTTTAAAAATGTGATTGCAAACAGCATGAGACAGTGTCGGAACCGCGAATCATAATGTCTTACTTTTGTTAATAAACTTATTCAAGTTTAAGAGACAATAGTAGATCTGAAATTTATTTTTTTTTATCAAGAAAATTCAAAAGTTTGATTCACTCAACTGCAGAAAGTATATAATTCTCTAAATCTCTTGCCAAAATTATCTATCCGGCACTGTTTTTTATAACTATATCTTGAAAGTTCTTTAATTTTCTATCTACTACTAACCGCACAAATTTAATAACTTGAAGAACTTAGAGCCTAGATTTATTATTATTAAAAAAAAGAAAATAATAATAAAGAGAAAAAAAATAAAATAAACTTCTGTCTAGCAATGACACATCTGTGATAGGATTTCTATAAACGCAACGCAAAAAATAATAACATTTCAGCCACGTTATTGCTTTATTAAAGGGACCATAGTGACAAATAAAGTATCAAGAAAAAAAATACCTTTTTTGTGTATTCTTTTACGTTCAGTTCCGTTTCATTCCATCAACATAGAACAATCATAATAATAATAATAATAATCATAAGCGAAGGAAGTTGAATAGATGAATATGAAAAATGATAAAAGATGAGGCAACCAACAAAACATCCAACAACGTCAAAAATCAAATAAAAACAAATCTTCGTATATATATATGATGTCGGAAACGCCTTTGGATGCTACTTTTGATATGTGTTTATGTTTGTCCTTATATTTTTGTTGTTCTTTTCTTTTGTTTTGGTTTTTTAATCAAATTTCCTTCATTTTACTACTGTAAAAGCAACAGTATCAGGGTAACACACAAAAAATTATATTACAAAAGAAAAGAATAACAGCAACAACCACCGCATAACATTAGAATTTTTAGACGAAAAATGAACAACAAAAAAAAAAAGGAAAGAAATTTCAATCCATAACATTTGTTAGCTGTCGTATGTTTAACGTACATTCAGGCGATATTACTTCCGAAAAAGCTTAATTTAAAAAAGAAATAAAAACGCACAAGAATAGCTTGCAGCTAATATACCGATGAGATAATGCAAATTGAGCCTATGACAGAATAAAAAATTATGTAACGACTATTTATACTGCTTGATTTTGATATGGAAGCAAAAAATAAAAAATAAAATACATTTTTAAATTTAAATAAAATAAAAACTGAAAGTAAAAAAAAATTTTTTGAAGATAAAGCAAGAAAGAAAAATAATGTATCCCCACATTTTGTTTGAATATTTTCCTCTACCTGTTCACGTAACAAAAGTAGCGGCAGTAACTGAATTAATTATGATAACTAAGTTATAAGAAAGTTAGGAGACGGCACAGAAAAATGCCTGCTTTTCTCGTTAGGACAACACGTGAAAAGTTTTCTTTTTAAATAATTTTTAAAATAAATTTTTATGTTAATTTTGATTTGACAGTATCTAGGCTATCTATTCATCTGAATTTTTCTTCTGTTGCTTCTGCTGTTTTGTCTTAAAGTTTATTAAAGTTAAAAAGCTTTCAAAGGTAATTAAATTTAAAAATTTATAGTAACTACGAAAAAACATTCTATTATAATCACTTAAACAATAAATGCATCTTAGTCCAGGTAAAATAAAAATTATTCTGCTGTCAAAGTACTATTAATGCTTAATACAATTTTAAGCAATCAAATCAAGACTCTTAATTACTATTTCGTTTAATCAAACCCGCAATAAACACAGCAGAATATTCGCGTTAACTAATTTTTTATTGAAATTAAAAACGCGAAAAGAAAAGCACTTGGAAAGTGTTAAAATAATCACAAAAAAAGAGAAAATTCAAAATTTAACTAAAAGCTTAAAACCGATGAAATAAAAATTAAATTTTTATTACTTTATTACATAATTTTAATTAAGAAATTTTATGCCAGATTTAAATACAAACTGTAGGTAGGCCCTTAAGCAATATAATAAAATGTTCAACGAACGTTTTGCAGCCTTTTTTTTAGATTAATTTCGTATATCAACATAAACTAAAAACATAATAAAGATTCGGTTATTTTCTACCTTTTAGACTTAAATAAAGTTTAAAAAAAAAACCTGTAACTTCTGTATCTTTTTCCTACTTTTTTTATATTATAAGGTTTTTTTTTATAGAAAAAAGGACTAAACATCGTCTACTTTTCTATTTTCTTCACTGAAATTTATTTTCAACTTTGTATAAATATAAATAACGATAATCTTTATGTAAATAAACAAATATTTTATTACATAAATAACCTACAATTTTATTACTTTCATTACTAAATGAGTAGACAACATAAAGTGTAAAAAAAAAAATGAATAAATAAATAAATTTTAAACTTTCTTCTCGGTTTTTCTATAATTAAATAAAATTAAAATTTTTCACCTTTTTCATTGCTTATTTATTTATTTATTTTTATTATGATTGTACAAGAGAATGCCAAGTAAATAAATAATCAAAACAAGTATAAAAAGTTATATTTATTTTTAGTTGTTATTTTGTAAAGATGAGTGATGAATTTTATTTACTCAAATGACAAGAACAATTTATGACAAAATAATGCTAACAAAATAGATGATATTTGTGTATCAAAGAAGAGAAATAAAATAATAATAATAATAATAATATTAAATCATATAACGAAATGCCTTTTATGAAAATGGAAAATAAAGAAGACAAAACAACAGTATTCAATGGAACAAAGCACTAGAATATGAACAACAGCAGTAACAAATATAGCAATAGCAGATGAAAATAATAATATAAATAATAAAAAAAAAAAAATATCAAGTTACAAGGCATTAACATCAGTAAAAACAAACAGCAATCACCCCAAAAATGCTGCTGTTTTAACTCGAAATATAAATAAATGAAGAAAGAAAAACGAAATTTTATTTTTATATTAAAATCAAGCTCTGATATTTGACATGAAAATTTCTTTCTTATTCGTTACAAGCAATGTTTGTGGACACAACAAAGTTATAAAGAAAAAAAGAAAGAGACTTAAACTGGTGAAAACAAATGAAATTTTCGATTTTTCTACTTTAAGAATGAAATATGATTAGATATAGACAAAATAATATTATGCCCACTTACTTACTACGTGATATTATATTACAAATTCGTTTATTGAAAATATGGTTATCTCTAAAAATTATAATTTACACTAATAGAGCGTATTTTATCATCGGAAAAGAAGAAAATTTAATTAAATAATGCTTTATTTAGCATAATAAGTAGTAGATAAGTAGTAGTAGATGGTTTTTGTATTATTTAGGCGTTTTTTTAAAATAAATATAAAAAATACCTACAAATGTCGTTTGTGACGAAATGCAAAAGCTATTTAAATAATTAAAAACCAACAAAAAAAGAAATTTGAAGCTTTGAACAAATAACTACAAAACTTGATTACGTATAAATATGTTAAAAGCACCTTATCATAGTTACTACCATAAACAAGCGATCAAAATTTGGCCATTCTTAACATTTCTTTCAATCTTTTATTTGACAAAACGAAAATAAAAATAAAAAGGTAAAAAACCCATTGATAAAAATTATTAAATGAAAAGAATGAAAAGAATTTTTAAAACACGTCTAACCTTTTAACAAGTAAAATACACATTTTAAAATCTATTTTTTGTTAAACAAAAATACAGAAAACGACTTTCATCTACCTTTAATGGTAAAAGACTTAAAATAATTAAATTACCTTTGAATAGAAACTAAAAAAAAAAATTGATCACACAGTAATAATAGAAAGCTTATCAAGCAATTTCTGCTATCATTAGAATATTGTTTTCGATTCTTTATAACAGTTGATTTGTAAAGCTAATTATATTTAGAGAAAAATTAATTTGATTATAAAAAATGTACAAAACAGCTTTTAAACGATTTGGCTTTATTTGTTGGTAACAAGTATGTGATCAACCATTGACTAGTTGATTGTACAATTTTATTGTCTATATTATTTAACCATTCGTGCTTGATTGTTAAAATACAACCGATACAAATGTTAATTAATAAAATGTATAGAAAATTAATAAACGTTAAATTCACGTTAATTAATTCCAAATAAAAATTAATAAAAAAACACCTTGTTTTAGGTAAAATAAAATTTTCTATTGACAAAACATACTAATGATAAAATATTTGACATTTTTGTAAACAACACAATAGAAAACAAAAAAAATTAACTAAAGTAAATTAAAGTAAAGTAAATAATAGAAAAGCACAAGTAATAAGATAATGTTAAGCAAAAACCAAAAACACAAAAAATATAATAATTAAATAAGAACAGAAAAAAAAAATAATAATAATAAGAAAAAGGTTTTCATTTATGGATTTTACTACATAATCTAATAACCGCCTAAAATGAAATGAAAATGCAAAGGAAAATAAATGAAAGCAAAGTAGAGGAAGAAAAAAACACAAACATCATCAAATTTCATACGTGTACTGCCTCGTTAATTTTATTGTATAAATGTCTATATATTACCAGGAAAAAAAAAAAATAATAATAAAATAAAAATAAATAAAAACACCAAAATCATCGCCCAATAATACTAAAAAAAAAATAATAATAATAACCAACCACCCACTCATCCTAAATTATATAATATTAATAATAACAGCAAACAGCAAACCGGCAAAAAATAATAACCAACTTGCAAAGGCAAAAGAGCAAAAAAATAAACAAAAAATGTGAGAGAAAAAAGCTCAATTGCAAAAAAAGCTTCATTCGTTTATTTATTTTATTTGTATTTAATTCTTTTTTTTTTTGGCATTTCGTTTCGTATCACAACGTTTTTGTAATAATAACTTTGGTTATTTTATTATTTTTACTTTGATTATTGTTATTTTTTTCTAATAAAATGAACATTTTTATTACATTTTAACATAAATGCGAATGAAAATCGGAAAAAAAAATACTTTAACAAAGTAGAAATGCTTAAAAAATGAAATGAGAAAAAAATAAATTATTTTAACTTTATTATTTAATTAATTAATTTATGTGCTTTTTTGTTTCTTTTATTTGTGCCTCGCATTCAGGGTTAGAAATTGAGTTAAATGTAGAAAAGAATCCAAGAGCGTACTATGCTACTTCCAATAAAAAAAGGTAAGCCTAAAGGAAAGATGCATAAATTCCACAGGGAACTTTATAATAAAAATAAAGTTTAGAAAGAGACTCCTTACAAATAAGGTAATAATTTTTAGACAAAAATACCTTGTAAATTCCTTCAAGTTAATTATTGAACTATTCTAAGGCCGATAGTATTAACAATCTTCTTGAAAATTTAAAATATTTAAACGATCTACATACCTAAAGTAAATTTTTCTTCGAAACTTTCCATAACAACAAACCGATTGCCTTTTATTATTTTACCTTTTTGATTATTGCATTACTTGGGTCTATTTTAATACAATTTGAGTAAAACTATGATAATCCACGGGTATATTATTCGGACGATTTATTTGGATCAAGTGATTATCCCTTTCGTAAAACAAGTAAAAATGATATTGTAACGCCACTTCTTACTATGTTATTATTTCCCTTAATATCATCATTACTCAAGCAAAATAAAATCTGTTCAATTACAGAAAAATCTGCGAGGTCTATGTACTTAACACTAATGGGTGTTTATAATAACCTTTTAACGTTTAAATTTTTTCATTTCAATATCAATTCCTACATAAATAATACATTATTTAATAGACATAATTTATTACGAAAAAAAAATTAAAAGCTAATAATTTCAGTATCATGTTTTAATAATAATTATTATCATAAAAAAAAGATTATAATTGCATTTATTAAATTCAAATATTAATGGTAATATATAGAAATATATATTTAAGTGTTTAGCATTTAATATTCTCTCGAAATTGTTTTTTCCTATAAATTTTTTTATTAAATAATATTTTATTTATATGAAATATAAACTTCGCCTAAATGTTGCTAATAAAACGTGTACACTAAAGTGTTATTTATAATGAAAGAAAAATCGTATCCAAAAGTAGTTATTAATAATTTTATTAAATTTTAATGATTAATTCACAGAAAATAAATAAATTATTTATAAAAAAAAAAAAAAACTCTTTTTCTTTGATAAAACAAGAAAATTAAAATAAAACAAGAGTAAAATTCAATTTAAAACTGTCGAAATCAATATCAAGCATAAAAATACATATGAATTGAATTAAATAAAAGAAAATGTATGTTCAAATATTTAATTGAATTTCAAAAATATATCTGACAATAAGGAAAATTTAATTATAATAAAAAAAAGAAAACCCAAAACCAGTGTAGCTGAAAAAATGATTTTGTTATTTTTATTTATTTTTGATTAAATAGAAAGCATAAGTAAAAGTAAATTAAACTAAACATTTATAATCATGAAATATCTGTAAAAATATTAACAATAAAATTGAATTAGAAATGAAATTTATTTTATTTATTTAAAATTATTTCCTTTCTTTTTTTCTTTACTAATAAAGGGAGTAATAAAAATAGCGAAAATACGATAAAGACTAACGAAAAAAAAATTCGTTATGAATAAACCACAAGGGTATTAAAAAAAAAATGAAAGTAGAATAGAAATCATATTAGCGTATTATAATGAAATTAAATTTATATTTTCTTAAAAAAAAAATAAGCAAACCCGAAAATAAATGAAGAAAAATGATTATGTTAAGTTTAATACATACTGCCTTAAGAATATAATATAATTAAATAAGTAATTTGATAAAAATTTATTAAAGAATATTATTTCGGTGTATTTAGAAAAAAGAAGACAAAATCTGCAATTCAATGAAATATTTTATTTAAATAAGAAAATATTATTTTATTATTTAAAGATTTAGGTATCGTACGACATTTATGCATAAGAAATAATATAATTTTTGAAGATTCTGAAGACGAAAAACCATTTACAAAACAATACAGAAATCACTGTACTAAAACTAATGTGTTATATTTATTACTATTAACCAGTTTGTCGTGAAATATTTACCGTAGAAATAATAAAAATAAAATTAAAAAATAATCCTGACTCTGTAGACATTACAAATTATAAGAATTTTAATGGTAATTAATTAAATTTCTTTTTAAAAATAAATTACAAGATCTCTTGTCAATTTAATAATCAATAAAAAAATAAATGTAATATCGTGTAATTACGATTAACCACATTTTGGCGTAGTTTATTTTTATGTTCAACAACAAAAAAGCACAATTTTTTGCTAGGAAAAACTTTCATTTCATTTATTTTTCTAGCAAAAGAATTTTAATGAAAAATTGAATTATCAGAGGATTTTATAATGGATGGATTTATAAGTAAAAACTTAATTAAAAAATTTTTATACAAAAATAATATCGTTTGCTTGGGAAATTCAATATATGTCACACTACTGTTCAAACAAAATAAAACTAATATTAGTATCTAGACATGTAATGCACGTTGATGAAAATAAATATTTAATTAAAATAAAATAAAAAACAGCATATAATTCTGCTAAGAATTTTCCAATTAAAAAAATATAATTAAATAAACAATAATAGAGAAAGAGTGCAAAAAAAAAATACAATCAATTTATTGCTGAAATTTAATTTATTATTTTAATGGAATTTATTGAAAATATTTTCTTTTCTATGGATTTTTCTGTTGGTAAATTAATTGAAACAAAAAGAAACTATTTTTTTTTTTTTTGTATAAAATGAAACCACACAGTTAATTAAGCTAACTGATTTATATAAAGTAATTTAAATACTAGACGAAGCACAATCTATGCATATTATAACATCTACGAAGGTTACCCACAATGGGAAATTATTTTTAATAATAAAATTATAAAATAAAAGCCGATAGAAGGCAGTTTATTAAATAATGATGATAAACCCGCACATAAAGCGTATAATTTAAAAAAAAAAAAACGAAAACATTCTGAAAAAGCACAACCCACAGTATAAATATTCTTTTTAATTAATTTATTTGTTAATAAAATTATTTTCATAAATAATAATAAGAGATGAGTACACACATTATGTATTCTTTATAAAATAATTAGAATATTTATAATAATAAAAAAAAATATTTCATGTTATTTTTAGCTATCATTATTATCATTGTGATGTCGCTAGGCAAAATCCTCAATAATTGACAAAAATTTGTCAACAAATTTATAATTTCATTTGTGAAGCGCAAACAAACAAATAGGCGGCACCAACAAACAACAAAAATATGAGAATTTCTTCTCTGATGTTTACGTTAGCAAAAAAAAAATCATTGAAAGCTTTCGCAAAGCATTAACAACAAGAAAAAAAGCTTGGCACAAATAATAAAGTTATTTTAAGAATCATTAACGAAAAAACAAAAAAAAATTCTTCGACGACAAGCAGAGTTTTTGGCAACTTTTTCTTTGCCATAATTTTATTTTTTTGTTTTTTAAAGCGAATAAAATCTTTTTACGGCTTTATTTCCATTTAGCAAGACTTTCAATAACAGTAATAATGTAATATTTAGTGGTGTAATCTGATTAAATTTGATTGAAAAGGATTTAAAAGATAGTTTGTACACTAGTACAAAAATAAAGTAATAACGACTCATCGATTAACGTTTAAAGTATCGATTTGGCACAATACAACTTATGTTTGACCCGTGGAATCATTACTTGAGGAAACCTTAAAAATAATTTCATTATAATGACAATAACTAAATGTACGTATAATAGTTAATAATCAGCTATAAAAGCAAAAACTCAAACATTAATTGAGTCACTATAAAACAGAAACTTTTTTTTATAGCATCCATAATATTTTATTTCACTAATTTGATCAAGAGAGCACCATTCTATTAATTATTATTTTATTTTATTTTTACAATAAAAATAAAAGAAAATATTTTTATAAACCAAGTAGCTAGCTTTTGTGCTTTCAGGCGTTTATTTTAAATTTTATTTTTTTATTTTTTGAAATATTTAAGCATCAGTAAACTTGGTAATGTTGTGCAAATACAAATAGAAAAAATAAATAATCGCTATCTTGTTCAACTTTGCTATCGTCCGTCATGTAGCATTTTTCTATACATTTACAAAAAAAAAACCGATCGCCAAACATCAAAGCAGATAGCAAACACTTAGTTCTTTGCTTTTTTTTAGAGTTCGTTTTTTAAACTTTTTTCATAATTTACACACCAACGCAACGTTCTCTGATGATTTAGTTCATTCAACCCTCGTAGCACTTGTAAAAGAAGGGAATAAAGGCAGCATCTAGAGACAACGTCGACAGTGTAGTTTAGAATATCTAAATGCAACGATTCAGTTCTCATGTAGTGAAATTGTTTTCTTTTACGTTTCCATGTCTTTAAGGCCACTATAGTAGCAACAAAATTGAAACCAAAAAATACTATTTTCAAAACATGTTCTTGCTACTGCTGATGATACTCCATCAAATAGTTTATCCTCCGTGGTGTATTTATTTTCTATTTGTTGTTTAGTTTTGAGCATCATTAAAAAAATATTGCTTTATTGTGAGAATTTTCTTCTAGATACAAAACTCGTCGTAGTCACCACCAAAAAGATTATAAAAAAACACCGATTTATCGCATTGTGAAAAGATTTATTTATACAAAAAATAAAAACAGCGTAATTTTCTCTGCTTTTATTTTGTGTTGATGATTTATTTTACTATACCACCAACACAAAAGCTGTACAAACAAAAATAATAACATCAGAAAAAGCGCATAAAAATTACAGAAGAAAAGAAAAAAATAATTTTATAAATAGAAACATAGAGCGACCAGAGTTGAAACATCTGATTCAGATGTTCCAGTTTCGACTCTGACAGATTTTACTTTATCTCATATTTTGTAAAAAATATTTTCGTTGTGGTTTCTGTTTTCTTCTTTTTTTACAATAAAAAAACATAGAAAATTCGATGCATAAAAATAATGAGCCAAATACATGCATGTAGAAACTAAAAAAAATTATTTTATAGCAAAAAGAATTTTAACGATGGAAATTTGACTTTAAAAATTTGAAACTTATGTCGAAAAAAAGCTGCTAAGCAAAGAAGCTTCTTTAAAGTTTATTTTTTATACTTAACTAACTTTAAACGATAAATCTTTAAAATTCTTGTAAATTTTTGTGCTTTTTATTAATGTTTTACTCTGCTGTCGTCATTTTTTATGTTTTTTATGTGTTATGTATTTCCTCATTTGTAGGCAGAAAGAAAGTTTTTCCGGAGTGTTTTCTTTAAAAAAATTATTTTTCTATGTAATAATAAAATATTTTTTTATTATAAAAATTTATAAAATATTTGTCATTGCTCCAAAAAGCATAGAAATAAGGAAATAAAAATTAAAATATTTTTAAATAATTTATTCAAAAATAGCGAAAAGAAAATTCTAAAAATTTACCCAAATCATAGAAATATATTTCACTTTTTTTAATTTTCTAAATAAAAGAATCTAAAGTTATCTAAGTTAAAAAAAAATTAAAGATATCTTAAAGAAAAATTTATTTCATGAAAATAATAGCAGAAAACAAATTCGTATTTTTTGTTTCCTTTAAGAAAATTTTTCCTTTTTTAAGAAAAGGCAGAAACGAGCTTTCCAAAATCATTAATAAATTAACGAAACAGAAAAATGATAGCAGAAATAAAGCACAAAAATAGAATAACATTTTGATAATAATAAAAAGAAATGAAAACCGATTCACTTCACCTGTGGTGCGTAAACTTTGCTAATTTAATTCGATTATAATTTTGAATCAAAAACATTTTTTAAAAATACAAAAACATTTTAATCGAAATTTTGCAGTTTTTTACATTGAAAAAATAGGAAAAAATTTCCATGTTACTTTTCTCTTTATCACTTTAGTGAAAAATAATCTCTACACACCTGGGTTATTTACGTACGAGGCAAGTAAACAAAGAACAAAAAAAAATTCAACAAACCGGAACGAAAAATTAAAATAAAAAACACACATATCCAGGGATTGGAAAAATCTTTTTTTCTTTCGTTTTCCATAGAAAATAATGAAAAAATATTCAAAAAATAAATAAAAACAAGTAACAGTAGCAGCAGCATCAGCAGCCAACAACCACAAATGATTTTTAGCTTGTGAAAACGATATTTTACTAAATTTGGTCACGTTTTTTCGTTGGCCTTGTTGTAAGCATTATTATTTTTTGTTTTTCAACTGTCTCGATGTTGGTGGTAACGTAATATTGTCTTTTTTTTTTGTTTATTTTTCTTCGTAAAGCTTTTTGCCATTGAATGCAAAATTTAAAACCTATTTCAAGTTGTTTTCTATTTATTTATTTTTGAAATACCAAAAGCCAAGCTAAAAAGTCATTTTTAACCCATTTTCACTATCACCTGAAGGTATAGAAATACAAAAGGAAAAAAAATATATCTAGCTTAACACAAAAACCAATTTAAATTCACATACATCATTTTGTACACATTTTTCCAGTGATGGTTTTCTGTTTTCCTAATTTACTTTGCTTGTATTTCTTCTTGTCTGTTTTTTTTTCTGCATCTATTTTTATCTTAAAACAAACACGAAGAACAACAGAATAAGAAGAAAAACAACCGCACAGCATAAAGATGAAGTAAGAGATATGTTAAAATAAAAAACAAAAATAAATAAGCAACAAAATCTAATAACCGTGCAGACATGTATTAAAAAACAACCAAAACAGATAAAAAAATATGATAAACGCCGGTCGAATCCTTTTAAGCAAAATAAAAAACTACACTCACCACCCATATTTATGCATCGCAAAAAAAAAAAAAATAGCAACCACCACGCAGCAGTATAAATTCATTGAAGCGAGATGAGAAAAACATTGGAAAAGCTAAAAAAATACGCAAAATTCTATGTTATTACTTCAAAATCTCAAAGCTCGTACATGTTAAAGTATTTATTAAGAAAAAATAAATAAAATAAAGCATAAGAAACAGAAGCAAATGCACAATTTATCATAACAAAAAAAAATTTTTTTTCTCATGACGTATTTTTCTTGCTGCCATATGATTGTATCCGGTTTGGCTACCAGTGTTTCTTCTACTGTTCTGTGCTTTGCTATTTACTTATGTCTCTATTCGCACATTTATTTATTACTGTTTATTTCATGTTGCATATTTTTAGTTTTGCAAAAAATCCCATTTAAAACAAATAAAAATTTTATGTTAAAAAAGCGGAAGAACAAAATGAAATAAATAAAAATACGTGAAAGAAAACAAACAACACCGCCGGGAACAGAAGACTATGTATGGCTTTTTTTTTTGTCCTATATTGTTGCCAATTCTTTTCTTAATACAATCACCAACCACCCAACTATTACGCTGCTTGTTTCTTACCGATTTTAAATTTTTTTTTTTTGCATTTATTTAAAAAGCATTTTCTTGAAAAGTCGATAAAAAAAACTTTTGACAATAGAATTGAAAAGGATTTTGCATTTAATTATCTGCATGTAAAGTTGTGAAAAAAAATAGTAAAGATTGCGGAAAGAAGCTAATGAATTCAAGGAAATGTTAACAAAAAAGTAATAATAGGAAACTGGATCAAGTTCAAATATTGAACACAGGTAAAGACGATGTCAAACTGTCAGTATTCCATCTACGAGTCGATTAAACTTTTTTGTATCCATTTGTTCGTCAGTTAAAAATACTCCTTGATGTTAGAAAATAGATAGATAATAATTCAGCTAATAAATACCCGCTATAGCCTACTTCAAACATATTTTTCCCACTTTGAATAAATAGAAAAAGTTTTTCAATCATTTTTTGTCCTTTTGTTTTGTAACTTTAAACATTTTACATCCTATTTACGTCCTATTTTAATCGAAATTAAGCGAGGTGGATTAATAAAATCAGCCACGTGCTTACAGCAGTTACACGACGACGACGACTTAATTTATTAAAATAAATAACAAAACCGAAAAGATGTCTTTAAAAATAGATTACAAAAAAAAAAGTATTCAAATGATTTCCGCTTGTTTTTAAGTAAAAAATTTTATTATTAACAAAGAAATACAGGCAAACAAACAAACCGAAAAAAGGCACAAGTAAAGCTTAATTAATCACCGAAATTAATCTAAGATAAAGAATTTATTTTAATATTTAGATTAAGTTTTTCTTACAAAAGAGGGTAATATTAACCACAGAAAGAACATCTTATGGCGAAATAAACGATTTTTTTAGTTAAAATGTTTATAAAATATCGTATAATATATGATACAAAAACTAAAAAAGCAAGGATATATTGTCATTAAATGTATATAAAATTAATAAATCGTTAATTTTGACTTGAAATTTTATTTTTAATAATCCGGAAATACAAAGATTTTTAATCTTTTTCTAAAAATAATTCAATAAATTACTGAAAAGACAAAGAGAAAACTCATATAAAATTTTTATAAATTAACAATTATTTTCACAAAATTATAAAATATAGATAAATAATAATGTAGATGGAAGGGTCATGATAAAATTTTATTTCGATAAATAAAAAATAAACAGCAAATATTTCCGGTACAAATGTGAGATTAATTTTTTATTTAACAAATTTATTTACGAGAAAAGTTTACATTTAAATGTTTTATTTTTTTTTTTGGTTACAATGCTACTTATAGAGAATATGTTATATTTAAATAAAATAAATATTCAGCATAAAACTAGGACCAACAATTCTAATAACACCAATAATAACAGAACAAACAGCATAAATAACTTTAAAAATAGAAATTTTCTATTTTTTTGTTTAAATTTAATTTTGCAGTGATTGTTGTAGTACATCAGGCGAAATATATTTATTTATTAAAAAAAAAATATATTCTAAAAAGCACAATAAAAAGTTTGTCTTCCTTTTTCTGTTTATTTTTTTTTTGTAATAATAAGGAAACTTTTCAAGAAGTAGTAAAATGACATTTGGTAGTTACCAAAAAGAGAGAAAAAATAATTTTTTTTAGAAACTTTATTCAACTATATTACCGAACAACAAAGCATGAATCAAACATAAAATGTAGAAAAATGTATCTGCTGGAAAAATAGGTGACACAAAGTAACAAAAAATGTATTGTTTTAAATTATTACAATAGAAGAGGAAACAGTTTTTCTTTTCTTCTATATCTATAAAGTCATTAATTATCTCCTATTTATATATTTTAAATTAAGTAATAATAAACAAAAGATGTATAAAATTGCAGATATAAAAGGAATTTTTAACAAATAAACCGGACGACAACAATTCAACATTATTATTTGGCACAATATAAACACATTTATGTGTCCGTCTGCAGACACTTTCTTTTTAAACACCAAAAAAGAAAAGAAATGAAAATAAAACTAACAAAGTAATAAAAAGCGACAAAATGAAATAATAAAGAGAAAATTAAACACAATAAAGTGTTTTTTTGCTTTTCTTTATATTTTGGTTAAGTTTTAAAAGATTTCCGATACAAATTTTTATTATTCTTTTTCTTAAGGGAAATTTTTTATTTTTTCACTTTGTATTACAGGTAAAATAAGGTCAAGATAAATGAATAAAACAATTTAATGCAATAAACTATGTTAGTGTTACATTGACAGACATTATCATAACCACAGAATTGTGAATTAATGTTTTGAATGGATTAAATTTTTGTTTTTCTTGTTCATGTTAAGAAATAACTTTAAAAACAGGAGAAAGTGATTATTTTCCTTACGAAAATACTTTATAGATGTCTAAAGCAAGTGTTTTTAATTATTTGTGGTTTAACATAGTACAGAATTTTAACTTTTATACATAACATACAGTTAACCGAGTAACCACGATACACAAGAGTATATACTTGATTCAAATTATATACATCCACACAACAAGTATACTACCATTAACCCACATAAAAACAGAATTTTATTATTAAAAATAATTAATAATTTAATTTTATAATAGAATTTCAACAGAGAAAAAACAGAACAAGTGCACAAATTAGGTGTTTTAGTTAGGTTTTTATTTTATGAATGAAAAAATGGCAACACAAGACAACTGCAACACAATATTAAATTCCAAAAAAATAAAAAGTGAAGAATACAAAAAATAACACAGATGACACACGTTTTTGTGTGTTTTTACTTGCAAAATTGATTTTATTTTTACCATCTATATATGTATATACAAGTTAGAACATGCTTTTTTAACTAAATGAACTTGTTATTAGGATAACAATGTAGTTTGTTTTATATAACAAAAATTAAGCTTTAAGGTTCTGTGTTTTTGCCAAACGAAATACAATAACTACATAACAATAATTTCATAATTTCTTTTTTTTTTTTCATTATTTCATGTTTATTTGGCATTTTACTAGTTTACAAGTATATTATATTGCCAAATATCTTAATCTATGTTACATTATGTATAATTATTTTCAATATTGTTAAAAGAGTTTTAAAGTTTATACAGAAAAAAGTTTCTTAAGAAAGCAATATAAAGCTTTTTATTCCATCGGTTTTTATCTAACATAATAAAATTTCTAAGAAATAAAAATAATAACCAAAAGGCGGGCAATTCAAGGTTCAGATTTATACAGATAAAAATCTATTTTGGGTTCACAAACTTTATTTTCGTTTTTTGAATGAAATTCTATAATTTTCTATAAAAAATAATTTTTCTTATTTTCTATTTTTCTGTCCATTTAAACTGTCAATAAAATTGTCAGGATGTAACATATTGACTCGATATTTATGTTAAGATTAAAACGATAAGAAACAATTTTAACAAACCATTTAACCTCGCCAAAGTTAAATTTTTCTATAGAGCAAAGTGTATAGTCATAGAAAAATATAAATAAATAAATAAATAGTCAACAATAAGGCACTTTATCTAATAATGTTTTAATGTCAAAAATTTTTTAGAGATCTTACCGTTGTCAAAAACAGTAAAATTTTGATTTGATAAAATTTTCCGATAAAATTATAATTTCAGAGAACAATTGATTTTAAAATTATTTTTCTTCTTTTCGATTTTAATTAAAAAACAAAACTTTGATAAAATCGATGAATAGTTTTATCACATTTTAATCAATTTTTGTATTAAAATAAATAACTAAAAATAGATTATCTTTTGTAGATCGGAAAATACATCCAATAAATGCTATTAAAATTAATATTCAATTAAAAATAGCGAAAAAACTATGTATAGTATGGTTAAAACATGAATGAAATGGTTAATAAGCTTTTAATTAATATAAGTTGAACTTTTTTATGTAATTTATATAACGAATTAGTTTTTCTATACTAAATAAAAGTTTCTTTTTTAAAACCTCAATATTTTTATCGCTTTAAACAGTGATTGAATATAGTTTACTTGACAGGCTATTAACTTCGATATTTAACAAAGTACTTAAATATCGGTGTTTGATATAAACTTTACAAAGAATCCCCTAAGTTAAAAAAAAAACTTTAATTCAATTGCATTAAGAAATCATTTAATAGAAAATGATATAATCCAGGCAATCGTTTTGCGAAATAAATACAATCAATTTGATTTAATTTCCATATGAAAGTAAAAAAGTATTTAAATTAAAAAAAGAAAAACAATCCTTTAAATTGACATTTTCTGTTTGTTTATTTAGATTTTATTCTAATAATTCTATTATAGATTATACAAAAATCACATATGATGTTGATAAAACGTTTAATAGGGGAAACAATCTAAAAACAGAGTTATAATAACAAGAAAGTTAGAATAACTGAAAAAAAAAATCAACAAACTCAATTTATTGCAAGAGTTTTGCTTACGCCATATCTTACTAAAATGGAAAATAAAATCAAAATTATTATAATATGGTTAAAGGGATTTATTGCTGTAAAGATTGTTGATTCTTTAATCCAATGTGAATGATTGAAAAAGTTTACCAAACAGCAATAAAGGAGGATAATTTTTTTCATTCATTCTTTCTTATTATTTGACTAAAAAATAAAATCAACATAAAGACGACGCTGACGATTCTGTTTGTAACATTTTAAGAAATATAATTTTATAAGCAGAAAAGTAAGAAATAAAATTAAATAATTAAATTTTCTTTAAATCCTTGTACAATTGTTTAAGTTTAAAAAGAAAATATCCGAAGATTTCTGTCGTCAACATTAATTTGTCTTGACTACTTTTTTTCTCTAAATATAAAAACAACTTTTTCGAAATTTTTAATTTTAATAAATTTATTATAATTATTTAAAAAAAAGAAGAAAATTAATAAAGCTTTCGTTCAACATTGCTTACCAACAAAAGCTAGAAGCTTTTTTAATGTATTAAAATTACTCAGCGCAGTGTTTGTCGCTCGAAACATCGTACTTAAATCTTAAACACTTTTGTTTAACCCTTTTAAATTAATTTTATTAAATTTTCTAAATAGAAAGCTCGACTATTTTCTTGTTTTTTTTTTCGATGCTTGTTAGAAATATTATTAAGGTTTTTATTTTTTGCTCAATGTAATAATGTTTAAATTTCCATTTTATATACTAAATAAATATAAATTGTTTGTATGTTTCGAAAATGTTAAAATAGATTTTTCGTTTAAAGATGAAAAACTAACTATACATCGTCCCCTAATTTAATTATATTACAATTGCGAAAATAGAAACATTATTAAAGGGTTGTATATGTTGTTTAATGTTTAAAATTTTGTGTAAAATTACATTTAGAAAATCCTTTTCCTTTTTTTTTTTTTATTATTAAGAGAATTGTATAGTTAAAATGTTTAAATACATGTGTAGAGTAGTTTTTTGGTAAAAGACGCGATACTATTTTATCGTATTCACCGTCATTTAAATTTTACTGGTGCTTAATAAACACCAAGTATTAAATACGAAGATGGAGTTTTGTGTAGTTTCTTTCATTTATTTTAAGTTTTTTAATTGAACATTATATGTGCGAATAGAGTTTCTTCTTTCATATACATAATAATATAATAACACCAACCAACCAACCATTATGGTAATAAAAATGTTTTTGGTTTTGTAATAAAGTAGCATTTATTTTACTAGTACTTAGACGAAGATATATTACTTGAATTGTTATTAATAGTGATTTTAACATAAAAAATAAAAAATTCATATATAAAACTATTTTTATAATCAAAAGGAAAACGACGCATTTTAAGGCAGATATAAACTTTTCTTTTAATAAAAAAACGAAAACAAAAAAAACTTTTTATTTCTCTTAATAGCTATTTAAAAACTATTTTTTCTTTCTTATAATTTTTTAGAGCTTTTCTGTGTGCCTGAGTGTATTTATGGCATAATAGTTTATCGCAAAACGATTTTTGTTCGATATAGTTAGCAGCAGTCGCACATTGTGCTAAATAGGCGACAAAAGGCAACTGTTACGACAGCCCAATATACTTTTAGTACTTTTTCAGCAATTTAAATGACAATTATTATACAATTTAAGAGAAAATTTTCCAATAAAATTTTCGTTTTTATCGATAAAAATACAGCAGTAAAATTTTCTTTGCAAAAAATAATGAAAAAAATTCTTTAAAAGAATATTTAATTTGAATTACATTTTCTCAAAACCTTGATTGTACCTGCGTGAAGTTAAATAACGACGGAAAATCATTAAATAAAAATTTACTTTTTACTTTCTTATTGAGAAATTAAATTGAAGTAAATATTTATTGAATTTTAAAATCAAAAGACTATTTCTAGATAAATTTAATAATGTAGTTTTTTCTTTCTTAATATTCCTCTTTGTTATTTTTATTATAATTTCTTAGAAATAAAATAGAAATTTAAATTAAATAACATTATCATGTTTGTTCGTTTATAATTTCTACGAAAAATTAATCTGAAAATTTGTTATACTAAAGAAACATCAATTTTTGTGCAAAGACTTATTAAAATTTAATAAAATATATGTTCTTTGATTAAAAATAATAAATTTTAACAAATAAAGTATTTTTCTACAGTAAAAAATATTAATAAAAACAGCTTTAAATACTCAAAGAAAGTAATCCCTTTTTTCCATTGCAAAGAGTAATTTTTATTTATTTTCACTCAAATAATTCAAAATTTTCACTCAAATGATAAAATAACGTTAAACTGAATACAAATTATCGTTTACAAAATTAATTTTAATTTTTTTTTTTTTTTGTTGAAATAAATCTTTTTATTTTTAATTATATTTTTAAATAATTCTCATTTTTTTTTATTTGTATTCATTTTAAATTACTTTATGCGTCAAATAATAAATTATGTTTAAAAAAAAACCCCTGAATAGTATTAAATAAAAATGAATAAAAATAATAATAAAAAATGAATGAATATTGAAAGTATTGTGGAAAGTGTAACAAGGGTTTAAAATGTTACAAAAAATACAAAACATAACAGAGAGTCAAAGGAAATCGTACAAAATGTAATATAGAATGTTAAACACAATGTGTACGCCCGAATCTATACATATATGTGGTTGGCTTCTATGTTAAATTATGTTGTACCATTGGGAAATTATTCTAAATAATACATTTTCTTTTATTAAGTTTCTTTTTTGCTCACGTCCACCAACAAAAAAAAAAAACAAACCACCAGCACAATTTACCTGTCGAAAAATCTTCAACATTTAAATTTAAAAATAAAAATAATAATAAACCGGATTATACACATAACAATTGTTATACAATTTTTATTTTTACATGATTCTGTAGAAATAAAAATAAAGAAATGTAATTTATTAAGCAAAAGAAATAAATAAATAAATAAATAAATTATCCTGTCGTGTAATATGGATAATTTAATAGAACATTTTTTTTCCCCCAAAGAGGGAGAACATAATTTATTTAATTTACTATTTTTGCATTTATTTGCTTTAATTTACTATTAAAACCACACAAATCAAATTAATTTGACCTAAAGTTAATGATTACAATTTATTTTGTTTGTGTGAAATAAGAGCAACAGCACTGTGTCGGAAAGAATCTAGAAGCAACGAAAGGAAGAAAAAAAGTAATATTTATGTTGAAAAGGTTAAACAAGTGTAAATTTACTAAAAGAAAAATCACACAGATTATTATAGAAAATGAAATTGTTTGAAATAAGAGATGGAAGACACAAGGAGTAAGTAATAAATTGTTTAATTTTATTATATACAAACAACAAGAAAAAATAAAGAAAATAGTTGATGATTGCAGGAAGCAAGCAAAGTTGAAAAATAATGCAGCAAAAAAAAAAGCTTCCAGATTTAATCAAAGTAAATAGTAATTTAAAATTGTCAACAAATGTTGTGATTACTACTTGCTGGCGATTTAACACGCTTCTATTACATTAATTAAGGATTAACAAGTCCGATGATGATTCATTTAACGACTGTACAACGCCTAATAAAAATAAATCAAAAGGATGCGATCATAAACAGAAAATCAAATTTATATACTTGAAAACTTTAAAAGAAAATAACAAACTTTCAAAATAAATATTAATTCTTCGGGAAATTTTTAAATCAAAACAATGAAAATGGAAAGAGTAAAATCACGAAAATTTGATTTTTTAATGTGAAAAAAATTAGGTCAAGGTTTTTAGTTTAAACTCAAGAAAAAATGAAATAAAATCAAATAATTCATTTAACAGAAAAAAAGGAGAAATAAAATTCGACGAAGTGTATTGTCCAACCATAAAAGCTCTCATTTCAAATTCTTTTTTAAGCATCATTAATGCATATATATGTTAAACTCGTGTGCCCTAGTTCTTGTATCAAAATTATTGAAGAATTATTCAACTGTAACGCGAATTTATTTGCAAAATGCAAAAGTTACGATTTGATTTTTCAGTTATAATATTAAAAAATTGATAAAATTATTAATTAAAGTAATTTTATAAATCAATAAGAATTACGGGTACAAACCACGAACAAGATTTTTATTACAAAATAAATTAATAATCATAAAACAATAAAGCTATGAGTATTATTAAAAATACTTTTGAAAAATTTAATAAATAAATAAAACTTTCTTACCTGCACTTTGACATTCACGGGCGTCTTCATCACTGCCATCCTCACAATCTCGTTCGCTGTCGCATACATAACTTCCATGTATGCATTCACCATTAGCACAACGGAATTGTCGTCTTGTACATGCGACAAAAGTTTTTTCTACTAAAAATAAAAAAAACAGAAATATTTAAGATTAATAAATAAATTTATTAATAATCAATCAAAATTAAATTCAATTAAATGAAAAAAAAAAATAATAAACTAAATATTGCTGGCCAGCTACTATTTATTATCAATTTATTATTATTATTATATCGATTATTTTTAATTAAATTGAACGAAAAAAAGTATGTGCTGTAGTGATATATATTTTTTTAATTTTAATTTATCATAAAATATTTTATCAGCAGAGAATATCATACGTTTAATATTTTTTTTAATTAAATTTGTTTTTCTTTTTTTCGTTTGGTAATAATCGAATTAATGAAAAAATTCTCTCAACAGATCGATTCATTTTTTTTTTCCTGTTTTAAAATTGATTAAAAATATTATATATTTTTGTTAAATAAATTTCAAGCCTGAGTTGAAGTCATTTTATTTGCCCGAACCGAGAGGAGTTTTTGTCTGAAAACTGAATACTCAACTGCTGATAATAATATATATTACCAATTAGAAAAATTACTTTATACATCAGTGTGAACTTTTGAAAAGGAACAAGACAGCATTTATGCTGTAATTTATTTAAATAATAATTTTATAATATAAGGGTTGTTTTCCCATAATTACATTACGCAAAATAAAAACCATAAACAGTGTAATTTGTGTTGTTATTAAATTAAAAATCAATTAACAAGTAATGTATATTGCCTACATTCAAGTGTATATATTATTATTATTTTTTTCCAATATTTTCCAATAATTAATAATTAAATAACCATAAATTTTGTTTTTTTTATTGTTTATAAAATCTTTTTTTAATAATAAATAATTATAATTACGTTAATAAATAAACTAGAAGAGGTCATGTTAACCTCAAAATATAAACAAATTAAATTTAATTATATATATATTATAAAAATATTAATTAACTTTTGTAAAATATAATTAAATAAATTAATTATATAATTTTATTTTTCATGCTATTACATAATTGATAAATATTTATTACATATAAATATATCAATAAACGTGCATAAAGCGCACATATTTTAAAAGTAAATGTTTAATAAATAATTATTAATAAATAAGTTTACAAAATTGTTAACGATCAATCATATATACATATGTATATTGCATATATGTATATTGGATGACAATATGATATTTTTGATTAATCGATCGATTAAAAACGCAGTAAATAAAATTGATACACGATGACAAATGTAAATTATTCTGAATTATTTATTTAATTATTTTTGTATCACAAAATAAATAAATAAATTTGCTATTTGAAAATAAAACTAAATTGTTAATTATTCCTACACATTTTTAACAATTCTCCGATCCGCATGAAAATACTAACAGACCAGAGAATCTCCAGTAAACATTTAAAACTTCAGCAACTACATGACTACATCCTACAATCAACTCTAATTACATTTCAAAAAAATATTTACTTTTCCACAAAATTATAAAATTAACAATAGTTCCTTGTAAATATGCAAAAATTTATTAAAGGTTAAAAGTTAAATTTTTGCTAAAAAAAAGGATAAATAATTGATATGTCAAAAGTAAATTACACATATTTATAATAAACTAACCTGAGTATACATACAATATATTAACTCTCACGCAAATTACATTCACGTCAATTATTTTAAAACTTTATAAATAAACGTTACCGTTTAAATTTAAACTAGCTAAAATTAAGGTGTATTACGACAGCCGTTTTTGTTTGTTATTTCATCATACAAAGAGTAAAAATGAAAAAACTACCTGCAAAGATTAATAATATTAACAGGTGCATTATATTGTACATGTAACAATGATTATTTCCACTAAATAATTGTAGTAATTATTCAATATGTCAATCAATATTTAAAATAAAGCACTTGTTTGGCGAAAATAAATCAAAACCAGTGCAGGACTTCAGTTAAAATATTCGCTAAACAAAATAAATAAATTATTACTAAACTATGTAGTTTTACAAGTGTTTTTCAATAGCAAAACCAATCAATGAAATTTGTTAATTTATTATTAACATTAGACTGATGATTTTACCTTTATCAAGAGGTCAAAAACATAATTGTTTTTCGGTATTAACAACTCTATTCACTATTCTTGTTAATTATTTTTAAAATAAATTATTTTTTATTAATGTTAAAAGCTCAAAGCACCACTAAATAAATATATAAAAATATAAATAAAATTTTCTATTTTACTATTAACAAGCAAGCAGCAGAGTAAGACATAAATTTATGATTCATTAAATGGCTATGAAGATGTTTTGCTCATGACATATTTGTCCATCACATTAACCCTTTTACAAATTTTAACCAAACACAAAAACTATTTATTTTATTTACAAAAAAACTATTAAATCTTGTATTTTAATGAAAATAAGAGTAAAGAAATATGAAAAAAAATAAATAAATACATTTTTATTTTTTCTGACACCAAAACTCTAATGAAATTCCAACGAAGAAAAGTTAATAACATTTTATACAGTAAAACCACCATATAATTTTCTTTTTTTCTGTGTCAACATTTTAGCCAACTTATACCATTTTATTAACTTTTTTCTTCATTTTTTCTTTTATTTTTGGCTTGTTTTTATTCAATTTTATTAACGTTGATCCTTTTTTACTTTTCTTTACTTTTTGATCTTGCTACTGTTGCGTCTACCTCATTTTCCCTACTGTTTATGAATAATATTACTTTTGTATTAAGGTTTCATTAATCTTGAGCAAAAGGTAATATAGAAATCATATTTTTACATAATATTTAAAGGGGACAAAACAAAATCGTGTTCAATAATACCTGACCAATAGCGAAATAAAATTTTAAAAAAAGTCCCGTCTATGTGTTGACCTTATATGTGTCCTTTGTCGTAGCATTTTTATTCATTTCATTTTTAAAGCAGAAAAAAAATCTACTTTATGTTTCTGATTAATTTTAAATAAATAAAAAAATATATATATTTTTTAAAAATCCCCCAGTGTAGACGTGACACGAAAAAGGAACAAAAAATAAATTTAATTTAATTTAAGTAAAGTAAAGTTAAGTAAAAGACAAGATCCTTACAAATTGTGTGCTTAATAATATCGAGACAAGTGAGCAAAAGATAATACAAATGTATATACATCTATATATTCTAATGATAATTTATTTATTATTATGTTTTGACACGTTTCGTGTTTATTTTATTAAAAAGGACATCACTAGCAAAGCGATTTTCTTTTTTTTTAGTTTCAATTTTTAATCATTAAAAAAAAAAAAACAGGCGACAACATTCAGCAAAAACAGAGGAACAAAATCATCCAAAGTGATATAACGAGAAAAAATTAACTTTTTTTTCTGCTCTATGTGTGTTTACTCTTATGACATCATTTTATCATGCAATTTTTATCATAAAAACAACAGTGGCAAAAATAAATATATATACAAATAAAAGATAAACAAACCAAATATATATGTAAACACAAAATACCCAACCAATATCTATGGGTTCAGTGGGTCGACTGATTTAAAATACAAAACAAAAAAAAAATAAAAAGGAAAAAACAAAATTAATTTAAAATAAAAATTATGCAATTTTTGGGTTCATAACAAAAAGCTCGATGATAACAGAATAAGCGAACATTTTTTTTTTATTTTATATTAGTGTCACCAGCGATTGTCAACGGATGATATCTTTTTTTTTTAATGCTTTCTAGTAGTATCAGCCTCAGGTACTCGAAAAAAAACGGTGGCATTTACATAAATTGCTCACCTTTTTACACACAAAAAATCAGCTCAAACATTGTTTTAAGATAGCAACTATTTTATTTTTTTATCAAACGAAAAATAAACCCTTTTTGTATCTATTCAGCGAAAAAATTAGATAAAAAATGAATACACTTTGGATAAGCAAAGAGTTGGTTGTTTTATAACAAAAAAAAAAATACTGACAAAGTATAAAAATAAAACAACAAGCATTTCACCTGTGTAAATAGTTGGGTTAGTTGTTGCGTAGGAACTTAATGTCAAATTATCAAAACATTTAAAAGTAAAAATAAATTTAATAACAAATAATTATGCCTGTAAAAATGGTAAGAGTGTTTCCATTAACTAAAGGTTGATTTAAACTGTATACTGTATATCTAATCCAAAATAAAATAATAATTTAGAAAAAAAAATTTATAATGCGAAAATAAAAACATCAACGATGAAAGTAGCGACTATGACGACAACGCGAAATTAATCCAATTCAATTATCCATGCAAGTTTGTGACGATGAATCTATGAATAAGTAATTCCTCTACTAGTCATCTTGTTATTATTATTTTTATATTTTTTTTATGCTTTTATATACTTTTTTTTATTTTGTGCACAATGAGCTCTTTATTTTCATCATCATAATACAAATTTTCATTTTCTTACTTTATTCACCATATTATTCTTTATTTTTTTAAATAAATTTTATTCTCATTGTGGGTTACTTTTTGTGAATAAAAAAAAAAAAAAGAATAGTTAAGGAAGGTGCACTTGAGTTAACAAAAGGATAAATAAAGCTCTACTCACTGTACTGTTTTTTTTTTTTTTTTTTTAAATAAATTTTCCTAGCAACAATGAAACTTGAAAATGGATAAAGAAAATAAGTAAGTAAAAAAAAAATAAAATACCAATTTGGACGTTTTATTATAAAGTTATTTTCCTACTTAATTTAAATGCAAATGAAATTTTTATTCTTATAAAAAAAAAATTATTTCAAAATTATACAAAATTTTTTATTTTAGTTTTGTGTTAAAATTAAGTAAAAATTATCGTATACAGTTTTTATGAAACATTGAATACGGTAATTGAAAGGTTTTTCAATGATCTTTAGTTAATATTAAATAATTTTTATGCAATTTTATTGCAGAATTTAATGAGTAGAAATATTCATTTAAATATTTTATATGAAAATAAATCATAAATAATTATTATTTATGTGACTACTAATTGCATTCAGTCATTAATTTCACTTATCTATTTTCAAATGCTAAATACCCACTGTAAATTTTACTTTTCTTCTTTAAATCACAAAGCTTTTAATATCCAGAAGAAAAAAAAACATCCCTTTTAATCCATAATAACTAAGGATAACTAAAATCATCAACATCAACAGTAAACTTAACAATTTGTACCTAAACAAACACTTAACATGAAATTTATATTTATTTATTTTTTTTTCTACTGTATAAAAAAAACTACTTGCCAACCCTATCCACCCAGTAGACCAAATTATTTATTTATTTATCAAAGCAAATAAACCGCAAGAGAAAAAAAATTAATAAATAAATAAACCAAATGCAAATTTACTTCTATTTTTATTTTTAAATCAACATAATAAAAACTCGATACAACATAGCATAGAAAACTTTTATTTCAATAAAAAAAATAATAATAATAATGTTTTTACTCGCAAAAGCTTCAAAAGTTTTCTATCAAAACTTAAAATAATGAGCAGAGCATAGAATAAAAAGTTTATTTTCCTCATTGGCAGTGTTATGCAGTTGTATTTTTTTTTTTGCTGTTATTATTGTTTCATTAATTACGCCCAAACCCCCCAGTAGCTAACATTAATTACTTTTTGTAAAACATTAATTCAAATGGAAAAAAAGAAGAAAATTAATAATTTGTCAAGTACTAAAACACTTGATGCTGCTTGTTTGTTGTTTGGAATTTATTTTTATTTTCGCCATGCTTAATTTATTTATTTATTTAAAAAAGAAAAGTTTTGTTTTGTGCTTTCTGTGGTAAATATATAAAAAAAAATTTTATTCCAACTTTGGACAAAGTAAATTATATTTAATCAGAAGAAAATTCCGAAAAAAATACTACATAAATGGGGTTTTTCCTATTAATCGTCATTGTTGTTGTTTGCATTCATTTCAACAAAATTTACTTTTTTTCTTTGGTGAAATTATTTATTTAAATTTTTATGATAATAAAGTGAAAGTAAATAATTAGGAAAGAAATTATATTATGGTTCAAGTTAGTACAGTGGATTTTCTATTTTAAGAGAAAATTCATCATTTGTAGTTTTTTTGTTTAAATATTTGTTGACGTTTACATTACTTTAGTTCACTTTTATTAACATTGTTCACACACATTGAAGTATATTGTAAATTGATTAAAAATGAACAAATTGTTTGCATTCTTATTAAAGCTAACTTTGAAACTGAATGAAGGTGAGCAAGTAACACATTCTTAGTTGAAAATTTCTTTTTTTTTTGCAAGTAATGTAGTAAAAAGAAAGTAAACTAGATAGCATATTACTTTAAATGCATAAGAATAAAGCAAAGGTTACTAGTTTTTCTAAGGACAGACAACAACGAAACCTTTTTGTGTACTAAAAGCTCTAAGAAACTACAAAATTTAAGCCAAAATCTATGCAATTGCATGTTCCAAAATATTCTCTTTAAATATAATTTGGTCTGTATACCAGTAATTTCTGCTTTAATTTCTAGAAATATATACATAATATCTGTAACCACGATAGACTTTGCGGTTTTGTAAAATATACATCACATGCAACAAATTTATAATACTTAATAAGTAACAAAGTTGCAATTTACACAGTATTTTCAGCTTAATAAGGGATTTAAATTCACAAAATACATATCTACCTAAAAAAGAAAAATACCACAATCAAGAAATATTTTCATAAGTAGAAATTTCAAACAAAAATTCAAACAAAACGAAAATATTTAAATTAAATAAAATTCGCAATTTTTTTGATTATTTAAACCAAAATGTACAGTGAAAAGTCTTCAATTTTCGTTAACAAATTGATAAAATCAAATATCTTTTAAAGGGAGAAAATATAAAGTTTTCTGATAAATAAATTTGATAAAGTAAAAAGAAAACACTAAATTTGTTTTTTATTGACGACAAAAAGAAGTTTTTTGCTTTATATTATTTATAGAAATGTGAAATAATAATAAATATGAAGAATCAAAAATTCATTTTTTAATAATAAAACTCTGTGTAGAGAAACAAATAAATATTCTTTTCTTTTTTTTTTGCATAAATATTTGAATAAATATGCTTCGTCTGTGCAAAAAGAAAAAACGAAATTTTTTACAATGAAATGTTTTAAATTTAACTTAAGTCGCCTCGTTTTTCAACTTGTTTTTCATTTGAACATTTTTGCATTTTGTTTCTAATAATAAAAGACGATGAAATCAGAAAAAAGGACCAAAATAAATAGACACACAAAATATGTCCTATCTTGTTACAAAAAAAAAAAAAAAAAAAACGAAAATATTCCATAATTTTTTATTACTTTTTCCTACATGTTTTCTTTGGATGTTACATGAAATGTCCAAATGTAAACGAAGAACGGAAAAATCTGTAAACAAGTTCTACAATAATATGACAAAGAAATATAAAAAGATATTTTGAAGGTTTTCCAATAATATCACTCAATAAATATACAAATATAAATATTTGATTGGTTTATGATTGGAATACAGAGAAAAAAAAGAAAACTTTTACCAAACAAAAATCATCATATTTTGTCTGGATATTGTTGTGTCGCGTTAAATTGACTTCGTTTAAATATTATTCATTGCTACGATAGATTTATTTAGTAATAAAATTTCATTACACACATCAGTATTGTGTTCGAAAATAGAAAGCTTTTAAAATATTTATTTTATTTCTTTTGCAAAGTTACAAAAAAATGTTTTTCCATTAATTTTTACTGTCAATTGTTACATAATTGTTTATTTTTTACCGTGAAAAGTATAATTATCTATATCGTTAGTTATTTTTAATTATGTTTTATAGGTAAATATAGATTAAACTAAAAAAAATTCACAACTATACAAATTTTCTTATAACATTTTCAGCTTGCAGTTGTCATGGTTAATTCTAATTAGAAAATTTAAACTTATACATTATATGTTCAATTTTCTAGCGGAATAAATTCAACTTGATTAAATGAAATCAAATATTTGTAAAAGGTAATACATCTTATAATAATAATAATAATGATAATAATTGAATTTAATTTCAAAGTCATACATCATTAAATTGTCGGAAATCCGGATAATATCAAAAAAGTATTAAATTTTCATTAATGTACGAGCGACTTAACATAAGATCAATATTTACAATCATAGTTCATCATAATCAAAAATATATGTTATTCAGAAAAATATACTAAACACTATTGATAAGCATCAAACTTACTGACATAACATAGATCTTAAATAATAATAATAATAATTTTCAGGAAAATATAGCAAAATAAAACTCGAATCAACAACAAATTTATGTTAAGGATTTATAATAACGAATTATAATAATAATATCAATATTTTACTATGTTAATACAGTTTTTTTTCTATTATTTCTGATACCAAAATTAAATGCTAAGAAACAGGATGTAAATTTATTTATATTTATAGTTTTGTTTGTATAAGAAAATACATCAGAAAATTATCATAACATCAATAATACGAAAGTATTAAATAAAGTACACGTTTAATGGATTATTTCCTCTTGAATAGTAATTATATTGAAAATTAATAATAATAATAGATACGAGCATAGAAATATGCAGTGTTTAAGGAGTTATTTCTGAGTTTATTTAATCTAACTACTAGGAAATTTGATTTTTATTTATAGAAATTTTTCTAATATACATATATTTGTTTATTATTTATTATAAAATACCAATGCAATGAATTTATTTTTTTCTAAACTATTTTTAACGTAAAATTATTATTTTATAATAGAAATTACTGTTCAATTTCTTATTTACAAAACTTAAGATGTTTTAAAATAAAATTGATTGATCTTCACGTTAAAATAATAACTCTCTTACAGAAACAATTAATTTTATAAATATTTAATGAAATTATAAACAATAATGAGAAATTCATATTTCCTTATTTATAAAAAAAAATTATAATTATAAAATAACAAATTAATAAATGTTTAACATTGAATTAAATGAATATACATTGACTTGTCTTATGATTTTATAAGATTAAATAATTTATTGTTGTTTTTCACAGTGAAATAAATAATCCGCTAATGTTTTAGTTTAATTAAAACTTACATAAATACATATTTAATATGTAACTCAGTTGAAATAAGGATTGTTCATAGTTATTATTAATTTTGTTTAAAGCTTAACGAAGAAACCTATTTCTTCATTTAGTCAATAAACTCTTTAAGGAACATTTCAGAGACATTTAAATTTAATATTTCGACGAATGAAGAGAAGAAACATTGAAGTTTTTCTTTATTTTAAAAGAAAAACTTTAAACAACAGTAGGAAATTTTTCTTTATTGATTTTTTTATCGCTTAGAGTGTTTTTCTGTCCAACAAGAACAAAAAAAAAATTGTTTTCTTCACACAACAAATAACAGAGAAACAACCAAAAAAAAATTAAAATATAAGTTTCTTAGGCATTCAAAAGTTTCTAGTTTGTAAAAATTGTATTTTAAAATTAAAAAACTTTTGAAATAAACAAAAAAATAAAGCGATTAAACTAAGCAACAATCTTCGATTCACTATTAAATTTCAAAGTCATATAATCTTACGAAAATAGAGTAAAAAAACTAAACGAAAAATATTAATGACGGTCAGTGTTGCTTTTCGCTTAAAATACAAATTTCAAGAGAGCAAAAAAATTATTTAAATAAATAAGACTAATTTTCGATTAAAGAAACAAGCAGTAAGCAACGAGAATAATTAAATTTTGAAGTAAGCAAGAGTAAAATAATATATAAACAATAATGTGACGGATGGATATCAATCAAGTTGTGCTGAAATTACCTAAACATGTCAGAAAAACCGGGGGCAACAAAAAAAAAAGATAAGAAACGTGTTTTTAACAGAGAACAACCGAAATAAATGCGGAAATCTACCTTTAACTTAATATTTAACGACACGAAGAAAGAAGAAAATAAAAGTTATTACCTGATGTCATCATCCCTTAACATCATCCACCTACGCTATACAATATTAACAGCGACGACAACTAAGCATTATATAACCACCATTGCCACCAATTAAATTATCTTACAAATAACAAAGAATAACGTGATGAATGCTTAAATAAAGTTATGCAAACTCTCACCATAGAAAACTAACAAAGAAAAAGCTCTCGTAGTATTTGTCTATAATTTACAATAATAATTTTAATTTTTTTATTTATATTACATTACACCATCTGACCACACCTGTTTTGCATATAAATTTTTTAATATTACCATCATATCTTTGTATTTAAAAAGAATGAAAAAATAAATAAACAAGTAGAAATTATTGCATAATGCGTTTATATATAATATAATAAACAAATAAATAATCAAAAAGCTTTCTAATGTATATAACTTTTACTTAATAAAAAATACTTTATTTCTTTTTTTTTTTTTTTTCTTAATTAAGTAGTAAAGCATATAAGAATATATATATATAAAATGAAAGAAAAATGATTATCAAGACATATAAAGATGATATTTTATCATTTTTATTCCTTATGTGTTAAGAAAAATATTAATAAAAGTTATAATACTGTTGAAAGAATCATTTTTTCTCTTCTTTGTTTTGTTTTGCCACCTTATGAAAATTGTGACACATGTGAGATTGGCTGGTTATATTAAATTTATATACAGTTGAGTCTCGAGAAACATAATTAAGAAGATTTTTTTTAACGAATATATCTACGGATCTTTAATAGGGCTCTGTGAAGCAGAAGAGCTAATTTTTAACTGAAGTGATTATTTCTGCGTTCATAAATAGGTGGAAATTGATAATCAAAAATACATAAACTTGCATTTTACTTGAACTCTTACAAATAATTCGTTTACAAAGTGTTACAGTTTCTCAATAACACCTGAATTTCCGTTCAAATTACTACTCATCTACTGTAAAAATAAATATTTGAAATATTATCTCTTATCGAAAAAAATATATCTTTTCCTTTGCCTTTCTTCTGTCTTTCCTATTTTTTTTAATAAAATAACGTATAAAGTCAAATAATAAAACGATCATAATCAATCAAACGATATGTGTGCGTTTTCTTTTTATTTTGCACCCAACTATCAACTATCTAGAGATTCTTGAAGCTGGTAAATGGAAAATTGACTGTTATTATTAGTTTTTTTTTCTCGTTATAAAACTATTTGAATAATGCAGCTGCTTAAAAAAGCTGTTAGTTTTCTAGATTATATATTTATATTTTTTGTTACCTTAATCATGCATAACTAACCAAACAATAACAGCAACATAAACCACCTTACTTTTTGTTTTTTTATCTTCATCGTTGACTTCTAAGAAAAAATTTCTTTCGATAAGCTTTTTTGCAATTCTGTATTGCATTTTCTATTTATTTATTTCATTATTATTTCTACTTATTAAAGTTTTTTTAGCTTATTTTTCACGAATAAATTTTAAATATATATTTTTTTTGCAACCAGAGACAGTAGCTAAGTCTTAAATAGCAACGAAGAAAAAAGAAATTTATTTTTTTTTTCCATATTATTATTTCAGACTATCAAACATTCATCTTTTTTGCTTAGTTAAGGAGATAAGTTAACTCGTTTGCATTTTGCATACTTTATTTTCTTATTCATCATGCTAGATTAAAATGGATAAAAATAAATGTGCAAAAATAAAATACCATAAAGCACAAACTACCCAAAAGAACGAAACTGCTTAACGAAAAATAGAGGAAAAATCGTTGTGTTAACTTTAAAAAAAAAAAGAAAAAAAGCATGACGTAAGCTGCAAAAAATGTTTTTCTTTAAACCAAGTAAAGTAAAAAAAAACGAAACTATGTTGCTTGCTGTTAATAATTATAATTTCTTAACTAAAGTCGACTTTGTAATCAAATATTTATAACTTTGCAATCATTAAAGACGTCATAATTTTATCCATTAAAAACGAAATAAAAAACTAAAAGCTCCATACGTTATACAAATAAAATAAAAAACAAAAATCCACCTATGTGTTTACCACCAGGTAAAAATTGTTTTTGATTCTTTTCAATTTTTATTTTCCTGGTAAAGGAAGGAATCGCGTTTTTTTTCTTAAACAAAACTTTCGTTAAAGTTTAGCAAAGCTTTGTTTTTATTTTCTACATTTTGTTGTTGTTATTTTGTTTATCAGAAAAAGCACAAAAATTAAATAAGATTATTCAATTTTATAGGAAAAATAATAATAATAAACTTTACTTTAGTTGAATATTTTCTTTTTAAACTAGAATATTGTGTTGCAGAAAGTGAATGATGATTTGAGTCTTTCTCGGTGGAAGTGAGTTACGAAAGATAAACAAATAGCCTGCAGTGGTTTTTTTCCCCAAATAGGTTTATTTGTTTTTCTCGTCTTTATTGCAAAGTTTGTGTTTATAGATTTTAACTTTATTGTATTTTCGATTTTTTGTCAATGCAACAAACACACACAATTAATTTAACTTTAATTATTTGACAGGGGATGGTTGATTTTAATATGGTTAAACATATTTTATTTATTATTTATTGAAAATGATTGTGTCAGATTGTTGCAACAAATTAACTCTTAACCGCTTTTGTTATGTTAAAACTATGACACAGTATAATGTGACAGAATATAAAATAAATGTCAGAAAATTCATCACCGAATACTCTATTCACTGTCATCACTACAAACTCTTCTGCCTTTTTTTTTTTTGGTACTTTTAAGCACAATTGATAGCATTTAAATTTGAAAACAGTAAAAGCTTTTCCAGTCACATTATATATATTTGCTATTTTTAAATACATTTCAGTATTAAGCATTGTATTAACCAAAATAGAAAATAAATTTTCAGTTGTCTGTTTGTCAGAAAAATAAGAAATACAGAACAAAACATGATGACAAACAACACTGTTACCCAGCAAAGGGGAGTACAAACATAATCTCACACAAATTATCGTGCAATAAATTTTAGCATGATGTTTGATTATTCATTTAACATTAAACCAACTAAAAATTTTCAACCATTATCTAATTATAAAAATTATTAATATTTTTTTATTCAAATCAAATTTATTTCAATAAAGAAATTTTTAATCAACGAAAATAAAAATGGGTGGTTTGCTTCTTGATAAGCAAATTTATTAAAATTTATCGTAATTAATTTAATTGTTTCTCTTTTTATTGCAAAACAAAATTATATAATTTTAATAAATTAAATATTCATCAGAAAAATATATATATATAATTGTGGAGTAAAATTGTTTTTTAATCTAGATATTTCTAGATATATTGCTGACAGCTGCTGTCAAGATGATATCAATTAATTATTTTCTAAATTAAAAAATAAATTATCGTTACATTTAAAAATGCAAAATATATTGATCAATTAATTTCACTATTCTATAAATTAACAAATCTACTTGTTAGCTGATCTGTGATTGTAAAAATGCATAATTCAGTGATGGATGTTACAAGAAAGCATTTATCTTAAATAACTAATTAATAAAATTAATTAAAAATATATAACTAAGAAAACAACTATAAAACACATTGGTACTCGCGTTTAAAATTCGTTTAAACCTAAAAATTTAATAAAAAGTAATAAAATCAATAAAACGGTCACAACACACATAACTAAAAAAAAATAATAATCGAAAATTGATTTATTAACTATTAAATTACATTTATATATATATAACTCAAGACATCTCTTCTAAAGTTTATTTCTATAATAATTTCTGTAAATATTTCTCATATATTTTTCCGTATACTAAGATCTATATTTATCTTTTTGTGTCATAAATAATATTGGAAAAATTAATGAAAAATAATCATATTCTACATACATATACTACCATCATCGATCAATTGAGATCGATATATGTGTCATAATAAATCAATTTTAATTTGTTACGGGATGCTTATTAAATGGAGAAATATATATATATATATTTTTGCGTGATGATGATTTATTATTTATTTGCATAAATATCCTTTTAGTTATCAGTTGTGGTGAGTTTATTCAGAAAGATTCTAGACAGTTAACTCATATGAAACGTTTATTTCTAATGAATCATTTACCGAATTAATTTTAAATATATTGGAATATTATTAATAAATAATTTTTAGTGGATTTATGGTGAGAAATGTAGTTGTTTTTTCATTTAATCAATCAAATGAAATAGAATATATAAAAATTATTGTCAAAAACTATTAAAAAAGAAACTATTTACCAAGTAAATAACTTTTTTTTGCTGGGGATTCGTACTTAATTACAGCAAACAGCTACAAGCTAGACAGTAAAGACGATTATTTTTTGGTTTTTAAGAAGAAATGTTTCTACAAAAATAATTATGTCTTAACTACAGAAAGACTTTTCTTAATTGATTTTTTCTATTGGTATTAACATTGCTTAAAATTTAACTTATAATCACTAGTAGTTTCAGTAATTATATTTCATTGATCAATTCATGTCAATCAGTTGAATAACAATACAAAAGTTTATTCTATTTTAATGTCAATCAATAAGAAAATCAAAAACGCAACATTACAAGCTTTTACACAAATCAAATAACATGATAAAGGTCATGGCTTTAAGGGTGGAAATACTAATGAATACACATTGTGAATAGGCAAAATTGAATCATCATTTTTAGAATTTTAAATATAACACAATAAATGTTTTGTAGAAATAAAGGCATTACTGGGCATCAATTATGCACTAAGCTTAATTTTGTTTCTTATCGTAAATAATCAAAACTACTATAAAAATATATCATATAAATGTTATAATAAAAATATATCATAATTTTCTGCTATAAAACATAAAGAAATAATTTATATAGTTGAAATACGTTTTTTTTGTCTATATACAATGTTATAATGTTTCTTCTTTATTAAGTGCGCGTTTTAGCACTTTTATTAGCACAACTTTATGAATCTAGTTCATTAAACTAAATACACGATAATAAAAAAAATAAATAAAATACAACAGAAAACCGGCATAAAGAATCTTTTAATGAAATGCCAAAGCATAAAAATTATGATTTATTAAGTAAATAAAGTAATAATAGGGCAACTAATTAATCAACAATAATATGACAGAAATTTGACGGTTTTTTTTTTTTCATTCTCGTCTAATGTATGTTTTTCGGTTTTATCTAGTTTTTATTTACTTAAACATAATATATATCATTCATATTATTTATCATCTTAACATATTAATTTTTTGTTAATGAAACCTTGGAACCTTAAACAATAAAAACAAAAATCTAAAAACTATTTAATAATGAAATTTGTTAATTAAATTTTTTAGGAGACACATTTAGAATGTTTAACTAAAATGTTATAAAATTTATCACCATTTAAAGATAATATTCTGAGAACTCAAAACTTTGAAAACCAGCGACATTGATCTAAGAAAAGTATAAGAAAGTTTATTTTTATCCCCGTAACTATTAATATAAAATCTTTAAGAAAACCATTGTAGCTTGAAAAGAAGAGCAATAATCTTATTGTATTTAGGTTATGATAGTCTATTTATTCGTAAATTAAAACATTTTACAAAACAAATCAATTAACTAAAACTTTAAGGTTTTATTTTTCTATAATTATAATTATCACGATTAAATTCTCTGCAAGAATTTCGTGGCAATTGTTATTAAAGTTTTTTTTAAGAGATAACAAACCGTAATTCCCTCAATAATTTCATTAGAAAAACATAAATCATAAGCATAAGGGAATTTTTCATTATAAGTCGGAAGCATAAAAAATAAAATTAATAAACAGCATAAGATAAGGACATAATAAAGATAACAATTATAAATTTTAAACCGCCAAATAAAAACTGATATTTAATAATTTATTATGTAAACTTCGCGAAACACATCGCATATCAATTGAATTTAAAAATAAACAGAAATCATATACTTATATTTAGTTATTCAATGAAAATGTGCGTTTTATTTATTTTATTTTTATTTTTATTTATTTATTAACATTAATTAAAAATAATCAAGAAATTACGCGATCAACACACACTGATGTTCACCATGTAAGCGTTTTTTCAATATAATTTTCGGTTATCATCCGATGTGTCACGTGATAAGCTTTAATAATAACGCGCTTATTATTATTATTTTTATATTTATTCCGCTTAAATATGTTGATATAATTAAATTTTCCACACATACACTTGAAATGAAATTACGTATAGATAAAATTAAAAGAAAAAATAAACGTTTGTATGGGTTTCCACTATATAATAATAAAAATAAAACATGAAATTGAATACGATACAAAAACATTGGTGCAATTTAGTCGTCGCTGTTTATATTATTTTAAGTTGAGTCATTGAATCATCACGCCACTTGTTGAGCTAATAGGTGTATCCACACCAAAAGCTTATTTTAAAATTTCTTATTTGTTATTTTTTTTAGTAATATTATTAAACAACACACAAGCATATTTGTTATTTTTATATAGATATTTATGTATATATAAAAAATGTTTCACCTATTTATTAAATTTTATTATTGTTTTGTATAAAAACGTGTGTTATTTCTACTAATTTATAAATATAAATAATAATGAAAACTTCACACAAGCACGACTGTAAATACAGGTATTAAAAATATATACTTTATAGTGGAATCATCAATGGTATTTTTATAAAACAAATAATATATTTTTTCTAAATTAATAATTGTTAAAAAATTTATTAATATTTATTAACGATACAAAAATATTTAAGAAAAAAAAAAGAGTTAATAAATCAATATAAGCCAAATACAGAAGACCAAGGATAAATATGATTCATAGTTTAACCAAAATAACATAAATCATTGAATGTGCTTTCTCTTATATTCGTATAGTTCGAGTACTTAATGGAGAGAGTGTATTTTGGCGCAAATATTTTAATACATTTTAAGCTTAATTGTTAATTTCTGCAAAAAAAAAAATCTGCAAGCTTTGTCTGTTGAAACTTTATAGCAAAAACTTATAATTTGTTACAAATATTATATTCTCTTCAAATAAAAATTAAACAATATTTATTAAATTATTGCAATTTTGATTTTTTTTTCCTTTCTATAAATAAACGCAGAATATTCTGTTTTTTGCCTCAGCGGTATATTTAATTTAATTAAATTATAAAAAGGATTTTATTCTTAACAAAAAGAAACATAAATCATTTTCGCGAAAAAACATAATTTTTTAAAAGCTTTTATGCCAATGGGTTGTTTTTTTTTGTCGATAATTTTATAAACAGGCTAAACGAGTATAAACCTTTTATCTTTTACTTTTTTTCTGTTAATTTATAGGTATTTAATTAAATAACTAATTAAAAAAAGATATTTATATCATAAAAGGATAGAATTTATTGTTTATTTTGTAATTTTACTAATTAAATTCAACCGCAAAGAAACCGAAAAAACTCCTCCACAGAGAGTTTGCTTTATTTTACAAATTTTCTACAAAAATATATTTATTAATTAATTATATTATAATAAAAAAAATGTATTTCTTTATCGATACCATGACAATCACAATATTATTGTGTAACCCACGTTCAAATGATTTATTTTATCAATAAATTGAATAAAATCATAAAATAAAAATAAAACACCTGATAAGCAGAGTTAATAAATTTAGAATATAAAATTTATTAAATAAATAATATAGAAAAGAGTAACAATTTAACAAAACTAGGTCAATGTCAATAAATTTACTTCCTATATGTATTAGAATATAAAAAAATATTTAACACAAATTTTAAAGAAAAATAAGCGAAAAACACTAAAAAAAAATCATTTTAGAATCGCAAAAAATAAGACAACAAAAAATTGATTACAAGGATTTTTCTATTTTATAAATGAAAATATTTTAATTTTTTTTTTTAGCTCAATCCGATTAAGTAACATTTGGCATCGCTAAAGTCAAAAGTTATTTTTATGATTTTCTTAAGAAAATAAAATTAAGAATTAAATATGCAAATAATAGTAAAATTTTCAAAGTGTAGCTGCTAAAATAAGAATTCTATTTGTGTTTTCTCTTCTTATAATTCGCGATTGTCGCGTTTTCTTACATAAAGACATAAAAATAAGAAGAAAAAATAAAAAACAGCAAAATAATAAGCAATCACACATGTTATTGTCGCACATAAATTTTCATATGTATATATACTAATGTTAAAACTGGGTAATAACATAAAAGAATAAATAAATAAATAAAAATTTATATAAACCGCGAAACATATGCAAGAATGTAGACAGTGTTTCTAACTAACATTTGGTGTAGCCTAGCGACTATACAGCACATTATTTCAATTCACACACGATTACATTATGCTTTCCGTTTTAGTTATTATATTTTTTTTCTGCAATAAATATTTATCATCCATATTAATAATAAAGACAGAAGAAAAACCACTGCAAAAAGTATTTCTTAGAAATTTCTGATTAGCGAAATATGCAACTTAAGCATGCACTCCTGCATGCAAAAAATATTATTTTCATTTATTTGTGAAGAAAACAAAATAAATAAATAAAAAAATTAATTAAAATTTTATCGTAACATATTGTTTGAATGTGGTTTTACCACCACCAGAAATTTTTTTTTTTTTTATAATTTTTTTCATAAATGCATCAAAACAACATATGCTTGTTGATATCGTTAAAATTTTTATTTAACGAAAATAATAGATTCACGTTAATCTGTTGAGATTAAAGATTGCGACTAAAATTTAAATGATAGACAAACACCAATTGTAAAAATATGCCACTCGTATATCCGGGCGACATAAACTTAATTTTTAGCGGTTATAGTAGTTTTCCATCAAGTTGGCTGCAAACACCAAAATTTCACTCTAATAATTTTTCAAAAAGGCTAAACGAATCTTTTCTCAATACATTTAAATATTCGTGGTTTTAAAGTTTACATAATGGTGCTACAACGTGTTAAATAAAATTATTCCTAATTATTTAATAATGTGGTAAATTCATACTTAGTATTCCAAAGAACTACTTCCTTAATACCATTTGCAACATTTATTTCCGCTACACTTTATAATGCAATAAAAATTTCGCTATACACAAAATGAATAAAAGATTTGATTTTATTTTATTGATCCGGATTAACCCAGTATCCTGTGACCAGATTAATGATATTTGACTGTATTGTTAGATGATATTTTAAATAAAAAACATATTCCTTTTTTGTGTTTTACTGAGCCACTAGAATTATATATATTTTTTATAAAATGCAACAAACCTACAACACAGCAGAAAATTAAGATGAGATCAAAGTACTTTGTAAAACAAAGTAAATAATAAAGTCACGTATAATGATGTCAGAAAACTAAACTTTACCAAATAATTTCATTGACTAATTAAATAAATATAATAATAAAAATAATAACAAAAAAAAAATTAAAAATACTATTATGTGAATAAAATTTTACCTTCTTACTTTATTTTCACCAAACTTATATTTAAAATTCAAGAATATAATAATCATAAAGTAAAATATAATAAAATAAAGAAAACGCAACCAACGATCGTTAACTTTAATCACAAAAAATCGACAAATGTCTAACCTTAAATAAACCAAATAATATCCTAAGAAAATGAGTCCCTTGACATTTATGCAAAAGGCAACTAAACACCGCGCAAGTATGTATAAGTAACACAGTTCAACCAACAAAAGATTAAAGAAACAAAAAGTTACAAGAGAAGAAAACCACATCTATAAAATATTTAAATATCAAATATCAGCAGCTGAAGAAGTACATAAAAGACAATAAAATAATTCGTTATGGGTATTTTTCTTAAAACAACATTAAAGTTTTTCTTTCCTTTTGCACGGTCTTATAAGTTAACTGAGCAAGTGTTTGGCATTGTAACTTTATTTTATCGACAATTACATTAGTCTAGCAAAAGAAAAAACCCCTAATAAGACGAGCATTGTAATTAATTTTTGTCAACATATAAAGCATTTAAGACTTTAACCAAAGGTAAGCTGAAGTGAACAAATCGAAAGAATGAAAAACGAAAAAAGGAATAGATAATTGTAAAATCTTCACCTTTAATTAAGGATTACATTCTACTTAATACCATTATAGTATTTTAAATACACAGATGTAAACCAAGAAAAAAAATCATTGTTACTTTATTATTATTTGCTTCGTCAAAGCTTTAAGCTTTATTATTGAAAAATTAAATAAAAAAAATTCCGCAATTCAACAGATTAATATTTAAATAACAAATTAACCCAGAAGCATATCAACCTCAAACAAACTAGGTTTACTCTACTGCATGCTTACGATGCAAACTTAAAGATTTTTGTTGCAATTCAACAAAATAAAGAGGAAAATCACCAATAAACTAGAGTATCCATTTAAAAACTAATTAACGTTGGTCTCAAAGATTACTTCTATTTAACCTTTAAATAAAAAAAAAATTATCTAATTTTCATTACTCTCTAAAGTGAAAATAAGAAAATTCATCCTTAAAATTCCAAAAGAAAATTTAATGTTAATAAAATTTATTTCTTCCGTTTTTCTCGTTTTCTTTTCTTTTCTGTAACTTTACGTTTTTCATCTCTCTGTTAATAACAATAAAATAAAAATTATCTCTTAAATGCACACAATATAGTATATAGATGATATGCCAAATACCCAAGTCCACAAACAGTGTACAAAGTACAAACTAATAAAATTTAACGATTATATACTTTTAGCTGATGCTGGTTGGTGTATGCCTTTTCTTTTATCCATTCACATCTAGAATAGCCAAAACATTAAATTACAATTTAAGTAAAAAAAACCAAAAGTAAGAATTATAATAAAATTTTCATTAGAAAGTACAACATGTTAAGCAATTTCACTTCTTATATAGACTACTTTGTCTTCACATTTATACACTTTAATTAGGATTTTTCATTTTGCCTTCTTTATAATTTAATTTAATTAAGAAATTGCAAAACGAAAAATGAATTCAAATAAATTTTTAATGTATTTTAAAGGCAATAAAAGAAAAGAATTTTTTATTATTTCTTAAGATTTGAAAGAAACTTATGGAAATTATACTTATATAATTATTAATTTATTTATTTATTTATTATTGAAAATATGAAAATTAACCGTCAGCTGGTAATCTTATTGACTTTAAAATTTATTAAGAGAACATTTTTAATGATCCTTTGTTAAGCTCTTGTAGCATTTTCGTGAAATTTAAAAAACAAGAATAAAAGACTTTTTCTAGAAAATTTCTTCCTTGTTACATAGTAGTTTCTTAAATATAAAGATAAAGTCAATTTTATAAAAGAAAATTCATTAATTGTTGAACGGATTCGTATTCAAATTTTACTGTAATTTTCCTTTTATTATTTTATTTTGTAACCAAGAACCAAGAACATTTTATATATTATTTACTAATTATGTCATGTAGTTCCAAACTGTTAATAATATTTATATTTTTTCACAATTGATAACACAAATTTCTTTTGAAATAAATTATGAAAATTCGCTGAGTTAATAATTATTTTCAATAACTTGCTTGTGAACTTACTTATAATAAGTCACTGATTAAAATTGACGTAAATCGGTGATGACTACACAATATTACCAAACATCAAATAATTAACATGTAATTAATGTTTATTAACTAAAAATAATAGGAAAAATAATACTAGACAAATATATAATATATATAATAATAATAATAATAATCATATTTACATAAAAAGACTTGTTAATGTAAAAACTAACATGTAATGGGGAAAAAAAAAAACGAAAATTAATTAATTAAATATTAAAAATAAAAAATGATTGTAATGTTTACATAATATTTGAATAAATAATTAAAAATAAAATTAATAAATTACTATTCTAAAATAGTTACTTACAGACAACAATAACTTGTTAGTCGAGGTTTTTGCTTTTTTATTTATATTTTTTCGCTTCAAAATAAAAACAGAAAAGAAAACTACTCAACTAAATGCGTCTTTTGAGCAAAAAGAAAAAATATTACACAAAAACTACTTAAATAAAGAAATAAAAAGTAAAAACACGAAGAAAAGATGATTTGTATAGAATACAAATTAGTTAGACAATTGATTAGAGTCTTGCTGTGTTATCTTAAGAAAATTTGCAAGAAGAAAAAAACAGCTCAAGGAAAAACCAAGTATACACACAGCTGCTATAGAATTTTAAAACAAGAATGGAAAAAAACTCAGCAAATCGCTAGAACTGAATTAAATAATCAAAATTAGAGGGAAAATGCTTTTAGGGTGAATTAAGAACAGGAAAAAGTTTTTTTTTTGTATTCACAGTATTTGAGACAAACTTAAAGCTAGTAAATTGATTTAATTTTCTGCACATTAAAGTAGTCATAATAAAATTACACTGGAATATACATTGCCGACTATTTGGCGTAAATATTGTTTTTTTCAAATGCATTTCAGTGAATAAAACCTGTACTAAGGCCACGCTTGTAAAATTGGTCACTGAAGTCACCTGATACATTAAAATTATTCCCTTAAGAAGAATTAAAATAAATAAATAAAACAAATTTCACTTTAAAAAAAATATTCTGCCACTAAACGCACAAGAAAATAACCAAAAAAAAAAAAATACCTAAGGTAGAAAAAATTATTAATTCCACTTGTCAAATTAATGAAAGACAAACAACAACAATGACTTAGAAAAATTAAAAAAGAAAAAACCGAACCGAACTTTTAACAAGTAATTAATTTTTCATTAAACAAAAAAAAAAGAAGCTAAACAACACCCACAACAAGGACCAATCAACAATATATACATAGGAGCAGAAGTAGCAGCAGGAACAACAAGAATGAAATGAAAAATCTAAATAAAGAAAACTGTTCACGTTCAGCAGCAGTAGTGAAATAAAATGGGAAGTAAAGTAAAGAAAAAATATACAAAATTCGGCTAATTATATTCAAATTAATTCGGTTTGTCATTTTTTTTTCTTTACTCTCAACTTTTCCCATTTTCTTTAGATTATTTTTCACGTTTTTTTTTCGCATTTTATTTTACCTAAAGCTTTTTCTTTTAAAAAATTATTTTTTGCACATTCACGACTGCAAAAGATAAAACTAAATAAAACAAACAGAACGGAGGCAAGACAATAAATTAAACACCTTTAAAGAAAACAGGAGAACAAGAAAATAAATAAAATTTCAATTGCCGGAGATTTTCTTTCTGCTTAAATATGGCGTTAATCTTTAAGTAATTTGTTATCAAATTGTAAACCGAACAAAATTTAAAATCGGCAAGAATGGAGTTTTAATAAGAAGAAAATTCTTGGTGAAAGATTTTTAGACACAATTAACAAGTAATAGCACACATTTTTTTACCTAATCTGGGCTTAAAAACAACGAAATTCAGAAGTTTTTGATGCAATGAAATAACGAAATGAATTTTCCAGCATATGATGCTTCTGTAGCCGATGCTAAGCTTAACTTGTTTTAAAGGCACACACCGATAATTTCTCAGTAAATGGTGACGCGTAACAAGTTAAGACATTTTTAACGAAAAAATCACTTAAAAATATTTATTCTAACTTAAGAAGTACCCATTTCATTCGTTTAAAGATTTACATTTTATTTTATCTAAATATATAAATGCAAAATTTAAAAAAAAGAAATTCAGTAAAATAAGCACTACGGGTTTTTAGTTAATTCTATTTTCTATATTTCTGATCAGTAGCAGAGAGTGGTTATAATCATATATATATATATATATATATATATATATATATATGCTGCTTCTATAACAAATCGCATTTCCAAGAATTATATCATTTTTTTTTTTATTTCTGAATGATTTTCACCAGAAACGTGTCTTATAGTTAAAAACTCAATATCAGCTAGCTCAACAGAAAAAATAAAATTGAATAAAAACTAAAATTAATACACAAAAGAAAAAACGATAAAAAAAAATAATTCCCCAAACGAATTCATATGAGGAATTATTTCGATAACAACAGAAAAAAATAAAACAGAAATTCGATCAATAGATTAAAAATAAATTATGGAAATAGGTATTAAGATAAAAATCTTAAATAATCCCAGAAGAGACATATATGAGGCGTGACACATTGACAAAATAATAAATAATTGATTGGATTTCAATTAAAAATATATATATTTATATAGAGTGTCTTATCTTATGGGAGATTGGTGTGTGTATATTATTTTTTTGGGTTTTTCTATTTCATCTAATTCATTCATTATAATTAAAAATTAATTGAAAATTTTAAAAAATATTATTATTAATAACTAAAAAAGATAATAACGTCTATTAATTTAATTTAATTACTAATAAATTAATCAATTGTAGTACTATTATTTATTTAAACAAATTATTAACAACGCCATCAATAATAACAACTGCGAATGAATTAAACGATAATAATAAACTGTGTTATTGCGTTGTTATCACATGCACAAAATACAATCAATAATCGTTTTTCTTTTTATTATTGCGTATTATTATCAAAATAAGATCAGAATTAAATTGATTTATAAACGCAATAAAAAATAATAATGAAAAATTGAATTTTTAAGACGTAATGCGTTAAAAAATAATCAGCTGTGTATCACAACCCTTTGTTCTAGACACATTTGTAAAAAAAATAACGATCGTAAAGTCATTAGTTTCTATTTATTTTCCTTTCTGTTTTTCGTTAACAAGTTTAAGCAACGACGATAAACAAACAAAATCCATTGCACATGTTTTAATTTTTTATTAGGCAACAACAGATTTGTTTACCCTTCAAAGAATAAAAGGAAAAAATTCTAAAACCAATTTAACATTTGTAACGCCAAAGAAAACAACAAAAGTTACCCTGAGCAAAGCTCATTAAACATCATCATAAATAAAATATACATGTTGTTGCATTATAATGGTCAACAACTGAAATGGGACTACAAAGAGTGTAATACAGAAATCAACAACAACAGCTAAAGAGATGTCGTCAAGTAATGTTATTTTATTTATTTATATAAATTTTCTACTTAGTTTTCTGTTTTTATTTTTCTCTCTTTTATTGAAAGAAGCGGGTAAAGCCAATTATTTTGTGCCTTTAATACACCCTGATTTTATCGCTTATGTATTTTTAGTTTACTTGTTTATTTGTTTCGTTTTATTCTTGTTTGTTAGGGTTGTTGTTAATAAATTGTGAAAATCTTTGCAGGAATAAACAAAAAAATACACTGAAAATTCAGTTGGATATCATGCTTCTTGGTAACGACAATAACGAACAATAAATAAATGAGATATAATAATAAATAATATAAAAGGGCATCATGGGCAAAAGCAAAAAAAAAAAAAATTGAAGAAGAATAAGAATTAACAAGTAGAGTCCAGTAATGTCTAGTATCAAGACCACACAATCGCTATGACTATGGATTATATTTTACTACTCTTCCAACTGAATATAATACAGGTTGGCATTATTAAATAACTTATATTTATCGGGTTCTGCAAACAATTTTATACTTTATTTTCTGTAGCATTTTTGGCAACAATTTTATTCTTTTTTTTTACACGGTTCATGGTCAGGTAATCTTCTTCAACGCATTGTTATTTAAATAATAATGGAGAGAAAAATAAATAAAAGAATAATTTAGGTACATTAATGGGATGACACAAATAATTTAATTGTGTTTTATATATTTGCTTACCATAAGGTAATTAATTCATTACAATTTAACAATGTTGTTTCACTAAACTTTTTGTTTAGGATTCTCAACCGTTTCAGCAAATAAAAAATATAATTTAAATATCAGTGCTGGATTTTTATTTAAATTATTTTAACTGATTAGATAATGAATTCAAACTTTCAGTTAAAAATAAAGATAAATATTCCGACACTGTGCAAAATTTTGGTGTAAAATCCTTAATATATCTCTATCAACAAAAAGAAAAAACAAAGTACATGTGGTCTGCAGTGTTAATTACCAGCAAACTACAGGTGATCATTTATTTAAACAAAACCAATTCAAAAACTTTTCAGCAATAATAGTCAAACAATTAGCCACCCTGTTCTGTTGTTACCAGAAAAACAAAAATACTATAAATTCAACTACAAGAAGTAAAACAAGCGAACAAAAAAATCACTACACAATAAAAACAAGTAAAAAAGCAGTGAAAAAACCAACAAACAATTGACCAATTAATTGTCGTACATAATGTACAGAAAATTTATTTTCTTTCTTATGATAATCTCACAAAGTACACACAAAAATAACAGCAATAATAATAATAATTAATACATTTATTACATTTAATTAGATTGTCGGTATTTGTTTTGTTTAATTATTTTTATAACGATTTTCTATCTACCCGCATTTTATCCGAAAATATTTACACTAATCCAGTAACAACCCTTTTTCCAACCAGCGAAACATAAATCGGTTGAAAAAAAGGCAAAGAAAAATAATAAAATAATTATTCAGAGCCTGTGTTTATTTATTTTTTCTTTTTTAATTTTTTTAACTACTTTAGCAGACAGCGTAAATAAGATCAAAAGTAAGAAACATCACGCCACTAACAAATAATAAAAAAAAAAACAATACTGAAATGAATTGTTACTGTGGTCAATTGGTCAATGTCATTTAATTTGATCTTAATTGATGTAGCAGCGATAGGCAAGGGAGGCAGGCAAACATTTCATTTTTTATTTATATTCAAAGATTGAATTTTATTTTTCTTATTAAATAAATAAATAATTAATTATAGTTTTTAATTGTTTATTTATTTATATATTTATAGTGAGAAAGAAAAAATAGTTTTTTTTTTTTGTTTATTTACATTTTTCATTTTAGTTTTAATTTTAGTAAACAAAGTTGTAACAAACATTATTTTAATTGGCTTTTAGCCTAATAAAGTCAAAGCGCGGCTTTTAATAATAATAATACAAATTTAATAAACAAAAAAACAGAACTATTGTTTTAGATTTCTTTTTATTATTATTATTATTATTATTATTATTATTATTATTATTATTGTTATTATTGTTATGAAACTTCCGTCTATTTATATATAATGTAGTGTTTTTTTTTATTATTATTATTTTATACAGATTCGTGCAAAAACAGTACTCTTTTTTAAAATTAGTTTTTAATCCAAATTAAAGGATTAATATTGTTTTGATAGTATTATTTAAATAAATAAATAACAATTTGACATTGACATTATTAAGAAATCAATAATATTGACAAACAATACAAGAATTTTTTGATTATAAAATAGACAATCTGTAAAGATTTTCAAAATATTAATAAAATCCATTCAACATTTATACAAATGTTAAAGAGAAAAATAATTTTATTATGCAGCAAGGTTAATGCTGATAAAATTGAAAACAAAAACTTTTCATATCGAACAATATATATAAATTCAGTGATTTACTTAATAAATTTTAAGATTTCATAAGAAATTATTCTTGTAAAAACAATTCAAATGTGTCAATATTTTTATTACTTTTCAATACAAAATCGATAGTCAATAAAATTGATTTTATTTCTGATTTAAAGACAAATTCAAAATTGAAAAAATGACAATTAAAAATAGAGCAAATATTTATCACACTTAATGTAATAAGGATTTACTATTAATACCTTATTTAATACCTTAAAAAAAATAGATTTTCAATATATATGTATATACACCTGATTTTTATTGAAAATCACTCCAAAGTTATTTTCAAGAGTGAAAAAATAAACACATAGATCTGTCATACTTTCAACAAGTATGATAAATCACTTATTATGAGAAATGACTCTTGAATCATTATTTCAGTTAAAATAATACAATATTTGGCACATAGTTTAACAGTGAAACAGTAAACATTTTTCTATATAAAAAGGGTTTCAGCAAATAATAAAATTAATAATTTATTATTAGGTTAAATAATAAACGAAAAATTCTCATGTGGTTTCGATTTTCAAAGTTTATATTATTATTATTATTACTATTGAATAATTTAAACTCATAAATAATAAAAAAAAAATAATATTGATAATTGAATTAGGGCAATAATGTCAAATAATTTATTATTTAATTAACGATTTTGTTGCGTTTAAATAATTAAAAGTTGCAATTTAATTGATTAATTAACAGGCGGTGACTTTATTAAAGCAATAAAATATCTTTCACTTTCATAAATTATAAATATTTATTGTAGTAAAAATGAATAAATTAAATTTTTCTTTTTTAGAAACCGCATTTCCAAAACATCACCATAGCACCAGATTAATCATGCAAATTTAAAAATAAAAATCCTATCGCATTTAACTGACACCTTAGTTACCACACAATGGCAAAAAAAAAATAAATTAAAAATTTACCTCAAACCGCTTGTTGCAACAAGCCATAAGGTAAGAATAAAATGTAATAAAGGTGTCCTAACCACGTGTGACATTCATAACAGTTTCATTTTGATGACTAGACAATGATTATTATTCTTGCTAGACAGTAAAAAAGAAAACACAAAGTGGAATTTACTTTTAATCACTATGTGAACAACGGAAAAATGCAATAAAACAAAAATTCTGAATGTAATAAGAGTTAAAAAAATATAATAAACCTCCAAGCTTTGTAATTTAATATCAAAGCATTTTTTTTTTTTTGTTCACTTAAAAAAGCTTTGTGTTAACGTTATCACTTTACAGTTTTATTTTATTAAATAAATACGATGGGAAAAGAAAGGAGAATAGAAAACACGCAGTTTTTTTTCCTTTCATTGGACCATGGGGATGACAATCAAAGTTACATTTTTAATTTGAACAAGCAAAAATCTACAAAGTTCACGGTGGAATAACGATTACATGAATTTTTTCGCCACATTCATTCAATTTTATGTAATCCACGTGATTCAACTTCTTTTTTAGGACATCTACTAAAGCGGAAATATTTCCGAAATTTTCGCAAGTAGAAACTTCTTTAACAAACTAGTTGCGTAAACTTATTAAGGCACTTTTTCTGCACATTTTTACCGTTAATTAGCATGCAAAACGCATAACAATTAAAAGCCAAAAACGGCAAATGTTTTACTTCCGTTTTTTAACTTTTGTTTGCTATTTTTGTGTATGTAGTTCTTTGCCTCTTGTCTCTATTACTGCGTTTTTTTTTTTAATTTTATTTTATTTTATTAAAAAGGGCCTTTGAAATGCGTCATAAAAACAGAAGAATAAATTAAAAAATATGATCCGTTAATTATTGTACACAGGGTGAACTATAATAATGAAAATTTATATTGCAAATTTACCTCAATAATTTCTATTTAAATGTGTAAATCTTAATGAGTGTTAACGTTTCTATTCACTTGGATGGCTTTATCAATAAAGATTAATAAAGAGCCTCAGGGTCAGAAAATATTGTATACACTCAATATTATACATAAGAGACCTTTGTATCTATATATAAAAGGATGATTTGGTCTGTTCTGGCTGTCAACAGATCCATTTTTGCTTTCTTTCCTTTTTTTAAAGACAAACAGAATAGAATAGTCAATCACAATGAATAAATCAATAGTAATTTGGGTTAAAATGCTTCTAAAGAACAGTAAAAACATTTTTATTACATTTAAATCACCCTGTTTTGTTAAAAATAAAAATTATTAATAAAATTTTATCGTTCTTTCATGTGTAAAATTAATTCAAATAAATTTTTTTTAATTTGCTTGAATTAAGGAACAAAAACGCTTGAACATAGCATAGCAGAAATGTAGAAGCAAACATATAGAATTCAAATAAAACAATTCAAGGTGATTTTTAATGAATAAAACCGTTTTACAACCAGAAACTATTGAACAGATGTAAATAATTAGCTTCCTAGTTGTACAAAAGAATAAAAATAAAAAAAAGTAATTTTAATGACCGTATTTCATTATTTATAACTATTATTCCTTTGACAAATGTATCAAAAATTATCGAAGGGCAAACGCAATGTGTAATCGGTACGTTAATAAAGGGCAAACAAACGACATTTGTTATATTTTTTTCACAAAATAGCAAGAAAAAATCACACCCACTTGTGGTGTGTCTACCTTAGCAAAATGAAACAAATTAAATGTTCAAAATTAGCTAAATTTAACAATTTATTTCAGGGGTGATTTACACATATTGAATAGCACACAGAAAAATTAAATCAAAATAAAAATCTCAATTTAACTGTTTGAAACGGTTTTTCGTTGCTTCAAAAATCAAATATTTTGTGAGTGCACAGCACAGTTACTAATCTGGTTTTGATATTATAATTTTCTTTGAATATTTTTACTACTCTAAACACGTGTAAACATTGAAAAAATTCTAGAAATAATTCCAATAAGAATCTTAATTATCATTAGCATAAAGAAAGCGCAATAATTCATTAAATTAATGTTTTCAATTTTTTACTAGGCAGTATACTTGCCGGAGTAAAAACACGTGGAAAAAATTAAAATATAATTTAAAATAATACCTTGAAATAGTAACTACCTACATACACACAAAGATATATGTCTAGGAAAAAAAAATAGATAATTAATTAAAATGCTTACCTAATCTATTTGAATAATCCTTGTTACTGAATGTTTTTGGTGAATTATTATTATTATAATAATTGTTATTAAAGGTACCACCACTTGAACCACTATTATTTATTGTTTTATTAAAACTTTTATTAAATATTAAATCATTTGGTAGAAATTTTGTTTTATTTAATTTATAATTATTTAAATTATAATTATTGTAATTATTATTATTGTTATAACTATTTATTTTTGCAGTGGTTAATTCAATTAAATCACCATGAACAATTATAATAAGTAATGAAAAACACGTGATTTTTGTTAATAATAAATATAATTTACACATTTTACTAATTAATACTTTTTTTTTTTTGTTTTTCCTTAATTATATTAAGAAAGAAATATTTCTTAATTATATTTTAAGCATTAATTACACCCAAAAAACATACAAAAAAATAATAATAATTATCTATAAATGAAGAACTCGAAATTTCACTCATTATATCTTTGGTAAAACATTTTCACTTTTAAATTTCCTCTATTCGGTTCACTTTAAAAACACACAAAAAAAAAACTTTTATATTATTTTTTGGTAGAGATTTATCACACTTTATTTCGCGTTTTTTATCGCGTTTTCAATCACTGCCTGCACTACACGTGAACTATTAAATATAAGTAATTAAAAACGACACAAAAAAATAGACGAAATACAAATACTGTACTTTAGATAAATTGAATAGTTTTGTTTTTCTATTTTCACGTAATTTAAATACTTTTTTTTAAGGTTAGGATTTTACTATTCGTGGTACCGATTAATAAGAATTATTATTATTATTATGATTATTATTATTACTATATTTTAATAAAACATAAACACACTGCCAGAGTTGTTCTTTGGTATTAAATTGTCTTTCTATACATTTGCAGTACTGAAATTATAAAAAGTAAAAATGAAAAAAACATTTATTTAAAGTCAAAGCGCAGCACAGCCACCATCAAATTCTTACGTCAAATAACGGAACTCACACAAGCTTGCGTTAACCCAACGTAGTTCAGCTGGTTGATGATTTCAAATGCTAGGAACCAATGCTGTGGTATGAAATGTTTTACTTAAAAAAAAACAAATGCCATTGCAGAGATATAATAATAATAACACAAACACCAGTGTGTCTATCTAACTTAAACACCATCGTATAATTGTATTACGCCGACACAGCTCCACACATGCTTATTAAACAACGCATACAACGTTGCCCCAAAAACGTGTATTCAATATACTGACATAACACATTTTATTTCTTTTAGAATGTGAGAAACAGAGATAGGCAAGGTATTGAGTCGGCGCGGCACACAGCGTTACATATATTCATCCGTATACAGAAATTGCTATAAGATAAAAACATTCTGATAAAGCAATAGCTAGAAAAAAAGATTCTGTTATTTTTTCATTCAAATACCATAATTGATACCCTTGAAATACATAAACATCAGTCATGTTACAGTGACAATGCGTTCCATTGCGTTATATTTGGAATTTCAACATTTTAGTCTTTTCCATCTTTCATATATCTTCAAGTTATTATATATCAAGCAGTAACAAGGATAGTAAAAAACACGGTGAGGTAAGAAATTTCCTAAATCAGAAATGTTTACCACATGATGACGTTTTGTTGTGTAAAAACAAAATATTTTATCAACGACAGATCGGACTGCGAAGGACCTAAAGTAAAGATAGAAAAAAAAGGATGAAATTTATCTTTATTTATTTAAAAATAAACACAGGTAAAAGTTCTTGGAATAATACTCTGGTTTTACCTAATTTTTTTAGTTTTTCCTTCTTTTTGTTCTCTCACAAAAAAAAAAATAGTTTATAAAGAACCTAGTGTAGTGTTGAAATGCATTTAATAGTGTATAATATTGATAATGATTAAATAACTATCCTTAACGCCGGATAAAGTAAATAAATCTTTTTTTCTTTTAATTCTTTTTAATAAAAAACGCAAAATCACCTGTCACGATAAGATTCGTTTGCCGCATGACGCCCTTGTGTAAAAGATTTCACACCTTTATCGTATGATTAATGCGTTAAAATGTAGAATTTTATTCTTTTCATTAGATAAAACTAATTTATCATTATTAATTTATGCTTTAAATAGTAAAATAATTAATAAATTTGTAAAATTGATTAAATTAAACCGTCTGCGATGACCAAGTAATTCGTTTTCAAGAAATATTCGATATTACTGATGTATACATTTTGGCGTAGAAAAAATACAGTGTTAGCATGCACTAATTAAATTAAATGATAAATAAGCAAAACTATATGAATCTATAAGGTAATTATCTACACGTGCTTGTTTTTTTTTTTGTAAATAAATATTTACTTTCCGCGAAACTAGAACCAATAACCAAAAATTTTATCAAACTGATCTACATTAATAGAATTCATAATTAATTAACGAATGTTTTTATAGAAAATAAAAAGGAAATAAATATCCCGGTTGGCTGTATAAGAATATAAAAGGAAAATGTTTCTTACCAAATATATACATGATGATGGTTTGCTGGCTCGTCCATCCTTCATCCAAGTTATACTTGATTTACACAATTGATTTATCCATCTCATTTCTATAACCACAATCGAATAATATTAATTCTTTAACCTGTAATAAAAAGTTCATATAAATAGATGATGATAAGAGGAATAAATTATTAGATTATGTTTCGTGTTAATAATTTTTGTTTTGTTAAGCAAGATCTTTGTTTTCAATTTTTTATTAATTTAAACCTAAAAATATTTAAGTGGATGCTTCTTATACAGATAGAGTTTCAAAGAGGCCCCTAATTTTAGTTACTTATTATTTTGTTACCCAGTCTTTACTCTGTCTGTACATTTTCATATGTCTCCTGGGGGACTGATGTCACTAAATAGAACCAACAGAAAAATGAAACAAATGCAAATGTTCGAGAGCATTTTTTCAATAGCGCACAATAACTGCTATATTTTGCGTTTAAATTTTACTTCCAATTCAATGAATTTAGAACAACAAAATCCCCTATATTTTACTAAGCTAACCATCCATTAGTTATATTTCTATTCGGTTGTTATGCAATTTTTTATTACTTTTATTATTATTATTGCTTAAAGAAACATAAAAATAAAGCATAAAAACGATTGTTTTTCAATTTTGTAACATAAAACTTCCTTAACACTTTTGGGAATTGTAATAAGTATTTTCTTAACTTTAGTTTCGTTTTAGTGTTTTATACAACGACAGCAAATGATGAATAATGATAAATAATTGGTGTAAGTAAACTAAATTGTGAACATTAAAATCACTTTTATAACTTTATTGATGTTGTGCACTTACAGATATTCCGAGGGACCAAAGTTATTTCTACATAAAACATTGATTGAAAACTTCACCATAGATATTCTCTAATTATCAGTTATATCATTCAAAGGATTAAAGTCAAATATTCAGATAAGTAAATACCGGATACTGTATTACTTTTGTTACTTTATTTATGCTTAAAATATTGATTAAAGGTGCATTTTCTCTATATTTCCTTTATTTTATATCAATCATCCACAAATCCGCTCTATTTTAAACAATACAAAAACTATAATAAAAGCTTTAATTTATGATTTTAGAGAGAAGCATATATATAATACTACATAGCAACAGTAGCAATAACAATTTCCTGATGCAATCTACCCAAGCTCAGTAAAATCATTATAATAACAATGATGATCTTGATGAATATGACAACGACAACGATGACGCCGGTTTATGATGCCCTCCAATAATTTTTATATTGTTTCATTACTCATACAACAAAAAAGGCAAAAACGTTAAAACTAAAAAACAATATAAAAGAATAAGGATAAATGATGCATTGTCGTCACATATAAGCATCAATTGTGCCATCAGAAGTTTTATTGGCAAAGAAATCACAGTTTATGCTTGTTTATTTGTTTTGCTTCTTTAACATTATTATTGTACGAAGCAAAAAAAAAACAAAACTAAATAAACAGACGATGTTGATGATAATAGTCGAATCCAAACTCTTTTGTTTCAGAAACTTTTTCCTTTTCTATTTTTTTTTTATTTTTCCAAACATAAAAACAACAGGACGATCATAAAGTAAGAAAAAGTAGAAAAGAGTTGAAGTGTTCACATGGGAAAAAACAACAATACGTATTCGTGGTTATAAATGGATGCTCATAAGATCATACTCAATGTTATTCTTGTTTTATGTTTCTTTATTGTTCTATGCTTTTTAACGAAAACTTTCCAATCTATCGTCATGCAATTCTTTAATTCTGTCACGATTGATACTCATTTGTCTGTAAAATGATAAGCTGAAAGCTTTTGTTGGTGACAATGATACGTACATACCGTTGGACCACACTTGTTGGTAGTTATGTATAAGCTTTTATTTTCTATGTTTTCGTTAAAGCTTAAATGATTTTGATGTTTTTTTATATTTAACGTGTATTGCATTGAAAAGTGTTTAATAAAATTAAAGAAAAGAATTCTATAAATTGAAATTAAAGGAATTTAATAGTATTTTTCGAAAGGATAAACTTATATTCCTATTATCATTAACTTATAATTATAAATATCTTCCGAAAATCATTTCAGTGAAAACATTATATTAAATGGTAATGAGGTAACTTTCTTACTTATTCCAAAAACTCGGAATTATTCAATTTCTGTGAAATTCAATAATATGCAGATTTATTTATGAAGAGAACAAAATGTAAGTAATGCTTTGTTTTTTTTTTTAAAGGCCTCCAGAGATTTTCATTTTTTTATATTGATTGCAATGGTTTTTGTTCTTCGTGTAACTGGTTGGACCTTTAAATTTCTTAGAAACAAAAGGTGGTTCTGATATTTTAAAAACTTTTAAAGGTTAAAAAGTTAAAAGTAATTATATGAAGAAGAAGAGATGAAAAATCGCTAAATTTAATTAAACTAATTATAAGAGCAAAACTGACAAAACCAAATTATTTAAAATTGCTAGGATATGAGTTTGTTGGTGATTTTTAAGCTACAAATTTTCTACGCACCTAAATCAACTGAATAATTTTGCCATGAACAATAATAATGCCCGAAGCAAAAATTATTGTTGTTTTCTGATGACCTTTCGATTAATTCAATTTTATTGCCATAATAAAATATGTTTTCTTATCTATATGCAATATTCTTGAGTTAAATTTAAAATTAAATGATCCTGCAAATTGATTAATAGGAAAACTAAAAATTTATATTCGATTTTTAAGTTTGATTATCACAAATGTTGCAGCACCGAGAGCACACAAATAGAACACAAACTCCCCTATATGTTATCTATTATTTTATGCCTCTTATTCTCCATTTATGCTTTAAACTTTAGCAATAGTACTCAAAATATGTTTAATACAAAAAAAAAAGAACAATTTAACGATCTTCCACAACCGAAAAGTCAATTGTTTGGAAAAATAGCAATCGATTGACTTTTGAATTTATTTTATTTTATATTTTTATATTTTCCTTTACAGTTGAATTACGGTTAAAAGTGTTTTTATTTTATTTATTTAACACATTCACCCTTATTAGTGGGTGGATTATGCTTTTTAATTTCGTTTATTTTATATATTTTTCTACTGATTTTCTTGTTGTGGTTTGGCTTAGAGAAAGCATCGTAGTTTTATTTTTTTATTTTGATTTTTAGAAAAATTACGATTGTCATTTAGTTAAAATAGGCTAAATGAATTCATTTAATACATCTGCTAGCGTTTTTTTTTTATTTGGACTTTTCTGACTACCGAAATTTTTACTAATTTTAAACATTAGTCTCATACCCAGATGACAATGATACTTTTCTTCGTATTTCCTCTTTTTTTTTTGTAAAACAATAAAACCGCCCAATAACCACACTGAAGGTTTGGTTTGCTTTATTTTTTGTTATTTGTTATTTCTTTTAATTACAAAAGCTTTTTTTAGCCATGTTAAAAAATTGTACGAACTTTTTTTATTTTTAATTGATTTCCCTTGTAATTTTCGAGAGTTTTATTTTTTATTATTTGCTTTTTGTTGTTTTTCTACATTCGAAATATACAGCACCGTGACAATGTATTATCAGAGGGACAATAGCCATGGGCGCTGTGATATTTTAAAAGAAAAATATATTTAATTTTTTATGATTTTTGGCGAGGGTTTAGATTTATTTAGCGAGTTCGTTCCGCGGAGAAAAGTTAAAGAAATAAATGCAAATTACACAAAGCTCTATTTTCGGCATCCTTCTTAGGCTAGAAAATCAATTGCTACGACTCTGCATATGTTCACAAATAGGATAAATTATAGTTAAATGAAAATACTATTGAAGAGTATGTATTTTTATTTTAGTATTTCGACTACTATTCACCAATTTAACAAATTAATTATTTAAAATGTATTTTTTCTATTTTCTTCCTCAAAATACTACGGCCACCGTCCATCAAACTATTTTTTGTACTTTTTTCCCATTATTATTACTATTTCATTGGAATTTAGCTGTTTAGCAATGTTGTTGCGAAAACAAACAAACAAATTAAACTGGAGGCTAAATTGTACGTTTATAGAAACGGTAAAGGCAGAAGAAGAAAAATAGTTTAAAAGTTATACAAATAGAAAGTTTCCCGATTTTAGTGAACTTTTTTATTTTTAATAGAACAGAAAAATTTAAATTGTGGCGTATTTTTCTGCTCTATTGTTGGAAATGATCTAGTTTTTTTTATTTATTTATTTAGAAATTGAATTTGGTTCAATGAGCACATGCCAGTCCTAAGGCATCACTGAATTCCTATTTCAGTTATTACGCTTTTTAATGCTTTTGATCTAGTTGTTTGAATTCTTTTTTTTATTTTTATTTAATAAATTTGTCTCTGATTTAAAGGAATTTTGCTATATTTGTGTTTTTTGAAGGGAAATAGAGATTAAATAATGGCGCAGAAGATGATAATGTTCCTTTTAGTTGATTTTTTTCTATTTAATAAATTTTATCAACAAAAATATTTTATTTTATTAAACTACAGATGTTTAACCAATTATTTTTGTTTATTGACAAGCAAATAAAGTTATTAAATGTTCATAATTATAATTAATAAATAATTCTCAAAATTCAATTTAATACCAATATGAAAAATAACTCAGTAATGTCTCGAAAATTTACTTAAAACTGTCAATCGAAGCACACTACGATGAGCCTTCCATTGCTCTTTAAAAAACCGCAAGCGAACAACCTAAAAAATTCCCAAAACATTTGAAAATTTAATTATTTTCCTTTATATTTTTATTCTTCTATGAAATAAATAATTTTTATTTTAGTTTTCTTAAAATTTTAAATAATAATAACAATAAAAATCAATCAATCAAAACAATAAAATAACATTTTTTCCTGTGTTCTTTTACCGCCCTGACAACGGATAAGAAATAGTCAATTGAATTTATTACCAGTTATACATAAAATAGTAAAAAGATGGAAAACAACAACATAACAAGTGCTGAACATTTGGATACAAATTACTGTGAACAAGATATGTTTGATAATACAAGTGTCATTTTGGATGATCATATATTGAGTAACAGTAATACTGGTAATCAATTATCAGGATACCCGACAGCAATTAAAAGTGGTGGTACAGATACATTGCAAAGACTTTTTCGACGTAAACAACAAACTGCTGGTGCCTCACCAATGTCATTAAAAATAGAGGAAAAACCACAACCTTCTGATGGTTTAATATCAGAAGAGCAAGGAAATATCGGTGACAATCTCATTCTTGAGAATTTATGTGATACAACAGTAAAAAAATTATCTATGGAATCAGGAGGGGAAACTGATAGAACAGCAGGCACAGCAGCCGCAGCAGCCATTAATAGTGAAAACGTGCAAAAGACATCTTCATTGAACCGAATTTTTAATAGAAGATCATCGGTAACAATGAGTGATAAAAGTGATAAAAATGATAAAAAGAAACAGAATAAACGTCGCCCGCAAACATCAAACAGTGAAAATGATTCGTCAACACAACAGAAATCACGTAAACAAATCAATTTATCTTTCTAACAAAAGATTTTAATTAATAGGATTTTATTCTTTAAGGTTTTCGCAATTACCTAAATTATTACTGGACTTTATTATTTCGCAAAGGAGTTCCAAAGACATTAGCCACAGACATGGATAGTACAGATTCAGCAAAAATCAACGATGAGATACAAAAGGCAGGTGAAAATATTTTTGAGAATAATAACGAAAGTCCAGTTGATATTTTGGAAATTAATTTACCAAACGAAGCAACAGCATTATCACTTGCAGCAACACTATTAATTCACCAATAAGAAATCCTTCTTTTATTTTCATACAAATCGTTTATTCTCTGAATAAAATTATTAAATTTTTAAATGTATTTTAAATAAAAAAAATATTAAGAATGACATAATATCGCAGATAATTTATTAGTAAAATGGAAAAACTAAACCAGAAAATTTTTAATTAGTTTTTTTTTAAACTATTATCTTTTTAAGTAAATTCATATCCAAAAACCAATCACTCAAGCTAGTGTAAAAGTAAACTTGATAAGAGTTTTAAGGCGTTCAGTCAAAAAATTCATATGGGCTGGAAAACCTATTGATACGACTCTGCATATGCTTACAAATAGGATAAATTAAAGTTAAATGAAAATACTATTGAAGAGTATGAGTTTCGACCAGTATTCACCAATTTAACAAATTAATTATTTAAAATGTATTTTTTCTATTTTATTCCTCAAAATGCTACGACCACCGTGCATCAAACTATTTTTTGTACTTTTTTCCCATTATTATTACTATTTCATTGGTATTTAGCTGTTTAGCAATGTTGTTGCGAAAACAAACAAACAAATTAAACTGGAGGCTAAATTGTACGTTTATAGAAACGGTAAAGGCAGAAGAAGGAAAATAGTTTAAAAGTTACACAAATAGAAAGTTTCCCGATTTTAGTGAACTTTTTTATTTTTAATAGAACAGAAAAATTTAAATTGTGGCGTATTTTTCTGCTCTATTGTTGGAAATGATCTAGTTTTTTTTATTTATTTATTTAGAAATAGAATTTGGTTCAATGAGCACATGCCAGTCCTAAGGCATCACTAAATTCCTATTTTAGTTATTACGCTTTTTAATGCTTTTGATCTAATGCTTTTTTATTTTTATTTAATAAATTCGTCTCTGATTTAAAGGAATTTTTGCTTTTTTGTGTCTTTTGAAGGAAAATAGAAATTAAATAATGGCGCAGAAGATGATACTGTTCATTTGAGTTGTATTTTTTCTATTTAATAAATTTTATCAACAAAAATATTTCATTTTACTAAACTACATATGTTTAACCAATTATTTTTGTTTATTCCAAAGCAAATACAATTATTATATGTTTAAAATCTTTCCAAAAATCAGGGATAATTATAATTAATAATAACTTACCAAAAGTCAATTTAATAGCAATATGAAAAAATACTCAGTAAAAATGTCCGCAAAATTCACTATCAATCGAAGCACACTACGATGTGTCATTCACTGCACTTAAAACGAACAACCAAAAAAATTCCCAAAACATTTGAAAATTTGAATATTTTCCTTTATATTTTTAATCTTCTATGAAATAAATAATTTTTAATTTAGTTTTTTTAAAATTTTAATTAATAATAATAATAATATTAAAATTAATAAAAACAATAAAATAATACATTTTTCAGTGTTCTCTCAGTTATACATAAAAATAGTAAAAAGATGGAAAACAACAACATGAAAAGTGTTGAACATTTGGATACAAATTACTGTGAACAAGACATGTTTGATAATACTAGTGTCATTATGGATGATAATATTTTGAGTAACAGTAATACTGGCGGTGGTTGTACAGATGCATTGCAAATACTTCTTCGATATAAACAACAAACTGCTGGTGCCTCACCAACGTCATTAAAATTAGAGGAAAAACCACAACCTTCTGATGATTTACCATCGGAAGAGATTGGAATTATTGGTGACAACAAAATTATTGAAAATTTATGTGATACAACAGCAAAAAAGTTATCTATGGAATCTTGTGGAGAAACTGATGGAACAGCAGCCGCAGTTGAAGTAGCCGCAGCAGCCGTTAATATTGAAAACGTGCAAAAGACTTCATCATTGAACCGAATTTTTAATAGAAGATCATCTGTAGCAATGAGGGATAAAAATGATAAAAAGAAACAGAATAAACGTCGCCCGCAAACATCAAACAGTGAAAATGATTCGTCAACACAACAGAAATCACGTAAACAAATCAATTTATCCTTCTAACAACTGATTTTAATTAATAGGATTTTTTCTTTAAGGCTTTCGCAATTACCTAAATTATTACTGGACCTCGTTATTTCGCAAAGGAGTTCCAAAACCATTAGCCACAGATATGGATAGTACAGAATCAACTAAAACCAGCGATGAATTGCATAAGGCAGGTGAAAATATCTTTGAGAATAATAATGAAACGCCAGGTGATATTTTCGAAATTAATTTGCCAAATGAGGCAGCAGCATTACCAGTTGCAGCTACACTGTAACTTTCCTAATCTCTTTTTTTGTTGTCTTTAATTAATTGTTTTATGCAAACCGTTTATTCTCTGAATAAAATTATTAAATTTTTTTTGTTATTTAATTAATCGAAACTAAAAATATTTTCATTAAGCACTCAAACATATATTAACGGAATACACGTGTTCAAGGGTTGAGTAAAAACAAAATCATTTTTCTTTGAGGAAATTCTTTGGTTTTATATTTTTTTTTTTCAACAAAATATTTATTTATTCTCATCGAGTTATTTTAATACATTTTCTTTTTTATAATAAATAATTAATATAATTTTTTTCTTTAATCAAATAAAATAAAACAAAATTTAATTAACCGTTGGTGTTGCGTTGCTTCCATTTAATTTTTTTTTAAACTTTTTAATTATTTTCTTTTTAAATAAAATTAATTTCAATTATGTCCTCTGTAAAAATATTTAATTAATTAAATAGACAGTAATAATTAAGAGAATTTAAATTATTTTTTTGTGGAATTGATTAAAAAAAAATAATAAAACAATTTTAATATTAAATAAATAAATAACATATAGTGGTCAGGGCAGAGCAAAGGTAAAATTTATGATGGATTCTGGTAAATTATTTCTTCCTGGGAAAAATTAAATCAAATATAAATATAATTAATTAACAATAATAACAGAATAAATAATTAATAACTAAAGTTAATAATAAATATAGAGAATAATGTAAAAAAAAAAACGGATTTGAAGTCTCTCGAGCGGCACAAACAAGGCATAAAGATTAATTAATAATTAAAAATCGCTCAGACACAGTGCAAGACAAAAATTAATAATTAAGGATATTAAATTATTGTTTAAATTTTTCTAAATAAAATATTTTAAATTAAAAATGCTAATTTCTGGGTGAATGTGTTATGATGGATATTAAGGGTAGTCAGAGATAGATGAATAATTAAATAAAATTAATGATTTTGTTAATTAAATCTAATTGTTTTGGTTATATTTTCTTTGAATTTATAATCGCAGAATTTGTTAGGTTTTTTTGTTTTTACAGGCGTAAATTTGAACCTGAAAATCGTTTGATTTTCGCAGTAAATTCTTTTCAACATACTAGACTGTATGTGAAGCTTTAAAAACCCCACAAAATCCCATTACAATTATATAATCAAAGCCTCATGACACTATATCTATTTCAAATCTAATTATTTTTTGAATTTACTTAATTAATAATTGAATTTTGATTAAAAGTTTTAATTAAATTAAATGAATTTTTACACAACAAAAAATAAAAATAATGAAAAATGATTTTGTTTTTTTTTTCTTGGTAACGAAATAAGTTTTTTTATTTCTAAATTAAATTAATTAAATTTTAGCAAATTTTTCTTTTCTTTTGTATAAATTTTAATTTGTTTTTTCTTTTCTTTTGATTAATAAATAATTTTAAGTGTTTTCTTATTAATGCACCACCCCACTTCTATTACCAACCAGATTCATTGTGTTATTTTTTTCTTTTTGATAATTTTGGTTAAACTTTTTTGAGATTCTTTGGTTTATTCGAATTAAAAATTTCTTAATAATTTTTTAATTAAGCTTAAAAATTATAGTGTCTTTTTTGTGTGTTCTTATTTTCTTTTCTATAGAATAAAGAAAATTTAATAGAATTTAATTTAATTTAATGTGTGATTATGTTTTTGTTCATTCTGTTACTAAAATGATTATGAAATTTTCTAAATTTTCATTTATTTAAATAAACAATTTTTGATTATGATTAATTAAACTGTTTGAGCGTAAATATTCGTTAGCGTTTAATGTATAAAAACACAAATTTAAATTTTACAAACGAAATTATTTAGCAAGTCACATTTAATTAGTTATCGATTAATTTTGGCACAAATTAACAGATGCATTCAATTAATTACTTTAGCGAAAAAAATTATTAAAACAACATAATTTCTGTTATCTCTTATCTACATTTAAAATGAAAAAAAAAAAAATAACAAAGTAACTAAACGTAATCACAGTTTAATTAATTAATAAAAATGCAATCAAAATGCAATTAATTAATAAATTATTTACATGTACTTGACTTGGCTTTCTAATGCATTTAATTATATTTTCTTATCAGCAGCAGTTTTTTCTCTTTTTTAATTATTTTATCATCTAATTAGTTTTCTTCTTTTATTTAAATGATTTAATGAGATTTTTAATTATTTTTTTCTAATGAAAAATTATAATAAAGAGGCTAAGTCATATATAAATTGTGTTTTTTCTTTTTTATTAATTAAAAAATATGAATAAGAGCTCAAAAATAATAAAAACTGCTTAATGAATTACTTTCTTTAAGATTATGATGCTTATGACAGTTTAAACGAGATGCTTTGGAGTTTAAAAGCACCTTAAATTAACTGTCCACATTTCTGCTAATGATAATTAATTACAAAGCACAGATTAGGATTGTTAAATTTAAAAGGATAAAAAAAAAAAGAACTGGCAAGGATAGGTTTTTTCTTTTATAGAAATGAGCGAGCTCTTAGTCAATATTTAAAAAATAATCAGTGCAATAATAATCAAAAAAAAGCTGCATTCTGTGCTTGCAATAATCAAAAAAAGAACTTTTTATAAAGAAAATTAATTAAAAAGAAAAAAAAAGCAACAATTTGCAAAATGACTCACCCTCTTTTGTGTATAATTAATTAAAAAACATAAACTAACTCAGAAAAAGAAATTTAATTAAAAAATAGAAAAACAAATTTAATTCGCTAAGAAAAGATAAATAAAACAATAATAATTATTAAAAGAAATAAATTTTCTAATTGATTAACCAACGTTACTAATTTTTTTTGTTTTTGTTTAATTAAAATCTCATACCTGTGGTTTTAATTTAATTTCTTTTCTTAATTACTTTTCTTAACAATTTTTCTTTTCTTAATTCTTTTCGCAACAATTTTTTTTTTTAATTTATAATTTAGCTAATAATTAATTAATAATTTTTTTCTCTATTATTGTTATTTTGTTGTTAATATTTTGATATATAATTATAATCAGGACCTATTTGCCTGTTATTGTTTAATTTTAATTAAACACAATGCATAGACAAACATTTAAATTTTTTGTTAGTGATTTTGTTTTTCATTCATTTAAATGATTTTGCATAATTTAATTATATTATTGGGTGGTTAGTGGTGGTGGGCATTTAAAAAAGAAAAAAAAATTGTTAAAGAGAGAAGAGAAAAATATCAGATTAGTAATTAGCAAAATGCATATTTTTTTATAAATTAATTAATTAAATAAAAAATTAATTAATTAATTTTGCAAAAAAAAATTAGTTAAACTTTTTCCCCCTTTTGTTTTTTTTTTTGGTCATAAATAATTAAATCGAATTTGATTAATGTGAGTAAAATTTCACAGAAAATTGGTTTTTGGTATTACTGTTCAAAAGTTTAACTTTTTTGTTTAAGTTCTCTTAATTGATTAAGTTAATATTATTTGACAATAATTAGCACGTTAAACAATTAAGGGAGTATTAATTAGTAGAGACAACTTAAGTAAAAAAAAATTGTATAAATGTTATTACCAAAATGCTGTATCTTTCGACAAATGACTCATTATATTTTGGACAACATCGGTACTTGATGCTTTTCCACCTATATCTAAAAAAATTAATAAAACAGAAAATCACAAACACTTATTATTTAGTTAATAAAAAAAACTAATTCACTTACCCATTGTATGAATTTGATCTTCACAAATTGTCTTATAAACAGCATCCTCAATTAATTTTGCATAATGTGTATGTCCTAAATGATATAACATATCAACAGAAGCGTTTATCATTGCAAGTGGATTCGCAATATTTTTTCCGGCAATTGTTGTACCAGTATTACGGGTACCCGGTTCAAAGATAGCATACTAAAATAATAATAATAGTAATAAATTTTCATGAATAATAAAAAATGCAAATAAAAATCGCATACATGATCACCGTAATTTCTGCCTGATAATAAACCTGCACCGCCTCCTAATCCACAAATAACATTCGATACAATTGAACCATAGAGATTAGTCATCATCATTACATCAAACTAGATATAATAATAAAATATTTGAATAAGAGAAAACAATAATAAATGTATAAATAATTTATTTACCTGATGTGGTTTCGATACAAGTTGCATACAACAATTATCAATAATCATATCATTATGTTCAATTTCAGGATATTCTTTGGCAACATTACGTGATACTTCCAAAAATAGGCCATCAGATAATTTCATAATATTTGCCTTATGTATTGTGGTCACTTTTTTACGATTATTACGTTTAGCAAATTCAAATGCATAACGTGCTACGCGCTCTGAATTTTCCTGTGTAACAATTTTCATACTTTCAACGACACCGTGAACACTTTCGTGCTCTAACATAGCGTATTCACCTTCCGTATTCTGACGAATAATTATTATATCCATATCCTTATGACGTGACGGTATACAGGAGTAAGATTTACAATTAAGAACATTAACAAATAAATCTAATTCATTACGGATGGCAACGTTACGTGAGATAACATCAGCTGCTTCACTTTTTGTCTCAATATTACCTAGTGAATGGAAGTTAGTTCTTTATTTAATTTTATTTCAAATATTATGTTTTACACTGACCTTTGATTGCGACACCATTACGCTTTATTGATGTAATTGCGTACTCTAGATCTGCATTACCTTCACTTAATGGACTTATATCAATCAATTCAAAGTCAACTGGAACACCAAGGTATCTGTAATCAAAGTAATAAAATATAAGAACAAAAATTATTTATATAAAATTTATAATAATTACGTAAAGATTTCTTGAACATATTTCATCAATTCTGGGCCGATACCACCACCGGGTAGCATTGTCACTGCATGTCTTCCACCATATTGCGCCTTTGGAATTCCAGTCTACAGGCAATATTTTAATTCGAATTATTAATACATTTGGAAAATAATAATTTTTTTGCTTATATCGATTACCGATTTCTTTTGCAATGGACTCTTATGTTGAAATTCACAATCGCCAAACCTTGTTACAGCATAATTCTATATAAAAAAAAACCAAACACATAATATGTTAATTAATCTAATTAATAAGTGTCTATTTAGAGAAAAAATATATAAAGAATTTTGTATTATGTAATTTTTTTATAGAAAATGTTAAGCAAAAAAAAATGATTCTTCATTCTTTCAATTTTTATTTTTACCCTTTTTAAAATTGGTGCCACAATGCCCTGTGATAATTTAAATAAACGTAATGCCATTTTTTAATAACAAATTTAACTTATATCACACTAATTAATTTAACACTTAATAATAATAATTTAATAAAAATATTTTTTCAAATCGTGAAAGACGAAGAATATAATAAATAAAAAATGTGAATGAGGTTATGTTGATTTTTTTTTCTTATTTGACTTTTAAGAAAGTCAAATTTGTCACAAAGGACCAAAGACACATTTGTCACAATTAATTATATAGTTGAACATAATATTACAATAGATGGCACTTTAGAAACAAAGTAGAAAATTTAAATTTATATATTTGTAGGATATTAATTAAATTAACAAAAAAATTATAATTTAAACAATGTTTAATTTTTTTTATATAATAATAATTATTAAATAACATTTCAATAAATAATAATAAATGAAAAAAATAATATTTATATATGTATTTAATGAAGAAGCTAATTAATTTGAACTTGTGTTTTCATTATTGAAATAAAATTAATTAAATTAAAAGTAAATAATAATCAAATTCAAGAAAAGAAATATTATAATTAATTAAATAAAAATCTTATTTTAATTTGTTATTATTTAAATGGCATAACTAAATGTTTATTTTATTTTATTTATTTTTTCAATTATTTCTCTTTTATATAAAGATTAATTCTATCTAAGCCTGTTATTTTTTATTAATTAATTAATTAATTTATTATTTAACATTTAATTCATTTTTTTTTTGTCTAATAATTTCGTTTACTTATTGGAATATTTTTTTTTTAATTATTATAATTATTTTTCTTAAATTCAGTTCATTAGTAATTTTTATAACATTTATTTTATTTATTTATTAAATCAGCTTAATTGTGTTTTTTTTTTCTTTTATTTATTTATCCAGCATTTTATTTACTTAAATATTACGAAAAATTTTACTTCTTTTATTCTTTTTCTCCTTAATTCGAATTAATTTATTATTCTATAAATTTTATTATTAGGTTTTATAGAGTAAAAAGTAGAAAAAAAAATATATATAATGATAATTATTAACAGAAAACAGTGCCCTAGCTATTATACTTTAATTAATTATTTATTAACATTAATCGCTTAATTTAATTTAATAATTTTTTTTTTCGATTTGAGTTTTACATGTTCCTAGGAAAATTGTTTTCCTTTTTAAATAATACTTAAAATATGAGAAAAGTAAAAACGATGGAGATTTAAAGAAAACAGATATTTGGTGCTTTTTTAAGATATAGATTTTAAAATAAAAACAATTTTAATTAAATTATATAAACTTTGCTATCTAGAATTAATTCTGTTTTTTTTTTTTAAATTATTTTCCACCCATTGAATAATTATTTAAACTAATACACCGAAATTAAAAACCAAAGAAACTGGGTGAAAAAGTAAATCCGCGCTATCCACCTTTAGAGTATGGATTCGGTGAGCCAACATTTGGTGGTGTTGGCGTTGATATGCTCCTTATACCATCTCCTTCGCATATATATTTCCCTTTAAGAAAAATAAATAAATAATTAAAAATTTTAAAATAAAAATGTAAAAAATTGAATTACCAGAAACGAAACGTCTTTTTACTAATGATAATCTATAGCCGGTACCAACTAATTCAAATTCAATACCGGATAATGTTGTTCCTTCACAATTAAACTGTGTACTTAATATCGATGGATTTGATGGTCCCTTCGTTACTTCTAAACGTGCACGCAATGTTCCAACACCATTATTATCTGAATGCTGGCTTATATCAGTGAAATTCCATACTAAACGATTCGATTCGCCAAGCCTTTATAATAAAATAAATAATTAATTAAAATCCATATAGTTTTACCAATAAAATATCTTAACTTACCAAGCTGAATGTGGTTTTGATTGAACATTTCTAACGCCACCATCAACCGGCACTGATATAGCAACATTTAATAAAGGCGACGATGTTGCCATTGCATGACTATTATATTTATAATCAATTTTTATATCTGTATGCAATTGTTCGCATTTCCAATAGCAAACCAATTGAAATGGACAAGAGCCTGCACCTAATTTTGATTTTATTTGATATTTTAATATATCAACATTAAAATATGATGCTGTTGGATTTTGTTCCGATTGACGTCTTAATAATGCTGTTAATGCGGACATATTAAATTCAATCATTGTACTAAAGCTAGTCGATTGTAGTTTATCACTAAAAAATTGTAAAAAACAAAAATAATTTAAATACAAATTCTAGTTAAAAAATAAATAAATATATTAACACAAACATTGTCACCAATTGTTTATTAGGTAGAACATTCTCTAAATTATGTATATTTTTTATTCGAAAACCTAGTTTAGCCGGATTTGGATTATTAGCAAATACGCCTACAATACCAGCTGGAAATGATAACATCATATCGCCAGACATTTTTACTTGACACTTTGATTCGTCTGCCCCTCTAAAAAAAAACATTAAACAAACATATATATTTTAATTGATTTCACAAACAACCAGATAATAAACTAACTTAAAATATGCATGAACAATTTCATGAAAGGCCACTGCTAATGGTATTGTATCTGACATTCCAATTGTGAGTGGTGATGGTCCACGTGACGATCCAATTGGAATACTTGCTGTACGAAATTCTAAACTACCGACACTATCCGTACGAGATATGGGAGCCGGACTAATTCTTCCACGAGCTGAAAATTAAAGTAGTATTAAATTAAACGGAAAATCTATTAATTTAATTTTTTTAGAACTCACCAGCTGCTTCTGAACGACGTGACGGTGGTCGAGGAATTGCAATACTACTACCCGAAGTTGGTGTTGGTATTTGTCTATTACTTATTTTAGTTAAATTCGCTGATGTCGGTGCTGAGACACTAATATCACCGACCTCATTAAATATATCACCTAAATCCGTATATTTATTGCTGAAATTTTATTTAAAAATTATTTATCTCGTAAACCATTTCCATTGATATAAAAATTTCGTTTACCTTGTGGAATTATTCGACACTGACAATGTAGGACTTTGTAATGGTGCATACGGATGTGTTGCTGTCGGCGTTGATGCATTTGATGCGCCAGGACTTTGATGTTGCTGAAATAAATTCAATCCTAGTAAATCGTTACTAGGCTTATCACCAATCTGCTGTGATACAGATTGTGAACGTTTCATATTGGTATCACTCTCTGAATTTGAACCTCTTCGTCCCTATAAGGAATTTATACAGAAGAAAAAAAAATTAAATAAAAATAAAAACCATCAACTTTTATGTTAGTTTTGTTTTTTAAACGAAAAATTAAATTAATCAAAGAAAGAAAAAAGAAAAAATGCTTTTCTTTTTGGTGTACAGCGAAATTTTACTGCAACGATTGGCGAGGTTGGATTTATTCAGAGAGGGGTAGTTTATCGAAATGAATTTATTTAAATACTAACACTTAGTGCTCCAATTGGTGATAACGATAAATTTTGCACAGTTTCACGTAATTCATCGACACTAGCTGATATCGGTGCAATTCCATTATTTAACGGTTTTATTTCAACGTGAATTTTCTTATCACGTTCATCCTCTGAATCACTATCAGAACTTGAATAGAAACCTGTTGCCTTTTCTGTAGCGGTAGCATGTTCCCATGCAACTTCTTTCGGTTGTATACTATAACCATCTGCATCTACTTCTGGTGTTGCTGTCGGTGCAATAGACGTTGATGATATTGCACTTGTCGCAATCGATGCTGCTATTGTATTTGTTTCTGATTTTATTATTTCATCTTTTTCCTCACTAAAAATAGAAAATAATTTTAATAATTATTTTATCAATAAGAAAATATTAAAATCACTAACACATCCGATGTTTTATCATCTTTCGCATTATTTAAATCCGTTGAATCTTTTTTCTTTTTAATTTTTTTTGTTTTCGCTTTTTCACGGCGACTACGTAAAAATCCTGAAACTTAAAAATTAAAAAAAAAAAAAAGGAAGAAAAGAAAGAAAAAAAAATGAAAAAATACAATCAAAAGCCAATAAAAAGAATTAACAAAAATAAAAAATCGTTTTAATTAAAGGTGAGCAACGTGTATGTCACAACAACAATAAACCACCCACCTTTCATTATTACAATTTTTATTTTCTGCTTTAATCTTTTAAAAACTGAATTAATTTTAATAAATTATTTAATTTAAACAAAAAAAAAACCACAACCAATTATATATATATATAAAATTTGTAATAAACAAGCAACTAATTAGCAAACTATCGTTTTATTATTATTATTATTAATTTAATAATTATTTTTTTCATCACTCTGAGCATCCAATTATTACGGAAAACCAAAAAAAGTCCATATACACTACACAAAAAATTATTTTATTTAACAAAAATTTAGCAAAAAAAAAAAAAAGAAACAACCAATATTCCTCATCTAACTACTTTTAAAATAAAAATTAATTCAATATATATAATAATTAATGTTTTAAATAATAATAATCTTAATCGTTTCAAATAATAATAATAATAATAGATAAACATTTATGTAAAATTGTTGTGTATTTGTGATGATGGTTTTTCCATTAGTTATTTGTTCTGTTGGTAAGTAGTGAGAACAGGGTGTTTTATTATTATTATTATTATTATTATTATGTTTATAAGCAATTTAAAACAATTATTAAACCGTATAGTATATGACAACTAATAAGTCTTATTTAATGTTTAGTCATATTACTATTTGTATTACAGAGAATAAATTATTTTTACATTATTTCTCTACACCAATCAACCATATAATATCCAGCAATTAAATCGAATTAATAATTATATTAAATAATGTCAAAAGTCTCGTCTCTCTCGCGAATAGAGTTAAATAAATTATTATTATTATTATTGTGTTCTGTGTGTAGTATATTAGTTTTTCTTGTTTTTATTTTCATCAATTAAATTAAATTAAATAATAATTTGAAAAAATATATAAATAAATAAATAAAAATACTTCCCGCCCACTTCTTTAAACAATACATAGGATAGATTTAATATATGTATATAAGGAGGGTTGAAAATTGTTTATATTTTCTTGTTTCTAAAAGAATTTATTATATATTTTGTGTATTTATCATGTTTAATTATGTTTAAAAAAATAAATAAATAAAATAATAATAGTAATGCAAGATAGGAGAAAAAAAAAAGGATTTGCAAACAATTTTTTGTTGTTTTTAACAAAACAACACGAATTATTATTAATTTCATCAATGAATTCACAATAATATGTGACGAAATAATTTTATTGTTCCTGTGTTCCGCCTACAAATAAGTGTGATTATACTGTGCTAATTTAAAAACAAAAAAAAAATTGATTACATAATTAATAAATAAATCATGCAAGTGAATAATAATAATAATTATGTATTTATTAAAAACACACCTTCAGTGTATAAAAGAGAATAAAACAAACCAAAAAGCGTTTGTAAATTAATTTACACAAGAAAAAAAGAAGAGATTATAAAGTGCAATCAAAAAAATTATTCTAAATAGCAAATGAGATAGAAAAAAAGTGATTTAAAAGTAAGAAACAAGCAATTTAAAAAACATAAAAAATAATAATAAACCGCGGCTCATTCAGGATAAAAACATATAAAAAGGTACGGTGGTGTTTGATTGATAAAAATACAGAAATAAACCGCTTAAAGAATGAAAAAATAAATAAATAAATAATTTTTGCTTGAGATATTTTCTTAGTTTTTTTTTTTTTTTGTTGGGAATTTAAAAAAACACAAAAAAAAATTTACATTTAGACCCTCTTAAAGGATTCCTTCCGATTTGCTGTTGTTGATTCGTACTACTACTTTGTGTATCATTTATTTGTCCATTATTTGTTGGACTAGTCGGTGCTGATATCGCTTCATTTGACGGACTATCACGATTATCACGATTTCCTGTAATTAATATTTTAGTTTTTGGTTTTTCTTAAATTTATCTTAAGGTAATCATTTATTTTTGTTTTGGATTTCACTCTTACAAATTTACAATTAAAAAAAAAAAAATAAAAATATTTTTACGTTTTTTAATTTCGCTAGTTTTTAAGAAATGTCAGATAACCCGGTGATAATTATAGAAAGAAACTAAATAATAATAATACTTATAATTAAAATGTAATATTTGAATTGATAATAAATAAAGCAATGAATGATGATTTATGAGAGAAGAGCACACAGGTGAATAAACACCTGCTCTTACTTTTCTTTTTGAGTATTAATTTAATAAATATGAAATTTTTGTTATGTTTTTTTGTTAAAATTTACTTAATTTTTCCTTCTCTTCTCTTCTGTTATTTTTTTACACAATATTTAAAAATTAATCTTTGATTTTAAGACTTTAATATCACTTTTAATGTTATTATTTTTCAAAAGCAAGTAAAATAATTAAAAATTAAATAAATGTATTAAACAGATGACAAGATGAAGAAAAAAATAAATAAAAAACTAAATGAATGTAATAAAATAATTAAAAAATAATAATAAAACAGTAGAAAAAAAAAATTATTAACGCAGCACTATGTTGTTTTCATTTTAAAGCAAACAAAACATAAAAAAATAATTAAACAGATAAAACATAAAAATTAATAAAATTAACAAAAAAAATAAAATTATTTACTGTGCACAAAATATGACAAAATCAAATAAAATTAATTACTTTTGATTTTAATAAGAAAAATTAGTTTAACAGAAGCAATTAACAGATGAAAATTTGCTTATAGCAAAATTAAGATAAAATAATTGCGTAGAAATTACCACGAAATAAAATTTAGTAATTAATTAATAAAAATTATAATAAGCAACATAAACTTATTTAAGCATATGATTAAATCTGTTACATTATTTTTGTTTTTTTTAAATAATTAATTAAAAAAAAAAAAAAAACGTGTATTAATGCTGCTGTTTCTTGTGTTATGTCTCTAGCTGTATTCTGTTTTTCAGTAAAACGATTTGATCTTTCTTTGCATTAAAAAAAAGCGACTATTCATGTTTACTTTAATTAATTTTTTGCCTTTTTTAATCATCATCATCATATTAAAATTTCATTATTTATGTTTTATTATCGCAAAATGAAATTTAATTAACAATAAAAAAAAATATAATTATAATAATAAAATTACGATGAAAAGAGAGTGAGCGAGATTAATTAATCTTTTCGCAAAATCAAAATCAAAAAAAAAAAAAAAACGAAATAATCTAGAAAAACGATTTTTATCTTTTAATTAATTAATAAAGTAATTCAAAAAACCAAATTAATTAATTTAAAAAAAAGTATCCTGCTTTATTCTTTTCTTTGCTTTTCTCAATAAATCTGATTTTTCTGATAATTTTTTGTTCTTTTAGATATGAATTCATACCCTGGGAATTAGACATGAAGAGATTTAGAAGGGAAGTAGTGCGGCGGGAAGATTTTTGTTGTTTATTCTCTTGCTGTTGTTGTTGTTGTTGTGGTGGTGGTGATGATGATGATGACGATGGTTGTTGCTGTAATAGTTGATGTTGCTGTTGTTGTTTAGCTAATTGTTGTTCTTGTTTTTTACTACTATTATCCCCATTTAAAGATTTACTTATTTTCGTACTTGGTACAATTGTATTTGTATTTGATGACGATGATGATGATGATGTACTAGGTTGATTGCCACCGGGTGATATTTCTTGATGTTTCGGTGTTCCTTGTGTACTATCACCATCACCTCCAATTTCATTAACAACTGTTGTCGCTGCACCGGTAGTTGCTGTTGTTGTTGACGCTGGTAAATTACGGCTAGCAACTGGCGGTGGCTGTTGATTAATATTAACAACTAATCCGGATGTATTTACTGTCGGTATTGCTACTGTTGCTGGTGCAGATACAGCAGCTGAAGAACTACTACTGCTGCTGCTACTAAACCAACTTCTTAAATTTAATTCACGTTTTGGTGGCGGTATTGGTGGACTAGCTGTAGCCACATTTATTTGTTCAATATGTTGTTGTGATGTTGATGGTGATGCTTGTAATGTCTGTTGTATATTTGTATTTTGTGTTGATTGATTTAAATTTGTTTGATTAATTGGTGAACTTGTAGACCATTTTGTCAAATCAAGCTCAATTATTTCTGGAATAGAATAAATACAGAAACGAAAAAAAAAAAAAAAACACACCATGCATCAAAATTATATTTCAAAAACAATTAATTAATTAATTAACATATCAGTGAACAGAAAAAAAAATTAATATATATATTAATTAAAACTGCATTCATAGCGCGCACACACAGTACGTATATAATTTTTTTAATTTCTTTAAAAGGCAAATGAAAAAAAAACAATTAATCTACATTTTAAAAATATTAATTAACAATTTATTATTTTCTATATATATATAAATTTGTGTTTAATTATTATTTTTTTTTAATTCAACTAAATCTCATTCCAAACAAAAATTTAATGCAAAAATTAAAAATTTAAATACTATTTCTTAATTAATTTTGTATTTGTTAAAGTTTTGAGCAAAAAAAAAATAATTCTATGAAATAATGAGATGAAATTATAAAATAATTATTTTAATTTATTTTAAACCGACATTTTAATTAATTAAAAATAATTTACTATCTTACATTATAATTAATAAACTATTTTATTATTTAATTTGTGTATTTTATAAATAATTTTTAACATTTATTATGTCTAACTATAATTTCTAAATAATAATAATAATAAGAAGCTCAAAACATACCTGGTTTTTCTAAACCTGTATATTTATTTAATACAAATTGCTCTAATAATTTATCAACAGTCATTTCAACAAATTGACGTTTAAATTCCGAGTGTACCTGTTATAAAATTTTTAATTAAATAAAATTTAAATAAATGAATATTAAAAAGAAATCAAAAAATAAATATCTACCTGGCCAACCATATCATGATTACTTTGTAATAATTCAATGTATGTTGAGAGAAATTCACGCATTTGTTTCAAATGTGATTCTTCAATATCTTGAAAACGCTACAAAAAAAAAAAAAAATAAATTAAATTAATTAATAAAAACATTATTTTAATTCTCATAATTACCTTGCATGTTATTGTCATTTTTCTTTCGAATTCCTGTTTAACAGGATGATGTTTTTCTACTAAATTTTTATAATCATCTTGTTGTTTACGTAATTTTACCTCTGCCTTTTCTAAATCTTTTTGCGAACTATTGTCTTTACGTAATTTTTCTAATTCTTGCATTTTACTTGAATATAAATCTTTAGCCTTTTGTACAGCCAATGTTGATGCTTGCATTGCCTTAAATTTTTTATAAAAAAATTATTATTAAAATGTTAAAATTAGACGAAAGAATTTTTTTTTACCTGAACCACTTCTAATGTACCAATTTCTTCTTCTTTAACAGATTTATGTTTTTTATGTAATTCCTCAGCATATTTAGCAACATCCTTTACCAATTCAGTAATTTTTTGTACCATTTGTAAATGTAATGTTGATAAACGTTCAGCAGATGATCTTAAAACAACCCATATTGGTGCAAATGTTCCATTTACACAACCAGAGCCAGCTTTATTTGCTAATTTTGTCATCAATTTTGAATTATTCTCTTCAATATTTGAACGTTCACGAAAAAAATCCGACAATTCTCTGCTTGCCATTAAACCAAATTTCATATTATGATATAATACATCAAAACCATTATTCTTTTCACCCTGTAATATTATTGTAACCAAAAAATAAATTTTTAATTCATTAATAAATAATTATTTATACATTAAACGTTTATTATTATTTGATTTATAAATATTTATACTAATAACGCCAGCCAGCCTTAAAGTATTAACAATAAATATTTACTATATAAATGCTGTAATATGCTTATAAATTTAAAAGAAAAAAAAAAAAACATTTCAATCTATTTTATTTGATAAAGAAATGACAGAATTTTTTTTTATAACAAATTTATACATAATCTTACATGTATAAAAATTGTTTATTATGCTATTCGAACAACAGCAGCGAAAATAAATAGCAAATAAAAGTGAATCAATAGAAAATTATGTTGTAGAAATTTTTATATTTCTATATAAATTGTTTATAAGCTAATATTTTATATTTTACACATTGTTATAACAAGTAGTTATTGTAGTTATTAACAATAAAACATAGTAAAATATGTTGACAAGTAGTAATATCAATAACAACGCCCAAATATAATAAAGAAAATTAACAAATTTATTTAATTAATTAAAGAAAATTGAAAATTTTATAAATAAATAAATAAAAAAACGAAAATATCTTCTATTCCGTCTTGTGCTGTATCGTGTGTATCGTGCTAAAAAAGCATTAATTTTCTCATCAAGAAAATTGCTAATAAAAATTGACGCATTTACAATGTTCGTGTGTCTAGAATTAATTAGTTTCTAAAGACTTTTCTTCTCTATTAATTATATTTATTATAATTATAAGAATATTTTTAATTAAATAAAATCTTATTATTAAAAAAAAAAAAAAAAATACCAGAGAAAACTAGGTCATTCATAAATAAGAATATGAATTTAATTCTTATAAGAATTATAAATAGTATTTTAAAGAAAACACAAAAAATATAAGAAAATTCAACGAGAAATATAGATAAATCAATTTTTATTCTTTTAAGAAATTAACGAAAAACAGAAAACATAATTTTTTGAACTTTAAGCCTTCGCTAACATTAACAATATAGTTTTTCTATATGAGAAATTATTACAGCAATAAAAAATGATTAATTTCTCTGGTATTTCATTGCCTGCAGGAAATAAGCACAGGATAATGCATTTTTTTTTTACATTACAAATAATAAATTTTAAAAAATGATAGAGAGAAAATTTCAATCAGTAAATAATGATAAAAAAATATAAAATTTTGAATTTTAAAAAGCATTTCATTTAAAATATTATATTTAAAGTAGAAAAAAGTTGTTTTTTGTTAAATGCAACAATTATTAATTACTAAATGTATTACAACAAGTGTATTAATTATTAAGTAATTATTAGCAATGCAAAAAAATATACTAAAGTGTCAATATAATAAACAAATTAATGTTTTTATATGAAAAATAAATTATAATTTTATGCCTTTGTAGTGTTTAGGTTAGAGCCTTTGACCCTGATTAGATATAACTATTCTAAAGCTCTAAGACAATTCACAAACATCTTTCCAAAAAGAAACCACTGTCTGTATTAATTATATAAATTCAATTGCAAAACTACAAATAGAAATTGTAAATGCAGCAATAATAATAAAATATGCTTAAGAAAGAAAAAGAAAATTTTCGTTGCAAAATAATATAAACAAAACAATAAATAAATAAATTACTTAAAATTAATTAACAAATTTTTCCATAACGCATAAATTAATAATAATAATAAAAAAATGTATATTTTTTCATTAAATAAAGTAATAAAAATGCGTCAATGATTATATAGAGTAATGTGTGCTGTTGTTTCAATTTTATTCAATTAATTTCAATACAAAACACTTGGCAAAAAGTGAGAATTATTATTTATGCATAATTCTTGCGTTTTATTAATAAAAAAAAACAAAATAATTAAATTATTAAAAAATAGAAATAATACTTTATTTTTTCTTTAATGAATCAACGTTTGTTTGAATTTATAATAAAAAAACAGAGAAAATTGCATTCGTTCGGTTATTGTGGTGCGGTTGCCACTGTTATTTAGTTTATAAATGTGGTTAACCCTCAAGGACTGTAGTTTACGATCTGTTTTCTAACGATAACACACAAGGATTGTGATATTTTAATTAACACAAGAGACGACAGATTAGAAAAAGAAAAAACAATTTTAATTAAAAAAGATTATAAAAATTTACCACAGAAAAATAATCAGTTTTTGTTTGTCTTGGGAAAAATTAATTACTTTGAATTTAAAGAAAATATTCATTTTTGAATTATGTTGGTAAATTTTTCGTATTTTTCTTCATCAATTAAATAAGCAAAGTCATTAATTAATTAAAGAATTTTATAAACAGAAAGTTATGAAAATAAAATCCAGTTAAATTAAGTAGAAAGGTCATTCGGATTAGACGATAATCCAGTTTATTTAACTAAACAACAAAGTGAAAACTTTAATTCAACTGCTAACTGCTGGATAAGATTGTTTTTTGAAAAGAAAAATTACTTTTCGAAAAAATCATAAACTTATTTCACCGGAAAATAATATATAAATAAACTTTGAATGACGTCAAGTGCAGAATAATCGCATACATGTTATCTGTAAATCACAAATTTCTACTAAAACGAAAAAAAAAATAATTAATTAATTTCAGTTAATTACTTACCCAAAAATAATCATTAAAATCCACCGTCATCTTGATACCCTGTGTGATAATATATCGCTTTCTTAATCAAAATTAATAATTTTTACTTCTTGTTTTTGTGCTTTTTTGTTTTCCTTAAATATAAACGTTACTATTGATGATAAACATTACAAGAATTTAAAATTAATAACTTAAAAACACAAAACATATACACCAGAAGCACTAAGCAGTCTTTACTAAACCGAGAAGGGAATAAAAACACAAAAAATAATTAAATTAAATTACTTAAAGAAAGAAAATATAAATAATTAAAAAAAAAAATTAGAATTTTACACTTTTCCTATTTTTCTTCTTTCTGTCACATAGTTTTTTCTATTTATTTATTTATTTACAGGAGAAAATATATTTATTAATGTTTTTTTTTGCGCTAAATTATATGATTTTATCCACTTTTTCAATTTGTTACACAATTTTATATCTTTTATTATTATTATATTTTTATTTAGTTTTTTTTTTATTTTAAATTATTTAATCTGTGTAAATTATGACAAATATATATATATATACATAAAAACATTATTATTTAAAAATAATCAAATATACAGACAGACGCAGGGTATGATAACAAGAACACGCAAACAAGAAAATAAAATTTAGTTAAGATATTTTTTGTTAACTACAGAAGAACAAAAAAATAACAAATTAAATTAAAAACATAAAATAATCGAGTAGAGCATAGATAAAAAAAAAAAAACGGAAGAGCATAAAATAACACAATACAGGGTGTGTCAATAGTTTAAGTAAATTGACAAAAGAAAAAATATTTATGCTTTAGTGGTTTTTTCGCTTTGTATGTTTGTTGAAATAATTTTTAAATTCCAACATAATTTAACAAATATTTTTATAAGAAAATAACAATGAATATGTTGGATAATTATTTTTAAATCAAGTAAGAATCCAAATGTTTATAAATTATTTTTGTAAGACCATAATGAGTGATAATTTCAAAATAAAAACTATCTGAAATACGTAAAAATATTAATTAAATTTTATAATTAGAATGAGTGAAGTACATTTGATATAATCACCTTAATTTCATGTAAAATACTTTCTATATTCTAATAAATTCTTTTAGTAATACTTTTATATATATATATATTTTCAAGGATATTTTCCAGCTACTAGCGCAATAAGAATTTTGTTACACCTGTCATTCTTTAATCCTGAAAAAATCAATCATTTTAAATGAGAGAAATTATAATTTCATTTAACTGAAAAATTTGACCACGTCTTCAAATACATATATATAAATAAATATTTATTAATTCTTTGACAAAAGGAATTTTTCGCCACTTGAATAACAATTACTTGCTACTTCTGGTTGTTAAATTAAAAACAATAAAGCACTACCACAAAGTTAAGTAAACATCTTGTCGTTAAAAAAAATTAATATTTTAACCACTATTAATGTCGTTGTTTAAGCAATATTTAAATAAGTATTTCATTATTATTCTTTTAATAAATATACATAATTAAATTAATTATTTTCCGCAAAATACATCACTGTGCAAAATCATAAGAATCATAAAAAAGTAACATTTTTTTAATGATGAATTATCACGGATAAACACTATTAAATAGTTGTTTCTTTAGAAAATAACATAAATAAATCAATTATGTAATATAAACAAAACAAAACAACATAAATATATTTCTTAATGCGGTTGGATTTGAATTAATTTCCCCATAATACACACTGAATTGTCCCCACTAAAAGTAATACATTTTTTTTGTTATTCTCAAAACACCGAAATTCCTTCAGAAAATAATTCATCAAGCAATTATGATTTTTATGTTTTATTAATAAAAATATAGTATTTTGATGTTTGCTTATTAAATTAATATAAAGAAAAGATACATATATTTAATGAAAGGTCACTTAATAGTAATAAAAAACGCCCTAATGACCCCACATCGTAAAAATACAAAAATAAAGCCAACGAAATGTCAAAAAAAAAAAAAAGACTAATAAAATTTTCTTTAATTAATTTAATTAACAATAACCTGGCATTATGCATTAAAATTAATTATTGAAAAAAGAAAAAAATATTATTTTTGACAAAATGAGGGACAAATTTTAGTCACAAAATTCACTGCACAAAAATTATATACACACAGGTGCTTCAACTTTACTTATATTGATTTAAAAAGTAAATGATTTTTATTATTATTTATTTTCTTGAATTATTAAAATAATTATTACACAGAAACCAGTATTTTTTTTCTACAGCAAAATATTATGATAATTTTATTATTTTATATTTTTTTTCTTGCCAAGAAAACAAGTATTAAATTCGCGACTATTCTCATTACAAGTATAACGAATAATTAATGTAATTATTTTTTCATACATCAAAAATCATCTTCCATTTTTTTTTAAATTATTTTTTGACTTTTTATTTTTTCTTTACACAAAAAAAAATAAATTAAATAAAACAATTAAATTTTTGCACTAAACCGCGTAATCTGTTTATTGCTGTTGTTGCTGTTTTAATTACACAAAAAAAAAAATAAAAACAAGAGGAAAATTAAGACTCAGGTGTTATATATATTTAATAATTTAATTTAATTAAATTATAAAATAAAATTGTTCATTTTTGTATTGACTTTTGCGTGCAGAAAAAAATTAAATAAATGACAGCAGCAGAAAAAAGTAACTAAAGAAAGTCAACCATGTTTACACACTGTAAGTCACACTAACACTTGTTTGGCGCTATGAAAATTGTAACACAAAATATGCAAACTCCTTATTTTAATGGAATTTTTTTTAACAAATATTAATCTTTTGTAAATCTTAATAAATTAAAATGATTAATTTTTATCTTTAATGCTTTTAATTGTTTTTATTTCATTTGTTTTCATTTTTTTTAATCATAACTTACATTTCACACTGACTAAACAAGACGACTGACTTTTAATAAATAAAGTCAATGCTGTATTTGACAGGAGAGTGTTTATAAATGCACTGAACTAATTTTCTCTATTTGACAATTGACAATTATTTATATGTGTGGAATATAATAATTTAAACAATTTATCGATTACTTTTATAACATTTTAAATAATATAAATTTAATTAATTTATAAAATAAAAACATTAAATAGATTATAATAATATTATAATTAAAAAACAAAAGCATATAATTAAATATTAAAACTATAAAAAGTCATATGGTGGAACACGTTCACTACGCATTGTGAACGCTCTATGACAGTTGATGTTTGACGGTTGAAGAGAAAAATTCTGAATTGAAGTGTCGGTATTTTTACTGTCAGTACATATTAATTTCTTTTTTTAAATGATATAAATAATATTTTAACTAATAAATAATTATAAAAAATGTTGACAAATAAAATATTTTTACGCAAAACAAAGCGAGGGAATATTATTAAAGTAATTATTTTGCATAACATAACATAACCTCAAAATAATAAGCATGTATTTTTATTTTAGATTGTCCGAGAGCATTATTTGCGGGATGATATTTGGTGTGGATCAGCGTTATGCACAAAATGCTCTCATCAGTCACATGATAAAATTTTATCGGAAAATCCAAATACAAACAGTTCGAAATATCCATTTCCGCATTACCTTTTGCTGGATATAAATGTAGTTTTGGATCAAATTGATGCCTTGGAGGAAGTTACTCTGAAAAACATAATTATTCTGACAACTGTTCTGGATCAAGTAAAACACAAAAGTTCAGCAGTGTATAAAAGATTCCGTGAAATAATTGCGAATTCTGATCGAAACATGCATATTTTCGTCAATGAACACCACAAGTATATATTTTTATGAAATATTCGTTTTGCATGAATTATTTAAAGCTTTTATTTTTTCTAGAGATACATATGTCGAAAGACAACCGGGTGACACAATAGATACAAGAAACGCAAGAGCGATCCGTGTTGCAACGGAATGGTACAACAAGCATTTAGGAAAAAGTCAACCAAATATCTCAAAAAAGCAAAGAGTTCAAGTTATCTTACTTACTGATGATACAGTTAATCTTGAAAAATCAAATGAGCTAGGTATCCCCGCGTGCACAGTCTCAGAATATGTAAAATCTTTAAAAGACCCTGGTAGCTTAGAGGATAAATTATCGCAGAAAAATTCAGAAGTAGAAATAGATCAAAAAATTTTATTTCCACCGCATTTGACGCCTAATCAAATACATGAAGGTATTAAAAGTGGAAAATTGCATCAAGGATCCTTTATTGCGTCTAGGGAAAATTATTTAGAAGGATCCGTTAGTATCGAAGGAATGGAAAATATGGTAAAATTAATAAACATTTTATTATTCAAAATATTATATATAATTACATTTCATAGGTTTTGATACAAGGCCGAGAAGGTTTGAATCGTGCTGTGGATGGAGATATAGTAGCTGTTGAATTGTTGCCAGAAAGCAAGTGGGCGGCACCTAGTGACATAGTACTGCTGGATGATGATGATGAAGAACCTGAAGTGACAGAACTAACAGAGTCAGAAGAACCGCTAGTCACGGCAAAAACAGAAATAGAAAAAATTCCAACTGGTCTTATTGTTGGTATCATACGTCGTAAATGGCGTCAATATTGTGGCATATTGCAGCCAAGTTTAGTTAAGGGCACTACACGGCACATTTTTGTTCCCGCTGAACGTAAAATACCAAAAGTAAGAATTGAAACAAGGCAATCGGAACAATTACAATCACAACGTATAATTGTGGCAATTGATCAATGGCCACGACACTCGCGATATCCTCAAGGGCATTTTGTTCGCGCTTTAGGACCACTAGGCGATAAGGCAACCGAAAATGAGGTTTTGCTTTTAGAACACGATGTGCCGCATAGTAAATTCTCTGAGGAAGTTTTAAGTTTTCTACCAAAAATGCCATGGACTATCACAGAGGAGGTACTGTTTTATTTTTTAGTTTTATTTAATCAACTTCCTCATAGGTTTCAGAGTTTATTGTAAATATTGAATTTGGTGCTGATGATGAATGTGTTGTTTCTGTTTGTCTTCCTGATCGTCTTGGTGTTTCTTCTAGTATGCTTGTATTATTACTGCCAGTGATACTGATATTATTATTATTATTATTATTATTTATGTTTGTATTATTATTATTATTATTCATATTTGTGCCATTACTGAACCAACTCAAGTTAAGTGCAGACGTTGCATTATCCTCATCTTCATTTGTATCAATAATAATACTATTTACTTCTGGTATATCTTGTATTGGACGTAAATATAATGTCACGCCATTCTCTGTGCTACTGATATTATTATTATTAGTATTATTATTACTATTGTTATTGTCGGAAATGGTCAAGTCTTTTCTAAAACGATTATTCTTATTTCGTTTAGTCACAGTACTACTTCGGTTAAATATTCTTGTTTGTTTTACTGTTAAAAGTAAGAATAAAAAATTATTAATCAAAAATAAAATCGGAAATGAGGTGTGCCAATTACCAATAACATCGTCAGTAAATTGTAATGTTGTGCCCGTATTGTTTGTTGTGGATGAATTTAACATTTGTGGCCCAATCATTGGCTGCGGATAGTATAATCCATTATTCGCTGTTTGTGACAGTGATGTTGTATCCGGCATTGGTATATTAGTTCTACGTAAATTCGCTTGATTCATCTTTTCACGTTTAAGTACAAGCTTTGCACGACGTTCTTCATTCGTTAAACGTTTCAGATACTTTCGAAACTCATCGGTATCCTTTTTAACAGCGACAATATATTTATTTAACATATTTATATTCTCAGTTGTTGATTTAATTTCATTACGTATTTGAGTTAAGTCATTAACATTTTTTTCTAAAATCTTACGTAGATGTCTAACGAAAAAAAAAAACGAAATAAAAATATTTTCTAAATAAATTAGGGTTTTCATTTTTTAATTACCCTTCGCGATTTTCCGCATAAATTTGATTTAAAATTTCCTCAATATTAACAATAAAATTATTTAATTGGTCACAAAATATTGGTAAATTATTTGATGATATATCCAGTTTATAATTACTATTTTCTTTCATATCACTCGTTGATGTTTTTTCCTGTATATTTACTATTCTTTATATGACAAAACATAAAATGAGAAAAATTAATTAATTAAATAATTATGCAATAAATAAAAGAATTAATGACAAACATTGAATTTTGATTATCCATTGATGTACGTAATTTGGTGAAAAATCTTGAAAATATATTTTCCTTTGAACCACTGGCACTATGATTTGAATTTCTTTTCATTGTATCTCTTGTCTTTATTATTTTTATTATTATTTAATTTAATTTACTTTATAATTTTTTTTTATTATTTTTAATTTAAAAATTTTGACAATTTTATTAGAAATTTATATTATTTTTTTTTTAAATTTTTCTTGACATATTTTATAAATATTAAATAATTTTTGTTATTGTCGTTCAACTACTAGGATTATAAAAATCGTGTTGATTTACGTGATATAGCGATTTGCTCAGTAGATCCACCTGGTTGTACGGATATTGATGATGCACTCCATTGTCGTGAATTAGAAAACGGAAATTATGAAATTGGTGTACATATTGCTGATGTTAGTCATTTCATAAGACCAGGTAAAAATATATTTTTGATTGACACTTTTTTCAATATTATTAATAAATAAATATTTTAGGTAATGCATTAGATAAAGAAGCTGCATCTCGTGCAACAACTGTGTATTTAGTTGATAAACGTATCGATATGGTACCGGAATTACTAAGTTCTAATTTATGTTCATTGCGTGAGGAAGTCGAACGTTTTGCCTTTTCATGCATATGGGAGATTGATTCAAATGCAAATATAATTAAAACAATTTTTCATAAAAGTGTAATTAAATCATCGAAGGCGATGACATATGAAGAAGCACAATTATTGATTGATGATAGTCAGCAACAAGATGCTATTGCAAAATCATTAAGAAATTTAAATAAAATTGCAAAAATTTTGAAAAAACGTAGAATTGAAAATGGGTAATTATGATTTTTTCTATAAAACTAAAATTAATTTTTATTAATCAATTTTGTTCCTTTCTCAGTGCATTAGTATTGGCATCACCGGAGATCCGTTTTCATGTGGATAATGAAACTCATGATCCAATAGATGTTGAAGCGAAGAAAATACGGGTTACAAATTCTATGGTGGAAGAGTTTATGTTGTTGGCAAATGTATCGGTGGCGGAAAAAATTGAAAAAGAATTCCCCGAATGTGCAATGTTGCGTCGTCATCCAGAACCACCGCAAATAAATTTCGAGCCACTAGTAAAAGCTGGTAAAAATTTAGGCTTTGATATTGCTACAAGTTCTGGCAGAGATTTAGCTAATTCATTAGATTTTGCGGTTAAACAACAAAATCCTTATTTTAATACAATGTTACGGATATTGGCAACACGTTGCATGATGCAAGCAGTTTATTTTATTAGTGGAACAATGCAAAAGGAGGAATTTTTCCATTATGGTTTGGCGGCACCAATTTATACACATTTTACTTCGCCTATTAGACGGTACATTATTAAAAATTAAATTATTTCTGTGATTGTTCATTAATTTTTTTCTTTAATTTAAGATATGCTGACATAATTGTGCATCGTTTATTAGCGGCATGCATTGGAGCCGATAGTACATATCCTGATTTATTAGATAAGAGAAAGAATTCTCTCTTATGTAATAATTTGAATTATCGTAATCGTATGGCACAGTATGCGGGTCGTGCCTCTGTTGCACTGAATACACATTTATTTTTCCGCAATCGTGTGGAAAACGAGGAAGGGTAAGCTTTAACGTGATTTTTTATTTACTTTACTTACGTTTTATTAACAAAATTATGATTTTCAGATATGTTTTGTATGTACGTAAGAATGCGTTACAGATTCTAATACCGAAATTTGGACTGGAAGGTACAATCTACTTAGCTGATAAAAATGGTGAACCAAAAGTTCCTGGCATTATTTTTACCTACAATGAAGAAGTAAGTTTTAATTTTCTAACAGATAATTTTTTACTAAACAATAACCATCTTTTTTTTATAGAATCAAAGTCAACAGTGTGGTGATGTAATATTCCATGCTTTTGATCCGGTCGTTGTTCGTTTAAGTTTAGACAAGACAAATGTACAACACGAGAAATTAGTATTTCAATTAGTTAAACCTTATATAAAAGGTTTTACATTAGAAGAGTATCCTGATCAAGAAGACATTACTTCGTCAAAAATAACGCCAGCAAAGCGAAAACAGGAGATTGTGCAGTTAAAAACGCCAACATCGAATAATAAACAATCAAAGAAAAAGCAAAAGAAAAAATAATTCATTTTTAGCATTTTTTTTTTAATATTTTTTTTTTTATTAAATATAATAAAATTGGAATTTTGACAGTAAAATAATTATAAATCTAATTAAAAAGAAATTAAATTTTTTTTTTATCCAAATATTCACCTTTAATAAAAACAATTTTTTTTTTATGATCTACCTTTAATGAATTAATTATTTTATTAATAATTTTTTTTTTTTTTATTTTTTGATTGTTAATTATGTTAAATTTTGTATTTTTCGTTTTATTAAATTAATCAGAGATTTTGCTGCAAATAATAATTTTAAAATTTTTATTCTCGTATTGACAGAACAGGATCAGGTGCTGTCGTTGCATAACCAAGTTCTTGTAATGCTCTGCGTATATCGCCAAAAACATTAATATCCTCAATTGTTGCCGGCAGTAAAACGTGTTTATTTCGTGCAAAATCAGCTAATGCTTTACGCATTGTTTTACCGGAACGTGTACGTGGTAATGCTTCTATTTGTGCGGCTAATTTAAATGCGGCAATTGGTCCGATCACCTCACGTATTATTTTTATTAATTCAACGGTTATTTTGGCTGAAGACTTTTTTGTACCTTAAATTTTGTGATCGATATGGACATTGGATTATGAAAAAATTTTGAGGTAAGTGATTTTCTTTACCAATTTTTGTAATGTATAGACAAAGTGGAATTTCTCCTTTCGTTGCTTCAGGCACACCGAAAACTGCTGCATCAGCAACATCCGGGTGACGCAGCACTGCATCCTCTAGACTGGACGTTGATATTCTATGACCAGCAACATTAATAACATCATCATCTCGTGCTGTTATAAAAATGTAACCATTTTCATCTATGTAACCAGCGTCCATTGTATCATAATATCCCTGAAATAAAAAGGTAAAAATAGTTTTTAAATACAATTCGATACGTCGGGAAACAACTTACGGGAAATCGTTGAAAATATGTTTTCTTAAAATGTTCATCATTTTTATAAAGCGTAGACATAGTGCCAGGCGGTAAAGGCAGTTTAATGGCGACTCGTCCAAGTTCATTTGGTTTCGCTATTGAACCATCCGGTCGTAACACTTTAACTAAAATTTTAAGACATTAAAAGCAGTTCTGGTTGGTAAATGAAAAATGTTTCTACTATTATAGCCACAAAACGGTAATCCTGTTGTATATCTTGGAACAATTAAATTTTGCTTAAATCCCATACAAGTAGCAGTTATTGGTGATCCAGTTTCTGTTTGCCACCAATGATTTAATATGGGAACTTTAAAAATTTGCTCCATCCAAGTCTTAAAGCAAAATAATTTTAAAATGTGAATTCATACAGAAATGTCTGGTAAATACCTTAGTTTCTTGGTCACAATGTTCACCAGCGATAAAAATCGAACGCAGTGAATTCAGACTATACCGTTTACTGTGCTTAATTTCTGGATCGGCACGTTTTATAACACGAAAGGCAGTCGGAACCGAAAAAATCGCAGCCACACGATGTTGTGAAATAATTCTATTGTCAATAGTTAAGTTTTCCAAATAAAAATTTTTCTTGGCCGCAAATAAATCATCATAATTACCTGAAATATTGTCCGGGATCTGGAGTACGGTCTGGTTTTCCTTCATACATAACACTTGTGGCACCATACAATAGGGGTCCATAGCAAATGTATGAATGGCCGACTACCCAACCCAAATCAGATGCTGACCACCAAACATCGTCCGGACGAACACCATATATATTTTTCAGTGTATATAATAAAGCAACTAGATGGCCACCAGTAGGACGTTGAATACCTTTTGGATTATCTGTTGTTCCTGATGTGTACAAAATATAAAGAGGATCATTTGATTCAACCGGTACACATCCACATGGTTCACTTATTTTTAACAGATCATCCCAGAGTATATCAGTTTCTTTATTTAATTGCGACGTCATAACATTGTTCCGTTGATAGATTACGCTGCATATGGTCTTCCATTTCGATATCTCCAACGCTTCATGTAGAATATCTAGATACCTATAAATATTATCAGATAAAACTTGCTGGGACTAAAAAAATGTATAAAAAAACCGTAAATTACTTAATAACTTTATTCGGTTCCACACCGCAATTAGCAGCTATCACAATTTTTGGCTCAGCATGTTCGATTCTAGTGCACAGCTCATTCGCAGCAAATCCTATTAACAAAAAAGATAATTTAATTTAATTTATTTAAAAAATGAAAAACTACGAAATTGTAAAAAGGAAAAATTATTTATTTATTTTGACCTAAAAAGGTTATACGTATTAAATTTGGTTATATTAATAAATTAATTAATTACGAAAAGAAATAAATTATTTTATTGAAATTTTTATGAATAGAAAACAAAAAGGAAAATTTAAATAAATCTTACCACCAAAAACAACGGAATGTACAGCACCTAAGCGTACTGTAGCTAGCATAGCGATTATTGCTTCAGGTATCAATGGCATATAAATGACAATACGATCACCCTTTTCGATGCCTAATTTTTTTAAACCGCCCGCCAATAAACATGTTTTATCATATAATTCCTGATAAGTAACCTTTCGTATCGTTTGCGTTAAGGGACTATCATGGATAAATGCCACTTTGCTACCCTTCCCAGCTAATATATGACGATCAAGTGCATTGTAGCATGCATTCAGATAACCTCCGACGAACCTTTTGTATTTATAAAATTTTAAAGAAGTTTTTTAAGGGAAATTATTAAAGAAAAATCGCAACAACGCTTACCATTTAGTAAATGGTGGATTAGAATCATCTAGAACCTTATCCCACGGTTTATCCCAATGCAAAAGATTTTTACCGATATCACCCCAAAACTTTTCCGGATTTTCTATCGAACGCTTATACGTATCCATAAACTCTGCACTGTGATCGTCTGATGCCACTTGTAAGCCATCTTTAATTAGTTCACAAAGATAAAATAATTAACAAAACGCGAAATTAAATTACATTAATTAATTTAAATGAATAAACAAAAACTTTTTTAATTACTTCCACTATAACAATTATCATAATTATTAAATGAATTATGTTCCGAAATAATTGGACAGTGCATCTTCTGTAATTCTCAAGTAATTAATTTAATAAAAACTTTCGTTAATTAAATAAATTAAACTCCTTAATAGGAACACTAAAAACTAATTCACAAAATTTTTAACAGAAATTAATATTTATTTTATTTTTCCACTAAAAATCACAAAATTATTATTATCTGGTTTGACGTAGCAGTCGTTATGGTCACTGTTAAAATGTGTTAAGCATTAACTGTGGAGAAATTTATTTTTAAAAAAAAATTATTTCATTTTATTTATTCTAATCAATTTTATATATTTAATTAATATATTTAATTAATTAACATATTTAAATGTCTTTTTTTTATTTTATTTTATTTTTAGTTAATAAGTTTACAGGGTTATAATGAATTCTTGTTCTTTATTTTATTTATTTATTTAAATTAATTTGGAAATATTGGCTTTTTAAGTTAAAACAAACGCAATGAAAAGAAATAGCAGATTGCGACAATGAATTAAATTTTCGGCATGGAAAATAAATAATATTGGATTATAGTTTTGAAGAGCCTGAATAATGTTTATCAAATTGAATGAAACTTTTAAGTTTGGAGTTAAAAGCTTGCTCTGATCCTGATTCATTGGCATATTCAGGATGGGATAATGGTGATGCAATGGCTAACTGGTATGTTTATCTATTTAAATTTTATTAAACTAATGCTAAGCAACTCGTTTCTATATTTATTTTATTTTTAAATCCTAAAACAGATGTAATCAAATCACAACAATATGTGATCAATTTACATAGAGTATTTTGTTGACTTTTCAGCGACTAGCATCAAACTGGTCCTTTTTTTTGTTTATTCGGTTTATTTTAATAAAGTGTCCAATGTGCTAGTCCTTTTCTATAAATGTTTATATCAAAAAATTTACAGATAAATTATTAAATTTCATTGTACGTATCGATACCTATTTCGTATTTTTTTTTGCTGTTAATAAATTTTATAGCAAAAAGATAGGTAAACGATACCTATTATGCCCACGTATTGTCGATTATTTTAAATTCTATTTTTGTTTATATGAGATGAACAAAGTACGTAATAATTTGTAAAATAAAAAATTGTATCAATTTACAATTTGACAAAAATAATAAAATTGAAAATACTTTTTATTCTCGAAATCATTTTGTAGAAAAGAAAAAATTAAAAATGTATTCACCTAATATAGAAATTATTCGTCGTTTTTTGTATTTTTTTCTTTTTAAGGAAGATAAATGCTCGTAATCCTTAGAAATTACAATTTAATGAAAGTTTTATCAACAGAAAATGGAAAAGTGTAAACAAATGTAAATAAATGAGGCGTCTTAGACAGTCTCGTACAGTGAAATTAACGAAGAGAAAAAAATATACATAATGCAACGTTTAAAAAAAAAACGGTAGTATACCTTGCGGCGATTATTTTATTTTTAATCCCAAAATATAAATGAATAGGGATTTTTTCTTACGAAGATTTTTCTTTTCTTTGTAATTTTAAGTAATCAAAAATAATTAAAAATTATTTAAATCAATTGTATTTAATCGTAGATTTATAATAAATAGAGAATTTATTTTGGTATGTAGGTTAAATGGTTATTTAGGTTTTTTTTTTAATAATTTAAACGAGAGTATTTCTGTAATCGGTAATTTAGCTTTGAGAATATCGCAGATTGAATTAATATAAATGCATTTCAATTAGAAAATAAAGTTTTATTTTCTTTGGACGTCTTGAATCAATACATATTGTTTTTTTTTACCTGTAAATGTTAAATGAATATTAATATGGAACACATTTATGGAAAATGAATCACAATATAACAAAAATAAATAAGTAATTTAGACAATAAAAATTTAAATAAAATACAAACACGCGTATGCCACAACGTTTTAAACATTAAATCTAAATTTTTATTTATTGAAGATTGATAAAATCGACTTATTGTTATCTAACGTTTATCTATGCTCTAAATACGTGAATCCATTATTCAGTCTCGAGTGACTAACGAAATTTAGAATTAGAGCCAGGAAGCCTACAAATGACGATGTTATGTTTTTTTATTTATTTCTTGTATAATCAACTGTCTTACATAATAGTTATTTATAGGAAAATGTGTTGAATATTTCCTCGATTTGTTTAAATAATGCGTAATAAAGATTTCAACACTTGCTATCGGACTACAGTGTAAAAATTATAAAAATGAATGCTTGAATTCTTAAGTTTTGATCAATTTTATTAAATTATTGCCTAAATATAAATTAATTTACACGTTTCAACGCACATTATATTTTTAAAAATCTATTTACCTATTTATTATCATAAAATATATTCAAAAAAACTACCTTTACACTCGCTACTATTGTAATTTTATAATTTTCAAATTACCTAATTCTCTATTTCTTTATTTTTATTATAATTTTAATTAAAATATTTAATCTAATTGACTTTTATTATTTTTATTCAATGAAAACGAAAAAATGTAAATTAAACAGACATAAAATGTTAATTAAAATATAGACAAATTTTTAATTATTCATTAGAAAAAGGTAACGAAATTTCATCAATTTCTGATGGTGATCAGGTGTTGTTTGACATTCATTATTATCAATAACTAACCTTATGTTACTCGGCTACGCACATGTATATTAAACTTATTAAAATTGTTATCAAATGGTTAAATAATTTTAGGTGTAAGCACTCAGGTGCAAGCAACCAATTGTTGGCCATACTTATTAATTATTACATTAATTATTCAACGATTATTATTATAATTATAAATAGTAATTCATTTTATTTTCATTAACAAATTCATAATCACCTTTTTGCACTACCTTTATGAATACAAACAATTTTTATTCTTATAACTAATATAAACTACTGATTATGTAATTTATTCTTTTTTATTTTGTTAATTCTGTTTGTTTGACCTGTCTAAAATGAATAAATATTAAATTTGACATAAATCAATAAAAATGTAAATTCAAGAATTTAGCGTTAAATATTTTTTAGAATAATTTTCATTGTATTTAGCATAATGCATAAATGATAGGGTTGTGTGAAACTTTCTTGTTTATTTCAAATATTTGTTTGTTACATTAAAACAGTACCTATACTTAGTGTATTATAAAATACTACAAAAACTATAATAATTTCAACCCTGCATATAACCTTTAACTATTTATTTTAATATAATAATAATAAATATTTATTAGTAAATTATAAATAATATTTATTTAATATGTAAACAGATTGTTTTATGATTGATTGACTGACTATACCGATAATTGAAAATGTTCTTCATTTTTTGTCGTACATAATTTTAGTTTATTTTATAATCAAAATTATAATTATATTAAATTTTTTTTCTTTTTTTGTCGTTTTGCCACTTAATTTATACTGATTACTTATTATGTCAATAATATTTATTCATGCGTTTTATATAATAATATTCATATGATGCATATGCATTAAAAATAATTTTTTTTAGTAGTGATTAGCGACGAACCGGATATTAAAATATATTTTTTTTTCATAGAATTTAATTAGTAGAATCAGCTGTAGTTTAATTTATTAAAAAAAGAAGGCTAGAAAATGATCTATTTGCTTTAAAATAGTTTTGAATAATCAACGAAAAGCTTTACAATAGGAACCTTTATGGGAAAACACTGTGCAATACCTCACATTACTGAACAACCGTTTCAACAACCAATTAATATATTATTCCTCTTATCCTCATGTAAAATATGATGACGCATTAGTTTTTCAAGTGTTATTTAAAGATAATATAGTTATTAGTGAAAGACAGTATTATAATCCAGAAATGGATAGATGACCAGTTGTTGGTGGAAACAAATAAGATAAAATCCTTATAAAAGCAAAAACAAACTAAATTCATTGGAAAGGTTCAGACATTATAATTAAATGAAATAAATGTAAAAATCATACTCTCACGTTTATTATTTACAAAGAAAAATAACGAAACAAATATTAAATTTATTTATTATAGGAAGAAAATGCCATAATATTGTTGATACAACGACAAAAAAAGAAAAATCTTTTTATCTTATAATTTGATTAAATTATCTGTCTGTTTGTTATTTATATTATTAATATTATTATTTTTATTATTTTTGCAAGTATAAGACATAACAAATCAAATTTTACTTGTTGCATATGGGTATCGTGTTATAAAAATAAATTTAATTCATCGCCACAAGATGAACGTAATATAAATAATATTAAACAGAAAGCTTTTCTGCTTTTAAGTAATACTTATAATCAAAGAAATGTGTTAATGAATGGTAAAAGCTTTATAGCTATATTTTTTTTATATATTTTACTTTAATGCTGCCTAGACAATTTATATCCTTAGATAAAATAAGAAAAACATATTAAATTATTAAATTTCTATTGTAGTTTTCTTGTATTTTCTTATTCATATATTTATTTGTTTATTTGTCACACAATTGGGAAATTAAAGGTAGAAAATAAAGTATAATAAAATCGTTAACCTTATCCTTTCTTAAAAAGTAGCAAAATAATAATAAATAAGAAGTTGGAATAAGATGAATTGTAATTTACCCGTCAGCTATTTGAATGCAGTCTTTAAAAAAATAAATACAAACAATGTCAATGGTTTTATTACTATTATTACATTTATTTTTAATCAAATTATTATTATTTATTATAATTTTTCTTATATTATCTTGTTATAATTGTACCTTTTGGGAATGAATAATATACTCTACAGTTGAATAAATTTTATTAGAAAAAAATAATCATAGATATTTTCCAAGCGCCTAAAACTAGTTAACCGTCAACACATTACAAATCCTTTTTTTTTTTTTGCATTTTAATACAATTTAATGGATTTTTATGGTTAATAAAATAAATTAATAAAAAAAAATGAATAAAATCAGATAAAATGCGTCACTTAAACACTATTTACCATTACTGACAGTAGCAATTAGTAATATATTTATATTTTAATAAAAAAATGTGTCAAAAATCCATTAATTGATTAACAAAATGTGAGTTATTAATTATCTATTTAATTGAATTAAACGTTAATAATATTTTTTTTAATAATATTTTTACAGATAATGAATTAAAAGAAATTTAAACGTATTTTAATACACGTGCTATGCGCTAATATGCGTGCAGGTTTTTGTTTAAAGAATCCTATCTGTTTTTTCCTTATAATAATAATAATAATAACAATAACGAAACGACATTATATAAATTAATAACAATATAAAGAAATACAAAAAAAAGGTAAATTATAAACTGGCAAACGCAATGAAAATAATTTAATAAGAAAATAATAAACAATAGGATTAACGTTTGTGGAAAATTTATTATAAATTAATCAACAAAAATAAGTAAAGGTAAAAACGAAAAAAATAAAAAGAAATATTTAAGTAAACAAAACAAAGGACATTTTCTTACTTTTAATTAAAACAAAAATACTTATAACAGGATAAGCAACAGATACAGTCAATGATAAACAACAATAACATTTATGATTAAGGTGTTTCCACTATTGCTTCTGCTACTGTTGCGGTTTTTATTTTAATTTATTTATTAATTTTATATAAAATTTTCTCATTATCCTAATATTTTAATTGTGAAAAATCGTTATTTGAAATAATTTTAATGGAATTATTAAAATTTCCGCCGAAAATGATACTGTACACTAAAAAAAAAAAAAATAAAATGTTTAACAAGAATTTTAATGATTTTTAACATTAAATAACTCCTTTTTAGTTAGTAAACTAATTGTAATACGGATTAAATCGATTTTATAATAGTTTATAATAAATTTATCTAATTACTGCTAATAATATAATTTATATCTTTGGGTATTTTTGAGTAGGATTAATGTAAACATAAAATTTTTAATGTAAAATTTGTAAAAACAATAACTACCTACACATTTAATAGACAATTACAACAGGTTAGGGTGGTTATTTACGTTTGGAATATACAAAATTTTAAGACTGCTTATAAGACACGTGAATGGCATTGTTGTTTTTTTTTTCTATTTTCTTTTCATTTTTGTATTTTTAATTTGTAATTGGACAATTTATTCTTTGTTGTTAATATTATTAGAAAATATTCATTTCTTATGTTTGAATGGTTATTAAGCGGATAATTTAATTTTTATATTTATCGATATATCAATATTTTTTTTTAATGATTAATATTTAATTTTAAATAAATTAAATTAAATAATACAATTGCAAAAATTAATTAAATTTTTTTTTTTTCTACCAAGAGAACATTTTATTTTTACAATCATTTGCTATGCTTTATTTATTATTTTGAATTTAATTAATAAAAAAAAAAACATCCCCGTCGATAATTAAAATTTATAATAAATAATAACATTATTGTTTTTATGAGTAATAAAAATAACAGCAATAATTATTGTAAAATTATATTTTTATGACACTTTAATTAATATTTTGTTGCGAAAATAGTTGAAGTAAAATAATAATAATAATAATAAAAACGTTTAAACATTTGATTGGTTTTATGCAGAAATAAAATCTGAAACACCAATATGCTGTATTTTTTCTCTGATTAAGATTAAAATCATTTAACTTTCTTATGTAATAATGTGAGAAAAAAAAACGTAATTTCTTTTCTTTTAAAATTAAAATTAATTTCAGCGTGCTTATTAGCGCTAATTGTGAATAATGAAAAGCAATAACAATGAGCTGTATAATGCCATGTTAACAATAAGGCAAAGATGTTTAAGGCTGAAGATTATTATGATGTCTATGTAAAATGTGGGTGGACAACACTATGCTACACTTAATAGAAGATAACGCAAAAAATATAGAGAAATTATTGTTTTTTTTTTATTTTTTATTTAAATCAAACTGTTGCGCCGTCGCGATCTATTTTGATTGACATTGTTCCGCTACTGTGTACACACGCATACAATCAATAAAAAAGCATTTAACAAAAAAAATAAAAAAGCTGCAAAAAATAAAATATTTAACAGAAATGGAGAGGAAACAAAAAAAAAAAATAAAATTGACGAAATGAATGAAAAACAGAAAAAAAAAATAATAAATTCTGATTTCGCTTTGGTTGATGTCATCAGAAAGTATAACAACCCCTGTATATAAAGACGGTGCTAGCCATCTAAACATTCATAACAAGTTTCAAACAGCAAACGATCACAACAACCGTACAATAAAATAAAACTTAAGTTCTTCATAAGTTTATAGCAAAAAAAAGCTCAACCAAGCACTGAAATAAAAACGTTTTTAGTGAGATTTAGTGAAAGTAAAACGGTTTTAATATTCGTGAAAAGAATTATTATTATTTTAAGTTTAAAAAATTTAAATATTTAGTGAACGATTTTGTGCTTTCAAATAAATTTAATTATTTATATCTTTTTTGGCTCTAAAATAGAAAAAAAAACCTAAGTAAAATGTAAGTAATTTGTGAGGTTTTTAAAGCTTAATATTTGTATCACATGTTGCATACATTTCGGTAATTTTTTTTTTTGATTTAATTAAACATTAAAGTTTTAATTTGTTTCAATGATCGTTAATTAATTTAATAATTTTCTACTTTATAAGTTTTTAAAAATATATAAAAAGGTGGCTTATTAATTGATTTAAAATTATTTTTTGATGACAAAAATTTTATTAATCAATAAAAATAAAAAAAGCTTAATTTAAAGTTTGTCAAGTTTATTGTGCTGTTTCTAAGAAAATCAATTATAAATGTTAACGCAATAATATTAACAAGAAAATTTGATAAAAGAAACAATAATTATAAAAAATTTTTAAACCGATAATCGAATGAATATCAATTGAATTAAATAATTATTTCATAATCATCAAGCGTAAAGAACACACAAAAGTAATCGATGAATAGACAAGTATTGCGACAAATACAATTGATAATCAATTGAAAATGGTTAAATCTTAATTAATTTTTTATTTCAAAAGTTTTAAATTATTTTGAATGCCTTCTTTTAATCGAACAAAAGTATTTTAAATACAAAGAGAGCATCCAAAGAAAAATGCCAAAACAATATAAGTGAAATAAATAAAACGTACAGGATGGCCTACCTAATTGGGTGACTTCCTCAATTATTTGATTAACAATAAATAATTTTGGTATTAAATTATTTTTATTTCATTAAATTTTAATTATTTATTAATATTGAGTTTATTTTTTCTTAGTATTATTTATTTGGTTGAATCTAAAACAGAAAATAAAAATTCAATCTGAAATTATTTCTGCAAATAATAAAGCCTAATGCCTTCGAGCTTTTAATTTAGCTTGTTATAACTTAAATTTTTGTGTTTTTCTATTAATATTTATTCTTTATACCCCTAAAGGATTCTTTATTGGTTTAAAACATTGAATTTTTTATTATTTTTAGTTGATTTAATTCAACATTATTGTTTTCGTTTCTATCGGTTTATAAACTGTTTTCTAATATATCGTAATTTTTTTTTCTTTTAATAAATTTACTTTACCTGCCACCCACCAATCAAAACAATAATTTTTATGCTATTAAAAATATAACGCAACTTTGCAAACAAGTAAATCAATCTTCTCAACACATATTTGTTTTGTAAACATAAACGACAAAATAGCGACATTTTTGTTACTTTATTAGTAATGATTACTTTGCTTTTACTCAATGTTGTTTCCTCGTTTATTTAATTTATTTCTACGTTTTTCTGCGTTATTCCATTTAAAGGGTAAATTTATATATTTATACATTTATTTTTCAAGATTTTAATAAGCTTTTGGCATTTTTTTACTAATGAAAATGTTTATTTTACTAACGAAAAGAGAATTCTCATAAAAATTCATAAAATGTTAAAAATATTGCATTCATTCTGGCGATAAATTTATTTCATTTTTTAAAATTATAGATAAATTTGCAATTATTTTTCTTTAAAATTTTACTCAGTATTAAAGCTTTGTAGCTTTTAAGTGACTTTTATGTTTTGTTTTCAATTTTCTCTTACTTAAAAAGACTTATAATAGTTAACATGATTTTTATAGAGAAATACCATATGGATAATATTTATATTTTTATAATGGATTTGGATTAATTTTAATCCATTTTTACATTTAAATCTAATAATTTAATTAAAAAAAAAATTATTGTTGTAAGAGTGAGGTCAATTGTAAGCTTAGTTTCTTAAAAAAATAATTTTAATTAAAGTTTTAAGTAAATGTTGGTCCAAAAAAAGAAATCCAAAATAACACGTTACACCATTCACATTTCATTTTAGTTTTTATTTTATATTAAAATAACAAAGAATAACCTAATAAAAAAGTATTAAAAGTAAATATTATCATTTGTTATACTTAAAATAATAAAAAAAAAAACTCCAAAAAATATATATATATATATTTATAATTTTACTGATAAAAGCATACAACAAGTGTTTACCCTAGAAATCAAATAAATAATAATTTTTATTAAAAATAAATAAAGCAGCAGAGCGAGTATTGATTGGCAAAAAATAATAATAAATTTTGTTAATAAAAATAAAAAATAATTTAATTAAAAAATCAGTAAAGAATAATAATAAAAAAGCGAAGCTTATTCATTATATTTTAATTAGTGAAATAATTATGCTTTTTATTGAGCTTTATTTAAATGATTAATTCAATAAAAAAAATTACTTTTTTATAATTTTATTTAAAAAATTTTTCACCGCAGTCATAATATGCTTATAAGTGATAAAACTTATTGTGTTTAATATCAATCAAATGGTCCATTCATTATTTATTTATTTTTAAACAATTTAATTGTTTATTTATTTATAATTTATTTTATATTCTTTATCTTTTCAATTTTGTTCATATTCCACCTGCGTACATTTGATTTCTTTATTTATTTAATATATTTTAATAATTATTATTCATTTTTGCCAATAAAAAATTACATTTTATATAGAAAATAGATAATTAGGTAATAATAATAAATATTATTTTAGCCGTAAGCTTTTGAAATTAATTGAAATGTTTTTCTATTCTTCTATTTTCTTTTTTTTCTTAATGATTTTTATTTGTTATCGGATGTAACTGAAACTTTACTGTCGTTATTGGTAACGATTATCAATGTTTTATATTTTCTTTTAAAACAGTTAAAAAAAAATCATCATACATGGAAAATAAGATGCGGATTATGACCGTGAAAGATGATATTTCAAATTGTTTGATTTCTGTATTTTCCTTCCATTGAAAATCCTTGCATTTTATTTATAAATTACCTATGGCAGTTTCATAATAGAATTTAATCTTTTTTAATAACTGTCGATGTAAGCTTTAGTTTCATAAGAAAATAATAAATAAGTATTAAACCAAGGAGCTTTTAACGAGCTATGTTTTGTACCAATGATAGTGGAGGCGCCCAATGTTTTTAATTCATTATCTTTTAGCTTTTGTTTCACATCATTTATAGTAAAAATTTTTATTTTTTACAATATCAAACTAAAAGACTAAAATTTTAATTTAAAGATTAAATCAAAGAAAAACTTCATAAATAATTGTTTAATACTGAGCGAGAGTAACTTTTTCGACTAAATAAATAAATTTCTCGTTTTGTATTAAATAAATTTAAAACTTTATAAAATTTCCTTTAATTTTTTAGTAAAATTTATTTATTTATTCTTTAAATAAATTTAACGATATGTTAAATTATCCTTTTGAAAACTGAGTACAGTAAAACACTGTCAAAAGGCAACCTAATGAACAAAAAAAAATAAAATCAAAGATTTTAAGCAAAAACAAGGATGTTAACTTTATTAAATAATTTAAATAAATAAAAAGCATGCATGTTATGATAAAAAAAAAAATGTAAATAATATTCTTTTATCAGCATCAACATTATTTTATTTTGTTATCTTTTTGATGTACAAATTAATTGTGTTTATGGTTTGAGGTTTTCACGCGTTTTTATTTATATTTTATTATTTTTTAATGACGTTATAATACAAAAATACACTGATAAATAATTATTCAGCGTGAAAAATTATTTCAATATTCCATAAAGACAGCATTAATATAAGAATATAAATAAATAATTTTATATAATGAAGGGATCTTGCACGCAAATAATATTTTAAATTAAATGTAAATAAATTTGCCGAAATATAGACAATTGTAATTACTTTTTAAATATGTATTTCGTATGCTTTTCAAAAAGCTTTAAACACACTTTTTCACTGTATTTAAAATGATATTCGAATATTTTTCATAAATAATTCATTATATTGTATGAATATTAGGGAAAAATCAGTGTTAAATTACTTTTTTCTTTGTGATATACGTTTTAAAAGTATTTTTGTAATTTTAATTCATTATACACCAATTATTACTTATAAATACTTAAAAAGAAAAACAAATCAATACTTATGCGTTAATAAATAATTAATAAATGATTCTTGACCTAAGAAAATACCCAAATCGGATAAATATATTGTTAGAAAATGAGTTTTACTTGTAAGAATATAATGAACAACGATTTATTTATTGTATTTATTATTAAATTATAACTTTATTTCTTAATTAATAATCAGTTATGTTGTTATTTTTAACTTAACTGTTATTAAAATAAACATAAATAGTAGCAATACATTAGAGAGTATCTTTTAGATAGTACGATACTAAGATTATATTGCTAAACCACTTGTTTTCTTCAGCTGATATAAATAATATAATAAAAGACAGAACTCTGTAAATAACAGCATTTTTATCTAGTAAACATAAAAAAAAACAATTTATTATCATTAACAAGTTTGACACAAGATAAAAATCATTGTTTTCTGTCTGCTAATATGTTTTACATAGCCAGTAATTGTGCTAGGTAAACAACAGTTAATAAATCTTATTTATCTTAAGCATTAAAGCATAAATACAAAGCTTTAGAAAAAAAAAGAGTAAAACAAATTTAATACATAATTAATAAACGATAAAACTAATTAACTGTATAGCACAGCAAGAAGAAAATGTAAAATCAAAATAAAGCTTCTAATAAAACTGATTTTAAATCGTTTCGAGTTTTTTTTTTTTTTGTCTTCATTCTTATTTCTTATAAAAAGTTTAATGAAAAATAACAATTGATTGCGGATTAACATTTTCTTTTCTTTTTTTTTTTTTATTATTATCTCCGGTTATTGAAGGCATGAGTATAATAAGGGATATAATAAGGAAAAATTGCGAAATGTATTAAAACGGAAAGAGTTTTTTTTTTCCATTTATGCAAATTTATTGTTTTTTAATTAAGAAAGTTAATTTTTCTGGTTATTGTATTGTTAGCTTAAGTAATTAATTTCTATGTATATAGCCGTCTCTGCGAGTTTTTATTTTCCTTCGGTTATGTATTTTTGATTGAACAAAATTATTGAATAATGTTTTATTGGCATTTGAAGGGTAATAACACTGATTAAAATCGTCTTTTTTTTTCTTGTTAAAGGCTGTAACCTCTATTATATACTTAACTAAATAAACTTTTATTAAATAAACACAAAAATAAACCAGAAACTTTAATAACTTAATAATAACAAAGCTTTAATGATGATTTTTATCAATGAGTTTTGCTTTACTTAACTAACAATTATTGAATTTAAATTAAGTTTTCCTTGTTAAATGTTATTCAGTCCTAAACAGCCAACCAAGTCATAAAGATTTAATGATTCTTAAATAATAAAACCACTTTAATAAAAGTTATTTAAATTAATATATTTTTTTTTTGTAATTTTTTATAGCAAAATGCAGTCACAAACAATTGCGATTTTTGTGTGTTTAACATTTGTTACGTTAACGTTTGTCGGCTCTAGTGCCATTAATTTGCCACAATTATGTGAACCATCTATAATCGAGGATATGCCAACACATATTAAAAAAGTGTGCATCGCATTGGAAAATTCAAGTCAATTAACAAAAGCATTAAATGCTTATATAAGTAAGGAGGCAGCTGGTGAGTGATTAAAGAATAATATAATAACATTTGCTATGCTTTAATATTATAACATTTAAGATTATTAGAAAATTGAGTAAAAGTGAATTGCTAAGCTTAAAAATGTAAATCAATATCCCATATGGTCTAGTGGCTAGGATAGCTGGCTTTCACCCAGCAGGCCCGGGTTCGATTCCCGGTATGGGAAATTTTTTGTTTTACTTTCTAAAAACAAATTGTTTATTTTTTTTTAGCAATGTTCGCAAGCCGTGGCGAAGATTTAGGAGCCACAGGCACAGGTAATTAATATTTATTTAATTAAAAAAATTTCTATTAAACACAAATCTATTTTTAGGTATTAAACGGACGGACGTTGATCACGTTTTCTTACGATTTGGACGAAGACGCTAAGCAATTATATTGACCATTCCAGCTGCTTCTTCATTCTATTTTTATAATTATTTATTTTATTTACTTTTTTTTTATTGTGTTGCTCCTTGGTGACAAAGAATAATGAAAATTCTTTTATATAGAAAAATATGTTTTCCAATATTTTGTTGAATTTAATTGTTTGTCTGTTCACTGTGTCATCCTTATTAAAAAAAACATCAACTAAAAACATTGGCAAACACTAAGGCAATGAATAGAAAATGTTTTATTTATAAAAAGGAAAATAACAACAAGAAAATCCAGCCACAACTTTTTCACCAAGTGACTAAACACAAGAAAACTTTTCTTTACAAAATATATCCCTGGATCACTGGAGCTAATCCAAATTACTAAAAACGTTGCTTCTTCCACAGTTATGTTATTCGTAATACATTTCGCATACATTTCGGCTCAGTTTTTTTTTTTTATTATTATTTATGGTTTTTCCCTTTATGTGCCAAAAAAACCAAATTAATTTTCCCTTTTTTATAATTAAATTTTATGTTTAAAATAAAAAAATAATAATAATAATTAAAAAATAAAAAAAAAAATCAATATTAAATCTAATCAAATTAATAATAAAATAACAAATATAATTTCAAAATAAAATAAATAATGGAAAAATTACATTGCATTGCAAGAAACCCTGTATATTTATGTACATGAAAAATAATTAAATAAAAATTATTATTATAATGAATAATATAAACATATATACATATATAAATTGAATATTTAATTTAAATATTTATATTATTTATTATCCTGTGGCGTTTTTTCGTGGTTTTATGTGCGATTTTTATTTGCAACAGCAAAAGTTATTTTCATTTTAAATAAGTTCTTTATTTTATTTTTTATTTAATTAAATTAATATATTAAGTTATTAAACTAAAAAACTTTTTATATTAATAATGCTTGTAATTAAAAAATTATTACTAAAAAATGGTGTCAACAGCTGTTTTAATGTGTTAAAGAGAATTTATTCTTTTAAATCTCGTTGAAACATTAAAAATTCTTTATAAAATCAAAAGAAATTGAGTCAATGGTTCAGATTTTTTATCAGAAAAATTTATATAAGAAACGATATTTACAAAAAACAATGCAACTAATAATTAATTTAATAAATATTTATAAAATAAGAAGAAAGTATTGACGTTTTTGCTAAATATTTTGCAATGTAAATAAAGTTGAATATTTTTTTTTTGCAATGTAAAAAGAGTCAGTTAATTTTTTCAGTTTAGTTAAAGAACACAAGAATAAAGTCGTGCATATATGATATATATACAAAATAAAATTATCGTTTTTCGGCTGCGTCCGTGGCAGTGTGCATTGTTGTCTTACGTATCCCCGGCTTGCTTTCAAGTTCGGCGGGGGTCCGTATTAGTAAAATGGTTTAGCTTCACATGTATAAAATCACGGTATATGGAACTGCCCTCTGAGGCCACAGGTTAGAGATCTCTCCCGATTTCTCTGCCTGTGGCGGCCGGGCCTTCCATGATGATTGTCATGGTGGAAAGGCCCGGATCTTAGAGCTGCAGAGTTCCTCCATATATTTTTCCCTTTATGTTTAGTTTTTCTAAACAACAAGCCGGTCTATTCTGCGGGGGAATAGGCCGGCTCGGCTGGGGAATTTACCGTTAGAAAAAAGTGCACAAAATTTGTGCCAAACAAAAGATTTCAATAACAATAGCAGCAGTACGACGACGACGACGAAACTGTAAATATCTATTCTATTGTGTTAAAAAAAAATATTTTTTTCTATTATTCGCTAAACCATTGTCCCTTTATTTTGCTATTTCTTCTCCATATATATCATTTTATTTTTACTTTAAATAAATACTTTACTTAAATTTTTTCATTTAAAATTTTTTTACCATTTTATATATTTTAAAAATAATTTACCATTTATATAAATTATTATTATTTATATATTAAAAATATTTTACTAATAAAAGCCATTTGCAAATAATTTTCTATTTAATAATAAATAACCATTGTGCAAGTCATAAAGGATTCGCCATAGCACGTGTATATTGGAAATAACTTAGTCTATTTTTTCACCATATATTTATAAATTCTGTGTCCTTGCTTACTTAAGCGGCATTGACTTTGCAAATTTAATTAATTTTTTTTGCAAACTGTGACCAGCTTTGCACTTGTTTTCTAATTGTGCAAGTGACATTTACCATTTACTCTAATAAAATTAATTTTTAATAAAATTCTCGTGTTTGCAAATAAAAAATATTAGTGAGCATTGCAAAAAATATCCTTTATTTTTAATAATATATTTAATAAAATAATTAATAATATAATATTAAATAATAATATTTTGTGAAATTTTTTGGAGTTCATTTAAAGGATTGTTCGCCATGTTAAGTGTAATTGAAATATATAATAAAATTAAATTATTTTCTGTATAATTAAATTAATTAGTTATTTTTTCTACTTTTAGCCACCCACCAACCCACCGTTGAATAATCAATTAAATGTTGAATGAGAGGATTATAATTTTAAAATAAAAATAATTTTATATCTTCTGTTGTCTTATCGTAACCAGCATCTGCAAAACCCACCAACCATTGAGCATCATCCAGTGATCAAGTAAAAAATATTTAAAATAATTTACTTTCTGACATAAATATTTTTATGCAAAAAAATTAATTAATTAATTTTTAATTTTTTTGTGTTCTGTTTGTAGATTTACAATATTTTAGAAAAGTATTCATCAGAGTAAAGTGTCAGAGAAAATATTCACCATCGATCATCATTAATTAATTAATTAATTATTCACCAGTATCTTGTGAATTCTCTTGGAGTCCACTTAAAGGATGGTTCACCATATTAATTCACTCAGTGCAATTCAGAAGTATAATTAAAATTAAATTATTTTAAATTTTTCTGCATAAACAAAAAAAAAATTTCTACTTGTAGCCACTCACCCGCCGATGATCAAACAATTAACTCATTACATGCCACGGAAAAAAGTTAAAATTTTTGTGAAAATAATAAAGTTAGAGACTGAAAAAAATAAAAAACCACAAAAATTAGATGCAGAATTATTTTTATTTGCATTTTAGGGACCAGATTGGTGCTATACTGGAATTTCAAACATTAAAATCTTTTAAGCAACTTTGTTCGATTAAAGCAAATTAGAAACTCTGTGCCAATATTGGTACAGTGGGAAGAAATGGGATAAAGGATTGCAAAATTGCATTACGTATCAGCATAAACTACCGACCATTGAGAATCATCCAGCGATTAAGTAAAAATTATTTACTTTCTGACATAAATATTTATATAAAAAAAATTAATTAATAAATTTTTAATTTTTTGTTCTATTTGTAGATTTAAAATATTTATTTTGAAGGATTAACCATTGACCACCGATCATCGCAACAAGAAAATTAATTATTCTCCAGTATTTTGTAAATTCTCTTGAAGTCCATTTAAAGGATTGTTAACCATATTAAGTGTAATTGAAAAATATAATTAAATTAAAAAATTTTCTGTATAAATAAATAAATTATTAATTTTTTCTACTTGTAGGCACCCACTCACCCACAGTTGATCAAGCAATTAAAGAATTAAAAATTACATGACGTTCATTCCCCATATTGAAGTGACATAATTTATTTTCTTCTGTTGACTTACCGTAAATGCCAGCAATACCAGCAAAGCATTGAGATCCAGCAATCGTCCACCGATCAAGTAAAAATAATTTACTTTTTGACATAAATTTTTATATGAAAAAAATTAATTAAATTTTCATTTTTTGTTCTCTTTGTAGATTTAAAATATTTATTATGGAAAAGTATTCATCAGAGTATGACCACCGATATCATTAATTATTTAATTAATTATTCTCCAGTCTTGCAGTGAAGAATTTTTGACAATCCTTACATCGAAATATCATCTTTCATTTTAGTAACTTTTTTTGATAAATAATTGTTTGTTTTATTCAATTAAAATGTTAAAAAATAAATAATCAAAGTCACTTGTATAGATAAATTAAGAAAATGTAAAAATTTAAGAAAAATGTAATAATTTTTAGTTGGCAAAATTAATTGTAAAAATTATGTAATTTATTATCCAAACAACCAACTATGTAATAACCATTAAGAATCCAACAGGCAACAGCAGATAATCAGCCAGAAATAAAATTACAATTTAACAGATGCAGCAGTTGCCATTCCTTCGACATTGATAATAATTTTAGCCATTTGATTGAAGTAAAAATTTAAATAAATTAATTAAAAATCTTCTCTTATTTTGTAAATAATTTTATGTATTTATTATATATTTTGATTAATTAAAAAAACGTTAAAAAAATCCATTTTACTTTGAAAATAAAACATTTTATTTACTTGAAAAAATTTTTGTCATTTTATTTTTGCAAATTTTCAGTATGAATAAAAAATTTACCATTGGTGAAATGAGAAAAAATGTAAAACTTAACTTGCAATACTAACCATTGGTTAAGTTTTGCAAAAAACTTGCAATACTAACCATTGGTTAAGTTTTGCAAAAAACTTACAATACTAACCATTGGTTTAATATTGTAAAAAACTTGTGGTACTAACCATTGGTTAAATATGTAACTATCGTGAAACTGAACCGACGAAAAAATTGCAACGACCCCTATCCCCCAACAAGCTTTAAAACATCCAACGAAACGCACAAAATTTTGCAAAAAGGAATTTTTACCAATTTATTTGGTAATTATTAATTTTTCTCCTCTATATTATAATATTTATTTATTTATTGTAATTTCAACCAACACACATTCATCCATCTTGTGTAACTTGGTTGAGATTTTAGCAAAATTATTTTTATTCAAACTCATATACGCGTACGACTCGGTTTCGAACCAGAAACCTAAAACTAACTATTAATTAGTTGAGTATAGCCTTAACCAATACGGCTATAATGATTGGTAAATTGAGATGTTATCCTTGAGGTCTTTAAATATTAATTAAATTAACTTATAAAAAATATTTGACATTTCGTTTACTTATATTTTTAATTTAATTAAATTAATTCAAAGACTTGGAAGAATAGTTTCAATAATTCTAGTAAATCCTTGTACATTACCTGTTGGTATTTCATTTGCATTTTCAGATACTTAACTTTATTAATTAAATTTTTTATTACATTTATGATTCGGCTTGCGTCAGGTACTTCAAAAAAATTGCTTGTAAAACTTTAACAGCAAACAATTAAAAGTAATTAATTCAGCTACATAAACAATTTAATTATTCGTATAATCATTTCACTGTGTCTCAGTTGTTAAAAAAGCATAAAAATACTTTTATAAATTGTATTTTTCTTTGTTAAATTATTTATGGAATTAGATGACTTTCAATAGGGAATGAAAAATATTAAATTAAATATTACTATGTTAAATAGAAAAATCTTTTATTCCAAAATAAAAGTGCATCAAAGATTTTCTTTGAAGTAATGGAAAATCTTTTAACAGCACCGTAAGTAAATACACCTTGATTCGTTCATTCACTTAAATTTTTCTACAGTAAAATATTATAAAAATATTGTTTAATGAAAAAGAAAGAAAAACTAATGAAAAATAATACTGTTGTGAAAATAACCATGGTTTTCTAGCGTAAATAAATACAACATTTTTCTTTCTTTCTTTTTGTATTTATTCACAAAGTGTTTCAATTTTCTTTATATAGTAAATATTAAATTTTCTCATTTTCTACTTGTTTTTCTTTCTTTTTTTCGTATTAAAATTATTTATTTCTCATTATTTTATTAAATTTAATAATAATTAGACTTTAAATAACGTAATTAGGGAATATTCTCTATGATTAAACAGATTTCTACGTATTTGAAACAGGAAAAGAGAAAAAACTTTTCCTTTTGATAATAAGAATAAATAATTAAATATAAATGAGTTTTTTTTTTTTTTTTCTTTAATGTAATTAATTAACGCTTTCCCTGGATATACACGTGTTGTCATTTAATATTTATCTTTTATTCATTTTTTCTTTCTATCACACCACGATTTAATGTTTTTCTATTACTTAGAATTATTAATTTATGTTTTAATAAAATAATCATTAAGAGATTTTTATTTATTATAAAATAAAATTAACAGAAAAATCAGATTTTAAGCAACGAATTACATAAAAGGATTTATCAATGAAAAGAGTATACATTTCGGCGAACTAAAAATATTAAAATTATGATTTTAAAATATGTTTTTACAATAAAATACGATTTTTCTGTATAAAATAGCTATATAATAATTTAATGATCTTCTTAAACAATAAAAAGTATTGAAAAGATAAGTAATTATTAATAAAAATGTCATAAAATCAACAAGTTGTTTGCTAGACTGTGGATTTGTAGCATAAATTTTTCACCGATAGTATTATCATCATTTTTACAGGGAAAAAAAGAAGAAATTAATTACAATAGCAACAAAAATATAATGTGGTAAATATTAATCACGCTTGTTTAACAAGAATTGCTTTTATCGTTTTATTGTAATAAACAAGCGAAAAATAAACACTTTACATGTGATATGTTTATGTCAATATTATTATTGATCAAATTGTTGGTGTTTAAATGGTTAATTGTTATCAGAAAATGATTTAATGCAATTATACTTTAGCACTGATTAATAAAGTAATTTAAATTACTGTTGTATTATCATTAAAGTGTATTTTATGAACATAAAGTAATTAAAGACAATAAACAAAATAATGTTCTAACATCTGGACTAACTAAAATTTCGTGTATTTTAATATCTAGGTACATTTCTATAGGAAAAATAAATATTTTTTAACGTTTTAACTGCACTCAGAGACTCTCAAATGTAAACATATAAAACACGTAATTATATGGATAAAATAATTTATTTTTTTCATTATTTTAATTTACTAAATTACACACACACACAAATGAAAACAACAACAATATTTGATAAATAATATGTATATAATTTAATAATTAAAATCAAATTAAGGTTTTTCTTTCTTTTTTTTTTTTTTTTTATTGTCAATAAATAGAATTTTTGATCGAATTGTGTTTTGCGTTTATATTTAGAAAATTATTAGGTTTTAAAAAATGATTTCTAGCAAAATAGGATATATAAATATTGCCTAAATTTTGGCGTTTTTAGTTTTTGAAAAAATAAATTTTTAACTTTACTTTTATTTAATTAATTAATTAATTAATAATTCAACAACTTTAATTATTTTTCTTGCATTTCTAAATTTTTATTTTAAAAATAATTTTCTTCTAAAATATATATATATATATATACTATTTTTAGACATTCATAACGGAATGTTTTTTATTTGTTGTAGGTTGTGATATACCGATTATTGCTATTTTACCATCGCGTAGCGGTGCCATTAGGTGTGTTGAGCCAGGTGTCGCAATTATTGTCTGTACAGGAATGTGTAATGGTATATCGTAGATTGGTTTTAAACTATATGTTTAATTTATTAAACAAAATTTAAACGTAATAAAAAAAAAGAAAATTAGAAATTTGCCTACAGTCATACTATACAATGTACATTACATAATGAATTAATGTAGAAAAAACACTTAATTAATAAAAATAATTAATTACAAACCCATATAAACGGCTAATAGTTAAATCACCAGCATCATCAGCAACAATTATAAAGTCATTACTTGTTGTCAGGCCGGTCACACGTCCCGATACATATTTTGAGCCTAAATTTGTACCATTTATGCTAAATACATGTATTGAATGTGACGTATCATCAAATGCTGAGAAACCAATGTGACCTGGAAATTAAATTAAAAATTTCACTTTAAATTTAATTTTTGTACAGACTGATGTTAATAATTTGATTTTAATCAAATAATATTAAATAATAAATAAATAAACAAAAGTAAAAAATAAAAAAAAAAGTGAAAGCGATCAAATAATTAAATTAAATTTAATTCAATTTAGCAAATTTAACGTAATACAACCGATTCGCCATAAAATGGCAACAGGTAGGTTAATAAAAATTTTATTAACATTTATTAAGCGTTTTATTTCTCTATTATTACCTTGATAAGAAATTGTCAGATATGAGATTTCAATAGTTAAACCAGTGCAACCAAGCGGCTTTAATGTTCTTATAAATTGTCCTTCGTGTATTGTATGCACATTTACCGTGCCGTCCTAAATAGTCATAATTATTATTTTTATTTTAAAGTAATAAAAATCAACAATAAATATACAAACCAATGATCCGGATACTACTAAATCCAATTCTGTGTTTATTGCACAACAGGTAACCGCATCATCGTGACCATATAATGTATTTATATGTCGCGGCGTTAAATGATTATAAATATTATTCGGTGTATTTAGATTTGTTGAGGATGTTGTCATTCCAATGTGATTAACATTGTGTAGTAAATTCATGGCGCTACTATTTAATCCACCGATACCACTGCTTGTGCTGCTGCCACCGCTCATACTTCCACCAGCTAATGATACTCCACTTCCACCGCTAGAGGAACTCGATAAATTTGATAGACTACCAGAATTACCCTGATAACTGGATGCATTACCCATCTGATTAAAATTACCAATACTCCATACAATACAAGTGCAATCACGAGAACCAGTAACTAAATAGGAACCACAATTATCTAATCCCAAGCAGGTGATTACGTCTGTAAATAAATACAAAATATTATTAACTGGAATGTTTAGAAGAAAAACTCGTATAAAATTACCAGAATGTCGAACAACTGAGGCAACAGCCTTGCAGCGATTAATGTTGAAAACTTTTAAGGAATTATCCCATATGCCACCTGCATACAATAACTTACCATCATGACTGACTGCAAATAATTGTGAATTTAATTTGATCGATGGATGGAATGGTCCGATTAGTTGTTTTTTATTTCTGCAAAGAAAGTTCATTAATTTAAAGTTCCATAAAAGATGATCAAATAAATTAAATTACTTGGGATTCATTGTAGTCGCATCAATCTCAAGCAGGAAACCCTTTTCTTTATCAAAAGAGATCCATGAGTGTGACCCCAAAATTCCACTCTTTGTGATGCTCACCAAAATATCAGGGCTTGTTTGGAGAAATGATCGAGGCGGACTTCGTGGTTGACTCAGAAATATTACAGGGTCTTTTTCCGTTGTCATATCACAATTAACATTGATTATACGATCAAGGAATTGTGTTAAATCCGGACGTTTTAATTCGAATTTTAATAATTTCATAATTATATCGTCTTGTGTCAAACGGCGTGGATGTGCTTCGCGTAATAATTGCGACGGCGTCTGTCCAAAATTATTTATCATACCCTCAACTGCTTCACGTTCTGTTGGATTTTTTATTTTATCTAAATCAACTGCACCCTCGTACGAACAATAATAGAAAACATTTAAAGCTTCTACGGCACGCGGTCCTTTCTGTTTGTAGCCGAAAATCAAATCAATCCAATGATGTAAATTATGTGAAACAAATTCAGATTCCAATGCTCGACGATGTATAGCTATAAAATCTTCTGGTGTTTTTGCCCATGGGGGTAATATAACGTCGTCAACACGTTCTTTTGTTATTTGAAGAACTCCAAGATCAAATCTAGGAAAATTATATAAAAAGGAAAAATATAATATTATTTTTTAAGGAATAAATAAGCAGTACTTACTTATTCATATTCTTTAAAAACTCTGGAAAATAAAAGAATTCTGGAATTAATTCCTTTACATCGTTTGGATTATCCATTAATAATTTCCATGTTTGTGGTATCGAATGGAATTGTCGATCAGCTACATCAAAGCGTCCACTTTGCAGTTCAATATGCAACGAAGTAAATGGTTCAACGCGCAATAAATAATGTAAAACTCCTGCTGAATTAGAGTAATGTGTGCCATAATGAAATTTCGGTATCATGCCGGAAGGATCCTCAAATCCATCATATTTAACACGAACTTCTATTTCATTTTTTGGATTAACAACACCAATCGGTTTACTTAAATCACGAAAAGATTTTGGATTTGTCAGGTCAAGTATTTCATTGGTATAATCAGCTAATATCCAAGGAAATACCGGATACTGACTTAAATCATTATATGAACGTCCAGCAATTGTATTCAAATGCATAAGATACTCAAAATTTGATATTTCCCGTGTCATCCATTTTTGTGTTAATCCGGACGCTTTTAGTAATTCAGATGGTGATCGTCCAGAACCATACAATATATTTGGTGGCTGCAAACTCAGTATCTTCGTAAAGATTTTATTACGGGTTTTTGTTGTAAAGTTTAAAAAATAACTGATTTGATCGATTAGGAAAATTTCTAATGCACTTCTGCGTAAATTGTATTTCCTCAGATGTACCTCCTTTATTTGATTGACAGTGAATCTGTGAAAAAAATAATATAATTATATTTTTAAATAATTATTGCGGGTACACATTCTGCTTGAACTTACTTAAAATCCTTTTTAACACCATCCTCCTTGTTTGCAGGAGTTAAATCAATAAAACTTATTTGATTTACGGTCACTTCTAAACGTCCTTTGACACGTGTCATTAGAGTAACCAATTCACACTCTTGTGTAATAATTATTTTCTCCTTTTCCACGGTTGCGGTAACTGGATCTGGTCTGTGACATACATATGAAAATACTAGTTATTTCGATAAATAAATAAATAAATGAAACAAAATAAATTACGTTTGTGATTCGATAGTATTTCGTAATTCCTCATCTAGCCATAATTCATCTTCACCATTTATATCACGTAATACAGCTGGTGTTATAAATTCTGTTGATAAACGCCTTGAATCCATTTGTATTGCGGTATTATCACGTAAATTTGCCGCCTGTGTATGATCATCGTGGTATAATGTTGGCTCTAATTTTAAACGCATACGCAATGAATTCTCATGATGGGATAATTTCCAAAATTGTTGTTCCGGTATGGCACTACGAAGAAAAACAAAAAAAAAAAATTGTTTCTATTAGAGAGTTTTAATTTGTTTTCATTTTTTTACACAGATCTTACACAAGTTCAATCATTCAGGTTGAATTTAATTAATTAAAAACGCAATTTTTTGTTTAAAGGTAAATTAACAATGCATTTATTTATTTTAATTTTTTATTAAATTTCTTATTTAATTTTTTGTTCTTGAATGGGATGGATGAAATGATTTTGTGAGAATTAAACAAAATAATAAGAAAACGTTAATGAAAAGGAATAATATTTACAAATGGATGTCCGCTAATGCGTTAATCATTTTTCTTCTTGTTTTGTCATGTTGTACACGTAGAGAGACTTGGCACCTAATTAAGTCATTTATTAATTATTACTACACAGCGTTTTTGATGATGATTTTTAGTTTCTTTATGTTTTTTTTTTTTTTTTTAAATATACAAATGCGATTGAAGTTTTTTTTATGCAATAATTTTGGCAGCAGCAACAACTGGAGCAGCAGCAGCAACAACTGGGGCAGCAGCAACTACTTTGGCAACTGGTACATCCTTTTGTACGATCGCATTGAAACCATTAATTGGATCAGCATAATAGTTGACAATTCTGCGGGAACCGTCTGGTTCGATTAAAGAGTATGATCCCTTGACAACATCACCATCACGTGTTTCCTCTTGTGTTTTTGAGTCTCCGGTTAATGTATCTTGGACATTGTATGCAAATTGGTATTGTGGATATGAATCGGCATATTCGGCACGTGCAATAGCAACTGGAGCTGCAATAGCTGCTTTAGCAACAATTGGGGCAGCAACTGGTGCAGTGTAGGCGACTGGTGCAACAGCAGCTTTAGCGATTAATGGTGCTGGAGCATAGGCAGCTGGTGCTGCATAGGCAATTGGTGCAGCAGCATAATGTGCTGGATAACCGGTATAAGCGGCTGGGAATACTCCAGCACTTGCGGAGACGGCCAATGTGGCGATAACGGCAATCTAAAAAAAATGTAAATTTATAAATATTTTCACTTTTTTTATGTTCTTGTGGAGGATACTTACGATAAGCGGACTCATTGTTTATTTAATTTGTGGGAATTGGTTTTATTAGTTTTCACTGTTTGAATGAAATTAATGCACTGATATATAATTGTTAAAATCACAACGCTTTTTATACAAAAAAATTTAATATAATTATATTATTGCTGTAGTTGTTGTATAATAAAACCACCAAAAGGTTTTTGTTATTTTTTTTAATAAAATAAAATTAATAATAATTACAACAAAAAAAATTATTATTATTATTATTATTATAAAAATTATTAAAATAAATGTTATAAACACAACAACGATGAACTACTGTTACCATCCACCCACTCTAATTATATCCCACCATTATTAACAGAAATTATATTTTAAGTGAATAAATTTCTTTCAAAATTTTTCAATTTTAAAGGAAATTTATGTAGAAAAACGAAGAAAATAATTGAATGACAGAACGACGCTTTTAAGTACAGTAAAAAAAGCTCATATTAATAATTTTTTATTTTAATCAAAAAAAAAACGAGTAACACGTACAATTATTATACACAAAAAAAAAAAATTAAATTAACTAAAAAAGTAAAACCAAGCAATGTAAAAGCCAAAAAATAACCAAATCACGTAGAGACGATAATAAAATGTCAAACAATAATAACCACCAGCAGCAGTAGTAGCCAGCAACAGCAGTAGCAGCATTAATTCCACATAAATTCGATTATTTTTTTTATTTATTATAATTTAAATATTATTTTTTATTATTTTCTTTTATTTATTAATATTATTATTATTTATTAAAGTTTTTTGTATTTTTGTCTTTTTAATAGTGTCCAACGATATGTTAAGTTACTCGGATAAGACGATTAAGACAGTGTTATTGAAATACTTTAATTTTATATGGGATAAATATTTAGAAATTCTCTTAAACAAATTTTTAATAATATTTTTTAATTGATTTATTAATAGTTCTGCAACAGATCCCTGCTCATGGAATGTCCAAAGGATAAAGATAAGAAGCTTACTTAAAAGAAAACAAACTCTTACAAATGTTTACAATCTTAGAGTAAAAGCATTTGTAAGGTTTGGTTTTTGGAGCAGTATATTAAGTGCTGAGAGTTGCAAATGTTAAGGATGACAATTAATCGTTTATTCAAAGCTTGATTTGAATAACAGTAAGATGTTTGTTTTTTATGGATAAAATACTGTAATTATGTTTATTAAACCTAAGAATCCTCATCCCATTGAATAAATAAGAACCGATTTGTCAGATTAAGATCATAAATTTGATTAGCATTACTTTAAACAAGCCGGAATAAGGTGGTTTATATATTTACAATCATACGTTATTTAATATTACTAAATCAAAGTCAAAATTAGCACAAAAACCTTGCTTGTTACTAAAACAATACTTATTTATCCACATTTAGATGTAGTAATTCAATTAGTCACTAAATTTCTACAGCTGTTTGTATTATTTTTTTCCAGATTAAAAGACAGCATTTGATGCAATAAGAAATTTAAATTGTTATTTGTAATAATAAAACCTAAACTAAAAATGGAATAAATACAAAAAAAAAAAATATCAAAATATTGATTAAGACACAAAACAAGACACTTAAATAATATCAATTGTATTTATTTTCTTTTAAATTTATTTATTATTAAAAAAAAAAATTATGAAAAAAAAAGAAACAAAAAGCTCTTACAAAAGTTTACGCACAGTGAAAACAAATTAACAAAATAATAATCATAATAATGCGTCATATCAGCAACATTTATGTATAAACAAGTGTATTTTTAGAAGACTACAAAGTTTTAGTCGTTTTATTTTTTATTTTAAAAAGATGTAAATTGTTTGCGTGTCTTGAGGATTTTTATTTCAACAGCTATCGTTTATAACCGTGACAATGATCATTATGCTGCTTTATTACTTCCAGAAAAATGTTACAAGCAGAGAGATGCTTTCTAGCTAAATATTAAGTTTACTTAAACAATTAAAATAGCATAATTAATCGGCTTAGTACTAGGATTAACTGTTTAATGAACTTATCCTGTTTTTGTAGTTATTCATATCAAGCAACAATTATCCTAACTTAAATATACAGTATGTGAAGTACAATTAGAAGGAAAATAGAACAATAGAATGCATTAAAACATATAATAAAAAATAATTCAAACAAATAAAGCCAGGTAAAGATATTTTAAATAATAAAAACCACAAAATAAAGAAATTAATTAAACTGAATTTCATAATAAAGAAAATAAAAGTATTTAGGGGGTACAACTACTGGTGTCATTAGCTACTGTCTGTCATTTATTTATGTTTTTATTACTGTGGTTGTACGTATAGTGACAACTTAATTAATAATTCAGTAAAGAATTCCGTACAATTCAATATACCAGAGTTGGATTAACAATGATTTTGTTTTATTTTTGTATCCATAATAAGAATTTTATTTTTTTTAATTAAAATATTAAAAGATATACATATCGGTAATAAGACGTTTGACTGTAGGTTAAAATTAAACACGTTTACCAGTATAATAGTTGGCAAACAATGTTGATGACTGATTTATTAAAATTATTTACTTATTTCATTTGGTTTTATTTTAAAATAATAACGAAGCAACTATTGTAATGAAATCGTAATATTGCATGAGCCAGAAATTTAATACATTATATTTTGTACTGCATTTATTTCTATGCTGTAATTGTGGTAAAGTAATTTTATAATAATAAAAGTTTTTGATGACGTGATTTATTAATTAATTAATTATTTGTTAGTAAATAAGGTGTTTGATTTAGAGTTCAAACATCGCTTATTTGTGGTATAAATGGATGAGGCAACATATTTTAAATTTTAGATTTAGATCAAGGGCATTTAGTTGTTAGATAAGAAGTCATTTAAAGGCATAGCAATACTGTTGCCTAATTGCATAATTAATGTGATTAAAGTCAATGCATTAAAAGGTTTTTTTAGATAATGAATTGTTTTCTTCTTTAAAAACCTCAGAAAAACTGTATTCTTTCGTTCAAGAGTACCAAAATTATTTTTAAATCTTAAAAACAACCTTGATTACCAAACCGATCAGTGGTTAATCAAAACACCTGTTGAAAAGAAATCAAACCAACAAATTTATACAAATATTGCATAAAAACGAAAAAATAATAACAATGTAGGTGTTTTTAATTTTTTTTTATTTAATAATTGCATAATTAAACGTAACATAAACAATCCTTTTTTGGCATAATATCAACAAAAAATTAAATAATAAGCAGCAATAACTATTTATCATAATAAAATATTAAAAAATAGATTAAGAAAGAATTTGAAGGACAAAATAATCTTACAAAATGGATTAATAAAGCAAAATAAGCGTAAAAGTTTACTCAAATGTTATATATTTATTAGAAAATTTCAATAAATAATCGCAATTATTATGCTAAATTAGAAATTTATCAAAAATTCAAATATTTTTATGCTAGGAAACGTAAACAAAATAATAATAATCATAATACGCACTTTGTGTGCTGTTTAAATCATCGTTAAAAAATAGTTAATCCTACGTTTTATGAATAATTGAACGATTTTAAACAAATGAAATCAATAATATTCAAGCAAAAATAAAATAATAATAAAACGATCGATTACAGGATAATAATACTTAAATAAAAACACAAAACTTATGTTTTATGTACCTGATAATAATACATAATAAATAAATAAAGAAGTAAAGTTTCAATTTCATTTACTATTATAGTTATAATTTTGATTTATTCTTGCGAAATGCTATAGTGAACTCTTCTGTAATAAATATTTAAATTGTTCAAAAAAAAAAACCAAATCATACGACAGGAAAATTCTTAATAACATACTTTGACTCCACAAAACATTGTTCAAAATACAATAAAGGCGATTTAGCCAAAGACAAGCTGCTTTATTGTACTTTCCTACACAAAGTACATTTTTTACAATTACAAAAGTAATTTTGCACTTCAAACATCGTCGTTGACAATGCAAAATCATTTATACTCAATAAAGAAAAACGAAAACTCTCTATAACTGGCAACAGAAACAATTCGCAAAAACACAAGTAAAACACGACAAAAAAGCCCATCAAACAGTTTAAAACTTAACTAAAATTAAAACAAAAAGCAATAATCGCTAAAAACAAGTGTAAACAAGTAAATTTACCAATCAATAGACTTTTACTGTGCAAAATATTTTTCAGTAAAAAATGAAAGCTTTATTGAAAACATTTTGCAAAAATGGTAGAAAGCTTTGCTGATTGAGTGAAAATAATATTTGAGTGAAAATAATAAACAAATTTTATGATTTTTTAACAATACATTTCTTTTTTTAATTATCCCTAATTTTCATTAGGGATATATTATTTCGTATAAAAAATAGCGATAATTATATATATAAAAAAAAATAATAATAATAATAATTATAACAAGGTGTGATATGAGTGAAAAAGAGAATAAAAATATGACTCGATAATTAAAGGATATTAATAGAAACAAATATATCCTTTTTGCATAAATATATTTTTACTAATGATGGTAACCACCATAGACTGCTTTAACTGGGGCAGCAGCGTAGGCAACCTTTGGATGTCCTAATTTCTCGACAACAGCATTAAAACCATGTACTTTATCAGCGGTGTATGTTACCTTACGGATGGTGCCATCAGGCTCGGCGATTGTGTAACTACCTTCGACAACACCATTGACTAAGGTTTCTTGTGCGGTTTTAGAGTCACCAGTATGTGGATCACTAACACCGTATCCATAGCTGTATTGTGGATTTGGATCATATGAATCGTGTTCAATGTGTTTTATGGCAACAGGTGCTGGGGCAGCATATACTGCAGCCTTTGGTACAGCAACAGTATGTAAATGGGATACAGATGGTGAATAATGTGGATAACCGGCACAAGCCAATGCCACAAAACATGAAACGATTAAAACCTTTTTAAAAAAGAGAAGAAATTAATTAATTATTAATCCTTATTTTCTGATAATTCCACAAATGTTAATCCTTATTATTCTTTTTTGGTGTTTACACTTTTATTTTTACAATTATTTACCTTAGCAAACATGTTGTTAAATTTAAATTATTTTTTATTAGAAGAATAGGCACACAAAACAACCGACTACTTGTCTTTATGAGATCACAGCTTCAATATATTTTTAAAATAGAAATATCAACGGTATATATAGTCAAAATTTTCAATAAAATAGGATTTAATAAAATATATATATATGATATTAAAATCCCACCAAAATGACCCCACTTTAATACAAAAAAAGTGCAAATTTATTGTGTGACTAAAACCACTGTGCACAACCACAAAAACAATCTCATTATTTTAAAAGAAATGAAAAGAAAAATCAATAAAGATGTTGTGTAATTTAGATTAAAACATGAAAACATGCATGCGTTATTGTCATTTAGTTTAATTTTCAACGCCATATATATATAGAAATAAAAAAATTATGTATTATTTTTAACAATTTATCCGCGCATAATATAACTAAATATCGATTTCAATTCAATTGAAATACGAGAGAAATAATAATAAAAGTGAAAAACAAAAAAAAAATACATGTGCAAAAAATAAATTTAGCTATAAAGACATGAGCTGTACAGTTCAAAAAAAAAATAAATAAAATTAAGTCAAAACGACATGCGAATTATCAAAAAAAAAATAAAAATTTAAATAAAATCATTTCTTTTCCTGTAATTAAAATGTAATGAAAATTAAATATATACAAGAAATTTGCTAGTTTTTTTTTTGTTTGGTTTTTATTACACCTTTAAATAGCTTTAAAATGAAATATGTAATATCATTACCACCCACTACCCTATTATTAACATTGTTGTGAATTTATTTTTTATTTTTTATTTCATTCATAAAGTGAAAAGTCATTAAAATAGCAATAAACATATAATTGGCAATATGATGTAATAGAAAAATGTAATTCAAAGACTAACATAACATTGTTAAGTAGATTAATGGTAATTATAATAGATAAAAATGTGTAGCAATTATAGGGAAAAACGTAAATCATGTTAAATTAAGTAAATCAAGCAATTAAAATAAAGTCAAGAAGAACGAGTTAAGTCATACGAATTCAAATAAAGGAAAAAAACAAGAAATAAAAGTAAAGTCAAGTAGAAACACAACATTCAAGTTAATTAACGCCAAATTCAAGTTAATTTTAATCTATATTAAGGTATGAAATATATTTTTAAAAATCGTTTTCTTTAGTGATTTATGATAAACAAAACGTAATTATGATTTGCTTATATTAGTTGATTATAGTGTTTTAAGGAATTAATTAAACAAGAATACTTAAATTGTCTGTAAGGACTTTCAGGCGAATAAAATATAGAAGAATTTTAATAGAAAAACGAGATCTTTAACAGATTGTCTTTAGCATCATGTACGTAGCTAAAAATTGAATTTAATTAAAGAAAAACCATTGCAAAATAATCTATCATTTATACCAGATAAGTGAAATAACTTAAATTTAAGTAAACCAAATAAATACTTTCTTTAACAGCAAAAATAATACAAAGTAACAGCTAAGTAGAAGACATAGTTTACTAACATTAAATGACGTTAAATAATTGTTTAAAAAAAAAAAATTGTCTTGAAATCAATAAACATACCAATGTCGCAACAAGTTATCAAGTATTTTTTTTTAACCATTTATTTAAGCATTTTTAATTAATTTCAACAAACAAACAAATATAAACTGCATAAAACCTTATAACAGCAGGTATGCACAGTAGATATTCTCATAAAAATTAATTTGCAAATTTTTATTTCATTTTCTTTTCGTTGCTTAAAAAATAAATAAATACAAATAAATTGCACACATTAGGTGCTTTTACAATAGACGAAAATAGTAATAAAAAAAAAAAAAAAACAAAAATTAAGCGTACTTTCATATCTAAAACGAAAAATAAACAGAAATATAAACTCTTACATAGTCTTGCTATGGGTAAATAGTAATAAATATTCAATTTAATTTATATTTCTTATCGTTATTATCATCGTACAATACTGCAAATACCTTAAATAATAATAATAATAACAATAAAACTAGACAATTATATAGGATTTAATTATTTAATTTCTTTTTTATTTATTATAGAGGCAATAAATTTTATTATTATCGTTATTTTTGTTTGAAGACAAATTTTGTGATTTTATTTCGTCTTTTTTATTTTTATTAAATGTTTAAATAATTAAAATTCCGTAGTTATATAGACTACTAAATACATTACTCTAGTTTTAATGATTATTGCATAATCAATATTATTTCAATAACGCAATCATATTGTTTAAATGAGAATGTAGACCACGATAGACATTTTTTTTACGGAAATAAAATTTTTATCTATTGTCTAGACTCAAGAAATATGGATAAACTTTTGATGTTTTCTGTACTTTGAGGATTCTGATTAATCACTTGTATTATTCTGTATAATAGAGTTTACTTAAAACAATCAAATTTATGTTAAACTATCTACAATCTTGCTTTAAAAAGTACAACAGTAGTAATCTGTCTACTGTGATATTCTTCAGACTGAAAATCCATTTATAAAGGCTAAGAACTTTTTTCTATAAATTCGATTAATATTTGATTAAAACAATAAAAATATTAAACATAAACGTTAAAAAAGTAAAATAATCAAAATTTTATTGTTTAATTTTGTAAAGAACTCGTAAATAAGAAGTAAAATATCACTAAAATCTAGTTAAAGTAAGCAACTAACGCAGTACACAAGCAACGAAATTAAATTCGCAAAACCACTGTAATAAAAAAATAAATAATTAATTAATGAAAATACTTTAAAAAATAGTTCCAGCTAATTATAAACAACAATTAAGTAAAAATAAATTAATTGACTAAAAATAAAAAACAATAATTAAAAGTGAAAACATAAATACAGGTAAATGCACGTGTGATCACGCACAATTACAACCAAATAAAGAATAAATAATTATTATTTTTTATTGATAAATAAAAAAAATCCCATAATAAATCAATTGAGTGTTTTTAATTAATAAAACGAAAAATAATCTAATTGCAGTGATTGAGTTTACAAACAAATAAAGAAAAATTAATTAATATTTGCAAAATTATCTAAGTAATAATAATAATACAAAAATAGAAGTAAATGTCAGTTAGTTAGTTATTTTGTATTTAAAATTTATTTCAACTCAGCAAACACTAGGATTAACGACCAGAAAGGACATGAATACGTATTACATCAGTCAAAAGCTGAAATACAGAAAAACTTTGTCAATTTTAATGTTGACAGCAGACAAATCCAAATGAATATTTGAATATTTCATTCCTAAAATTGTTTATGTTTGAAATATTTAAAATAATATAAATCAATTGAAATAAATTAAAACGTACAGTGAACACAACAACAGAATTAACTACAGAAAATCATCAGATAAATTTGTGGCATACATGGTAAAATAATAAATGCATCAATAATACCTATATATGTACTACCGCGTCGTCAGTTTATCTTATTATAATAATCAAAGAGCATATTTTTATTAAAATAAAACTGCAGACACAATTACATCACAAAACGAAAAAACAACTGGAAAAATTTAAACAATATGAAAGAAATTTATATTATTATTATTATTTTTTGCAAGAGAAATTAATTTTATTTCATTTTCTTATAGTTTAATCAATGATTAGTTAATCATTTTAACTTTAAAACAAGAAAATTTACTATATTTTTAATATAAATAAATTAATATTGAACTTCATTTACGTAAATAAAGACTTATATAGAGTTAAAACTTTGTATTTTTAATTAAATTTCAAATCACAAAAGATTATTTGGAAAGTAATTTTATATTAATAATAATAATAATAGTACCTACGTGTTTACGTTTCTGGTTATTATTCTTACTATTAATGATAAAACTTAAACAATATCCAGTTCGATTTATTTAAAAATCAATAAACGTAATGAAATAAATAATAAACGAGTATTCAGTGTGTAACAATTTTTTTATATATATATTTCTAGTAAAAATTTAACAAAGATAACAAAAATTTTAGCGATGCATTAATAAAAACATATTAATTAATTAATTAAATAATAATTATATTTAAAATTAATAATGTTTAACCAATGATTTTAGCGGCAACTGGTACTTTAGCGTGTACAAGTGGTCCACGTTGGACAACAGCATTAAAACCATGAATTGGATCGGCTGTATAGAAAACAGTTCTGACATTACCGTCTGGTTCGACTAATGAGTATGAGCCTAAAATTTATAAATAATTATTAATAAAAATTTTTTATTAAAAGCTTTAATTAAAAGCTTTCTAAATAAAGTAAAGTATTAAACCTTTAACAACTTCGCCATCTCTTGTTTCTTGTTGACTTTTACTATCACCGGTTAATGAATCTTGAATATTATAAGCGAATTGATATTGTGGATGTGGATCATATTCACTATCAGCAGCTACAGCATAATGTGCTGGCACAATACCACATTCACATAGGGCGGCTAATGATAAGATAACAGCAATAATCTATTTATTAAAATTTCAAAAAACAAAATAATTAATTCTCTTTAATAATCCATCACTTTTAAGTCTTAATAATAATAATCCAAAAGAAAATCTTTAATCACCTTGAATGAAGTCATTTTTAATAGGAAAAACTTTGACTGTTTTCTTTAATTTTTCACTTTGAACTACTAAAGCACTTGATAAACAAATGTTAAATGATATCGTTTAGAGAGCAAACAATTGATTTTATAGTAAATTCAAAAATTAATGAAAATAAACCACCCACAATAATACACTGTACATTGTTTTATTACCCCACTTTTGATTATCATCCTTATTTGATCGAATAAAGACAATAATTTTTGATTACAATACAAATCGTGAGCTTTACTACTTTGTCTGTCTTTCTTTTTTCTTTTCTTTATTTTTCACTAATAAAAATTAAAAAATATTTAATTCATTTGTAATAAGGCGCGCGCGACCAAATTATTTATTTTAATAACTTTCATTGATTGAAAGTGAAATTATGCTACTTTTTGTTGAAAATATTATGACGAAAACAAATGTATATTAGGAATAAAATTGAAAAAAAAAAATTAATATAAAAAACGCGACGACAAGTACACATTAATAATTTTACACAAAAACGTGCATTATGCTTTTTTTTATTCATAAAATTTTAAAAGTTATTAGTATGACATAGGAGCAACATACATAAATATATTTATTATTACTTTCTTTATTATACAATATTTCCTTATTTCAATTGAATTAGATTATGAATATTTATGTAATTGATGCAAATTGATTAAAAACCAGAAATTGTCTAGTTTTAAAGGAATAGAAATCCAAAAAACCATGAAATACCTTTATTCATTCTTCCAACAACACTGGTATATTATTACTGGTATATACTGGTATAAAATATATTCTAAAAATTTCAACAGTTGAAAGTTGAACAGTTGATAAGAAGATATTCAAATGTCGTTGATAACAATATCAAGAATATTTTTGCTAAAAAACAAATTCTAAAAGCTAAATTATTACAGTGAAATTTTGGATGCTTATATCGGACAAGACTTCGTTAAATAATTCTTCTCACTTTGGTAAAGTATTAATAATAATAGTTAAGCCGGTAGTACAGTTTAACACAAAAGTAATAATAAGCCAAGGAAACAATCTAATATACGTACTAATAAATATATATATAAATAAATACCTACAAAAAAATAATTCTGCAAACGAAAATATTCTATTAAATTCTTTATCAAAAAAAAAATAGCGACATACCATCAACATCTTTCATCATAATTAACCTACTAAAATCAAAAGAAAATAAATTAAATAAAGTCGAAAATATGTCTAATTATATAACCTTAAGTAAATGCAAAAAGTAAAAAATTAAATAATAATTAAATTAAATTAAAAATATATAAATACAGCACATAACACTCAACAGTGATGGTCTGCAATAATGCAATAATGTTGACGAAAAAAAAAAATTAAATTAAATTAAATAATTATTTTTAGATAGTAAAGAAAATAAAAAATAAATCACGATTATTATGTAATTGTTTGTTTTTAATTAATTAAATAAATTTTAAAATTCAAAAAATAATAATAAAATCAAAGAAAATATTGTCTTTATTTTTTTGTATTGAAATAAGTAAAAATTAAATTTATGTGATTTCATCAGTGTTAAAGAAGAAAGTTTTAACACAAAATGATACGATATATATATAGTGAGACAATACAGTGAACAATTCAATGCTATTATTTTATTTATTTAATTCTAATAAATTAAGTAAATAAATATAAAAACGTTATGTGCCTAAAACAACTAACAAAAACGAAAAAAATTAAATAAATCTTCATTTACTTATGGAATATAAATGAATTTTTTTTTGCTTTTTGTATTTGGTAATTCTCTACTATTTCTTTCGTTAATTTAGCATTTAATCGATCATTAAATACAACAAAAATGAATTAAATTAAATTAAACGATAATCAGTAGTAGCGGCAGTGAACAACGTTATGCAGCATAATAATTATTTATTAACATAGGATGGCAATAATACCGACACACTCACTATATAACATAAACAAAATAATTGCATTTTTTATTAGTAAAATATTTTCAATTATTTTTGTTTTTCGCCAAAATTTATACTATACTATATTGTAAAACATTTGCTATGCTTTATTTACATTAAATTCATTTTTACATGGTTATTGTGTTAAATTAATTAATATTACTGAAAGTAATGTTTCCAGATTTATTATAAAATGATCAAGAAGTAAATTAATAACCCCAAGAACAGTATCATGGTTAACGACAATTTTGTTCTTTAATCTTGTTCCGAATTTTCAATAAAATAAACTTTTAGTCTAGAGCAAATGTGTTTTAATAAGAAAAAACAAAGCATAATTATGTATAATTAACGCAAATTAACTATAATAATTAATTAATTTAATAATAATAATTAATGGATTAAATAAAAATTAAATTAAACAAAATTTAGAACAAATTTAATTTGTGTTTACCTCGTGTATTAGCAAAAATTCAAATAATTTATTAATATTATGTCAATGTAGAGCATTTAAGTTAAGTAATTTAAATAATTAGTTATATTAAAGTGATTTAAAATTTATACAAAAAAACGTGTCTATGAGACACAGTGTAAAATTTTCTTTATCATACAAATCGCATTGAAATGAAAAACAATAAATAACCATGAGTAAAAGTGAATTTGGTGACTTAATTTCATTTAAATTTATATACATTGTAGCTTTTAGTTATTTATTTTTATTTTTCCAACAAAACTAAATGCGTGCACTAAATGAGATACATAGTTAACTGGTTACATGGTACGACCATACAGTACAAATCAGTAAAATAACAAACACTTTGACAGTAATAGTTCGCATAATTTTCTTAGATTTATGAATTTTAATACATTTTTTTATTTTCTAACAGCAAAATCAAGTAATGTAATTCTTGTTATTATTTTATTTATTATGTAATATCCAAGTAAAAACTGTCTACCGTATGTCTATACTAATTTTTACTTTAAAACCATAAATTAATGTGTCGATCAGTAAGGGGTGATCTAATCAGTTTTAGAGTTTGCAAACAAATTTAACGCATTATATTGAATTTTCTCGCAGATATTATAGGTCTACGTTGCTGTTTTGTCTTTAAATATCGACTTAATTAAACACGGAAAGTGCAACACCCTGTAGAGAATATTTTATAAAAATAATTCATACTAATAATGACATCAATTCATAATTAAATGTTTTTTTTATTTACTAAATGCATGCATAACCGCGGCCACCTTCTATTCGATCATTTTCATTCAGCAACGCAGAATTTTCATTGCAAATTATTAAATTAAATTAATTCAGTGCAATTTTTTTTTAAACAGAGATTTGATTTATTTATATAAAAAAAAAAAGAAAAATTAAATAATAATCATATTGGGCGTGGTTCTTGTTTTGGGTCGATCGCAACATAATAAGTTGTTTGAAATGTTTTTTCTTGATTTGCTTTATTTTTCTGTTTTTGTGTATAAAAAGATTTTTAAATTTTTATTTCTACAAAGTGTAATTGCATTATTAAACTCTACTTTGTTTTTATTTTTTTATTGTTAAAACATTAACAACGACATAAAAATTATAACAAGCATAAGACACCAGGTCAAGTTAATTAATGTAATAATATTAAATTGCTGCTGCTACATTGCAAGTTTATTGGTTTTCATTATTTTTATTTGAAATAAATTTCACACAATAAATCAATTAATTATTGCAATTAAATAACTGCAATGAAATTTTTATGATAATAAAATTAAATGCTATTTCTTTATTGTCTGGAAATAAATGAACGAATTAAACAATAACGATTTAAAAATAAAATAATTATGCTACGTTGAATTTAGGAATAAAAATCCGTGAGTAATTCCTAAATAGTAAACTGTTAAAAATTTTGACAAGAAACTAGATCACAAAACTGTTAAAAAATTCTACATTAAATAAGTAAAAAATTAGTAAAACCGTTAATAAATTACCGAAAAACATTAATTATTTATAATCGTCTACCTTTTTTCAATTAAAAACCGAAATCGAATGCAACTCTAAATTGCATTTACTGTAAACAAAATGCTTAAAAACAAATTTAAATTGAATAATATAAACCGTTCAATGATGCTTATTCTAATTTGCTTCGTGATGTAATTATGGTAAGAGATTAATAAAAATTAATTTATCAGTAATTCTACTAAACATAGAACAAATTAAAAAAGAGAAGATTCAATCTAATCTAGTAATTAGCAAATTTATACTAATTTGCATAAATTATTTAGGTGATAATTGTTTTAAATAATAAATTCAATTGAACAATTATAACGCAATTTTTGTTAAACATTGCATGCGTTATGCTGCTAATATATGACAAAAGCAAGATTTATCGAAGCAAAAAAAAGTGACAAAAATTACGTGCATTTGGCGGGGTTAAAATAAATAAATGCGAAAAAATAGCAACGACTTTTATGCATTTTTTTTTCTTTTTTTCGTTTTGTTTCGTTGTCATTTGGTGATTGGGCATTTATTATTTTTTGATTACTATATTAGCATTAGCATTAATTCAGGTAGAAAAGTTGTTTTTAATTTAAAATTTGTAGCTATTTTTTGCTGTAACATTTAACAGTATAAAAGGTGTGGACATTTACTCTAAAAGACACAATCAACTTGAACTATTCAAGTCATACAGACAGATCAAATAACAACAATAAAAAAAAATACTTAAAAACCATAAAATGGCATTTAAAGTAAGTAAAAGAAATAAATTAATTAAAAGCATTTAAATAATAATTAATTTAAAAAAAATTCTAGATTGTCCTTATTGCTGCCTTAGCAGTTGTAGCCAACGGTATTGCTATTGCACCAGCATACGGTGGATACGGTGTAGCCGCCCCATTAGCTTATCCAGGAATTGCCAAAGTTGCTGCTCCAATTGTTGCCAAAGTTACCGATGATTACGATCCAAACCCACAATATAGCTTCAGCTACGACATTCAAGTAAGTTTTTCCACCGAACAAAAAAAATTTAAAAAACCGTTTAAAAATCACGAAATCAAAATTAAAATTTCAGGATGCTTTAACCGGTGACTCAAAGAACCAACAAGAAAGCCGTAACGGAGATGTTGTAACTGGATCATATTCCCTTGTCGAACCAGACGGTACCCGTCGTATTGTCGAATATACTGCTGATCCAGTTAACGGATTCAACGCTGTTGTCCACCGTGAACCACTTGCTGCCAAAGTTGTAGCACCAGTTGCCAAAGTTATTGCCCCAGCATACGCTAAAGTAGCATCCCCATACGGTTATCTTCATTAAACAAATTTATCTCGACGGACCAATAATAAATTTTCCAAATTTGTTTTGTGTGACTAAAGTTAAGTGAAAAACGCCTCTAAGTCGTCCTTTCTATTCTTTACCTCAATCAATTATTTTCATTTTTGCATTGCATTTCTGCACAGTATTTTCTCTTAATAAAGATAAGATCTATGCAACAGCAATGCAAATTACTAAGCGTAGTTTTAAACTTTTAGCTTTAGCATTCAGCAATTATTGGAAAATTTATGCCATAAACCTCGAAATACCACGATTAATTTATTTAAAATAATAATAAAAATGAAAATGTAAAAAAATTGTAAAATAATTATTAAATAATAATGATAATAAAATATTGAAGACTGTATGTGTGACCCGCGCTTATAAATAAAGAAAAAATTAAATAAAAATTCTCCACTTTTTTATTTTTCTCTTCTCACAACAAAACAAATTTAATTAAAATAAGAAAAAATTATATTTAATTAACGTAAATCTATACTTACTTTCATTTTTAAAGCTTTTTTTTGCTTTGCTTTGCGTTTTGGAGAAACAAATTTATTAATTATAATAAAAATAATAAAAACAATAACTCAGCGTATGACAGACGTCAATAGTTAAATACAGTAAAATCTTGGTTTAGTGGATATAATTTTACCTGTCCACGATATTACAGTTAATTAATATAAATTGTAATTATATGTTGCAAAGAAAAGCAACATCACTTGTTGTGCCAAATAATATTATTTCGCGAACACTTTGCATCCCAATAAATCCACTTGTTCAAGGTTTTACTGTACTTGTGCTACGCATAAAAAACCGTTAAATTAAAGAAACCAATTAAACACTAACACATGATCACAACAACTTTAACAATTTTATAACTTTGATTCACTTTCGTTTGAAAAAAGAAAAATAATAATAATAATGATTTGAGCAAAAGAAATGCACGAAAAACATACACTCAACGGTTATTCATCTTTTTTCTTTTTAATTACGTTCGCTTATATTATGTTCTTTTGTTCTTTTTTTTAATTATAATTTTTATTTTTCTTCATTAAAATATGAAAATAATTATATTATAATAAAAAGAAGCTAAGTGAATTTAAATAAGAAAAAAAAAAACATTGAAAACAATTAAAAGAAATTAGAAAGAAGAGAAAAAAAGGCAACAGAATAATTAATCTGGAATTTGTGGTTTTGTTTTATTTTCGCGTAATTTTTTCCAGCAAATGCTTTCTATAGAAAAACAACTATTTTATTTTTTTATTGAGATTTGCATCTGCAGGTTAATTTTTGCTTTTCATTTCTTTATTTGTTGCGTAGAGAAATAAATTATAAATTTATTTGTAACGTATATTACGGAACGCGATGGAACTCTCCATAAACATAACGTACGGTTCTGTTTAAAATAAAACAAAAATTGGTACTCACTCTGTACGCCAAGCACCTCGTGGTCCATAATGAAATCTTTTTGAATTTTTCCATACACGTTCCACCTGACTATATTTAATCCGTTCATTAAGAACTGCACTATTCAAACGTGTCAATTCCTCGTGTTGTCGTAAACGCCAAGGCATTAGAATTTTTTGCTAAAATTAATAAATAAATTTAATAAAAATGCAAGAAACTCGCTAAGAATATTTTTTGTTACCAACCTGGAATTTATGTCGACTCTCCATCTGCATTTTGGCACGTTTTTGTGAGCTGATTTTACACGCCTCATAACATTCCGCCCAAAATATATTCAACGGTTCGGATAATGATTTTTCAACTTCTTTTTGGAAAGCGTCGTACAACGGTTTTATCTGCAAAAAAAAATGCATAAAAAAAAATAGAAGATTTTAGAAACTTCTCAAAAATGACATAATATTGATTAGTTTTTCCGATTTATTTGTTAATGTGAGTAAATTAAAGAAACTTCAAGATAGACATTAATATAAAAATTTCATCAAATAATTAAATAAAATTACGATATCATCATCATCATCATCATTATCGTTTAAAAGTTATTACCGGAATTAATTTTAAATTTTTTACTGCAATTTGAATTCACATATAAATTTTATTTCTCGAAATTTCAATTTCAATTCATTTTTAATTAATAAATTTTTCAAGCATAAAACTGTTTTGATTGATGAATTTAATTATAAATTTGATGATGACGTACTGCTGAGTAACAATCAGCCAAATTGATGGTTTTCAGTAATTAATTCTCCAAAGATTAAAACAATTACTAACTTTTTTAATGAATTTGCAAATAATTTTAACAAAATAAAGTTATGAATGCTATTATACCAAAGTCTCGACATTAACATAGTGAAAAACTTAAATATAAAATCAATGTTTAAATGTTTTTCCCTAATAAAGCTCAAGCCAAAAATTGAATTTCTATTGCTTAGTTATCCTCAAAAACTAATAAAATACAATACAATCAATTTGTAATCGATTTACCTTCAATACTACAGAAAGTATTAATTATTCAGTAGATGAAACGCATTTTTACCGAATTTTTACCAGAAAGCATTTCTATTACAAAAATATATATTTTAATGATAATAATCAAATTGTCTGTTAATTATCTGTACTAGCTTTTATTTAGATGATTTTAATTATACCGCAGACAAACAACCAAAAATAATAATAATAATAAAAATAAAACTTTAATAAGAGCACAGACAAAATCAAAAAATTATTAAATTAATTACTTTGCTGGCAAGACAAAGTAATTATTTTATACAATTATTAATTATTTTAATTGTCTTTGAATATAAATTTTAATAACCGAAAAGCATAAAACCAAATAATCGACAACAACATTGTACTTGCTTACAATATGTGAATAAAATTTATTTCTTTAATTATATTTTACTAGTGTGATAGCAGCATTAAACGTTTATTTATTTTTATTTTATTATTTTCAATTAAAAGGAAAAAACAAAAAAAAACGTAATAAATTTAATAAAACAATAATATATTTAAATAAATTTATTAATAAAACTAATGCTACAAACAAAATCAAATAACTAGAAAAAAACACCTTAAACAATCAAGTGAAAGTAGTTTCATATGTCTATATACATATATTTTAATTGAAAAATTATTATTTTATTTTATTTATAAATGGTAAAGCTCAATTTATTTTCATAAATTGAATTTATTTTAATAAAAATAAACAATAGCGACGTATTAAAAAATATTGACAATTGACAAAAAAAAAACGAAATGAAAATTATTGGTAAACACTGGGTGTTTATTTACTTTAAGAACATAAAATAGATTGAGCTTACTTAGATTTTGTAACGAAAAGACTAAAAGTTTAACTCATGATGGTAAACAGTGCTTTTGAACTCTATATTTAAACTTGCAGATATATCAATCGAATTTTTAGACTAGAGTTTTGATAAATATTAACAAGTTTTTGCTGAATGATAGTAGGCGCTTAACAGGTGCTAAACAGGTAGTTTTATATAAGACAAAAGCTTTTATCATAAAACCAGTGAAATAAAATAAAAACAGTAATAATTCTACATGACTTCAGGCTAGAAAAACATCTCTAGAAACACATATAAACAAGAAGAAAGCTGCCTTTACCTCTTTAAATTAAAAAATAATTATTTTACCATCTGATTTAATTAATGCTTGACATGGCATTTAATTTAACTTAAAGCAAAACATTTCTTCCGGTGCCATAACAAAGCCCTTTATTTTTTATAAATAAAAAAAAAAAAATAATTAGTCAATTAAATTTTTGCTTTTTTCATCTTTTTCGTCTTGATTTTTAATTAAAATGTAAATAATAATTTATTATTGTTTTGTATAATTAAAGTAATTATTTCTCGTTGCTGCTGTTTACTATTATTATTATTATTATTATATGTATTTTTGTGTAACAATAACAATTTCTTAACCACAAATTAAATATTTATTACATTTAGACACCTTCAACAATCATCTTATAAAAACTGTATAGAAATTTATTTGATTTTTTTCTTTCTTTCAATTCATAAATTCAATTAAAAATTATATTCAGAGAGTAAAAAAATATATAAAAAACTATTTTTTTTTCTTTTCAATAAACAATAATATTTTTTCCATTAAATCAATAATTATGCTAAATTATAAGAATAAAAAAAAAACACTTTCAATTCGAGACAAATTTGGTAATAATATTTACACACATATATATTATTTTCGAGGTAAAGAATAATATAAAATGAAATAATTATTATGGCAAATAAATACAAAATTTATTGTATTAGTCATGCAAATTAAATTATTTAATTATTAATTAAAATGTAAAATCTGATTTGATTTAAAAGTAAAGCATCATCATCATCATCATCAGTATGTATCTACAGTATTGTTTGTGTGACGTACAACAGGTGAAAATAATAAAAACTAACCGTTAAAAACTGAAAACAAGTACAATTAAATAATCGAATGGGTTTTTTTTTTCTCTCTTGAAAATAATCAACTTCTGAAGCACTCTATGAAAAGAAATAACACTTTTATTAGCGTAAAGAAATTACAAATTAATTAAATTATATAAAAGAAAAAAAAAACAAATAAATCTATCTATGGTTGGTTATATGAAATTTTGAAAAGTAATCAAATACGTTCAGTAGTTTTCAACAGGTAATCGTATGATTGTAATCGTCTTCAACAATCAAAATTGAATGTTAATGTTAAAAAGATTATCCAATCTGCAGATAATTTGTAAAATTTGTTCTTCCTATGATTCATTTCTGTACTCCGTGAAAATAAATTCGAATATCAATTTTATTAAAGCGAAAAGAAATATTTTTAGACAAATAAAATGTCCATCATTGAATCTAATCATAATCTAGTCGCATTTTAATCGTACGCCGTACCGCTCATAAAATAATCAAACATTTTAACAACAACTGATACCTGCAATTATGTTAATTATTTGTTAACAAAAAGAAAAAAAGAATCAAATTACCTACACGATAGTTAAAGAAGATGGTACACAGTCATACAAAATTACACACAAATAATAAGAATCTTCATTGTTGCAATTTTATTAAACATTTCGCTGCACACAATATAATTTTTCTCTCAATTATAAAAAAAATGCAATTTTTCAATGTTTCGCTTTATTCAATTGAATAAATCCAGTTTCGTTTCTTTATTATTATTATAATTTTCTTTCCATTCTGTCATCATAAATCTCTATTTTACATATTTTAGCACAAATTCAAGTTTTTCTTTTTCTTTTTATTTTCTTCTGAAAGCTTAATTGTGCATCTATAATAATTATTTCAAGTTCATAAGTAGGAAAACCACTTTTACGTATTAATGGATTTAATAAAAAAAAAAAAAAACCATCAGGTAAATAATTTTTTGTAAATTATTTATCCAATACAGAAAAATCTACCAATTATAATTACAAAAATAAATATATATATAATACCGTTCGCGCTTGTCATTAATTTAACTACACAATTAAATTTTTATTAAGCTTTAGTGTTATTATTAATATTTCTCTTTAGTTAAAACTTCATCTATACTTTACATCTCTTTTTATGTAAATAAACTTACAAACGGTCATTGTCATGGTTAATTTACATTTTTTTCTACTCTATTATTCTAAATGCATTTTATCACCGTAAAACTTTTGAATTAAATATGTAAAAAAAAGCAATAAAAACACGTAAAATAGTAAAATAAAAATCAATAAAACATAAAAAGACTATAATCCATAATTAAACATAACAAGATAGATAATTCTATTAAAGAAAATGCTATAAACAAGAGTGGTTTACACAGATTCGATTATTTACTTCCTCCACTACCATATTTTCAATTCTTCATTTATTTTCATTTCTTTTTTCTTTTCATTTCTTTACCACAATTTACAGACAATAAATGAATCAAAAGAAAAATTTATAAAAGAAGATACAACGAATGAAATGAGTTTAGTGAGACTTTGCGAAAGCTACCATCAACATCTAATTATAAAGCAATAAAAATTCTTATTGAATAAGAAAGAGGAAAAAAACAGTATAAAATCAGTGTTAATAAGAAATGTGAAATCTTTAGGCTTAAGTAAAAAGTTCTTAAAAATTAATTAACAGGAAGTTTAATGAAAAACTAAGTGAAAAATAAATATCAACACAAGCAAAGTGATTGGAATATTTCTAATAAAAAAAGTGAATAAATATCGAAATAAAAGTGTTTAAAAGAACAGTACTAAAAGCTCTCTGTTCCACATGTGAAAATAATTTTTAATGATTAATAAATAAGTGGTTAAGCGTTTAAAATATAATAACAATAAAAATATGGATAAAAATTTATTACTTTTCATAAATGTAAGTAAAACGTTGAGAAACTAATTACTCAAACAGAAAAGAAAAACAACACAAAATAATTTTTTTTATAGATAATTATCATAGCGATCAGTTTAAGTGCCGGTGAAAATTTTAAAAATTATGAAAACGCAACACAACAACAGCAACAGAAAGAGATTAATTTAGGAAATCCAATAAATAATAATACAGTAATAATATTAGATAATAATGAGACGATAGAAGCATTACCATTACGTGATGATAACAGAAGAACACGTCGTGAACCACCAATTAGAATAAAAAGTAATAATTTAGGACGTAAAAGACCACCGATTAGTAGACGTAAACCGGGTAATCGACCACCAAGACGACAAAAACCAAAACCAGTATATGGTCCGCCAACACTCAAACAACCGGCTACACTCTACGGACCACCATCGTACTCTTATTCACCACCAATAACCAGCTATTCCAATAATAACGAGCTACAGCAATCCATTTCCTATGATTTTTCCGCAAACAGTAATAAAATTTAAAAAAAAGCGAAAAAGTTTTTCCTACAAATTTTAATACAAACTTTTTATTTATTTGTTTTAAGGTCAACAACCAAAACCATTTTCAAACCAATATGATCCGTCAATATTTGGTACAAGTTCATTTAGTGATTCAAACTTGCCCTTATCACCACACTCGTATGATGTATCGCCGCCACTAATTCAAACGTCGGGAAATAATGGAATACAAGAAAATAGTGGTTATTCTTATAATACGATACCACTAGCTACAAATTATGGAACACCAATACAAAAACCTAACAAAATTCAACAGCAGTCATCGCCAATCTCTTATTCACCACCGAAAAACACTCAAACATCGTTTAACAGTAATCCATTTTCTACAGAAGGTAATAATCCATCGTTTGTTTCTACAGGAGCCAGTTATAACGTAGGACCACCCCAAACATCATTTAACGATTACCAAGTACCCCGTGGACATTTTGCTGAACCGCCCATTTTTAATGATAATTTAATGCCCAAACGACCGGTACAAACACTCCACAACATGTACCCAGCGCCTGGTGTTGTCCAAACACCACAAAACACAATCAATAATAATAATAATAACAATCATAATAATAATAACAATCAATATAATGATCCATATGAACAATCTGTATCATCGTACGATGTTCCATTAAATTATGGAGCATCAAAGAATAACTACTATGACTACACAATAAATCCACCAGAGCCTCCACGACAAACCTATGAGTTGCCACAACATAAAAGTGTACCATTTGACTCAACGCCAAAGTACACACAGCAAAAAGAGCAATATTCTCCGCCAATTTTACCGAATACGTACGATCAGGAACAATTCAGTACATTTTCAAAAAATTCTTACACAAATATTTTGCCTAATCACAGTTATAGAGATCGGGATCGTGATTATCTATTAAATAATGATTATTCAACGTTATTTAACGTTAATCAAGCGGATGAAACGAAAAAGATAAATTTTAAAACATCAACACGTCAAAAGATACCACCGCCCGCCTACACATTAAATAAATATAATTCTGAGGAACTAGATGATAATGATGAGGATGATTATTATAATAATAATAATTCACCATCTGATGAATATTTAGATGAATTAATAACAACATCATCGACAACAACGACAACACGTCGCCCAAAACAGCGTAGAAATCGTACAAAAATATCTAGCTCAACACAACATATACTAGATGCTGATGAATTACGTGACGCCTTCAGTTCTGGATCAACGATAAATACTTTTATTGCAAAACCGGATTATGATGGTGTAGCTTTCGAATCAAAACGTAATATTCTTACAAGAAATACAAATAATAATAATAATTTAAATAATTTTGTTCTACTTTCAACAATTAATGGGAATAATACTGTCTCTGGTAATCGAAGATTACCTATAAGTAAATTATTGGCAACGACAACAAATAGTCCTAAGAACGTAAATAATCATAAATATCATAATAATTTTACAAAGTTTGATATTGTATCAATACAAAAATCAAAATCGCATAGTTTTTATGCGGGCACAGTGGCACCAAATTATAGTTTCGGTGAAAAAATTGATCATGAATTTAAATCAAGAGTTGATGATAATTTTCATATAGATGATTATGATGATGGTATGATACCAATAAATAATTTAAAAATAAAAGAAAAAACAAAGGATAATTATAAAGTTTATAAAAATTATGATACAGTTGAGGCAATAACATCAATATCACCAAAATTTATATCAACAACTGTAAAAACACTATTATGGGATGGTAAAACATTACCGAAAAATCATAAATTTACTGAACGCGATATACAGAGAAATTAAATTATTATTATTATTAGTATAATATCAAATTGTAATTATTATAATTAATTAAAATAAAATAAAAATTAAATAAAAACATACCTTTTTCTCAATAAATTGTGTCCATTGTTTCGTTGTTGAATACATTTGAAATTCATGGAAAAATACAGGACCCGATGATGTTGTTGGTAAATCAGGTACATTTGTTGTTAAACTAAATAACATGCGGGTTTTCTCTAATAATGCTTTCATAACTGGCATTAAAAATGAATATAATTCGGAATGTCCTACTGTAAAACGTGAAAAAGTTGATCTTTAATATTATACTTAAAAAAATAAATGAAATAGATAAATTACCTTCAATAGCTTCTTGTAATGCCTTATTTATACTATACATTAAATAACCACATTCTTGTGGATCTTGTGAATTACGACTTTGTAATATTGAATGTAATTTTGCTGTTGCCATTGCGACAATGTCAGGGTCAGGATGACTAGCACATTTTAATAATAATCCAAGACATAAACGTGTCATTTCTAACCAATCATCACTAGATGCTTGTTGGAATACCATTAATGCGTCTAATAATGCTAAAACACCGTCTAATAATTTTGTTGAGCATTTTTTTAAATGATCTTCATTCGGATCTAAAACAACCAGATCGTAAACCATACGTAAAAGTTGTGCCGCATTCTACAAGTTATAAAAAAAATAAATAAAATTTATTAAATTAACAAAGAGAAAGTTTATTTTCTTTTTAATTTATAAATACGAATAAAAGCAAAAACTACATAACAAACCTGTTGATGATTCAAGTTTTGTGTACCATTTTCTGCTAAATCAATTAAAGATGCCTGTATACCCATTTCAAGAATTCTTAAACGAATTGTTAAATGCGAACAATATAGCTCATTATTTAATCCAAGTAAATTAATGCACGCCATAACTTGTCCTCTTTCCTTAATTAATTTATTTTTTAAATAATTAATAAATAATTTAATATAATTTAGAAAAAATACTTACTTTCCATGAATCACCACCATTATTGTCTACGCCACGCCATAATACTGTGAATAAAATATTTGTCACTAAAAACACTAATTGTTCCTCCTTATCAACTGTCCCCTCTGGTGTTTCAACTAATGGTGAAGTCTGCAAAGAATAATAAAAATTTTATTAAACTAATAACTTTATAATAAAAAAAAATAATTACTTTTTTTGAATAGGTTGGTGATTTTGGTAATGATATTTGATTTAAATCCTCTGTACTTGATAAACTCGACGATCGTGTTTTCGTTGATAAATCATTATCAGTTGAACCACCAAATGCTAATGATTCTAATGTATCTTGTATATCGGACGTTGTTTGTCGTATCACCGAATAAACCGATGTTATATTACCAACAACAGCACCGGATACTGAATCAGCTAATTCTTTTAATTCATTTTCAATAACATTTGCCGCCTCAGAGACACTCGCCTGTAATTTCTCTGTTAACATTGCACCACCGTCTTTAATACTATCGCCAAATGTTAATTCCATTGTTTTCTCATCAAATGTTATTAAATTCTCATCGATTAATTTCGCTGTATCAGAATATTCTTCAAAATTATCAATATCCGATACAAGTAAATTTGTTTTATCATCATTTGATATTGAACAAGTTATTGGTTTTTTAATTAAAAGACGTGCAATCGATTCCTGCCAATCAACCTGTTTAAAAAGAAATTTATTAAATAATTTGATTATTTCGTTTAAATTGTAAATAAACTCACCTGTTTTGCAATTAGAAATGGTGAATTTAATTTTGTAAATGTTGTCATTAGTAATTTTCTGCATACTTCTAATTTCAATGCTAAATCAGCCAAACTTAAATGATGTATTAGTGCCAAAGCACCGCAATATCCACTTACTTCAGAATCTTTAAATGAAAAACAATTATTTAATTATTTAAATTAATTAATAAACAAAAATTCAAAATTTACCATGCATTAATGTCTGATCTAATAGCATGTTAATAACATTCGATGAAACATTAAACGGAATCATATAAGAAAATAATCCCGGATACAAGCTGTGACATTCTAAATTTGTATCAATTAATCGTAATGATGTTTTATGTCGTGTAGAGACACGTTTTGTGTGCAATAGACAATCAAATAACTAAAATAAATTAATTTAAAGAGTTAATTTCAAAAAGCAAAGTAAATAAATATGTAAAATAAATTGTACCTTTAATAATACTTCATATAAATCACTTGTATAAACTTTATCAGCAAATAATGAATACAATAATTCTGCTGTATGTGGTTCATACATTAATAAAAATATTTGATCTTTACAATTTTTACTCTCCATATGCGATATTAACATTTTTATCAGTTCAATTATAATACATTCATGTTTCTCAATTGCCATAAATGATATAATTATATTCACTTCATTTACATTTAACTCCTTTTGTATATAATATTTTACAATTGTTAACAATGATAAACGTATCGTTTTACAATCATCTAATGTTAAATTATCCGGCACAATATAATACTCTTTAATTACATTCAATATAAATTGTATACCGAATTTCTTACGGAAATATTTTCGATCATCTTTTATTAATGAATTTATATACTGTATTTGGCCAATTGTTATTTGAAAATTTGTCTTTGACCATATTTTAAAATTAAAAATTATTTCCGAATAAAAAATTTGTAATAATTCAGTATTTGTTTGTGGTATTTGACTTTGGACAGCTTCGACTAGTAATTGTACGGCCATTAACACATTTACATCAATTGTATCCGGATTACATTTTTCCAACAATAAACCGATCAGTGTTACACCCTCATTTTTTAATAAATTCTCCTGATTTAAACTGTGATTCATTATAAAATTACGTATTAAATATAGAAAACAAGCAATCATATTTTCACTCATTTTTATTTCTACAAACAAAAAGGAACGAAAACAAAAAAATAAACATTAAATATTTATTTAAATTAAAGAAAAGAAAAAATTATTTAACAACCTTGATAGGAACTCGATTGTAATATTTCCCAATCTTTGTATTCATCACCAGCTGGTGATTCAACGGAAGTTAAATTCACTGTTTTAAAACCATCATCAATCGTTGTGCTATCATCATTATTTGATGAGAAATTTTCTAAAACTGGTAATAATGTATGTACTCCGCCAATGCAATTAATACAATCCTGTAATGCAATTGTACGACAATGTTTTGCCACAACATGTCCATTGTATTTACTGCCCGGCGCTAAATCAACACATAAACCATCATTGTATGCACTTGGCGAATAGCAAAATATTATTTTTGACATCATATCAGAAATTTCTGTATCTTGAGACAAAATTCTCATAAAATTTGCACCTAAAATATAAAATAATTTATAAATAAAATCATGCTATAAGCAGTAAAAATAATAAATTACCATTTTCTAAAAACGTTTGTATATTAATCGTTGACTCTGCTAAAATCACACAGCCTAATTGACCTTTGAGACATGTTGCCTCACCAAAAATCTCATCTTGCATACCGGCCGGATAACTTTTAACACTTGGATCTAATGAGGAGACATTACGCGATGGTAAACTAAAATAATTTGGTACTTGTGAGACAAGATTTGGTAAAAATGAACGATCCATAATGCTCGGAAATAATCCTTTTCCACTTGATGAACTTGATTGACGATGTGTCTCTACTAACGTTTCATGTTTATCCGGCGTTAAATTTAATGTTGACTGTGATATTCTACGTTGTTTATGCACCGCAGAACCAATGGTACAATAAACGAAATGCTATTTAAAATAATAAAAAAAATTAGTATTCAATTATTTTAAAAATAAAATGAATTCTTCCTATACCTCTGTAAATGATCCGAATTTTACATTGGCACCTAGTTTTTGTGTTGCATCAATATAAACATTAATTTGATTATAGGAAAATGGTCGTTTGGACGGTATAACACATATTGTAATAAAATGCCATCTTCCATCTAGTAGATGTGCTGAGGGAACAGTTGCCGCTAAAAACTCCTTCTTTGTTAAAACACCGATTACCAGTTTACCATTCTTCTTTAAAAATATCTCAAAACCAGTATTATCACTTGTCATTAAACTAAATATTTGCCGACGATAATTATTAATATTATTATCATTATTTATATTTGTATCATCATTTATTGTATTCTCATCATGTAAATATTTATCAAAACGTAAATATGCATGAAATATAAAACCATACGTATTTGGTACAGTCCATTTACGTATTTCCGGCACCGTAATACAATCGGTTTCATTTTGTATATCAAAAAATTCTGTACATTGTGGCCCAATTGTTATATTATGATGTGATATATTTACAATTGCTTTTAATAATTGTTTACGATAAATAAAATTACCCTCACTACGTAATAAATTAAAAATCTCTTTTAATTCAAATGGATGGATACTGTGTTTGCCCAACTCTTCAATTATTTTTATTAAATCAAATGCACAATGTGTTGTTAATAATTTATAATTGCCAATACATTTTGCAATTGTATAAATAACACGATGATGACATGCAACAGTTTTACTATTATTAAATAGACAAAAAAAAAAAATTAATAATTATAAATAAACCATAAATAAATTAAAATAATTTACCAATCAATATTTGCTGTACAAATTTTCAATAAAATATCACTTAAATAATTTTGCTCAATTTCACCAATATCTTTTATCCATAATATTAACTCATTTAATATATTGCCAATAATTATTTTTTTCTTAATGCCATCATATGCTAAATTAACACATTCAATAATCAATTTCAATTGAGGACGTTCAATTAATTTTATACCATTAAATAATGTTTGTAAATTTTTCTTATTAATTATTAAATTTTTTGTATTTTCTATATTACGACTTAGTAATGTTATTATTTTTATTATTGAGGTAATGATCACTTGTTGATTTATATCCCAGTTCTATAAAAAGAAAAAATAATTCATTAAAATAAAATAGTTATGATCTCTAGTATACGTTTTCTGGTTATTTATCTGGTTATGATTTCACTGAAGATAATTAAATGATTTATCGTAAATAAACCTTATAAAAATTGAGCGTTACAACAGGTGCTTAATTTAATCTGTGCTCAACTGTGCTTTATATCAATCAAATAATATTTCTATTTATAAATAAATAAATTTCATTACCTGTATTTCAAATGGTATATTAATCAATCGTTGGCCTAAATTCATTTCTGTAATTGCATTACATATTGACGAACGGCATGTTGGCTCCTTTAATAAATTCTCAATATAATCAATTGTCACCAATAATGCATTTATATCAATATATTGACTATAATTATTACTATTTGATATTTCAAAATTCTCCTCAAATGGTTTTATTATGATAAAATGTTTTGTCTTTAATAATTCATTAAATATTTCACCATACATTTGTAATACAGTGATAACATCAAGTTGACGCTAAAATTAAGATAATAAAATAATTATTTCATTAAAAAGAAAACCGCTAAATTAATTACTTGTTCAGGACTAGACTTTTGCAGTATTATCACCATCATCACATAACAATTTAATCCTAATTTTCTTAATTCATTATTGCACTCCCAATTTGATAAAAGATTTTTTAATATTGATACAGTTGCTGGACATATGGCACGTAATCCATTTTGCTGTTTTAATTTGACAAAAAAAAAAGGAAGAAAAATTAAATTATTATTTATGGCATTATTTATTTATTGATGGTATAAAAAAAACATAAAAGGTATGACATTTAAAAGGATATTACGGTGTTTAGTAATTGAATTTCACGGTTAATTATTTCAATTTTTAATGAAGAAATATATAAAATACGTAATTTCTGGTAAATTGTTTTTAATTAAAACTTAGTTACGGATTGTACCATTCAATTAACACTCTATACACCATGTAATTAAGTGTTTTTACCTGTTATGTATTGTATAATAAAAATTATTTTTAATATTATTAAAGATTATTTTTGTGTAACATTTAAACCCTTAAATAATGCACTTGAATATCAAAAAACGGTTAAAGTAATTAATATTTATTTTTTATAAAATTAATTAATAATTGTTAATAATAGTAAAAATAAAACAACAAATAAACATAAAAATATTTAATTAATAAAGAAAGAAGAAAAAAAAACAACAATTAGTGATTCATTTGATTAAAAAAAAACAAAATAAAATAAAATAAAAACATAATTAATAAAAATAAGCGTGTAAAAAGCGCGTGAGAGATTGTTTAATTAAAATATAAAAACGACAGATAATCACCAAGGGTACAGGAGTACTATTGGAGTATCGAATCTTTTCTGCTAGAATAATTAATACGGATATTAACAGTTTTTCTTTTGCATATTTTTTTCAACAGTTTATTTCTTGTCTCCAATACAACTTGGTGATTATCCACAGTCGTTAGTAAATTATTAATATTTTGTTACGTTTCTTGTGGCTGTTGCAACAATTTTAACAAATAATTAACAACATAAAACCAGCAACGATGATTTAGATTAACATTGAATTCACATAATTGAATTATTTTTCATTTCATTTTGTTTTTTGTTTAATTCTGTAAACTTACCCTAATGCAGCTACCTTGACTTTCTCTTCTATTAAATCTTTCCCCATCACCTGTTTTAGAAGCAACCATCGCCTGCAAATTATTAAACTAAACCACCACCGCCACCACAAAACACCAAAAAATGGTTTTTTTTTTTTTGTTTTGTTTCGCGTTTTTTTATAAATTTAATTTTGTTTTGTTTAATTTTTAATAAATATTTACAATAAAAATGATTTAAAAAAATACAAAATTATACTACGGAGAATTTATGTATAATATAAAAAAATTGTTTAATTTAATTTAATTATTAAAAAAAAAAAAAACAAACAATAACGCTAATTTAACTAAAAGACAAAACAAAACAAAAAAAGAAAACGAAACAAAATTAAATAATAAAAAAGAAAAACATTCACAAAGTGTGTTTTAATAACAAAAAAAAATAATAATAATAATATTGATTGATTTTGCTTCTACCACCGTTAATAAATTTTTCTTTTTGTTAATAGAAAATTAATTAAATTTTAACGATAAAAAATATTTATATTGATTTACCTGTGATCCACATATAATCGAACCCAATATATTTATTATATTATTACCTAATTCAGGTAAATTCAGCATTTTATTCGATTCAAAACATTCTGTAATTATATGATTTTATTTAATTAATTATAAAAAGAATAATTTTGGAGTAACTGAAATTTAATTGAGAGTAAATTTTGCTAGCGATTGGAAATGATTCTTTTTGTTCTGAGTATCTGAGTAGAAAGAAAATGATTTTAAATGTGAACATTTGCACTGAAATTGAACATTTTTAGCGTTTTTTAAAATATGTGACAGTTATAAGAATATCGCAAATATTAGCTAGCTAAACGCGACTTTAGTAATGAAAAAAATATACAAAAAAGAACATTTATGCAAGTTATTAGCCATAAGAGATATTTAATATTGTTAAAATGGGATTAAAATACGAAAGAGTCTCATACATGAGTTAAGCACTGGATTTAAGTTGTGCTTGTTCTAATCTTGTCCTTCGTTCATAACAATTCAATTAAATTAGAGAGGAGAAACAGTAAATTCACTATTCTAATCATTTAATCAACTTACCATAAATAAATGGCACAATCTCAACATGCAATTGTATTGTTTGTGGATTTGATGTTTTAAATAATGAGAATTCTCCATTTAAATAATTACGCCATGTTAAATACGGATCATATAATACTTCTAAAAAATTACTAAACGCTTTTATAAAATTTATTTCATCAATTAATGGTTTCTCATCATTGTGTAAAATCTAAAATTTAATAAATTATTATTGTAATGTTGATATATATTAGTCATTGCATTTTTTTTCTTACCTTTCTTATAATTATTGATGCAATAGCAACGGAATTACTAACATAATCTGATTTTGCGACAAATTCAATATTCTCAAAATGTCGACAAATAACAATTAAACATTTTAACAATAATTCAGTTTCTTGTAATTGTAAACATGAAAAATTACCCTGTAAAAATAATAATCGAAAAATAAATTAATAAAATCACTAAAACTATTTCAAAATTACCTCATCAATATTATCACGTGCAATGATTAAAAATTTACCAATTGCTGGTAAAAGTTCATCGGGAAGACGGCTTAAATGTGGCCCAGAATCATGTTGTATAGCCGATGATAATTCTGGTAAATCAAAATTTAATTTTAATTGTTTATCCCAAACGGATACAAAACCGCTTATAAATTGACGAAAATATATTTCTTCATTCTGTAATAAAAATATAAGTTTATCCATTTATTACGTACATATAACAATGTCAACATTCTGAGTAAATAATTTTCACTAAAACTAATTACAGAAACAAACAATCATAAAATTGGTGGAAAAAAAATGCATTTTGTGTGACGATGACTCACTTTGAATTAATAAAAAAAAAACAAAATTAACATATAATTAATAATAAAAATCACACAACGTAAAAAGCACTGATAACAGAAGAAAACATTAATAATAATAATAATGAAAAATTTACCTTCGTTGTATATCGTATCCACAAATTATAAATATCCTTCTTTGATTCCATTTTAACAGGAAAACTAACAATAGAAAATTCGCTAATTAATTAATTATTGGTGAAAACATTTTTATTTTTTCGTTTCTTCTTTTATTTATTTTAATTAATTATTTATATTATTTTTTTAATAAAAACACTCAGCGAACACAAGAAGACGACTCTTTACACTTTTTTTTTGTAATTTGACGTTTCGACATAAAATTATATTGAATGGTTCCATCTCACTTGCGCATAAATTTGACGTTTTGTTGAGATTGCAGCAAATAGCCACACACATCTACTCATCTAATGGTCGAGCTGGACGTAAACATAACTATGCTGGAACTTTATCAGCGTATAATATATATTTAGAAGGAAATTAACGATTTTCCGTTACTTTTTAACAATAGAAACATAGATAAAACATGTGATTCACATAAAAATCACTCATTTAGGCAACACAGGTGAGAAAATCACAGATTCTAATAAGAACTTACTTTCACTTCCAACTGCTCTGCTTTATGCATCCAAAACTTCCATAACAGGTGTTACGACAAGAAAACGTTTTTAATATGACTTTAAGCATTAATAAACGGCAACATATCGTTATGTTTTAAATATTTAATAAAATAATAAACAAATTAGCGTAAAAAACTCTCCTTAAGGAGAGTTTAAATATATAAACACAAACACTTGTCACAGGCATTCAAATATGAGTGCCCGTCCGCACCAATGCGTATATCATATATCAGTTACAATGTGTTACCAGCAGTAAAATATGATTCGAATAAAAATTATACCAGTTTTTCAAAAGTTAACAAAATGCAAAGTAGATTTTATGCTGGCATTAAATTAACAGGTGAATAAAATTTCAGGAATATAAAAATGATAAATTAAGGATATTTATAAATATAAATAAGAAAAAAAAATCATTTTAAAGCTTTCACAACATTTTATTAACCGTTAGTTAGCAATAATAAAAGCAATTTTTCTTTCTGTTTCTTTTTTTTTAGTTTTAGTTTTTCATCCAAAATACACGATTTTTTCTTCATTTATTTACATTTATTTTTGAAAAATTATTATTTTTGCATAATTTTTGCTAAATAATGTGTATTTTATATGGTTTTGTGATCATAATTTTTTTTTATATATATATATTTATATTTATTTTATGCAAATTTAATTATTTTGTTTACTTTTTTTAATAAATATTTCTCTTGTAATTTAATTTAACAGGTTTTATTTTCTTTACTAAAATTAATGAATAGTTTTATCTTTATTTTTGCAATTTCATGTTAATTAATTTTTTTTTACTGTATAAAACTCTGGACAATTATTATTTGAATAGTGAAAGAATTAATTATTTAAATGCGATTGTGATTTATTTTTACTCTCTTTTTATATATATTTTAATGTTAATTAATTAAAGGTACATTTTTTTTATCTTTTTTTTTTTCTTTAAATATATATATATATATTTTATAAATTTTAATTATTATAAATTATTATTTTTAATTGCATTAATGAGGTGAAAGAATTTTTAGCTACAGAGTATTAACGATTTTTTTTTATAATAAAATTTATTTGTTATGTTTTTTTTTTTACTTTTAATTTATTCATTAAACAAGTCCCTTGATCAAAGTTTTTATTTTTTAATTTTTTTTTTATAATAATAATAAAATTAATTAAGAATTTAATTAATGGAAAAAATAAGGGAATTTTATTTATTAATAAGAAAAACAACGAAAAATATATCACAGACTTTGTTTTTTTTTTTAATTTTTTTTTTCATTATATCATTTGCATTTGAAAAAAGCTTATTTGTACCTTTTTCCTCCTATTATTCCATTTTTTCATAAAAAACAATTAAATCAAAATTTAATTCAAATATATTAACATTTAATAAGCAATTTATTTGTGAATTTTTACTTAGTTAAGCGTTTTAATATTATTCCATTTTTTTTTTGGCATTTTTTAATTTTATATTTTTAAAATTCGTTTATATTACTAAATTTTTTCTTCCTTTTTTTAAGTTAATTAATAATCGAATAAACGCATTTATTAATTAAATAAAAAAAAATCATGCAAAAGATTTAAAAGTTAATTTAAAAACGCTAAACAACACATTTGAAGAGAGAATAAAAACTTTACTTTTTTGTATACCAGTTTCAGATGAACAGGTAAAAAACAACCGCTTAGCAACGAATAAAAGCTTTTCTATATAAAAAAATTTCTTATTTATTACTGTTTTACATTTTATTAATTATATATTGCCTATAAAAAAATTAAAATTAAGAGAGAAAATTTATCTAATTTAAATGGTATTTTGTTTTAAATTAATTTTTCATTCTTTCGTACAAATAAATTGTATTCGATTCGTTCATTCTTACTACTAAAAGAAAATGAAATAAATTTTGATTTGAAATAAATAATAAATAAACATTTGATCAAGATCTGTTTTTTAGAAAGTTTATAATTATAATTCGAATGAAAATAAATAATTAATTAAAACGAATTAAACGTTTGCAGCCTTCATAATATATGTGGCGTTCATACAACTACTTTTCATATGTAAAACTTTTCTAAAAAAAATTAATTTAATTTAAATAAAAATGAATAACTATTATTATTATTATTATTATTATTCAAAGATCAATAACAATTATTAATAAATATTAATTTATAATAAAGAGTGAATAATATTAATTCAATTTAAAATCAGAAAAAATATATTAAAATAACATTTTTCTTCATCTCATGTCGTCCGTCTATTATTTTTATTTAAAATTTATTTTCTTTAAATTAATTTTAATCAATAATTAAGTAATTAATTTTAGTTTTATTTTAATTATTTTTTTCACACATTTTTCTTCTTAGTTAATTAGAATAAATTTTTTTTTTTTTCAATTTTTTAATAATTTTTTTTTTTATTGCAATTTGCTCACTACATGTATAAGGCAAAAGTTTTTTATATAATTTTTATTTATTTATTTATATATATTTATATTTTTTTTAAAAAATTAAATTAAATTAATTTTAATTTAGACGCATTTTTTGTTTGTTTTTTCATTTATTTTTTTTTTGCAATTAGAATTTAATTTTTATTGAGATAAAAACAAAAATAAAAAAAAAAAGACTCTTCTTCGGTGTAACTATCGATTGAGCTTTTTTGTTTTATTTGTAAATAATTGTTGAAAAAATTCAACTTTTAATAAAGGAATTATCCACTGAATTTAGTAAAAACCCACAGTAATCAGTAAACGGATTTTGTTGTATTAAAGTTTTAGCAAAAGTTAATTCCTAAGCGAATACTTCCTTGTAAATGATTAAAAATCAACTTTCTTTTGATAACTGCTTCATGCATTTTTCATTCCTTTACATAAATTTCATTTTACATTAAAAAAAAAACACAAACACCTTAATTTTATTTCAAATAACACAAAATAATAAAACTAAAAAAAATACCACCACACCTGCTCCACAACAATTTCAATTTCTAATTAAATTAATATTTGATTGGAAAATGTAAGCAGCATTCGTTGGATATGTATTGCTGCCAGCTATATTAATAATTAATAATCGAAATATGTGTTAAAATTGTGCAAAAAGCTCTTTCATCAAAGCTTTCATTAGATGTAATTACAGTTTTTTTTGTTGCTTTACTCATGCTGATTATTTCGTATTCTTTTATTTAAATGAATTTATAATATTATCCGTGTCAAAGTATCCCTCACTTAACACGCTTATTTATTCAGTTAAATATTTTACTGCATCAAAGTAGTTTAAGAAGCTTATTAACTGTGTTAAATCGATTTAAAAGCGTTAATCTATTAAAAACTTTAAATTTAATACAATAGTTTGCTTGTTAAATGAAAGACACAATTATTTATTTACTATTTATAAATAAATTAACTAAAATAATTAAGTGATTAATTGTTCAAGTCATGCAGCATTCATATCAATGATAAATATTTATTCTATTTTTAACAAATTTAATTACAATAATCTAATTAATTAAAAAGGTAAAATTATATAATTATTTTTATTTGCTTTGTTATTTTAGTTTTAACTTTAACTTTCTTTAAACTACATTTAATACAAATTTTCTCTGATCAATTTTTCTTTATATGTTTAATCACAGGCAGTTGATTTAGTATTTATTTTTTTATTTTTTTCATTTTTCTGATAATTTCTTATTCTTATTGATTTTAATTAATTACTTTCTTTTAATAAAATTCAATAAGACAATTTCTTTAAGCATTATAGTTTAATTAAATATACAATGTAACCGCTATAACCACACACTTCTGTACCAGGTATTAATTCGTACCTGTCATTTCCGCAATAATACTCAAACGTACAATTTTAAGGCAACAAAAGAATACTTAAAATCTTTTAATAAACAAAAAATCCAAAATAAAAAAAAAAAATACTGTCACAGGTAATCAGTTACTCAAACTATCAAACAATAAAAATAATGTTACAGAAATAAAAATACATAAATTTCATTAAATATTTAAATAAAATTTTCATGTAGAAAACTAACTACTGAAAGGCATATTTTCAAAATAATAATAACAAACTATAAACATCAACCAACTAAAATGTACTTAAATAAATATCGATTTAACAACAAAAAAAAAAATTATAAATAAAATTGTGAATTTTTTCGTAAGCAAATTTTCTATATATTTTTATTTTCGCAATTAAATAAATATTTCCTTTGAGAAATAATAATAACGTAAATCAATTATTTTAATTTTATTGATAGTTTTTTCATGATATTTTGATTTAACACGATTTGGTATATTACCATTAGATTTAGTTCTGCTTTAATTTTCTCAGGTGTTATTTATGCTTCAGAGTTAATTTTTACGCTAACTAAATGCTCAAACATTTTGCTCTAAGAAATAAATAAAATTATTTATATATAAATTATGTGTCACACCGAATCCCAGAGCCACAATAGTGTTTTTAAGTACATTTTCTACTTTTTTTCAAGGCTATTTAGAAGGACAGTTCAGCGTTAAATTTATCTTCCCAAAAGGTATTTATCTTGCAAAAACAAAAAAAAAAATGATAAAAAAATATTTCATGCACAAAACAGGAGCTTATAATGAGATTAGCATGGTTGTACTAAAAGCTTCCTTTAGTCTAATGAAAAGCCTTTTTGCTTTTATAATTAAAAAACAAAAAAACCAACTCAACAAGCAAAGAAAAAAAAAGTTGCACAAAAACACGGTAATAAGCTGTTCAAACAAGGATGATTAAATACAATAGGTGCTTCTATAATCTATATTTAGTATTATTGTATGTGGATCAGGGTGGTCAGGTCAGTCATCATTATAACAATTTATTTTTTACTTATTTGCATTTACTATATTTTTTCGCTTTATTTTTATAATATTTATGCTTTTTTCTCTTTAATTTTCATTTTATCCATGATAGTAATTATTATTATTTATATTTATTACCCTAGTTATTTTGGGATGGTAGAGTGTATAAAGTTTATTTATAGTTTTTGCCCATATGTTACACAATTCTTTAAAAACAAAACTAACAAACTAAATAATAATAAAAAATATAATTAATTATGTCATAAATGATATTTCGTAACAGGTTTTTATCTTTAATTTTAATTTATTTATTTAGTTATAAAATTACAGCACAAATATTATGCAGAGAAAATTGTGTAGAAGATATTAAACTATTATTGTTAATACCAAGTCTTTCGTTACACAGTGTTTGCCTTATAAAAATCTTAACAAAAGTACATAATACGCTTTTGAGAAACAAGAAAAATGTTAATCAGTAACGTAAATACGAAGAAAAATTCCCCCTTCAATTTGTTAAGCTTTTATAAAATCCTGTAAAAGTAACAAAAAGCTTTTACGGATTTGATAATATTTAGTTAGCTTTTAGTTAGTCCAAAAACTTTAATTCAAAACTATCTACGATACCAATTACTTATAATACACTAAAAATAAGGATAAAAGTTTATAATTTGCCAAAATTTCATATAAATACGTACGACCTTGATATGGTAATATTATAATTAAAGAAGGCAAAATTGCTTAATTAAATCCATAGATTACTACTTCTAAAGGACGTAGCCATTTGAAACATTAAACATATATTTTCATCCTTATAGTATTACAAGTTATTTATGACAATATTTTCTCTCTTTGCATATAAATTCGGCTGTAATTTTAATCTAAATTTAAAACAATAATTAATTTTAATAAATAGTTTAACAAACAAAAATCTTCTTCTATGTTGTAAAAATAAAAATGTTATTTTCTAATAAATATAAAAAAAAATAATTTAACAACATTTCATATGTCTTGATTAATAATTAATTTTCTTTCTTTAATTATATAGTTTTTCTTATATTTTCAATTAAAAAAAAACATTACTTATGTCCATTGCTTTCGTTTAGTTTAGTTTTTACTTTTTAAAAACAAAAATATTATTAAAACAAATAAATAATGAAAATTCAATTATTTAAAACAGGTGTTTCGTCATTGTATAAGAAAGGGATACGGGGTTTTTTGTATGTTATATATCATAACACTGGTTTAGTTTAAAATAATAACGAACAAATAATAAACTTTATAGTTATAGTCAGGTAAAAGGTTTTTTTAAATAAAACAATCAGAAAAAAAAAATATAATAAAGTATTGATTTGTGGAGAAATAAATAAATATTATCGTTGGACGGGTTGTGGTCGATTATAATATCAGAAAATTCACTGTCAATGGTGACGTTTTGTTTCGTTTTCTTTTTTATTTCAATTGATGGTTTATTAGTGCAAAAATAATTTATTTAAATATTTTATGACGTTTTATTTAAAACAACAACCGCAATATTCAATCTACGTAAATTGCAATATAAATAATTAATAAAATTCTAGGAAAAATAATTAAATAAAGAAAACCTATCGATTAGTAATTAAAATTTTTCTAAAAATAAAGCGATAAAAGAGAGGAAAAAAAATTAATTAAATAGAATTTAATTCGATAAAAGTAAAAGACAATTTAAGCGTTAAATCAACAAAGGACGGATTATTTGCTGCATAAATACGTCATTTATTATTTTATCTTAATCTTGTCAGATTAATTACTTATTATTACTTGATAAAAATGCAAACATTTTATTAAAGGTAATGATCGTTTTTAAAGATTAGGTGACAAAAGATGATGACAATTTATTGTAAATTAAATAAAGCGTTAAATATCAGTCAACCGTTAAACAAAAAATTAAAAATACAGTAAAATCGCGTCAATTAATATTTTTAACATCGATGATAAAAGAGATAATGTTTTTTCTTAATACTGACTGAAATAAAGATCTCATGCAGCCCGCCAAATCCAATACAGAGCAAATATTTATTATATAAATTGTGTAAACTGTGATGACCTGATTTTTCTGTGTAAAATTTTCGCAGAATAAAATTTCGCAAAATAAAACTTCAATCCAAATATATATCAGCCAGCTTTTACTGTATTATTGTATTCAGCAGCTTTACTGTTTCTAAATTAAACTTATTTTAATTAAATAATTTCTAATATCTTAAAATAAAAGAATTTTTAAAATTTTTAATTTTTTTGATTATCTTGATTTTCTGCCATCAATCAATCAATAAGCAAAGTGCTTTTTAGTAAAGCGAACGACACAGTATATCTGTGCTTTGCGTATTTATATTTCTTTATTATCATTATCATTATAACTATTTATATTAATATTATTTATACACATAGAAAAAATAAAACATATTGATTATATAATAAAAATAACAAAATGAAAATTTTATAAAATAATAGAAAAAACTATTCTCTCATAAATATAGATTTCGTAAAATATTAATACGTCATTGGTTGCCTTTCGTTTTATCTTTTTTCATTTTTTTTTTTCAACTATTATTATTTTGTGTATTATAAAATCGTCTATGTTTTGTTAATATTATTATTATTGTCATTACAATACCGCCGCCTACAATATTTTTCATATTTATTTTTCCATTTAAACTAAAGAAAAACTTCTTTTGCTTAACCAAAAAAGAAAAAGAAATAACAATGTCTTTTCTCAAATACACAACGAAAATAATAAACAAAACATCGTTGACGACAATGAGACGTCAATGTTGTTGGTTTTTTTTTAAACAAAAAAGAATAACTTTGCATCACCAAACCACCATTGACATAAATTTTTATTGAAAATGATTAAATAATAAATTAAAAGGATGGGTGGTAATAATAAGGTAGTTAAAAATGGACTGTTTTTTTGTTTTTTCTTCATTTGTATACAAATTTCTGAATGATTTTTTCTTTATATTTTTTAATATAAAAATTTACTAATAATTATGGACTGAAAAATTGTTTAATTAAAAAAAAACATATAATTATTTATTATTTTTTTTTTGTACTTTTTCTTTTTTACCGCAATAATATAATTAAATTATTTTTGTTAAGCCGGCTTTAAGGTAACTTAACAATAATTATTTAAGCGTAAACATGGCTTTAATTTCTTGGATCTAATAAAGCCATCCAATATTCACTCGCAACCTTTATATTGTTATTACAGCATGCAAGTACTGTATGGATTATAATTGTTTTGCATAAACCATTACCATAAACCATCATCATTGTATTGTGCAAGTGAAATGTTTTTATATAGAAAAAAGCAAGAAAAAAGAAACAACATTTCTTTCGTTGCGATTTTTTAGCGCTATACCCCAGAGGCAATATTAATTTACATTTTTGTAATTCATGTACAGCTAATAATTAAATAATTAAATGACTACAACATAGAAGACACAAATAATGTAGAAAAACAAGCTTAACTTGTATTTTCATTTTGAAAATAAATTTTCTGTATTATAAAAAAAAACATGAATCTGTATCAAGCTTTAGGCGCAACAGTAGCCACAAAGCTGCTGCTTTTTTTTGCTTTTAAACTTATTTTAATTCTTAATAAATGGAAATTAAATTTAAAAAAGATAGAAAATTCGACTTAAAAATAAAATATATATTCTTCTCTCGTGTCTTGAGTTTTTTTTTTTTTGAGTAATTTTGTGCTTTCTTAAAGTATCTTTAATTTCTTATTTTAAATGCAAAAAAAAAGAAGAAATAAAATCATTTAATTTTCTTTTCTTTTTATTTTCCAAATCGATAATTCACATTATCTAAGCCGTGTACGTGACGCTTTAAACTGCTGCTATCGGCCCAGGTGGAGTTGAGATACTGGTCGTCATCGTCTTGCTCAAGTTTCTGTAATTAAAAATTTAAAAAACGAAAGAAAAGAAAATAATAATTAAATTAAAAGCTTTTATTGTGTACATTTTAAAGCTAAGAAATAACAAATAATTATTAAAGAAATAGTTTTATGTTTTAAAAAGTTTTGAGCGGTTTTCTATGTCGATGATTTGGTTATTTTAAATAAGATCTCACCCCTGAAATGATCCAGAATTTGAGATTAAACCCGCATCTATACTATCTCGTGACATATCATCAGCCATTTTTACTTTTAACTGATGACCAAACGATGCTAAATCAGAATTTGGTGTTATTGGTACAGAGGATATCGGTAATGGTGTACCACCATTTGGTATACCATTTTCAACGCAACCATTCTCATCAACATCATTCTCCTCGCCGGCTATACTCTCGGCATTTTGGTCTAACGGTGCAGACTCCTCATCCTCATTATATATATAAAAGTAGGCGAATGTCAAATAAATAACCGATATAATAAATGATGGTATTGGAATTGCCATTGCATAAACAAGATTTAATGTATTTTGCCACATGTCCAGATCACTGATCACAATGCCAGGATCAATTTTTGAGTAATAACAGGAGAAATTCGTGCCCAGTGTCTTATATTTTTTTGACCAAATCGTACAATTAAGCATTGGCGGATAACCACATCCCTTGACATTAGGCAATAGACGTGCATTTATAAAATACCATTCAGAAATATTTGGCGAATATAATCCATCTGGATATTCCACTAAATCGGAATCTAAGTCATCTAATGGTTTGCCAGATTCAACATCTACTAATGCCGAACCATCAGCATAATCGTATTCGCGTAGTGCACGCTCAAAACGTATTGAATGCGCTTTAAATGATGATGTTCCTGGTGGGACAACACCACCTACACCACCAACAGATGCACCGCCAACAGGTGATGCACCACCATCCAATGTTATAACACCATCAACACCAGACACCACATCACCATTTTTATTCGATTTAAACTCTCGTCCTATATACTCCGTTACATTTGTCTCATTATTAAATTTTCCTACTTTATAATTAACACGAATCTGTGTACATTCAAAAACATCTTTGGTGCATCCCTCTTTGCACGATGTCCAGGTGCAATTTTTAGCGCCACGTAACGATGTCACATCGGATGTCATACACAATGCGGGCACCGTATCAAATTGCATAAATATTGTTGTAAAAGCGGGCTCAATAACAAACGGCACCAAAAATAAAAATGCAAATAAACTGAAAGTGCCAAGCAGTATAAAAAATGCCGTCGTATAAAATAGTAATTTCTCTTTTAATGTTCGCGGTATTACTTCTGGCTCGTCAGCCATAATTTACTATCAAATAAACTGTTTCTATATGATGTCTTTTTGCTTTGTTCTTTAATTAAAACAAAAAAAAATACTAATCAACTGCCACCGCTTTTCTAAAACAATTTTTATCGGTGAATCCTCGTTTATTAATTTTATTATCTGATTAAATAATTTTTTTCGTTTATGTTAAACTATTTTTAATATATATTTTTAGAATTTTAATATCACACACACTAATATCGCACACTTTAACATTATTTATTTAAACGAAAAAAAAATTGAATAAATAAAATAAAAATGTAAATAATTTAATGATTATTTTTACAAATTAATTAAAAATCACAACATCCATCAATCTGTGTTAAGATGGATACTTTTTAACCACCACAATATTTAACATCCTATGCATTTTATTAGCAAAAAACATTTGAGCTTGCTAAGTGAATAAAAAGAAAGAAAATAATAATAAAACTTTAAAGGCTTTATTTATTTATAATAAAAATAAAAAAATAAATAAATAAATAAAGAATCTTTGATTTAGTTATTTTAAAAGAAAATAAATAACAATGTAATACAAAACTAAAAGCTCAAATATAAAAATAAAAATAAAAACTTTTCAATGTCCGTCCTGCCATCAACAATAAAACCACACAATTGCAACAATAATAATAATATTAGCAACAGAAAAAGCTACATCAAGGCATCATAATGAAAACAACAAGTATAAATAGTGGAAAATGGGAAAAATAAACTCTAAACAAACAACAACTGAAATAAGAAAACAACATATGTATACCACTATAAAGCGCAACTATTAATTTAATTAATTTAAAGTAAAGGAAATTAAGCACTATTGAGAAAAACTTATTTAAAACCACTTTCTGTATATTTTATCTATTTACGTTATGTTATTTATTTATAGTAATTATACAGGATATTAAGAATAAACCGAGCATGTATAGGATGATAAAGAAAACAAAATTAATAAGCAGCAAACGGTATGTTATTTTCTCTAGCATCCACATTATTAATCTTTTATTTGTAATTTTACTTTTTATACGATCCACTACTATCCCCTATTTCCAAGCTTTAGCGTAATTATAAAGAGCTGATACTATTTATTTAATCTCAAGTACTATTTATCCACCATCACATTTTTTTTTTCCTTTTATTAATCCTTACGATAAGCTTTTATACATTTTAATGCAAAATATATTGAAGAATCAAAAAAAAAATATAATTTCCTAATATTATTAAAAATAAAATATTCAAATTGTATATTGATTGAAGAGCTGATATAATGTAGAAAACAAAAAAGAAATCTTTTCTATCTATTGATGACCAAGAAATTCATATAAAAAATAGATCAACAAAGAATCTTTTAATCTTTCTTATAAATAAGAAAATATTTTTTTACTTTGATGTTTTCTTCATTTCTCATAAACATTGAATCTTTGAATGATTATTAATATTATTATTATTATTTTTATAATATTGGAAGAATAAAGAATCGTAATAAAAGCAAAGAAAAATTGTTATGGATCAATGTGAAATAATATATTATTTGTCATAAATTTTTAAACAGTATTGTCATACGAAATACAATGATTTTCTTTTTACTATTTTTCGTTTTTATATTCAATTTATTTACATAAATCAAAATGAAACAAAAATTATGAATAATTTCGATATAATTTTAATAGGATTTATAGAGCAATTTCATCATCATCTGGCTTAAGATAAAAACGATTTGTTATTCATTATTTCTGTATTATTTTTTCTTCGTAATAACTTTTTAGTATATAGACAGAAAATGTAAATGGGATAATCAATTTGTTGATTAATTGTATTACGCGAAACGCGGAAATGTTATTCTTGTTACAAGATATTTGAAAAAAGTAACTCTCTTAGAGTCACTACATGCTGTTTAATCAACTAAAGCAAGAATTTAAATAAATATTCGTAAACCTTTTTGTACCAAATATAATATTTTTAAAAATAAAATACAGGCGCATCCATTGCAGTTTAAAACAAAAAATAATCAATTTAATTAACTCAACTACTTTGTTGTTGACCAGTAAATTCTATAAACTAATTACCTAAGCAATTATAATAGCGCCCTTGGCCCACTCCCTTGGTTAAATTATATTTTATCAATTTTTCCATACCAAAAAAATAATAAAATAAAGCAAAAACTGTATAACAAGAGAAAAAAATTATAATAATAATCATAGAAAAATCGCTTCATAATTATATAAGTCTGGAAAAAAAAAGTTTTACAAACAAAACAGCAAAAAGAAAAAAAATAATCTAATATTCATGTCGCCAAAACTAAAAAACAAAAAAACACACAGCGACAGTAGTAGCAGCAGCAGCAACAAAATAATATAAAAATTCCATCAACACGTATACACATCGCATTTAAAAAATGTAAATCATCAAAACTACAAACCACGAAACATAGTTAAATAAAATAAAAACCAAACAACTGCATTATAAATAAAATAATTAAAAAAAAAAAAAAAATAATAATAATAAAAAAAGGATTTTTTGCTTTTACAAAAGGAAAACATGCACGGTTAAGGTGATTTTTGGGTTGGTGATATTGATGTTAAAGAAAAACTATATACAATTCTAATGATTTCGATTGAATTTTTGATGCAAAATTAGAGCAACATAGAAAATGGATTAAAAAAGCTCACGTGTCACGATAGTATTATATTAATAAGGTAAATTATATAAGGTAAACTTTACTAGTGCTTTTTATAGCACTGATATTGAGTGATTTTTGTTGAACTTTGGTTTGACACCGAAAAACAAAAAACATATTTTTAAATTTTAAATGAATTTTGAGCAATAAAATAATCCATAAGCTTTTTGCAATAAATTTAAATATAAAATATTAACTAAATTTTTTATAAAATAGATTATTAATGTTAGAAATCTAGTTGTTAGTTTAATGATAATGTAGCTTAGTACTATGGAAAACCCAGCTAATTTGCTGGCATATCAATGACTAAATGTTCGTGCTGTTTAAACGATTCTCCAGAAAGTAATTATGTGTATAACTTCAAAGTGCAACTAACGCAAACAACAGAAAGTGACACATTTAAGTTCCCAGCGTATTAAATCCTTTAAAGAACATAGAAGAAAAACAAAAACACTTTCCAAGTGTAGGTGACACATTTCATCATATACTTTCACTGATATATTTTTCATTTGGTTTTTTTATTATAGAAATTTTCATAACAAACCACATTGTACCACCAACAATTCACCATCAAGTTAACACATTCTTTCTTGACTTTTACATACCGAAAAAATGAAAAACAACAAGAGAAAAATGTTTTTCATTTTTATTCAATTTCTATGACTTATTGAAAACACATAGAGAAATATTAACGGACAAGTTAGCAGCCTAATGTCAACGCAAAAAAAAAAAAACAGAAAAGAAAAAAATAACATAAAAGTTTATAAAGAAGAAAAAGCAAAACGGTAAACACCCACACACCAAATTCGTAAACACACACGCAGCTAAACGAACACAAGAATTTAATCAATAACACCCAATGGAATTTTTGTATGGCAAAGAGAAAAAAAAAGGTTATTTTTGGTACTTTGTTGATTTTTATTTTTTTATTTTGCGCTTTTTATTATTATTATTCATTTTTTTTTCGTTTTAAATAAAATTTTACACAAATTTTGTGCAATTTTCACTTGCTTTATGTGTTGGCCTAGTACCGCCCCGACATAAACAGAAGCAGTAATCATCATAACATTAGGAAATGACAATAGATAATTTTAAGTGCTAATCTGTTCTCTCTCACCTATTTTGATGATTTCGTTATATTTATTGTTTTTTTTTTTGCTATGATAAACGGTGGTTTTAATAATTGCACATATTTTTAATTGGCTTTAAAATATTCACTTTTTTTGGTTTCATTTTTAATCAGCTGGTGAATTTTATTGCCTAGCCAAATAAAAAATCATGGATACGATGCAGAATTATTACAGAGCTCTATGTACATAGGATTGTATAGTAATTACGAATAGTTTTATGTTAAATAATTGAATTGATGATTTATTGATTGATTAAAATGTATGCCTGAGTAGTATCGCGGCATTATAATTATATTACTAATTTAACTAATAAAAAAACTAATGTTTTATGCTATCGAGAATAATTTCTGACATAATCATTTATTTTTCATAACAGTTCATACAAGTTCATTAAAAACATTTTCATCACAAAGTTATAATACTAAATTAAAGAAAAAAAAAATCCACTCTTATGCAAATAAATATGTAAATAAAAACGCGTTGTATTGCGGAAAAGTACATTTAGACTAGAATAAAAATTCTTAAATTTCCCTTCTTTTAATAGTTAAAGAAACTTTCTAGAGAATGTGAAGTGTTAATCTGAGCTAATTTTAATAATTAATAAATAAATTCCTGACAATTTAAACTCAGGGTTTTTACACAATAAACTATTTTCAAATGCAAGCTAAATATACTCCAAGGACTATATAATATCCTTATTTTTTCATTTAAACAAAAAAATATTGTAAAGTATACAATGCATCACGAGTGAAATAAAATTAATATCTATTCACAAATAAAATCACCAAATATTAGCAGCAAATGCATGACATAATTTTCTTTTTAAAAGAAAAAGAAAAATATGTAAAATAAGCAAAATAAAAATCGTATTCAAATGAAGACAATAAATAAATAAATGAATCATTAAACCTGTACACTGAGAATAATTCACATACACACATAATACACTTAATATTTAAAATTAAAACTTTAAACTTTATTGAGCTTTTAATTTATATATTTTATTTTTTTTTTTGTTTTAAAGTTGAGGTGCCTCTGCTTTACTCACTTTTTTTAACAAACACACACGCACAGTTTTATTAACTCTTTTCTGCTGCTTTATTATTATTTTATTTATTTATTTAAAGTTATGTAAAGAATAAAACAAAAACTGTATTTTTTAAAGCTTTTTGTACTGTCATTCGGTTAAAATTTCACTTTACTTTTCTTAGAACTAAATAAATTCAAATAAAAACTTTGTAACTACTAACTAAAGCTTTTGCCTAATTACTTGGCAACATTTTAATTATTATTCACAATTTATTTTATCTACAATACAGCTTTGAATAATTTTACTTTAATAAATTTAAAAATGAGAAAAGAAAAACACTTATTTTAAAGGAAAAACTATACATAAAAAATAAAACTGTTTGTTACACAAATTCCCTTTGAAATTATTTATTTAACTATTATATTCGATAATTATTAATTAATAATATCAGCAGCAGCAGTAGTAGTATAGTAATAAGTCAATATAATTTCTCAGTATGCTTTTCACAAGAGAAAAAGTTTAGTTTTCGCATTTTTCTTTCGTTTTTTTTTTTTATTTTGTAAGTGAAACTTTTATTTTTTTGATAATTTTTTGCTCGCTTAGCTACTACACGACAACATGAATAAACACACAACGACGACGACGAGGAGACGACAACAAATCACAAATAAATAATTTATTTAGAAAATAAAAAATTATAAACAATAATTGAAATTTTCCAGGAAAATAATGTATTATAGCAAGGAAAAATCACGTCACATGAAAAATAATAAGAATAATTTGTATTTTTCTTTTTTAACTTTTAATTATTTTGCCTTTTTATTTTGTTATTTTATGCTCTCTGTAGTGTTGTGTATAGTGTATGTTGGTGGTTGGTACTACTATTATTTTCTTTTCATTATCCTTTAATTTTATTTTTTTTTATTTCTATTTTTTTCTTTCTTATAATAAATATTACAAAAATTTCCTATAAGATGGCAACGCTATGGAAATGAACAAAAACTTTTATATTTTACTATAAAACAAAACAGAAAAACAAGGAAAATTTGACTCATTCTGACGCACCAATGTAAATTTATGATTTTCATAGGGAAAAACAGCGCAGTGCTGCTTTTATCATTGCGTGGGTGGAAAATTGGCAAAAACATATGTTTTGCTTTAAATGAAACGTCAATAGAAAATTATGTATTTATGTAGGGGTTCTTACGCTAAAAAAAACACTCAACCTAGTAATTAATAATAATAACTAGGATTATATTGATGATTCAAGAATGCAGTAGTCCTTTAAGAAATATAAAATCATATTATAGACTCAATTATCATAAAATTTAAATTATAATTTAAAAATAAAGTAATTAATAAAACAAAAGAATCAAAGAAAATTACAAATAACAAAAAAAGCTGCCATAATGCATACGAAATATAATTTTATAACAAAAAATTGTTGACATTTGACAGGTCAGTTAAAAGCTCGACATTTTACGACAATGAAAATGAGAAAGAAAACTCTACTGTCAAAATAATACATGTAAATAAGCAGTATTTGCTAGGAAATTGGGCAAACACAAGTAAAGGAAAAAAGCACAAGCACACAACTACCGTTAAAGAAAAGTCTAAATAATTTTTCAACGAAAAATGAAAAGCAAATGAAAATACAAACAACTCTTCGCTGATTGTCTAACCCCTAAAAAACGAAAAAAAAAAAATTAAAACACAAAATAACAAAAGTACACAGTAGTTGTAAAAATATCATGCGATGATGATAATGGATGTCATCAGAGTTGAAGAAAATTATATTTTTGGTATATAAGAACCATAAAAATAAAATAGTTAAATGTGCTATAAAAAGTGATAAAGTGAATTAAAAGCTTAAGTAAACAATATTAAAGCTTTATTATTACAAGAAGAAAAACCAAAACAAAAATTAATATATTAAATAGTTCATCATTTTACGATTATCAAATAGATTTTGTTTTTCTTAAAATTTCAATAATTTTCCTTCTGTTGTTATTTTGGATAATTTAAATAAATGAAAAAAAAAATCTGTGATAAAATTTAATTAAAAAAAAAAAACAAAATAAATAAATAATAAAAATTAATTCCATCGATTGTGCTTTAATGTATGAATCTTTAGTATATGCGGTGTGTTTATTTTGATACATCTTTTAAGTGTTAGTGCGTCGTGTCTCTAGACTTTTCTTTCATTTTAAATAAAATTTTATATTAAAAAAAGAAAATATTCAATATTTCAATAATTCTTTCACACGTAAAAAGTTTTAATTTTTGTTGTTAATTTTTTCTGATTTTTGGTGCAATATTTGTGATAAAATTTGAAAACAAAAATATATAAATATTTACTAATAATAATAATAATAATCCTACATATCATTAAGGACTTCATATTAAAATAAATTCATAGTACAGTAAGTAAAAATATTTAATTAAATAAAATAGAATAAATAAATTACGTGCGCATGTATCCACATGCTTTTGCGTTTAACCCCCTTTTAATATATTTTCAATATAATTTTATTTACATAATAAAATACAATAAAATCCTAATTATGACATTAAAGAAAATAATTATTAAAAAAAAGGCTCAGTGTTGATAAAATGATAATAAAAGCAATATCAAAGTGACAGAAGATTAATAATATAGCTTGGTGTAAAAAAATACCAGGCGCCTCCACCGCATCATATGCTATTTTCAATTTTAAAACAATATTTTTGGTTATTTAATTTAATTAATTATATTTTTATGAATTTAATGGAAAAATAATATAAAAAATCAATAAAAAAAGCTTTAAAAAAGCCTTTAAATATTTTGAAAATAAAAAATAAATATTATTTTTACCTAAAAGTGTACACAATATTAGGTTTGCCTATGTTTTTTTTTTCAAACTTATTAAAAAAATAAATCTTAATTTGAAATCAATAGCGGAATATTCCATTTGTTAAGATATAAGCTTTGAAAATAACCGTTAACACTTTTCATGTCCAGTCCTAGCAAAAAATAGAATAAAAAGATTCAAGAGTAACTTGAGGTTGGTAATGAATGGAAAACATTGAAAAACAGAGAAATCAATTTTAAATAAATTGGTGAATGAGGGTAAAAATAAAAGAAACTAGATAGAAGCTTTTTTTTTGTATATAAAGAGGAGAAATTCTAATGCTCAATAAAAAGAAAAAAAAAACATTTTACTGCAAAACAACAAAAATAGTAACAACCAACGCAGTTTAATCCATTTTTCGTTTGCCTTTTCTTTTATATTTATTTTATTTATTAATTCCTATACAACCACTAATATAAGTAAATATAGAAAACTACAAAAAAAAAAAATAACAAGTCTGCGCTGTTGTAATCAGCACACCACTGCTGATACTGTAAAATTTATTTATTTATTGATTTTATAGCAAGCGCATGTCCCATTGCGGATATTTTTGACGTTGAAATGTAAAAAAGCTTTCGTTTCTAATTTAAAGGCATTTGAGGTATGAAAATAAATTTATTGTTCACACAGATACAAAGAAAGCTTTTTTAGCTTAGCATAATAAAAAACAATAATTTAACAAAAAACTACACCAAATAGATTAATAAAAGGATTAATTAATCAACAATAGAGCAATCAAAAAACATCACAATAAAGAAAGAAAGCTAGCTTGATTTATATAAAAGTTTCGTTTTATACAATCAAAAAGAAAAATTATTTATTTTTTTGCTTGCATTTGACTCTGTGTGCGTGTAAATAGCAACCTAAATACGTTTTTTTTAAACTTTATTATATTCTTTGTGTCATATAATACTAAAGCAGCAGCAGCTTTTCTTTCATCCACAACAAGGCATTCAAGACAATATTTTCTAAATCATTTTTTTTTTTTATTATCAATGTTTTCTTGTGATTTTGACGAATTTGTTTTTTTTTAATAAAGAAAAGACACAATGATTATTCATCAGTCAGTGAAAATAAGATTAATTTAATTGAGAAAAAAAAACGCGATAAATAAAATTAATTTGCTCATTTGTTCCCACACACTGTGTAATTGTGAAAATAAATATATTTAAATCCTTTTATTGAAGCTTAATGAATAAGCTTTTTTTTCTGAGTTTCTAATGTGAAAATAAATCAGTTTTGTGATTTGTTTTTTTTTTTAATTAATTTATTTTCACTAATTTTGGTTGTAAATTTAAATTTGTGATAAAGTTTTTGAGAAATTGATAAGATTTTTTTTTTAAATAAAACTCTAATGTGTTGTGTTCATTGATATTATAAACTTTTTTCTCTCTCCTTATTTCCGTTTCATTATAATATTTTAAAGTTATAAATAAAATTTATTAAAAAGCGAGGAAGAAGATCTAGAAAACAGTGAAAAACCAGAAGCAAAAAACAAAAAACAAAAAAAAACCGCAACCTTAGAAAAAAATCGATAAAAGTTTTATATTAAGTTATTTCTCTGTGTGTTCAATTAAGTGCTTATTTTTATCAATATAAATACGCAATAATAAAAAGCTCAAATTATTTAATAAATTCGTAATTTAATAAGCAATATAAACATTAAAATTATCAAGAATAAAATAAATTGTCCATTTGTAACGCGTTGCCATCTTTAACAAAAATATTATGTGTTGTGATTTTGTTTTGCTTTAACACTAGGTCGGCCATTTAATACATCTTTTTTACTTCTGCCTGCCTTTATGTAAAAAATTAAACTTAAAAATTCATAAACTATTAGCACACTAAGTTATAAAAAGTAGCGCAGTAAACGACGAAGAAGAATACAAAAACAATAAAAAAAACGGAAAACGTTAAAAAAATTAATCGATTGTCATAATGGGTAAAAAGAAAGTGGCAATTGAGGACTTGGTGGTGCCACCACAGGATAATCGAATATGCGGAACAATTTGTATATGTCAATTGACATTAATATTAAGTTCGGTTGCGCTAGTTTATTTAACGGTGGCAATTTATATGCCATCCACAAGAGCTTTTCAAAGTGGCATTAATGAGGTGCCAGTCATGTGCACAACAACAAGGGCAGTGAATCGTGACGCCTGTGAATGGGGATCTTGTGGTGAATGGTGTTTAAGTAAAACATCTGGTTCATGCATACAAATTCATGTTACACTGCGCCGTAATGGTAGCAGTCTTATATTTGCCAATTGTACAAATTCGGCAAATAAAACGTGTTACGGGATAGACCAAGAGAATGCTAAAAAAGCTCGTTGTGTAGCAGATGAGTGTAAAAATTTAACTGGCACATTTAACTGTACAAACGGTGAATGCATTAATATTACCGATGCGTTTGAATGTGTTTTTAAAAATACTGATCCACCACTTAAGTGCTCAGGACGACGAGGAAAAATCACCTGCATCGATATAGATGGACTATTTTCGTGTAATCGAGGAACTTGTAGGAAAATCAAAACACCTTATAATTGTGATAGGCGATGTGTTGGTATACCGACACGTAACAAGAACATGATATTGCTGAGTGGGGACAAGGTGTTTTTGTCGCAGTGCCAAACGGCCATTGATGTTGATACAAACCAGGAGGTGTGGACTGAGTCGGAAGATAATGTTGTCATGGCTTCCTGTTTTGGCATAACTAATTCATCTGCTGGTGTAGAGGCTAGCGATTGTATTAACGGATCTGTACTAGAGAAAACTGATTTAACTGATTTGACAAATTTTACGTATTTGAGTTATTTGCATATTGCTGTTTCAAAGCCAATTAGAACGATTGCTCCACCCGACACAGATCTCATTATTTCGAATGATTCAAAGCTGATGATCAATCTTGAGGGCTGTGTTAACACATTACGCGACGAATGTAAAGATTTCCTACGGGAATACGGAAAAGATGGCACTGATCATAATGCACGAGCTCGTTTTCCGTGTTTCTTTTCTGATTCAAAGACAGACACGGTAGTTGCTCGTTTCGATCTCGACATAACCTATAAACAATTTCTAGTCGCATCAATTTTACCATCAGTCCTTTTCGTTATATCGTGTCTAACATTAATAATGTGTCAAAAGACGGTGGTAGTTGGTGACGATGCGAAAATGAGATTTAAAGGTTGTACCGGCACCGAATCGATATTACCCACAAAAGGTTCACAGCGTAGCTTAAACGATGTTGGCGGTAGTGAATCAGCTATGGCTCTATGAGATCCATCACGTAACGTTTTATTATATTTTATCTTTTAAATAATTTTTCGATTATTATTTTTACCAATAAAACCCTCCCAACAAATGATTGAATTCTTATCAAAATTTTTATCATTTTCTTTTTCTTATTGCAGGCATTCCTCTTTTGCAAGAAGACAGTCCAGTACATCAGCCAGGTGTCTTTTCATTGCAGTAGTTCGCGCGCGCAAATAAAAATTTAATAAAAATCACTTAAACAATATAACATAAAAAAATGGATTAAGAACAATACTAGCCAAGAACAACAATCACAAATTTAATTATTTAAAAAATAATTAAACAAAATTAAATAAAAACACGTCGGTCGCACTCTTTGCTCTTATTATAATTAAAAAAAAATAAAAGAAGATAAAAATCGCTAAAAAAAAAAGAAATCAATAAACACAAAAACACACCTATTTTTCCTCCTTTTAATCAAGTAAAAACTCATTACTTTAATTCACTATCGCTTCATTTATATTCCAAACGAAAACAAATAATCATTTTCCCCTTAATAAATGCACAATAAATCGCTAGTTAATAATAAAACAACAATCAATTGAGAAACATAATATTAGGAAAATAAAACCACAAAAGAACCAATATTTATATTAAAACAAAAAAAAACGTATTCCAATTGTCATTTATAAACATTAATTATTACTCCCAAGTCAATAGGTAAAAAGTAAAAGAATTAAATATATTATAAAATTCTGCTCTCCTTATTAAATTAAAAAACTATCAAAGTGATAACACCAATTAGAAAAAAAGTTAAATAAAATAAGGCAAAGGGGACGCAATAAAGAAACCGAAAATACAAAAAAATAATTACAAAATTCCATTATTTTAAATTTAAATTAAAAAAGAAAAAAAAAAACAAGAGGAATGCGTGATAAAAATTAAAATAAATTATTAAAAAATAAAAATATTTTTCTTCAAAAAAATTATGTAAATAAAACAATAATAATAATAATAATACTAAAAAATAAAACTTTAATTCACCAGCTAAATACCTACTGATAATTATAATAATAAACGGTGAACTAATAAAAATAAATCAATTAATTGCGCTTAATTAAATGCATTTTTAAAGTAAATTAAATTTAAGCAAAAATTAATAATAAATAAAATAATAAATTCCATTAATTAAATATAAAATAAAAATTAATAATTAATAAATCTACAAAACAATTCTATCTTATGCATATTTCTTCTAAGTAAATCATAACTAAAATATAAATTTACTCCATTTTAATTTCCCTTCTCGCATTTATCCTTAATTATAATTTTTTGAAAATTAAACAAATATAAAAGAAAGAATATAGAGTGATAGAGAGATTATTTAATTAAACAAAACATAATTAGTTAAAATAACAAAAATGGGTGCATCAGATGAATCAAAATTAAGTCCACCATTATCTGGGGCGCCTAGTTTAGCTAGCAGTAAATTAAATGTAACACATGATAGTGATCAACCACCAGAGACAGAAGAGATAATCGCTGGTTTATTGGAGAAGGCAAAATTTTATACATCTTTATGTTTAGGTAATATTTAATCATCAACAACACCGGAATTAATTCCAAATAATTTTAATTTTTCCATTTAAAAAAAACAGGAACAACAGCTATTTTATCAGTTTTTGCATTTTTATTTTTAATACCATTTGTTGTGGATCCGGCTATATCAACAATTGTAGCCGATTATGATCCGGTGCCGGTAACTTGTATTGTTACCGAGCATATATTTGGTGAAGGTTTAAAAAATTGTACATGGAGTTCATGCCGTGAAGGATGTACGACTGCAGCAACACGGTATTTTAATTTTTTCCATTAAATTTTCCAATTATTATTATTATTATTCTTGTAATTAATTTAATGGTTTTTTTTTGTCTTTATTTAGTTGTCATCAATTATTAGTTAATTACACACGGATACCATGGACACAATGGGAAAGTGAAAAACACGATGTTGAAACAGCAACATGGCATGTTTATGATACACGTTACTTAATTAATTCAGAGGGATGTGGATATCCACCACGTGTTAATTGTACCGAATTTGCCAAACAATTTGGGTAATAATAAAAAGAAATGAAGAAATTTAGCACACACTCATACAATTTTAATTAAATTTATTATATAATTAATTATTGTTTTTCTTTTTTGAATAGTTTTTCACATATTGGTGAACCATTTCCATGTTTTTATAGTCGAGCATATCCAGAAATAGTAATTGGACGTTACTCATGGGAGGACAATTTAAAACATTTAATTTTATCATTAATTATACCAAATGTTATATTTGCTGTATCGATTGGTGTACTTAGTTATTGGTATTGTCCGTGTTGTGATAAAACATGTCATAAATCGGCACGTGTTTATGCAGAAAAATTTCCAACCAAGGAAGAGTAAGTGTTCTCTACTCTGTTACTACTCTAAATATTATTTAATTATTTTTTAATTTTATATAAAAAATATTATTAGCAGCAATGCTAATAATAATAAAAATAATAAAAGAAAAGTTTATTATAAAAAAAGCTTATTTGGTTTACTTTTAAATAAAGCTTTCTCTTTTATTTTATTTTTTTTTCATTTTTAAGTTTTTAATTAAAAAACAAAAAATTCAACACAAAATACACAAAAAATAAATTTTCTTTAAAAGCTTAAAAACTAGCTTTAAAGCTTTTTGAATTTATTTTTTTATAAATAATATAAAATGTAAATAAAAATATTTTACTTATTTATTCCTTTTTTTATTAATTAAACACTGATTGGCTTCAAATTATAGAAAATACTAGCTTAGAGCTTTTAAAATTGTTTTTTTTTTTAATTATTTTTATTTTATTTTTTATTTTTATTTTTTATCTTATTGATTTTATACTGTAAAAGCTTCTTAAAGGTACAATAACATAGTGCTTAAATGGTTACAGTTTTATTGACTTTTACATTATTTAGATGGTTATCAGTAGTTTCGTTCAAGTAAAACATAAGCTTATAAGAGTAAAGTAATATAAAGGATAAATATGCAAATTATTTCATGTAACTTTGTATAGCTATGAAAAAGCTTTTAAAAGCTTTAAAAATAATAATAAAAAAATAATGAGATAGAACTATCCACGATAGCACTTTGTTAATGAAACTTGAACATTCCGTATAATAATTTCCTTAATAAATTATTATTATTATTTTGTGTAACTTAAAGCTTCATTAATGCAGTATGTATATTAAAAGTTTCAAAAGTAATATCTCAATTTTGTGACTTGTAAATGATTATATTTCTATTTTTGATAAAATCTGTCAATATTAGAATTTTTTCCAAATAAAAGTAAACCTTTTATGAATTTTTTGCTTCCGTTTAAATTATTAATAAAATCAATAACTTTGGTGCTTTTATATTTTTTCAATAAATAATTTGAACTGCTAAAAAGCATAATAAACTATAAACATACTAAATTATGGACGAACAAATTTAAACAAACCGCATTACATCCTTAAACAATTCATAAAATTAGATAATCTTATTATATTTTTTAGAATATAAAAATTAGAATATACTCCACTCACAGAAAATTACACACAAATATATACACAGAAGAAATTTTCTTTTGATTAATTTTTCTCGTCTATTTTCTTTATTAATTTATTTTAATTTTCTATATATTTTTCATTTTTTTTTTCTTTCATTATTCACTTAATTTTCTTTTATAGCAAACTACTATGCCGCAGCGATGATGAAGATGACGAATTAGACTACTGAATTGTATATAGAAATAATTATTTATTCCTTTAATTTTTATTAAAAATAATGTTTAATCAAATACGTTTTAATTTAATTAACGAGTGGTGATTGTGAAGAAAAGAAAAAAACATAAAAATAATTTTTAAAATCAATCGAAATATAAAACACGAAAAATTATTAAACTAATTTTTACTTAGCTACTATTTTCCTCCTTTTATAACATCTTAATTATTATTATTATTAAAAATGAATTATTAAAAATGAATTATTAATTATTTAAATTTAAATAAAAATACACCAAAAAGAAATTATAAAAAGAAAATTGAAATTACTTAAAAAAGAAAAATAATAAATATATTTTTATATTAAAAATAATTAAAGAAAATTAATAAACTTAAATAATAATTAATTAGCGATTAAAATAAAAAAAAATAAAAGCTTTAATATTTTTATTTATATTAATGCACGATTTGCTGGCTAAATATATTTATCAAACGTATCATTTGTTTTTACAGTAAAATTTTACGCCCAAATTTTCTTTTTAATTAAATAAATAACGAAAAAATTTAAAACTAAATAAATAATTTTCGATCGCTGTTAAAAAGCTCGACAGCTAATAACTAAAGAAAAAGCTTCTCTATTAATCTATTTTTTTTTTACTATTTAATTTTATTTGATTTATATTTTCACAAACAACGCGCAAAAATTAAATGATTGATGAACGGTTAACGTGTAACGTACTTTTCAACTAAAATTTAATTAAATTAAATTAAAAATAAAAAAACGCTTAAATAATAATAATAATAATAAATTAATAAATATAAAAAACTATAATTAGGTATATTAAAATCGATTAATTAATTAATAAATAAAAAGAAATTGTAAATAAATATTTTAAAATTATTAGATAATTTTAATTTTAGATTTAATTTAATTTAAAAAACAAACAATTATAATTAAAATAGTTAAAAGAATGATAAAGAAAATAAATCGCGATGATTATGAAAAGTACAAAAAACTAATAAGTAAAATAAAAATAAAATTACAAAAATTGATAGAAAAACTTGTGTTATATTTGTCTAGCCAATAATAGGTTAATGATAAAACTTAGTGAATGATAATGTGTTTGATTAATTAAATTCGGTTTAAAAAGAAAAACTAAATTTAGCTTGAAAAAAAAAACATTTTATTAAAATTAACGAAAATAATAATATAATTATCGTTAGCTAATTAATTTAATTTAAAAAAGAAAAAATTAATAATTTCGAAAGAAAATAATTTAAAAACGCTTAAGAATCACAGAGTGACTAATAAAATGAACAATAAGAGAATAAAATAAATTAATTAATAATAATAATAATAATTAAAATTCAATAAAATAAAAAAAGCTTTACATAAAGCTTTAAAGCTTAATCAAATAAAGTATTTTTATTTATTAATTTTTTCAGTCATTTTTTCTTCCTTTTAATTAAATTAATTTTTAAAGCGTGGACAAATTATTCATCTGGCCATGTAATGTGCTCAACATTTTTAAGCCTAGAAGTTTCGAATGTTATCAGCAGCTACCATCGTTTATAATAATAAAAAAAATACATTTAATCAGCTTAATTACGTAAATAATTATCTTATTAATAGTTATCGTTATTTTATTGAAAAGGAAAAAAGAAAGCTTTGATTGTGATCTTGAAGAAAGCTTGACGTTAAAAGCTTTAAATTAATTCAAGTGTTTGCCGTATAAAAATTTTTATACATATTTTATTTGCATGTTTTTTTTAAATTAATTCACAATAATTGTATTAAAAAATTTTTTTTTTGTTAAACTAATGAATCCACCCACAACCCAGTTATGTCAAAGACACACAAAATAAATTTTCTGTATGCTTTTTCTTTGGATTTTCTTTTCTTTTTTTTATATAACTAAAGCTTTTAATTATTTATTAATAAACGCTACAACACGCAGCAAAATTTTTAAAATATTAATAAATAAAATAACTAAATAAAAATTTTCTTATTCTTAATCTTATTATTTTTTTCTCATCTTATTTATTTGTTTAATTATTTTTTTTTAATATTTTATTTTTTGGTACAGGTTTACATCAGCATTTTAGTAACAACATAAAATACATAATATAAAACGGAATTAAATGCTTTAATTAAAAGAAAAGAAAAGAATTCTTATAACTAAAATATGTCAAAAAACAAATCACACTTTGAAAGAAAAACCTCATTAAGTGTTCTTTTGTTGGTGGTCATTTGTGAAAATTCTTATAAATAAAAAAAAAACTTAATTTTTCTTCCATAATAATAATTAAGAAAATTGAAAAATTTAATGTTAAAAAGCAACAAAGAATTAATTATTAATTAATTTAAAAGATGTTTAATGCGCACCACTTAATAATTGGATTTATTTTTTTTTTTTGTATTAATTAAATAATTAATGTATGTTTTGTCTGTTTATGTTTATGAATTTTAAATAAATTATTTTTTTGTGTGTTGTTTTTTCGATCTAACAATTATTGTGATTAATTATTATTATTATTATTATTATTATAATTAAATAAAAATATATAATATTCGGGTGTAACACGGGTTTAATATAAATATTTTTTCATTATAAAATGCTAACTAGTCAACGATAGACGTAATTAATGTTAATTGAAAATAGCTGAAACTATCTATAATACAGATTTATTTCATCAACATGCTAATAGTTTTCTTAAGACAATTTAATTTATAACTTAAACAAACTATTTTCAATATTTTTCTTCTTTAAAAATTTTAATTCAAATAATTTCAATAAACTTAAATTAAGTAATTAATTTTCCTATAAAAAGCACAATTAATTAAGTATAAAAAAATAAAATGAATATTCTCTACAAATTGTTTTTCGCTGTTCTTTTCTATTTATTAATTATAAAAAAAAAATCATTTATTTATTCATTTTTACTACTTTGACATATTCTATCTATGTTTAATAATATTTTTTTTTCATTTTTTATTATGTAAATAATTAAATTTCTAATCATTAAAAAGTATGAGCGAAAGTAGAATGCACAATTTGATCGTGTTAAAATGATGTCACAGACAGACGTATAAATTTTAACTTTTTGAGAAAATGCTAAATAATTTATTATAGACGGTGGTGGTTTAATTAAATTAAAAATATTTAAAGAAAACTTTTCCAAAAAATATACATATATATATAAACTATAAAAGCTTGAATTAATTTTATTAATAAAAACATTTTTAATCTTAAAAACTCTAGAAACATAGCCAAATTCAATACCAAAAAAAAAAAAATCTAAATAAATAATTTTATTTTTTCAGAAATTATATTAAAAAATTATTTAAAAACACAAAAAATCTATTTATCTAATTAAAAAAGATCGAATAAAATTTTTATTGAACTAAATATTGTGCTCGAGAGAGAATAATAAAAATAAAAATAAAAACTTATTGTAAAAAAAAACAATTTCAATTTTTTAGCTTTAAAAAAAATAATTAATAATTATAAAAAATAATAAATTCATTAAAATTATAACAATAATTATATTTAACTAAAAAAAAAAAAAAAGAAATTATTATAATGACTTAACAGAAAAAAACGTTTTTTTTTGGGCTTAAAAAATAATAAATGAAAATAAAAATGAGAAAAATTATTAATTAAAAAAATGAGAATAGAAAAAACATAAATCTATTATTTTATTTATAAGATTTCAGGTGAATAGCAGGTGAATAACAGGTGAATCAATAACGGGTGAATAAATAGCAGGTGAATAAATAACAGGTTAATTGATTGCAGAAATTAGAAGACAATCACTGCGTTTTAAATTAGATTTTTTACACCCAAGAGAAATACAGCACAAAAGTTAATAATATTTATAGTAAATTGCAATAATAATATTTATCATTATCACAGTATAAACAGGATGTCAGTTACTTTCAGTAATATAATAAAACTAATGAAACTTTTAACATTAAGAATTAACAACAATCAATTATCTTTATTCTATATATTAATTAAAGTCCATAAAACTAATAAGCTGTAAAAAGAGTAAAACCAGAAAATCATTAACGAATCTTTACTGCAAAAGAAAAGGAAAAACTTAGTACAAATTTCAATTCATTTTAATACAAAACATAAACACTTTTACTGCGACCTAAGCTATAATATTCAACGAAAGTTAAGAGCTTTGTATCTATTAAATAAAATAACAGCAACTGGTATTATTGTTTGCTGCCAAAAAAACAGCCAGCTGTCAGTCAATCATCGCCCGTGATATTATTAACTTCATTAATAAAATTGTCACACACAAAGCTAATAAAAAACAATCTTTTTATTTATCTTCTCTTAATTAAGAAATATTCTTTTAAATGTCACACACGGTTCAGTAATTATTATTACAAAAGGTTGATTTCTGGTTAGATTAATTGCTTGGTGGTTTGCTAACAAAAAAAAAGGTGGATTATAAATTATATTTTTTAAATAAATTAATTAAAATATACGTGTTTATATAATTAGACCATAGCCACACCACCACAATAAATTCATTAAAAATTTTAATTTATTTTGAAAAATAAAAACAACAAAATAAGGGACGACAAATATACAAGAAATGACACTTTACTCTCAACACAACATACGTACTTATTTCAAAAATTATAAATATAAATTACTGTCAAGTCAAAAAAGTTAATAAATTAATTAAAAATAGAACAAATTTAAAAGAAATCAAGGTAAGTAAAAAGTTTATTTTATTTCTTATATACAAAATAAAGAAAAATCAATTAGAAATTGTTAAGTAAAGAAAAAGTATTTGTTATTTTCTTTTAAAATAAGAAATAGCATAAATACACCACATAACCACCATTTAAAGCTTTTAATATAAAACTTTATTTCATCTTTAATAACAAAAAAAAAAAAAGTTTTGCTATTGTTTTCTTTTTTAATAAATAAAAGGTAATATTGAAATGTATTTTTTAAGAAATAAATAAACAAGAAAAATGTTGTAAAAAGAAAACAACAATCTTTAATGGTTTTTTTTTTCTGTACCTTAGAACAACACACAAAGTTCAACGTAATTCTCGAAAACAGATTTTTAAGCAGAAATTTAATGTATTTAAACTAAAATAGAATTTATATATGAGAGAGAATATCAGGTTTTAAGTATATAGTAGCAGCAGCAAATTTAGTAGAAAAAAAATAAGATAAAAATACATTAATGGAAGGGTAATAACCATCAGCAGTTAAAGTTTATTTAAGAAACAAACATATTAACCGAATAACAATCTTAAAAGAAATAAAGAAACAATTCTTAAAAAAAAGTTTAACCATAATTGGTTTTTTTAAAGCTTTAAATAAAATTAAATCTAAGTGCAAGTACTGCTTTGTCTCTTAAGTGTCTGTACTACTTGCAATTAAAATTAGAAAATATTAATTCCTTAGTTTGTTAACGTTTTATTTTTAGCAATATATTTCTCGAGTTATAAACGCATTAAAAACGTCAACGTATATTATAAAAAGCTCTAAAATACTACATTTAACAAAATAAAATTTATCTTTAAAAGTTAAACACAGTTAATTTCACCTTGCTCGACAATCGAATATATTTAAAAATCAATTTTTATAGAGTAGAAATAAATCAAAAAAAAAACGTCAACATGTTGCAAAAATAGGATAAGACATGGAGTAAATGATGGAAAAAACTGTTAATAATATCAAAAAAATAATAAGAAAAGAAAATTCTTTCATCTATAAATAATATGTAAGAATAATATGATAATGGTTTTTATTTTTTATATTAAAAAAAACAACAATAACATCTTGCTTATGTACATTGGTGAGTTATAACACACTTTAGTAACGAACAAAAAAATAGTAATATTAATAAAAAAAAAACATAATAAAACAACCTAAAAGCAACTAAAATCAACCAACCTATAAATAAATAAATGTGTTAAGTTACAGCAAGACAAAAAAAAATAGCAGCTAAACAAGCCAAACATAAAAAGGGTGCGACACATATTTAACATCATTACAATCATATAGTAGTTGTTACTTAGTGGTAGCGAACAGACCACCCATTATATTTGACCATCAACCACAAAAAATTACACAACTATGATGGAAACAAAATGAAATTAAATACGAACATAATAAAAATAAAAATTTATTTCAAATTCAATTTTAACAACTTTTTTGTTACGGTTAATTTTTTTTTTGTGCTTATGGTTGAAAGAGCTTTTTTCTATGCTTTTGTTTTCAAATACAATTTTTATTTATCCTGAATCTTGTTTGATTGCTTTTTCTATCTTTATTAACCCAAATATCTACTGTTGCAAAAATATGGACCTTAATTTAGTGTTTTACATTTATTTTACTAGAAAAAAAAGCTCCCTGTTTGTAATATAAAACGTTGATAAACAAGCATTTTTTTGGTTTATAATAACGTTAATAATTAAAATAGGTAAAACACTTGTAGCACTATAAAAAAGCATTTTAATAACAAAATAGTTGTCACAGAGAAAATTTATTTAAATATATTCAGGGTTATTACATTTATTAAACAAAACGTACCGTAGAGATGATCTGTTTCCTGTTTTTGGTTTTAAATAAAAAAGAAACTAGACAATTTCATTATCAAATTACAAAAAAGAAAAAATATTTCTCAATCAAAAATTACGATAAAATTTATAAGCATAATCACAAGCCAATGTTATTTTAAAATGTTAACCTTTTTTAAACCCTTTAAACTGATCAAAGATTAAACAAATTTGGTTTTTGGTTTTCAAAAAAAAATAATGAGTCTCATTCATTAAAATAAAAAAAAATAAGCAAAACCCAACACAATTAAACTAATCGAAATAAATGTTATATTATTTTTTAGGTAAAATTATAAATTTAAATAAATAAATAAAACAAAAAGACCGTAAATTTTCTCTACGAAAATATTAATTTTATTTTTATTTATTTTATGTCATTCGGGAGTTAATAACGGTGGGTAAAAAAAAACTATTATTATTATTTTATTTATTTAACTTAAATATATATATAGTATTATTAATTCTATTTTATAAATTAAATTACTTTATTTATAAAGTAGTAACAAAAAAATAAAACAGCGAAATTATTTTTTATTCAATAAAAGTTAAAACAGACTATTCTAAAGTAATGGGTGGATTTCACGCTGTTTTACATTCAAAACTAATTTCTATATAAAAAAACAAACCAAACAGAATGTGGTAGACAAATAATTGTCTATTGGTCTAACAACGTAAATATTTAAGCAAAAAATATGTATACCTCATTGAAAATTCACACAAAATGTAGAAGAAAAAATCGTTTTGTTTTTAAAGAAAACCATCCACCAATAAAAAGTTATTTTTACTAATTAACTAAGCTTTAATTAACATAAAATAAATACATTTTTTTAATCAAATATTTTCTTAATTTTTAGTTCACAGTGTAAATTTCGTGAAAATAAGGGAAGAAAATTACTGATATCCACCGGTTTAGTGGGAGTAAAAGGAAAAAAAATAATCATAAAATTTGTGTAGAATATTCACCACAAATTATGAGAGCGTATTTCGTTGTTTTTATTTAATGTACAGTCGCGTGTAAACAATAATTTCATTATATTTTTCAAAACGAAACCTATAACGTAGTAGAGTCTTGATAGTAATTTTCTTTTGATAAGAAAAAAAACCACAAGAAACGTTAAAGCACATAAAACCAATTTATAAAGTTAATGTAAAAATTGTAAGAAAATACAAGAATTTTTGTTTCTACTTAATTAAAAAAAAATAATAATAATAATAAGAGAAAAACCACCACTCTTTTCATTACAATAAAGTATATAAAAAGTAATTAACAAGTAAAAGTTCTATATAATCCAATTTAATTACTTAATAAATGTAATAAAATATATAAAACCAATACAGCAACGATTAAAGGGTTTTTCTATATATAAAAATAAGCACAGAGAAAAAAATAACAAAACTACTTACTTACTAACGTAGTAGCTTATTAACACCAGGACACGACAGGTGGTTTTGCAAAACAAGAAATTTCTTTAGCAAGTGGCAAAAGTAATATCAAAAAGAAAAAGTATGTATATGTGAGAAAATATGAAGAAATATTAAACCCAGCTGTGTTTACTATGCGATAATATTTTTTTCTTATTTTTAAAGAGCAAAAAAGAGAATTTTATTATGCGATAGAAGAAAATTCGTTGCTGTTACTTCTGCTGGCTTTATAAAAAATAAAATAAAATAAAAACCACCCCGCCAGTAGTATTATTATATATTTGATTAAATTTCTTGTTGTCACAAAAAAATAAAATTTCTAGAGAAAATTGTTAGCCGAAAAAAAATTTTTCACTTTCAGTAAGAGACCGACACTTGAGTAGTAAATACTTGGTTACACACCAACGGCGGTTTTTCTGATTTATTTTTCATTTATTTATTTATAATTTATTTGTGAAAGTTATTTTTAAACATAGAAAGCTTTTTAAAGAAACTTTATTTTCTAAATTGATTTTAAAAATAGCGAAAAAATTTGGTGAAAAAAAAAATCAACAGCTAATTTGTGATAATTCAAAAAAAAAAAAAAAACTTAATACAAGTAAAATTTTATTATTTTTTACCTTATTTGACCTTTCGTTTTTATAGTTTTTAATACAATTCATAATAGAAAGAAAATAAATAATTTAATAACATAAAATCGTTTAGTTTACACCAGCAACGAAAATAATTCTTAGAAAGAAAATGTATTATTGAAAAACTAATAAAGAAAATTTATAACAAAGTGCCCTAAAATTAACTGAAACAAAACAAAACAACAGAGAAATTCATATCAAATAAAAAAAACCTTTTATAGAAAATTTTATCTATCTACAAATTTAATTAATTAATTAATTAAAAGAAAAATTGACCAAGAAAATTTTTAAGTAAAATTTTTTAATAAAGAGTGTAGAAAATTCTATAAATTTTTAAAGGAAATTTTATTCCAAACAAAACAAAAAACGTTAAAAATGACCAAAAATGATAATTTTTTATAAGAAATTAACTATTAAATGTGACCTAATATGACCAAAATAGAAGTTAATGAAAAACAATTTTTACCAATAATAGTTAAAGTGTTTTTATTTAGTTAAATTGCCCTAAAATAACAAGACAAAAACTATTTAATTGATTAAAAATACTAAAATTAATCCAATAACGTGTAAAAAAAGCATTAATAAATAAGTGTAGTTTTGTGTATTACAGAGTAAATTGTACCTAAATTAATAATTATTAAAATAATCAAAATATAACATTGTGACAAAAAAAACCCAGAAAAAACAGAAAATAACACAAAATTTATTTAATTAAATTAATTAATATAATTTTAAGTGAAATAAATAGAAACCGCACGATATAAGCTTAATAATAATAATAATTTTATATATATAATTTAATCGATATTATTTATCATCATTAATATAATCAACTAAAAGAAGAAGTATAGAAAAAAAACGTACATAAAACTGAAAGAATAAAGTAAATAAAGAATATATTTATAGACACGACACGATACTAGACAAAATAAAATAATAAAAATAATAATAATAAGAAAAGAAATCTATAAAAAGGACAACATTGACGATGACGACGACTATGCTCTAAAATAGAAAAAAAAAGATAAATGAAAAATTATTAAAGCTTAAAGAAATAGCGTAAAAGTAACAACCGAAAACAATAAATAATTTATAAGTGAATTATCTTTTAACTTTTCTTATCTGTTTTTCTGCTTATTAATAAGTCCATCAGCCATTTACTTCAGCAACAAGTTTTTATTTTCTTTAGAAAAGCACAAACAAAAATATTCATTTCATAAACAATTAACATAATAGAGAAATTTTAAACGCGTTGCATCATTAAATTTAATTTTAAAAGTGTTTCTTGGATGGTATCTGTTTATTAAATTAGCGACAATAGAAAATTAATAATAAAAATAATGGCTAGAAAATATAAACCACGTTTAATACCCGAACAGGATCGTAGAATATGCGGCTCAATATGTTTATGTCAATTAACAATTGTATTATCCTGTGTCGCTATTGTTTACTTAAGTGTTGCTATTTATCTTCCTTCATACAAGTAAGTTTTATCATTTTATAATTATTATAACAAAAATTAGCATTAAGCATTAAAATACCAACAGAAAACATTATAATGTTTAAATATATATATATATATATATATATATATATATATATATATATATATATATATATATATAGAAAAAGCACAATGACTCATTGTCCTATTTTTGTACAAAAACTAAATAAATAAATAAAAGCCATAAACATAGAAAACTAAGTCAATGTTAACGAGCGGATGGTTATGGTGGTGGTGATAAAAATTTGTATTGTTTGTTTGCTTTTTTATGATAAAAAGCTTTTCCTTGACTTTTCTAAAATGTAAAACAAAAATAAAAAATAAAAAGAAAATAAAAACAAAGAAAAGCATTAAAGCCAATTTACATATGAAAAATATTTATCATTCTGTTGTGGGTGATGGATTTTATTTTCATTATTTTCTTCTTTTTTTTTTTGCTTACTTAAAATATCTAAATCGCCTTAAAGACAACGCAATACGAGAAAATTGTAATGTTAAGTAGAGACTTTTGTTTTTACCGATTATAAATGCAATAAAAATTCAATTCAAAGCTTTTAATAAATTTATCGCAAGGTAAAACAGAGAAAAATTCATACAATTTACTTAATAAAAAGATATTTATTAATATTTAAAATGTATTTCCGGTTATAAAATATATTAAATTTATTTATTGATCAACACAAATCAAAGTTTATATATCCAAATCTTCACCAAATAAAATATCCTTAAACAAAAATCAATTTTAAATATTATATCCAAAAGCTGTTAGATATTAGAATATACCACCCACACAAAAGTACAAACCAATCCATCACACAAAAATATAACAAATAATATTTCAAAATAAAAACAATGCTATATTTGTTGAAAACAATTAAAAATAAATAAAGATTGAAACATTTTTTATTTTTTGCGGTCTCGTCAACAAAACAATAAATAAAAATCAAACTTTTTAGCATATTTAATAAAAGCACAAATATAAATATGTTTGATTGGCTTTGTTGTGATAATAAATAATAACAATAAAACCGTATCGATAAAGTTAACCCATTTATATCAAAAATAATAATAATAATAACATATTTTTCATTGTTTCTTACAATAATAAAAAAGCACAATAAAAGCTGGCAATAAAAATCGTTTTTTCTATGTGTCTCAATTCATTTTATTTTTTATAATGTCAGAGCTTTTCAATCGGGTTTTGAAGCGAAGCCAGTCATGTGCCAAACAATAAATACAACATTAGCAAATAATTGTCCATGGGCATCGTGTGGTGAATGGTGTTTAACAAAAACAAGTGGTTTTTGTCCACAAATTCATGCAACAGTTAGACGCAACGGTACCGATATATTATTAGAGAATTGTACACGAATAATGACAACAACGTGTCCACAGGTAATCATTTTTCTCTTTTAAAGTAATTTTAATTAATTTATTGATGAACAAATCAAAAAATAAATTTAGGTAAATACACAAGATTTGAAAAAGTTTAATTGTAATAATGGATCTGAGTGTGCATCATTAGATGGTGTTTTTAATTGTTCACTAGGTGCGTTATTATTGTTATTAATCAAAAATGAATTATTATTTAATTAACAAAAACTATAATTTTTATCAACAAAAATAATATAGGACATTGCGCCAATATGTCTGAATTATATTTATGTCATCACAAGGCTGACGGTATGACTATTGATGCTGAACAGGATAATATGAAATTAAATGGATTTTTTGAATGCGTTGGTAAATATCAAAAAATAAAAAATCGCTGAAAGCTTATAAAATCATAATTCATAATAAAAAAAGAAAAATCGTAAAGCTCATTTAATCCATTTTAATAGAGAAATTTACTTTTTTATTACAAAAATATTTTATTCTGTTTTAAACAGGCTCACGGTGTACAAAAATAAAAAGAGCATTTTCTTGTGATAGGTACTGTTCAAAAATAACAACAACAGCTGTTAATACATTAATTATGCAGGTAGCTAATTAATTAGCAATACTTTCTTTTTTATAACAATTATAATAATTTAATAAAATTAAATGAATAAACAGGATGATTCACTTATTACCGCTGATTGTGAAAGAGCGTTTGCATTTAATGAGGCTCAGGGTAATGAGCCTGGTATACGACATGATGCGTCACCAATAAAAATCTGGGATGAAAGTTTAGGTTCATTGTTAACTAATTGTATGGAGGTGGTACGTGACGGTGATAAAATTAGGTAAAAAAAAATAATATTTAAATTTTCTAGATAAGAAAAACAATGGATATTTATTTTTATTTTTTTCTTATATAATTTATAATCAGAGCTACTGATTGCCTTAATGGAACATTACTTAAGGATCGTGAGATTCCTCATCCATTTATGAATTTTACACAATTTTGGAAAATTTATGAACAAAGTGACATACAATTAGATGATACACAAAGGTAAACTAATTTACTTTTTGTTTATTCATTTATTAATATTATTATTATATTGTATCTTTGGTTGTCTGATATTATGAATCTTCTCGTTTATTCACATGATAATACAAAGGAGACTTCTAGACGGAGATTATAATTTATTTATTTTTTTATTATATTTTTATATTTTAAGATGAGTAAAGATATTTATATAAAGAAATAAAGTAAATGAAAAGAACGCGACAACGTCAATAAAAAAAATGTGGAAATAAAGAGCGACGTTAGCAGAGGCAAAAGAAAAAATTGTTTACTTAAGAAATAATAAAATAAATATAAAAAATATATATATATTGGCATTTAAGGATTAATTCTTTTTCTTTAAAGAAGAAAACATCAACATTATTATATGTATATTAAAATATTCACAGTATTTTCATCACGTTCAACGTATTTGTTTCTATTTTTTCAAGATAAACACTCTGTTATTTTATTTATTAATTGTCTTTAACTCAACTATTATGTGCGATGAACTTTCTAACTATCTTATAGAATTATCTAAGGAATAAAAGTGATAAATTATCTAACAAGAGAACGGTACACTTTGTATTAAAGAATAAAAACATTAATTTATCTAAAAATTTATGAAAATAAATCGTTTTTTCGTTTTGTATTAAATTTGTTTTTTTTCTAAAATTTGATGAATAAAATGTACAGAAGGGATTTTATCAGCAATAAGTTTTTATAAATAGTTGTTAACAATTATTGATAAATTAACAGATTAGCAATAAAATATTGCAAAAGGTAAATCACTTGTTGTGCGAGGTTATAACTCCGGAAACCATCCCCCATTTATCATGATATTTTAATTTGCTATTTTCTAAACAATAAACTGTTCAAAGTGACTATTATTTATTATTTCTAAAAGCTCTAGAAACCACTTAACTCCTTATTCAAATTCATGTTTTGTCATATTAAACACGTACCCCATATATTTATAAAATATAAATAATTCACTGCATGTCTACATTACTAACAATCATAATTCAGTCTTAAAATATTGCTTGGACAGAGAAATAAAAATTGTTAAATACAAAAAAAAAGGAAAAAAAATGTAATAATAATTTTAATAACGAAAAAATAAAGGTTTAAATTTTATTTTCTCTACTTTAAACATAAAACGTAAACACTTTATAACATATATACAGGTTTTATTAAAAATCATCATAAATTGATCCATAAAATAAAGACAAACGCGATGACTTGACATTTAAAGTATTACGATGACAAAACAATAAAAAAGAAAATAATAATTTAATTTTCTATATTTTTTCATAGATTCCTTCCGAAACAATCAACATTAACAATATATAATACAAGCCGTTTATATATAAATTTAGAAGGATGTGTTAATACACTACGTGGTGAATGTCGTGAATTTCTTGATACGCATGGACGTGACGGTGACAATAATACAGCACAATCAAGATATCAATGTTTTTATAATAAGGTAATAATTAAGTTTGTTTTTTTTTAACAATTAAATTTCATATGTTTTATTGATTTATTTTTTCTTACTTATAGGAAGACTCATTTCTTGTTGTTGCACGTTTTGATTTAGAAAAGACATGGCGTGATTTACTTATAGCAATTATTGTACCGACAACATTATTTGTTATATCACTAACATCACTTTGTATTATCACACAATCTGTTAAAGTAATTATATTTAAAAAAAAATTTAATAATTTTATTATATTCTATTATATTGGCACGACATTTTTCTTAATAAATTTTGTGCAATATTTTTGCTGCGTATAAAAATAATTGCGAAAAATAATTTCCATTTATATCATTCAATTTGTGTAAATACATTTTGATTAAATAAAGAATAAATTTATTATTAATAAAGATATACACGATCCATGCCAATACAAACAATATAAATATATTTAATATAATTAATTTTGAATAATGTTATTTTTCATAAATAAATTATTAGGTGGGTGATGATGCAAAAATGCGTTGTAAATATTGTACCGGAAGTAATTCAGATCAAGAAGAAAATTTACAAACACATCCACATAGTAGTAGCAGTAATAATAATAACAAAAGAAAATGTCTTGCCGAAACTGAGCCAATATTAAGTCCATCGGGATTACAATTATCTGATACAGAGGTAAGAAAAAACAAAAAAAAAAATTATTTTTCGCCAATATCTGATTGTAATTTAATACCCGGAAAATTGATAAAAACAAAAAATACTTGCACAAATCACTTGTATTATGATTATTTATTTATGAAGATAAATAATCAAAATAATGATAATAATTTACAGGCTGGTGCATGTGGTGGAGTCAGTACAACCATAAGTGGTGATATTATTGAGGTATTAGCATCTGGTAGTGGTACTGGTGATGCATCAATAAAAAATAAAAATAATAATGATGAAAAATCGGCATACTTGATTGATGGTAGCGATAATGTTGGAGGTGGTTTTTCAACGGAAATGCGTGAATCAAGTACAAAATCATTAATACCATTAAGTCCATGTACAGAAACAACAACAGAACATAGTCTATCCGGTCATGAATTATCAATGCCCGAGACAAAAATGACTAGTGATGAACCATTATTTATTATATAATCTTTTTCTCATTATTATTATTTTATTTTCTTGTCTAATTTTATCAACGAAACATATTTATGCAAATTAATAACCATTAGCAGAGCTATAAATTACTAAGTTTATTTTTTTTTTGTTATGTAATTAACATAAAAGAATTTGTTTAAATTATATTTTTTTAACATTCAAAAGCATTAAGACTAAATGAAAGAAACCACTCAAAAGTTAAATTTTTTTTCACTAATAGCAAGTAAAAATAAAAGAAAATTTTGCTAAACAATGTTGACTTTTTACTTAAGCTAAGTTAACTATCATTGAAATGGGGTCAATAAGTTTTTATTAACATTAAATTGACGACACTTTAAGTATAAATTTTATTTCAAAAACAAAACGATAATAAAGATTACCGTATACCAGGCGCCTCCATCGAAAGCTTTCGTTTTTTTTTATTTATACATTTTTTTCGATGAAATTTTTTTAACGTTTTTTATGGTTATTAATTTTATATTATAAAATTAATAAATTTATAATAAAATATATATATATATATTTGTCACTATGACAATTTACTAAACAGAAAAATTTCTAAATAAATTTAATAAAAACGAAGCTGCTATTTATGTTGCTTATGTCGTCGCGCTATGTTAATAAATTGAAAAAAAAATTATATATAAATAAAATTATCTTTTTTGTAGTCACTCTATCTTATATAAGAAAAAATTTAATTATAAATTATTAATTAGTTCCTTTATATATGATTCGTTAATTTAATTAATTTATAATTATGTTATTTAATTTATTAAGTAGAATAGAAGAGCTTATTTTTGACTGAATATTATTTATTTAAATAAAATTAAATCTATTAACTTTTAAATTTTTAATAATAATTAATATTATTATTAACTGTTTTATGAAACTGTCCAGTGTTTTTGCAAGTTTTTAATGACAATTAATTACTGAATATTTTTGTGGCATATTACACGTATTTCTGTATCAGATTCTGCTACAAAAATCACATAAAACATATTGAAAAAAAGTCGTTTAGATATCGTAAAAAACCTTTGTATCTCTAATTTGCCAGAGCATAAATCAGCAAAAATTAATTAATAACATATTTTTATTCAATAACTAAAATAATTAATTTAAGAATTGTTTTTTTTTTAATAATCAAATTTAAAAAATCATCGAATAAATTTGCTTTAATCTCATTTATTTATATATTCATATAATCAATGTATTCTTATTTATTAAATTTTTGCTTAAAGAAAAATATAAATATTAAAATTAAAAAAAGAAAATGATAATTAAAAGAAAAATATTTTGTAAATGTGCCTTTAAATGTGGTCTTCGGTACCAAAGTAAAATAATAACTAATTTTTTTCTTCTCTTTTTCTTAAGTAATAATTGTTATTAAATTTTTTACATTTTTTAATTCAAATTATAGTATTTTATATAAATAAATTTAAAATAAAATAAAAATATTATTATAAATGGAAATCCACTTGCTACCTCAAGTAAAGAGACTTAAAAGAATTATAATTTTTCTTTTCTTTTTGTTTTTTGAAAATAGAATACACGCCATTAACTGACACGCAAGACATAAACACTTAAACAGAAAAGAAAAATTATTTCTAGATAAAAAATGATAAAAATGGAAATAAAAATACAAAACCACTTAGTGTAGAAATAATAATAATTGTTGTATAAATGTTTTAAATTAATTAATTAATAAAATGTTCTTTTTTTATTTTATTTTTTTCATTTAAATTTTGAATAAAAATCTCTTATGATATAAATATTATTATTATTATAAAAATTTATGAATGTTTATGTAAATAAATTAATTTAAATAAAACAAAAAATCTATACAAAAATACTAAAAGCTTTTTACTCAAAAATTCGTTCTTTCCCAACATGGCTGATTGTGGCTTAAACTTGTGCGTAACAAAAGATGATTATTATATACACATAACAAATGAAAATAAAAACTTTTGGCAATTAATATTTTTTTGAAGAAACTTAAAGAAGTTTTTTGCTAACAACAAGACAGACAATTTATCTTATAACATACTGACTTAACATTAAGAATGACTATAATATTCAAAAAGAAAATATATCAAAAGCTCAAAACATATTTAAAATAATAATTTATTAAAAATTTAAACAACTTATAACCGTTTAACATAATTTAATTAAAAATAATATCTTTACTTGACAGAAAAGTTAAATAACTGTATTATAAGGCCTAAAGCTACTTAATAAACAACTTAACAAAATAATTCATAATAAAAATAAAACAATTTAAGAAGTTAACTGAGCAAAGTTAAATAAAGCTTCTGCATCTCACTGTATTTTACCCATTATTTTTCTTTCCATTCTATTAGCATATAAATTTTTATTAAAAACTTTTTGTGCGCTTTTCACATATTAAAAAATAATCGCTTAATATTCCTATATACGAAAATTTTACCAAATTTATGCTCATTCATAGAAAATAAATTATGCCAAAACTAATCATTTTTTATTTTTTATTTCTCGCTTTAATTTTATTTCAAAATATTTTTACGTTAGAAAAAAAGTAACAACTCGGTCAACTATGAGTCACTACGCATACAAAATTTGTTTAAATTAGTTTTTCTCTATTTTTTCCTTTACTTTATGTAATGGAAATAAATATATCAAGCATACAAAAGTATTATAACCGAAATTCTTAATGTAAACATTTACATTATACTATTATCATAAACAATAAATAAATAAAATAAAAGAGAATGGTTTATGGTTGGACTTGCGTTTGACTGATAGCTTAATGATGTTAAAGGTCTCATGCAAAGAGCACAACTATCGTGTAATGTAATCTTTTTAAATAATATATGTTTTTTTTAAAGCAAAATTAATTACAAAATTAACACTAGTTCTTGAAAAGTCAAAATATAAATCTTTTGAAAAAAATTCAATCTTTAAATTTTCTATTATCGATAATTTTATTAATAAAATCGGCCTTTAAACATACTCAGTATCGCCTCAGTATAACATGGCTTCATACTATAGGAAAATCAAAAACACTATGTTTATATTGTAACACGAGACGGAAAATTAATTTATTTCAATTATTCATTTCGTATACATAATAAACATAAACATAATAATAATAATAGAAATATTTCTCTCGATATTATTAAAATTATGTAAATAATTTATAAATATTATTAAACTAAAGGAAAAGAAAAAACAACCAAACGAAACGAAATGAGCAAACTATTTACTTTTCCATGAGGGTGTTGAGTTGTTGGTTGTTGATTTGAATGCATGACTTTGTTTATAACGCATAATATTTAAATAAATTTATTTCAATGTTTATTATTATTATTATTATTATTTACTTAGTAATAAATAAACATTGAAATACGTGTTTATAATATAGAAACACATTAAGACAAATTGATAGTAATAAATAATTAAAAAGAAAAATAAATAAAAGAACTAACCTTAAGCTCTTCTTGGCGCCTGTACGCTTGCAACATTAATTGTTTTCTTGTCTCCTCAGCTATAATTGGTTCTCTGCCCGGTTGGCCCTCACCAGTTTTTACCAATTTTATAATCACCTTACATTTATCATTATTACCCAAGTAATCGTTTAATTTTTTATGCGGTAACATTTGACGTCCAGCAAACCATAATTGTATTTTTGCTGGTTCAATCACTTCTAATGATGCCTGTTGCGGGTGGTTATAAGTATCGAAAATAAATTTTATTATTCTTTATGTATATAATTAAAATTACAAACTTGTGAACCGGTTAAGTCTTCAGTATTTGTAAATTCCATACGTATTGGATCGTGAGGAGGTAGCTGCATCGGATATACAATTGTAACAGCACCACGTAGAATATCTAAAGCATTTTGTACCGCCTTTAAGGTCATTGGGGTGTTTGATTGTACAAGTTTCTTTACAAAAAAACAAAAACAATCATTTATTTATATAAATTAATTACCATAATTTTTCAATTTTACATTAAAAAAACTAAAGAAAAAATACCTTGCTAACTAGATTTTTCGCATCATCCATAGCTTTTTTTAAAACTTCTTGCATGTTTTCCTTAGGCGATCTACCATTTCTACGTCCAATCGGATCCTGTTTAACAAAAATAACATTTTATAACAGACATAAACAGTTTTGACAAACATCAAATAATAAAAAAGATAAAAACGAAAAGGTATCTGTCTTATTTCTTAGAATAATTCTAAACAATGAATAATTAAGTAATTGTTTACTTTGTTATCAACCCAACCGCCCGAAGGTACACATTTATCCGCCCATACATCAACTAATTTTAATTCCTCAACTTGTTCATCTGTTAAACCGAGTATTTCTGGCGGAAGCATCGGTCCATACTTTGATAATTCTTCTATTTCTAAATTTGTTTTTTAAATTAAAATTTTATAAAATTAGTTAATTTTCTTTTAAATATTTATAATCAAAACGTACCAGCACATATACGAGAAATTTTCAATCGTCCATTAAAAATGCAAGCGATTTCTTGGCCTAATTTTTCAATTGAAGCCACATCAATTGTTGTATCAAATAAAAATTGACTATCATCACCACGTTTAATATGTAATCGCACCATTGTTAATTAATTTTATTAATTAAATATTTAATTAATATAGTAAATATTATTTTTATTAAAATGTCACAATATTTAATACGTGAAAATGAAAAACAAAATAAATACGTTTAAATAAGCATTATTTATGTCGAATCACCATGACAACACCGGGCCATATGGCTCGAAAAGAATCAACGCAATATGCATAAGCAAAACGCAGCCTTCGTAAGAAAAAATATTTACAATGAAAAGTAGTTTTGCTGCGTTGAAGTAACTTTCAGAGATATTTGTTCTTTTTTATATAAAACTGGATACTTTTGTACTTCAAATATTATTTTCTCTTCAAAACTTACAATAATCCGTAATTTTAATCCATAATCTTCAAAATTAAATTTCAATTAACAATATTTATTTAAAAATAAATTTCAACTGCCATTTATTTGTCATTCACCAACGTAATGTTCTGCTCGGGGTATTAATCATTATTTTTTGTTATTTTATTTGATTAGCAACCGTTAGTTGTTATTTATTTTTCTTACAATATAATCAATCGTTTAATTTATTCATTTTTATTGGTTTACCTGTGGTTATACCGTTGCAACTGAGTGCATTTAACTATGCTTTTACTTACTGAGTTAACAGTAACATGCGATGTAGACCTGAAAAAAACATTTTTTTTATAAAATTATTTAATTGAATTTTAAGACTTTAGGATATTTTTTCCTTTTTAAAGCTTAAACATTTAAACATTTTTTCATTTATAAAATAATTATCAATATTTACTGTTTTTATTTTTTAATAGTTTTTTTTTTCTAATAACAATACGATAAAAAAAAAACATTTTTTGGTCTAATTAACACAAACATGCAAAAAACTATACAAAAAGTGATAAAATTTATTTATTTTTATATTATATTTAATAATTGTAGGTTAAACTTAATTTATATACAAATTAGTAAAGGTAATAAAGTAAAAAAAATAAATAAATAAATACTTGTTTGTATGGTTCTTTGTGTTAACAAAATAATAAATAAAGTGTTAAAAATATGAATAGCAACATAACATATTATTAGTCATGTAAATAGGTTTTCATATTTATTTTTATTTTTATATAATTATTACATCGATAATGATAATTTGTGAAAAAAAAAATGTATTTTATTTTTATTTATTTACGTCGTTAAAATGCATTTAGAATTATTTTATTTATATTTTTTTCATAGTCACTAATTAATAATAAATCAATTATTACTTACTATTTCAGCTGTTAAAAACATAAATGTAATTAAATACATAATTTAATAATCAATTTAAATCAATGCTTTTTGTAGTGTTTCTTCGGTGATTAAATGTTATTTATTAAAGACAAAAAATCAATCATTAACACTTTCTGTAATTAAAAAGCAAAAATATTAATTAAAATAACAAATTTATATCATTTCGTTTTTTTTTTTTATAAATATATCATCATATAATTTTATCATTAATAAATAATTAAAAAATAAAAATTTATACAAAATATTTTTCATTTTCTCATAAAAATTATAGAAAAATGCCTAAACCGATTTTTAAGTAACAAAAAATTATTATCCTGTCTTGATAAATTAAATTGACGAATAATTGTTATTATTATGTGATGTTTATATGTTAAACATAATTACAAAATCTAATTATAATTTATTAATTATAAATTAATTATAAAAACAAAAAGAAAAAATTGTATTAATGTGACTTTAGAGTGTTTTTTATTTGTTATATGAAACAGGGTGTTGCTTTTTGTAGCGGAACATAAAAATAAAATAAGTTTTATTATAAAAAAAACGTTAAAAAAATATTTAAATGAAATATATCTCTCATTTTATAATAATAAATTGATATTATTGATATTACTTTGATTGTACATTGCATTTGTTTAAAAAAAAAGTAGTATAATAAACTATAAATCAAATTCTAAAGTCACATCAATATGATTTATATAAAACTTTACTTAACGACGTTAATACATTACATTATTCATTAATAAAGTATTTTATTTTTAATTACTTTAATAAAATAATTAAAAGTATTTTACATAAGACATTTTTAATGAATTTTAATTTCATCTAATGATGTGATATTTTTTCTTTATATTTTTGTTTTATAAACTACAAAATATTTAATAAAAATAATTACATTTTTGTATAGGTAAATAGCCTGTAGTCGAGGTATATAATTATTTTAAAATATATATAAATAAAAAAAAATATTTTTATCTTCATAGTAAATTTGTTTTTTTTCATCTGCTTTTTTTTATATAAATAAAATTATTTACAAAACATAAATATTATAGAAAAAATTTCTTTTCTTATAGGGTTCTAGTGCTTTATTAAGTTTCTGGTGTTTTGTTGTGCTTTTTCTATTAATTATTAATAGTTTTCAACAAAAACATCAAACAGAAAATAAAACAATAATAAAAACTAGTCTATTCTTGACTCATTATAAAATATAGTTTTTCCGTTTTCTTTTCTTTAATAAACTTATTACACAATTCAAGTTTATTCTTCTCATTAAATCATATTACTAAATTACTGTCTTATTATTTTCTTATTTCATTATCTGTCTCTTTATAAACTAATCTTTTATATCTAAATAATTTTATATTGATATAATAATTAAAACAGTAATTGTAATAATAATTAATTAATTAAATTTAAAATGTTTGCTATGCATATTTATCGTCATCTAAGTACTTTTCGAAAATTTTCCAACGAATGTATACTTGTTGATAATCTAAAAAGAAAATTTAAAATCATTATTTATTATTTATTTTACTTTGGCTAAAGATTTAGCTTTTTAGTTATTTTCTATAAAAAGTTCTCTATAAAAAATAAATAAAGTAAAACAAACCTTCCAAATGCATTAAATAATGCAACAATTTCGCTACGCCGCAATTTAAAACTATCCGGATGCTCTTTTGAATTTGCATCACTTTTAATATCAACATCATGACCAAATTTACCAGAAAATAATATTTTTAATGCTGTACCTAAGCCTTGTATTTGTAATTTACCCCATAAACGACATTTATCACAACCAACACAATCCATTATTTTCGATATATTACGAAATTTCTCTTTAAATTCATTTTTTAATTTTAATGATGCTGCACCACCGGTAAACATTTGACTTTCATTAAAATGTGATGGAAATTTTCTGTAATTAAACATTAAAAAAACATTATTATAATAGTAATTATTATTATTTTAATAATTTAATATACAAAAAAAAGAAAATTAAACAAGCTAAACCCATTAATGAAAAAAAAAAATTAACAATTTTTTTTGTGATAAGAAATGACATTGTGCCAGTGCCCATGTTATTAAAGTCAGTGTATAGCTGCTTATCTTTTTGACAAATCCAAGGAGTCATTAAACATTTTAAATTTTTTATTTTAATAAAAAAAAAAGTATTTATATGATGTTATCGAAATGTTTAATGAATAAATAACACAAAAAATAAATAATAAACGAAGGTGTTACTACTTACGGCATACAATTTTTATCACAAAAAGCAATTACTTTTGTTAAATAACACAAAAAACAAGTAAACACACTTACTCAATAATTTTAAGTAAATCTTGTACAGCTAATTGTACTTCAATATCTTCACTATCGATGCCGGTAAAATATTTTTCATCTCTTAAATACGGTGCCGCTTTTGCCAGTGCACGTAATTCGACAATATATGCAAAATATAAATTTCTTAACCAATGAGGACCCTCTTTATATGTAGTTTCTGGACTAAATCTTTTTTAATAAAAAAAAAAAAATTAAAAACAAATTTACGCTGTTATGCAGGGTTAATAATTATAAAGTAATGAATTTTATTTTACCTATTTTTAAATTCATCAACATTTGAACCCCATATACCAGTTGTCGATACAAAATCTTTTTTCTCTGATAATAAATAATTTGCACACAGATGTATATTGATGCTGGCATGTAAACCGGACACCAAACGATAAAAAGCCCGTTGTTCCATACATATACCATTTGTTGATGTCATATCAGTATATTGTATAAATGCTGATAACGATGGTTTTGCCTTGTGTGATCTAAAATTAAATATTTAACTTTTTTATAATTAAAACGTTAATATTATATAAAAAAATCAAACTTACACAAAACAATTTTCTAAATAAATACTACGCCATATCTTATGGGCGGATTCACCACGATAACCAGTATAACGTTCTGGATTTAATAATAAATCTACATATTCAGCATCAATTTGATGATCATCTAATATACAAAAATTATCTAATGCATCATCATAGTCGGCCCATAATTGAAAACCTTTAACCGCTTTTGCACTTATACTTTTATTTAAATAACCTAATTCCTCATTTAAATCCTCAACACAATCATTTTGCTGTTGTTGTCCCTCTTTTGAATACTAAAAATCAAATAAAAAAATGAAAATAATTTTTTAATTATTAATTAATTTTGGGAAATAATAAAAATAAAATAATAATAAAACAATCCGATTAATATTTTCATTTTTATTATGTTAATTTCTATTTGTTCCTGCAATCAATATTTTTAATGAGCTTTTAAGACCATAAAAAACGAAAAAAAAATTGATAACGTAGAATTTAATTGATTTTTATCGTAATCAAGTGGAAATATTTTTAATAATTGAAAATAATGTTCTTATCGTGGGATTTTCATTATTTTTATTATTTCTGATTATTATTTTTATAAATAAACATACTAATTACAGTCGAAAATGTTTTACTACAGACAAAAGTTAATAATTAATTTTGTAAAATTGTTCATATTGTAATGTTGAGTGGGATCAACAGAAACGTTGGCTTACTTACGTGGCTTAATCTTAACAACAATACAAATATTAATATATACAAAATAATTAAGAATGAATTATTTCTAAATACAAATTAAATTAAATTTACCAATATTTCGACTTTATATTGATTGAATTTTGCTAATTATTTAAAATATTTTCCATCGTATGACGAAAATATAAAAAGGTAGGTATTTTTAAGCTTATCAATCAATCATTAACTATTACTATACACAGGTTGATTGGAATTTTGTTTGCTAATAAAAACCTTTGCTATACTAAAGTAGTATGTGATTTAACTTGAATTATTGTAATAATGACAAAAAACAAATAACATTATTTCAATGTGTAGAGTCAAATTACCAAAATCAATCAAGTAATTTTATTAACAAAAGTTCAACAGGTTAAACAAGGTACTCGACATTTCAACTTGAAATATGAAACTTTTTGAAAAAGTCAGTAAAATTAACATTCAATAAATTAAATTTAATATTTTTAAAAAATATTTAATCATAGATTAATGAGAGTATAATGAGACTACTAAATGCATTAAATCTAGCACAGACTTTTCCGGTAAAATTTATGATGAAATCTATCTTAGGCACAAAACCACGTCATTTCAATATTCTCACGCAACATGTAGCAAAGTTAAAAACCGAATTATTACTCATCAGATAAATACACGTCAGATGAATTAAAAAATTTAAATAATTTATTTTTTACTATTTAATTAATTAAATAAATATTTTGTTAACATTATTATATGTTAAAATATGTTTACTTAATAATAAACATGTTTTTTCATTTAACAAAAAAAAAAACCAACTGATAAAATAGTTTTTTATTTGTTTTAAACCACAAAATTGCAATTATTTAATTAAAAAACATATAATTTTGCCAAAAAAAGAAAGAAAGAATTTCGATAAAACTTAGATGCAAAAGAATGATGTCTTTGTGTGTTTATTTTTTGTAAAAATCTTTTCTTTTTTTTATTAAACACAAAGAAAAAATTATGTAAAAACATATTATTAAGTAATTAAGTACAGTACGTGATGCAACAATAATAATTTTACAAAAATAATTAGAATAATAAAAATTAAAGTTTATCGCAAAATTAATATATATAAAAACAATAAAAATATTAAAATAGCAATTAATTAACGTAAAAATTAAAATAAAATAAAACAAAACAAAACAAAAAATCACAGTACAGGTGAAATAAACTTACTTTGAATGAGGGCTTTTCTAAATTATTAGCACTCTCCATTGAGGAACCTTTTAGGCCAATTGGTAAATCCTCTTCATTGCACGCTTTTACATGACAAAATTTCATCGCACAGCGACTATCATCCGCCCAGAATGGACATTCATTCCTTAAATTAACTTTATAAAAACGAAAATAATCTTTGACTAGTAAACTTTTGAGACGCGGATATATTTTAACATTATTATAATGATCAACGGTATCCACATTGCAGGTGCAATCATCAATACTTCCGCTTAGCTAAAACAAAAAGAAAATAAAACCAGATTAATTGATTTTTATAGTTAATTTCAGAATGAAATAATAATTCATATGTTAAGTATAACAGATGGTCTTAAACACTGTATGAATCAGGTACTTTTACAGCATAAAACTCTTGTTTTTTTATGAAATTAACAGAAATCAATTAAATTTACCTCACAAAAACAATCTCGTTTATTTTCCGGATCATCATTCGTACTAAAGTAACCATTTGTTAAATTAAATAATAATATTATTAAATAAATAATAAAAATGAATTTTTTATGTTTTTCTGTTAATGACATTGTATTTGATGTTAGTTTTCAATTTTTTATTTATTTATTTATTTAATTGTTTATCTTTTTATTCTATATTTTTAATTACAAATGTAATTAAAATAATGCTAATTCGGACGTTGCACCTTTTAATAAATTAATTTCACAGTAAAACAACACTTTTACATTTTCAACAAATGGTTAACCGTTTAAATAATTTAACATAAAACATTTTATTTATTATTTTTTATTGTTATTATTATTATTATTATTAATTTTATATTCTGTTTTTAAAAACATTATTATTTATGCGGTAAATTATATATATTTTACTTTTTGTTGATTATTTAATTAACAGGTAAAAACCGACCACGTTACATCAATTGTGGCCAGGCCAATAATGTTGAAAAAATGTATTATATTTTTGCTTTAAATAATTTCTCCTTTTATTTTATTAAAATATTAATTAATATTGATTACTGAGTACAGTATCACATTTAATACAGAAATAAATAATCAATAATATTTTCAATGAGCAAATCACTATAAATCAGTACGTCAAAACATCTTTTATCCTCTTAGAAAATGACACGACAGCGAATTTATTATAATTATTAATAATCTTTTTTTTATAATTTTACTAGCACAACATTATTATTCTAATTTAGAAAATTAATTAATTTTGTGTTAGTAGCAAATAATTTTGAATTTTAATTTTCACTATTGTACGTAAGGTATTTACGGTATTTATATCTTGTATCGAGCCCTTACACTGATTGATAAAAACTGTCTGATTGTTACTAAAAAAAAATAAAGATAAATAAAACTGTGAGAAACGTCAAATATTGCACATACACAGTACATGGATTCTAGTAACTAACCTTGAAAAAATATTTTTGGAATTCATTATCGAAAACGTTTATAGTGACATCTATATAATAAAAGCATTAACTAAGATAGCATTTAATTTTTAAATTAAATTAAATTTAAATAATTAATTAGTAATAATACGTTAAAAGTAAATATAAAATTATTGATCTACATTTATTTGGCATAAAAATAATAATAAAAATTATAATTTACATCTTTAATTATTTTTTTTATTATTATTATTTAAAATCTATGTCTCGTCGTCTATTGTTAAACTAGAAAAAAAATACATATATTTATGTTTTGACAACTGAGTAAGTTTATTACCTTTTGTCTAGTCTAATTTGGGTATTTAAGTCATTTATTTAATTATTCCATTTAGAAAAGTAAACAATTTGCTTCTGTAAGATATAGTAAATAAAAATTAAAATATTAAATAACATTATTATTTTATATCCACAAAAGTATTAACAATGTATTATCATCGGAAGTACAAATACAAGCCTGTCATAAGTTAACCGTTTTTTCTTATTTAATTTTATAGAATGTCACTGGAATAAATAATTTATTTAAAAACAACACGAAGAACCCAATAAATTCTTTATTAGTCTATCGGATGAGCGATAAACAAATAAAAATGTTACATAAAATAAAATAACAGAACGAAAGAATTTAAATCAAAACAGAAATTAAAATTATGCCGCAAGTGCACTCTCTAATAAACAGAACAGAACCGAGCAGAATGTGCATCATTAACATATAATAAAAAATATAACAATAATAAACATAAAGAATTTTATTATATCATGTATAAGAATAAGAGAAATACCTGTTGCACCTTTACTATCAGTGTATTTGTTACTTAAATTTCTATAACGTCTGTTAAATTACATAAGAAATAAATGAAAATAGTTATTTAATTGGTAATTATGTAATTGCTGCCATAGTTCGATTAAAGTTTTATGTTTTTATTAATAATTTGTGTATACTTTAACGACAGTAATTTTGTTTATTATTTTGTAGATTTCTGATGATTATAATCTCTATCGATGCTCAAGCGAATATGCATTATCCAATATATCTGCAGACACTTTTGGCAAATATTATTGCATTTATGAATTGCAGAAGAATTACTCATTGAATTATCTAGAACTACTATTAAAACTCCTTCCAAAAACGTAAGTAAAGAATTTAAATATTAAAAAATAACTAAAAGTCTTATTTTAACAAATGAAAATAAAAAGTAAATCAATGAATTTTACCGGTAACTGTACACACGATACCTCCAACCAAATGAAAATAAACTTTGAATACCGTTATTAATATTCTACATGAACTTCCTAGTCTTATGATTTTTCTAATATAATTCAATGAAATCAAAAACAATTCTTTATAAAATAGACAAAAACAATTTAACAAAAACTAGAAAATTATTTCCAATTACCAATCAACAAGTCAATTATTTTTATTTAAAAAAAATAATTAAAGACAATTATTAACCGAACAGTTCAAGAAACTTCTGTATTCTCTGGTAATGATAATTTTTTTTTTTTCAAGTATTTAAATTAATATAAATCTGTAGTCAGCGTTGTAAGCCAAAATGATTGTAAATTCCATGTAAATGAATGGAAGTGTTATACCTTTAATGTAATATCTAGTATCTTGGGAATTTATTTGAAATGATTCTGCAAGTTTAAAGATTAGTTAATCACTTTACATTATTAACTCTATTAAAAACTCCATGCAGACAGTATAAATATGTTAAAAAGATGAACATTTCTGTGTCCACTTCGTACGTTATTTAATTAAATAATAAAACTGAGCCAAGAATCAACAAAAGAAACAAATCACATCAACAGTTAAATTACAGTTGTGTTGTGTAAACGTTTTTTTTTCTTTTCCACATGCACATTTACCTCGGATATACTATTTCAGATTAAGAATTCATTTTTTTTTTATTTTCTGTAAATTTTGTATTTCTCTTCATGTATTTCATTAGCCACCAATCCAACCAGCTTAGTTTAATTTAAACAATCGTCTGCTGAAGACGTGGTAAACGTGTAAACAAAAAAAAAACACAAAATATTAATTTAAAATTAAGTTTGTCTTGTGGTCTTAAGACAATTTATTTAATTAATTAAATTTTAATTAAAGGTACAAAGTATTAGATGTACACGTTTTCAGTGTAAAAAACAAGTGTTTGTTCTTTTAATTATTGGTATTATTTTTTTTTTTTAAGTTATTTCAGGTGTGTGAGGTGTTTTTGTGTCGTTGTTATGATTGTTGCTGGTTTTCTGTGATGTAATTTACCGTTAGAGAATTATTCTTGTATTTTAGTATTGCTGTTGTTGCTGGTCTTTAATTTCTTCTTCGGTATTTTCTTTATTTTAATAATAACAAATAATATTCCTAAATTCAGTGTTTGAGAACCTTTTATTAGTTGTTGAACATTCTTTCCATTATGAATGGATAATTCTTTGAAACATTTTAAGTGCTGTCTACACTTTGGCCAATTTTTTGTTTATTGATTTACCACTTGCCAATGTTGCTAATATTTACTCAATTAATTTTTAGTGATTTTTGGTGACAAAATAAAACAGTTATCGTGGCTTAATTATTATATTTTTAAATTAAATTTTATTATCTAATGTGATTGTCGTTCTAAGCCAGTTGGTCATGTGCCGTTGTTATTTATTTTTATGCTTATTATGAGGAATTAAATAGTTTTTCTACCATAAAATGATTATTTGAATTTATTTGATTTAAGTAAAACCAGTGCTTATGCACAGTGCAATTATTTATAGAAATTATATTTTTAATTTATATAAAGAACATACGCATACCCCACGTCGTTAATCATAATTTTTCTTTTATTATTATTGTTATATTTATTTGACTTCTTCAGTTATGTTTTTATAATATATATTAATGTATTTATAATAATAATAATAATATTAAATAATAACGGTAATTCAACGATTCATCTTATTTTATTTCTTTTCTTATTATTTTAATTATTATTATTATTGCTGTTAGTACTGCTGCTGCTTTTTTCATTTATTTCTAATGGATTAAGATTTATTTATTTTTATTTTCTAATAAAATAAATTCAACTAATCAATTTTAAACAGTTTAATTTAAATATATATTTATATTTACAGTGAATTACAGTGTGTTATGTAAAAATAAAGGTGTTACTGAAGAGAAAAATAAACACAAATTGTGAAGAACAAAAAAAAAAAAAGTGAATAAATATGAAAAATATAAAGAAATTATTATTTGTGTTATTTGCTGTGACACAATGTAACATAAATATAGTTAGCGGACAGGATGATTCATTAGCTGGAAGTTTTTTATCAGGTAAAATAATAATTAAATGTTTTCTCATTACAGTTATTTTGCTTTTTTTAAATGGGAACAAGTGGATGTGACTCATTTTGCTTACTGTTTTGTCCCGATTTTTTATGTAAAATGAAACAGTGATCACTCTCTTCTGGATTTCTTTTGAAGATTACACTATTATCACTGTCAAAATATAATTATTTATATTGTTTTTTCTGTATTGAATAATGATTGAAAGATAGATTATTGATAAGATATTAACGACAGTTTTACGAACTGTTTAACAGCAGATCACAGTTTTCTTATCTATTACAAACGACTAAATCTTTCCAAACAATTAACCATTGTAATAATTTAATCGTTTTAAGTTCAATAAACAATTAAGTAGCACAAAAATTCCCATTTCTTAAACACCGGAAGCAAACAAATTCATATGTATATTGCATAAAGGTAAAACTGATGTGTCATATTGTTTTAAATAATTTTTCAAATCAATTTTACTATTTAGAAAAAATTTCTTTTCTTTTTCAGTATTTTTATTGAGATCAATGAATTATACATAGCCGGATTTTATTTAATTATTTTATTCATTATTATAAATAAAATAGTATTACGTAAAATTTAAGTGAAATATTTTAAATTTATGGTGGTTAATCCGTTTGTTTGAAAAGCGGTTTTTTTTTTCAACGTTAACCAGTGTTAGACAGTAGGAAGTGTTTTCCAAGTACTTATAAACAATCTTACTTTAATTCTATTAAATAAATTACTTGTATTATAGAAAAAAGGGCTAAATTACACACGGAAATTACAATAAATATTTTATGTTTAAAATGAAAAAATTAAATGAAATTTAGCACACGAGACAAGACCGCACATGTTGTATGGAATTGTAATAAATTATTTTCTTTAAAATTTAATCTTTAGGAACATATCGATGTGTACAACCAACAGTGTGTTTAAATTTAATTAAACAATTTTCATTTTTATAACATGTTAATTTTGTTAACACTGAAATTTAAATTATTTTTTGGTTTACTAGAGTTACTAGAGTATAATGCTTTACGAATTGATTTGAGTGAAAACATTAAGAAGATTTTGTCAGTTTTTAAATGTCCTAATTACCAATAGGAATAGTATTTATTTGTACGTTTGACTAATGTCTTAATTACAAATATAAATATTATATAAAGAAAAATGATAAAACTGTTATAAAATTTAAAGAATTTCCAAATCAAAAGGTAAAGAAATTAAGTGAGAAAATAAAAAAAAAACGTTGAAAAAAAAAGCGCAACTGAGTCTGAAATTGAAAAAGAAATTTTCCAACAGCACGCGACTTGTAATTTTATTTATTTTATTAAATTAATGTCGATTTAAAGAAAACATTAATATATATTTATGTTAAGCTTAGTTAAGCTAAATTTAGTTAGGTAAAGTAATATGCCCAGTAATAATGGCACGCACACAACTCAACCATTCAGCACTGTTTTACTGACCAAAATACGTATAGCATAAGGTAATTTCACAGTAAAAATTCTACAATTGAATTACACTAATCATGCCAATGCTTTAAGCGATTTTTATTGTTAAAATAAAGAATATGAATTTACAGCCATGTTGTATGCGAACAACAATAATAGTAATAATAATAATAATCTTTTTTATTTATTAAATTTGTTATTTTTGGCGGTGGCGTTACTTAACGGAATTCTTTTTCTTTTTTTTTTTATTCGCCAATGTGTAAATTCCAATATAATGCTAATTAAGTTTAAATAAATTCTTTCACCGTATTTGTAGTTTGTTGATTTTTATTTTTTGTTAATAATAATTTTAATAAACTGTCAACTGATTTATTTAAATTATTTCTATTATGGTGTTCATTTGATTAGGTGTGCAATCAGAATTGTAAATAAAGTCCTGTAATTGTTCTAAATATTAATTAGCACATTGACCATTTATAAATTTAGTTAATTGTTTTTCTTTCTTTTTTAATTATTATTATTATTATTTAATTAATTATTAACGCTTGTAAAATACAGTTATCAAATATTTATTATTATTATTATTTATTTATTTTCAAAGCCCAATGTACACGCGAGTTTATTTTTAATAGGTCAAGACCTTGACTGTCACCGTGGCAATGAGTATTATATTGTTTTATACAATATTTTGTTATTTTTTCTTTAAGATGAAAATTGTTTTATTTATATTAAACATCTTCTACATTTAATTAATTAATCAGTCTAAGCAAGATTGTATAATAATAATGTTAAAACAGTTAATTATATAGTTTTTAGTTAATTGTCTAATGAATAAGAAAATAGTTATTGTGTTTGAGTAAGAAAAAATGTATTTAACAACATAAAATATACAAAATTATCTGCACAGTATTAAAATGCTATTGAACTTTCAGGTAATTAATGGAAAATCATCTTTTAAAGTGATAAAAATCTAACTAAACCCACATATTAGTTTCCTTTTTTAGAAAATTATTTATAAAACGCCTAAAAGTATTCTATAAAATTTTTGACTTTTTTAATTAAATTTGCAGATAAAACATAAATGGATTAATTTTTTCAAATTAAAAATAATAAAATAAATTAATATTTATTTAAACTAATTATTTATTGTTTTAACATTCATCTACCATTAAAAAAACGTTTTAGATTAGAAAAATAATTAATAATTTTACTTGATTTAAATGTTGAAGAAAAAACGTCATCAAAAGTCGTGATTTTTATTCATTTAACAAAATTAAATAATAATCTGGATTACTTGAAAATGTAAATACCGCTTGAATGAGAAATTAATTAAAAGAGAAATTTCTTTTTTATTGTGATAACATAAGAAAATTAAAACAATTACGTAGGTTAGCTTAAAAATGAATAAAGCAGAGCTCACGTTTTTTTTTCTAAATTGTTTAACGCATTTTTAACACTTTTTTTTCGTATTTATAAATAAATAGAGAATATTTCAATTTGTTGTCCATTTCTATTATCATGCGGTTATTTTTTTTCTGTTTATCATTACATTTTACCTAATTCCCTAGTTTTATTTAATTTAATTAAATTATTTATAACAAATATTTTATTACTTTGTTATGCTTTTTGGTTTTATTTATAAAACGAAAAAACATTTAACGTTTAAGCCATGGACAAATTTCTAAATAAAAATTTTTCTTGCTTTATTTATTTATATAGGATTATTGGATACACTGACAAGTACAGCTGATTCAAAGGATTGTCCCGGCGTTTGTGTTCATACATTAGCAACATTAATATGTTATGAAGTGCTAGAGGATATACCGTGTCCATCACCAAATATGCGCTGTTGTGTCGAAAGTAGTCCAGGTATTCAAGTTACAAAGTTTTTTTACTGCTTTAGTATTCCTTAAAATTAATTTGATGCTTATTATCAGCTAATGTGAGTGCAGCATCATCATCAACTACACTTGCAACGACCACAACAACAACAACCACTACAACGACGACAACAACAAAGCGGCCAACCACAACTACGACTACTATAGCACCGACAAAATCGGTGCCGGCTAAACCGTCCAAAGATAAAGAGAAAAAAGAACCAATTTCATCACTGAAGGATCAAACATCATGTCCCGGTGTGTGTGTAGCTGATCGTATTGCAGAGTACTGTGAAGCGTACCTAACATCATCTGGATTATGTAAAACCGGCTCAAAATGCTGTGTCTCACGTGATATTTATCCAGATAAACCACCAGCTGATCTTTATGTACCGAGTAAGCATATTCAATACGTTTCACACACAAAATTCCTGTTTCTTCAGAATGTTAAATAAACATTTTTCTTTCACATAATTTTAAAATTAGGTCACCTGAATAACAAAACATCGATACAAAAACCTGTTGTTTCCTCAACACCATCATCAAAAGTTAACCAAAAAGTAAGTTTTTAATTATATTATCATTTTATATATTTATTCGTTATATTCGTTTTGTGAAATGTTTTCAGGTGACGACAACCACAGAACCGACACGTCAAAAAGTAACAAATAAACCAAATACTGCACCGCCAAAGACACAACCGACAAAACATCAACCAGCACAACAAAAACAGCCACCATCAGCAGGTACAAATCAGCTAAATGATTGTGAAGGAGAGTGTGTCAGTGGTTTATTTGCCTTGTTCTGTGACGATATTGATACAGATGCTTATTGCCCTGGTGAGGCCAGTTGCTGTGTTACTGGTGGCGGCAATAACAATGAAGATGAGAAAATTAGGGTCACAACCACTCAAAGGCCAACAACACCGGTAATATTCAAATTTAAAAATAATAACAAAAAAAATTTAATCACGAATTGTCGTATCACTGTAGGCACCATTGCCACGATGCCCTGGTTTCTGTTTGCTAAATATTATGGCTGCTTTCTGTGAACGTCCATCAGTTTTAATATCAAAAACTGCAAATTGTAAAAGTGGATCTGTATGTTGTGATAACACCAGGTAAATTTAATTACTTTCGCTTAAAAAATCGGAAATAAATTTTTTCATCTAATTTTTTACTATAGAGCAGCCCCACCAACTCGTCCAAGGCCAACGCAAAAGCGTCCACCGCCACCAACTCAACCACCACCAACAACAACTACGCCAATTCCTGATCCGCGAGAGGAATGTCCTGGCTCGTGTATAGTTAGCCTACTAAGTTTTACGTGCTTCCGCAATGCTGAAATGACAGATTTGTTTAAGTGCAAAAAATCTGGAACACAATGTTGTGCTCCAAAAACAAGAATACAGGAAATTCATGGAATGTTAGCGAGAAATGACACCTCACCATATCAAGGACCACAATTCACTTATCCTCATATGCCAGGACCAGGAACGCATATGGTGCAGCCACCACCATACATGCCTGGACCACCCGGTCCTGTACCAAATCTGCCCCCGCAACAGCCAACCCCATCACCATATGAAATTTCTACACAAGCCGCTCCCACAACCACAACAAGAGCTCCAGTCTATTCAAAATATGTTTGTGGAGTAAAAGGAACAAGCAGAGCAGCACGAACATTATCACCAAAACTATCCTATAAAGATTTACTTGAATCAATACCGGCCAATAGAGAAGGGCGTAGTATGGGAAATAATCAAATGGATAGAAACTTCCAATTATTAAACAATCGAAAAGTAATTCAGAAATCAGACGAGATTCTTTTTTTGGGCAGTGTTCTAGTTCCAATTGACATTAAACATGTGGATGATGACGAAAACGAGCACGATGATCGATTTGAACAGATTGCAAAGATTATTCCAAAACGTACTAGGCGTCATGTACGTGCTAGGAGAAATGCACAATTGGAACAAGTATATCACGAACAAGAACAGCAGAAAGCTCTCCAAATATCAAATTTCACATCGATGAGACGAGGACGTGTTGTTGGCGGCGAAGACGGTGAAAACGGCGAATGGTGTTGGCAAGTAGCTTTAATCAACTCACTGAATCAGTATTTATGCGGTGGTGCTCTTATTGGCACACAATGGGTCCTGACTGCTGCTCACTGTGTCACAAAGTACGTTTTAAAAAACATTTAAAATTTTTAAATTAAATAATTCTCTCCATGAATTTCGCAGTATTGTTCGATCAGGAGACGCAATTTATGTACGCGTTGGTGATTACGATTTAACACGTAAATACGGCAGTCCGGGTGCACAAACACTACGTGTCGCAACCACCTATATTCATCACAATCACAACAGTCAAACGCTGGACAATGACATTGCATTACTCAAGCTCAACGGCCAAGCAGAGCTACGTGATGGGGTTTGCTTGGTAAAAAATTAATTAAAAATATAAAATTTCAATCTTATTTTAATAAATATTTTTAAATTAGGTTTGTTTGCCGGCACGAGGTGTTAGTCATGCGGCTGGTAAACGTTGTACAGTCACTGGTTACGGTTATATGGGTGAGGCAGGACCAATTCCGTTACGTGTTCGCGAAGCAGAAATACCAATTGTCAGTGATGCTGAATGTATACGCAAAGTGAATGCTGTCACCGAGAAAATCTTCATACTACCCGCTTCCAGTTTTTGTGCTGGTGGCGAAGAAGGAAATGACGCGTGTCAGGTAATTTTTTTCATTTAAAACAAATTTCAATTCAATTAAAATTGTCCTATTTGACAGGGTGATGGTGGTGGTCCACTTGTGTGCCAAGATGATGGTTTCTTTGAATTGGCCGGTTTAGTATCTTGGGGTTTTGGATGCGGACGTATCGATGTGCCCGGTGTCTATGTTAAAGTATCATCATTTATTGGTTGGATCAATCAAATAATTAGTGTTAATAATTTATAAATAAATTAATTAAGTGGAAAAACAAGTTTTTTTTCGTTAATTTTCTCTCTAGAAGCGAAAAAAACAATGCAGCAACGTATTGCTAGATAATTTTCTTAAAACATTTAATTCAGGTCAAGACTGAAAACAATTTTAAATTCTTTTTTTTTATTTATAACGAAAGCGTAGTCGAAAAAATTCATGTATTTTTAAGCATTTTATTATTATTATTATTCTTAATTAACACTTAAGTTGTTGTATTCGTTGAAAATTATTTTAAAAACAAAAATGTGTTTAATGAATGTCACACCGGCTGAAACAACTTCTTTCTTACTGTCTTTTTATTTATGTTTTATTCATTCATTTACTCATTTCTTATTTGTATATAAATAGTAATTATGAAATAAAAATAACTAAGAAAAACTATTTAATTTTTGTTATTATTCTACATTTTTAGACATAACTTTCACTTAAACGTTAAACAGGGCACTGTTATTTAGAATTTTATCAGTGAAATTTGGTGTGATATTAAAGAATATAAAAAAGAAAATTTTGATTAGTTCTACCTTCTAGGTAACCGGGACTAATATCCCGGTATTATTAATAATACAAAAAATATTATTATTATTTTTATAATATAAAATCAATTAAAATTGCGCCAAATGATAGGCAACTATCAGTACAATTTATTTATAAAAATAAACTTTGTTACATCATTAATTAAATTTAATTAAATAATTCATAAATTAATTATTATAAAGATAACTAAACGGTATTTAATTGTACATATTATACATTTTTAATAAATGAACAGTAAATACACCCAAGGAATAAAAACCCATTAAATTTAAGCGATTTAAAACGTAAAAAAAATTTAATTTAAAAACCAAAAATTAAAAAGACCACAAGAAACAAATGTAATTTATGGTTATAAAAGTATAATTTTTAATTTGTTTGAACTTAAAAAGTGGTAGTATAAATAAGCCAAGTTTTTATAATTCATAAATATACGATACGTACGTACATTTCGTTATTTTTTCTTTAATTAATTCTTTTTTTTTTGTAATATTTTAGCAATCTTCAAATAAAGTTCAGTTTTGTCTTTAAGGAAATGATTTTTGGTAGCAAAAAAAAAAATACACAGAATAACACCTTTGTTATTATGGTTATTATTATTAAAAACCATAATTTTTCTGCTGTTTTAATCAAAAATAAAAACTATTAAATTCCTTGTTAAGCGATATAAAAATGTTCTCATTGTTTTAATTATATTTAATCATATTTTATACATATAAATATATATTTGTCACACAGATATGTAGAAGTAAAATCGTCTTATTAAACATTTATTACACACAACAAAAAATGAAAAGAAGAAGCAGCATCGCTACAGGAGTTATTTCTTGATGGGATGCTCGTCTGCATTATGTGTGTTTTTACATTCTTTATTATAACTTAAGATTTTCGTTATTTTCTGTACTTCAAAAAATATTTCTGATGATGGATTTTAAGCCACAAAAACTACTATCGCAAAAAAAAAATTGGTTTTAATTGAAAGCAACTGAAAAACTAGTCTGTCGCCCGTTGTCATAATATTATATAAAAATATTTATTTTTTACTTTTTATTCTTTAATTTTAATTAAAACAATCACGACCGTTTTGTTTGTAATACAAATGTTAGAGAATATTTTTGTGTGATTTTTATTAAGAATTAGAAAATATAAAAAAGAAAAAAGTTAAAGAATTTCAACGAAATCTAATTGTTTTTTCACTGGATGGTAATAGTTAAAAATAAACATGTTAATAAGCCTATATTTTAGCTATTTATTAACTCTTTTTTTTAATAAATAATAATTCAATCAATGTGTAATAGCAGGACTAACGATGTTATTATTGATTTTTTTTTTTTTTACTGTGCCACTAGCCTAACCAAGACAATTTTCAATCACTTTTATTTAATAATTTATATAAGAATTTGTCTCTTTTCTTGTTTCTTATTTATTTATTTATTTATTACTGAATTAATCCTTTATTTACTGTCATATAAAACGTATAAAAATTAAATACGATGACGCGATCATAATAAGACAGGACAAGACAGTAGAGAGGACTTATTGATGTCTTTATTTTACTTATTTTATTCTGATATTTATTATTTTTATTTTTTATCAATTTTATAATGTGCTTTTAATGTTAAATTATTGAATAAATTTTAAAGTGATTTTATTATTGATTTAAAATTAATTCTTTTGATTTATTACAAATAGAAAAATGTTTTCAGTGAAATCTTGTAAAGTGTTTAAGTAAGTAAGTAATTTATTTATAAGAGGATTTTTCTATTATTCTCTAAACTCATCAACTAATTAAGCAAAAACCAATTTATAAAAATGAAAAACTAAATAAATTCCCTACACAACTAATCAAGTAAATATTTAGCATTTTAAAATGACAAAAAAAACCGCACAATTCATCAGCTAAACCAAAAAAAAATCTCTCAATTAATAAAGAAAGAATAAAAAAAGGAATCTCGTACTATAGCAATGGTCACAACATACAGATTTATTTTGTTATTTTTTGTCTAATAACTTTTTTTTTGATTAGAAGAATAAAAACGATAGAAAAATGTGGTGCACAGACTGTTACTGCAGCCTTGCAAGTAACAAAAGCAGCAGGAATATTAACTAAAAAACAGCAAAGAAAAAAACTACAAAAAAAGGGGTTTTTCACTGTAGCAAAAACGTAAACTGTTTTCTTTTCTTTTTTTTTTTTTTTTGCCAGTAATTTTTGTTCCTGGACTCGCGATATAACCAATGCAGTTGTTTATTGTTGTTGTCAGTATTGATGATATTCCTTGATGGGTTTTTCGTTATTGTTTTTTTTTTCTTGCCGTTTTGTTTTCTTACAACTGCTACTGTGCTTTTTGCAAGATTAAAATGGGAATAAAAAAATCACAAAACTAAAGAATTACATACAGAATTTGCCGACGAGTCACGCATATAATTTTTCTTTTGGTATTCTTGTTGTAGATTTTGTGTAAATTTTTTGCTTAAGTCTAAATTAATCATTATAATAATAATAATAATAAGTAGATATTATGTATGCTACTGTACATAACAAAATATTAATACAAATTTGTATTTAATTTTAAAAAAAATATATCAGAGTAAAACAGTAGCAGAGCTATTTAACCCTCGCTCAGTTACTTCTGTTTAATAATGAAAAAAAAAACCGAAGTATTTTTTTCCTCCTTATTTGTTGCTTCACAAGTAATCAACGGGTTGTTCATCATGAACAGTTTTTTTTTATAATAAATAAATAAATAAACAAAAGACCAAACAGACGAGCTATTTAAACAGAAAATTAATGAAAAAAAAAAAATATATATTAAAAGAGATAAAAAAAAGCGCATTTAGCGTGGTTTTTTTTTCGCTTTATATCTCTGCACAAGTTTATTCAAGTTTTCCATTCAATACCCTCTTCTTGTTATACATTTTTTTTTCGTTTTTTACTTTTTGCATTAAATTATTTTCTACTTTACTTTAATTTTCTTATAATAATTACTTTACTTCAATGAATATTTTTTTTTAATTTTCTTGATGACCAACAAACAACGTAACGTCGTCACATTATGCTTTTTTTTAAAAGAGTTTTCTTAATATTTTTCTTAAAGTCACGATTTAAAATTTTTAGCTCTTTTATGATTACTTTTTATTATTATTATGATTATTATTGTTTAACATAATATTTTTTTTTTAAAGTTAAATCAGTGATAAACAATCGTTTTAACGTGATATTTAATTAAAATGGAACTACTATATGTCAGGTGTACCGAGTTTCCAATTGTCGTTTAATAATTCGGGAATGCATAATATACCGAAAACACTAAACATCAGATGTTCACTAAAGCTTAATTAATACTTAAAATAATTATGTTGTTACCACGTTCATTGACAGCACAACTTTCCATACATGTTTACGAGTTTATAGGTAAAGTTTATGCTCTTTTTGTAAAAGCTCATTGTTTGCATATCTACAGTAGAATCCTGATAGTGTATTTATTAATTAAAATTAATTTTTTAATACAAAAAAGCTCAAAAATTATCGCATAGTACTTTCTCTCAAGAATCAGATAATGACGTGCTAATTAAAGCTAGTAATTTGTGTTTTTAAAGTAATAAGAAAAGTAATTGCTGTTGAACGATGATAGAACACGCTAAGAACAAATAATCAACAGGCTAGTCAGTAAATACATTTGTAGTTCTAATTACATTGCATAAACATTATTCGTATTAATTTAAAATTATTCTAGACCGCTTGAAACCACTTTAACCCACTGTAAAACTAAATTTTTATATTACAACGCAGCGTTAAATAACGTATTTGCAATTGCGTTATTCTACTGTATCTTTCTTACAGGTAAAATTATCTTAAATATTTCTCTGCAAGAATATATATCAACTGCATCTTTGTTTTTTTTTCTTTACCTCTTATATATTTTACCTTGCTTATTTATTTCTTATATTATTTTTTTGTATTTTGTGTCCTCATGTTGATAAAACAGGAGGCGGGGCTAATAAACATCACTTATTTATTTTCTTATTTCTTCGTTTAAGTTACCTGACTTGATTTGATTTAATTCAATTAAATTAAACAAAAAAAAAAACAAGTAGTATAATAATAATATTAATAAATTTAAAGGTAAAAAAACGAATTCTTTAAATTCGCAACAATATTATGTCGTGTGTTTGTGTTTCTGTGTTGTTTTTTTAACCGATTTTACTGTGCGGCAGCTTTTAAAAGGAATAAAAAACGCGAAATTTTAAATTTTTTTTTTTAAATCATGGGTTAAAAAAAGCAACCCAGTTTTACCCTCTTTTCTTAATTTTCTATGTAAATAATTTTTTATTTCTTCCTCTCTTAAGATCTTCGATTATGTTTTCAGGGTTTTTATTAAATCAGAATATTTTTCTACGTTTTGTAACAACCTCTCTATACATAATTATAATTATGCAGTTGTCGCCCGCCATTTATATTAAAAATAAGGAATAATAATAAATAAAAGCATCGTAACACCGTATATTGGTAACGTGGTTGCGCCATCACTCACAGCCACTACCAACAATAATAATATATATATTTTTTTTATATTCTTTCATTTAGGTTTTCTACTCAGTTTGTATTATTTTTTTCTTTTTAACTTACAAAAGCTGATCCTTTAGTGACGTTATTGAGGAGACGTAACTAGTAAAGCTTAAACGATATTCAGTCGCTGAACGACCATCGTATCAGTCACTAATATAATAAAGACAAAAAAAAATATTTTTATAGAAAAAAATACGAAAATTTGAATAAATAAATTGTTTTTCTCTTATTATTTTTATTTATTTTAATTATTATTTATTTTATTAATTTAATTTAATTTAATTAAACTGTTTGTTTTCTGTGTTTCTACAGTGTTTTTTTTTTCTGTAATGTTTTTGCGTTACTATTGTGCTTTTTTGTGCTTATTTGTGTGTTTAATTAATTAAAAACGTTATATTAATTTTTTTATTTCTAATTATGTTGCTTTATAATTTAATTAATAGTTTTGTTAAGTTTTTATACAAATTAATTAATAATAAAATAAAACAGTAACGCTATAGTAGCAACGCATAACGTGCAAAAAATACACAAATTATTGATAAACACAAAAGTGCAGCAGAAAAATAAAATTCAGAAAATTGCAGTAGAAAATTTAATAAACAATTAAATAAGAGCAAAAGAATAATTATTAATTAGTTAGGAAAAAAAACTAATTAATTAATTAATATAAAGAAAAGAAAAACATTTTAGTGTGTGCCTTTTGATTTTACGTAGTCGTATATAATTTAATTAATTTTGATTTTATTTTCGTAGAATTTTTGCAGTTTTAATTAGTTATTTGTTGTTTTTAATTAGTAGTAATTTTTTTCATTAAATTATAGTTATTTTTAGTGTTAATCCTTATTGCAAAATTTGTTAAATAATTAATTTTTTAATGTTTCTAATAAATATTTATAATTTTAATTATGTAATTCATGCTTTTTATGCTATTATTTAATTAAAATTTTTATTTTTCTTTTAAATAATAATAATAATCCTATTTCAAAAAGGATTAATTAAGAGAAATTCGTGTGTTTCTTTTTTTTTGCTTCGCAACGTTTATTTATATTAATAAATATTAAGCGAAAGTTCGTTAAGAAGGTGAATAAATTAATAATAGTTGATGTGTAAAGGAAGAGTACGCTTATTTAGATTTGTTTTTATTTTATTGGTTGTTGCTGTGTGATTATTTAAATTTGTTTGTTTTAATTGTTTGACAAAAAAAAAAAGAATAATTTATAAGAAAAAAAAAGAAGAAGAAAATTAATGTGCCTTAAACAAATGATGATGATGGAACAAAGTACAACGCCAGCAACGCCAACGACAACAACGACGCTCGGTCAACAATCACAAATCCAACATCAGCAGTATCAACAATCACAACAGCAGCAACAACAGGGAACAGGAACTAATAACAGTTTATTAGGTCCAAGTGGTGGTGTAGGTGGTAGTGTTAGTGGTAGTGGTGGTATTCCAAGTGGTAATAGTGGTAGCCAAGTTGGTGAAGAGGGTATTCTCGCTTTAGCCAGTATTTCAGATCATTCAACAAATAGTGTTATTGCGGCAAATAATCGAAGTATCCAAGGTGGTAACGTATCAACAACAGCAACAAATAGTAGTGGCGGAACACCAACAGCGGGTACCGGAAACACAATAAGCACTGGCATTGCAACAACATCAACAGCATCCACAACAAGTCCGGCAGTTACACCGCCGGGTAAAATTTTTGGAAGGAATTTCAACGGCACAAGTAAGTTTAAAACATTTTCTTCATTTTATTTATAAAACGTGGAGTGTTTGCGTGCGGGTCTGTGTTTTTCTTATCCATCATTTCTTAAACGGGAGAGAAAAATCTGTTTTCTTTACTCAGCTGTCATGCTAAACATATAATATCGATTTGGTCGCGGGTGACTTAGAATTTATAAAAGAAATAAAAATATAAAAAGCAAATAAAATCACCCCACACATTACTGTAATACATTTCAGTATAAAACGTGGCACTATGGTGACTTTATATCCGTTCAGATGTCTTATCCCCATTCTCACCGTTAACAAGTAGACAGAACGTCAACTTTGTTTCCAATAATATAACGGGCATTTAGTGAGTACACAACAAGAAAAACCGTCATGCAGTCGCCGATGTTTTTGTGTCTCGTAAAGAACGTTGAAGGCACACAAAAGTGGGTGGTGGGTTAGGTGATTCACTGTCGTGTTTTTTTTTTTATTGAGAATTTTATTTCTTCTTTTCTATTGCAAAAATTGCACACAATACACAAAATAAAATGTTGTTTTATTTCCAACTTTACTTTGCTTTTGCTTAGCTGCTTGTTGTGAGCTGAAAAATCTATGGAGCTTTTTTTTATCCTAACGTTTTTTTTTATTTAGCCCTGTCTGCATCACTAAACTCATTCCTTGACATGATTTGTTTTTGCTGCTGCCGTAGATATTTTTTTCTATATTATTTTTATTATTTTATTTTCTCGGTTTGCTGTCATTTCCCGTTTATATGTTTTCTATGTCAGCTCATTCAGCTTTTCTTTTTATTTTGCACCCATAATCGAAAAAAAAAAAAACGTTGCACAACAGCAAAAGAAAATTATTATTATTTTTTGCGATACGAGACTTCTGTACACAATCGTAGTAGTAATAATAATAGTAATGCAAAAAAAAAATAACTAAAAATAAATAAATAAAACTGCAATGTTGTCGTCGCCACGACGATAACATTTTTAAGGCAATAGAAGAAAGAAAAATAAAACATCATTTTGTGTCGCCCAATATAAATTACAAAATTAAAGAAAAATAAGCTTTTTTTCCGCTACCTAAAAATGACATTCTCTGATTTTTCTATAAATATATTTTCACTGCTGTATCACACAAGAAATGTATATATGTTGCAAAATATGTGTTTTATGCGATAAAGGATTATTATTTTTGGCTCATTTAATAACGCAAAGTAAAAAAAAAAAGCTTTAAAAACGTGCTTGAATGAAATAAAGACATAAAAGCTTATAAGATTTTTTAAATTTTTTCTCTTTAAACATTAAAATAACTGAATTACTGCCCTTGCAGTATGCTGTTTTTTTCCACTCTATAATAATCGTTTTTATCAGTAAAAATATTACAATCAGATTTTTACAGTAAAAAGAAAAAACGTGAAGCTTTTCTCTGCATAAGAAAACGGTTTGCAACGCTGATTTTTATTACAACAAAATTCTTATCGCAAAGAAAAAAAAATAAAATATCTTTATAAATCCTTAAGAATATAAAAAGCATTAGATTTTGATTAAAACAAATAATAAAAGCATTGCGATGCGACGATATTGTGTAGAAAATTTCATCGAAACAAAGTAATTGATGGTGCCTGACCGTCTACAATAGGTTAATAAAATATTTTCATTTATTAAAAACTTTCTTTATTCTATTATTGATATTAATTTATTTGTAATTATTCTTGAATTAATTACACTTTTGATTAATTAGAAATGTATAATTTGGTTGTGTTGCGCTTTTCTCTATAATTCTCTTTAAAAGTTCTCAAAGTTCTGTTACATTTATCTACGAAAAACATATTTTAAAAGGTTTTTCTAAATGAAAATATTTAAAAAATAAAGAAAAACGTAAAGAAAATTACATTTAAAAAGAATTAATTCGTTAAAAATTGATCAAAAGCACGTTAAAATACCAAAATTAACAATAAAATCTTGAAATTAACATTAAAATTTCATTTTAAAAAAAAAATATTTTAATAATTTAATTATTCATAAATATATATGTTTATTAAATTGAATTAAATTATTTAATACATTACATAAGTAAATATATAACTAAATGTAATTACTTATTAAGTAAAATCGTTTTTAAGCCTGCATAACCGCTGTTAATAATTATAAATTTGAATGAAAGAATTCATATATAATTCATCCCGTTTATCATGATTACATCCATCATATGGAAATACATCAAACATATGGAAATACAATATACAAAAATTTTATTTTCAACTAATTTCACTTTCAAAATTAAACAATTAAATAAACAAATAAACCAGCAATTTATTCTTGTAAAAAGTAAACGAAGAAAAAATAATGGAAAAATTATCGGACACGGTGCATATGCTTGTACTGCATGTCGTTCAATGAGAATATTTATTTATTTAATATTTCATTTTTTTTTTCATTATCATTTAAATATACAGAAGGAATGAAAAAAATCTCTTTCTCTGTATAAAAAAGGCGAGCATCAGTTAAAGATGCACACAGATATTAAGAACGAAAAAAAAATATAACTACTAAGGTTTAACAAAGGGTTAACAAATGGATTTTTATTTTTAAGGATGACTAATAATCCCTTTATTCTCCTTCACATTTATTTAAATTTATTATGTTTGGATAGACGTTAGTATATTTTCATTCCTTTAAAACAAAATTAATTGTTTAAGAAGAAATAAATAAATAAATAAAAAAAAAAGTCCTGTTAAACATATGTCTCTGGTTATTTTATATTAAATTACCAGTTGTAACCGTTAAAAAGGAATTTTCTTTTCTTTTTTGATTTATTTATTTAAATATTGATAAAGAAGAACAAAAAAGGAGCTAACAAAGTTTATGAATCTGTGCTTTATATATAAGCTATATTCTTGATCGTGATCTCTACAGTATTAAAATCTTAGTCAAAATCCTGTCAATCATTTTGAGTGCGTTTATTTTTTTGTATTTCATAAACTAAGTAATTTAACGCAAATAAATTAAAGAAAATTATTGATTTGTTTGCGTTAATTTTTCATCATTATAGTAATGTAACTTCACGAAGATCATGCATATCCCTTGAGGTCTTAAAAGTCCTTCGTATATCAATAGAATATTTTTTTTTACAATACTATACCGCCATACTTTGTACTTCTACCGATTTTCAATCCGATTTCTTATTGCAAAACTAATTACTTGTATGTATCCAGTAAAAACAGTGATTTATTTTTATTTATTTATTTATTATTTTTCCCTTTTTAATAATCCAATAAAATATTTCAATTAGTAAATTTATAAATAATTAATAAAGCGTTTTTTTTTTAAGGAGATAACCGTCGCGCTTTTAAAGATCTTGTTTAAGACATAACGAAAAAAAAAACCACTAAATACCTCGTTAATCAACATAAATACTAATAACTGTCATAATGATTATGATTTTTTTTTTGTTTCTGTAAAAATAATAATTCAAAATAAATAAAAACGTGAACGGTAAACATTAATCGTGCAAAATCTAATTAAATAGAAATAAGAATAAAAATTATAACAACAGCGTGAGTACGCAGCAATGTATAGAAGAAGAATTTTATTCAATAATCAATAAATAATAATAATAATAATAAAGTATTATTTTGATCGTTACGTTACTATTTCTTATTTAATATGTAATACATGTCACTCATTATATGTTTTAACAGTTTTTTCTTTCATTATTATTATTGTATTTTTATCAGACTTGTTTACTTTATTATCAATCAATAATGCAATATAAGACGATGAGATTTTATAGTGTCGCGACAATAAATATGATTTTTATCTGTTAACTTTTCAATAGTATTATTTGTTAAAATGCCATCAAGTAGTACGTTATACGTTACAGAAGTAGCATGTTACACGTTACATTAACTAACAACCCTTACTGTGCACAAATTTCTTAAGAAAACAATGAAGTTGTCCTTCAGTAGTGATCACTGATTACGGCTTAATGCTAAAAATTATTTTAACTTCTAAAAACCATCCCTTAACAACTAGTAAGCTCATTTAAAAAGCATAGAAAAAGCTTCTACAATCTTATTTAAACATTTATAATAAAATCCTTCATTGAAACTCATTTTTTTATTAACTGAACACGACTTATAACAAAAAATTGCACAAAATGCGTCGATCACAATAAATTGAATCAAAAACATGAAAAATGTTTGTTAAATTACAAAAAAAAAAGAAGCATTTAAAGCACACAGAAAAAAAAGCGGTTATATCGTTTTGTTTTTACTTGTGCAAAATTTACACGCGCTTATAGGGTTGTACTTAAATAATATGATATAAATTTGATGCTTAACGTTGTTATTGATGATTGTCGTTTTTGTTTCATGTTTTTTTCATTATTATTATTAACAAATTTAAGCCTAAATACAAGATAAATAAATAAATAAACAAACAACGAAAGGAATGTCATATTAAAAGTATTTTTAAAATGTATTTGCAAAAAAAAAAAAAAAACGCAATATTAAATTCGCTTTTATAATTCTTTTTTTTTTTTTTGCTTAATTTCTATTTGATCAAAGTTTTTTATTCGTTTTTTACTGCGCCGTGCTACTGCTGATTTTAAACTCTTCTTGCATTTCGATCATTGTCGCATTTTTATTAATATTTTTTTTTTTTGCGTTTGCTGTTTATCTACATTTATTAACGTAAAATACTTAACTAAACAATAAAAAAAAACACTTAAAAATTTCGTTAAATACATGAAAAATTTAGCAAACGCACAGTGATATAAGAAAGAAAAAACACAGCAGACGCTTTATGATTTTTTTTTTCTGTTGCATTAAAAATTCATCGTGGTTCGATCAAAACACGTGAGTATATGACAAGAAAACTGTTTTCATTAATTCATTTTTTAATGAAAATAAAATGAAGCTTTTTGTTTGTATTTCTGATGCTTTGCACAAAAAAAAACCGCGCGTAATCATGATCTTAGAAGTTAAAGAAACGTTAAAATAGGCGCAAACAAAATGACGGTTTAGTAAATAAAAACAAGAAAAATAAGGTACTCAATTGAATATATTATATGTAAGATCGTTATTGTTATAAGAAATTTAAAAGGACTACAAATGTTGCATTTAGCTTAAACTAATTTATTGCAGATAAAACCAGAATTTCTTTAACATTAAGAAAACTGGTAAGTTTTTTAAATGAACACAAAGAAAAAAAAATAACTACCGTTGTCTAAACTACCCTTAAAATACAAAAGAAAATCCTCAGCATCACATTTAGGGTGATAAATACAACGAATAAGACTTTTTTATAAATATTATTGGCAAACACGGTAACAGTATTACCGGTTACTATTGGCTATGACGGTTACAGTAGTTTAGGGGTTGAACGCTTTTTCTTTTATTTTTACTTTTTTTTGTTGGTTTTCCTACCTTTTAAATAAACTGTAAACATAGTATAAGGATCTTTAACTCTTTTTTTAGTTAAAAAACACCTTTAAAACCCGTTGGAAAGTTATTTAAAAAAAAAAACCGCGATTAACAGCACATTTTACACTTTTTTTGCACAAATTTACGTTTATTTATTTATTAATTATTACTTAAGTAAACTACAAAAAAATATTTAATCTTATTGACTTTAATTATTATCTAAAGCAATTAAAAGAAATATTTTCAAGGAGACACACGTTTGTCTAACAAAAATAAAATAAATTTAATGAAAAAATGTACGTATCTACTGTACGTGTTAAACAAATTTGTTAATTTAATTATTCTCACTTATATTGACAATTTTTATTGAATAAAAACTATAAAACACTATTGACATAAATACATTTGGTTGATTTTTATCTTTCTTAATACTTTTTTTAATAATAATTTAAGAAATAATCTAATCAAGAAGATATATTAACGATTTTTAAACGAGTTTATTGTTGTCTGATTTATAATTGTAAGAAATAATCTTTGCAGAAATGTCTACTGCATAACAAGATCAGTAAATAAGTAAGTTATATGGTATTGTTGGTTAATTTTTGTGTTTTCTACAGTAAGAGTTAACTTTTATAACTTTAATCACACCATAAAGCTCCGTCAAAACCTCGTGAAATTCCATTAACAAGTTAAATCGCAAAACAAAACATCAAAATTTAATTTTCTCGTACTAAAAAACCATTTCTTATCATTAATAAATATATTTTTGTAATTTTTTCTTTTTTATTAAATAAACCGTATAATTCGTGTTAAACATTAATTAACTTTTTGCTACTGTTTCACTGATCTAGTCTAGGCGTTTTTTTCTTGTCTGTTGGTTTTTGATTTTTAATAAACAAAATTTAAAGCTAGATCAGCTTCACTATGGGAATGAGAAATGTTTTAAATAAAAGCGCACCAGTTAATAACAGTCAATAATATTTAGAAAAAATTATTTAACAAATAACAAAAACTTAATGAAAAGAATCAATTACAAGAAAAAAAAGTAGCTAAACTCCTGCTAATAAAAAAAAGCGACTAAAGTAGCATAATTTGCATGCGATAAACTTATTTTATTAATAATATTTAACTTAATTCTTATCGCGCTTATTAAAAGGCAAAAGAAATGTTTAATTTTTTATTATTATTTCTACTTTATTGTTTGTTAAAAATATTCACACGCTACTGAAATTCAAAAGTTTTTAGAAAATAAAATTAAAAAAACGCTTCGATTCTTATGCGTAACGCAATGAATAGCTAAGCGAAAAAGTAAAGTAGAAAAAAAATGCTCAGTTTTTTGAATCTTCAAAGCCTAACACAAAAGGATCATAAAGATGATGATGTTTGGATGGAACAAAAAAAAACTAACCAGAAAAAAACAATCAAAGAGACATTGAGGCGCGTTTAGTATTCAAGGAACAAAATTATTTCACAAAAAAAAAAAGCGAAAGTGGTAAAAAAATTATTATTATTATTTACGTTCCTTCTTCTCGGTCCTTATTTCGTCTATTTATAAAAACAATTAGAGAATTAATAAGAAAAAAAATAAGGTAACGAAGGGTATTGTGCCGATTGTCTCACGGCGAGGTCGCGATCGTATGGTGGCAACATATGCAAATGAGTTTTATCTTTTATAATATAACTCGGGACAGTATATTGATCCTTTTTTTTTTTAACTAAATTTACAGAAAAAAAAATTTTTAAGTCACAAACCCTTTTGTACTGCTGAGAGTAGAAACAGGGAAGACACATAGAAAAAAACTCACATTTCATGTTTTTTTTTCTTCCATCCTTGATGATGATGGATTTTTCTACTGTGTTAAATAACGCGGCACAGCCAACATACGTTGCTTAACCCTTTTTTCTAAGTTTTTATTTATAAATAAAAAAACTCTTAATACAAATGTTTTGGCGTTTTTACTATACAAAGTAGAACAGGATGATGCTTTCGGTTTTTTTTTCTTTTAATTTATTATTTTGACCGGAGTCCAACTGCCAGGTATATCAACCATTAAGTTCAAGATCCAAGAGTTCTTATTGTCTATTTTTTTACGTTAATTGTGCGCCCCGATGAGAAATTAATAGACAAAAAAGGAGTAAACAAAGCGCTAAGTAACCAAAGCGTACCGCAATTCATACGATAAAAATGTCGTTTTTTTTTATTAATTTATTTAATAACAGAAGGCGTAAAAAATTTTCTATTTAAACAAGAAAAAAAAACAACCATTAAAATCCAGGTGATCATTTTATTTGAGAAAATTTTCTTCATTTAAAATAATGAAGATCAATTAATACAAAACAAAAAACACAACAATTCATCAGTTATCTCTTATCAAGATAATTATGTTGTTTAATCAAAATCACAAAGAAAAACAATTAATTATTCAATAACCGGTAATTATTTACAATTAAAAAATAAACCAACACAGCAAAAAAATTATTTATTCAAGCCAGACAAAATTCTTTGCATTATTTTACAAAAGAAATAAAAATAACAAAATAACTTGTTTATCGATTTGCACAGAGTGCATCGTGACTGTAATTAATTAATTATTTTAAAAGAAAATTAATGTTAAATTATGTAGAAATTGGGTAAAAATATTAAAGAAACAAATAATACTACTTGGGTGATATTATTCAAAAATTATTTATTAATCTCTAGATAATTATTTACTAATCTCTAGCTGATTGTTTTTACTTAGTTTTATTAAACACATTGATTATCTAACGATTTGTAGTTGAATACCAAAGTTATGTATTGTTTTAATTAATTGTTTATTAATTAATTGATAGTTTATTAATAGATTAATAACTAAGCAAGTAATTTATTGATAAAAATCTATCAACAATCGCTTAAAACATTTATTACTTGTTATTAACTTTATACAAAAAGCAATCCATATATTTTATTAATTTTAATACATAAAACATGCGATAAAAAACTTCTATAAATAATTTGTAATTTAAATAAAATTCTCACCAAAAGGAAAAAGATCTTCAATCAAAAAAAAGAACAAAAACTCTCACAAAACTTCTTAAATTATTACCAAAACTAAAAAAAAAACACTAATATTCAAATCAACTTTTTTTTTATCACTAAACGTCATTATCGTGTCACCGAAATCGTGGCCGTAATGTAAACTCAAAGATTAACTGTAAATTTCCCATGCGATTCATTTCATTAAAATTTAGAATATCAAAAAAAAATTATTATTCAAATACAGAAACGGTAGTTCAATTCTTGTTTTACATATTTTTTTGCTGTCTTTGTTATCCTTTTTCTATTTTTTTCTCTCTTAAGCAACATCAACTAAAAAAAAATTAAACACAAAAATTACGTAAAAAAAAAACTAAAAATCTAATTGAAAAAACCAAAAAAAAAAAAAATAGCCAAAAAAAACGCATTATACGGGATCGCATCACATACCACACGGCTGCCGTGAACAATAGAAAAGTCTTTGAATCTCTGAATAGAAAATGTAAGCGCATCAGGTCACTTTTTTTTCCTCTAAGTACAAACGCAGTGCAACCCTTTCTCAATAATTTTTCACCTTTAATTCTTTATTTTTTTGGCTAGAAAAAAAAAATACTTAAAAAACACCAAAAAAAAAAAATATATATGAAAAAAGGGTTACCGTGTGGGTCATTTAGAAAAAAATTCATTAAAAAATCTAGCACAGTGTTTATCCGCAACAATATGCAAATTAGGGATGAATAATGACGATGCGTTAAAGGAAGACGAGCTGTATTATTCTCAGGAAGAAAATTAAAGGAGTTTTTTTTTTGTCTTTTCAAATTAGGATGGAAGATTGCGTGTTGTTTTTTTTTTTCTTTACTCTGCTTTCACGAAAACTATAAAAAAAGGATTAATGAATAAAAAAAAATCATTATGAGAGTAGCAAAAAAAAAAAAACTATTTATGAATAATTATGCTTGTTGTACGTGAGAAGATTTTTAGTATTTTAGTTTTAATCGAAAAAAAATTGCTTTTTTTTACACATAAAATTTGTATATATGGGAACTAAGTGAACGCTGCATTAGTTATTGACGATTGTGTATGAAGATGTCTTGTTATTTAATTATAAAAAAATTTATAAACATTCAAAGTGATTTCCTTTATACAGGTAATTGTCTAACATGAATTCACGCATTCTGCAACGCATAGTTTTTATCGAACTACATATATCATAAATAAAGAATTATTTATTAGTTATACTCATTAAGGGTGCATAAAATGTATAAAACAGTAACGATAAACTATTTAAAACAAAAACATAATTAATATTTGCATATTTTACTGCATAAAAGCATAACAATCGCTTAAAAAACAGAAAATACGATCGCAAATACAACCAAGCAATATGCATTAATCAACAGTCTGTCCATTCGATTGCATAATATACAAAATTCATTTTTAAAACCTTTAATTAATTTCCTTTAGTTTATTTATTTATTTATTTAATAATTATAATAATTTTATTGGGTGTGGTTTTAAAGTTTGCGAATAAAATATATATTTGATTGGTTGATTTTTTAAATAAACCAATATTTTTCTTTATAAAATAATATTAAAATATATTATTTTGTTAATAATAAAATCAAAAAGCGAATAAAAATTATAAAGAAATAATAAAAATGTAGGATCATTCCCTTCTGTTTATTTACCTTTATAATACTAATAACAACAGCAGTAATACAGTTAAAGGTACAAAAAAAAGGTACATCAACCTTTGATTGAAGTAAATAAAAAAGAAAAAAAACCTAACAGTAAACCTCGGCTATAAAATCACCCTTAAGTAGTTTCCTTTTCTTTTTTTTGAGTTAATTTATATAAATAAAACTTAAATAAATATACATAATTAAAATAAGATAAGAGAGAAAAACTATTAATAACCGCATGTAAAATATTCAAATCGATTTTTTATATTAATTTTTTAATTAATTAATTAATTAATTAGTGGTTGTTACATCAGCGCCTACAAATGAAGCGGAACTACAATTGTATAGGGTTTTGCAGCGAGCCAGTCTATTAGCATACTATGATACACTTTTAGAAATGGGTAATTACTAAATTTTTCTTGATTTATTGTTCGCAAATTAATTAACATATTTAATTTATAGGTGGTGATGATGTTCAACAATTATGCGATGCTGGTGAAGAGGAATTTTTAGAAATAATGGCATTGGTGGGTATGGCATCAAAACCGCTGCATGTGAGACGTTTACAAAAATCATTACATGAATGGGTGAATAATCCGTCTGTGTTTCAAACGCCACTTCCAGGTGGTGCAGGTATTTTTATTTATTTTAATTCATCCATTTGTATGACTAAAGTCAATTTCATTACAGAAACGTCTCATGTTATGTACAGTCCAGAGCCATCTAATACGTCACGAAGTCCTTTTGGTGCAGCAGGTACAACTCCGATAAGTACAACAACTGCGGTAGTTGCACCAGTACCATCATTTGCACCGTCACAGTCTTCTAATTCAAGTATCAGCAGTAGTGCGTTTTGTAATCTGGGCCCCAGTTTAGGTAGTCCTATATCAACAACATCTGTACAATTGACCCCAAGTCTAACGGACACGCAAATGTTACGACTAACATCAGCGGCGGAACAAATGTCTCGTGAATTACCACAAATGGAACCACGAGCACAAAAATCACGTAAAAGCGCCTCAAAAGAATTAGAACAAGTGATGGCGATGAGTGAGTCAGATCCACGACGTATGGACGAAATACGTAAATACGCTGCAATTTATGGCCGCTTTGATTGTAAGAGAAAACCAGAAAAACCATTAACACTGCATGAGGTTTGTTTATCTCGTTGTTTTACTAAATTTATTCGTAATTAAACTTGTAAATTATTTAATTAAATAAAGGTTTGTGTTAATGAGGCAGCCGCACAATTATGTAAATTTGTTCCCGCACTGTTGACACGACGTGATGAATTATTTCCATTAGCCAGACGCATTGTACGTGTTTCTGGTTTTGGACATTCAGCTGGCATTACACGTTTCGGAATGTAAATTAAACGAGTTTTAAACATTTAATTTTTTTGTTTTTATATAATTTCTGCTTAAAATTATTTAAAGGATGAATCAACAGAGTAGCTCAACAAATAATAATCGTCATGATGATCGTGAAGATGCAATTGCAAAACGTACACGTTTATCTAGTAACGACGGACATTCTGATACAACAAAGGTAACAAAGTGACGAATTAACTGCACGCCACACAATTAGTGATGTCAAAATATTATAATCGCTGCTTAATTAATTAACTGCTTTAATATAAATACTAATCAAATGCTTATGTATGTTTTACAGCTTTCGTCGGCACAGTATTATTATTAACAAGACAACTTTTCACATTTAAAACGCTTTTTAGGGGATATTTTTACCTTTAATATGGGTCACGTAATGGCATGGTGATCTGATTAAATCGCTATATTTATTTGCGGCAACAATTAATTAATCCATTCTGTAGTTAATTATGATAATGCATGTTGTCCTTGTAGATGTAATAATATTAAAAAATTTGTTTAATAATCATTTGTAATTGTTTGACACCTTTTGTCGTATTAATTTTACTTTTCATTACAAAAAGTTAAAAGAAACAAACGGCACGTATCAAAGGATAACAAAACCATTTAAAGCTTGGTTTCTTTATTTAATTTTGTTGATGCATGTATTTTCTAAAAAAAAAATATTAATCAAATTTATTATATTCATTTAAATAATTAATAACCTTAACTACCTTTACTTTTGCACTTTTCCGATAGTAATAACATAGAAAAATTCATTGGTTGATTGAAGAAACCTTGCTTTAATAATTATTAAACCTTTTTTTATATCCTTATTTCCTATTTGCTATACGGTTGGCTAGGGTAGAATAGATGCATGTACTAATTCACTATTAAATGAAAAAAGAAATTTATAAAATTATAAATAGAGTTATTTAATATCGCAGTATTTAGTCCTTAATTAAAATAAATTATTAATCAAAACGCTTATTACACACAGCTTTATATAAATGCAGAATGAAAAAAAAAGAAGAAATTATTTTTAAAATGCTTTTTTTTTGTTGCTAAAAAAATTACTGTAATTAGGCCAAAGGTAAGCTTTTTATTGATTTTTTCTTTTTTTGCTTTAACGCTTAATTAATGTTTTAATAATTTTGTTAATTAATAAAAATAAATAATAAATTTTATTAATAATTAATTAAAAAATAATAATTACTTTATTAGGATGGAACTGAGGAGTGTCGCAGCAGTTTATTATCGATTTGTCAACGTATTGGAAGAACGTATGATATATCTGATGTCTCTAAATATTCGTACGTTAATTTTTCTATTTTTCTTTTTTTAAATATTATTTATTAATTAATTAATTAATTTTCTTAAATATAAATAGACGCCGTTATTTATTCAATTGTAATTACGTTAGAGCTGAAATAGATGACACAGATTCACGTTTTTCGTTTAGTAGCTCAAGTTCACCACCGTTACAGGTTATTTAAAATAATTACAAAACTATAAATAATAAAGAAAATTTATTATAATTATTTTCTTTATTAATTAATGATATAATTTTTAATTAATTAATTATTATTAAAATTTACAGGGTGGTAACGGTGTTGAACCAGAAACAATGATTACAGATGTCGGTGATAATGGTCACGAGGTAAATATTAAAAGAAAATTTAATAATTTATTAGCACTACAATTACTTATGTTTTTTAATCGCACAAAATTAAATTTAAATTAAACAAATAAAAATTATGTGCACAAAAAAAAAAGCAAATTCTCTATAATTATAAAATTTCAAAATAGCAATCATATGAATCACGTCACACATTAACAAAATCACCAGACACATCAAATTGTGGTCAATTAGGTGTACAAGTAATATCAGCATCTGGCGGTCATATAATTGCTGTTGCTAATCCAGCATTAGCATTAAGTCCAGCACTGAATGATACACTTAATGTTAAACGTGAGGCCTTATCACCGGACATTCGGTAGAATTTTTTTTGTTAAACTAATAATAATAAATTATTTTTTGTATTTTTTTCTTTTAATTAACTTTTTACGTTTTGTTATTTCTTTTTTTTTTACGTTTAAAATTAAATAAATTTATGTTAATTATTATATATAATAATTACAATTAATTAATTATTTTTAACATGATGACTCAACGGTTAAAAGCATGCAACCAGAGTTGTTTCATTTTATTATTTTTTTTCTTCTAAATTATTATTAAAACAGAAAATTTAAAGCAATAAAAATGACAATAAAATAAATAATAATTAAATAAGAATTTCTTTTCAATTTTATGTATTAAAATAATAATAATAAATTAATTAATTAAATAAAAAGATAAAAATTAATAAACAATAATTAATCAAATAAATTTTGTACTGAAAAATCCGTCCGTGTTTACTATGTAGTATTTTCATTATGAATTATTTAGTTTTTAGTTTATTTATTATTTAAATAAATTATTAATTAATTAAAATAATTAATAAATTTATTTCCTGTGTAATTTATTATTATATATATATTATTAATATATTATTCTTTTTAACATTATTCAAATTATATTCCATAGCGATATAAACATATTTATGTGGTTTTTTTTTTTAATTATTATTTTTATCTAAATTAATTTCCATTTATTAAGTATTTAATTTTTATTTTATATATCTATTTATTTCTGCATTTAATTATCCTTAATTATAAAAAAATATTGATTTAAATTTATTGTTTATTCGTGAAAAATTTACTAATTTATATTTTTCTCTTAAGAAAAAATTAATTTAATTATTTAAAAATAAGATAATTATGAAAAAAAAACAAAAAAAAATTGACCTTAACAGATAATTACATAATATTATAAACAGTGAGTAATCTCTGTTGTCTCAACTGATGCAATTGTTGTTCATTCGAGAGGAATTTTTCACATAATTCGACTGATTTTTTTTATTTTCATTATTTCTGTGTAAATTTAATTAATAAATAATATTAAAATACATAAAACTGACTGAATAATAATTGTCTTTCTTTTATTACATTAATATTTTAATTAAATAATCAATATTTGCCTGAAATAATAATAATAAGATAAAGAAGAAGAAGATGATGAAGAGAATATAAATAATAAGAAAATTTCTTGAAATATTTTTTTATTTTATATATTGTTTTTGATCACTCTGTAATGTTGACTTAAATTTTTATTTTTATTTTAATACACAAACTCTACAACAGTGTATGCTTTGTAAAATTTAATTTAATTAAATTAAATAATAAATCTTAAGTAATATTAATATTAATAATAATTTGTAATAAATTTGTTTTGAATAAAATAATAAGGAAAATGTGTTAAACGAGTATTTTTTTTTTGTATTAGTTAATATTTCCGTTAATTAACGTAGATAATATTAATCGAATTAGATTGATAGTTTAGAAAGGTTCATCAATTTTCGCTTGGATCCAATCCATAAACTTTTGTGTTTTTGTATAAACACCGGGAATATCAGCACGGGCACAACCGATACCATACGAAACAACGCCAATTTGATAGAAATGATATTTGCTATTAATGTATTGGGGAGCCATTAGTGGACCACCAGAATCACCTTGGCAAGAATCTTTACCACCTTCTAAATAACCGGCACACAATACAGCGTCATCAAATTGCTTGTCAGATATTAATTTACCAATTGCTTGGTATTTCTGTTGACAGTCACTATTCTCTAAAACTGGAACTTGAAGTTCTTGTAAAATAGAAGCAGCTGTGCCACCTTCTTGTGTACGTCCCCAACCGGCAACAAACGGTGTATATCCAACAAAGTTCTTTGAACGTAATGGATTTGCTACAGGTAAACAAACTGGACGAATCTTTGCTGTAAATGAAACATCATTCCCCAAATACAAAATTGCCAAATCACCGTGACCGTCCTTTTTGTCATATTCCGGATACATTTCAACCTTAACAATTGGCACATCAATGTGTTCCGTTTCATCATCAGTTGTCAAATCGTGTTCACCTAATCTAACAACTTGTCTGTATTGAAAAGTAATAATAATTATTATGAAAATTTCTAGTTAAAAATTTATAAAACAAACAACGACAACGATTACATACAAATTGCTGCGTAAACAATGTGCCGCGGTTAATATGTGACGATTTGTAATTAGTGAACCGCCACATTTAAATGATACCTCATCAAGGCTGTTTTTATAACCGAGTAATGCCATCCATGGCCATGCACCTATATATAAACAAAACAAAATTAAAAAATTGATTAAAATCACGTCATGCATTTAAATGATTCATCAAAATTACCCAATGTTGCTGGTTCACCGCCAACAATTTTTGTATGAGTTATATTTGTATAGCCACAGTCCTCTTCTACTGAGAGTAAATGCGATCGTGATTGAATTGGTGAACGTGTTAATGGCGCTTCTGTAACTGGAGCATTAGTTGGTGGTTGTGGTGGTGCTTGTGTAACAGGTTGTTGTCCAATTGGGCAACAAATCTATAAATAAAAAAAATTATTATTTTTTCCTTACTTATCTAAAAATAATTTATTAATTAAATTACGTTTGGTTGAATGTTATTGCAACGAGCGTTTGACGCTTGAATATAAGCACGGTAGTTTGCATCATTTTGACGTTGGATGAATTCATTTAAAATAACTGGACACTGACGTATACTGATACAGTTCCCACGTTGTCCATTTGGATCAGCGCAATTACCCTCTTGTCTAGTTGGTGCCTGTGTCACCGGTTGTGGTTTAGGACGTGCACTCGCTGGATCATAACTTTCGCGACAACAAACCTTAAATAATAAAAAATAGTTTATAACAAAAAAAAAAGTTTTTTAAGTGTCTTTTTTTTAATCCTATAACTTACCACTGGATTGCGATTAATACTGCGAACTCCGCATGCTCTTTGTGCACCAATTACAAAGTCAATAACTTGCTGGGATCGTGGATTACTTTTGTAAATATTTAATAATGTTGGACAATTGGGCAACACTGCACATTGTCCCTGAAGATTATTTGGTGTAGTGCAATCTTCACCTAAGAAAAAAACCAATTTAAAAAATAATAAATCATTTTATTTATGCACACAATTTTTCCTTTCTTCAAAGATAAAAATTTGCAAACAGCAATTAAAAATGTAAATTTTAACTGCGGGAATAACTAAGTTAAGTATATATAATTATTTTTTTTTTAATTTTAATTAAACATTTCTACATAAGTCGTAAACAACTTAATTATTTAATTAGTTAGTTTGTAGTAATAAAAACTTTAAATTACCGTATAAGAATGTTATTCTGGATTTTAATTTAATTTTTGAATTAATTTAATTTTTTCCGCTAATTAAATAAATATTACTGTAGGTTGTCACTACAGAGTCGGAATAACCAATAGGTATTTAAGAAGTTATATTTAAAAACTAATTAATTCATTGGTTACTTATTAAATAGCAAAAAAATTAAGCGATACTGTTTAGTTTAATTTATTTTAACATAACTGTCATACAATATTCTGTTCGTGATTAAAATTTTTGTTAATTTTTGAATGTTAGTCATCAGATAGAGGTCATCCAGTGACATTCAATTTGTTTATTTATTCAAAAACTATTATTTCCAAATAATAATAATAATAAAGAACACTAATTTTTGTTTTTTTTTGTAAATTATCAAAAGCAAAAATCATTTTTGCTGACTTAATGACGTCAAATTTATAAACATTTATAAACAAATTAAAAATTCACCAAAAATTTGTATAAACAAATTTGAATAAATTTTTAGTAATATAAATTAAAATAATCATTTACGTCTTAAAAACAAAGCATAAAAAAAATAAATCATCAAGAACTTAGGTAAGACATAATTGTCATCGACTTAAAAGAAGATTATTTATTGAATTAAACTTAATTTTCTTGGTAAAACACATTAAAAACATAAAACGGTTTTTTCTATTTAATATATTGTATACAAAAAATATAAGAAAAACACTTAAAAAACAAAAGACTTCAATTTAGAAAAAGTGAATAAATTTTAAAGCAGCGAACCCGATATTAGCAAAATATTTTTTTTTTTCTTTTTATTTTAACTTTGAGCACTACTTATATGAATTTATGTTACTTAAATAATTTATTTATTTATTTTATTAATTTTGATTCAAGTTCAAATTTATTAAAAATAAAAAAAAAGTTTATACGCACACAGCGATAGCTTTTATTAAGTTGAGTGTTTTTTATTTATTTACAAGTTTTTATTTATTAAAAAAAATATTTATTAAGTTTATTAATATTCAACACACAGTTTCAGAAAACAATTATTTAAGTAGCCAAATGTAATAAAAAGAAACAATTATTAATTAATATATATTAAATTTAAAACAATTAAACTGCACTAACCTTGCCCTTTCACAATACCCACTAATAAAATGATTAAAAATAATTTCTCCATTTTATTATCCTTTCTTTGCAAAAGCACACACAAAATACTTAAGTCTATAAATTTTTTATCCTGTTATTTAACTAACATCAAACACAAATTATTTATCAAGAATTAAAATTTAAAGAAATATAAAATCACTCTGTTTTTACTTTTTATTATTCGTCTTTAGTTATTGCCGATTGCAAATCTCTCAACAAACTGATGTTAAACTGGTCAAGCTGTTTGTAATTAATATATTTATATCTGTTTTGAAAAATATATAAAAATAATCCCCAAGCTACAACATTAAATTAAAATAATAATAAAACTACTTTAATACAGAGGTGTTCGCCTCGTAATTTGAATAAACATGCGAATAAAAAAAAAACCACAGTTTACAAGTATAAAGAGTTTAATAATTTAAGCAAATCTTGTTATTGTTTGTGTTATTTAAGTTTGTTGCCGGTTTTGTACGGTCACTATCAGTTTTTTCATATGATTTATTACAGTAGTTGGATGTTAATTTATTCACTTTTACTCATGTGCACAATTGACAATTTGTTATTTATTTAATTTTTATGTGTCTTTACAAAGTAAAAAAATTCGTGGTATAAGAATTATCTTTTAAGCAAATTATAAATAATTATTAATCAGCTTAACTGATACTTTTTCTTTAAATTATAAAATTATTAAGCCACTTTTCTATAAATACAGGATAGCCTTCAATCATTTAATAACTATTTATCTTATTTATGTAAATATAATTATTTGCTGATAATATTTCTGAGCAAACAGTATTCAATTATATATAATTTAATAATTTCTCATCATTTTATTTTACCACAAGTGTTGTCATGATTTTATCTACAAAATCATTATATTTTCTATAGAAATAATAACATTTTTCTTGTTTTTAATAAGCAAACATTATTAATTGCTTTATTAACTTTTTGTTATTCCTATTTCACGTATATTAAGCAATAAATCACTTGTTCAATTGTAGTAAAAAATAATAATAATAATGTTGTTTGCATTAAGTTGCATACATAAAGATAAGAAACAATAATGACGCTGATACATAGTTTACAGTAGAATAATCACTGATACGTGAACATTTTATGTCAATAAATCAATTGATTTGTATTTTTAAATTAATGATTTTTTTTCCCACAATAATACAGAAGTATTTCTGCTATTAGCGTAGGTTATTTCCCGTCAAATTAAATCTATATTAATCATTAATTGTTTTGATTTTTAATTTAAAATTTACTTATTCATAATCACGATATATTTAGTCTAATTATTATACAGTAAATTAAAATTTTATTATTTATTTAATTATTTTACGACGAAATAAATAGAAAAAAAGACAAATAAAAATAAAATTCCTTTTGACAAAATCAGCATGCAAATAGGATTTGGGAATAATCATAATATGTTTCTCTGTTTGATGAAACACATTGACTACATCCTAGTGATAATTTAATTTACAAGAATATTAACTAGAATTTCTATAAATAATTCAGTAAATTTAATGTAAATGAGTAACCTTCCTCATTATTAAGAAATAAAATTAAGTAAAACAAATTCTTAAAATTAATTTATCAATAAAATTAAATTCCAGGGATACCTTGGCTTAAACGTATACAAAAAATAATTAATATGTTAAAAGAAAAGCATTATTCAGCGAGAATAAGTAATAAATATTATTTTTATCTATAAATTAATATTTTTGTATTATAAATCAACTTAATTAAATATAGTGTAAATCGACACATATCTACGCAATATCATTTGTAACGCTTTAAAACCATATAATTCCATTTCGTTTTGCTTATTAAAATATCACTTCTGCGAATTCTTTTAATATTTACAATTAATAAAAAGAAAATTATACTACAGATAGGTAAAACCGCAATTAAATTTTAAAAATAATAATAAATATATAATGAACAATAAAAAAAACGTGTAATTGAAAAATCATATAACTAAATATGTAATTTTATGAATTAAAAAGTCAATTAAATTAACGGCATCAAGTGTGAAAACGAAAAATATTTATAAAATCCTTTAATTCATTATAAATTTGTATGATGTGCATAATACAATGCTGAATACAGAGTTAATTGTTTAAATGACTTTCAATCCATGGAATAAAAGTGGTGACTCGTGTGTAAATTCCTGGGAAACCGGGACGAGCACACTCATATCCATACGACACAATGCCAAGTAAATTGTAATAATAATAAGTACTATCGGTTGATATTTGTGGTAGCATAAGTGGACCGCCAGAATCACCTTGACATGCATCTTTACCACCTTGTAAGTAGCCAGCACATAATACACGATTATCAAATACTTGATTGGGAAAATTCTGCTGATAAGATATCTGACAATCGCTTGTTGATAAGACTGGTAATTGTACTTCTTGTAATATTGACGATGTGGGCCCTTTGAAGGAAACTGCACCCCAACCAGCTATAAACGGTTGAAATCCTGTGTAATCTTTCGTACGAAGCGAATCCGAAGTTGGCAAGCATATTGGACGTATTTTATCTGAATAAAAATTGTTGATAATTTCATTTTAAACCAAATGAATCATTGCTCACCAGTATATGGAGCATTCTGCGTTAATTTAAGCAGCGCAATATCATTCAGAATTAACTTGGCATTAAATTCTTCATGCAGAATTTTTAAATCAATTGGTATATCTATAGGATAGGCGCCATCATTGTCATTCAAAAGGTCGTGTTCGCCCAATCGAACCAAATATCTAAAAGATTAATACCAAATATCTATAATCAAATATTTATTTGAAAGCATATCAATAATTGTTACAAAGCATCTTTGATACAATGTCCGGCCGTCACGACATGCTTTTGCGTAATCAGTGTCCCGCCACACAAAAATTTTGCTATGGAAGCATCAATAGTTCGATAGCCCAAAGAGGCAATCCATGGCCAAGCACCCAGTTCAGCATTATTACCTCCAACCACACGGAAATGAGACGCATTTGACATGCCGCATTTATTAGCATCGTTTGTTGGTAAAACAATTCGTCCATTTACGACATTATTGCTAGGATCAATTGGCCCAGAACTAGTTATTCCTGATCCAGTGACGGGGCTCTGTGAGTTAAATACAAAAGTATTTTGTGAAGAAGAGACAGGCATTTGTGTTGTTAATGGTGGTGCAGTGTAAAAACTGAAAAATACTAAGCTGGGTGGTGTTGTCGTTAAAAATTGTGATGATGGACAACAAACGAGCCAATCAAAACCATCATAACCGCACAGTGTACGTCTGAGGTAGGCCTCTTGTGCCGGATCCTTCTTTGCATAATACAGATTCAATAACTGAACGACATAATCACATTTTTCTATATTTATACAATTTCCAGGTACATTGTCTGGCGTATAGCAGTTTTCACCTTTAATGCAATAAACAATAAAATTAAGAAATAAAATTAAATCTAAATAAGGAAAATAATGACAATTTTTTATTTGGTTAATCCAACACACCTATTTTCTGTTGTGCGATGTTAAAATTAATAATTATTACGTTTTGACTAATTACTTATTTTATAATATAAAAATATTATTAATTAATTAATTTGTAAAAAAAAAAAATATAAACTTAGTAATAACTAGGACTTATTTATTAACACTTTATGAATTAGTTGAGTAAGAGATTAATGTTTTTTTAATTTTAATTATTTAAAGTGTTCCTCTGGGATCGATACACGGGCAACCATTAACTAGTTGTCGATTTCCTGGTCGTGGATCAATATTGGGAGTGATTGTTGATGAAATATTTGTTGCAACGACTATTGGTGGGCACGTTGGTGGTATTGTACTGCATGTTGTTGTTGGTGTTCCGACGGTGGTTGTTGGCGTTGTTACCGAGGCTGTAGATAAAGTTGATAAAAATGTTGGAAATGTTGGTAATGGAGAAAAAGAAAAACCCGTTGTAATAGTTTGTTGCGTTGAAAATGTATTCGGTGCTGTGGTTGGTGTCGATGGCACTGTGGTTATAATTGGTATTGGTGGCAGTGTTATATTTAATGATGGGCTTAATGTGGTAGTTAAAATAGGAATTGGTGGTAATGTTATATTTAATGATGGACTTAGTGTAGTGGTTAAAATTGGAACTGGTGGCAATGTTATATTTAATGCTGGATTAGGAGTAGTTATCGTTAATGCTGGAATTGTTGTAATTGGAGGAGGTAACGTTATATTTAACGCAGGATTTCTGGTTGTAGTAATTGTAGAAATTGTTGGATTGAGAGTAGTTGTTGATGCTGGAGTAGTTGTTGTTGCTGGAGTAATTGTTGGAATAGGTGGTAATGTTACATTCAATGTCGGGTTAATGAGTGTGGTAATTATAGGAATTGGGGGTAAAGTTATATTTAAATTAGGCCTTATTGTGATCGTGGTGGCAATTGATGAAGCTACGGTAGTGGCAGGATTAAATGTTGTTGGTGCCGTCGTACTTACAACCACGGTAGGAGCAACTGGTGTAGTAGCAGTAGGTACAATTCCTGTTGTTGCATTTGTAACAACAACTGTAGTGCCAACAGTGGGAGTCGTTATTGAGACTGTTGTTCCAGCTGAAGGAGCTACTGTTGTACCAACAGCAGGAGTCGATACTGAGACTATTGTTCCTGCTGACGGAGCTACTGTTGTTGCAGCTGTTGAAATCGTGCTTAAAACAGTAGTTATACCAGTTACTGGTGTTGAAGCAGTACTTGCCGTAGTAGGAGCTGTTGCTGTAATCGCAGTTGTTCCAGCTGCTATTGTGGTAGCTGTTACATTTTGTATAGTAACATTACCTGGGAAAGGTGGCAAACTACTTGGAAACGTTGGTGTAAATATTGTTATTGTAACAGCAGGATTAGTGACTGCAGTAGTTACAGCTGCAGTAGGTCTAGTAGTTGTGGTTGTAGCTGCAGTAGTAGTAGTAGCTGCAGTAGTAGTAGCTGCAGTTGTACCTGCTGTAGTAGTTGCTGTTGTGGCTACTGTAGTAGCTGCAGTAGTAACAGCAGTAGTTACACCAGCAATGGTTGTAGCTGTAGTTGCATTTGCAAGTGTCGATAATGTTCCTGCTGTAGTCGTACTTGCCGGTAACGCTGTTACTACGGTAGTGACACCGGCAATCGCTGTTGATGAAAATACAATTCCGGTAGTTATTGGTAGTATGGTCGGCGGTGGAAATGTTGCACCTGGTGCTAATGTTATAAATGGGAATGGTGTCGATTGTTGTTTCTTATAGTTCAAACATAATCCTTTTAAATGTGCTAAATGAGCTAGTGCAGGCCACATATATAATTTCCAACATAATTCTTCTAAACGCATTTTTATCAAATATTATTTAATTCTAAACACTTATCACACTAATAACACTTAAACTTTCTACTTAATTTTTAATATCACAATAATATGTGTTTATTCAATGAATATCACTAGTTAACTGCGTTGTAAATCCAACATAACGATGGTATTTAATCATTTCTATTCTATAAAACTTAATTGCCCTTCATCAAACAGTGTTTATTTGTTTGTCTAATTGTAACAAAAATTTATATTATTATTATGTTATTGCATCATAATTAATAATACATAAATTTCAATTATTTTTTTATCATTTTTCAGTTTATAACACAATTCCTGTTCATTTTAATACAACAAAAAAAAACTACAAAGTATTGTAAAAAGCAGTAAAAATGTGTACAATGTTTTCAAAAATCAAATATCCATGAACTAAATTCACTTTTTAAATAAAATTTTGCTCTAAATTTTATCAATTAATTTCCATTATTTTTAATAAAAATTTCACTATAAACTATGTTTAAAAGTTTCAAAATTAAATCATTTTATTAAATAAATAATATAAAAACCAATTTTTGTGTGATAATTCATTGAAAACGAGAGAAAAAAACTCAAATAAACAATTTGTCTCGTTGACTTGTTAATAATTATATAATTATTTTAATTAAATAAACAAAGTATTGAATAATGTATTGTGAATTATGTTAAATTTCATTATTATAAATATATAAATTAAAAAAGCACAAAAAAAATGATAATATCTTAATTAACTTTTGCAGGGATAAACATTTTTTATCTGACAACAAAACGATTAAAAAATTATTTTAATTATTTCGCAATTAAAAAATAACGAATAATTATTAGATAATTAATCATAAATAAAGAACTTTAATTATATTATATTTTATAATTTATTTATTAAAAAGACTTATTAAGCTTTAATTCGTTATAAATCACTTTTTCATTATCTTAATCGTTTTTCAGTGCAATATTAGTTAAATTTTAAAGTTTTATTTTACTGAACACCCATTGTTAGTTTAATTAAATAAAAAAAATCCAAAATTACTTACATAATACAAAATTAATAAATATTAAAATTATTAAAAATAATTTTAATGTAATCCACATAGCAGACACTAGCAAAAATTAATCCCAAAATATTGTGCAATAAATTTATCCAACTAATTCAGCAAACAAAATTAAACTAACAAATGGAATTAACGCAATAAATTTTAAAAGAGGAATAAAAAAAATATTATATAAATAAATAATTATTATTAATGATAATGAAATTTATATTTTAAGTATTTTTTTGTTAATAATTATAATGACTAATCCAATAAAAGCGAAATGAGTTGTTTTTTACACTAAAAAAGGTGTTAAAAGTATAATTTATTAATGGGGAACAAAAGCAATTTTGGTGTTTTTACACCTGTACAAAAATCAACACACTAAAAAACAATTTTTATATATTTTTAAATAGAATGAAAAACACGTTAAATAGCCATTTCCGCTTTTTTAGGTAAATAAAATTATCGCAAGAGAGATTCATACAAAAATCTAGTATATATGTAGCTACAATAGCATATATATTTAATTATAATTTTCAATTATTACCTTGAAATTTTTAGTTTAATTAAAATAATTAATAATTTCAGCAAAATTAATATGATTTTCGTTTATTTATTCAATTTTTTTGCATTTATTCGTGCGACAGTACTCCTAATTATACAGAATTATAGTTATTTATATGACATTTAAATTATAATACTATCAGGAAGTCGAGTGTGAAGTATTTTATACGCCAATAATAATAAAAACGCGACATTTACTAATTATTTATACCATCTGAACAATAAATTATCCATTAAACTTTTTTTATCGATCAATTTTTGAACGGAAGAACTAAGATACATTTTTCAGTATTTTCACAGTTCAGAAACTGCATAATTGCCAATACTGTTTAAAGCAATATTATTTAATTAATTAATATAAAAATATCTTCTTACCACATTTGGATACCACTGTACATATTTATTTTAATTATAAAATAATAATTAAATAGCATTATTTTGGCTTCACAATAATCAAAAATCCAATTGACAGCCATAAGGATTCGCCATCATCTCTGTTTTAGGGAAAAAGAGAAAAATATTCTTTAATATAAATAGGATTGAACTTTTATCATAAAGAAACAGTTGTATTGTGATATTACAATAATTAACAATTAAATAAAAATCTTTTTTATCATTAATTAATTAATAAACATAAAGAATGAATTCAGCAAAGTTTGTGATTTTATTGTTTGTCATTGCTGCATCTTTGGTGTCATGCAATTCACAAGTAATTTAAATAAATAAATTTGTTTTTACATTATTATCCTTACTATTATTATTTTAAAAATTAAAATTTTATATTTATAGCTTACATTTACACCTGGATGGGGCAAACGAAGCAATGGACCATCAATGAGTGATTTGACCGGTTCGTCAGCGTCGTCACCCTCATCATCGGATAATTGTAAAATTTCAATAGATTCCTTAATGATGATTTACCATTTGCTACAAGTAAAATTATTTTTATTATTTTCAATTATTTTATTTGACATTTATTAAATACTGTTGATTAATTTAGTCCGAGGCACAAAAGATTTTGGAATGCAATCAGAAGTAAAGACACCGTTAGACACATCTGTATTTCCGAATGAAAATGAAGGCAATCACTATGGAAATTATTATGCAAAACTCTTAATAAGGAATTAATAAAAAAAAAACTAAAATATTAAATGTGTTATAATATTATAAAATTAATTATTTGTCTTATTATTTTGTATTTATTTTTATGAAAAGTAAAATATATTTGGCATAAGTTATAAATAAAAAAAAAAAAAAAACGTGTTTTTCATTGTCGACATTTGGAAGGTTTTAAGCTGCATTTTTTCATTTCTTTTATTTCAGTTACTGATTTTTCGTATTAAATGATATGTATTTTATTATATTCAATTGTATTCAAATTCATTTTTTAATAATTAATAAATTAAAATGATTAATTAATTATTATTATTAATAATAAATTAAGAATTAATTAATTATTTTATTTATATATTTATTGAATAATAAAAAGTACGCTGCCTTTTTTTATGGTATTTATATTATAAAATAAACAATTTCCCCTTATAAGACATTGAAAAATTAAGTAGGGATACAAACACATAATTTCCCACATTTTGACATTTATATACATTATTTTTTATTTACTTACAGTCATCTTGTGTAGCGCTGTCGTCGTATATATCTGCCTATCTGTCTATATAAAAAACAGTTTCTTCTTCTGTTTTTTTCTCTTAATTTTGTTTTTTATGTGTTGATCCCGTCATCTTAATAAAATTCCTAAAATTGAAAGTTATTTTCTTGTTTTTGTTCGCAAAAGTGTTGTTAATTAATAAGTGTGATAAGTGTCTTGTCCAGTGTTAAAATTTGTTTAAGAAAAGTCAACCAAAGAATATAAAAATGTCACGTTATAATCAAGGTGGTGGCTACGCACAAACCTATAAAGTTGTGGTTGTTGGTGGCGGTGGTGTTGGAAAATCAGCACTAACATTACAATTTATACAGGTAAAAATAAATATAATATTAATTAATTAGCGTTAATTACACATCAGCAAAAATTGAATAAAATCGCTCTTATAAGGTTATGCAAACGTAAATACATAGCCGCCCACACAAATAATTTTTTTCTGTTTTTTATTCTTTCTATATGTCTTCTACTGTTGAAAAAATTAATAAAAATAACAAGATGAAGAAGAAGAAGAGGCAAATTCAAGAGGAAATTTCATTATCAAATAAATAAATAATTTCTAAAAAAAGAATGCAATAAACAAGCAAAACTAAAAAAACGAAGAAGCAATATAATTAATAACATATTCGCGCCCGTCTTTTTCTTTTGCATTAAACGCATAAAATATCGCTCAAGATTATACGATGACACAATTAATTAAAATGAATATTTCTTATAATTTATTTTTCTTTTTTCTAATGAATAAGATTAAGGCGACGATTCGTAATAATATTGATTGACATGACATTGGGATGTGATGACGACATTATTGTTATTGTTATGACGTAATCGACTCCTTGGATTTAATTTTTTTTTTTCTGTTTCTCAACTACCAAAATAATTCTTTTTTTTAAATCTAATTTTGTAATAAATTTTTCTTTACAATTTAATCTTCTTATTTTCTTTATTGAAAAGAGAAAAAAAGAATTTTTGTTATAAAATAAATGAAATTCGTGTAGGCTGGTTACTGCTTTCAAGTTTTGTTTTTTTGTAATTTAAATGTGAGTGGCTTTGAGATATGGTCGTTTCAGTTTTTTTAATTTAATTTAATTTTGTTTATTTTTATTATTGTGAATAATAACACATATGACGTCATTTATTGTTAAAAATTAATTTTTTTTTTTGTTTCTTCAATTAATGCCACTGTTATAAACCGCGATTTCTTCTGTTTTTCGTGTAAAATTATAAAAAAACACATACAGCTGGAGTTTTATCTTTAATTTTTGTTTACTTTGGTTATAACGACTATAAATTTCTTTTAAAACTTCCTGCTGTCAGTAGTTTGATTGAACGGAAACAGATTTTTTTATTTCGTTATTTATTGTTTCGACAGCTACCTGAGTATTATGCAATACAGACGTCGATACTAGACTGTGCTAATTAAAAGACCTGCAGAATGCAAATTAAAGTGTTAAAACAATTAAAGCACTAATAAATCTAATTTACTTATTTAATTCATAAATAATAAAGTATCTTAATTCAGACAAATGAATCAGTTTTTGTTTTCTTTTTAGAAATTTTAATTCGAGCAAAATAAATGATGACTACGAAACTGACTTAAGATGCGTTTCTCTGTTTTTGTATTATTGTTGCGTAATTATTACTCTCTTTTGTCAACAAATGTCTTTTCATTTTTTTTTAATTTACAAAACCCAGTTTTGTTTTTTGTAAAACATTTTAAGTCTCAAAAATAACAATAATAAGAATTACCATACAGAAACCCATTGAAAATGAGTTTTTTTTTTATATCGTCGTCTTGTTATTAATTTTGTTTCATTTTCATTTCTTTCGATCTTTTTTTTTTGTTTTATGAATCACTTAAGCTTCTGACTTAGGAAAACAAAAATGTATAAAATTATAATTAAAGAAAATAAATCAAAAAAAAAAACCAGAAATAGAAGAAAAGAAGAAAAACTTTACTCATTAAGCAAAAAGAAAAAATAAAAGACGCAGACGGCGTCGCGCAGCGTATAATCCAAACGCGCATATTAAGATGAAAAAAAAATAATAAATAAATGTATTTAGTGTAGTTTGACGGTGATTTTATTTTTGCTCTTTTTTTCGTACTTTTGTAACAACAATTACACACAGATCTATCTACATAAATATATTTCTAAAAATAATTTCAATTTTTATTTTAAATTAATTATTTACGCTTTTGTTGTTACTTAGTGTGTACTAACCAACCATATGGTTGGATATTATTTTTGCGTTTTGTTTAGGCCGCGCCAGTAAACATCGCTTAATTATTATTAATATTTTGTGTTGTTTGCTTAGAAAAGAAACAAATTAATCAATTAAATATTAATTCTTTTTTATTCATTTTTAGAGTTATTTTGCAACCGATTATGATCCAACAATTGAAGATTCTTATGCTAAGCAATGTGTTATTGATGATGTGCCAGCAAAATTAGATAGTAAGGATATGAATTAAGATATTTATTAATTTTAATAATTTGTTTGTTTTGGATGGTTTTAAAACAATTCAAAATTATGTTAATTAAAGGAGAAATTTATGAACAGAAAACAAAAATTTAATTACATAGTAATGACATCTATTGTTTATTTTTTGAAAGTTTCAGTAGCTACAGTGCTTATATAAAATGATAAATTATTTTAATAATCCTTGTATTACTGGTGTTTTATAAATTACATCACACTGACTAGACGGATTTAAATCATTAAAGTAATAAACTAACGATCCCTTCTTGAAATATTATTTAATGAATTTTTGTTTTATTTTAAACATCGGTTCACACATGCTATAAAGTAGTTGATTAATCACAAACTAGACAGTTAATCAATGCTTTTATCTTAATTAATCCACTTGAAAATGGTTTTCATATATATATTTTTTCTACAATTTAATTTTTTAGTATTGGATACAGCCGGCCAAGAAGAATTCAGTGCAATGCGTGAACAATATATGCGTTCGGGTGAAGGTTTTTTATTAGTATTCTCTGTGACCGATCATGCAAGTTTCGATGAAATTGCAAAGTTTCATAAACAAATATTACGTGTAAAGGATCGTGATGAGTTTCCAATGTTGATGGTTGGCAATAAATCGGATTTGGATGGACGACGTGCGGTAAATTGAATTTTTATTTAATAAATTGTTAATTTTTTTTATAAAATAATGATTTTTGTCTTTGTGCTTGTAGGTACCATTAGATCAGGCACAACAATTAGCTAGAAATTTAAAAATTCCGTATATTGAATGTAGTGCCAAATTGCGTATAAATGTTGATCAAGCATTTCATGAATTAGTTCGTGTTATAAGAAAATTTCATCAATCTGAACGTACATCGTACAAGGATAATGATTATAATAATAAAAAGAATAAAAAAGGATGTTGTGTATTATAAGTGAATAATAAAAACGAATCAACTCGAATTAAGAGGAAGATATTAATGCGACACCAAAATCAATAATAATAAAAAAATAAACAAAATCGCTTTAAACACAATAAATGTGGTAAAACAAAACAAAAAATATAAAATTATATAATAAACCAACGCACAAACATTGTGTGTGATTTGCTAAAGTGTTCTTAATAATTACTTTTCTTTTAATTAATTTATTAATTTTTCTCTTATATTATATATTTTTTTAACAATATTTTAATTAATTAATATATTTTTATTTTTTTAAAAACTATTTCGCCTTTTTTATACACACAAAAAAAAATTAATAATTATAAATTATTAATAAATAAACAAATAATAATTATGCTTTAAATATTATTATTATTTTTATTTTAAATAACGAAAATAAAGTAAAAATTCTAATTATTATAACGAATTTATGTAAAAGATATATAAAAAAAAAATGTTAATTAATTTTTTAATAATGATTAAATTGTGGCCTTATATTTGTGTTATAAATATATATTTATAATTGTAATTTTATAATTAAATATTAATAATAATTTATAATTTTCATTTGTAATTAATAATAATGTTAATAAAAAATAATTTATATTAAAGAAAAATTAAAATATTTTAACGATTTATTTCATGCAAAATTTAAAATTTACTTCATACTAGCTTTAGCGCTATCTATTATATTAATGTTCAAGTCAAGTGTCAATTAAATTTGAACTACAGACATAATAATTTTTTAATAATTTAAATTTGCAATATATTTTTAATTAAATAAAAGTTATGTTATAGCTATGTAAAGATATTATTTAAAATTCAGAAATATCAATAAAAAGTCATTATTGCTACAAATATATTTCATTTACATTTTGGAGACTTAAACAGTGCTACCTATTATATTAATATCATAATAACATGCACAACTCTAAAAACAAGCATCAGTATTATTGGCTATATAAACTTTGCATTGTGTATTTTATTTATTTTTTATTTTGACAAATACATGTTTTGACAGTTAACCTTTGAATAACATAACTTTCTTAAAATTACTCAAGACAATATAAAAGAAATATAATTAAAATAATTGTTAATAAAATTGTGCAAAAGAACAAATTAAAAATAATTACCAAAGTATAGACAAATAAAAATTCTATTGTTATTTAAGTGGGAATGAAAAGTTGAGTTTTGCTTTATGACTCCATGTCTAACCTCAAAAAAATTAAAGATAAAGAAAAGAAATTTTATTTCTTTTAAATAAACAAGATAAAAATTTAATAGTTATAGATATTTCTACAAATTAATGAATTGAATTATTTCCACAAATATTTCATATTTTGTGTGCCTAGTTTGTTTGTACAATAAAATAAATGAATAATTTAATTACTTCGCAAAAGATAATGTTACCACTGCCGGAAATATGTGACCAAAACTCTTCGCATTTCTTTAAGCAGGTTCGTAGTATCATTGAATGAAACAATATATTGTAAAATAATTATCCATTTCTATTTCTAGAAATCACGAGACCATTTGTATCATAAAATAACAAAGAAACCGCCCCGATTACATTTGAAACATGAGATAAGCTTTAATCGTAGTCTTAATCATTCTGCTGCTCATGCAATATCATTTAAAGTTGATAGTAAAACGCCGAATGTGCTACCGCTCAGTCCGATATATAATAAAAACGCAAATGAACCGTATTATGATCAGTGTTTTCAAGAGATAAATAAAATTGGTGAGGGTTCCTTTGGGGAAGTGTTTAAAGTGAAAAGCAAAGAAGATGGACAATATTACGCAGTGAAAAAATCAAAACAATATTTTCGTAGTTCGAAGTATCGACAGGAGCGGCTCGAAGAAGTAAAACGTTATGAGGAGTTCTCCGAGCATGAACATTGTGTTACATTGCACAAGGCATGGGAGCAGGACGATCATCTTTACATGCAAATGGAATTGTGCAAAGATAATCTAGAGACCTATGCTCTAGATAATATAATTGCCGAACCACAAATATGGTCAATTCTTTTAGATTTATTATTGGTAAAATAAAAAAATTATCAAATAAAAAACATTCAGAAATAAAATTTATTTTTTGTTTCAGGCATTAAAAAGTCTTCACGATCGTAATCTCATACATTTAGATATAAAACTAGATAATATATTAATAACAAATGATAAAATATGTAAATTAGCTGATTTTGGTTTAATGGTCGATTTAAATGGTGAAAACTTAGATCAGGCAACAGAGGGTGATTCACGTTATATAGCGCCCGAACTAATGAGAGGTCATTTTACAAAGGCAGCTGATATATTTAGTTTGGGCATTGCGATATTAGAATTATCCTGTAATTTAGAATTACCGCCGAATGGTTTATTATGGCAAAAATTACGTACAGATACATTTCCAGAAGAATTTTTTCAATGTAAATTTTCAATTTTTCTCTTGTTTCCTTTTTGTGTTTGTTTATTAATTATATTTTTCATTTAAAGTATTATCAATTGATTTACAAAATATAATTAAATGGATGATGGCATCAGACGCTAAAAATCGTCCAACTGTAGATACATTGTTACAACATCCACGTATTTTAGCAGTAATTAAAAAACGAAATCAATATCGTTTATATTATAAAAGTGTATGTATAAATGTTTAACTAATCAGTTAATTTAATTTTTTTATATTAAATTTAATATTTATTACAGAAAAAATTCTATAAATTAACAATAAATTGGTTATGGCGTAAAATCTCATATATAAAATTAAAAATAATAAATTTATTTACAACAATAATAACTGTGTTAACATTAAAACATAGAAAAAGAAATTTTAATAATAATAATAATGATAGTAATTATAGTAATAATATTGATAATGATAATTTATGTAATAATGTTGGTGTATCAACATTATTAGATAAAACAATTCATAATATTGATAGTGATATAACAAGATTATCATCGTTTACAACAAATTCAATTGGTATTTATTGAGTGAGATATACTTCTGTATAAAGAATATAATATCATTTGCTTTTAGGTAACAATTATCGAATTGATGATGATGATGATTACGATGTTAATTATTTGCAAAAACCAATAAATAAATTTGCAAATAGTACACCGAATATACCACGTACACCATTATTAAAAATAATAAATTCAACACCTCTGAATCATTGGGGTAGTGGAATTGGTGGCTCATCATATGCTAGAAAATATCGTAAAGATTTATGTAGATCACATTTGAGGTAAATTTTTTCTGTTTTAAGGTTTAAAAAATATGCATGCAGACTACAAATAACATTACTCTGTAAATAACATTAATTATTTTTTATTCTTTTAATTTTAGTTTTAATTCGTGTGATAGTAATCTATTTGAAGCAGATACACCACGCAGATACGAATCAAATCAATATTCACCAACAAGTGATCCGCATATACATAGTCAAAGTAGTAAATTTGTGAGTAATAATAATAATAATATTAAAAATAATAATATTAGTAATAATAATCAATTGGAAACATCAACAATAATGTGTAAAAAATTATTATTTAATCAAGAAGATGATTCTGATTGATTAAATTTTATTTAATTATTTTTCTATATATTATTAAAGGCTTAGAAATGTTGTTGATTTTTATTTAAATTAATTTTTTGGGTTTTATATTTATTTATTTTTTCTATGTTTTAAATTAATTTAAAAATTTACTGCACTGATATGGTAGTATTTACCATATGCAGTGACTATTTTGCGCTAATTCTAAATTAATTAAATTATGAAAATTCAATTTATGTTGCTGGCTAAGAAGGATAATGTTTAAATTAAACGAAAAAAATTAGTATACAAACAGAACATTAATTAAATTAAAATTAAAAAAAAAAAAAAAAGAATCTTTTTGCACAAAATCAATGTTGCCTTAAAAATACAATTTTATTGTTATTCAGACAAGAGATAAATATCTAATTATTGTATCGTAAAACTATATCCTATCTCTTGTCTGTTTCTTCTAATTATTATTTTGTTTTAATTTATTAATATTAATTTAATTGTAAATTTTAAACAACCCCCATTATGTGATATATTCTATGAGACATAAAATGTTATTTGATTTGAGAATGATGATAAATTAGATTATTAAATAATTTAAATAAGAAAAAGAACCATATCTATTGTGTAGACTCTACATGATTATGGTGTAAAGTAATTAATTAATTAATTACAAATTAAATTAATTTGTTTTTTGGGTTTATAAATTTTTGTTTGTGTGGTAGCATGATTTTATCAAAACATTAAAATTTGTTGAAAAATTTAAATTATAATGAAAAACATTAAAGTTTAATAAAGAAAATTAATTAATAAAAAAAAAATTAAAATTTTTATACAATTATTTCTCTAAGGGTATAATAAGATCGTAAAAGAATTTATTTCATTTAAAAATAGTATTTAATGTATGTAATTATTGTAATAATTTTCATTATTATCACTTAATAATCCACAAATCAAGTGATAATGAAAATGATTTAAGAAAATTGATTTGATTATACCCTTTTAAAGTGTCTTGGCTAAGGAAGAATAAAAACCTTTCAACAGCTTAAATAATTACCCCAAAAAATTCATTACCTTTGGGTAATTTCTGACCTGTTTTTATTGCCTTAATTTTAGTTAATAAATTTATTATAATTAAAATGTTATTTAATTAATTAAACAAATCTATTAAAATTATCGAATCTTTGCACTAAGATTATCAACCACCAAGTAAAGATAATCGATACGAATTTACGAAAAGAAAAGCACATTTTTCATTTAATTTTATTTTTTAATTTAATTGTTTTTTTATTTTATTTTATTTAATTTTTCTTAATTTTCTTTTTATTACGCTTGTTTTTTTTTTATGTTTTATTTTAAAATTAATTCGTTTTTCATTTTTTTATTTTATTCCAAGGAGTTAAACAAAGAAAATAATAATAAAAAAAAAATTTTTAATAATAAAATAAAACATATTTAATACATATATATATAATTATAATAAATAAATAATTAATTAATTAATAATTATAATAATAATAGCAATAATAATAATAATAATATAATGTTTAAAAATAATAATTATAATAATAAATAAATTATGAACAAATTTCTATTATTATTGTTTGTTTATTGTGTCAAATTTTTTGTGATTTTAACAGTTTCACGTTTTAGTTTCCGTTAAAATACATAAAAAATAATAATTATAATCTTTTAAACAAACAATTTATTATGTTTACAGTTTGTTAGTCTAAATGTATATAATTTTCGTTGATTTGTTTTAAATAAATTAATAATGCAGATGATAATGAACAGTTTATGATTAACGAAGAAAAATATGTAGAAAAAACACATGAAAAGCCAATAAAAAGAAAAGAAAAGAAATCGAAACGAAACGAAAGAACAAATCTTTCTTATGTGTTAAAAGGGAAAATTAATAGTTTCTTCTTTACAAAATAATAATAATAATAATAATAAAAATAATTAGAAGAATTTGATAATGTATAATACAATTAAATAATACAAATCATTTATTTTTTTTTACATCCGAGGTTTTGTGGTTTTATTGCTGCTGCTGCAACCATTAATTATTTCTCCCAATTTTTATCATTCTTTATTTCTTTAGTATTTTCTGCGTTCATTAACCAACAAAAAATAGTATTTTTTTTTATCCCATTTATAAAACATAAAAACTCTGTTAATTACAATAACCCGCTCTATATTTATTAATTTTTTTTTTTTTTACTTTTTAATGCTTTAAGAAATCTTAATGGAATTCGTTGCATTCCAATTATTCGGTTTTATTTTTACTAATACTTTTGTCATGTTAATTATGAGTCACGATATATAGAGTGTTTTTTTTTATTATTTTATTTTGTTTTGTTTTCTGTGATTTTTCTTCTTTTCTTTGCTCTTCGATGTAATTAATTAACTTTCACAAATTCTGATACAAATGTGGTTGTACCCTTTCTGTCAAATTGACGTACGCGTACAAATAGGAAGGCAGCAACTAATGAGGCAACGGCTAAGACTAGTAATAACATAACTAGGCCACCGACAAAACTTGGCACAGACATACATATTGTTTCTGGATCAACGGATCGTGCTGATTGTATGACAACCGTTTCATTTGCGGATGCATTGTTTAGGGCGAAATTAACATCGCCCGGTGCTACCACTTGGATTGTTCGACTAGTATTAACGTCTGTCATTTCTTGAGCATCACGTTTGTAGATTCTTGGCCGGATGACAACGTCCATTGTTTCACGACGACGACGTGCACCACGAAGATCATCAAGACCTTCAACTGATCGTGGACGACCACCTAATGTTACTAAGTTTCCACCGTCTAAATCGTCTTTCCTTTTAACTGTGCTGTAACCAGAGTGACCTGGTGGTGGTGGAGGAGGTAAATGAATATCATTTTGTGACTGGCTTTGATGGTTTGGATTTTGTGGTGGTGGTGAACTAGCTCCATTGCCATTTCCATTACCATTACTATCTGAATTTGGTCCTGAGCCAGCTGTCTGTGCTTGTGGTGCTGGTACTACATCATGTTGATTTTCTGAGTAGGCGCCTGATGGATCTGATGGATGACGTGGATCTGGATAAGCTGCTGGTGGTACACCATATTCTGGTAGTGGTGGTGGTCCGTACTCATTGCCTAAAGCATATTCACCGCCAAGAGTGTTGCCTAAACTTAAACCACCTAAATGTCCGCCTGGCAAACCATAATCTCCTGAAATTGCTGGACCATGACCGCACTTTGGTTCTGGACAATTATATCTGCATACTTGGATAACACATTGGAAGTGCACGTTCATTGAGTCAGGGAATTTGAATGCTTGGAAATAGGCAAATGATACCACAGACGCTGATGGCCCAAAGTTCTTTATCTTTTGGAATTTACTCATAATCTTTGGTCGAACCACACATCCATGTTGATCGACAAGTTGGATTGGTGCACGTTTACCATCGTGAGCAACACAGTTACGTACTAACATATCAAATTTATTTTCATCATCCTTGATAGCTAAGACCATGGTCATTGTTTGACCGATCTTGACAATTCCGGAAACCTCAGATGCCCATGGACCCTTTCCTACTTGAATTTGCATCCAGCATTGAAGATTATCACCGAGGAAATTAGCTGTAACAGCGTGCAACATATCAACTTGGAATGGACGGAAAGTGACTGCCTTTTCATAAAAATCGTACCACGTGCAACGTAATTTTCTTGCCTAAAAATTTAAATAAAATTGCATTAGCTTCCAGAGGAAAATCCAAATAAAATTAATTAAATAATTACCTGATCCCAAACTTCTTGAACATATGGATCGTATTGAATTATGATAGTGTTTTCAACGTAACTTCCCGATGGTGTTGGTGCCCCATATCCAGCAGCATTATGATTAGCAGAACTAGACATACCGCAACTATTTAAGAAAATCTCAAAAGTTGCACTCAAATGTCCAGTGCCTGGTTTCAGATGAACACAATGCGAATCACTGTAGTAACCCTTTGAGAAGATCATACCATAGAATGGACGATCAAACTCAATGTTAACACGCATATGTGTTTTCTCGCATTGCACTTGTAAATGTTTGATCTGTGGACTATCATTGGAGGCACCAAGTGGCCATGAATCGTCACCGATTTCATTGCCACCAGTATTTATATTTAATCCTGGCGAACCATAAACAGGTGACGGTGGTGGTGGTCCATATACTGATCTATGTTCTAATGGCAATGCGGATGAATCTACAAGTGGTGCATCACAGTGTGCATTCTACAAAAAAAAAATTAAATTAAATTAATGAAATTAAACTGATTTTACAGAATAAATTTTTGTCTTACATGAAATAAATAAACAATAAACAAAAAGGTCGCGATCGTATGCCGCGTGCAAGTACCCATTTTTTCTATAAATTCCTATTTGATGTGATTTTATTTGTTGGCTATTTTTTACGTCTATTGTCTATAAGAAAATTTTCTGCAAAAAAAAAACATAAAAACATAAAAATTTAATAAAATAATTAAAAAATTCAATTTCATTTAAAAATAATATCTAATTTACAGTATTTTTTATTGACTTATTCTACTGTGAATTAGTGAAGGGGGAAATTTCTTTCATTTCTTATTAATAATTCCAATTTCCAAAACATAACAAAATTAAAAATCTATTTCATTGCTCTACTCTCTCTTTACCTGCTTATTTATTTATTTATTAATAATTTTCTTTCTTTCTTTTAAACATTATATTAATAATAAAACCGTTATAAATTTATTTACAAAAAATAAAATTGATCATACAACATAATGAAATGCAAAAAAATAAAACAAAACGAATTATGTGCTGAGCAAACAAACAAAGCATCAACCTGTGTAACATACACAGTACCCGGATTTTAAGTAATAAAAAGAGAAAATTTCACTTTTTTAGATTAAAAAATAATAATAAATAAATAAAACAGAGGAAAAAATATTAAATTTTAATTAAATTATTTATTTATTAACGTTTATTTGCGGTTTTTGTTTTTGTTTATAAATTAATTAAATTTAATGATTATTGGTGAATTCTGGTTTGTAACCGGACTAATCAATGACATTATTTTAAATTATTGAAAAATATATTATTATTTGTGTTTGCAATAAGTATTTAATTGTAATTTTATGTGTTAAATATAAATATTATTTTTTTCAACATTATTTAATTCAGAATAACTAAAACAATAATAAAAAATTAAGGAAAAATTTAATCCACAATTAAAACACAAGAATAATTCGTTCATAAACTCAAGGAAGAATACATTTTATTGCTTAACAAAAAATCGTCGCTTTCATTCTAATTTTTTCTATATATTATTATAATTTATTAATTATTGAACATTTAAATCCGGTATTCAGATAAAGAAATAATATAAATTAATTTATATATGCTATTTATTATATAAAACATTAAAGTATTACGCGTATCTCGTTTAATAGACCGTTTCGTTTAATGTTACGTTTTAATTTATTTATTTTATTCTTATTATATATGTATCTTCCGTTGCTATAAACACACATATATTGGTTACTGTATTTATTTACATTAATAATAATAAGAATATTAATTAAAATATAATAATAACTGTTGCGATTTCTTATTTATAGATTTGCAACAAGAAAAGAAAAAAAAGTAAACCGCAAACCTGTTAGCTAAGTAAAGTAACAAACCAAATATATTTATGCATAATTTCTAACTAAGAATTTTATATATTTTTTTTTAATAATTAAACATCAATAGCAGTGTCTAATGATCTTGTTCCAAATTTTCCAAAATGTAGTAAATTTCGTAGAGATTTTTCTGCTTTCATTAAGAAAACACTTGTTCCAATAGAAATTAAACAATAGAGCAGAAATAAAGGTAACAAATAGAAATGGGGTTTTTTTTTTGGTATTGTTTTCTTGTAATAAATAAAATTTTAATTGGTAAAAGTATTTATTTAATCTTTGTAATTTATCAACAAGAACAAAGCTTGAAGAGAAAATAACTAAAACATAAATATTAGAAGAGAAAGTTTATAAGAAGTTTCCTTTTTTTTTCGTTTTATTATTCAGGTTTGTCTTTGTTTTCGCTAATTATTGTTGAATCGAAGTATATTGTTAAAATGCACTTTAAAAAGGTTGCAAAAAATTATTTATTTAACTTGTAATAATTGTTACTGTGAATGTCGATACTTTTTTGTTACGTTTTATTGTAAAATGCAATCATTAAAAGCATTTAATTAACTTAAAAAAAAAAAACACTTTAAAAAGCTAGAGAAAAACTTTTAAAGCACTTAACAGAGCGCATAAAAATATTAGAAACATTTTAGAAAATGAAATTCCCATTGAAATACCAATTAAATTATCAAATAAAACTGAAAATCCTCTTAATGAATTTAAAATCGAAATTAAAAATTAAATAAAAAATCGTTGAAAAGCACAACGAAATACCGATAAAATGATTTTAAAATTCTTTTTGTTTTTTGAAGAGCTAAATACATGTGAAAACCGATTTTTAAGTAAAATAAGTCAAACACGATTTTAATATTTTTTTTTTTAAAACGAAGACAAACGGTTAAACGTGGTAATAATGATGAAAGAAAATTAGTTTAAATGTAATAACGACGAATAGCATAAAAATGACAATTTAATTCATGCTGGTTTGAGTTTTTATTTTATTTCTGTTCTTTAACAGAAAACTTTTACTAAAGCAAAATGTGCATACGGTGATAAATAAACTTTCTTTTTTTTAATTAAATAATCCTTTATTTTGTTGTTATTTCACTTTTTTTAATTTAATTAATTAATTTTACTTTAATTATTTAAATAAATTCAAAACTCTGTACTTAAATTTTAATAACAAATATAGGCCTGTACTAGATACATAGATAAGTACTTTTACCCTTTTATTATTTCGTAGAAATAACTAAAAATTTATAGTTTTAGACGTTGAATAGACATTGTAAGTGTTTATAAGAATATTTTGCATAAAAAACACGATTATAGACAAAATAAATAAAAAATACTTCGTATATCCATTAAAAAACTGAATTAATTCATAATTTAAACAGTAAAATTCAAACAACAAATCAACACTTAAATAATTAACAAATTTTCTATCTAAAAATTTTAAAAAAGACTTGTATATGCTAAAATATTACAATCAGCAGTAAAATATCTGCAATTTTATTCCACTCAATCATATTGTAAATGTTTTTCTTTTAAAGTAAAATTACCATAAGAATTTATTCATTTTTAATTTAATTTATAATAATTAAATAACACAAATAATTAATTCTATTTATAATCAAATCAAAAACAGCAATTATTATTATTATTATAATTACAGTTTAGTGGGTTTATTTTATGAATCAAAAATTGATAAAAATCTTTAAGAATGAGACAAATTTAAATTAACAGAATTTAAAGCAATGAATAGAAACGGTGTCTAGAAGTGACATCACAATTTTATATGTGTAGAGTAGAGTTGAGTAGTGTACAGTAGAGTAGAGTAGAATAGAGTATAAGAGTAGAGTAACACTGTCAGGTAAATCACCTGATTTTATATTTTGCAGAATATTTCTGTTTTTTTAATTAAAGCCAAAAGAAAAGCTAAAACCACTCCGTCAACAATTACATTAGATTTCGCTTAACATACAGGTGAAATAAAACAAATAGAAAAGAAATTAAAAATTTAGAACAAATTAACAATTCACCCAATAAAAAGAAAAAACAATTCAACAAAAAATTTAGATTAGAAAAATTTCATATTTTTAAAAATAAAATCAACGGTTTTTTTTTTTTTTTTCATTTCTTTTCTTTTAATTTATTTGAATAAACCGTATTATATGAGACATAATAATAATAATAATAATAACACATTATAATAAATATATACCATACATATTATGCTTCGTTGTGTTTTTATTTTCTGTTTTCTCTTATTCAGATTATTATTATGTTTTTATGAAAAATTTAAATATGAAATAAAAATCCGTTTGATTATATTTTTTTTTGATAATATTTTCGTTAAACTTGTGACTGTTATTGATGCTGCTGTTGCTGCTCTTGGTGCTTTTTATTCATTTATTTTGTTATAACTGAATTTTTAATTTTGTCTTTTCTTTTCTTTTGTAAAGTAACGAAAAAAAAAACGTTAAAATAATTTCTCCAATCATAAATACAACGTATGCTAATAGAATAACGCACAGTGATTAATTAATTAATAGAAATATGCACAAACACCTTTTAAACTAAACATTTGTAAAAAAAATGAATTTTTACGAAAAATAACTAAGAAAATTTAATAATTAACGAAATAAAATTAATTAGAAAACTGTTAATAAATAAGAAATAAATAAATAGAACAAATAAGTATGTTGAAAAATATGAATTAACTTGACTTAAATGTAAAAATTACTTTGAAAAATATCATTAATTAATTGAGAAACTAATTTATTCATGAAAAAACCACATTTGATAACAATAATAAAAATTCAAAATTAAGAAATTAATAGAAAAACAACATTAAAAAACAAAATTAATTAATCAAAGTCACAAAATTATTAAATATGAATTAAAATCGCATTAAATAAATTAATTTATAAAAATTAATAACAATAATAATACCGTATTTTACGGACTATAAGACGCACCGAACGATAAGTCGCACCTCAAATTTGTAAGATGATTTTTAGCAAAAATATAAAATGTTTCCTTTCGGACCATAAGACCCACGCAAAATTTGTGTTTATTTTTCAAAGTAAAAAATTGCGTCTTATAATCCGTAAAATACGGTAAAAATATATTTAAACCAAAATTAATTAAGAAAATCCTCCAGTTAATGCACAAACACCATTTGAATAAATAATTAGCATAAAAAATATTAAAAACATAACAAAAAAAACTCACTTAATTAAACGAATTAATTATTTTACATAAAATTATCCATTAATCAACTAAAAACCAAACAAATAAACACTTATTTATTACTTAAAACTAATCACACTAAGTAGATCTAGATCTTCAGGTACAATAATATAAAGTTTTCTTAATTATTATTATTATTATTTTTTGTGATTAATAATAATTAATTAATTTTAATTTAATTAACAAAAAAAAAAAAAACTTAATTATTTTCTCTATCTAACCGAAACGAAAGCATTGAAACTACTGCCTTCATTTGCCATCGTACATTTCTGTGTTACACTAATTCTTTGAATAACCAGCACAGGCACAATCAACTAACTGATTTTCTTTTAAAAAAAATAATTAATTAATAAAAAATATTAATAATAATAATCGTAGTTGTATAAATGTCGTACTGAACACTTTGGATGCTGCGGTTATGCTGCGGAAAATAAATGATAAAATGTAAGAAAGCACTGTTGAAGACTTTTATCAATGTCGCGATTACGTTTGCGATCGTTTGTATTGGTATTTATAGTACACACTCAACCATCAGCAATCAGTATAGTGTTGATGAAAGAAATAAAAGCAGAAGAGATTTGATTTCTTTTCTTTCTTTATTTTTTTTTATTTCTAATTTAATAAAGTAAAAAATTAGTAAAAACACAGCGAATCCCTCTTAAGCAAGCTAGCAAGCAACAAATAACATTGATGAAATTTTTAAATTTCTTTCTCTATTCTTTGATTTTTATAAAAAAAAAAAAATATTCAAATCATACTGTTACTGATGAATACAAAAACCAAAAATAAACACCCAACACAATGAAGATATGTTAATGAAATTAGCTACCTAGCTGGCAGCGTACAACTAAATTAAAAGTTTCTTGACTTTAACCATTTTTTTTTCTTTTATAAAAAAAAACGAAATAATTAAAAATTCAACTTGGGATAGTTTTTTTTTTAGCTTTCTTTAATAACAATAACTGATATTTTTTTTTTTTCTTAAGCTAAACATCATACAAATACAAGAATTTTTTTTTTTGTAATATTCTTTGGTGTGCTGTATTTATTTTACTTTGGTGTTCGCACACAGTTTAATGTAGTTGTTAAACGAGACGAGAGCGAACGGTGTTCCATTGACCTACTGATATACAACAGAACTCATCCACCTCTTAAGCTAACATAAATTCATTATTATTATTTTTTCTGTAAAAGAAATTTAAAAGACTTCAACAGGTTCGTTGTTTTATTATTATTATTTAAATATTTCTCTTTTTGTTTTTGTTTTAATTATTATTAATAATTTAAAATGCAGCTACGTGAGTAGTTAATTTTTGAACAGGAAATTATTTCCTCCTTTTTTTTTATTTCTTTGCTATTGAGAGTTAACAATTATTTGGTAATAAATCTATGTTGAAAGTAAATAAAGCATATTGATGACTAGTATTTGATTGATTTTTGTTGCTGTTGTTGAGTTCACCTATTTATATGTAATAAAATTAAATTTTCACGTTAAATAATAGAATTTAAAAATTAATGAATAAAATTAAAACAATTATTTATTATTTAAGGCCATAAAAATTAATAATTTTTTATGACTGATGGTAGAAAAAAATGAAAAAATTAGTTGAAAATAAATCAAAATTTTTCACAGGAAAATTGTTTTGCTTTTAAGAAGTTAAGTCCATTAAGAATTAATTTAATTAAGAAATATTTATTCATTTGCAACAAGTTTTATTATTAATTTACAAAAAAAACCGTTAAGTAAATAAATTAAAATGCATTTTATTAGAAATATGCCTTCTGTACTCGATTACACTTCTATCTTGCTTTGAGTAAATAGTATTTTGCTGGTTAGACAATTTATAAAACGTCAGAATAGAGATAAATTTCTTAACTGTTGACCGATTTTCTTTCAAGAAATAGTTATTATTTATTTGTATTTAGTGTTTTTGTTGATTAATTAGGCACGTGTCATAGATTATCAGATAACAGAAGTGGAAGAAATAATACACTTTCGTCTTTAACTTGCAATTTTTTTTTTGCATATTATAAACACTGAATGATCTTCAGTGTGATTTTAAGCGTAGTCAACGAGTATACTTATATTTATTTTTATTAAATCATTCACTTTAGTTAAATGGTTGTTTTGCTGCTATTAAAGAGTTTTTCTATTAAGATTATTGTACTTGTCTGTATTCCATGTGGTAAATAACATCCGTCAACAACAACGAGATCAATTAACAAAACAGAGCATTAATCGAAATTAGCTTCACTGTACAATTCTGTATCACAATTAATAAATAATTAATTAATTATTATACGGGTATTTTTTTTTTTTTCGTTTTATTTAAATTCTTTAATAATTTAATTAAAAATTCGCAAATGCGTTTATTTTGCTTTCTTTTTTTATTATATTTTGAATTGCCACTGCTTTAATTATTTAGGTGACATTATGTGAATTTTTAATTATACAATAAAACCATAACACAGTAATAGTAATTAAAATGATAAAAGAAAATAAACGTTAACAGAACAACGCTCATAAAGTCATTGGTTTTCTTTTGGCATTTGCAAAACTATACAATTTACCTGTTTTTTTTTTTTTATAAATTAAAAAAATATAATATTTGCGATGCGCTAGATGGTCATTGCTTTCTAGTTTATTATTTATTTTTCTAAGAAATGTAATCTATACCATATTCTGTATAAGTAAAAAGATATAATAAAAAATTTATTTCTGTTCCTTAATTAATTTAATTAAAATTCTTTCTTTCGTCTAAATGCGTTAAATCTGTTAAATTATTAAACCAAAAACTAGCTACGTTCATATTAATCCCGATAATACATTAATAATAATCATTTTTTCTGCTACATTATGATTATAATTTTCGATTAATAAAATTTTAGTGTTTTAAGTGCATTAATTAACCATTTTATTCGTTAGTTATTTCTAGCAGACACTTTCATGTTTTTTGTACAATAAAAGTAAATTAGAAAATTTTCAAAAATTTATCAAAAGATTAAAAGCATTTTTTTTTTTTTTTGTATTTTGTTTTCTTTTCATTCTTTTATTATTTCTAAAACTATTTCTAAAAATAATAATTAAAATAATAAAAGAAAAAAACGTTGACCTAAATAACAGCTAAATGAAAAAATAAAAAACGAATTTTGTAGTTATAACACGGTTTACCTGTAATACGATTATACATAGAATTATTCATTGAAATAATAATATTATTTATGACGATTTTGTAGTTTTTTACTTAAAGAATCGCGTTGTTATTTATAAGAAAAGTCAACAATTCTTAATATTAGTAGAATAATAAAAGCGTATCGAAATAAATAGTGAAAACAAACGGATGATGATTAGGTTGTGTCGCGATCACCATTGAAAAAATAGTTCATTAGCATGATAAACAAAGTGCATACGAGTTCTATTGTTCTTTTTTATCAACGAAAAACTTCGTTTTCCACATTTTAAACTATTTTTTATTTAAAATAATTACTATTATCGTTCTTCTTTTTTTTCTTGTACAAGTTTTAGTTTTCGTTATTATTTTGTGTCTGTGTAAAACATTTACTTTATTTTTACCTGATACGAACAAGTTAATTCGTCATGGCGTTAATTTTATGACCTCAATTTCTGTTTTATTTATTTATTTTATTGAAAAAGAAAATAAAACAGAATAATAACGAAGAAAAAAACTAATAATAATTAAATTTAATTAAAAAAAAAAAAAATGCAAAACATGTGTTGTGATTTAATTTTATTTAATTAAAATTTTAAAACAATTAACCACCACAGGTAGTGTACTTTACGCGTATTAATTAAGGAAAGAAATTAAGAAATTTTTGGCAAATGATTAAAGATAGAAATACAGAATTTCTAATAAAACGAACAGACAAGTGGCGTTTAAAGTCGGCTTAAAGTGCTTTCTTGATCAAATAAAATTCTTAAACTTTTAATACCAAAAAAAAATAAAATTTTATGTCTTTCATATTTTAAAGATTTGTTGAGCGGAAGCTTTAACAGGCGGCAAAGTCGATGACAATAAATAATGTCAAAATATTATTTCTACTCTCTTAAATATGTAAAATCTGTCTGTACACTTGTTTCGTTAAAAGAAATATTTTTTATTATTATTGATGGGAATCAACAACACGGCAACATTCTACCTTTAGCCTAATTCCTCTTCTATCCACTAATTGATAAATTCCATTTGTTATTTTTTCTTGAATTTTATTTCAATTGGGTGGGGTTTTTAGGTTTTTATAGATTAATTTCTCTTTTAATTCATTTATTCACATTTTTTGATATATAAATTATAATTTTTAATCTTTTTTTATACGCACTTTGTGTGGTGTTTATTTGTTTATATCGGTTTATCCTTTTATGTTACCTGTTTGTGGATTTTTTTAGTTTAATGTTTTGAGCAAAGTATTTCTTGCATTGATGTCCTGAACGTTATATTACAGTTTAAATAGCTAAAAATCACATAATATCAGCAAAGAAACGTATAATAAACACTTGAGCAGTTTATTTCTAAATATTATTAACACAGAGACTCTACTGTATATTTCTTTAAAAAAGGATAACAAAAAATAATAAGCGTTAAATTAAAAGTAAATCGATGCTCACATTAATATTAAGAAAAAATAAATAAATAATAGATAAATTCATCTTATAATCGATGGTAAATCAAGTTCTGTTCTTTTATTATTAATTTTCTATTACACAAAATGATTGTAGTCCCAACATAGCCCTACCCACCGCATATATACACAATAAATAAATAATATATAATTATAATTATTATATAGCTAAAAAAGTAGGAAAAAAACAGAGAAAAAACCACAACAAATCCTTGTGAATTTTTATTTAACAACAAAAAAACAGCCTGTAGAAAAATACGCACTGTCAAAACTAAGCGTTTGCCCATTTCAAAAAAAAAAAACGAAGAAACAAGAAGAACAATCAAACAAAGGTAAATTTATGCCGCAAACTCTTTTACCATTTATTTATTTAACTTTTCTTAAATTTTTCTCAATCTTTTATTGATGCTTTTTAATGACACACAGCGTAGCTAATTTGTTATTTGCGGTGTGGTATTTTGTTTTTCGTCTTACCTTTCTTTTAAAGGGATTCTTAATTCACTTTCTACCTGGATTAACACTGTTTTTTTTTTATTTTTTATCCCCAGAAGTTACAGAATCATTAAGTAAAAGCCAAACACAATAGGAAACTTTTTCTTAAACAGACACAAAAAAAAAAAAAAATCATTTTAAAATCATTACTTGGCATAATTTTTTTCTTTTGATGAAAAATGTGAATTTTTTTAGTTAATTTAATTTAATTTTCTATTTTCAAGATTATTCTCATCTACTTTTACTGATTTACTGACTTCCATTCATAATAAATGCTTTTTATTTATTTTTTTTTCTTTGTTCTGATGGTGCTTGTGCTCTTGTTTTAGGTGAAATTTATTTTGTGATTTTTTCTGTTCTTTGTTCTAAATTGTACATTCGCTTTGTGGTTAGACAAATGTTTATTTATAGCGACTGATAAATTATTATTAGATAGTTAATTATATTGTGTTTTGTAATTGCATAGTAATGTTTATAGGAAAATTCTACAAAAGAAAGATTGTTGAGAATCACAAAAAATACTTCTATCGATGCTAAATAGAATTTATTTTTATCATTGAATTATTTATGGTAATTAATTAATAAAAAAAAACCTCAATAAACAAGATTAATCAACCATTAAATTTAATAACTATTGCTCTTAAAATTATCTATTAAAAACAATTCAAGCAATAAAAACAGCAAGTAATTATGAATTAAAATCACTTTTAATTACTATTAAAGAGTTTTTTTTATAATAAAAGACCATCTTTCGCCAATACTTTACTAATAAATTTGTCTTTTTAAACAGAAAACAATAAATTTATTCAATGTTTTCTAAGCAAAAATGATTATTTATTATTTATTTATTCGTTTATTATCTTTTATTCATTTTTTTTTATTGACTTAAATAGGTGTTTTACCATCAATAATAAAAATAAACACACATAAATATTAATGAATAGAAAGAAAGAAGAAAAGTATCTAATCTAATTTATCTATCGCTGACTATTTAGAGTAAAAAGTATGTTATTCCAATGGCTTTATTAATTAATTAATTAATTTTTATTTTATTATTTTAATAAAGAAAAAAGCACAATAATCATAATAAATTTAGCAATATATATACAGATAGATAGATAGATAGATAGAAAGCAGCGAAAAAACGCAGTAACAACAGCACAACGAATTTACGGTAATAAAACATTAAATGTATTTGATTTAAAATTTTATTTATGTTACTCATTTTTAATTTACTTCTTCTTCTTCTTCTTTTTTTTGCGTTTGTAATATAAACTAAATATTTAATTAAATAATAAAGATAGAAGAAATAAAAACAATTCAACATACATAATCATCAAAATGGAAACAAAAACGAAATAAGCGAATAAAAAACCATTTATTTTTATTATTTTTTAATCATTTTGATAATTATACATATTATTAATAAACAATCTGTGTTCCATTAATAAAATAGAATATTATTAATTAATAATTATTCTACATTTAATAAAAAAAATATATGAAGAAAAATTAATATAAGCGAGAAAAAATGAATTACTTGTTTGGCTGGTCGTAAACAAGAGCGATGTTACATTGCTAAATAGCTAGTTGTTGCACAACGGAATACATAAATTATTATTATTTATATAATAAGGTTATTAAAATGTGATAAAAATGTGATAAAAAATCAATTAATTTATAGTTAAAGTTTGTTTAATTATCACATTCGCTTGTGCGACAATTTTTTTTATTTCTTTTTAAACCATGATTTTCCTGTACTATTAAGTGATTATTATTATTTAATTATCCTTTATTGAAAGAACAACTTAATAACCACTTTCTCTATCTAAAGTAATAATTGTTTTACTTTGCTTACTTACTAATATTTAGCTAGATTTAAATAGGAATATATTCTGTTCTATCGGCCTAACTTTATATCAATACCAGAACACCTGTACCATTTTAATCAATTAAAATTTGTTTATATCTTATTTGTAATAAAAAAAAAGCACAACACTTGTTATTAATAATTAATTATTTAATTACAAAAATAAAAAAAAATATATAAACCAAAAAAATTATTCAGTTTGAAGTTGTTAAATTAATTATTATTACTGAACTGATGAATTAAATCTACCGTATTGTTGACTGCAAGGCGTTTTATTTATGACGACCCCATTGCTTAATTTTAAATTTAATTTTTAAGAACAAAATAATCATTATTATTTTTTTTTTTATTGAATTATGGCTTAAATCTGTGTCTTTACATATTTCTAATTGAGAATTTATTTTTATTTGATCGCTAATAGCTGTAGCTTTTGACTTTAAACCGTTTACTATTCGTTACTATAAGTAATTCTGAATTTATTTAAAATTTAATTGACTAAAAAGTATGCAAAAACTGTTACATCTGTGATAAAGATAAAGGTGTTTTTACTTCCTTCAATCAATTCCGTTTATTATATTATTTAATCACAAAACTGTGCTTATAATTACTTAGAAAAATAAAACAATTCCGTAGGTATAACTTCCTAAAAACATTTATTTACTAAACGAACCGGAAGATAATTAGAATTGTTGAGTAAATTATCTTTAGTTTAGTTACTTTGGTAATTTTAAATTTATTTATCTAGTTTAGTTAAATTTAATAAACGCAAATAAACGTTTAATAACTGCCAATCAATTAATACAGCAATGCAATACAATATTTAATAAATAAATGTATAATTCAACATCGTATGATCATCAGCAATTTAACAAACTAACATAGATAACGAAGGTAATTTATTATAAAAATAAGTAAAAGAAATGAACATTTGACAGAGTTGGTTCCACTGACTAAATGCGGTCAACAAGCAAAAACACATAACATGCAACTTCTATTCTAGTTTAGAAATAAATAAAAATTATTTATTATTAAATTTCAAGAAAATCAACATTTAAATACTTTTATTTAAAGGCCTTTTTATCGTATTTAATAAATTTAAAAAAAAAATAAACAGAGTGAAATTTTCTGCAATAAGTAAACAAGAGACCACCTGTGGTAATGTTTAAGCTTTTTTTTTAGTAGTTAATTAGACGTCGATAATGAAATTTATATTACCACGAAGAGTAATCATACAATTAAAGAATTTACCATTAGTTTCTCTGATAAGATAATAGTATGATAATTTTATTAACTAAATTTCTGGTGGTTTTACTGATTCATTATTATATCTATTGATGTTGTTATGGGTATTGCAAAAGCTGTAAATATTATTTGATTTTAACAATAAACAAAGCAGAAACTAATTGATCAACAATTTGTTGCTTGCACCTGAGTGCTTATATCTACAATTTGCGCGTTTACGATTGCTTAATTTAAAAAGAATTTAATTAAATTTATCAACAATAATTGAAAATCAAATTTTCGCAGATTATTTTGATTAAAATATCCCTTTTTTGAAATATAAATTGCTAAAAAGTAATTATCTTATTCCTCCGATACTAAAATTAAGAAATTTGGAATTTTATTCATTTATTATTTTTTGTGGATAATTTTTTAATTTTCTTTACATCACAAAAACAAGGCACAATTATTATAATTATAATAATTATTATTATTTATAACGGAATTATAATAAACGAAAAAAATAAAAATACAAGAAAAACAGTAAGAACATAATTCGTTCTTTGAGGTAACAATATTTAAGCATTAATGTGATGATGAAAGCAATAAAGCAAAGAAACAACACCGATTGTAGCAAAAGATTACAAAACAGATTACAGATTCGCAATTAATATTAAAAAAAAGGAATGAATTTTTCATTATATATTAATTTTATTTTTGCATTATTTGGTTGATAAGCAAGTACGTGGTGGGCCTACTTTCACCAGCGAAACTGATGACTGTTTTTTTGTGCTTTATAAGTGAAGTGATTTCGTTTTTTTGTTTTTTCTTTATTAATAATTTTATGTGATATTTTCTCACACATTAATTCCTTAGCATATAAAAAATATTATTAATAAAACGGTTAAGTAAATAAAGTAATTTTTTAAATATTTTCTTAACATTGCTAATTTCGTTATTAATATTTTTTTGTGTGTGTGGTATACGCTGTGAAATTGATAAATTATTAAATAAATAAATTTATTTTGTAGATTTAACATTTTTTTTTTTCCGTATTTAAGTGACCTTAACCTTAATTATTAAGTATTCAGAAGCACACTTTGTATTTATTATTCAAAACACTATGAAAATCGAACAACAGACAGGTTGTATAACTACAGTAGCAGTAGAAATTATAATAAAAATCATTTTACTATTAGAAAAATACCACTGTTAAAGGACACACGCTGTTATTGTCTCAGCAGATAAACGATAAAAAAAATCAATAGTTTATTAATTAAAAAAGAAAAATAATAATAATAATAATATTTATGTTTAAAATTCAATCATTATTATTTTATTTATTGAATTTTATTTACAATTGAATTCTACTTACAAGCGAAACAAGTTTATTTCAATTAAATTCACTACCTGTGTTATCATTTTATTACAAATTTAGAGTAAAAGAATTTTCTTTTTTCATTTATTTCATAAAACAGTACACAATATTAATTAATTATAAAGAAAAATCTATCACAAATATATTTATTTATTTATTTATTAGAAGCAAAAGAAAAAAATGATAAAAGTAAATTATTTTCTACAAATATGTTACTATTGCTGTTACTGGCATTTAATAATAATAAAAGAAAAATCCTAATTCTTCTATATATTGACTTAAATAATTGTTTTCTTACTTTTGTATTTCATTTTTCCACAATCTAATGTAGGTGAACCAGTTAAACTGATTTCTATAACGCATCATCATCGTCACCAATTACTATTTGCCAGTTTTAATAATAATAATAATAATTAAATTCTTGTCGTTTTATATGAAGCAGCAACAATATAACATTGCATTCACAATATACTTTCATATAAAAATAAATAAATTTTAATAATAATTGATTGAAGACAAGTTTTATAATTCAGAATCAAGTTTAAAATTCTTTTCATTTCTATATTTATTAATTGATTTTTGTCTTAGTTTTTGTCTTACTTTTGTATGCATTTCTTTTAACTGAAATAAAATTTTCCATTTCTTGTTGATAAATAAATAAATTTTAATTAAAGAAAAGAAAAATTTTTAAAGAACAAAACTACAAAGTGTCCGAACAACTTTTTCATTCATTTTTAATTACATAAAATAAATTAATTAAAATTTATATAAAAGCTTAGACTAAACAATTAATGTAGAGAAATTAAAAATAATTAAATTTACATATATGGTAACAAAGAAAAATAATTATGTTAAATGAAAATTTAGATTTATTACACAGCGAATACCATTTATAGAATTAATATTTGAGTCACTACAAGACAGCGAATAATGAAAAATTTAATTAAGAAAATGCAGTTTAATTAACTAATAATTATTAAAAGTATTTATGTTAAAATCTGATCAAAGGGTTCCTCCTAATCAATGTTATTACTTTGGTTTTGCTCTAATTTATTTAAAGTGGAACAATTTTACTTCAAATTTTGAATAAATTAAAATTGATTCTGCAGCTCAGTTCTAACGATTGTAATGAGTGGCAGTTGATGTAGATATCACAATGGAACCGCAATTATATTATTATTTAAAAAGTTTTCTATGAATAGAAATTTAAAAAGATATTTTTAAAAGAATTATTATTGATAAGCAAGTGTTGTCCATTTATTACCGCAGTTGTGGCGAAAGTAATCACAGGTGTTTGCATGTGATTTTCAAGTGATTAATCGATGAAAAATTGTATCTATTTCTATTTCTATTTCAATTAAATAAGAATAAAAATGTATTAATCAACGAAACTAATATTATATTGTTATAAATGCAGCTATAAATGTCGAAATTAAGTGTTGCATAAATAAAACTGCAAAATTCTTAAGCTCAGATCATTTCATAATAATTTTTAGATTTATTTTGTGTAATATAATTTTCTAATTATACAAAACAGGCATTTAAAAATTAAGTTTCTTGTATAATAATTGCGATAAAAAAACTTTGTTTATTGTTGTTTGCAAAATGACAAATTATTTTACCATTGTAGCCGTTGATAAACGATGACATAGTTTTAGCCACAGTTTGTTGATTATTAACAATAAACAATCGACATAAACAATTGTATCATATATGGTTTTAATTTCATTTATTTTATATTAAAATTTATATAAACACACTGACACAGGGAAGTACTTTATTGTTTAATAAAGAAACATTTTTTTTTGTAATAATAAATAATTATTATAATTAAGAAATAACAACGACGACAGCTGAATGATTTTTAGTTTATTTTTTTTTTTAATAATAATTTGGCTTAAAATTTTCGAAAGTTCTTACATTAACAAAGCGAAAAATAATGTAAAGAAGAAAAATCAACGAAAAAAGCACAAAAATGAATTATTCATTCATAAATAAATAACGAAAAGAAATATATTTAAAAAACAGTTAAGAAAAAGAGTTTAGAAATTGCAAGCTCAGATGTTGTTTAGTTAAGACTTTTATCATCACTTTTATTATGTTTTTGATAGTTGTTGTGCTTTAATACTATTTAATACTATGGCTTAGTACGCGCTTTTTCTTATCTTGCTTATAAGCATATTTGTGATTATTTATTGACATGTGTAGCATATGCATTAATTTTTATCTTTTTATTATTATATTATGCGATTATATTGTGTTAAAATTATGTCGATTTTTTGAAGAAAATCATCGTTTTCTCTATAATAATTCAAATGATTGATGAATTTCAGAAGATAGTCACTGCAGAAAAGTGATGGTCTATGTGAACTTAATGTCTGTAGATATTTTTTCATAAAAAATTCTTAAACTTTGTCTAATAAGTTAGTTTTCTGCATAACAATGCATAAGAATAACGATATTTATTAGGAAAATATGAGTCTTTATATCAAGATTATCATTTAATTAGTTAGTGAGTTTAGTAATGAGTGAATTAGTAATGAGTTTTTACTATTTAATTTCGTTTAAAATTATAAATTTAATTTACAATCCTCAATGTATATAGAATAATATTACTTTCTGTTTATAAATGCAAAATAAATACTACATTATGAAAACATTTTAAATTAAATAAATAAATTAATTAAAAATAGAAAAACTTATGAATAAACAAACAAACTCAACAAAAGATAGAAAATGATGAATAAATTTATTTTGATCTAATTTTTTTTATTCGTATTATAAGTAAATAAATAGAAATTAGATGAATCTTTTATCTAATGTTGTGCGCGACTTAATGGTATTATTGTTATGTACTTCTTTGCTAAACTAATTTTTACAAATAAAGAAATAAAAAGAAAATATGTAATGAAATTTTTTATTATTAATAAATTAGAGAATAATAATATTAGTACTACTTTCATTGTAACTGATTTATCCATATTTATTTATCTTTAGATAAATAAATACAAAAAAAAAGAGAGCAAAGTAGAGAAGCAAAACAAAAAAAAAAATATTCTACTTTCTATAAGAAAATAATTTTCAATTCTTGTTTAACGAAATTATTTTCTAGGCTTTGCAACTAGTCACAACCAGAAATCTTTTCTACTTTAATGATTGAAAGAAATTAGGAACAAAAAAAAAAAAAATCAAAACTAATAATAAGTAGGAGGTAAAGAGACTCTATTATTATGTATTGTTTAGAAGAAAATAAGAAAGAAAGAAAAAAAACACTTTAACCGCGTCACATAAGGTGAAGGTCTTCAAAAAATTAAGAGACAGTAGAGTCGCAATACTGTAAGACAATATTTTTATTGATTTTTATTGAATAATATAATTAAAATTATGTCATAAGTGAATTTTACAATAATTTAATTCAAGAATTCATTAAACATATATGCTAGTACCTAGGTTAGCTCGTAATACAGGCAAGAATAAGTGTTTTTATTAGAAATATCCTATTCTCTTCTATCACTATTCAAATCACACAGTTCTTTAATCAAATGAAAGTAAAAAAATGTAACAAAATCCACCTAGTGATCACAGTAATATGTCTCTACTGTGATATAATCGACAATCCAAAAACATAAAATAATTTAATGTAAAGTATTATGTACTTTGAAACTAAATAGATAAAATTATAATGTAGAAAATAAATGCCAGCAACATTATTAATTATAATACTTTAAAGAAAAAGTGTGTTTAATAAGATTTTCACGATTAAATGTAAAGTAAAAAAATATATATATATACCTATAATAAGGCGCGGTACGATGGTAACAATAAGAAAGAAAGAATAAAAATTATTCTTTTCTTATTTAAATTAATTTAATATTTTTTTTTATTTCTCTGCTGTTAAAATTAAGTACAACCGAATAATAATAATAATAATAATAATAATAATAATAATAATAATAATAATAATAATAATAATAATAATAATAATAATAATAATAATAATAATAATAATAATAATAATAATAATAATAATAAATGAAATATATAAATTATATGAAGAAAAATTGTTACAAAGTAATAATGCCAAGAGGCAAAGAACGACCTTCTAAATATTTTTCATCTTCTGTTTTAGAGTAGCAAGTTGTTATTAATTTCTTCTACATATAACATTAGTTTTTAATTTTTGTTTGGGTTTTGTTGACTTTTATTTAAAGCTTTAAAGAGGAAATAATAAAAGTTTATTAATTTAATTTTAAAAATAATCAACTAAACGTTTAATTTTAGTGCTAAAGTCATTATACAATGATTACAGCTACAAATTGAATTTGCATTGCTAATTTGATATTGTTTCTTATGCAAATGACTTAGAATTAACTCATCAATTAATAATTAATGTATTTAAAGTGTTAAATTGAATCAAAAAGCTTAAATAAAGCAGAGAAACTAGTGTAGTTTAAGAATCCTTTCAACAATAACTTTGTAAACAGAATTACCGAAAAAGAAACAACATTTTCTCATGTATTTATTATTTTTTTGGTAATTTAATTGATTTTCAATGCATCAATGATCATTTATAGAATTTAATAAAGGTAAAATATTTATTAAATTAAAGGCGATTGTCTTGTCCTGAAGTTTTTATTGTTAAAATGTAAACAACGTAGCATCAAATACACAAGTAAAAATTTTCTAATGAAGATAAATTTATTATTTATCTTTCTATTTCGACTTAAGTCATTGTATGTTAATGTTAAATAACAGGTTATTCAATTAACTGATTGATAATGCTATTTTTTTTTTAATTTTTAAATAAAATAATAATAATAATGATAATTTCTTTAATTATCATTTATTTATGCTTACGTTAAGTAACATTATAATTCGTTGTTACAATTAAATGATTAAATAAATTTTAATCAAAAACAAAAATTAGTGATAAATTGAGATGAGATAAAAGCAAAATATATAATTTTATATCTAAAAGAAAAAGAAATGAAACGAAGAAAACTTTCAGTGACCGGAAGTCAATTACCTGACATACTGACTCGCTTTCTTCACGTTGCCATGACCAACATCTTGGCTGTATATCGATGTATTTTCGATGTATAATAATGTAAATAATAATTTATTCTTCTTACACAGAAACAACCATTTTTTGTTTATTTAATAAAATAATTGCGAAGAAGAAGTTAAAGACGAAGATGTGAAGAAAATTTAAAAAAATAATTAAAAACAAAGAAAGAAAAAAACGTTCAATGACGACAATCAGTAAATTGGTGTATGCGTACACAACAGTGTAGAGTAGATTTTAAATAAATAAATGTTTCGTTTAAAGTCATTATTTAACATCAAAAAAAAAATTATAAATTTACATCAACAGAACTCTGTTGCTGCTGATGATAATGATGATGAAGATGATGGACGGTATAAGAGATACAAACATAAACAATGTTTAAAGTGCGCGTGCGGTTTTTTCTTAGTCTTTTTGTTTAAAAAAAAAAACTTGTTGATAATTACGGATTTTTAATGATTTAAGCAAAAGAGAGAAATTGTTATTCTTTTTTTGGCGGTGACTGATGCTGTTATAACTTTTTTATTATTATTGTTAAGAAGAAGATTTTATGCGTTATTAATGGCTTAAATTGTGATAAACATAGTTAAATGATGTCTTTTTTTATTGTTTTCAATGAAAAATTATTGCTTTTTGTTATCATGTTTAAGTTTAGATAAAATTTGAATAAAGTAAATCACCTGTTAAGAAAATTATAAAATAGTTAACAAGCTTTTGATATTGTACAACAAGTATAAGAGCTTTTTTTAGTGAAAATATCAGCAAAGTTATGTATGTAAATAAATAAACCGTATATATTAGCTGCTGTTAATACAAAATATCAACGAAAAATGTAGTTAAATTTTGTAAATGCACTTGAAAATCAATAAAAAACTAAATAACGCACACAGAAAATGACATAACAAAAAGAAAAACACATAATTAAAGTCAAATAAAACTAAGTAAATATAGTTTAAGTAATGTTTAACGAAACTGAAGACATCAGTTTGTCTTGTTGTTTACATTTGTATGTTGTTGTTTTGTTATGTATTTACTTTAAATGAAGAATTTCCAGTAAATTAATGAATATATGACACAGAAATGTTACATGTTTTACATAATTTTATTATTTTTTTTTGCTTTAGTGTTTTATTCATTTTTGTATTTAAGTATTTTAGTATTTCTGTATTTTTATGACTTTAAGGCAGGTCTTTGATGCTTCATTTTTGGTAATCAGTTTATACGTTTTTACGCAAATTAAACCTCAATTTAAATTTTAATAATAAATCTATTCACGTAATCTATTCTCGTTTTAACCAAAATATACATTTTTAAAGTATTTAATTTCTAATAACTAATTTTAATTAAACGAGATAGAAAAAATTAACAAAGTTTTGGATGAGAAAAAACTGTAAAATTACCAAAAAAATAAAAATAAAAATAATAATGAAGAATTTTTAATTATTTATTAACAAAAACACTAATTATTTATTTTTTTCTGTTGTTTTTTTAATTGTTTTTAATAATTTAAATTGTTTTATATATATATCAGTAGATATGGCGTTCGAAAATTTATTTATTAATAAATGCATAAAGCATACACATACAATGTCTCTCACGCTCTAAATACTATTTAATACTTTACTTTTTTATAATAATAATAATAAATACGATAAAGAATATTATTTTCAATAATAAATATGTTGAAAAAAAAATTTATTATTATTTTTGATTATTATTCAACCGAAAACATGACTATCCCACCTGATGTCAGTGATTTTTTTTTTTATTTTTATAACAGTGAAGCACTTCTGATTAGAAAATAACGAAAATAAAAATATTATAGCACGGATATTTTATTTTTTATTAATAAATATTACTTTAGAGAATGTTTCGTGTTTAATGATATAATTTACAGACACGAAAATGTGTTTATTTATTCTGGAATATACGGTTTTTGATGTTTTTTTTTTCTTTTTGCACTTTAATTATTTCAATCAAACGTTAGGTAAATTCAGCATAAATACGTTTATTGTGTCGGTGTAGGGTGTTTATTATATAAATTAACTTTAAACTATCCAGGTTTAAGAGCTAAGACGGCAGAAGAAATACATTTATATCAGCGAAGCACTGCCTTAAAGTATATTTTCACTATTTTCCAACCAAAAAGGGACTTTCCTTTACGCAAAACCAGCTAAAATTCGATAATAAGAATCAAACACACATTTAAACAAAATAACAAAACAAAACAAATAATTTTTCATACATATTTATGCCACTTTAATTGCCTTTAATAAAATAAAAATAAAAAAACTGTTTTTTATCTCTGTTAACACGTTATGTGAAATTTGCTCTACTTTATAAACGTAAATATGCAATTAAATTGTAACAAATACATTTGTATTCAATAAAAAATAAAAACACAGTTAAATACAGTTGTATAAAAATCGTCTTTGAATTATATTTATTTATTTATTTATAAAGAATATTAGCCAGACAGGTAGACACAATAATATAAAACAAAAATTTATTCATTCATTTTAAAATTATTATAATAATATCTTTATTAATATTTATATTAAAGAGAGCGATTTTTTTTCTTTTTTTGGCAAATTCATTGCCACAGAAAAAAAGTAAAAAAATTAACATAATTTGGGTTCGTCACTTAAAATCATTTTAACCAAATCTTTTGTAAATAATTTTGTTTTTTTCGTTTGGCATAGTTATATGCTTATTGAATTTTAATTAAAAATTATGTATTTTAATAGCTTATTTAATGTGTGATTTGTTGTGGTATTTTTTTTTTGCTTTTAATCTACTTTGCTTTACGTTTTTTGTTGAATTTTTACTCTACTTTGCATGACGTTTTTGTTGAGTTTTTTTTTTGGTAAAATCATGGCAAAAAAAATTTATTTAATAATAATGCATTTCAATACACGTAATAACTGTATTTTATTTTTAATTAATTATTATTATTATGATTTTTCAAGTAATAATAGAGAAAATAATGAATAAATTCCACAGGTATTAAAAAAACGTTACATATATTTTCATTTCTTTCTGTTCTACTGTTTCCAGCTGTACAGATAATTAAATAATCGTATTACATTGTTATTAATTATGATTTTTCTGATATGTTTTGTTGCATGCATAAATTATTATTATTGATTGCAAAATAATAATAAAGTAAAAATTAAAATATAACCGGAAAAAAGTGTAGTAAGAAAGTATTCTATCAATGAATAAAATATTTTAATTTATTTTTGCAATAAAACTGGTAATAATTTATGTTTTAATGCTTTAAGATGTGATTAGCATTCTTTATTTTTTTTATTTATATTGTGTGTAATCCTTTCGTTTTCTGTTTATTTTATATGCTTGTATCCCGATTGCACTGTTTATTATTAACGTAAATCCAATTAAAAGAAAAACCATTTTTTCAACGTATTATTGTTTATTAATTAATTAATTAAAAAAAGATGCGAAAAACATAATTAAACCAATAATTCACTCACACGATAAACATTATTTTTTTTGGCAAAGAATTTAAACTGTCTCTCACCTGTTAAATTATTTTCTTCTTCTTCTATTTCTGCAGTTAAATAACCAAAAAAAAATTTAAATCCTTTTTTTTTTATAAATATTTTAGTTAATTTATTTATTTTAATGTAAAAATCCTTTAAGGCACTTTTTTAATAAACAATTCTTTTCACTTCACTGAATTTTCTTTTAATTTTTCAAAAAAAAAACACACTTTTAATTATTTCGTTTATTTAATTAATTTTTTTTTCGTTTTATTTTGCAATAAGAAAAATAATTAAAAAATTAATAATACTCTTGTTAAATAAATAAATAAATATATAAATAAATGTTCGTTAAATGCTCGTCTAAGCTAATACTTGGTTCATATGAAAATGCGCCGGTTTACTGTTTGTATCAGCGTTTTATATTACGTGAAAGTTGTGACCCCTTTCTCTATATATTATTCATACAATATACGTTATGTTTGTATATCTATATAAATTTATATTTTATTAATTTAAAAGAAAAATAAAGAGATACGTGTATTTTATTATTTTAACACTAATACAAATTAAGTGAATAAATAACGTCATAGAAATATTTTGTTATTAGAACTGGTAACCCTTGATTAACACTGTTGCACGTTGTATTAGTTTTTATGTAGCTTGGTAAATTGTCTTAAATAATAATAATAAAGCTTTTTTTTATTACCACAAACTTATTTAACAGAGCTTTTAGGTTAATAAATATATTTAATTGAATTTTATTATTGATTTAATAATTTCACATTATTTCTTAGCATTTTTAGTATTTCTTGTTAAACCAAAAACACTGTGCATTTCAAGACTTTTATTAACGAAACACTTTAAGCAATTAATAAGGATTTCTCCTAGTTATATTCTAATGGAATAGAACATTATAGTAAATAAAGTCTTAAAATTTTATAGAAGAAAGTATCAACTGAGTTATTGATATCAAACATGAGCATAGGATCAATCTAAAATTATTTTCTCAACAGTAAAATGTTCAAAAGTACATACAATACCCAATATTCAAATAATATTGGATTTAATTCTGAAATTGTTATAGATTAGCATAGCCAATACGAAATTGCAGGATTTTACAAAATAATGATTCACAGTTCTCATCATAACTGCAATATACATTTTAAAAGCCTAAAAGTCCTTGTAATACATTACATTAAAAAACAACTTATGTTATACATCGATGTAGCATAGTAATCCAATAACCACAATTATTATGTAATAGCATGAAAAGGATGTATAAAGCCCCCCAACAAGTTATAAAAACTGTTCAAAACGAAGAAAACAAATTACGTTACAAATTTATTAACAAAAGAAGAAAAAGAAATTAAGAAACCCCAACGAAATACGCAATTTACCATGTATAGAAATAAATATTATTTTCACTATAATACAATACACGTTCCGGTTTGTTTCTTTTTTGCATTTCTTTAAACATATATTTCTGTTTTTTTAATGACAGAATTTAGATGATTTCATCCTTGAACTAATAAATGTATTTATTTTTGTATTTGTTTATTGTGACTACGCAAATTGGTTGTTTTTTATATTGACAGACACTTTCTCCGGTATTTTTTTTTTTGTTTATTTGTTGTGAGACTTTACGTTACTTTTCTTAATCACATATATTTATTAATTTAATTATGATAAATATTTAACATATATTTCACTATTGTTAAAATTATTTTTTGTATTTTTTTTCCTTTAAATAATGCTAAAAATAGATTTGGCAAACAATTTATTGCGAAATTAACGATACAAAACAAATTATTAATAGATTGTTATAGTTTTTCCTAATGAAAAAAATTGTCTTTTTAAACTAGACTAAAATATATATTATAATTATTTAATTGTTTAATCAGTAGGAACTGATTATATTTCTTTTGATTTTCTTTTATCAATCACATTTCTCTTATATAATTATGTGAAATTCGCTTTTGTTTTATTATCTTTGTATAAAAACAATACAATTTTAACTATGCAATTTACTAATGAATGAATGAAAAAAAAATAAGTAAATAAAATTAAAAATTAATTCTAATTGTGTATAGAAAATTTAGGTAAAACAATTAACCTTAAAAAGAAAAAAAAAACGAAAGAAATAACAAACAAACAGTAGTAACAGCAGCAAGATGGGCTTACTTATTGTTTATTTATCTACATACTTGCTAAAAGAAAAGAAAAAACACTATTTAAATTTTACAGAAATTAAATTTAGTACAAATTTTTGCTGCTTCTTATTATATTTATATATATTTTTCAAGTATTTAAAACATTTGTATGCATTACAGTAGTAAGTATTTATCGTTTATGCGATAAATATGTAAATATTGACAATGTTGTCATTAATTTATAAACGATTGAATAATCATTAAGGTATTTCTACAAATTTATATAAAAAAAAAAAACCTAATTTAAATAGAGAAATTTATTAGATATATTATAATTGATAATTAGTAGGTGATTAAGTTAATTAATTTATCTGGAATATATTGATTAATCTTTTGTTGTTATTGAGAGATTTTAGTTTAGAGTTTAAATATGAATTAATTTTAAGTAAGAGCTTTGTAAGCTTCTTTTTAGGTAAGTCAATTAGTCAAAATTATTCTGCTATTTTAATATTTACTCAGAATTTTCAGGATTGTTAAACAAATAGGTGGTATTTTAAGTTTAGTCATTCTGATACAAGTACTGAGCACTGTGTCTGACTAGTATAGTTGAATTACTTATCTGGAATCGACACAATTTAGCAAATACTAGATATTTGGCTTTTTAAACTCATTGAAAAATTATTCTTTATTCTTACGAATACCTCAGATATTTTAGAATACCTTAGAATACCTCAGCCATTACACAAATTGATAAAACAGTCCACTCCTGTACATTCTACTAATAAAAATCACTTAATTAAACAATCAATGAAAAAAATAATTCAAACAATATTGTCGTGTAAACATGCCAATAGGACTCAGGAATTTCAATAGATGTTCAATAAACACATGGTGCATAGAGTAGAAATTTAATTGTGCCACGAATTGTTTTAATTATTGTACATTTCCTCTATATTAGATTAGTTTTTTCATTTAATTCATTTATATTTTCGTAACAAGTTAAAAATGAAACGTTTTTACGATAGTTTTGTTTTGTTTACGGAATCAAAATAAATCAAGTAAATTAAAGAAATTTATTCAAACTCTTTCGATAATAAAAAAGATTTTAAATTTTTGCTATAATTTCACTTTTCTCTTTTGCAGTTTTTCATATAAAATTTTTCTATTTAAAATAACTAGAATATTTTACAGAAAGTTTTTTTTTTTATTATTGTTATTGCAGTCAGACACAATAAATAATTTAAATACCGTTAAAATATAAATAAATAATTTTTATGTGATTTTCTGCTTTTGTGTAAATAATTTTGTGTTTTTTTGCAGCATAAAATTATGTTAAAGAAGATTTTCTTTGGATTTAATAATAATTAATAAAACACCATCGATGATTTAATTTAATTGTTTACTCTTGATTAGCATTTCTTTATCTAATCAATCAATTGTCAATAATTTATTCAGTTATTAAAAGTATTTAATAAAATTATAACCCAAAGAATTAATTAAATCAGATCAAGTTTACTACAACTATTGAAGCAGAAACATAAAACTCTAAATTAATTATTATAAAAGCTTTAAACGGTTGATAAATTTATTAAAATAATAAATCGATCACGTACTAAATGAATCATCATAGTGAAAAAATTTTGTAATAAATTAGGTATGTCTCGCGTAATCATTTCAATGCAAAAGAAAGCGAAAAGAAATACAATTTTGTGTATATTATTTTATTTATTTTGATTCCTTAATTATTTTTATTTATTATAAATAATAAAAATTATTATAATTTTATTTTTATGTAAAATAATGAAGTCAACAAAGTGTATTTACCTGCGTTCAAAGCAATTTAACATCAAGGCGGATGTAAACCCACAAACCAAATAGGCATACAAAAACTTATATATTTTTTCATTGTTTAAAAAAATAAAAATTTTACTTTCGAATTATTATTATTTGTTGTTTTAAAAATAATTTTCTTTTTAAGACATATGTCTGATGAGTTTTATTTTTATAATTTTTGAAGTTGAAACAGATAATGTGCAATTTTTACTGTTTTTTCATTGGTAAATGATGAAAAAAATAACTAGGAAATGCATTGGACGATGGTTAATTGCGTCAAAGTTGGCTGTTTCGTGAAGATATTTAATTGAAAATAATTATAAAGATGCAGATACAGCTAGATATAGTCTAGACTTACTTAGAAAATATTTGTATGTTTAAAGGAAATTTTTAGCAAGAAAACTCAACAGTTAAATAGAAAATAAAAACATACCACCGTCACTGTACACAAAATTGTCCTATCTTTTAAATTTTTATTTATAAACGACTTAAGTACAGTAAAATATGTAAAATAAAAATAATGTTAGCAGCCGGCAAGTAATATCAACCAGGTAACGTCGTCACACCGTTGTTGACCTATATTTCAAACTAAACAATACACAATAAAGTGAAATTAATTCGCAATTTCACTCTTTCTTTCATATAATGGTAAAAATTGTTGATAAATGTTGTTCTTTAAATTTTATTATTATGTCTTGTTTTGTAAAGGTAAAAAAAAAACAGTTTTATTTTAGACAAATAATTACAAAATGTGAGTAATAAATGAATGTACAGTACAGTAATTACAACTTGCGTAATAAATATTATATACACATATTTTGTGAATATTAACATTGGAACCGGTAATAAAAAAAGAAAAAACAATAATTTTTATTATTTATATCCGGATATAACTATGAAAAATATAAAAATAATGTGTTAAACAATGATATTATTATTTTTATTTATATTTTTCGTTAATATATTTTTAAATATTATTGCGAATCGCCACTTATCTCGTCTCACCTTCGTTTTTTTTTCACTTAAGCAGCGAATTTATTATTTTTTTTTTCTTGTATTTTCAATATAAGTTTATTTAAATATTATTAATTTGGTTGTGCTTACGCTGAGTGACCTACTTAATAGTAATTCTTGTTGATACAAAGCTTATAATAGTATTTTCTTTATTTTTTTTTTTCTTGTTTTAAACAGTAAAGTCGTAAAATTTGTTAAAATATTGTTTGTCTTGATAGTTTACAGTGATAGTTTTCTTACCAGCGTGTGCGTTCCCAAACCAATTTAATATCCAATCCTTTAAAACCAATGTCCACAAATATCTTACATCCCATCCTATAAATTGACATGGTAGCTCAAAGCTATTCACAGGTCGACTTCACGTCGTAATTCCTAAACATGTCAATTTCTTTATAAAAAAAAAAAAAAGTTTATGATTTATATCCTTCTACTACTGTCTATGGTTTTTGCTATTTTAAAATAATTTTCTGTTTTGCTAGTCTTACAGCGTTTTAATCACCAAATTCTTTAAGAAAGAAACTCTATAATTTTTACTTAAGAAATAGAAAATACAATGTGTCTCTACTGTAGTATCCTAAATAAAAATAAAAATTTTATATTTTTGGTTATTAAAAGAAATAAAGAAACATTACATGGATGGTAGTAAAAAAAACCACGACCACGACGACGACAACAATGTCGTTAATATTATTTGATCATCGATTAACTAAATATTTTATTTATTATTATTATTATTATTATTATAAACCACAAACTCAACGAATGACTAATAATTTAGGATCTAAATTGGGATCAAGAAAGAAAAGAAATTTATTATGATTTTTAACCATTTTGGTCTGTTTGAAAAGAAATGGAACAAGTGAAATTGAAAATTATATTATGATATAAATAATAATAATAAATGATGATGATCAATATTGTATTTGGTTGTATGATGGACAATAGGTAGGTGTATTAAAGATGAGTTTATTGTGTATTTGCATTGTACTGTTTTATTAAATACTCACTCAAAAGTATATTCACTTCACACCTTTTTCTATTCATATTCAAACAACATATATGTATCTTTATGATTTATTTATTTTTATTATCATGTCCGCATTCTAAATTCTATTATTATTATTAATTTTTATTTCTTAAATAACATTTTACTGTGATTAGGGAGGTGAAAAATACTTAAAAGCATTCAACATTTTTTGATGGATTCTAATGGATTTTTATTTATTATTTCTTGTTGTAAAGGAATATTTTCTTGCTTCTTTATTATACTTAAACCTATTGTCTGAATTTTTTTTTTTTTTTTGTGTAATATTTCACTTATTATAAAAATTCATTAGGCCTATTTAGAAATGATAGATATTAAAATGATGTATGGATTTTATTCTTTATATTATTTATTATAATTCTGTCTGCTTATTTATTTTTTCATCATCACTAATTACATAATTATTTTAATATTTCAATTTTATTTATAAGATGGGTGTTCATCATACTGGAACCTATGGATTAAAGGTTAAATAAAGAGTTTAGTTTTTTCATTGTTTTCGTGAAATATTTTTAACTAAAGTGGTTTTTCGGTAGTTTTTTCTTTTAAATACTTGAAGGTTAAACCATTTTCTTATTTCTAGTCTTAAGAAATTAGCCTTCAGACGTTGCTTTGTATGAGAATATTTCTTTTTCAAAATACAAATTAGTATTGTGTTAAAATTATTATTTTAAATTAATTTTTATTAATTGTGAAACGCCTACATGTAGATTAATCATGAGACAATTTCTATATTGGAGAAATTACCCATACAATTGTTGGATCTCTAGTTTAGATATCCTATTCGAAAGTGGATACTTTATGATTTTTAGTGACCTGATTTTTAATTATTAAAGTTTTACAAAAATTATTCATTTTTTTATTAGAAACATCGGTGGTTTTATAATAGGAATATTTATTAGAATCGATGTAGATCATTTAATAGAAAATTTATTAGGCAATCGATCAAGTTGGATAAACTTAATCATTTTTTTATTTATTTATATTTTAAAGCAAAGACAGTGAAATAAAATTGTATAAGAATATAAATGGTCACAAGAATCAGTAATAAATGTGACAATATTGTACATCCTAACGCAAAGCTACTAATTAAATCGCCCTATAATGCGGTTAATAATCTTTTATTATTTTACATAAAAACAACAAGTGCTTTTATTAGAAATTAAATGTAAATAAAAAATATATTTGTATGGTAAAATTAAGAGAAGATCATGAAAAAATAGTAACGTATTCAAGTTCATACAAATAATAATAATAATGATAATTTATGCAATAAATTAAAAGAGAAAAAAATACAATAAATTTTTAATTTATTTATTTAATTTAAATTGAATTATTTCTTTTATTTTATTTCTTGCTTAATTATTTAGGTTACTATGCTTATACATATATTTATTTATTTATATAAATTTTATATATATTTACTTCAATTATATACATTTTATTTTGATTTTATATTTTATTTACTAACTTACATTAGAATAGATTTCGGTAATATGATTTTCTGGTACAAAATAACAATTAAATTGTGTTTATTATTTTGTTTTCTTAAATTTTAAAGAAAGTGTAATGAAAGTATTTTTTTCTTTGTATTTAATTTATTTTAACGGTTTTATATATTTTTAAATAAATAATTAAAATTTTATTTAAATCTGATAAAAGGCACACGGCTTACACAGTAGCATTAATTTTAGCAGACTTTAATTGTATTTATTTAATTGCGAATGTCGTTACGCATGATATTTTGAATAATTTGTTGAAAAAGTAATTAGTCTTAAGTGCCATTTATGTACGTTTTAATTTAAGTCGAATATTTATTATTTACTGAAAATATTTAGATAATTTAAAATTTATTGAAGGTTACTGTGGCTTTCCTTGTCCTGTTTATAAGTCTTATGTAAAAAGGAATATTAAACTGTTTTTAGGAGATATTTCTAAGCTAAAATCTTTTTGTTAATTTAGTTTAAATACTTATTGCTTTTGTTTTATTGAATTTTACGTTAAATCTCTTTTCTTTACAATATTTTCAAACTAATTTTGCTTTATTATTTCCTTTTGACAATATTAACAATCATAAAAAAAAAAACTTGCAGCAGAGAAAACATTTTAACGTAATTTCAATACTTTTCTTTAAATAAATAATTAAAAACAATTTTTGAGTAATTAATATAGTTTTTTTTTTTATTTTGCGAAATTTAAAAGCAAATTTTGATTATTTTTTAAAAAATAATTTCTTATTTAATTACATTTAAAAGCTTTATTAATAGTATTTCTTTATTTATTAAGAGAAATTAAAAGAATTTAGAAATAATTTCTATTTTAATTAATCATAAATAAATTATTTTTAATTTAAAAAAAAAAAAATATTATTTATAAACATTTTTAACTTTTATATTATTTTCTATAACAATATCAGCATCAATCAGTAACATCAGGTGCAATTATTGGAACAGCACATTTATAACATCAGCAAATAAATATAGAAACAGCTAGTAATGCTACAAAAAAAAGCATACACAGAAATTACAATTTATATTCTTTTTTGTATATTATATATCAGAAATACTTTTTGGCTTAAATTATTTATACGTTTCTTACCAAACCATCCGCATAGGTCTTCATTTTCTTAATATCTTTACTTTTAATGTCTGTAGAACTTGTCAATTCTATTGAGATCTCCCACAAAATTAACAAATTAATCGAATTAAAACTTATTTTTCCTGATATTAGTGATTGTAAATTAATTAATAAACATTTCCGCTAAAACGTTATATGAAAATTTTGAGTAAAAAAAAACACTTGTTTACAGCAGAAAAATTCAAATGTCATTATCAGTACAACGAATAACATTGAGTGAATTCTACAGCAAATAAAAAATAAACATTAAATATAATAATTAATAAACAATTTATTTATTTCATAATTATAAAATTATAATTAACAAGAGAGAAATAAAAAACAAATAATTTTAGTACCCGGAAATGTACTTAATATATTTAGACGTAAAAAAATTACTCAAAGCACCAAAAATGTTAGTTTTTTTTAACGCTGTTGTGAGGTTTTTTTGTATGTAATTGTCCAGTATCCAAGTATGGTGAATTTTGATCAACAAATTTTTAGCAATATTTTTTTTTCATTAATTAAAATCAATAAGTAAATTAAATAAAATTTAAATATTTGTATGAAATAATAAAACAAAAATGTATACATTATCTATATTTGATAAGAATTGAATCATAAAGACTTAAGTCTTATCAGCAACAATATTTCTCTGATAATGAAAATTATAATTTTACATAATTATTTGCAAAGTCACTATTTAAGATATATAAATACTCATTTATGATTATTTTATATATATATATATATTTTTATTGTATTTTAAACAAACATTATTACTAATAACAATAGATAATTATTTTAATATTCATGCAGCAAATTGATATTTATTCACTTTAAACAAGGCGAAAATAGATTTTTTTTCTCTAACCAAAAATTTAATAAAATTATTCATTGACTTCAATTAATGTATGAAAAATAAACAAATTTTTTATTTTTATTTTGCTTAAAATACAATCACTATGCTTACGTATGTGTTTTTTTTTCTATTTGTCCGTCTGTACTTATTTATTTGATGAAACATATCCACCACATACCATAGAAAGTAATTTAACTAATTAAAATCACTTAAAATATAGCAAAATAAAAAATTAATTAATATTCAAACTTAACAAAGGTAATATATATATAAAATAAATTTAAATCTCTTTCAAATTATGAAAAATTTACAAATTTTTATAATAGACATAAAAAAAACAATTATTGTTAACTTCTGGCATCGTTAATTGTTGCTGGTACTTTTATTTCTAAACCTTCTAAATCTTTTGATAAAATTATTTGACAGCCTAATCGTGATGTATCAGTTAAATCGTAGGCTAAATCAAGCATATCCAATTCTTCATCACCTGGCTTCTCCGGAAGTTTATCATAATCTGGTTTTGTAAATATTAAATGACACGTTGAACATGTAAGTGTACCCTCGCATGCACCAAATCCCTCCAAATCTATATTATTATTAACAACAACATCTAATAACGAGTCACCGATTTTTCCTTTTGCTTTAATACGTTCACCATTTGCGCGTACAAATGTTATTTGCACTCTAAAATTATATAGAAAAAAATAACATATATAGTTAATTAATTATAATTGATAATGTAAATACGGAAATTCTATTTTATTAAATTTTTTTGCAAACACTTTCAAATATTATATAAAAATTAACATGAAAAATAAAAATAAATTAAATGAAGCGAAACCTTACTCTTCTTGTTGTAATTTCGGTACACTTGTTGATAAATATTTCCTATTACTGCTGTAATCACATTTTTGTTGGAGTATATTATTTTTATTATAATTATAATAATTATCACCTAATGGTATGCCTAAAATTGGTGCCAAATTCTTGGTTATGGCATTTTTGACATGCGATTTTGTTGATGAACTTCGAAAAGCACGTAGGCACAGCATTTCTATTATTATTCGTACACTTTGCTGTTTAAAATACCCAAAAAAAAAAGAAAGAAAAATCAATTTATATAAACAGACAATAAAATAAACACACAGAGAGAAAAAAACTAATTTATATTCAATTATATCATAAAATTATTAATAAAAACATTGAGTAACTCTTAAAAACTTACAGCAATATTAACAGACACACTATTTGTTATTCCTGCAAATAGTTATTAAAATTATATGTTTTTGTCAATTAATAAAAATTAATATAATAATTTATATTATATTTTAGACACTAGGACTAGACTGTGCACAAATAATATATTTATATAATTAATGTATTCAAAAAAAAAAAAATTAATTGGTATATGTGTATGGTGCTTCAAGTGGTTTACAAAAAAATAAATGTTTTCTCTTAAGTCAAAAGTCTACACAATATCGTTTAACAAATTGTAATAGATTTTTCTCATATGTCAAAATATTGACATCTATAGTAAAAATTTAGGACCTTTGTTTTGACATTTACATTTAAATTATTTTATTAACTTACATCAATTCAGTTCGTTACTTTTTTTCTAATTGTTTCTTATTAATTTATATATTGTTATGTAAAAAAGTGATTACATTTACATACAATTGTAGAATTGTAATTATCCAGATTAACACAATGTGGTATTTAACCAGCAAAAAAACAGGTTAAAAAGCACACTTTTTAAATTGAATTTAATATTGATGAGTTTTCTTTTAGGACAAGTATTTTATCTACTATTTTGTAAAGAAAAATACATTGTAAGTCGTTCTGTTGGTGATTTGATTCTTCTTAATGATACCTCAATTAGCAGAACTCATGCAAGCATTAATTTGCATTCAGATAATACAATCACACTAGTTGATTGTAATGCAAAGTATGGTACATACTTAAATGAAAATATAGAAAAGAAGAAAAAACTAGAACCGAATGTTCCATATTTGCTTAAACAAAATGATCGTGTACAATTTGGATTAATGGGTCATGAGTGGAAAGTTTCTAAAATTAATATATGCGTACTTCCATCAACTTTAAGTACAGAAGAAATTGAACTGTTAACAAAGAAAATAAATCTATTGTCCGGTAATATAACAAATGTCTGGTCAAAAGAATGTACACATTTGGTGATGTCCACAATAACAATCACTGTTAAATTATTGGTAGCATTAGTTAGTTCTACGCCTATAGTAAAGCCAGATTATTTCTCTGACCTAATAAAGGCAATAAAAACGGAGCAAAATTCATTACCGGATGCAGAATCGTATATTCCAGATATTGAAGAACCTTACTTATATCAAGAACAAATATCCTTCCAACCAAACATACTTCGAAAATCAATATTCTGCAATAAAACATTTATTTTTCTTAATCAAAGACAATTTGAGAAATATGAAATGATTATTAAAGCTGGTAGTGGTCAGTGTCAAGTAGCTGCAAAGACAAAATTAACAAAATCCTTATTATCAAAACCAGAAGTATTAATCGTTGAATATGAAGCATCTACAGAATCACAAAATTCACAATCTGTCAATAAAATATCAGAATTAATATGCAAACAAGGCAGACGATTAATACCGGATAGTGAAATAGGCTTAGCGATTTTGTATTGTTCTACAGATAAATTTTGTAATTCAGAATATGATTTTGTACCAAAGTTCGATCCGTTAACTAACAATGAAAAAGAATCTATAGATTACACAAACGTAATCAGTGTAGATACGCCAGTCGACGATGAACCGAAAAAGAGCATAAACCTTCCACACGTAGAAATACCAGCAACAGAAGATTCACCGAAAACTGATATGCTTTCACCATTCATTGATTTAACAGATAATAATCAAGAAGAATTAGAAGTGGTTGAACTGTCTGTCAGCAAACGAGTCACAAGATCGTCGGGCTCTTCTTTTGTACTAAAAGTTCCCGTAGCAACCAAAACAAATAAGAGAAAAAGTACATCGAAATCTGTACCAGAAGTTACTTCTGATGAAAATGTAAATAAAAAACGAAAAATATCGTTGGATAAAATTGAAGAGGGACCTTCATCAAATGATAACGATAAAGTACCTATAGAAGAAACGAAAATCATTCCCAATAAAGTAAATATTATTAATAAAAATGATTCGGGTAATAAAAGAAAAAAATCAGTTGAACGACAGACGAGTAATAAAAAAAGTCGCAAGACTTTGGAAAACGAAGAAGTATTAAAGACTATTGAAACGCCACCAGAAATACCAGCAGTAGAAGTACGTGCACCAGTTTTTACGAAGCCAAATAATCCAGTTAAACCATTTACATCTATATTTGCTAAATCAAAAAGACCACAAAAGTCACAAGATGACGATGATGATGATTTATTTCAATTTGAAGAAAGTCAAGCAAAGAGGGTAGCAACAGAACCAATAAATAGAATAGACAAAACAATGGAAAATACACAAAATATGACACAGGATTTATATAGTGGACAAAGTTTATTAAGCTTACCTTTAACTGCCGTACAAAATAAAAGTAAAAATAAGAATTCTTACGCTGAAGATTCTACATATAAAATAAAACCAGTTGATATTACTCTGCTTGGTGGATGGCTCTCAAAATTCAATCAAATGAATATTGAAGATGATAAAAAATTAATACAGCCAAAAGATGAAGAAACTATAGAATGGATAAAATCAATACGGAATGCATTTGAAGTGAAATCAGTAGCAGTATTATCGAAAAGTGTATCGATTGAAAAACAAAATTCAACAAAAACGAAGGAAAGCATAAATAGCAGCAAAAATTTTAAAGCTTTTGTAAAGGTAAGTCATGAGAATTAATTAAATAATAGAATTTATTTAACATTTTTTCTTTTTTGATATTTTAGAAAAATAATTTCATACCACAAACAAGAATAATTAAAACATTTCCGGTGCCAGAATTAAATCAAACAATTGTATAAGAAGTAAAAAATAAGATTTCACTTTGGATAAAAAATATTATTTATTTGATTTACAATCAAGATTTACTTTTTTTAAATATATTTCTATCAATTTCTTCTCCAATTTCAATCACTTTATGCACTTTTGCGATACGTTCTCTGTAATCTGTTGCCAAATTTAATACATTCTTTTCTTTTTTCTTTCGTTTGTTATTTTTATTATCATCTTGGTCAAGTAATTTATCGCAAGACGGTACTGTGGAAGAATTACCTTCCATAGTATTTATATTAATTATTTTCCAGTCATCTCCTAGCCACACTTCTAATTTTTCAGGCAATTGATAATCATTGGGTAACCATTTATTTTTGTTTGGTAGAAAATCTTTTACTAAATATATTTGATTATAAATTTTTACACATGATTTACAAATATCTATTGCCAATGACCAGACTTGACTCATTATTGCAATTAAAATTGTATTCAATTCGACAAAATGTGCATTCGTTATAGTACCCAGTAAAAGTTTATTTGCCGATGTTGAACATTCAATTACTCTTAATAATATTTTCACAACTCCTTGTAGTCTCACTAAAACATACTCAAAATATTGTTTACTAGGTAATGTTTTATTCTCTTCATAATAATCCGGAATAAAAGATAATACATTTTCGAATATTCTAACAATATTAACACTTTTGTATCGTTGTAATGCCGTATTAGTTTTCTTTATAAAATGATAAGCTTTTATCTGGCGAAATTGTGATTTTTTTAATTTAACAATTTTATCACAATTTGCTATACAGGTGATAAAGTTATCTTGTGTACTGAAATAATTGTATGCTTCTGCCAATGTTTTTTTTAATAATTTAATATCTAAAAATAAATAAATCGCAGCCAGTTAACCTCACATTTTATTTGTTATTTGAAATTTGAATTTTTTGTTTACCTAAATCTTTTGAAAATCCTTTACATCCGATCAGTGGTGGACATATTAAATCTCTTTGATTCCACATTTTTATTAATTATTTTCAAATAATTATAGAATTTTTAATGTTTAACCAACAGTCATACGAGTGTTTAATTTAACTTATATGCAAAACAGCTGTTTACTTAAACGAACATAAACTCACGTTAACACATTAAAGTCATTGTTTTGTTACAAAATGTTTTTATTTTTAAATCAAGGTTAAATTATAATTAATAAATTTATAATTAACAATTTCCTTTTATAAAACGTTTAAAATTACATCATTTTTAAAATGAATAAAAAATTAAATGACAACATAAAGACACGGATTCTAGTATTTATTTATGAATAATGTTACACTGTTAAAAATTTATAATAAATACACTTTTGGTAATAGAAATGTAGTAATTTTTATTTCTTATCGTTTTCACTTCCCTGGCTGGGCGTGTGGTTGCGGTGTTCTATTTATTTATTTATTTTTTATTTTACACAAGAGAAGTCATTTCTTGATATTCCACGAAAAAGTTAATAAAGTTTTAAAAATTCCTCCGTAGTGATTTTTTGTTTTTAGTTATTTTCTTCTTTATTTTTTTTGTGTTTGCATTATCACCTCCTGAAAGTATTTCTATCTTTTTATATTAAATTAAATTATTTATATCCTAAAGTGAAGTAGTTTGTTGTGTTGAGAAATAAAAGTTAATACAAAAAAAAAAAGAATTAATTAAAAAATGGGCCTAAAAGAATGTCAAATAACATTGGATAATCCTTGGAATACATACTATGCTGGTCAAACAATTAATGGAAAAATTGATATATCATTTGATGCACCGAAAAAAGTTCGTGGTACGTGCCTAAAAAACTATTGCAAATATTATTTCTATTGAAAAGAATTTATTAAATAAATAAATAATTAAATTACAAATAAAATTTGCTACGATAAGACATTATTTGCATTCCAATTAGCTTCAAACTAGGCAATATAACGATTAAAGAAAATTAAAAGCATGAAATAAAGAAATCCTGCTGCGAGAAAAATGAAATTTTTGTGTTTATATATAGAGATGACGTCATTTTAAGATTTTTTACAGAAAATAATAATAATTTTTGCCTTGCTTGTTTTTGCTAAATTTATTTCTTTTAAAAGTTAATTTTTTTTTCTTAATAATTTGTCAACGAATTAACCGTACATTAGATATATTATTTTTTAATTCATTAATTAACTTGTTGTTTGGAGATTTAATTTTTATACAAATAATTTTGGAGATTTTTTATTTTCTTTTTTTTTTATCTAAAATAAAATTTATAAAAATAGCGAAATTTAATTAATTTAACATAAAAAAATGTCTTTTTGTCAATGTGGCTTAAATTAGTTGTTTTATGTTTATGAGCCCGGTGTATCCAGTTATATATTTTTATTTATTTATTTTTTTTTTGATACTTGTTTGCCTTCTCACAGTTGATTAGATTATTTATGTAATAAAAAAAACGTATATAAATTCACAAATACTGCAAAAATGTCGTTAAAATATTATAATTTATAGGTAATGATAAGACACATTGTTAAAAATAATTAAACTAATTAATTTTATTTATCACATTAATTAGTTTTTTAACAAAAATGTTCATTTTTCTAGTTTGGTTATGATTGGGAAAGCTTAATTATCGATTAATAAATTTTTATTTATTTAAAGGAATTCTTATACGTTTTTTGGGTGAAGCGAATACCTCATGGAATATAACCGAAGATCGTACAGATAATGAAGGTAAACGTTATGAGGAGACAACAAACTTAAGTGGTCATGAGGAGTACTTCCAAATTCAATATTATTTACTTGGTGGAAAGAATAGTAATAATTTTTATTATATTCGTTATTTTTTTTATAAATTTATTTATTTTGATTATAATTTATTTTTTTCCAGGCAATGAAATTGAATTACCAAGTGGTACGCATACGTATCCATTTACATGTGCTTTGCCACCGACATTACCATCCTCATTTGAAGGTGAATGGGGACATGTTCGCTATACAATTAAAGTGACATTAGATCGTCCATGGAAATTTGATCAGGATATGAAAATGGCATTTACTGTAATATCACCAGTTGACCTTAACCTTAATCCAACTGTAAAGGTAAATCGTGGACGTTCTTTAATATTTAAATAATTTTTAAATGAAAAAAATAAATTGTTACAGGAACCATTTAAATTGGATTTAGAAAAAACATTTTGTTGTTTCTGCTGTGCATCCGGTCCATTGTCTGTAATAGCATCGGTACCGGTTACCGGTTATGTATCCGGACAAGTATTGCCTATTTCTTGTGAAGTTGATAATGCCAGTAATGTGCAAATAAATTATGTTTCGTTTATTTTAAGAAAGGTAAACACATGTCTTATCAGTTTTTTATTTATTAATAATTTATTTCCTTCCTAGACAATTGCCTTTCATACGCACACACCGCGTAGAGAAACTAAAAAGGATAAAGTGACAATAGCTGAAATTAAAGTTGGCCCAGTGAATGTACATGATTCAAAGAATTATAATGAAAAATTAGAAATACCACCATTACCACCATCGAATCTTGTTAATTGCGGTATTATCGATGTTGATTATGAGCTTAAGGTTTGCTAATCTTTTTATCAATTCTTTATTTAAAAAGGTATTTCAATTACTGATAAGTTTTGTTTACTCTTTTTAGGTGGAAGTAGAAGTAAGCGGTGTGCATAAAAACTTGGATGGAAAAATACCAATTGTGCTTGGTACGATTCCATTGCAATCATTTCAACCGCCAGCACCGTATTCAGATGCTCCACAGCCAGATTTTTCAACATTACCGACGCAACCGGTTAGCCCGGCTAGTCCACCGAATGGTGGTGGTGGCGGTGCAATGGGTTGGAATGTTGTTGATCCAACAACTGGTGGTGGTGCAGTCGGTGGTCTGTATCCAAATATACCACCACCAACATTTGCCGAAAGCACTTATAAACCAAACACAATATCTGATCAACATGATAATGAGCATACACGTATCGTTGGTGAGACTAATTTCTCACCACGCTATCCAACATTTGCAATGCAACCGTCGGCTCCACAAATATAAAACAAATAATAATAAAATTATTCAATGCTATCAATTACAAAAATAAATTTATCCAATTTACTCGAATAAAAAGAAAAAGAAAATCAATACGCGCACAAAATAGAAGCAAAATATATATATTTTCGCTTTATTTGAATAAAGTTTATTATTTTTTCGTAATTATTACACATTATTTGTAATATTATTATTCTATTATTATTATTATTATTTAAAAATAATAATTAATTCTCATCGTTTCGCTTCTAAAACAAGTAAATTGTCCAGTCACTAACAATTTTTTTTTTATTTAAAATTTTTTCGTTATTTTTATAATTATTAACATTTTGTTAATATATATTAGGATAAGTAATAAAGTAGGTGCTATAGTTGTCAAAATAAAAGAAAAGATTAAAAAAGAAGTAATTAAATAATTAAAAAAAAAACTGCACGTGTCGTCCAATTAGTAATGGAAATTCTCTTCAGCTATTTGTAATCGCTGCTTTAGAGAAATGAAGAAAAAAATAATAACTTTTTTATAAAATACAAATTTTTATTAAAAAAAAAAAAAGAAGGAAACAATTACTTGTAGCTTTTTTTATACATTTTACATAATTAATGATAATAATTAATTAAAAACAAGAAGAAATAACATAATTAATGAATGGAATGAAATCGTTTAAAGAAATTGTCGTTGAAATTTTCTATTATATTATTTATCTTTGCAGCTACTTTATTTTGTTTCTTTTTCTTATTATTAATATTTTAAATTAATTAATTAAAAAATCTCTTTTTATTTAATTAATTATTATTTCTTGTTTGAATACAGTGCCTAATTGAGAGGAGAAAAGAAGATAGATAAAATATATTTTCAGTTTTTCTTCTATTTTAATTTTTTATTAAAAGAATTATTGAGAATTTCTTTTATACAAAAGAAAAATTAATTAATTAAATAAATTGTTATTTGTTGTAGTTAAAATAATTAAATAATTATTATAAATATGGCATTTAGTTAAAATAATTTTGTTTGTTAATTAATTGAGATGAAGAGAAATTTTAGGCAGATATGTTATGATATAATAAATGCTGGTCAAATAAATATATATATATATATATTTATATATAATATGTAAATATATATTTAATAAATAATTAATAAATTTATTTAATAAAAATAATAATTAACACCTTTGTTAAATTATTAAATTAATTAAATTAAATCTTATGAAAATTAAATTAAATCACGAAAATTTGTTTCATTTTTTGTTTCAAGATGCCACTTATTTAATTATTTTATTTTTATGCACTGTAAACAAGGCTCGTTTTGACAACTATTAAATAATTTCATTACCTTACATGTTTGACAGGTAGCATGTGAATTAAAAAAGAAATATTTTTCTTAAAATTGTTAAATATAATTAATTTGTTAATATAGAAAGTTTAATCAATTAATTATAAATAATGGGTAAACTTAATGTTACAATATTGCGTTATTTAACGCGAGAAGATTTTCGTGTTTTAACGGCGGTTAGTGTTTTAATATTTATAACCTAACTTTTTCCTATATTTTTTTATTATATTTTTTAGATCGAAATGGGAATGAAAAATCATGAATTAGTGCCCGGTTCTTTAGCAGCATCAATTGCTAATTTAAAATCAGGCGGTGTACACAAATTATTACGTGAATTATGTAAACATAAATTATTGAGTTATGAACGTGGAAAGAAATGTAATTGAATGAATAACCATTTTAAAACATAATTTTTTATATGCAATAAAATGTTTATATTAATTTTTAGTTGATGGATATCGATTAACGAATTTGGGTTATGATTATTTGGCATTAAAATCACTAACGTTACGTGGATCTGTTGCATCGTTTGGTAATCAAATTGGTGTTGGTAAAGAATCAAATATTTATACTGTGGCAAATGAGGAAGGAACTCCACTTTGCTTAAAATTGCACAGGTAAAATAGTTATAGACTAGCACATAGCAAAAATAAAAACAAATTATCTATTTTATTCAAGATTGGGCCGTATTTGCTTCCGAAATATAAAAGAAAAACGTGATTATCATGGAAGACGTCAAAATGCTTCCTGGTTGTATTTATCTCGTATATCAGCTACACGTGAATTTGCTTACATGAAGGCATTATATGAACGCGATTTTCCTGTTCCAAAGCCAATCGATTTTAATCGTCATTGCGTTATCATGGATTTGGTAAATGGATATCCCCTGTAAGTTGTTTTTCTATTAAAATTTTCTATGAATTTTATTTAATTGTCTTTAAAAATGCAGAACACAAGTCAGTGAAGTTGAAGATGTTGAAACATTGTACGACGACTTAATGAATTTAATTGTTCGACTCGGTAACTGTGGAGTTATCCACGGTGACTTTAATGAATTCAATATAATGATAACCGACGATGCAAAACCAATTTTAATTGATTTTCCACAAATGGTTTCAACGTCACATCCGAATGCAAAATTTTTCTTTGATCGTGATGTGACCGGCGTTAAAGATTTATTTCGCAAGAAATTTGGTTATGAAAGTACGGAATTTCCTGTTTTCGAAGATATATCACGAGAAGACAATATTGATGTAGAAGTATCTTGTAGTGGTTATGGTTTCACAAAAGAAATGGAAAAAGACCTGCTACAGGTTAGTAACTGTAAATAACTGAAATAAAAAAAATAATTTATTTTTTAATCTTTTAGGAATATGGTATGGAAGATGCAGATGAATCAAGTAGTGAGGAGGAATTTGTATATTCAAACGATGAAAAAGATAATATAAATGAGGAAACAAATTGTACAGAAGTTGAGTTGGAAGAGTATCGTAAACAGTTTAATGATGAAATACGATATTCAGAAGAAAAACCCAAAATGTATACAAAACCAGAAAAATCAAGCATAGAAAAATATTTAGAATCCGTTGATAAGCATTTAAAGAATTATAAAATATCGGAATCGACAATTGATAGTAAAAAAATTGAAATAAATAATTCAATTGATGATTTTATAGCGAATGAACAATGTAAACAGGAAATAGATGTAAGTTCTCAAGAAATTAATAACGAGGATAAAGTACAAGAGGCAAATAATTCCGAAGGAAATGAATTAAATGATGAGATAACAAATTTAGATCCGAATTCCCGTTTATATCGTTTAAAAATGGTAGAGAAGGTATTATCGGATGCTAGGAGTATGCGTTCCTATTCGACGACGGCAAGCACGATTGCACCAACGGTGGTCAAGGATCGTATTAAAAAAACAATTGATGCACGCGAACAACGTGAAATACGTAAAAAATGTGTGGCCAAGGGTGAGGCAAGTGCAGCAACACGTATACGCCGTGATAATCGTGATACATGCAAACAATACGCTGGTTGGGATTTTTAATACAATGTAAAATTTATTATTTAAATTAATTAAATAAAAATTAATTTTATACAATAATTCTCTTTGATTAAAATAAAAAATATTTTTCTTTACTTAAAATATTTATTAAAAAGTGGGAGGTTGAATGACGTTTTTGTTTATTATTTATTTATAGAGAGATCTGTGATCTTAACATTCGATTATCTAAGATTATAAGCGTACAGAGTGTATTGTTTAATTAAATTTAATTTAGAAGAAGAAAAACTGAACACTTATTGTGGAGAAGTAATCTTGAAGTTTCTTTGGCAACTTATTTTTCATCTTTATTTCAAAACAGAAATACAAATAAAATTATTAAGCAATCTGTGGCTTTTCTATCTCTGTTTGTTTACCCAATTAAAAGGTATATACACGACTTATATGACTTTATTTACATAATAATTTATTTTATTCCTTATATATATATAACATAAGCCACTTATAAATGCAATAAATAATTTATTTTTATTATATGATAAGATTTAATATTTCTTTATTATAATTATTTGATTTTTAAGTTGTAAAGTCTATCTACTGTGTCAGTCAGGCATTACGGTGTTAATTGTTTAACTGTCGTGTTGTGTATAGAGATAAATTGACAGAAGAAATTAATAATTAAAAATATTTCTTTAAATTAAATAATAATTATGGCTGAGGATAATTTAACAGCAGTTTTGCATGGGATTGAGGATTTAAGATTGGTAAAATAATAATTTATAAGTATATATTTATTTAAAAAACTAAAAAAATTCTCTTTAAAGGAGCAAACACCAATTCCGCAGATAAAAGATAATGGTTCGTTAGTGAAAAATAATATTTTTGTTTATTATTAATTAATTAAAAATATTTTATTTTTCCTTAGAGGTTTTACTGCGTATGGATTGTGTTGGAATTTGTGGTTCGGATGTTCATTATTTAGTAAAAGGTCGCATTGGCGATTTTATATTAACTAAACCGATGATTATTGGTCATGAAGCGAGTGGTATTGTTGCAAAAATTGGTGCTGATGTAAAACATTTGGCGATTGGTGATCGTGTTGCTATTGAGCCTGGTGTATCATGTCGCATATGCGATTTTTGTAAAGTAAATAGCCATGAAAACTTGTTATTTAATTAATCTAGTTAATAACTTTTAAATTTTTATATAGATTGGCAGATATAATTTATGCCCAGAAATGGTATTTTGTGCCACACCGCCTTATGATGGTAATTTAAGACGTTACTATCCGCATGCAGCTGATTTTTGCTATAAATTACCACCGCACGTAACAATGGAAGAGGGTGCTCTTCTAGAACCATTGGCAGTCGGTGTTCATGCATGTCGTCGTGCAAACATTGGATTAGGATCTGAAGTTTTAATTTTGGGTGCTGGTCCCATTGGATTAGTCACACTACTAACTGCTCAATCGATGGGTGCTTCAAAAATAATTATCACTGATTTAGTGCAACAGAGATTAGATGTAGCTAAAGAACTAGGCGCAACGCATACCATGCTCGTTGAAAATGGCTTAAGTGAAACTGAAATGGTTGAGAAATTACATAGAATATGTGGATCAGTTCCCGATCGTACAATTGATTGCAGTGGTGCTGAAGCAACAGCAAGATTAGCTATTCTGGTATGTTGTGGTTTCTTTTTTTTCCAAACAATCTCTATTTGAATTTCTGTTCTAGGCAACACGATCAGGTGGCTGTGTAGTTATGGTTGGAATGGGAGCTCCCGAAGCTAAAATTCCATTAGTTAACGCTTTAGCACGCGAAATTGATATTAGGGGTGTTTTCCGTTACGCTAATGAGTATTAATAACTTAATGAAATATGTTACTTTTATTTTTAATAAGCTTTTGTGCATTATTTTTAGTTATCCGGCGGCTTTAGCATTAGCTGCTAGTGGCAAAGTAAATCTTAAAGCGTTGGTGACACATCACTTTGATATAAAGGAGACTGCAGATGCTTTCAATACAGCACGTCACGGCCTTGATGGTGCCATAAAGGTGATGATCCATTGTCAACCCAGAGATGCTAATAATGCAAAATAAATCAAATTTATTTTAATTTTTTATTATCATAAATATTGTTCTTCATTGTCATAAATACATAAAATTTATTTTCTATAATAAATATTTATAGTTTTTAAAATAGTTTATACTCAAACCTAAAAATCTCCACAATATAATTTATGGAGAATTGTCTTTTTTTAATACATCAATTTAGCCGGCATATATTGGGCAACCATGATTCTGTCAAATGTCTTAAAGTTTTCCTATGTAAGTTGATTGAAATATAGTGTTTGTTTTAATTAATTAATTAAATAGTTTATATAAAATACCTGTAAAATAAACATTAATAAATTCATTTTAAAGTTTACCACATTGTTTCTTCGACGCGCAATTTGTGTAAAAATGAATGAGTTTCCTAAGAAATTAGAGGATTTTGGTTATGCATTTAATAATGGTAAATAAACTAAAGTGGTTGATTGTTTGTTATTTAATTGATCAATTAATGTGTTATATGTCTTGTAATATTAATTTTAGAAGGACAATTAAGAAAAATAGATACTAAAACGGGATTAGCAGGTGATGACAGTTTTGATTTTAATGTTAGTAAAGACGCGAATTACAATCAGAGACACTATGAAGCAATGGGTGATGTAAATGAATCAATTGTACAAAAATTTCCTGATAAAATTAATTTAAATTTATGATGTTTCAGGTCATAACAGAACATATATATGAATTGTTAGAGCAAAAAGGAATGCACAAAATTTATATGCCAAATAATGGTCAATCAGAAAATGAATCCACATTTATATTTTCTACACAAAAATCCTTAAATAAACCGAAAAAACTAATGGTTTTAATACATGGCAGTGGTGTTGTTCGTGCCGGACAATGGGCTAGAAGGTTTGTAGTTCTTTATTTAATATTGATTTTTCTTCTAATTTCTCTTAATCATTACAGTTTAATCATAAATAATTCCTTGGATGCTGGTACACAAATTCCATATATTGAAAAAGCAAAAAAGCTAGGTTATGACATTGTTATTATGAATACAAATGACCATTACCGGATAATAGATGGCAAACGTAAAGCAATACATGGTAGTACAACACCATTATTGCATGCGGTTTCTGTCTGGGATAAATATATTATTGGCTCACAACCAGATAGTGTCTCTATCGTAGCACACAGCTATGGTGGTGTAGTGACTGTTGAATTGGTAAAAAGAAAGAAAGAAAGAAAAATAATTAAAATTTTACTGAATTAAATAATTAATTATATTTAATAAATTTTTATATTTTCATTTAAGGCTAAAAAATATCCTGAATTTTTCAAAAATAAAGTTTTTGCTGTTGGTTTTACAGATTCTGTACATACGATAGCCGGTGTATCGACAGATATTGGCAATCTTTTAAAAGCGGTAAAATTTTTAACGATTATCAATAGTTTGCTTTAAATATGAATTTAATTATTTTTATTTAATATTAATTTTAGGTGGGTAGAAATTGGGTTACTTCAGATAAACCACTAGACACCCCATTGTCTAATTCTGGTAATGATATTCCACGTTACTCAGCAGGTGGGATTTTTTTAGTTGAAAACATTTTTAATTTTTCGTTTAGCTAATTTTCTAACATATTGCCAATTGCTGTAATTATATATTTATATTTATTTACTTTTAGGGCACACAAAACATGAGTGGACATCATACGCTTGTATATCGGCTTTATTTAATTACTTTGAAAGTAGCTATGAAAAGTATCAAGCACTTATTGCCACTAAAAAGTCAAAAATAGAATTTTAATGAACAGCAGATGAAAAACGAAAATAATACTTTTCTAACGTCGCATACATTCTAGTCGAATTAAATGAAAATAAAATCTATTTTTTTTTTGATTCGAATTTACTTAAATAATTATAAAAAATAAATAAAAACATGACTTAAAATTAAGTTAAGTAAAAATAATTACGCAAAAAAGAAAAGAAAAGCAAAAATAGTAGTAAATTTACAATCTATTGCTGAGTGAATTAACGATCGTTTTTCGTTTGCAATTTATGTTATTTAGTTGTGCCAACATTACTCGTGGATTAAATAAAATTAAATCAAATAAGAAACATAAGTAATGAGTGTTTTATTATTATTATTATAATTCATTTTATTTTGTATTATAAAATTTTTCTTATCAATGCTTATTCAGTGAAAACAAAAAAAGAACTACTTATTGCCTCTCAAGTATCAAAACATATATAAGTAAAAGAAATGTCAAATATTTTTTTAAAGTTAATTTAATTAATATTTAAAGACCTCAAGGATAACTTTGTAATTTACCAATCATTATAGCCGTTGTCGTTTAGGCTTGACTTAACTAATTAAAAGTCAGTTTTAGGTTTCTGGTTCGAAACCGAGTCGTCCGCGTATAAATTTAAAAAATTTATCAAAGAGGTAATTTTGCTAAAATTGCAACCAATCCACCCACCACCTGCAAGGGGGAGGATAATAATAATTGAGAGGAGAAAAAATTAATAATTACCAAAGAAAATTGGTAAAAAATTCCTTTTTGCAAAATTTTGTGCGTATCGTTGGATGTTTTAAAGCTTGTTGGGGATAGGGGGTCGTTGCAATTTTTTCGTCGTTGCAGTTTCACGATAGTTACATATTTAACCAATGGTTAGTACCACAAGTTTTTTACAATATTAAACCAATGGTTAGTATTGCAAGTTTTTTGCAAAACTTAACCAATGGTTAGTATTGCAAGTTAAGTTTTACATTTTTTCTCATTTCACCAATGGTAAATTTTTTATTCATACTGAAAATTTGCAAAAATAAAATGACAAGATTTTTTTCAAGTAAATGAAATGTTTTATTTTCAAAATAAAATGGATTTTTTTACGTTTTTTAATTAATCAAAATATATAATAAATACATAAAATTATTTACAAGATAAGAATACGATTTTTTAATTAATTTATTTAAAATTTTTACTTCAATCAAATGGCTAAAATGTCGAAGGAATGGTGCCTCTGTTAAATTGTAATATTATTTCTGGCTGATTATCTGTCGTTGCCTGTTGGATTCTTAATGGTTATTACATAGTTGGTTGTTTGGATAATACATTGATGTGGGCAAATAGTGGCCATTACATAATTTTTACAATTAATTTTGCTAACTAAAAATTATTACATTTTAATGTTATTACATTTTTCTTAAATTATCTATACAAGTGACTTTGATTATTTATTTTTTTTTAACATTATAATTAAATGATACAAATAAATATTTTTTTTAAAAAAGTTACTAAAATGAAAGAAGATATTTCGATGTAAGGAATGTCAAAAACTCTTCTCTAGTGATATCGGTGGTCATACTTTGATGAATATTTTTCCATAATAGATATTTCAATTCTACAAAGAGAACAAAAAATTAAAAATTAATTATTTATTTTTTTTATATAAATATTTATGTCAGAAAGTAAATTATTTTTACCTGATCACTGGATGATGCTCAATGGCTGGTAGGTTTTGCTGATGTTGCTGGCATTTACGGTAAGTCAACAGAAGAAATAAAATTATTTTTATTTAAATAAAAAATTATGTTCCTCTCATTCATCATTTAATTGATTGATCAACTGTGGGTGGTTGGCTACAAGTAGAAAAAATTAATTAATTAATTTAAATATACAGAAAACGATTTAATTTTTATTATACTTTTCAACTGCACTGAGTGAATTAATTTTCACTTAAATGGCGAACAATCCTTTAAGTGGACTCCAAGAGAATTCACAACTGTTTTTGGAGAATAATTAATTTTCTTGTTGTGTGGTGGCATTGCGATGATCGGTGGTCAATGGTTAATTCTTCAAATTAAATATTTTAAATCTACAAACAGAATAAAAAATGAAAAATTAATTAAGTTTTTTGATATAAAAATTTATGTTAGAATTTAATTAATTTTACTTGATCGGTGGATGATTGCTGGATGATACTCAATGGTCGGTGAGTTTTGCTGGTACTGATGGTATTTACGGTAAGTCATCAGAAGAAAAAAAATTATGTCCTTCTAATATGGGGATCGAACGTCATGTAATTTTTCAATTCTTTAATTGCTTGATTAACGGTGGGTGAGTGGCTACAACTAGAAAAAAATATCAATTAATTTAATTATGCAGAAAACAATTTAATTTAATTATACTTTTCAATTACACTTAATATGGCGAACAATCCTTTAAGTGGACTCCAAGAGAATTCACAACTGTTATTGGAGAATAATTTATTAATTAATGATGATCGGTGATCATACTCGGATGATTATTTTTCCAAAATAAATATTTTTAATCTAAAAACAAAATAAAAAATTATTTAATTAATTTTTTTGCATAAAAATATTTATGTCAGAAAGTATTTTATTTTAATTATTTTTACTTGATCACTGGATGATGTTCAATGGTTGGTGGGTTTTGCAGATGCTGGTTAAGATAAGACAACAGAAGAAATAAAATTATTTTTATTTAAATAAAAAATTATGTTCCTCTCATTCAACATTTAATTGATTGATCATTTGGGTGGCTGGGTGGCTAAAAGTGGAAAAAATGAATAATTAATTTAATTATACAATTAGTATAATTATTAATTTAATTTTTATTATACTTTTCAACTGCACTGAGTGAATTAATTATCACTTAACATGGCGAACAATCCTTTAAATGGACTCCAAAAAATTTCACAAAATATTATTATTTAATATTATATTATTAATTATTTTTATTAATTTTTATTAAATATATTATTATATGAAGGATATTTTTTGCAATTTTCACTAATATTTTTTATTTGCAAACACGAGGATTTTATTAAAATTAATTTTTATTAGAGTAAATGGTAAATGTCACTTTCACAATTAAAAAACAAGTGCAAAGCTGGTCACAGTTTGCAAAAAAAAAATGAATTAAATTTGCAAAGTCAATGCCGCTTAAGTAAGCAAGGACACAGAATTTATAAATATATGGTGAAAAAATAGACTAAGTTATTTCCAAAATACACGTGCTATGGCGAATCCTTTATGACTTGCACAATGGTTATTTATTATTAAAATATTTAAAAAATTATTTTATTATTTTTAAATAGAAAATTATTTGCAAATGGCTTTTATTAGTAAAATATTTTTAATATATAAATAATAATAATAATTTATATAAATAGTAAATTATTTTTAAAATATATAAAATGGTAAAAAATTTTTAAATGAAAAAATTTAAGTAAAGTATTTATTTAAAGTAAAAATAAAATGATTATATGGAGAAGAAATAGCAAAATAAAGGGACAATGGTTTAGCGAATAATAGAAAAAAATATTTTTTTTTAACACAATAGAATAGATATTTACAGTTTCGTCGTCGTCGTCGCACTGCTGCTATTGTTATTGAAATCTTTTGTTATTGAAATCTATTGTTTGGCACAAATTTTGTGCACTTTTTTCTAACGGTAAATTCCCCAGCCGAGCCGGCCTATTCCCCCGCAGAATAGACCGGCTTGTTGTTTAGAAAAACTAAACATAAAGGAAAAATATATGGAGGAACTCTGCAGCTCTAAGATCCGGGCCTTTCCACCATGACAATCATCATGGAAGGCCCGGCCGCCACAGGCAGAGAAATCGGGAGAGATCTCTAACCTGTGGCCTCAGAGGGCAGTTCCATATACCGTGATTTTATACATGTGAAGCTAAACCATTTTACTAATACGGACCCCCGTCGAACTTGAAAGCAAGCCGGGGATACGTAAGACAACAATGCACACTGCCACGGACGCAGCCGAAAAACGATAATTTTATTTTGTATATATATAATATATGCACAACTTTATTCTTGTGTTCTTTAACTAAACTGAAAAAAATAACTGACTCTTTTTACATTGCAAAAAAAAAATATTCAACTTTATTTACATTGCAAAATATTTAGCAAAAACGTCAAAACTTTCTTTTTATTATATAAATATTTATTAAATTGATACATGTTGCATTATTTTTTGCACATATCGTTTCTTATATTTAATTAATTAAAGGAAATAAAAAGAAAATTAACAATAATGTCTTAGATATAATCTTATTACTAACAAATGTTCAAGTTATTTTCTTTCAATATATTTTTTTTCTTTGCACCTAACAAACATAATTAAAAAGAAATTAAAATATTTGACCGTTTTATGTTCATTATTTATTTCAATACTTTATAACTTTTATTACTTTATTAATTATTAAATAATTAGTTCAATAATATTACATCCTTAAAACTCATATGGTTTAAAATCATAGGCTTTAGATACTAAAATCAAAGAGTATGATCCACGTTAATGTTTTAACACCAAACATGGAGGTGATCATGAACAATTGTTGCAGTCATATGTGCAGTAGGAGTGAGTATTGGAAAACGATTTTATTCTCATTATGGCAGTCATCTTTATCTACATCCGAATCAGAAAATAATTGATATTCAAGAATTCATCTATAGAGGAATCTGGAACGGAGATGCAACAATAATTTACAAGAAATTCGACTGCAACATCAATTTTTCCTGATAAAAAATCCGAACCATTGACTCAATTTCTTTTGACTGAAGATATGACATGAGAATGATTTTCTATTTAAATACTCTCGAACACTGTTCATTGTACTTCTTATTTAATGCACCATAAAAATCCAATGAGACTACGTTCCAACTGCGTGACTACCGGACATCACTCGTCATTTGTTTTTTATTTCCACGTGCTTGTAAAAAAATTCAAAATCATTTTTCTATTCTGATTGCATTAGATTTATAAACTTTTTTTTCTATAAATAAAATAAATAAATAAAATTTAAATAAAGAAAATTAATAATTAAAGAAACAAAAACACAGACTAAACGAATAGATTAAAAGAAAAAAAAAATAATCTTATCTTATTTGCTGCTGCTGCTGTTGTTGTTATTGCTGCTTCGAAGAAAGGTTATCATTGATTTGGTTGACCTAAAATAAAATAATAAAAAAAAATGTTTCTACATATAAACTTAAATAAAATTAAAAATCATAAATAAAAAATTATTTTTTTCTTATGTTTTGCGTTTATTATTTTGTTTTTTTGTTTTTAAGTAAGTCGACTTAAATGGGTTTTTTTTTTGTAAAACTAAAATTTCTATAAACAGTAATCAGTTTTTGTTTTTTTAGTTAAATAATTTAATTAAATTGCTAGAATTAGTGGAATTTTTGCCACCACAGAATCCCTTTAACAGGCTTAGATAATATTTAAGCAAATAACATACGGGAAAAAATTCTTTTAATAAAACTATCAAAAAAATTATAAATAATAAGAAGCAATCAAACGTCCATTTATTATAAACATAAAAAGAATAATAAAGAACAATCAAAATCATTTACTGATAACGATAAGGTTGCCTACTTCTAAATAAGAAAAAACAATAAAAATTTATTACATTTCATAATCCACCCTTAAAAAAAATGACAAAATCATTACATTAAACCATCGGACTGACAAACGTTACTGTAACCATAAACTGTAACGGAAAGTTATTAACTACAGGAGAGCATATACATAGACCAAGCACTTGTCAAAAGTCAAACAAACCACTTGTCCACTTTATTATTATTATTATATTTCCTTTTTATTACTTAAAAAACAATATTCAAACAAAAAGGAGCGAAAAACAACGCAAACTTTCCCCATAACCATAATGGTATCGCAAGACAGTACATCGCAAATCATTATCATCGATGTTGTTAGTATTCTTGGTGATACACTTCTTTTGTATATAATGAACCTTTCTCACATCACATCACATATCATCTATTTTTTCTATATGTTTTCACTATAAATTCTCTAGTTTTTTTTTTGCGATTAGTAGTTTTTTCCATCATACTCTGTTGAAGTTTTTTATTATTGTCTTTACCCTAAATAATGGCACCACCTCTCTTGTTTCATGATTTTTTACAAACGTTTTTTTCGTTTCTTACATCATTCTTCTGTCCGAAAAAACTCTACTAAAAAATATGAAAAATTATAGAGAATATAACAAAAGTAAATAAAATAAAATAAAGAACCAACGATAAAAGTGAAGAAAAAATTCCCTGCAAAAGATTGAAGAGAGATCAGGAAAAATAACATTTTTTTTTCATCCATTTTTATCAATATTGTTTCGCCCAGTTTTTCTAATGATAAATTGCTATTAAGTGTATATATTTATTGGTTATGATTTTATTATTATTTCTCTGATACTAAAAAAAGAAGAAAAACTATTCCTAGTGGCATAGTAGATGCACCAGGAACAAACACTCGGTTTTGTGATTAATAATTTCTTATTTATTACTTTTTTAAGGAAATTTTCATCCGTTTTTTTACTGATTTAGTGATTTTGTTATTTATTAATAAGGCGAAGGAAAAACTATTTTCCAGGAGAAAAATTACCAGTTTTATCACTAGGGGTTATACAGAGTTGACACTGATATAGTTGTTTAACGATTATTCACTCCTGATTGCTACTAAGTAGCTTATGTACTTATATTTATTTAATTTTTAAAACTAATTTAAGCTTTTATTCTACCTAAAAATTTTGGCAAATTATTTTACTGCAAAAATCAACATTAAAGTCACTATTAAACGTTCTGTGTTAAGTCATGCTTAAACCAGAAAAATAAACAATAACTAATGCTAAACACAAGTAAAACATCCCAGAATTAAATAATCTTCAAAATATTTGTGTACATTGCAGACAAAAAACTATTAAATCAACATAAGAGAAAATTCCTTACATAGTTTAATGTCTTTTCATTCAGTCATCTTAAAATCATTTTAAGATTCAATAAAAACTACATTTAATTGGTAGATATAAAATTATAATAATAATTAATGTAAATAACGATAATAATAAAACATCATTAATTTCCATAGTAAAAAGTTTACATAATCATTAAGAATTTGTGTATATTCTACAAAGACAATACAGTATTTAATATAGGATTAATAAAGAAATTAAAGACATTCCGGTTGGTTTAGTAATAAGCAACCGATACTTAACTAACAAATGGAAACCGATGGAACAATCTTTAATAGTAAATTGTATTTGTTGAATGAGTGTAGATGGTATTTTAAAGACAAATCAAACTCATGTCTTCAGTAAACAATGAATAATATTGAAATTCTGTCAGGATACAAGAAGAAAACAAAGAAAAATTCTAATAAATTCTATGAATCAAGTTTAAAGTGACAAAGTGAAGACATTTGTCTTGTCTTCTGGGATAAGAGTGGTATTTTTTTTTTTTTTATTAAGCTATTGTGGTTTAGGTGGTGGGTGGGTTTGTAACATTAATCGCATACCATTAATGTTATAACAACGTAATGGAATTTTATCCTGTGTACAAAAGATTTTACTAGGGCCCAACAACATTACAAAAACTTCATTTATGAATAACTTATTCAGCTAACGAAGCTATAATCAATGTTTTATGTTTCTTGCAGATTTTTCTTCTGCTAGTGTTTTGTTTGGCGTTTTTGCTTAACAAATAATCGAAGATATTGAATTGCAATTTGCTGTACATCTTTTCTTCTATTAAAATTTAAACATTTTTTTTTTTTTTTGCTGTCCGGTGTTATTATTGTATTAAAGCATCAATAGTAGCATAACAATGTAATAAAATATCCTTCCTGCAAATTAATTTACAATATGCCTAGTGGATATCCTTTAGCAAATTATTGTCTATCGAACATGAAAAAAAAAAAAAAATCCAAACAATATATATGATGCAAATTAATAATTGATGATAAATGATGTGGCAAATTGTATCTTCGTTTATTATTATTATTATTATTAATATTTAGTAACTGACTATCAAAGACTATTATCCTGTATGATTTTGTAATTAGTTTTCTGATACTTTTTGTTAGAATTTTATTCACGTTTTTCGACATTCATTCAATGTATGTTGTTATTGTTGAAATGCCAAAGAAAAATCATATTTAAATTTTGTTGATGAGAAAGAAACGGAATAATAGTTTGTAATATTATTATCAACCCCCTAGTGCGATTTAACAGCAAGTGCCAAAGATCCCAATTGACAGAAATCTCTCCTTTCCTTTTGTTTTGCTTTTTCTGTTGTTAATAAGATAAGATTTTCATTTTCACCAATAAACACAGTTAAATAAAAATTTATTCAAGAAAAAGACATCAGTTTTCCTTATCAATAATAATTAGAGTGCATCAAGATCTAACCGACACCCTAACCGTTAAAAAATAAAAACACCTTACTCAACGTACCAAAAACTAAATCCTCACAGACAAATTGTTGAAATTTTTTCATTTATTTACGAATTTGAATACTGAAAAACACGTTTTTACCATTTGTTTTCTCCTTATTATTTTTTGCCATCATGATATGCAAAATGCTGACAAGAACAACAAGCATTAGTCAATAAAAATAGAAAAATATACAATTTACTGTTCTTGGCGATGGGTAACGTGGCATCAGAATGACATATATATCTTGGAATTAGAAGACATTTAAAGATTCCTGAGAGACTAGAAAATACCTTAAGATGTTTTTATATTTTAAATTTGAAATATCTTCCCGTTCAATATAGAATCTAAGCCATTTAAAAGGACCTCTGTATCGATATAAACTATGATACTTGGCAATACAAATTTAAATACATTTTACTGGTGCATCGAGTCTGGTTAATTTTACAGGATTTATTTCTTTATACCAAGAACATTCACAGTGACAATAAAAACCGTCATAAATCTTTTTGATTTTTATCATAGAAAAAATTTTGGTTAAACAAAAAATTAAATCGATAATTCAGTGTAAAACGATAACGAGTTATAAGATAATAATGGTCTTAGCGTTACATTAAAAAATGACTGTATTAGAGGATAAATTGTGAAATATAAGTTTGAAATGTAAGCAAAATTAATGTAAGCACAGAAAAATATAACTTTAACTGCTACTACTAATCTAGGGGTAGGGTTAATAGTACTATGCAATTGAACTGAACCGCAATCATTACAACCCACAAAGTACAAGAGTCATTTAAAAGAACAAAAAAAAAAAACAGACACATACCAGATTGGGGTGATGAAAAATAAAAGGATTACAAATTAAGTTTATTCGATGATTTGATTATAGACAACAACGACGACGACGACGACAAGTCATTATATAAACGGGGTGAAAATAGCGGATTACATGCCAATATCAACATGATATCGATTAATGTTATTCGATGTAATCGATTTTATTTAAATTGTTAAAATGAAAATGGTAAAAGAAAAGGGGTTGACTTTCTCTCAGCAATTTAAATAAAATGCAAAGTGTTGCATCTACTATAGGGGATTTTTCTTTATGTATATATTTTTCTGCAATTATTTGCTGGTAATAATGTTAATAACATAAAATTTAAGTTGAATTTCTTAATTTATAAAAGAAAATACCTAAAGTTGGTTAATCCACGACAATTTTAATACAAGAAAAATACAAATCTTCTCTTAACAATACCGACGGTTATTCATATTCACTGATGTGTTTTGTAAAAATTCTACTAAAAATAATCGCCCATAACAGAACAGAACGACGAATATTAGAAGTCCCATCTGTTTTATATTTAGTATGATGAAGTTAATTATTTTGATGGTCATACTCATACCATGGATATTTAATATTTATTCGTTTTTTTTTTCTTTCAGTTATTAATAAAAATAAGCCACAACCAACAAATACATTTTTTTTTTAATTACTTATCTGGGTTATTTGCAAAGGAGATGAAAAGTTTTTCTTCTTCATTATTTCTCTTCTGGTTTTGTGTGTTGCAAATGTGACTGGATCCTTAATAGTTATAATGGTGTTTCTGGTGGCTGTTGTGCTAATTTTTATCTTGTGTCTTGGTAATCACCCTTATTTATATTTAATATTTTTTACTTGTTAATAATAATTCTTGATTATAAATTAATCTTTTGTTGAAAATTCTGGTATTCGATTTGCATTTTGTCGCGAGTTTAATGCAATTTTTGTTTATTCGTCCTTTTAAGCAGACTTCAACCGTCTTCAAGTGTCCAAATTTTGCATAAACTATTTAAGTAATAAAAAAAAAAACAAGTTAATTACAAGCTCATTAGCATTAAATTCGATTTGTGTTTATTTATTTATTTTTCTAGTCTAAGTAATAAATCAGTGAAATTCCCTTCTTCCCCAGAAAAGAAAGTCTTTAACAAATAAAATAATAAAAATAAATAAAACAGATGTAAAAATCATAATTATCAATTTTTGTTTTTAATGTGTGACAGACAGAGTAGATTTTTAAGTAAAATATTCATGCGCAATATATAGTGTGTTTATGAATTTTCTTTCATTTCTTTTATTTTAAACATAATATTCGTGTTTATTTGTTTTTTCCGTGCTATTATATATATATGTGAGGGAAGAAATATTTAATTATGGTTTTAACTTTATTATTATTACATTTATAGTCAATTTTTAAATGTTTCTGACGTTAAAAACATTAAAAAAAAAAATTAATTTTTTTTACCAGTGTTATAGATGAGCCATAAGAGAAAAATAAAATGTTAAAAATGAAAGAAACGTCACGTCATGTGTTTAAATGTAAAATATATAATAGAAGTAAATTTATATGTAGATGTACATTACGGTACGGTATGATGTATGCTGACCCCCATAGGTGACCTAGGGAAGACGTAAATAGATTCTTCTATGCAGTTAATATATATCTATATTAATGCATTGCACTCTGTTCATACAAATTTTAAATTTAAAAGACACGAATTTTATCTACAAACATACATTAAATAATTATAAACTAAGATACGAAATGCTAATCATTATGTCTTTTGTAAATTGTTTTTTTTTTAAGTAATAATAAACTTAGCGATATTACCATATAGACAAAAAAATAAATAAATAAATTTTAAACTAAATTAACATTTAATAATGTCTCTCTTGTATTTTAAAAAAAAAAATAAAGAAAATAAGTAAATATGTAAAACGGTTTGTCAGACGATTGAGATTTATAGACAAAATTTTTATTTTAAGTGACTTAAAAACACTAGTTGTTAAAGAATTATTTTTTCGTTTTGTTTTTTATAAAAAAAATACGAGAGAATCAAAGTACAAAATACATATAAGCGATAAAATGATTTTATTATTTATGCACAAAATGATAATTATATTATGTAACTGCGTGTTGTTTTCTTAAATTTATCATTTTTGTGTTGCTTAAAAAAATAATAATAAACAAATGGAAATTATGTATTTATAAATAAATATATATATTTAAAAAATAAACATAATTGTAATCTGTAGAGAAATTTCAAGGGATTTTCTTTTTTAATTATTTGATTTATTGGTTTCTTTTCTGGTATTAAAGAAAATATATTTAAATAGTTTTCTTAATTTAAATTTAGTTAAATAATAATCGTTATCTAAAGATAAATAAAAATAAAACGGAAAAACTTAAATATCGATTACAAATGGATTGTGATTAGATATTTATCAAGATTTATGTGGTGTATTGAAGTGATTAGTGTGAATACAACATAAAGATGATTTTTATAACTTTTATTTTTTGGTTTATCGAAAACAATTTGTCACTTCAGTTTGGTTTTTGTTTTATCCAGTGTCATGTTTATTTGTTTGAAACAAAACACGCAACATTTAACGGCTATTTTTGTAGCCATTTTCTTTTCAATAACTAATTTATAATGAATTATATTTCTATTTCAAGTGTTATTAATAATTTTCATTTTAATATTTATTATTCAAGAGGCTAAAAATAAATAAGGGTTGTTTTACAAGAGTTTAATTGTTTTTCGCTTAGTTTTTAGTTCGTTTTTATATATTTATTAAAGGTTATATTTGATTGTACGGAAATAACAAAGTGAAAACAAAGTTCACCGATTGGTCATTTGTCAAATTATGTGGCAGGTGCATAGAAGCAAAAAAAAAAAATTGTTTTTATAATTTCTGTACCTCCTACTTTTTATTACTTTTTATATTGCACCTATTCCCGTTTTTGTTTGGTATTAAAGACAATATTTTTGGCCAACAGAAACAGTTTACTTTTCATTATTTTTTTAGAAAATAAAGCACTGAAGGTAATAATCAAAGTGTGTACCACCATCGACTACGCAACTCAGACCGTAACAGTGCGTATTTGTGGATTTAATCGATTAACTGTCATCATTTGTATACATTTATTTTCTCATCACCTACTCACTACTGGTTGGTTGTGCTTATTTTTACCTTTAAATCACGTAAAATTTATTTAATTATTTTTTATTATTTAATTTAAGCTATCAAACGATACGATTGATATTTTTTTTAAAATAAATAAATTTATTCTTTGACATCGAATACATTTGATGTTTAAAAATAATATCGCATATTTTATACTCATTAAAAATTATTTATTTATAATAAATTTAATGATGAAAAATATTTTAATTAGTAAAAATAAAAAGAAAAAACAAATTCATTGATTGTTAAATATAATTTTGAATCAAACAAACTAGTGAAAAAAAAATGTGAAGAATTTTTCACTTTGATTTAACAGAAAATATTTTGTTTTACGGTTTTGATGTTGTTGAAGAATGTTCGTTTGTTTTATTTATTCTTTTTTATTCAAATAAAACAAAATGGAGAAATGGAAAACAAGGAGACAGTCTAACAATAACATAAACACACACCGTTTGTGTTTTATGTTTTTATTTAGCTTTTATTCATAATTATATATTATGATTTCTTTATCGCACGTTTATTTATTAAGTTTTGATGTGGAAAAACAAAAAAAAGTATATAATATGCAATGGAAAACATACCTTTTAAACATAGAAGATTGTATGACACAAAAGTTATTTAAGTTCTTTATGATGTTTGCTGATTCTCTTTTTTAATATTTCCACATTTAATAATTATTCTGATTATTTTGCTTAATGAACAAGATAACTGAGAAAATACTTTGATGTTTTATTTGTTAAGCAAAAGTATTTAAAATTTTTAATCTTAATAAATGAAAATCCTAAAATACTAAAAACAATATGAATTTTAAAAAATGAGTTATTAAAAATGAATAAATGTATTATACCTTTTATGATTTATGAGCAAAAGCACTAAGCCAGGGTTTGTATTAAAGTTGTGTATAAGCTTAGAGCTGAATCCAGATGATATCTGCTCGATTATTACCCGGATAGTGACCCACTTTACTTTCCTTGTTATTCTTGTATTTATTTAAATAATAGATCCTTTACATATAATTGATGATTGCCTTTTAAATATAAAACTCAATAAAATTAATTATTAAAAACAAAATTCTTAAAAAAAATTGTTACTCTTTTCTAAACACAATAAAGTGTTTATTGAAGCAACACTTTTGCAGATCATAAAAAACATTCAAACAATAAATAAATTAAGTTAAAAATTTAAAATTAATGAAGAAAAAAATCAACCAATATCTCCAGCTGTGCCCCATGAACAAAAAAACACCTTAAACTAATTTTGCTTTTTGTTCGGTTATAGAATTAACAACAGGGTATCGCGCGGTGGTGACTGATCACCTGATTATACCGCATAATCAATATTTATATATAAATTCATAGATCGACAGATCTAAAATATATAAAAAATATATAACAACAGAGAATTGATGGTGTTTTGATGACTTTATAATATAAATAATTATCTTATTTTATTTTTAACATACTAATTATGTTATTTATTTTAAAAAAGTTATAAACTCTGCTAACAAGAATCTATTATTCCATTAGATTTAGGAAATATTATTTTGTTGTTTAGCAGAAACTATTTTCAAAGAGATAACCTCAGGTATTTTTGATTCAAAAACGGATCAAGTCGTAAAATATTGAACGTTACACTTTTACACATTCTAAGGAAGATTATTTAAGTGTTGCAAATTTTTCTAAGTAACCAATTTCACCAATTAATTTTAATTTAAACAAAAAACAATCAAATTAGCTATCACAAGTTACATAGCAAATAAATGGCGAATCTAATTCCATCGATCATATTTTAATTTCATTGATCGATTGAAGTAAATTATTTAAACAAAACCAGGAAGAAAAAATAATAATAAAACCGGACTAAAGCGGAGTTTTAGCGGCAAATACCAGACACAACCGTAGAAATATTAAAATTTGACTTAAGAAATTATAAAAAAAAAAATGGGAAAAAGATTGATGAGAATCATTCACCATTGACGTTAACTAATGACTTAGCATGTAAAACGTGTATTTCTACGTTAAAAATCCTTTTTTTTTTTTGTAGAATTGAGATTTTTGTTCAATGAAAAATAAAAAATTATTTAACTCATTTAGAATATTGTTGGTAAATGCAGTTTGCATGTTTTATTTAGCTGAAAATAATATTAATTATATAACACATTGGATAACCTGTGTGTCACTTATTATTAATTTAGCAATTAGATAAAAAATATTGCATAATTAAAATATATTAACTGGGATGTATTTAAGAAAGAATTGAAAATTGAGAATAACCATCTAGAGATAATACTTTAAACGCTCAGACAGCACCAAAAAAATCCACAAAGATAGAACATTCTAGGAAATTAACAGCGAAAATCACACTACAGAGCGTAAGTTGTTAATTTTAATAAAATTTGATTAATGATTCTCCACCCAAGTGGAAAATTAATTTAAAATAATGTTTTGTTTTTTAATTTAAAAAATTCGCAAAGTCATTATTGGGTATACAGGGTGTCCAAAGAGGTGCTTAATATTGTTTTCAGTAAGTCGCGGTTATGCATAATTACGCCACTTCCGTTGTTTTGTTTGTCTTCTTAGTCAAAAAAAAAATTTCCTGATTTATTTATTATGATAACAAGGGGTGGTAGAATGGACAAGTTGGATACATATTTCTACCCTTAAACCAAAACAAAATACAAAAATAATAATAATTATAATTAAATCAAAAAATTAAAAATTGCGTGCAGATAGAAAATAAAATTCTAAAGACGCTACGGAGATTCGGTTCGTCAATCACATTTATTGTTTTGAAAATAAATATTTATAGGTATAGGGGTTGGTTGTAATTTTCAACTTTTCTATATTTCAAACGTTTGTGACTTTTTAAAACTTTTAAACAATGAAATTCCCACACACAAAACACTGTAAGTATAAATAAATTAAAAAATAAAACGTAAAACACCTACAATGATTTTTTAATTTTTAAAATAAGGGTGAGGGTGAATCAGGACATAATAATGTTACGCACTGATTTTCATAGCAATAAATATAAACAATAAAAATAATAATAGTACATATATGGCATTTGAACATTGTTTATGTTTGTTCACCGTTGTTTATACTAAAGACAGTGATTGGACAGGTGGGTTGTCGTTATTTCACCCTTATTGTTAATACAATTCTTTTAAAACTAAAAATTAATAAATTGAATGTGCAACAAATAATAACAAAAAAAATAATTTCATATGAAAAACCAAAAAACAATAAAAAACCGCCAAAAAACGTCTGTAATTAGTTGCTTCGTTAGCGATTTAATTGTTTTTTTTAAAAAAAGCACTTTTGTGGTTTATTAAAATTAATAAATAATTTATACAGATTTTTCACGTGGGAAGAATTATATTTTAAAAAATATTTAATTACTTTAAAGTCGAAAAAAAAAAAAATAGAAAAATTTAAAACTAAAAATCCAGGTGAAAAATTTTTTACTTTTTTGTTCTTTGTTTTGTGTTGAAAAATTCTAAAAGAAATTATTTAATTAAGGGTTGTTATATTATGACAATTATTTGTCATTTTAATACATTGTAAATAGAATTAAAAAAATAATTATTGCTTTTATTCGTGGTTTATGGTTTGTTGAATTTATATAAAGCAGAAATTTTTACTACGATTTATGATTTGCATCAATAAATATATTTTGTTTTGATTTTTTTTTTATAAAATTTATATAAATAATAACCAGGTGTTTTTGTTTTAATTATATTTGTTTAAAAATTTAAATAATTATTTCTTTTTTAAACAATCTTTATTTCCGCAAATATTTTCTAAACCAAACGCAACAGTAATGTAATATGATAATCGCAGATATGTAGATAGACTAGTTTTCTACGCATTTTCATTTCGCAATAATTAATTAAAATAAAAAATGACAAATATAAATCTACACGCATAAAACCCATAACATATTAATAATGTAATGTTTGTTAATGATTATAGTGAGTAACAACTGTAAACACTTCAATAAACATGTAAAACGAACGACGTTTAGTTGTATCTCGTTAAATGAATACATTAAAAACACATATGGGGTGGTTTTTTTATGAAAAATAATTTTCGGGGAAAATTTTTAAGTGAATTTTCGTGAATGAGTTAAGTTAATACGTTTTATTCAAGACACTTAAGATCACACTTGTCATCACATATATAGAAAAATAAATTTTTTTTCCATTTTTTTGTAATAATAGAAAAACTGTTTTGCAACAGAGGGATGCTTTATCCGTTCAAGTATAATTGATACAAAAATAAAAATAATTTACTCATCCTTTTTGCAAAATACCACCCAGTTTTATTATTATTTTGGATTTAAATGATAAACGCGAGAAGAAAATATTGAAAAAAGAAAACTCTTGAGTTTCTCTACTTCATCTACCCACATATACACATCCTACACATATATTTTTAGCATTAATTTCTTTGTTACATATTTTTAAGGGATGTTCCGGAAAATTAAATTAAATAATTATTATTTGCATCTATAGTTACATAACATAATAAATAGTTAATAAATTATTTATCTAGGTTTTCTGGGTTTTGTTTTAGTGAAAATCAATTTAAATAAAAAATAATATTCATACGAAATAAGGAATAAATTCTTAGCATAATTTCGTTGTTGTGGGAGGTGGACACATCCTAGTAAGTTAGTGAGTTTAAAAAGAATAAAACTTTGTCTATGTTTTTAACGGTTTTACAGTAAAATAAACTCTGTACAAGCGACAACATGAACCATAAACAACCATGAAAAACCATCGAAACCATAGCGAAAAAAAATATCCACCATATAACAAAACATCAGTAGTATGTAGTATCCGATACAAAAAATAAAAACATTGCATAGACAGAGAAATGTGAAACAAATAAAACAAAAAGCCAACCCCTAGAACTATATCAAACGATTTGTGGCTTTTTTTGTTGTTGTTTGTATGTTGATGATAATATTTATGCTCCCTGTACTTGCTCTTCTACAGAGGGATATATATTTATAGAGAAGATGATGATGAAAATTAAAATGAAAAAGTACTTCTACGTTGATATTTGTTTATAATTTTTTTTTTTTTGCTTTATTTATGTTGTGAAGTAAATGATAAGGAACGACATAATGGGGTGGCTACTATGTTATATAACATTAAAAACAAAAAATAAAAACGTTAAAACAAGAGTGAATATAATATTTAAAATGAGTCAAGTAACATCTCATGGGACCGATCAATCTAAACATTTTGGTCATATTTGATGTTTAAACGTAAATTTTCTCAAAACGATAGATATTATTATTATTATTTTGTTGGGGATGTTTTGTTCTCAGTTGTTTCTCAATATAAATTTATATATAATTATTAATTTTTCTCACCAATATATGCAATAACAACCCTTACATCCTCCTTTTATGTTTTACACAGTTTTTGTTAATTATTATGTATTAATAACACTAAATAAAAAATAAACATTAATTATTTATAGAGAAAAGAAGGCAACAAAATAAACTAAACAAATTATTAAGACATCAAATGCTAATGGTAATGTTTTAACAGAATAATAAATTAAAAAAATATATATGATAATTACTTTATGAATTGAATGAAAAAAAATAATAAAATTAAGTAAAACAACTTATATGCTTATGATGGACAAATATTGTAATTGCTGTAAAAGTGAAATGGTAACGTTAAAGAAGAAACACCAATATAACCAATTTTATCGATTAATCATTATTTTGTTTAAAAACTACAGGATGGATTGAAAATGATTATTAGTTAGTAAATTTAATTTTTTTCTTAAACTGTAATGACTTTATGCACTTAAAATGATATGTTTAGCACTCACTAGTTGAATACACATTTACTCAGTTTTACACAACTCAATTCAAAGTAACAATTAACAATAAAGAATAAATTATAAAATATTGCATACATACCCTGTTAATGTTTTTTTTTAAATTCCCATCAATTTTCTAATAATTTATTTTATTTCTTCATTAATTTTTGAAATTTAAAATATTTTCTCAATGCGCTGCTTTATGTTTTTTCGTTTTCAAGCTTTGTCTGTTGTTTGTTGATTTCTTTTTCATTAATTATTTATCTTTATTATATTTATTCTTTCATCTTAATTTAATAAATAATATTACATAATTAATTATAATCGTTAAGAATAATTAATCAATTGAACGTTTCTCTATAATAAAAATGTTTTATTTTTAAATAATTCTGATTATTGAGTATCTCGGGAATATATTTTTAGTGGTATGTAATCGATTACTCTGCACTGCAAAAAAAAACGTAATTTGTTTGTTAATAACTCTTTCAAACAATTTATTAAACAGAAAGTTCTTTAAACCATTAGAAAGTGTTTAAATGTAACTATACTTAATAAAAAATTAGAAAGTAATTTACCGGAAAAGCATATCTCTTCTGCAAAACTGTTTGTCCAGTTAGTTAGTATAATAGTACTGCCGATAGATTTAATTAAGTTAATTAGATCTCTGGTTTTCTTTATTAAATATTAAAATAATCATTTTATTTTATGTAGAAATAGAGAAAATTATATAAATAAATAAATAAAAAAGAAAAAAAATACACATTATTGTTAAGTTGAAAGGGGTTAGTTAAGTTATATCAAGTTTATTACCTTTGCACGCGATTCAATAATTTATTAATATCTGGTTACTGTTGTTGCACTCAATTTTTATTTTTCTAAATCTAACCAAATGACCTTTATCCTTTCCATTATTATTACTATTTTTATTATTATTATTTTAATTTATTTGTAAGACTATTATTTAACTAAAAAATGAAAGAATAGAAAAAATAATGTAACAACAATGAAAATAAATAAATAAATAATATAGATGCTAATTAGATATAATAACTTGTTAAAGGTAATGTAATATTATCTTTAAATTGGATAATTAATGTCTTGTTTGTATACAGTGGCGAATGTTTAGTATTGTCTTGTCTTTAGGATTTTTTAATTCAATGAAAAATTATAGTTTCTTTTACAAAATACATAAAGTAGTTCAGGATAATCTAATGTTTTTATTTTTTTTGTTCTTTGGAAAATTACTTGCTTAACTGAATTAATTAATAGATAAATTACGATAATAATAGACTTTTTTACATTAAATTATCAAATTTAATAATTGCTTAAGGCTATAATTAGCTAAACACAAAACGACGCCACTGTTTTAACACATTACCATTCAAATTCTATTGAATATTTTACTCTACGTTAAGCAGACAAAAGCCAACTAATTCCACTTTAATTATATTTATCAGTAGTTAATAATAATTAATTCTTCAATAATATATCTGCGTGTTTTTTTTTTTCATTCAATTCATCAATTATAAATATATTTTTTATCAGGGACTAATAAGTAACGTTAAAAATTTAAAAATAAATTATAGTTAAGAAACTCCTCTTTTGACAATTATTAATTAGTTGTCGTTTGCCTGGCTTTTTAACATTTGTTTTTTCTACGGTCATAAAAGTAATAATAAAAATAATAATTATTATTATTATGAGTAAGACCGCGGAAAAGCATTTAACACAAATTGACATGTGAATTAAATATGGTTTAATATTTAAAAAGAAAAAAAAACTGAAATTAAACATCAATAACACTATTAATTATAATTAAAGTGGAAGGTACACCACGTATTGGAGCATTAACGTAACGTTTACATTTAATATTTGTTAAAAAAAAAAACAATATTAATAATACTTGACTGAAGTGAACAGTTCTAGGTCAAAATTAATTTTTAAATTATTTACCTGATCTCTTGCATTAGATGTTCATCAATTGCATAAAGTTTTTAACATCAATTATGCTATAAAAATGCATTTCTTCTAACACATTTTATAATTATATCAAGATTAAGTCTCTCAGTCTGGTAAATTGTAATTTTCTTTAATTCCTAAAACACAAAAAAAAAATAAAGCATTAAATTAATTAAGTAATCAACGATACTTAGCATGTTTATGATTATAAAAAGAAAATAATTAATTCTTAACAAACAGATAAAAAAATAATTTTTTATCAAGAACAAAATAATTATTTACATAAAAAATGCAAATGATTTTGTATCGAAATCGATAAGAAAATAAATAGTTGTAATTTCTAAAGTAACATAAAAAGAGAACTAAGATAAAAATGAGCTTAAGTAAGGTATTTTCGCTTAAAATATTTATATGAAATAAAAATCCACAACATGTGACCGGTTTTATGTGTATTTTTGCGATTCGCTGTTAGTTTTTATTTATAGATTTACATGCAAAGCTACCAGTAGTAAACTGAGAGTTTTCATGTTGATTTTTGTTTACTTTTTTTTTATTTTATTAATAGGGTTGAATTGGGTGATGCACTTTGTTCGGTGTGATGTATAGTAAAAGATCTATCTAAATTCAGAATACTGTTAATATGCAACCCTTGCCATTTAATGTATATTTTATCGTTAAAAAGATTTTTTTTTTTGCTTCACTATCTTCTTGCTCTACAATGTTTGGCTTTAGATATTTTAACTTTTGTTCTCACTAAATATTTTCTTCGTTATTACTAATTTATACAAAACAATAGGAAGGCAAATAAAACGAGAAAAAATACTACAAGAAGAAAACCTTTAAAATGGCTTCTCTTATCGGTCGAATAGATTTATAGACCCGAAAAAAACTGTTCTAAAAATGGAATAAGGAGTAAGGACATATGGTTTTACAGCATTTATATCTTTTAGGAGCATAAACTGCGAAGAAAAATTTTATCGTTGATTTTACTGTGAAAAAGTGTTTTTTTTTCTTGGATTTTACAATGTCAGAAGCTTTTTTTGTGGATTTAAATGATTTCAAAAAATAAGTATGATCGTTATGTTAAGCTATGCAATGTTCCTTTACCAAATAATTGTTTAAAATTAAGTAAAAAAAATATATCATAAATATTTTTTAAATTATTTTGCAGCAGAAATCCAAAAGTTCCGATACACCAAAAAATAAATTTATTTGTTAGACAAACAACCGTATTATTCGAAGGCCAATAACCTACAAAGTACCAAAGTACAGAAATCCATTCATAAATCCTTTAAAACCGCACAAAGATCATCAAAACTTCCAAAACCAACGTAAAAAATATGCTACACAGAAACGATTACCATACATTTAATTTGAAATTTAAAATTCATTGCAATGTGATAGCCTAAGGCGGGAATTGGCATATAAAATAATATTTCCTTATGCCAAAGGAAAAACCACAACCATTAGCAAATGTTCTTCGTTTTTATTACATTCAGAAGGAGAATAAAACTATAAATTTACATGTTTAACCATTTTACCGGTTTAAATGTCTTCTCATGTACGTTTATTTTTTTTTAATATTTGTGCTATGATAACAATGAAGTGGTAGTGAATAAAATTTACAACCACTTGACATCCCTTATGTGTACATTAAATTACCCCAAACTCTAAATTTTTACTGGCGTGAAGGCAAAACCATTTCTTTAAGAAAAAAAAATCTAAGATAATTTAATTTCTTTCTTTTTTTATTATTTTCTCAATTCTTAATTCTCTACGGGATGGGTGAAAAGTAAAATAAAAATCTCGTTGTTTGACGGTGTAAAAAATTGCCTAATTTGCATACAATTATCATAACGCATTAGAGCTACACAAGAAAAAAAAAATAAACGCGAATAAAATAATAAAAGTGTGACATTATGACAAGTGAAAAAAATGGAAAAGTTTAGTAATGGAATGAGTGCTAGTGAGGAGTAGTGAGGAGGTGGACAGCATATTTTTCCATCATTAAAATCTATAATAAAAATTAAACGCAAGCGATCAATAGCATCAACACTGATAGTTAATTAATCACTCAATAACAACCGCACGTAACATATTTATTAGAAAATGATTATAATCGGATAATTTTGTATAATTTAATTAGTAGAATTTTTAGTATATACTCATGAATCATAACACTGAATAGAATATATAGTTATTTTCAACGAAAGTACACGGTGTTTTTAAATGATTTTATGATTGCATATGTAAATAACTCGCTAATTGATTAGAACACTGTTAACAAATATAATTGGCATTTTTGTGATAATGAGTTTAGTTAAGAAATATTTATGCACAATACCTTAAAGTGTCCTGTATGATTATTTAATAAATTTCAATTGAACTTAATAAGAGGTTTAGGTCGATATTTTGCTGGAAATCACTGTGCACCGCAATAGATACAGAACTTCTGTTTTTGATAGAATTATGATATTAATACTGCAAACTATAAAGAAAATAATTTTAATTAACCTTTATTGTATTTTAGTATTTCATAATCTTACCTGTTTTAGAGTTATTTGTAACTGTAAATATCATTTATTTGATATTTTACTGGATTTGGAGACTTTTTTTATGCTGTTCTTCCCACAGCAAAAAATAACCGTATTAACAGTGTATGCAGTTTAATTTTATTTATTCAATAATTGATAATAATAATAATAATATTCATTCCTTATGTTAAATATACTTGTTTAGTCCGGTTTTTATTCTACTGAAGTATTATTAACGTATAATATGATTAAATAAAGGTAAAAAAGGGTTTATTTACATCCTATTTTATTGTTGTTATTCTATGTTAACCTACAATTGGTAATAAATTAATTTTCATTTTATCGTTTTATCTATATTATTTGTTTTAGAAATTCGAAAAAACAAACAACAAAATTAACAAGGAAGAAACGTATAAACAACATAACACACACTGTATTAAAATTATTTTATTAGTAATAATAATAATAATCAATGTTTATTAATAAATAGAAATATTGTAGATTTATTGATGCAAAAGATAATATACTCGATTTATATGTATTTTACCTGTTATTATTATTATTATTAAATATAAATATTACCCTAAGTCTATATTAATATACAGATTTCCGATTATTACCATAAAACATAGAAGAAAAACATAAATATAATTTTACTATTTAATGTTTATCCATTCAAATGGTAATTACATTAATTCAATTAATATCTTTGTAAAAAATAAAATTGTACAAAGTAATTTGGTAACTTTATGTAAAAATAATGTTTTATTAAATAAATATTATCTAAAAAAGTTTATTAATTTACTTTTTCATTATTATTATTATTACTAATTAATTGGATGGTATTTAAGTTTAATTTAATTTATTTATTTATCATTGGTATTTACTTTTTAAAATATTCTTTTTCTTCTATGTTTAGTTTCTGGACTTTTTTTGTAGAGTTTTTGTTTTATTTCAAGTAAAAATTTTTCTGCTTGTGTATTTTTGTGATTCTGCTTGTTATGTCATTTATTGCTTCTCTAGTAATCTTGTTTAGTAAACTTAATGATTTTTTCTTTTATTCTTGTTTTTAAGTTTCAAAAAAGATAAATTTATTATTTTAAAACATGTTATTCAAGGGATTTATTGTATTTACTAATGTTTTTCTTAGCTGCAATTATGAAATTCAGCAACAACAGAATTAAAATTCTTTATTAACAATCGAAAATAAATCGCAAGAACACAGTGTTAATACATTAACAAAGCATTTAGGAGGAATTTAATATTATTTTTGCAACAAAATATTTTCAAACGAAAATAAAATCTTTATAAAACACGAAAAACACTTGCCCGATCGCAACTTGTGTTTCTTTAATCGAAAATAATTAAATTAAATTTTAAACAAACAAGAAAAACAAGAAAAACAAGAAAAATATTATTAGGGTACCGACAATATGTATTTTTAGAAATAAAAATTATAAATTTGTTATAAATTACCATGTGGGTGCACGCGCTACCACACTTTAATCACTTTATGTTTTTTTTCTATTTATTTATAGTCAATTTAAATAAAGACAAAAGAAAAAAATTAAAATTACTAAACACAATTTGTATTCTATTAAAATTTATGATAATTTTCTTATTTATTATTATTATTATAATAACTATACTCACTTTGTATCGTATTCGTCGTCTTGTTTTTTAGTAACAAAAAAATTAACTTTTTCTTAGAAAAAAAGTGTTAAAAAATATTCCCTGTAATTTAAAACGAATTTTTAAATAAACCAAAAGAATAAGTAAATTAAATGCTCTCACCTCCCCCTAATTTAAAATGAAAAAAACTTAAATCAATGTCAATTTGTCACTAAATAAAAAATTATTATTATCAAAGAAGCTTTTTACTCATTTTTTTTTTTGGTGTTGTTCCTGCTTCTACTGCTGTTACTCTAGATGATGTACGCCGCCACCGATGTCATAATAAAATTAAACCCCTTCTATATGGTGTACACCCTACATTTTTATTAATAATTTTTTTTTTTTACCTTTCTAACCATTTGTTTTATTGGTTTTTGCCTCCTCAAATAACACAAATCAACAATAATAATAGCGGCAACAACAGCAGCAGCAGCTAAATAACAAATAAATGATTTTATTTTATATTTTTGCTTTAAATAAATAAATTTGTTATTTAGATTTTTTTATTTTTTTGAATTAAGTAAAAGGAATCGAATTGCAGTCACACATGTTGTCATATTATTTAAGTAACTTACCGCACAGTATCGCATCACAATCGAAAAAAAAAACCACTGTCACGATATTCTGTATTTTTTTTTTCGTCGCTTGTCATCTTCGTTTATTTACTGTAACGACGTTGTGTCATAACATTGGTAGGGTTTTTTTTGTTTATATATTTTACTTAATAAAGTGATTGTAGGTGGTTATTCCGCTTTTGATATTAAATGAGAAATTTAGTTTATGAATAAAAAAAAGGGAGATTTTTAAGAAGGAAATAATAACCGAACAGACAAGACAATAAAATATATTTTATTTTTTTCTTTAAAATGCAAACAGTTGTATGTCTTAAATTGACTTAAATGATTTTTTTTTTTGTTTAAAACAAGAGAATGTTGAACAAATAAGTTAATAAATAAAAGTGTGTTTGAAACAAAACAAAAGGCGTAAATAAATTATCGAAATCAACACGTAACAGCTTGATTTTATTTACTTTTTGGAATTAAAATTTATTTTATATTTTTCAACATTTATTATATATTTTTATGAATAAATTGTCAATATTTTTATTATTTATTTAATTTTCAATGTTTTATTAGTTTTTTTTTTTTAAATAATAAAACCACCAATAAAAGTCTTATTGGTTAATTAAACTACTGTTTGTTTTAACAGTATGGACGCGACACGGTGTAATCAACACAAAATTTATATTTTAAGTAATTATTTGATTTTGAATATATTTAATTATTGGATAATATTTTTCGTTTTTCCTTCTGTGGATTAACCATCCAATCTATGGCATTTATTCAGAAGAACATTTTTAACACATTTTATCTCAAAAACACATTAAAATAACGTCGCATCGTTAATTGTACAAGACAACAGTCTAATAAAATCAAACGCAATCAAAGTTATAACATTGATGAGCTTAATAAGCACAAACTGCTACCACAAATATATCCATTTAATATCTTAATCAACAGTAATTTGAACAATAAAAAAAACCCTCACAAAAATACAATAATAAATAATATAAAAAAAAGTTGAAATTACCATCAATAAAAATTTCTTTCCTTTTTGTCACTCGCTATTTTGTTGTCTCCAATTCTTCGTTCTACATTTTTAATTATCCTGGTTTTTTATACTTTTATTATTATTATTAAAGCAGCAAATAATTACTAAAAGGAAGTTTTAATACTTTTTATTTATTTATTTTAATATTTATATATTATTTTACTCACCAAAATGTCTGCACACCTGCGCGATTTTTATAATTTTGTTGCGGTCCCAGCACTGTTTTACATGTTAAAATATTGTTTGTTTCTACGCGCGTAAACACTTTTTTATTTAATACAGCAAAAAAAAAACGATCTACAAAGAAATAAAATCTATTTTAATAAAACAAAAAAAAATTAAAACACAAAATTACCATAAAACGACATCAAGCCAGCTAATGAAGTAGAAATAAGTTTAAACAAAATTGAAATTTTATTGGATTCGGAAGTGGTGACTACTACTACTAGCTGCTTTTAGTTATTTATTTCTTTGAAAATCAAAAATTAAAATTTCTTTTAAATAAAAAATATTAACATATTCTACGGTTTTCTTATTATTATTTTTTTAATTTCCTAGCAAACAACAACAAGAAGAAAAACAAAACTCCGAAAAATTTACATTTTAATCAATCTCTCCATAATTTTTGCTATTTTTTTAATTTACTTTTTATATTTTTTAGTAACGCGACTGTGCTACTGTTTATTTTTATTTTTAATTTTCTAATTAGGACCAGAAAATGTCCTTTGTTTGTTTATAAAATAAACAAGGAAAAAAAAGTAAGATAAATTTGTGCCTCAAATGATAGATAGACAGGACCACCGAAGACAGACAGGACTTAATGGATTATTAATAAGTAATTAGCATATTTTTTATTATTATTATTATTATTATTGCTACGTTAAGATTAGATATTTCTTTCTAAGGGTGCACTAATTTTGCGACCAGGATTTAAATTAAAAGATTATTATTTTTATAAACAAAATACAAAAGGAAAGAAGAAATCACAGTTTCAATTTTCTTTCAATTTAATAAAGAAATTATGATTAAGGGTGTGCCACCCTATTATAGATTAATAATTGGGTTTTTTTTTTATTTGCTGTTGATTGGATTTCTTAATACAAATAATTCTTTAATAAAAATTCATCAATGTTTATTAATAATTAAAATCAATGTCTGTTAACTGTCTAGACGTAGATTCGGTACTCACACGGTTTAGGTTAAGGGATGTATAAGGAATTTGTCTTTTTTATTTTAAGCCTGAATTACACTTTACAAAAGTATGTAACGCATCATTTTCCTTCTTTTTTTTTTGTAAGGACAGGCTAATTATGAAGATAAACAACAAAAATGAAGAAAAAAATTAAACGAAAACTATTAGCATTTATGTGGGATTTTTTTTCGGTTTTTGTTTTTCTCTTCTTTTCTTGCCACCAAAAGTCCGTCCGTCATCAATGATCGTGTGACCTTTTAGCCAATAAAGCATACAAAAATAATCTTTTTTTTTTTTTCAAAAGTTTTTTAAGAGATCAATTTCGTCTTTAAAATAATAATAAAAAAAGAAAAAATTAATACCCGTTGTCCTTATTTTCCGGTTGTGAATTCCGGTTTCACATTACATAAGTGTTTTTATATTTTTTTACATTTAAAAATTGATCCCAGTAATTTGTCTGTTTACTTTTCTCTGGTCAAATTTGGCATGAGGTGTTGCGGTCAGATGTATTCTGTGTCTTAAATTACAAAAAAAAAAAAAAATATCTAACTTTGTAATTATTTTCTTAATTTTAATTAAGACATAAAAAACAAAAAATTTTCTACTTTAATCACTCTTCACGGACATGAATGATTATAAAATTTAATTATGCGAGAAAAAAGAAACCACATTAATAAAGTAAATCCTTCAGTGATACTACAATACAAGGATAGAAATGTTTCACTTTAGAATATGTTTTATAAAAACTAATAACATTTACAAGTGACTTTTGCGCGTGGGAACCTTTCACCCCTCGTTTAATCGTAAAATGTTTTGCATATTTATATATGCAGAAGAAGAATATACCGAAAAAACATGCAAGCATCGAGAATATGTTAATGTAAATGTTATAATTTACTAAAAAATTCTTTAAAATACGTTTATGAAGGGATATCTACTGTTGTTGTTAATTTTTAGTGTTTTATGTTTCTTATGCCTTGTAAAGGAGAGGCAAAGACAAGAAAACATATTTTTTTTGTAAGATTTCTTTGTGGGAATTTTAATTTTTAGGATTCTTTTATGATTTTTATTTTGTTTTGTTACAATAATAAGGACATCATAAATCCAATTGGAAATTAAAACATTAAGAAATAAAATTAAATAAACAATAATGTGACTTCCTTATTATCGTTGCATTTTTTTGTTTCTTAACACAAGTAGTTAGGGGTTTTTGTGTGTAAAAAAAGAAGAAGTTAAAGAAAATAAAATTTCAGCTGGCCAATTGTCACATGTATAAAGAATGAATCGAAGAAAAAAATATCGTAATAAAGATGTTTTCGAGAATAAAACAGCAAAAAATAAAGAATCCTTTGTGTATAGAAGATTTTACACACGCCTGCCTTACTTTGTCATCTCAATTCATTCATTCAGTTTCTAAGCATTTGGCATTTTCTATGTAATAAAACTATGCTTGTATGTCCTTATTATATTCTTTGCCATACGAGATAATAAATTTTACAATGTATTGTGTAATTTTTTTTTTGTTGTTCATCCATTGAATACGTTTATTGTCGGTACGTAGTATCGACTAAAAAGAATAAATATAATTTTATGGTCAATTTTGTGGGTGTTAAAAGTTAATTATATTTGCACAAGCAAAAAAAAAATAAAATAAAAGAAAAAGGTATTTAAAAGACAATTTAAGATAGTTTACGGAAGTTTAGCATTGAATATTACTAAAACGCCTTATTAAACAATTAACATTGTTGCTGTCGGCCACTGCTGTTTATGACAAAACTACCGAAAAGAATAAAACTATTAAATAGTTTTGTTCACAATAATTATAGCCTAATTTGACCACCGCTGGTTTACTATATGATTTTAATTGTTTGACCGTCGGTTAGTGATCTTTTAGTTACGTTCAAAAATTAATTAAAAAGCTATATTATTGCTACTAGAAAAAGGCAGGAAACTAATAAATAAATAAATTTTCGGTTATTTATTTGTTTGAATTGTAGAAATTTATTATCTAGAATAGGAATTACTTAGCGGTTGGCATTTAGCAATGATTTAAAGCGATTGAATCATTCAAATACAATTTTTTAAAGATTATTTTTATTAAAAATTCTCTTGTTGACTGTATTCAGTCAAAAGCCGATATGAATAGTCCCGATCTTACCGCGCATAAAAGAAACTTAAGCAACGTTACAGTAATAACCCGTTTTATTATTTTACATAATAATTCTCATTAAAAAAATTACTTTGCATAATTTGTTTTTTTGGTTTTTTATTATCCAAACTTCAATACGCACGGCGACAATTATTATTACAAATAATAATTATCTTGCGGCGCTAAAAAAAATATATCATTTAATTACATTACAATGAGAAAAATTAGTAATAAAAATAGTAAAAAATTTCTATTTTATTTGGAAAGACAAAATAAAAAAAAAAAAACTTGTCGTACGACATTTTTTTTATGAAAAGTAATTAAAAATAATTCAAAAAAAAAGTATTAAGTTTAATTTTTTGATGTGTTGCTACAATTGCTGCTGTTGGTTATTTACGAAAATAAACTTTAAAAAGAAAAAACAAAGCGAATTTCACACATTAAATCATGTTAAAGTTTTTTTTTTTTTTGGTTTGTTTTCATTTTTAATGGTTTTTAGTGTGGTTTATACGTTGTTTTCGTGTTTTTATGTTTAGTTAAATCTGTGGCCTAGCCAGCAGTGATTTTAATTTTTATTAGCGCAATAAAAAAACTAAAAACAGTGAGAGAGAAACTATTTTATTTTTGTTTTTATTATTTCTTTCGTTACGTTCTTTACGGCGACAAGAATGTTAACAATTTTAATCATTTTTTGTTTGCTTAGGGTGAGGTCTTTTTGGTAATTTAAAAATTTTGCATTTTTTTTTTTTGCTTTTGGCTAACGTTTGCTAATTAATTAATTCGTTAGACAGTGAGTCATCCGTTATACACAGAAGCAGCATAATGAACAAAAAATAAATGGGATTTTGTTAAAATTTTATTAATTATCTCACGTTATTCAAAAAAGAATTTTTTTCTTTATTACCTAAACATACTTAAAACTTAGTTACAGACTTAATAAAGAAGACAGAAAAATTATTATCACCTTTGGTGACTCTTTTTTTTTTTTTGATATAAAAATATGTAATTTTTTTATTTATGTTTTACCAGATTTTCGTTGAATGCCTTTTGTACGAGATTTGCTTTATATTTCGTTACAAATAAATCAGATTCATAATGAGAATCTAATGCAAACTTTATCTAATTAGTTTTTTAAATTTAATTTTGTAATAATCGATAGTTTACTCTAACTTAACGAGAACCGATATGATCAAGAAAAATAAAATACTCTAGAGAGTAAATTCTTTCTTCAATCCAATGACTTTTAGAAATACCCAAAAGAATTTCTTCAACAGCTATAACATTTAACTACCAGATAACATCATTGATTACAAGAAAATGTTACTTCTTAAAATCATAAAACATAAACAATACCTAAATGCTAATTAGGTCAAGACATAACATATGTTTATAACAGTCGTTGTAATTATATTCGCAACATAAATTCGCCAAAAAAAAAAAATAAAATAAAAAAAGCAAAAAGGCAGCAGCACAGCAACGATATTTTTATTTAGTTAAAATCATATTTTATTAATTTAATTATGATATTTTAAAATAATAAATCTAATTAACTATGTCATAGTCGTCGTCGACGTAAACATCGTTGATATTTATGTTTTCTTTTTTTTTTTAATGTTTTATTTTATTCTTTTTTCTTGAAATAACATTCGTGGGAAAATAAAAATTTTTGTCGCGCTATTATTGCGTTTTTTTTTTTCTTATTTGTTTAAAGTTTTTTCTACGTTTAAATAATTAAATAATTTGGAAATGATATTATTCAGTTTTGCTCGCACAATCGAAAATATTCTCTTCAATTTTTTTTATTAATTAATAGTTAAGGATTAGGGAGGACAGGTATTTATAGACAGATATCAATGATTAAAAAATAAATCAATTTTCTCTATTTCTTTTCGATAAATGATGACGATAATGTGCCTACGATATAATTTTTTTTTTGCATTATTTTTTGTTCTAAATTATTAATAATTACTTGTAAATACCTGTATTTTTGAGGCAGCTTTGTGACCTTTGTCAATACTCTTTCTTATACGATAGCCACGATACGCTGATTGAATTTGTACAATTTTATTTTCATGTTTCAAATGATGCTCCTGAAAATTTAATATTATTAATTTTTTGTTATTTAAAAGTGAATAAATCAAAATGAAAATTTACATTTCTATCTGCAATCTTCTGTTTTGCAGCATTTTGATCTCTTCTAATCAAAAAACCACGAAATAACGCTTGGATTTTTATTACATTACGTACATTTTCCAAGTGATCTTTCTGTAAAATTTTATTAATAAGTTTTAATTTTTAAGGGTTAAAATTAACTAAGAACTAACGTGTTTATGTGCAGCAGCTTCTCTTTCAGCTTTAATCTTTTTTCTTGCCTGATGACCACGATACGCTGATTGAATTGTAACTATTTTGTCCTCATGTCTCAAGTGTTTTACATAAACTCTAGCTCTGTATCCACGATAATATGCCTATTTGTTAATTAAAAAATAAAATTACATACATAAATTAAATAAAATAATAATTACTTGAATTTTAATAACATATGGTTCAATATTTTGATCATCGATTAACATTTTTCGTGTATAATAACCGCGATACGCGGACTGTATAACAACAGCAGAACGTTGCAATTCCGGTATATCGGGAATACTTTTTCGATAAATATTCAATGTATTCTCAACAGCATCCTTCCAGAAAACACCCGGTAATCTTCGTATCTACAAAAAAAAAAACGTAATTATTTCTCCGGTTAAACTATGCAAATAACAAAAAATTACATTTTTAATGAAATTTATTTCACGATAGTAAAAACTTTTGTACGCTGTATTTAATATGTCTTGGATAGCATATAATTCATTCTCATCAAAATTACATAATTCGATTAAATCAATTAATATTTGTTTCTCATCTAATGGTATTATTTGATCACTTTGTAAACCTTGATTATCTGCTTTATGCTGTCGAAAGGCTCGTTGTATTATTTTCGCTGCATCCTCTGCTTTTTCACGTGTTATACCAGTAGATGATATCAGATCAGCAATTGTCATACTACAATCAATTAAACTAGCGACGGTACGCTCAGCAACTGTTTTGTAAATAATTTTAAATTTCAAAAGAAATTATTTTTTAAACAATAAATCATACCTGCTGTATCTTCTCTAGTTATTAAAACAGCTTCTAAATAATTAGCAATATATTCATAAATATTTGGCGGTTGAGCACGCAATACTTCACGTGTTATATCTGCTAATAATTCTTTTAAACCCTTTGGTAATGGCACAACATGATGGTTTGTTTGATGTTTATGTAAAATAAAATTCATTTTTATTGTCGGGTTTTTATCAAAAATAAAAAATACGACTGTTTTAACGATGCAATATGCGTAAATTGCGTGTAACGTGAAAATTTTTGTGTATCAGTCAATAATTTTTATTATTTTTTTTTTCTGTAACATTACATTTGCCTACTTCCTTATTATTATTATTGTATTATTTTTTTTCAAATAATTAAAGTTTAAAAAAAAAATACGTTGCATCTGTTTAATTTATGAAAAATATTCTACTTCGCTATAAATCATTTCCGTTAAACAAAGTAACATTGTTGGAAATAATTTTTAATAACCAGGAAATGTTTGTGTGTGTGTATTTTGGTGACTTTTTGAACTGCGACATCCTTCACGAAATGTATGTACATATGCGGCGACATTGATGAGTGTTGCATTAAAAATGCTCATTTTGTTTTGAACAAAAGGGAACCGTTATAAGTGTTCCTTCGCAATAATTTTAAAAACATAAACAAAAATAGAGTAACACAACATAATTGATAAATAAAATCGAATTCAATGAATTAATTATAGTGAAATTATTAACGAATCAACGCATTTCTGACATTTTAATCAAAGTTTAAATAATTTCGGTAAGTGACATATCCTTGATGAATGGAAAATGTAGAATTTTTTTTTGTTTTCTCTTAAAGTTGTTCTCGTCCTTGTTGGTTTTTTTTTTTATTGACAAGTTGAAACATTGCTTTAATATTTTTATTTTGTGTTTATATTTTTATTGAAGGGTAGCTCTCCGGGGAGATACTTATATGGGCTGTGAATTGTCAAGTTATGTTTGTTGTTGCCTATACTATTGCTGCTGATGATGATGATGATAGTAATACAGATTATTAAGTTAGTAAATAAGAAAATAAAGATCAGATCGTGTTCGATTTACTTCTGGTAATTCCCTAATGACCGTCATCGTTGAACAAGTTGACAACTTATCAAAACAATTCCATTTGGTAATATCTGTGTCAACTGGAGAGATGGAGAATTGAACCACTAATGTATCAATCTAACCACCATGTAATATATTTCTCTCTAACACACAGCCTCGCACAAAATAACTATTTATAAATTTATTTTCTCAATCAAATATTGAGAGATTTTCATTTTTTTTTTGTGGTTTCCTATCGTCGTCTGTTCTGCAAGTTGATCCTGATGAATACTGACAATTTACCATCGAAGTTCTTCGTGAGTAGTTTTTTTTTTCTTTATTTTCTATTTGGTAATTTGATTTTTCTTCTTCTTCCTTTTTTTTTGTAGGTTTTTAATTTATTTATTTGATTGATGATGTTTTTCGTGTCATTTTTTTTTTCTATTTGATAAAATTTATATCGTTTTTTTTTGCTGGTTTGTTAAGAAAATGAAACTTAGATGCAGCAAAAAATAGTAACTATATTGCCAATTATAAAAATGCTGCAAGCTGTAAAGAGATAAACGAAAAGCCAATGCAACCAATTATAACAAAAATATACCGCGACACCAAACAGATCAGTAATCAATAAGGTGGGTCATTAACAGTAGAAACAAAAACAAATAAAATAAAATCAATACAGAAAAAGAAAAGATATGAAAAAAGCCACCGCGATTTGTCGCAATAAGAGAAATATATAATCATAAGAAAAGCAGTAATTTATCAGCAAACTTAATCAACTCTACTTAATCTACTTGCCAAAATGCAAAATGTTTGTTTGAATTTACTTTATTAATTTCTTTAAAAATACGCACTTAACCGGTGCGGTCACATAAAATTAGCGATACAACAGATTGTATTAATCAAATTCACCTTTATTTAAATTTTTCTTAATGTTTTTCGATTTCCGAAAATTAAAAGAAAGCGTTTATCAAGTGTTAATTTTATCGATAATAAAAATTTAAAACAGAAGAAAATTTAATGCATTATCTTCTGTTTGATTGATTAGATGCATCCGTTTGTTGCATTTAATTAAAATTTCCGTGATTATTCTATAAATTACTTGCGCGCTTTTGATAAAATAAATTACCGCGGTTTTTTTTTTTTTTTTTTTTTGTTAATCACAAAGTAAAATTAGCGACTTTGTAACGTTAAAATAAGTAAGCGCAAAAATAAAATGTCTTATATTCCTTGATAAATTTATTACATCGTTTACGTTTGTTTTTTTATTTATTTTCGTAAATTTATCATCAAAGTAAAAATAATAATCTTTTTCTTTGCTTTAATAAATAAATTCCGCTGCATTTATCCAAAGCTACTCCACACAAATATACAAGACAATTAAATATAAATAAAATTGTTTAATAAATAAGAAAAAAAAACGAAAATTTAAAACAACATTTAGCTCAATTGAGTTAAATTTAAATATATATATATAACAAGGAGCAAAACGACAAACGAAGAACACACAACGACTAAAGCCACACAAAATAAATAAATAATAATATTAATAAAAAAAAAAAGAAAGAAACGAAAGAAATACATCGTTGTTGCTGCTGCTGCTGCTGCTGCTGATGTTATTCCTACGATATAATAATAAAATGAATTTAATTAAATTTAAATAAATATTGAAATGATAAAATAATAATCAGATAATTGGTCAACGCGATCGCGACCGCAACCGCAACTTTGTGACTAACAATAGCAATAACAAGGTTTAATATTTGTTGCTCCCTTGGATTATTTTTTTTTTGTTAAAAACAGCAGATTTGTAGTCCTCACACGATGAATTTACTCTTTAATATTATTTCCTTTTTTCTACTAGTCGATTTACATGAGGACTTTAAATTTTCCTTGGAGTTTTATGTTGTTTATAAAAATTCTCAATTGGAAATCCTAATAATGTAAGGAACAATGTTTTCTAAATATGCTAATTGACGAAAATATTTGATTTCTTATTACAGAAGCTCAAAAGCAACGAAAACACTTGAGAATCAACTGGCAAAACTTTATTTTTCTGACTTTAAATCAAAAATTTACCACCTAAATCACGTCTTAAGTTGATAAATGCATGTGAGTCCAAGAAAAATAAAAGAAAAAATGTTGCACAGAGAAAACAACATCAATAAAAATACTGAATGGGTGGGTGTCGCGTTGTTGATGATATTATTTCTGCTTTGTCGTTTTGTTTTATATTTAAATTATTATTTTGCTTTTTTTTGCTACAAAACTTCACTAGAACTTTTATTACTTATTTAAATTAAATTAAACTAAAAACAGCAAAACCATGTTTTTTGTCTTTTTATTATTCTGACTAAATTAAGCTTCTGTGTTGTGTTCTGTTCTGTTAGCTGTTTATGTTGCCTGATCAAATCTAACTATATGTTTGCTATCTGATGTTTGTTTTGTTCGTTTTATTTTTAAAAACTTTACTTTTAAAGTGCAAAACAACATATATATATACAGTAGCAGCAGGCCGACGATGTTTTAATTTGCGATAATTGGCCCACCCGAGTGTCTTTACTAACAACATTTCGTCGTTGTTATTGCTGCTGATGATGGTGTTGATTTTTTTTTTTAATTTTAAATTTTTTATCTTATTTGCTTTCTGGATAGAAAAATGTCATGTACGTATCCAGACTCGTGCGACATTAGAATATACGTGCTTGTTACATAGTTAAGCCTTAAGAAAATAATAATTCTTTATTAAATATAGGAATAAAATTAAAGAAAAGTCGAATACATTACACAGCGTGTGACCAATGTCAAATAAAGTAATAATAATTATGGATTCCTGGGCTTTGTATCGTGTTGAAAACATACTGCTTGTGTGTGGTTTGTATGATTTTTTGTTACCAATCAATTAAAGAATTCTTTGCTTGTTTGCTGTTATTTTTTTTGCATTAATTTGTGACATTTTAGTCACTTATATATTCTCTTATTTACAAAATGCAACTTTGAGTTTTTTGACTTCTAGAAATAGGAAAATGTAAATATACTATTTTCAAACATTGATATCTTATTAAAGCAAAGAAAATTGTAGTAAAAAAGAAGTTATTGTCCGTCAAATACCGGAAAAATTCCAGCATTTAAAATTTAAAACAAAACAAAAAATCTAATTAGAACAGGGAGTTTTTTTTTCCAGACAAAATTCCTATCTCACGTTAATTTATTTTCGAGAAAAAAATTCTTTTATAAGAAAATTACAAAAAAATTGAAACAAGGAAATAGCTATATACGTATTACGTCAAATATTTAAAGCATGTCCTTGTTTTTTTACTCCTAAACTAGGATTTTTGGGATTATAGTAGCTTAAGAATTTATTTATTTGGGAAATTCGATTTTTTTTTGTATTTTTCTTAAAGAAAATTCAAATACTAGGGGTGAGAAATTTTTTTCTATTGATTTGTCTATACTGATGTTGGTTTAACTTGCTGATGCTACTGATGTTGTTGATTTTATTTTTGATAAGTTGAAGGTGACAGAACACAAATGTTTATTCTGTCTTAAAATAAATAAATAAGATTTTTGTTATAAATTCTGTCAAAAAATTTACAAAGAAATGTAAATTTTCTATATATTGAAGGTATTTTGTATTAGAACTGTTTAGAATAATAAGTAGGAATTGTAGTCTTTGTTGAGCAAATATGCCATTAAAATATGTAGTGAAGTAGTCTGCTTTTAGATGAAGAAACCTCATGTTATTAGCTTATAATTTGAAAAAGCATAAAAACAACAATTAGCCATTAACAAAACTACCATCAAGAAGATTTAACTAAATTAATGTTTGATGACAAAAGTGTAAAGGTAGCAAACCAACACCTGTATTTTTATAAAAAATAGAAAAGTAACATCCCTAAAACGCATGTAAGACCCTTTTTAAACAATTTTCCAGATTTATTTACTTTTTTGATAAAGAAAAATCGCTACCACCGAAATTAACTAACGTAAAATAGAAAAAATCGATCTGAACACTTAAAAAAATATTTTAGATACGTTTAAAAAGAAAAAAAAATCCAACGGACTTCATATTACCACTACGCAGTAATTTGTTTATTCTTTTGTAAAATAAAATAAAAATCCACAAATTCCAGAAAACAAAGAGTGGAACCAACTAGAATTGTTTAAAAATTTCATTTTCTGTTGAGAATTGTTTAAAATAGAATAAAAAATATATTTTTGTCTCTGAATTGTTTTTCCTTTTTTTATTTTCAATTTTGTCGCTGATAACACGCGTGTGTATTTATTCAGTATGCGGAAAATGAAGTTACACAAATAAAAAAAAATATAGGAGGAATTGTGGTAATAGATAGATCTGATGAAGCCTCTATTGCTTGGCTGCTTGTCATATATAAAAAGCGTACACAGCACATGTGTAGCATTGTATTTGCCGCGAGAACAATGTCATCAGCAACATCATCATCATACATAGCGAGTTGACTGTGCCACTTGAATTTTTTATACTTTTTGTTGCAAAAAAAGAAAAAACCCCAAATTAAATCATTCAAGTGTTTTGTGTAGTGTGAAGTTTTGTAGTTGGGATGCTTTTAAGTATTCAATATAATATCCCGCGGAAAAAAAATTTTTAATAAAAAAAAAACAGGATAAAAAAAAATCTACAAAAACCCGGTCTGAATGTGCAGGAAATTAACTTTTTTTTTGTATTTTTTGTATATTTCTCCATCACACATTGAATTTGAACAAGAGAAGAATTTTTTTTTGTGTTACTAGACAACAAGGTAGCAACTCCCTGTCATTTTTTATTCATTAACAAAAAAAAAAAAAAAAATTCGCAACTCGCTGATTTTTATCAATAAAAAAAAAAATTCTCTGTTGTTAATAATTTCAAATTAAGCCGTTTATCAGATTCAATTAATCTGTAGCGGTTTTAATTTAAAAAATAAAAATAATATAAATAAAAAAAACCGGTAAAGGCAAGAACGACAACCGCAAATAAAGCTACTCTATCTGACAGACAATTTGAATATTTTATGCTTTTATTTAATTTTTTTCTTATCGCAAATGATTTATGCAAAAAAAAAATAAAAATAATTATAATAAAATAATATCTTTTAACATGTTTTCTGCGTTTATTACAGTTTTATACACTTGCTAAAAAGCTTTTACACTTCAATTAATAATTCCTTTTTAAAGTTCTCAATTATAAAACTTTGTAAAACTGAAGTATCTTTAAAAGTAACATCAGTTTTGTCAATAAAATAAAAACTTATTTTTTACCACAGGGCAAAATGACGCAAAAAAGGACAATTTTTCTGTCTTTTTTGAAAAAAAAATCCCCAACTCAGGCGCACCATTTAACTGTTCTAAAGAACTTTCTTTTTGTATATATCTCTTTAAAAGGACATAAAATATAGCTGCTTTAAAGCTAAAAATAAAATAAAAGCACAAAAAAAAATGGTAAAATTATCATCAGTAGGAGTAGAGAAGTAAAATAGCAAAAAAAAAAAATAAAAAAGATTCAAAAAATCCAGGGCATCAACATCATCAGCACAAGATATAAGAAGGAAGCAAAAAAAAAAAAATAAAAACTCTACAAGAAGACACAACACAGCAAACAATCGACAAAAGTAAATAAAATGTTATCGAAGAGCGAAAAATGACTAAGGCGTGTCTAAGCACAAGAGCAAAGGAAAATAAAAAAGAAGTGATTTTTGTTTTCTTTGATTTTCTTTCAATTTTTTTTTTTTTTTAGAGGATGGCACGGTGGATCTTTAGTTAATTCATTTTTTTTTTCTTTTTTAGGTAAGTTAAGATAAATTTTAATTCATTTACATGTAAGCATATCATGCTAATGTTAACGATTTAACGTTAATGTTAACGTTAATATGTGGGTGGGTGCAAATATATTTATACATCAGTAGAAGTAACGCCCACAACTGGCGACAACAGAAAAGCAACATCAACTGCAGCGTCGTCGTTTAACTAAATAATCCAAAAAAAGAAAAAAAAAATAAACATCATTTCAGTGGTATTTCTCAGTCCCGCCAATACCGTGTTTATAGGTTTCGGATTAACAGTATAAACTATTTAATACTTAAAAGTACTTGAAGATGATTTGATCAAAAAGTTAAGTTAAGTCACATTAGCAAAGACACAAAACCGCAAGTTACATTCAGTAAAACAAATTAAATCGCAAAAACTGATGACCAAAACTCTTTTCAACATAAAATAAAATCATTTATAAGCTTTTTAATTTCGTTTCGGTTTTTTTTTTACAATTGACTGAATTTTTATTAAAAAAAAAAACCGTTAAGCGACGTGTAAATAAATAGCGGAAATTGAATTTGATCTAAAAATGGTGATTGGTGAGTTTATTTTTTGTTAATTTTCTGTTGCTATTGTGTGGGTGAATTGGTTAAATTTTTTCCTGATTTATCGCATTAAAAAAAAAACAATGAGGAAGAAAAAAAAAGTAGGACACAATGTTCGTTGACAATACAGTCACTACTCATGGTGCAAAATACTAAACTCGAGGTAAATGAACAAAGGACTTGTCTGGATTTTTTTTTGCTCTGTCAGAAACAAAAAAACCATAACTATGAAAAGTTTCTGTTTGCTACCATTTAGTAATTTTCTACAATCACCTAGCCAAACAACCGTCCACCAACCGGTCTAGTTGGCCAGATAAGTCAACCTACTAGCATACAACTATCAGAACTAACAAGATAGTAAAATGGCTTGTAACCCAGCTAGACAGTCAAACAGCCAGTTTATTGCAAAGTTGAAACTGCAGATAGATTTATGTACGACCTACGACTTTGCCACATACTTTATCTATAAATATCCTTTTAGCTACACACTATACATCCACTGTGAAATTTTCCATAGTTTTCTCTGTCTCTCGCTTTGCAAAAAAACAAAAAAAAACAAAATAGAAGAAAAACATTTTCGAATGATAGCAAATAGCTCGAACTATGTAGAACAAAGCAAATTAAAATGAAAAAAAACTTACGAAAAATAACTAGAAAAGTTGATCTTGGACTAGAAATTATTTGCGAATGGAGAATAGTTGGAGAATTTTCCCTTTTCTTTGGTTGACTCTTTGTATGAACCGAATGAACCAATAATGGATGATGATGGAGTTACTTTTCTATTTTTTCCATCTGAACAGATTTTTGCTGTATTTTAGCATGGAAAAACGGTTTTTAAAATAATAAATTTCGCACAAAACAAGGTAAATAGTAAGTAATTAGAGATTTTGTCATTTCTCCCTGTAAATATAATAAATAAATACCTTAAATTAAATTAAATCTATCCATTTAAATTCGCTCAATTTCCCAGCATTTCATTTGTGTAATAAATGCGTTATGTGTGCTTAGATGTTGTATTGCTGATGAATAAATTATGTTTTATTATGGCATTTTTATAGCAGCAAATTGCACTTCATTTACCCGCTACTAATTGTTTTATTGTAATAATCTAAAAAAGAAAAATTTAAATTAAATTACATAATAATAAAAATTAAAAAAAAAATGATTGAGTATTTGTTATCAATCATATTGTTACCAAAATAATAAATAAAACTCCACACATGTGACCCAGGCATTATTATTGAGTCAACAAAGTCTTGTCATTCTGTAATCAAATTAAAAATCGTTAAACACGTGAACAAAGTTATAATTATTTAATAAATAAAAAATTATAAAATCAACCCTTAGCTTTGTAATATAATATTATTTCCTAGTAGATGCATAGATCTGAATTATGTTTAAAGAAAACTTTCTACCATTCAACGCATCATTGAGCGACAAATAAATATTTATCTAACATAGAAACCGCAACCAATTAAATTAATTTAATGAATGAATAAAGAAACAAAAAAAAAAACATAAAACATGTCAACAGTTAATGTAATTAGAAATAAGCAAAAATAAATAATTATGCTTGTCATCATTTATTTGATTTGTCAACGGTACGGCATGGTACATTATTTCATCATTATTTATTTTAATTTTATTTCTTATTTAAATAATAATAAGAATAATATTATTAAAACAGAAAATCAGAATGTCAACATTATTAAAAAATAATAAATAATTTTTTGATTTTTATTTGTAAATAAGGCAACCCACACACGTGGCCTTTTATCATTAATTAAAGGCTTCACTCGCTGTGATTTCTATTTACTATTTACCATTTAACATTTAACCACCCATGCATGCTCTTAATATTTTATTAAATATATTTTTGTAAATAGTTAAAAGATCAAAGGAATATTTTATTTAAGGTAAGAAAAACGTATCTAAATGGTACCATTGATTCTTGGCTGTTTGTTGAAGAAAAGAAATAATGAAAACTAAGTTATTAGCTTGATTAATAATAAAAATTCACTCAAAAAAAATATTGGTCTTTTGAAGGTTACGCATAAATAATATAAAATATTGAAAATAATTCCTGATACCTGAAATCTCTTTTAAATTCCTTGAATAAAAGTGTTTTTTCTGATTTGTAGACTTTTTTCTTTGTTGTTAAAGAAAACTCTCCAAAAACTAAAGCACAAAACATTTTTGAAGCTTATTTACAGGTTTTAATTATGTTAATGATTTTTAAAAATAAACTAGCATAAATACTAATCGAAGATATATATTTTTTTTTATATAAATTCACCTTTATGAATTTTTTTATTCTACCCTCAACCAGTTTAATATAATATCTTTGGCACTTGTGAAATTAAGAGCCCAGTACATTGGGTCATTGAGTATTTTATTCATATTTTATGCCTTTTGCTGTCCTTTACATTACTTGTTTGCAGTTTTAGTTTTTTTGTTTTCTCCTTTTATTGTTATTGTTGACATGTTTACGACTTTTATGCAATAAAATTAAATAAAAAAGAAAAATAATAATAACAATAATATTGTGATAAAAAAGAGAAAATAAACGTAATCGAATAAAACTAATATAAGTAAATTTGACACCGAACCGTACAAAATGACGCACTTAACTTAATGCTTTCTCGGGTTTTTTCTGTTACTTCGTAAATTATATTTGACGTGAGATGTAACAACAACAAGAATAGGCCACATCGAAATATATTTTTTATTCCTTATTCAATTGAAAAAACCTATTGATATATATTGATTTAATTTATTTTTGCTTTTTTTATTTACCTTATGTGGGAGCTACAGTTGAGTATGTTTTTATTGTGCGAATTATTAATTTCATACGACAAGAGCATTCAAATCATTGCAGATCTTAAGATACTTAGGTATTAGCATTCCAAAGTACTTAATTAGTAGGAAATCGTCTAGTTTATTCAATAGGTAAAAGGTAATGTAAAAATTAGTGTAATTGAGTCTTTAAAACCTCTTCTTATCGCCTTTATATACTCAAACCGAATTGCTGTTCCACTGAAAATATAAAAATTAATAAAAGATTATATTTGTCAAAACAAGGACCAAAAATATATAAATAATTACCTTGGGTGTTACATTGTTCTGTCACATTCTGAATTTTCTGCCTCTTTAATCATTTAATAATGGCTACAAATAATAATAAAAACAAAAATTCTTCAATTCTATCAATTACTTAAATTTGTATTAATATTTCAAAATTGAGGATTTTTTATTTCTTTTATATGGTTGTGACTGAAATTTATCAATAAATATAAATTTAAATAATTGTGTCTGTCTGTACCAAAAAAAAACATTTCCAAAATCCTTTTTAAAAAGCGAAATTTCACGTCGTTTATAATTCTCTCACATACTCGTATATGTTGTTTGTTGATAAATTTAAATAAAATAATATAAATGCGAAAAATATGATTTGTAGCTACACATGTGTGTGCGTCCTCTAATATATATATATATGTATATGCATTTTATATAAATAATTATTATTCGACTATGATTTATTATAATAAATAAATTATAAATTATACAAGAATGATGAGAATTCCCCAGCTGGGGTGTGAGATTCTATGTTTTTATTTTTTATTTTACAATTATTGCTATATATCGTGATATATAAAGTATCCTTTACAATATTTTACATCACATTAGCCAGTACAGAAAGGTCTCGATTAACGTGAAAAGTACTTTTGGCTATTCAAATATGTTCTCAGTGGTGTTTCTGAATTCTCTGTTTTTACAAAATACAAAAGTTGAGATCTTACTGTAACTACAAAACCCTTTATTATTTTATAAATACTTTGTTACATGTCATGGCATTGTATCCTTATATCAATTTAGATGAATTTATAGCATTTTTGTACTTAAAAAAGTGGTAAAAAAATACAAAAATTATACTGAGCAGCAATAGAATTAACAAATAATGTAAGACGTATAACGTATAACACCAACGCCTATATAAATTATCATTTATGAAAAATATTAAATTATTATTGCACAAATCATGTATGACACATTTTAATAAATCGATTTATTGAATTTTAATTTGTTTATTTATTAATTTATATTCTGCTTTGTTGTAGCAAACAAAAAAAAAATACCAAGCATTCAACTAAAGGTATAAAAGCTGAGAAATTATCAAGGTGTGGCAGTTTCTTAAGGAAACTAAGCGATAATTTTATTTATTTACTGGAGAGTATTGTGCTTTGCCAATAAATTTATAAAAATTAAATTCTTTTAAGAATGTTTATGACAATAATAATTAAATAATTAAGTAGACAAAAGTGTTTTCCTTAATGCAGCACTGTACACTTGTTTAACAAAGTTTAAATATGATAAAAAATAATTAATATTCACATTGTACAGATGAATTTGTTTTTGCATTAAGATAATCATCGATTGTCTGGCAAACGAATAATCTCTTATCATAATATAACGTAACACATGATGAGATAAATATATTAAATTTACTTGCGGTTATTGCTTTTGTTTATGGAATTTCTTCATTTTTTTTTTCTATTTTAACACAAATCAACCGATTAATCTGCTTATTGACCAATTTAACTCCAGATAAAATTACTTCGTTTAATGTTTAATAACGCGAAAGGGTAAAATAATGATTAAAGTTTGTCACATCTTGGTTTTATAATTATTATTTTTGTTTGTTCTTATAACTTTGTGTAATTTGTATAATACAGAGAAATATGGTGCATTGTATATAAATGTGTGGTAAGAAAGTAATCACTAATGGGTTTAAATTTGACTTATAAAATTTACATAATAATTATAATAACGACGACCGTATGTACAATAAAGTATCATTAGTGTGTGTTTAAGAAAGAATACAAAAGGATACAAGTTTATATGAAAATTTCTATGGATATTAAATGGTAATCAGGTGTCCCATCTATATGTTACACTTATGACGTGCTATCAATGTTTTGTTAGCTATTTAAGAAATTTTATTTACATAAAAACATGTTTTAAATGACACTTAAACGTTTTATTTGCAGTGATTTAATCTGTTTAATTTTTTTTTCTTCATACAATAGAAGAGGGTCGTATGTACATATTCTATGCACGATTTTTGTTAAAGAAAATTAATTAATTAATTTATTTTTATTATTTTTCATAAAAAAAAATTGAATTTCTGTAAATAACAAGTCGAACGTTGACCTTTTTTTCGTTTATTCTTTTATTCAACAAAAAAAAGAAATTGTTTTTAATTGACAAAATGTATGTCAAAAAAATAATATATTTTCTTATTATTTAAATAAATTATTATTATTTTTATTTAAAAATTGGTGCGGGATTTTTTTATGATTATTATTCTTTTAATAATTTTATTGTTTTTAATGAATGCAGCATTTAAAACAGGCATTAATTAGTTATAATGACAAATATTGATATTCAAAATAATTTTATTTTAAACAGTCACGCAATGTAATCGTAGCTTATTTACAGGGTGTTACAATGACTTGTATAGTTTTCCATTGAGCACATTGCCTGAATTGTTTGTCCACTTTGTTTTAATTTGTTATAAGTGAGCAAGTGGTCTCTATTAACACTTGAAAATGCAACTGAATACCATGAGATAAATCGAAATCTGCACTTAGTCTTGGTAGTTTGTAATCATTTTATTTGAATATTAGCTAATTGTTTTACCAATAATGCCTTGTATTCTCACTTGTTTCTTAAAAAGCATAATAATTAAACAAACTAACGTGGAAAACAGATATAAAACAGTAACACACTGTTGTATTTCAATTAAAAAAATATTTCCCCTTTGAAAATATTAAAAATTAACAATAAAGTATTAAATCAAAAAGGGGAATTTTTTTATGTAAAAACCGATATCAAATGTATAGCATTTATGAAAATAATTATAAAATTTAATTTTTATTTGTTGGATAAATAAATTTAATAGAATTACACAAATAAGACGACTTTAAAGCGGGCCAGCCTGCAGTCATACACCACAATGAATGTCCGATGCATAAAATTTTCTTCACAAACAAACTTAACAATTTATCATATAAACGACATTAATTACAATTTAATGTGTAATGATTATATAAAAAAAAAATGAAAAATAAAAACAAATCTTTATCAATTTATTCGATAAAGAAAATACAATTTCTTTTTTTTTTATGCTGGCATAATTCGGTGGTAAAAAAAACATTTCTTTAATTATATTTTAAAATTTATTACTTTAAAATAAAAAATTGTTTATAGTTTTTATCTCTTAACTCTTTTTTTAATATTATTATTATTATTATTTCGTTTCATTTTGATTTAATTTTATTATATCTCTGTGTGTTAATTATAATAAATTATGATTATAAAAAGTTTATGAATCAGAAGGGCTTCCTATTTCCTATGAAATACATTGTCATCAGAACATCAACATTAAATATCATCGCGCAAATAATCTTTATCTATTGTTTTGTATTTGCTATTATTTTTCCTATTATTAAAATAGAGAATTTCTTTTCTCTAGGTTTTTAATAAATAAATGTGCCTAAAATGTAATATTTTTAACTTATTTTATTAAAACTGATTAAAAATGTTGCTTGAATTAATTTCTCTTCTCAACACTTTTTCACTAATTTAGACTGCAAATGACACTATAATGCAATTTATGATAACTTTAGTTTGTAACTGATTAAAGAAACAAAATCAACTTCCAAAACACACAACAAACTAATAATAATCCGTACAACTGTTGGCACGATAAGTATATTTAAAGAAAAGACAAATATTCAACAGAAAAAATAGCAAAATAAAAAATTGTTTAATGTTCCTAGCAGTAATATTTGCTTAAACAAAAGTCGTAATAATAATAACAACAATAATATTCTTAATAAAAATGTTTTAAATACATTTTCTTTTTGTTTAATTATCTTAAAAAAAAAAATTATAATCTTAGAATTATTATAAATATTAGATAATATTACCCCAATTTAGTGGTGTATCTTTTTCTTATTCATTTATATACAATTGTGATAAGTATTTTGATATGCTCGCTCCGCTAATTTTTTTTTTGTTAGCTTACGAAAAATATTTACTTTTATTTGTTTCTTATGCACATTATGTAGTCACATTAAAATTATTTAATTATATCGCGCGTTTATGGGCGGCATTTATTTTTAGAAATTAATTTTTAAATGATTCTACGCAAGAATGGAAAAAAAATTATAGAAGAAACAAATTAAAAAAACATGTGTATGTGTTATGGGGTAGGTTGGGTGGGTGGTGAATGGATGGTTGTTATTGTTAGTAATTTTATGTAACAATTCAATTTTTAAAAGCGACAGTAAATTACCAAAATATATGTAAGGGATGTAGTAATTTATCTAAATGAATGGCAACATGTGTGTCATTTTTCATATTTAACCAGAAAAAATACTTAAAGGATTTATTAAAACCGCAAAAATGAAGCGCCTTAAATATATATATATATATATAGAAAAAAAGGGTTAAAATATTTTTGGTGGGCGCATTATATTACTTCTTTTATTCTATTTTAATTTAAATAAATCGTTGATATTCTTATTATTTGTGTTATTATTTTAAAGATGAATAATAGTCAAAGTGTGTGTGTGTGTGTGTGTTTTTTTTTTCTAAAATTATAAAAAATAAAGATGAGATTATATAAAAAAAAGGAGAAAAAAATAATTTATAGGGTTCCTTAAACCGTTAAATCCTATAAAACACACTGGTTGACAGTGAATGTTTTACTTTTATTATAATAATAAAAATGAAATAAAATCCGCACAGCATATGATTAGTAATTAAAATGCAAAGAAAAGAAATCCAAAAGAAAAGTTTTAAAACTAAAGAAAATTAATTAAATAATTTTGCTTCTAAGATAAATATTTAAATTGTCTTGATAAAGGCGTATAAACCGCATAAAAATTGTCTGGCACGAGTTTAGTTTAGATTTTTCGTTGAAAATTTCAAAAATTTTACCGGTAAATAAATAAAATTTTGACTGAAAATAAAATTTACCTTAAAAAAGGATTTTCAGCAAAAATAAAAAGTTTAAAGCAAAAAAATTATTTACAAAACTTCTTCGAAGAATCTTCATCTTTCATATAAATTACCAAATTGTATCCGCTGGCAGGCAGGCAGGCAGGCCTGGTGTGTTACGATATTCACGATAAAACTTTTAATTATTTCTTTTTCATGTTTTGCTATAATTAAATTAAACAAACCGTCAAGTAACAAATACCAAAAGTAAATAAATTATGTCCAAGAAGATAAATAAAGAAATTCTCATAAGTAAAACATCATAATAAAATATAAATAAATGTAATCTAAGTGTAATTTGTTATGATGAAAGCTGAAAGAACGAACTGTGACAACCAGTTTTTCAAATAAGAAATTTAAAATAAAATCGGTATGAGAAATAAAAGGTGGTTTAAAGAGAAACACAACCAAACAATATATAATTAAGTTAGTTCATAATTAACATGAATAAAATGCGCAAAGATAACAGAAAATTTATTTTCTCAAAAAAAAAAGTCTCCAAAAGTTTTATTCTTTAAATAGAAAGCGTAACGGAAAACGCGTACACTTGTCTTGTATCCAAAATAAAACAATGCGATAGTGGCGATGACAACCACCAGCAACAATATTACTTTGATACCAAGATCAACAGAAACCATCCTAACCAAATACATCGACTTCAGAGATTACCCAAGAAAAGTTATAAACAAATTTTAACCCTTTTGTTCTTAGATTATTTTCTTTTCTTCTTATAAATATATAGAAATGATTTGTTTTTTTTTCGCGTGCTGAATAAACAGTAACTGGACGAGATAAGATGTAATCACCCTTAACTCCTGTACAACTCGTTTATGATTTTTTTTTTATTTCAATTCTATTTAACTTAATTTGTGCGGTATGTGGTTGAGTAAAACGCGAGTAGTTACTAATTCTTTCCACCCTTTTCACTATATTATACTGATGGTAACCGACCCTTTATTACTTATTCCTAGTGGATTTTCTTTTTCTTCTTCATAAATTAGTTTCATTGTCACATTTTATTATCAAATTTTCTAGTCTTTTTTTTTAACAGTATAACTAATAAACAAATAAATGTTACTTTGTTTAAAATTATGTACTACTCACGGCCTCACGGTTACAATTTTATGCTTCTGTGTCATTTACTGAGAGCAAAAAAAAAAAAAAAAATAATATAAATAAAATTTTTTATCAACACGTAATTAAATTTATTAACTTTTCTTATGTTTTCATCTTTTTAAATAATTTACTTTTTGTCGTGAGATTTTATTTACTGAATCGAGAATTATTTCTTCATCTTTTCTTATTTTTGCATTTGCTAGGTTTCGTGTTTGCGATAATCGCGTGTGATAACATGAAGAATTCTTTATTTAAATTATTATTTATTTTTTTTTTATTAAAGAAAATAGAAAAACGATTATGATTGTAGAAAAATTACTATAGAAAAACATGCGACATAAGAGAAATATACTTTAATCGCGCGATAATCATAAAGGAAATGCGAATTTGTTATTATTTTTGCAACCAAACGAAAGAAAAACTTCGCTTAAACACGTTAAACGGTTATAAACGGTTTTTGCTGTTGCATTATTCATTGAATAGTCATTAACAATTCATTTTCTAGCATGTGCTGATGTTGTTTGGTGTCAACCGAGTGATAAACACTGGGCGCATAATGTGTAACAATTGAAATAAAATTATTTTTGTATAACTGTGGTTAGTCAACTAATAACCGCTTATAAAACTACAGTGAGAAAAATAAAACACCCGCTACCCTAACATTAGCAAGCAATAAATCTTTAAAGTTGCTTTTTTTCTTTTACTTTTTTATGCTTACAGAGATCACGTCATAGAACAGCAAATGTGTCTCGACCAGTTTCGCATTTTTCATATAAAGAAATAACTTTTCTTGTTATGACTTAAACATTAATTCAGCCACAGAGACCCTTCCAATGTAAATTCAATCGTGAGTAAAACAAAACGAAAAAAAAAAAAAATAATAATAAAAATTTATTAAAACACAGAAAAAACAGAGGCCAAAAGTGAATAATAATAATAATAATAATAAAAAAATAGAAAACGACAAAAATGATAAATGTCATCTTGTTGGCGGTAGCACGTTTCGGTTTTGTTCTAAATATTTTTTTTATTCTTTGTCTTCATTTTTGTGAAATTACAATTATAGGGGATGACGGTATAATTTCACCCTGTACATAGTATTGAAAACTTTAAAAACTGAATCCGGAAGAATATAAAAACAAACGAAAAATGATTAAGACGTGAAGCAGCTACGAAATATGTCTCTATACTGGAAGGAATGAGGTTAAATTGTAGAAAAATGGTAATTAAACCATATATGGTACTAAGATAAGGCGATTTTCTTAAAGACGTCATATTTTTTCGGTTTTTCTATTTTTTTTTTTAATTTTAATTTAAGAAAACACAAAATGAAATATAAGGGAACAAAGAATACACTAAATACTTTTATCGCTGTTGTGCAGTATATTTTATAAAATTGCTTCTTCATATTATTTCTTAATATAACGTTATTGTGTTTTCTCTTCCTTGTCGTTAAAACACGATAATATGTATATATAGTACCTTTAAGGAAATTTATATTACTTTACGTTATTTATTAATTAATATGCAAATTTTATCAAATTTATTGTTTCAATCAGATAAATAAAAGAAAAATAGAAGAGCAAAACCAAAAAAAAAAACCGCAAAGTGAATATAATCGGTTTTTTGCAATTTATTACGAAAAAATTATGATTTAGGAGCATAAGTAATGCTCTGGTATACCAGCTTAAGTTATAAATTATGAATGACTTAATGTTAATGACTAATTAAAACCGCAAATTAAATTCGGTTTTTTGTTTAATTCTATTTTGTGTATTTCTGGAAAGTGTTTTTATTCTGATAAATGGTAGTTTTTAGCTAAATTTAAAGAATATGTTCAAAAATTAATCAAATTTAGACTTACAATTCAGTGTTCAACCAGTTTTCTTTCGGATTGTCCTTTAAAATTTCAACAAATCCACTATTTAGTACTGAATATCAATGTTTTATCATCAAGTATGTCACTTCTATCATCAAAGGTCATCATGATTCAAAGAATAATCTTATTATTATCTAAAAATATAATAAAATGTGTTTTTTTTCAGTAATTTACATAATACAAAATATGAAAATAATAAAGAATTTTTATGAGACAATTCACATTGAAATAAAAAATTAAAAAAAAATTCTTTTAAGACAATAAAATTGCTCATCATTAATTAATTTAATTAATTAAATATACAAAAAAAATATCACCTACACTATATATGTAAATATATGTTGATAAACAATATAATTTGCATCTTTTGTTACAGATTTCTACTTAGTTGCACTCAGCTGATTATTATTATTATTTTGTCTTTTTATTCTTTGCTTATAATCCTGAGATAATTATTATTATTTTATTTAATTATCATTGCGTTTCAAGATCAAATTAAATATAAAAAAGAGTTATCACCGGTTACAAGAAAAAAAGAAGAAAAACTGGAACAAAAACTGATTTCATATCTGCGATAAGTGAATCTAGAAAGAATGAATAAATAAAATAAAAAACGAATTAATTTCTGTATTTAAGTTAATTAATTTAGCGGTGTTTTGTTGGCCTAGGTAGGCATTACTACTTTTCTCTTATTGCATCTTTTTTTCTTTTGCATCAGAAACTACTGTTGCTGTTTTATTATAATTTAATTTTTTCTTCTTGTTTTTGATTAACACGATAGCTGTCTTTACGGAAATTTCTACTGGTATTATGGTAAGGCAAGCAGAAAAAATATTTTTTCTTCTTTTTTTTTAGCAAAAAATTGTTTAAAATGTAGTTTTAACACGATTTGTCGTTGTGTTTCTCGTCAAGAAAATATATATTCCATCGACCTTATAACACTCGGTGTGACCTAATTTTTTTAAATATTAAAAAACTGAAAACTGTAATTCCGTTTTCCTTAATTTTTTATCGATAAAAAAAAAACAGAAGAAATATTTAAAAACTCAAAAAATGGTGACAGTCAGAGAGATTAACACACTAAAAATTATTAATTTCCTTAAATAAAAACGAAAAAAAACATAACACAGATGGAATTTTAAGTGTTTTTTCTTATCCTATGCTATTAAAATTAAGCCATTTTTTATAAAATCACGCGGCTGTTACACAAGTACACATTTGTCGTGTGCGCGATCAACTTAACTTTACTTAATAATAATAAAGCAAAAAAAAAAAAAAAAGGAATCTGTTTTTCCGGTTCATTTTTTAAAGCAATAATAATTACAATAAGTTGTGTTTTGCGTTTTTAATTTACAACAAATTAGAAAAATGAACAAAATTTGTATCAATAACGTTTTTTTTTTTCATTTTAATTATTTAAGCCACTTAGCGTTATTTGTTAAGCTAACTTCCGTTGTTTTTTCTTATTTGGTATAAAATATTCTCACCTTGTGAACAACAGCAATAAAAATAAGCAACAAAGATTAAACCACTTAAGCAGATAAATAAGCTTAAAAAATTGCATAAAACTATTTTAGAAAAAAGCCTGAAATTAAAGTAAACACAGTGGCGTCACAATATAATAATAATAATATAAATAAATTAAAAGGTGATAAACGTTTTCTATTGTTTTCTTTCACACGCGGTTCGCTAATTGTTTATTTAATTTAATTAAGTCACTTATCTTAAATACATGTTTACCGATTTGTCACCTTCCAGTTAACACAAACGCTTAAAGTTTATTTATTCTCTCACAACACTAGCTACTGTTTTTTTTTTTATTTATTTATTTCTTTCTTGACATTCAAATTGTTTAGTTTACTTAATTAAGTAACTTTACTTAAGCGGGTTCTGTTTGTTGACATTTTTTTTACTTTTTTTAATTTTTAATCTATAGTATTTTTACCTTAAACTTTTCATATTTCCATCTAGTTGTGCTGCAGCTTGTGTTAAAATTATTATCAATCGATCTGGTCGCTATTTGATTCAGCTATTCTAACGTCTAACGGATGTGAAAGGACACTTTTTGCGCTCATATTTCTTCACAATAAATGTTATTTTACTAAAAGTAAAAAAAAAAATCCCACGATTATTTTCAATAATAATTTCTTAAAGGACGAAAAAAAAACTCTAAATTAAAAACAGGTTAATCAACAAAGTGACCAGTGGTCAGTAGTTTAGTTTTTGCATTAAACATCGTTATGTCACCTAAATAAACATGAATAAAGGTTTAGGCACTTCTAGAAAATTTTACAGAACCTGTTTTCTGTGGAAATAGCACCAATAAATAAAAAATTACTGACCAATTTGCTTAGATAACAAGTTGTCAAAAAAACAATCAAATATTAAATACAATTTTCCGCCTTTTTTGTATGAGAATTATGAGAATATATATCCTTAAACAGAAATTATAGTTTTAGGTGGATAGATAAAGGGGTTTAACAAGGTATTTAATAGTTATTACAAGCCAAAAATAAAGAAGCGTAAATTATTGTTAAGGACTTAAAAGCAATGTAATGAAATATAAATTGCTTCCCAGGTAAATTACATTATTCTAATTCCTTAACCACAATAGTACTACGAAAACGTTCACAATTTATTTAATGATTTATCAAAAAAAAATTTATTCATCTTTACAAATTCTATTTTTATTTACAAAACAATTAACAAACGCACAACCGCGTTAAACAGGGATCAATATCCGTTGAAAAAACTAAACAGAACAACCATCTCTAAACCAACAATAAAATCACCAAAGAAAGTTCAAATCAATAATATGCCAATCAATGAAAATGATTAATTATTGAATTTCTAATCGATAAAAAAACATAAAAATAAATATATATTTTCTTCAAAGTAATATTGATCGACACAATGACAAATAATGTCTATATATGATGTTTTTCGTATTTAAAGATAAATAAAAGAAAATAATAATTTTGTTTCTCAATCGATTTGTTGATGAAGATGACGACCGCACAAGGGTCACAGCGGGATTCTGTCAAATCTCTAACAACAATACAGTACATGATTAAAAAACATAAAAAAAATCATGTAAAAACTCTCCAAAAACTTTCCCTCTTCATGCCCTTTAAGGTGTGATTTACATTACTTTTCTAATTTTTCTTTAACATTTTTGTAGCTTTCTTAAGTAAACAAATACTATTGCTTCATTAATCAATTTTTATTAATAAATAAAAAAAAATATGTTATTAATGACTTTACAGATTTATCGATAATTGTACTTTTTGGAGAATATAACAATAAAAAAAAAAGGAGAAAATACCACAATGACTATAAGTTACTTAAAACATACATAATATAGGGATGATAATAAAAAATAGAAATTCATTTATTTCCATCGTAAATAAGTTAGGTGGATTTAATTTGATTACTTTATTCAACAAAACTAATTGATTTAAATGAATTTAGCACAATTTATTTATTCGAATCCCCTTATTATGTTATTGAGATAATGATACTACCTAGTCATGATTGAAGGATCAAAAGGGATTTGCAGTTAATCAGTTTGTCGACTGATTAATTTTTTTTTTCTTTTATAAATCATTTTGATTTATTTATTAATTTATTATTATTACTATCCGGTTGTGGGTGGTTAGGAGAGTGAATTTTTGTTTCCCTTTTATAATTTAATTTTATTACTTAAGGATGGTTAAAACATATCAAAGGTCATAATTTTACTTTAAAGACATAAAAACTTGATGTTTGTAATGTAAAGTTAAAAAAAAAATATTAAAGAAAAGTGCTGCTGCACCCCCTACAATTGATGCGTATACAGTACATTGCATCCTTAAAAGAATTATATTTTATTTTTCTCTTTAAAAGTCATTCTTATGGTCACTAAAAAATTCCATAAGTATCCATTTATAATAGCATTTAAAGCTTTTCTTGTACGAAATGAGATCTACTGGGTCTCGTCTTATCCTTTTTGACCATTTAAGGCACACTAGGATATGAATTTTAAAGCCAACATTCGCCAAACCACAAAAGAATGCCGATTTAACATAAATCGCATTTTGGGTGTTTTTTTATTATTATTTTTTTCCGCTTAAAACACATCAAAAATCAAAATCGCATTTTATTTTGTACTCGCAACGTATTAAAAGGAAGACAAAAAAAGATTGCGTTTCCCAGGTTTTAAGTAATATTTAGGGAGATGCTATAGGATGTATTAAAAAATGGTCAATTTTATTAAAGAAAAAATAAATAAAACGCGAGATGATATAATATGCATTGCGGGTGACTCAACTGGGTTATGGTACGGATTTACTGTTCTATTTTAACAGTTTAAAGGATTATGGTTGTGACATATATGACTACATATGACTACAATATCTACTTGCCGTTGTTATATTATGTTATAAAATGGGAAAAAAATATATCTAAATATCTCATTCCACCATTTACATTTGCTGTACTTGTGCTATTGAATCGTTGTTTCCTTGGCAATATCTATTCTTTTCTAGGCATACATAAAAGCCAGTATACTCTGTAGATGATACGGCTGTAACAAACATTTCATATGAATAATATATGTTAATAAAATTATTGAGATTATACCGGGGGATGATCAGAATATTTTTTTTGTTTTATTTTATTCAGTTATGACCGACACGGGATATACGACATTTTTTAATTTTTTTGCTATTTTATTTTATTAGTTCAGAGGATTTTTTTCCTGCTGTTCCATATTTTCTTTTGTTTTATTATTTTTATTTTTTTTGAATTGAATTAAAATGTGGCGAAATAACGACTTTTTATTTTCCAGTGAAAAAAAAAATACGACTTTTCCGGTGTAGAAAATGTGACAAACACTGTGTTTGACAGCACAGTAGTAGTTAGCGTTAATTTTATTTCATTTTTTTTTTTTGCTTTATTATCCTGCGATTTTTTTAAATAATTTAATTAAATGTTTCACACATTTAAAAATCCGTTACATGTATAAAAAGTTCCACATTTATCCTGTTTTATAATTTTTTCATATTTTTATCGATATGCAATAAACAACATTGTATAGATTTGATTTTTATCATCATAATAATAATAATAATAAAATTAAATAAATGACCCTAAAATGTCAACCTAGTTTTACCAAAAATTGAGAAGAAATTTTTATTTAAATTCTTTATACATATTTATTTATTATTTTGGGAATATGACATGCAATATTACAGAACGAACAACATTTATATATGCACAGCGTGTTAAATTAAATATTTATATTAGTTTTATCCTGTCATGCGTGTAAATAAATTCATTTGTCTACGATTTTTACAGGAAAAAAAAGGTAAAATTTAGGTAAATTTAAATTTACAAAAATTAAAGAATAAAGCAAGTGATTTTTTTTTTTTTTTTACTTTCTTGTCCTTCAAAGTCCTATTGTTGTTTATTTGTGTGAGAAAAAAAATATTAATAAAAGAAAATTGCATTATCGTCCTGATTATCCTTTTATGTAAAACTAATGCAAATATGTATTTTATTTGACCGAATATGTAAGGGGAAATTGCAAGTTCTATCGGTAAGGATTTACGTTTTCTTTATTTTATGGACATAGATTGACGATAGTGAAATCCTTTACCTTCTTTTACTATTTGGTCATTTTTAGATTATTTATTGTTAAAGTTAAAATTATATTTATTATTTATAATAGCAAAACGATACATCAAAAATGAGTTTCTGAAGCAAATATTTACACGTAACGACTTAATTCAGTTGTTTGCATTAATCCTTGCTACAGTCGTTGCCTTTTTTTTGCAATATTATCAACAATACCGATTTTTATAGTTTATTTAAGTAAATTATTAGCAAACAAAAATACTAACTATATGAATTAAATACTTAATAAATTTGAAAAACTATATCCAAAGAAATAATAAACAATTTTGATTAAAAATAAAAATTAAAACTAGCTAAAATTCAATCTTCTAAGGTGAAATATTTGTGTTTTTTTTCTATTATTTAACCTTTTTTATGTTTTTCTTTTCTTTTCTTTGAAATTTTGAAAGGCACAACGCTTAACTCTTATTCTTTTTCCTTCAAAATCATCAATTACAACATTATTAATTATTTTAATTTTCTATTTTTGATGTTTTTTCATAACAAAAACACACAACAAAAGTGTTAATTTGAATTTTAGTAATAATTTTTCATTTTTATTATTATTTGTATTCCTCTTCCTGTTTTATTTCCATCAAACAACAACTGATTTCTATCATGGATAAAAAAGTTTTTTCTATTTCTTTGGTAAAAAAAAAAATTAATAAAATTGTGAAAATAATAATTTGTTTGTTCGTTTTTATATTATTCCATCACATTGGTGGTCGTTTTATGGTTAGTTATCGCGCGATATACTATCACCTGGCATTGATTTTAACTTAAAACTGACAAAAAAAACAGGAAAAAGACAAAATACATTTTCTTATAGAAAAATTAAACAATAAAATAGTAAATTGGCTGAACGACGCTTATAGGTAATAATAAAGAAGAAAAGAAAATAAATTTACATTTAAATCTTATGAATATTGATGAGGGGTTATACATACATTTCCTTACATTTTGTTTTCGCAAATTTTTTGCTTTAGTTCCCATGTAATATGATGAGGAATTTAAATTTTATAAAATATAAATCAGATCATTTATTATTGGATGCATAATGATTTAGTGAATTTTTACAATTATTCTGCATAAGAAACGCAAATTTATGTTTTTTTCTTTATTATTATTATTATTTTTATTATTATTCTGTTCAATGTTTACTGACATAAAGGGGATAGTTTTTGGTCAATGTATAAAAAGGGAATAAATTCATATTTATGTAATTTAATTTTTCTTTTTCTTTTTTAGTTATAAGAAAAGAAAGGACATAGGGCAAATTTTTACATCTGTTTTTGTAGAAAAATTGTTAGAACAAACATAAAGTAATGTAACTTGTTTTTATTACTAGAAACAACTAAACTACCACTATATTGTTGTTATTTATTGATTGAATTTTATTATTTATTTATATATTACGTTAATTTTTACGTTTTTATACAATTACTTAAGCTTCATTTCCCGCTTTTTTACTTTAAATAATATTGAATAAATATAAGTCGCAAAGTTGGATTACGCATTGTATATTAATTTTATTAATCAAAAACTAATAAAGACATTATTTGTCCGTTTACTTGATTGAAATTTAAAAATATATATTTTTTTGCTCAGTAATCTTATTGTTTGAGTTTTAAAAAATCTTTCAGCTTAAGTCGGTTAAAAAACGATTTTATTCTCGATTTAAATCTTTGCGACAGCAATGACCGTTAAAACTTTATCTTAATTTTTCTCCATGTATCGAGACTAATCTCAATGCATTTTCTTAAATAAAACGAACACCAAAACTGATTCAATAATAATAATAATAATAAAAAACGAAAAAAATTAAGCCAATGAAGCGTGACAATTACGATGCAGTTAAGAGATCAAAGTGTTTTCTCTTATTTAAGTTTTTTTTTCATTTTTTGTTATTTTTATTTATTCAGATTATTGACAATTATTTTATTTATTTTCTACTCTGATTGTCACTTATTGGGTGGTTTTTTCTTTTTGCATAGGGACAATATTTTTTTTATTATTGCTGCTTTAAAAAAACCTTCAGTGTTTTCACCTAAAAAATAGATGAAAAAAAACAATAAACAGCAACAAGGATATACAAATACAAATTAAATCTACTTAAGGCGTGAAATGAGGCAGCCGGCAAAGATGACAACAAGGAAGAATAATAATGAAAAAAAAAAACTGTAACAAGGTGATAAGTGTCTTAAAAACGAAGAGAATATTCAGTCTATGGGGTCGCGCTGCTTTTTTACGGTAAAAAACCGTTCATGTTTGTAATTTTTTTTTGTTAATTTATTTACGGGTAGATTAGGTTCGATTTTTTTTAAATAATAATTGAAAAAAAAAAAATGTTAATAAAGGAAGCGAGAATATAAGGAACGTCCTGCCTAATTTTAACTTGAGTGGTTCGTTGATTTTTTTTTTCCTATATTGTGACACCGGGAGAAAATTCTGTTTTTTTTTCTTTTCATCTAATTTTACTTGAGTTGTTTATTTGGTAAAAAGTTAAAAGGATCGACAGGATCGTGAACAAACAAATAATAATAATTAATAAAATAAGTAAAAAAAAAAAAATAATAAACCAAATCAGATCAACTTCTTAAAATTAACAAAACAAAAATACGTAAACAAAGTAACCGAAATTAAATTCATTTTTTCTTTATTTTTATTTAGGGATAAAAACACTATTTTTTATTTGTATATATCCTTAATAAAAAAAAGGACAATAACAATGTAATAATATTTAAGTGAAAACATTGTTACAAAGAGACAAACACAGAAGGAAAAGAAAAATTAATTGGATTTGATTGTCGCTCATTATTTAACCGAATTTTCGTTTGATAAAGAAGAAAATAAAAATATATACTACTCAGGGTGGAAAAGCAACTACAAATGTCCTTTAGATTAAACCTATAAAAAAAAAAATGTTTCTTACATTCTAGCGATAATTTGAAATATTGACCATAAAAGTTTAATTTTTATGTGAATTTTTCATTTCTTTATTATTTTTTTATGCATTTTTAATTTACCGAAAAAATGTTGCCTTTCTGTTGTGTATTCAGCGTCTGGATAGTTTTAAGATAAAAAAAAAAAAAAACATATCATTTTTTCTTCTGTGTTGTTTATGATTAAAGAAAAGCGAGTAGAAGAAGAAAAACAAAAAAAAAACTTTGACAGAAAACGTATTTTTCGTTGTCGTTTTTTTTTTATTTTCAACATCTTTTCTCATCGCTAAAATACCGAAACAAACAACCAAACAAAGTACAGGGTTTTCCAATAAGAGGTGTTATTTTGATATTCAAAAAAAAATGCCATTTTTTAATATAAATGATCGGATGTTTATTTCATTATAAAGAGAAAGGTATGCCATTAATAGTGGAAAATAACTTCAGGCAAATGACCACCACGACCACGCTTACAGGACCATATCCTTTTCATGAAATTTTCCATAACCAAATCGCAAAGTGGCTGCCCTATGTCCTCGATAGCCTCACGAATTCCATCTTTGAGGTCTTGAATCGACGCTGGGCTGTTGGCGTAGACCTTCTCTTTCACGTGGCCCCAAAGGAAGAAGTCGCAAGGTGTTAAATCACAAGATCTCGGTGGCCAATTGTGATCACCTCTTCGAGAGATAACACGGTCCGAAAACTTTTCCCGTAAAAGATCAATGGTTTCGTTGCTTGTGTGGCACGTAGCGCCGTCTTGTTGAAAGTAAACGTTGTCCAGATCAATACCATCCAATTCCGGCCATAAAAAATCATTAATCATCTCTCGATAGCGCAATCCATTCACCGTAACTGTTGCTCCAGCCTCATTTTCGAAAAAGTAAGGTCCAATAACTCCGCCGGACCATAAACCGCACCAAACAGTCACACGTTGAGGATAGAGAGGCTTTTCAACAATAACTCTTGGGTTTTCCGAGCCCCAGATGCGACAATTTTGCTTGTTGACGAAGCCACCGAGGTGGAAATGGGCCTCATCACTCAAGATGATTTTTCGATGAAATTCCGGATCATTTTCATGCATTTCAAGGACCCAATCAGCAAAGACACGACGTTGTTGATGATCGGCCGGCTTGAGTTCTTGTGTTAACTGAACCTTATAAGCATTAAGACCCAAATCTTTATGCAAAATACGGTGTAATGACGTTTGTGGAATGCCTAATTCCAAAGAACGACGAGGAATGGACAAACCTGGGTTTTCTTCAACACTTTTGGCTACAGCAGCAATATTCTCGGCTGTTCTTGAACGACGTGCACGGATTTTATTCTTCACATCACTAAGTTGTCCCAACAGCTCGAATTTTTCCACCAATTTCTGTATTGCGGTCCGACAAGGTGCTTCACGACGACCCAAAAATTTTCGAGTTTTACGAACCGTCTCTGCCAAATTTTCACCATTTTTATAGTGAATTTTAATAATTTCAATGCGTTGTTGAAGCGTGTATCGTTCCATTTTTATTAATGGCGTAGTTTCTACTTGTCAAATGTCAACAAATGATAGCTTCAAAAGTGACATCTACCGAAATAGCGGGCTATTCAAAATAACACCTCTTATTGGAAAACCCTGTATAAAAAAGATAAACTTTTCTTGCACAGAATTTGGCGTCTTCTGTTTCTTATTTATGCATCTCGGTGGTTGTTGGTTATATTTTTTTGTTCTTTTATACATATTTGCCACAATTTTTCTCATTTTCTATAGAATTGTTTGTAGTTTGGTAAAACGCGGAATATAAAGAATTTTTAAATAAAAGAAGCGGAAAGTCTTAAATAATTTTCCTTCGTTTTTTTTTTGTAGATGAAAGTTGTAGGCTGATTGTGGCGACCAGTGTTTGTCAAGGATTAGATTTTTTGTCGTTAAAATCCTCTAGAATCGCAGAAATATAAAAATAAAAAATACTTGAGAGACGCTGACCAACCAACCGATAAACTTTCTTTGTTCTGTTCAGTTTTGAATATCAAGGACTCTATTCATCCATTCCTTCGTTGCCTCCTAGTAAAATTATTAGTTTTTTTTTCATATTATTTCATTTTTTATTATGCAAAACATACGAGATCTGAATATTAATATGTACATAGAAAAAAATATGGTACATTCTCACAGCGATAAGAAATAGAAGACGCACAACAGCAGAAAAATGTATCAATTTCTGTGCGATATTAAAACCGTTCTTTTCTGTTTTTACTTTGGCTTCGTGGTTCCTTTATTAGTTAGTTCACTGGTAAGTATATTTTTGTTTAATTTACTTTATTTTAATAATTTTTATAATACATTAAAGAGAAATAACCGCAAATGTGTGATTGTCACGTCGCTAAGCAATCAAATCATACTCTAATCGTCAACAACAAAATAAAAAATTACATATGCTAACCGCATGATTGACTTTGATACATGTCGCTGATATACAGTTTTCATGTTCATTTTTTTTTTCTTCTTCATCTCTATATTAAATATCACTAAAATATGGTAATAATGTAAGCATAAATTCAATAAATAAAAAAGCCAAAATTTATGAATTGAAATTGCGTCACAAAACTACAAAAATAACGAAGAATTTTATTTTGTAAAAGTTTCAACCAAAAAAATACAATTTTATCACCGCATAAATATGATTATTTTTCTGTAATTCAACCATCCGCATTATGCTTATAAGGTGAAAGGGGTGGATGTCAAGCACCCATTATTATAAAACACAAAACGACAAAAAGAAAAAGCTAAGAACATAAAATTTCCACTAAGTTTATGAACCGTGTTATAAAAATGTATGTATTTTTTATAGTGCGATTGTGGGTGTCTAGGCGGTTAACGGTTAAAATTTATTACATATTTGATTACTCCTAGTGAACTAAACCACCCACATGTTTATGTATTAATAATAATAATAACAAGGAACAATAATGAATAAAGAAAAACACAAAATACGCAAAGTGCATGCGACATTTCACCCAGTTTCATCCGTTGCAACCCCTTTCAACCTTTTAAAGAAGAATTTTTAAAGAAACTATAAGACACACGACATGTGGTGATCACACTTTTATTAAATAAAAATATCGGAAATTAAGGAAACATACGAGGTAACTGTGGGATATTTTCAAGTTTCTTAAATTTTATCACCCTTTAAGTGCAGTTTTTTTTTTTTGCAGTGAAAATAAATCTTTTATTTTTTTGGTAAAATCAAGGAAACCCTTAAAAAATATTTGACTTTCTTATGGCGTACGCTATAATTACACAAAATAACACAATAGAGAGAAAAATACCAAAAAGTATTGATACAATAAGCGCACGCGACTTAATTTAACCCCATTTTTAAATCCTATAAACCGACTAACAATACCGTTTTATATGCAGTCACATTCAACAACATAAAGTACCACAAAAATCATATAAAACTGATTAACAATGAGAAGAGTTTTATTTGGCTTTTTTTCTTTTAGATAAAATGCGACGCATTGTCGGTTAAACTCCTATACTTTGCCGTATGTTATTCTCATCTTTTACGGTTTTAATTTCACCGCAACAATACGATGCGAAATAAAAAAAAACCAACAAAAAAAATTTTCCCCTTTTTAATTTGTTGTTTGATGAACAGAACAGCAGAAAAGAGTATATATAGGAGCCAACCAAGAAGATAAGAAATGTTTCCTTTTCGATGACATAATTAAAATGTCATTTGATTGTGGGGTGAGATGATGATTCCTTTTTTTTATTTTATTTTTTTTTGTTTATTAAATCCTCAAAATCATTTTTTTCTTTTGGTTCGCTTTTATTTTTTGATAGATTAAAATTTATTAAAAAATTAAGGATCAGAAAGAAAAACAAAAAAAAAATGTAAAAGGGGAAAATAAAAGGTTTTTATTCTTTTTTGTTTTCTCAAACAAAAAATATGTAATTTGACTCCGAATTTATATTACCAGAAGATTTATCTTCGGTAATATTAAAATTGGAAAAGCAGGAACGTAGAGCGTTTGATGCTATATTAAGTACCGAATTATAAAAGTCTTCCGCGTTATAGAGGTAATAAAATTAACCTATATTTAAGCAAATTTGCTGTTCAAAACACACAGAACCCAGTAATGCTTTCTATTAAGAAAAAACATTTTTCTTCATTTACTTTGTATTTAAAAGTCAATATTTTTAATAAAAAAGTAAATAAAACCAATAAATAGATGATGAAAAATAAACATATAAGTAATTGTAAAAGGGTATACTAACTCGAACCTTAATCCACCTACAAAACCACAGTGATTAAACATAAACATTAGCATTAACATTAATATATATAAGAAACAATGAAAACTAATAAATATTTGAGGTTACAAAAAAAGTAGAAATAAAAATAAAAACAACGAAAAACTTTACATTAATTTCCTGCGACATAAATAGGGTGGATTTTGTTTATTTATTTCTGCAAAACAAACAAATCGTGTGTGCAAAAATTAATAAAAACAAAATAAAGTTTAAAACAATGGTAAAAAGTCATCACAGACGAGATGACTACTAGTGGTTAAAACCAGGCGCTTTTATTTTTATTAATTTTTTTTTCTATTATTTTGTTCTATTTCTACTCAATAGACATTTAACAATGGTGCACGGCACGGTAAGGTCTTCGTTATGTTTATGTTTGTTTGTTGTGTATTGTCGGTTGGTTATTTCTGTTGTTTAAATAAAAAATATAAAAAGAAAAATAGGATAATTAAAAAAAAAAAAAAATATCAACAAACAAAGCACAAGCTGATTTTAACATTGAATGGATAATGGCGAATGGATAATAACAGAATAATAAGTAATTCCAATAATGGAAATTTACTTTGTTTTATTTTGCAAAAAAAAAAACCAAATGAAAGGGAATTAATTTTGTGGTAAAGTTGGTGCATTATTATTAAGCCACTTTTTGGAGAGTTTTTTTCGTTTTAGTACATAAATATCAGAGCTGTGATTGGTTGTTTAAAGTAGTCAAACATTCTAATGAGTCATGGAGTCATCCTAAATAGCATTCTTCAAGACACTAAGCAAATGAACTTTGGTTTTTATTCTTTCTATCTAGAATTTGTGGATGAAAAATTTCACTGCCAATGGAAACCAACCCTTCTTTCTGATTCCCTCAAACAAAATAAAATAAAATAAATTAAAAACATTCAATAAATTTCATTAATTAAAATAATAATAAAGCAAAATTCTAATTCAAAAGATCAAAAATACCATTTTTGCAATAATTCAATGTCGCTAATATCATATTACATATGCAATAGATTTTTGTTTATCTAGAAATCAACATCAACATAATGATATTTATCTTTTATGAATAAAATTTCATTAGGCAATCCAATGCAAATATAGCGAATTGAATAACGTTGATGTATATTGAGTAATTGGTTGTCCGGACAAAAAGAAAGGAATTTTATTTTTGATGTTAAACAAAAGAAACCACCAGAAGCATTTTAAGCTAAAAATAGAAACATTTGAAAATGAATATGATACGTTTTATCTGGGTAATCGTATCTGATTAAAATCAGTTTGTGCTGTGATTAGTCAGTTTAATTACTGCCTAAAGGGAAATTTATTATTTTTATTATTATTTTTATAAATAATTTTTTACTAATCGTAAACGTACCTAATCTAATAACCTGAATTAGAATTATCATTCGCAGACAAACCAAAATTTATAACCGGAAATTAATATTAATTAAAAAACGAATTAGAAATATTTAAATCAAGGTTATCAGCGACATACTGTGCAATTTAATTAATTATTTAATTATTCTAGCATTTAATTATTTATTTTATTATCAATTGTAATAAATAATTAAATGACAGGTAAGGCACTGATTGAAGTTTTTTTTCATTCGAGTGTTTAGATTGTGGTGTTTTTTTTTTTGATTGGTTAGAACTAGACGTTTGCTTTAGAAACCGTGATTATTTTCACGCTATATGACGATTCTAGATATTCCTATGCAACGATGACTTGTTCCAGTTTTTTTCACATATGCACTCTATTGAATTATCTATGCAAAATGATAAAAATTACCCTAAATCAATAACTATCAATATCAGCCGTTAGACATAAAGAATATAATTTAATTAAAAAATTCAACCGATTAACATAATTTCAACACAAATTAATGCAAATATCAAGTGACTATGACATATTTGTAAAAAATAATATTAAATTAATTTTCGGAATTATTTATTAAAACCGGTTACGCGGTTTTTTAATCAAATTATTGATGCATAAACTAATTACTGCAGTTTTTTATTTATTTATTTAAATAATATTTAAATAATATTTAAACTGCAATTTTTGAGTGATTTATGCAAAAAATGACATTTTTTTTCAATTAAAAAATTATTAATGAAAAAAAATAAAAATTTCTATTATCGTTTAAAGTGAACATAAGTTATTACAGTAAAACCTCATAAATACATAAATAAATAACATATTATCAGTTATTTAATTACCTTGAAATACACTGCGGGTTGATTTGATTTAATTAAAATCAACAGCAACAACAACAGTAATATAAAGTTCGCGGCAAACTAATAAATTATTTAAACAAAAACAATTTTATCGATTTATTTATTTTTTTATTTAATAAAACACAAGTAGAGGAAGACCACCCACTAATTAATGACATTCACCTAATAAATATTATTTAATTTTTTTTTTCCTCTATAAAAGAGAATCGCAAATACAATAATTAAATTATTTAATTAAAATAAACCGTATTGTGTGGTGTTACAAATATAGTGTTTGCGGGTATTAAATTTAGTTAAATGAAAATGTATTTTCCCGTTTGGATAATTGTTTTATTGGCAATTTTTCGCATAAATACTTCTGGTATATACTACGCTTTTGCTGTGAGAAAACATATTTAATTAAAAAATATTGTTTTGTTTTTGGTGTTTACAGACGCAGAAGATACAAAAATTGTTGGTGGTGAACGGGCACCACATCATTATCCTTATCAAATATCATTACAAATTAAAACACAAGTGTATATTGCATTTTTACCATTGGGCGGTAGACGTTGGACACATAATTGTGGCGGTTCAATTGTCACAAAATATCATGTAATAACCGCTGCACATTGTCTTGTTGGGTAAGCGCTGATTTATTTTGAAAAACAAATTTATTAAATTATTTTAATTGTTAGGTATAAGCCGGAAAAGTTATCCATTCTAGCTGGGACAGAGCGATTAAACGAAGGTGGTTCCAGACATACCGTGAAAGATTTTACCATTCATCCAGAGTACGTTGAGTTAAACAACAGCGATATAGCCGTTATAACTGTTGGTGAACCGTTTATATTTGGAGAAAAGGTAATTTTTTAAATTAATTTAGATAAAACCAGACTTAATTACTGTATTACTGCAGATACAAACAATTCCGTATTCGGACGAGGAAATACAGGCTGGACAACAGGCTACCTTAACTGGATGGGGTTATAGATATATGATTCGTGTTGGAAATCCTCCAAATGATCTGCAACGTGCTCGATTACCGGTAATATCGAATGAAGAGTGTCGTGACAAAGGTATGGCGGTGGGACCACGAGAAATTTGTACTTTATCCAGATTAGGACAGGGAGCATGTGGAGGCGATTCTGGTGGGCCGTTAACCAAAGGTGATGGTGAACTACTTATCGGTGTTGTGTCATATGGCACAAGAGTATGTGCGGTAAACGCACCGGATGTGTACACTCGTGTCTCTAAATATGTTGCCTGGATTAAAAAATACACATCCACCTGATTTAATGAATTTTCCAATCTTTCTTTAAATTTTTTTCGTTATAATTATGTTGCCAGATTAAAGTGTTTTATTGTCTTTTTTTAAAGAATTATTTGATTGTCTTCCTTTAATAAGATTTTTAAGTAATAATTACTTTTTTCTGTACAAAGTTATGAGTGGGTTGGTTTCTGATGAGAAAAGATGACATTTCCGCCCTTGTATGTTAAAAAACTGAATTGAATATGAAGCAACGGAAGACATTTGGTTTGTAGAAAATGTTTATGCTTTTTAGAAATGTAATAAAGATGAAGGGTTGCTTGCCATAGTGGCTCATCATTCTTCACACATATGTGTGACATACATAAAATTTTCAGTTACATTTGTACAGTTTGGGGTGGCTTTCAGAATACATAAATATGAATATCGTTCCATCATCAATGTAGTGTTTTTGCTTGCATTTTTGTTAAAGAAGAGTCGCCACAGGCTGATTACAATGACATTTTGTCAAGCAGCCACCTCTTAGATGGCCCATAGGGTTACGACATAGTTTTTCAAAACTAAAAACTATGCCGTTGGCTATTTTGTCTGGTTGTTACTACACTTGACTATTATCATAACGGTGGTATTGGTTGTGGTATATATTTTAATTTTTTAAATCTCTCGACTTTATGACTTTTTTTAATTTTCTTTGATTATAAAATTTCAACCACCTTCTGTTAGTATATTCATGTTTTTTTACAGGCAACAACCAATCAGCTTTAGGGCATATTAATGCAATATGTAATGCAGCATCTGTCATAATTTCTGTTACGAAAAAATTCAAATGAAAAACCCATAGAATCAATAGTCCACACTATAAATGACAATTGTGGCAATAATTATTCAATTAACTAGGATTCATTGGCATTAAGTAAGGTAAAGTGGCTTTAAGCACAATGGATTTTACTTCCTTAAACAGATACTAAATTCTATGAATACTTCGACAAAAAATATAACAAAAAATCAGATGGTGAACATTAAGTGTTTAATTGTGTTATCCAGAGGGTTGATTGTTGAAATTATTTCGATAATTCTTGTCTACAAACGCACATAACGAAGAAAGAAAAGAAAAATTAAGAAGAGAATTAATGTATCTCATTTATACATGAATTTAATATTTATTACACAGGATAAGCTAGATAATAAAAAAAAAACCTTAAACATATGAGGATCATCACTCCCCCTAAATTACAATGAAATAAATAATTTTTTTTCTATCCAAAAACACTCTTTAAGCACAGCAATTACTGAAGAAGAAAAAAAACCTTAACCAAAGCCACATAACTAATTTAATCATTTTGCTAAGGGGTGTTGTAGGCAGGCAAGAAAAAATAAATCGGAAAAAGACATTTAACAATTACAACAATTACCCAGCGGGGGTGAAATTAAACAATTATTTACTGTACAACAAACAATCGAATGGTCAATATTTACTTTCTTTTCTTTTTTTTTCGTTAGAAAAACAGAATTTTAGTTTTTCACTCATCCTGTTAACAGAAATAATAATAATAATTTTTGTTAAGTAATGTGTTATGGTCATTTACGTAATATTTATTGACCAGATACATATATATTAGTACTTCAGGTTTAATAAATGTATTTAAGTCATCCGGGTGATATAGTTTTTCGTTTCTTTAATAATATAAATGAATAGAGGGTGAGTTTTCTTCACGTATTTTCTTTTCAATAACATCAACAAAATTCAATATTTATTCACAATTGATTGGTAATTATATTGTATTTAAAATGTAAGTAAAATAATACACGTGGATTATTTTTCTTATTGACATAACTAACGATTAAATGATTGAGAAAATCGACTCACGAAATCGATATAATTTTTTATTTATATAACTTTGTGACATTACCACCCAAATAGGTAATGCCATATGTGTACGTTCGCTTTCCGTTTTTTTTTTTAATTAATAAAAATAATAAATATTTTGCTCACCTTTTGTATCATATGCTTCGTTTTACTGTCAAAGGTTGATTTTTCCTTTTTTATTTTTTCATTACACGGATAAGAAAAGAAAGTAAATTTATTTTTCCATTTTAAACATCTGAGTCCTTTTGACATTTCCTCAAAAAATTTCAATTTTTTTACTTTCTTTTGTTGTGAAATTGAGAGTTTTTATTTTCTTTGCCAATTTTTTTTTTTAAGGACGAAATGTCAATCAAATTATTTCTTTTTTTTACAGTTTTCTAAATTCCTTTCTTTGGTAAGTATAGCCTAAAAATAGAAAGTCGAAAGTAAAAGTTAAGAAATCAATAGTTTTGCGCCTTGAATACACTTACAGCAGCGAAAAGGTTAGTTTTTGGTAAAAAGGACATGTGATATGGTTTTGTTCGTTTTGTTACAATTTGCAACAGTAACATTTTTTTTCTCTTTAACAGAAAAGAAATATAAAACGAAAAAAACATCTAAAATAAATAATAAATGGAAAATTTAAAGAAAAGAAAATTAATGAGATCGTATTTTGGTTACTTTTTGTCATCTTGGTTAATATTGTTCAAATTTGTTGCTGGTAAAAATTCTCGCAATGATTTTCGTAGAAAGTTAACCTAAAAATAAATTGCTAATTAATTTTATTTCAGTTTTTAATAATTTAGAAAAATTCTCTTTGAATTGAAATTATTTACCTAAAAACCTATTGTTAAAATTGTGGTGCCGCTAATCCATTCACATTACCATCAAAACAGCGTTGAATTCTTTAATAATACTTTTCCTGCAATGACGTATTCCTAACCAAACAATACAAGAACCCTTTACAACAAAAAAAAAGGTGACACACAGCCACATGTTTTATTTAATTTAATTTAATTTGATATCATTGTGGTATTGATACGACATGCATATAATTATTGTTATTATAATTCACAAATCATCACTCATCGCATATATAACATGCTAAGAGCGTGTGTGTTTAGTTAGTGATTTAGGTGCTACTGTGTGCACCCTGTGTACTCTGGGACTTTTGATATCTAATTACAAATAGAACAGAAAAAAAAATAGAAAAACTTGTGTCTATAAATTTGCAAATAACATAACCGAAAAACGAGGTGATGATCCATAATATAACCAGAAGGCTAACATATAACCAGACAAAGTCAGTCGACCCTTTTCTAATTTTCATAAACACTGTAAACCGTATATTGCGGGCGAAATATGTGGGTTTTTTTTTTGTCAGTATTATTTTCATTTTATTTTATTGTATGTATCACATGTGGGTTGAAATGTAACAATGATACCGAATTAAGTTCATATACAAAATTGGACATTCATAAAACTAAAATATTCATAAATAAATATGATCAAAAAAAAAAAAAAATGCCACACTAACACGACAAACAAGGGATGAATGCAAATATAAAATAATAATAATAATAAAAATGAATATATAAGGGATGATGGCAAAAATATAATTTAATTCAATAATTGTTGGAATACGTTTTCTATTTATTTTTTATTTTATATCTTAATAAAATAAAATCAGATCTGATCTACTCACCACCCATGGGAGAGGTAATTCTTTATTTTTTTTTTGTGTCTTTCGTTTAGTTCTAACGGGGTTGTGGATTTTTTTTTTCTTGTTTAATCAAAGCCGCATATCAACATACAATACATTAACTAATCAATCAACAGATGATGATTAATAATTTTATAAATAAAATTATGACAAAAATATATATATATAAATAAATCAACAATTAACCCCATCTGTTGGTTTAATTAATTAATGTAAAAACCAGAAAAAACACTCGCTGATTGGTTAATTAAATTAAACAAAAGGAATAACCAGAGAATTACTTATATAAAACCGTGAATAGAAAGGCGAGAAATATTTTCATTTTAGTAGAAAATCGACAAACAAGACAAAATATAATAAAACATTATTTAAAAAAAAATTCTCTTCTACCACCCACACCTCAATTAATATTTAATTTATAACAAATTGATTAAACAATAGACCTCAATATATACGAGATGACACTCAAACATATTTTACATTATTTTACATAATTTTAATCCTATTTTGTACATGGTTTTTGGCAAAATTGCATAGTTTTTTGACCGTTTCGGTCATTGTTAACTTATGCTTTTATTCTACCCTTAAAACAAAGAACGTACATACATATATTGTCATTAAGCGGCAAAATTATTCAAACAAAACTCTTCTACAGAATCCCTAACTAATTTTATTATTAAAATTATAATTATTATTATTCTCTGATTGTGTTAATTCGCGCTAAATGGTTAACCGATCTCCCTATATACTGTCCATTGTATTTTTTATTGTAACGCTTTATAACCCAGAAATTACTAAACTGGACAATAGGACACAGGAATTTTATTTAACAACATAGTTTAAAATCTGCCTAACAATTTACTGAATTTGAATATATAAATTAGCCATAACAACATAATAATGAAAAAGAAGTGAAAATCCACATTGCCAAACATATAAAGAAGAAACGACAGAGAGAATGTCCTTTTTTTTTGTAAATTCGGTTTTATTAAACAAACGTAGTGATTTCATGTTTTACATAATTAAAACCGGAGATTAAGTGATAAATTATTGCTGGTGTGGGTGCGGTTTACTAACAACAAATAATTTATATTAAAATTTATTTATTTAATAAGAAAAAACTATTTTTTAAGGACGTTTTTTAGGATTAATGATAAACATCGTTTATTTACACGATTTTTTTCAGTTGTCAAACGTGATTTTTATGTTTTTTTTTTGTTTCTTAAATGAAAATTTATAATAAATGATGAAAATTATAACAACAATATCAAGCAATATTTAATATCTTTAGTAAAATAATAATTTATAACGGACAATGCACCCTTCTTTATAATTCCTGTTTCGATTGAAGTTTTTCTATATGTAAAGTTTGTCTGAAAAGACCAAAAGATCATGGACCCCAGCCTCCGTTTTAGGTCAAATGTCGTTTTATGTCGTCTTCCGTATATATATATTTCCTTACACACATATCCTTTTATTAACAAAAGGATAAACAATATTGTCTTGCTATGATTAGAATTTATTAAGTAATTTTACGACGTAATTAAAATTATTGAAAAATTGATTATAAAAAAAAAATATTTATACTGAAAAGATATCTAAAATTTAACGATTTTTTGTTTATCCTTTCTTGATTACAGCAAAAAGACTTTGTCTGCGTTTAAAAACCGAAAAATAAGGGAAGTCATCCAAGTGTGGGAAATTAATAATAATAAATAAATATTATGAAAAATACCGGTCAATCAGGATAATTTATATAAAAGAAGAATAATAATAATAAAAAAAGTATAATTTTAATAAATAATTACAAAAAAAAATCCAAAACTTTAACGCAACATACTTGTTTCGACTACTTAAAGAAATTTTTCAAAGAAAACTAACATAAAAAAAAAGAATTATTAAGGACAATTCGAGGACGAAAATAAACTATAAAAACAAGTATATATGTGGATGGGGAGGCTTTTTTAATGTTTTCTTTAAGTATTTTCAATTTTTTTTTTTTTAAATCATTGTCATGTCGGCTGGTTTGTTGCTTGCTCAATCAAAATTATGTATTTTAAGGGTAATGTTACGGGCAGAGGTCATCCTGGTCACTACTGGTCACTTTTTCTATTTATTTAGTTTTTTTATTTTTTCTATCTAATTTATCAAACAAAAGTTTCGAAAAGTTTTTTTTTTTTTTTTTCAAAATCAACAAAAATTTTCAAAAGGGATAAAATAAAAAGGGTTTTTATGATTGAAATTCACCAAAAAAAAAAAAAAAAACATAGCAAGAAACAACTGAAAGTGATATCAATTCACCATTTTGTTGTTTTTCAAATTTTTTCACTGTTTTTTCAATTCTAATAAAATTGTGATTTTTCTAATCGTTATTTCTGTTAAAAACTCTAAAATATTACGCACCGAAAAAAAACCGTTAACATCGGTTGAAGTATTGCGATAAAAAGGACATTTTCAAAGTAAAAACGAAATGAAGAAGAATTTAAATGACCGAATCCGGGTGTTTTTCTATATTATTTGCTTTAAAAATTCTTCTACTTACATCCTTTATCAGTTTGTAGATCTATTACTTAGCTTCAATCAACCACAAAAGGTAATAATAGGTCCGTTAGGTAAACCGTAGGATAATAGTAATTTCTGTTCATCATATTGACATTAAAGGTATTTTATTTTTATTTTTTTTTTTTTTTTGATGAAAACAATAAGCATCAGACTGTAATTTTTATTTATCTACTTATCTAGTGGTGTTTAGGATTCCTCCTTCCTTGCTTGCTACTTATTTACTATTTATTGTTCCTGTTGTTGTAATCTTAAACAATCACCAAACACTCAATCTTTGTCTTGTTTATTGGGTTTTGTTTTGTTTTGTTTATTCTTCGTCGCTTTTTCTTCTTTTATTGTTGTGTCCTTATGAGACGCTACCCCGCATTCTATTCTATTCATTTTTGTTGATTATTTTTGGTGATATTTGACAGTTATTTGCGGTTTAGTAGATTTTATTTTATGTTATTACATGACGTGGACACTGGTTATTTATTATATTTCTGGAGTGTTGTGTTGTCTAACAGTATTTTACGTAAATTAAAAATAAAGTGGGTGAATGATTTTACTTCTGCTACTGCTGTTGTTGCTTAATACTACTCAGCTGCTATTTGTGATGCAATGAATACTTCTGTTTTTCCAGTCGTTCTGTTGTTACCTTAAAAAAAAATTTGGTTTTTGTTAGTCGTGTGAAATATTTTTAAAGAGTCTCATTTATTTACCTTTAAACAGGAAGAAATGCTAATAAATTACGTACTTTAAAATTATTTTAAAAGATCGATCGAAATTTTCACATTTAGAAATTTATTTCAATTTTCTTTTCCGTGAAACGTATCCTCTCCTAATAAATTCGAATTATTATCGATGATTAAAGTCCTTATGATTTCCTATGAGACTCTATGTTAAAGGTTTAATTATCATAGATTACCGGTTATTACCTAGTTTCTCATTTAAAATTCCCTTATGCTTTGCTATTGTAAAAGTAAATCAAAGCAAATGTAAATCCTGCAACAAACGAGCAGCATATTGTTTTGTCTAATTACAATGTGGTTTTCTGTTTAATTACCCACGTGCCATCTAATCACCCACACACTCTATTGCCTTCATCAAACAGATAATAGAATTCACTTTGCTAATAACAGTTTTACACATAAACCATTTGATGTGGGTGTGCCAGACTGGTGTACACATAAGTACAGTAAGTTGTCAGATCGTTAAATTAAATCATACAACCCCTTAGCCACAAACTATTATCCACCGCATATATGTAATTTTTAGTTTATGTTGCGCGGCGGTAATGGTACGCGGTAATTGTTACTAGCGAAATTTTAACATTATTATTTTTGATTACATCGAACGAGTACGATAAAACCGATAGCCTGATATAAAAAATCATAAAATCAGTCAAAATGTTTGATTAGTTTTTTTGTAGCCAATCAATTGTGTTTTATAGTCACCCCATAGCCATATACATAATAAATTCATCAACGGTAATAATATACTATTTTGAAAAATTTGAATCAATAATTAATCAATGTCACCTGGAGTACAACCCTTTAACAAAGTTAAAACATGTTGAAAATAATTATTGAATCATTTTTTTTCTAACCCTTTTGGGAACAAGTAGTTTCATGAATTGACCTTTTTCTTGTTGCTTATTTATTTTTATAAATATAATAATTTGCATAAAGGTAACATAATTAATGATGTCATTAAATTTTATTAATAAATAAGGGATGAGGCGATGTATATAGATTTTTTTTTTTATTATTTCTTGAAGTATTAACTATTTTTTTTTATGCTTCTAGCTAAACACCACATGATATAACCGATCACGTTAAATAAATTAAATTTTTAATAACACTTTATCATTTTTTTAATATTTACTAAAAATTCACATCAAAAACCAAGCAAATCATTTTTCTTTTTTTTTTTTGCATTATAAAAAATATTTTTCTAGTATGAATTTCTGTTTTAAAATTCTTTTTTCTTTTCATTATTAAACTATTGTATTTGTCGATGAATATGGAATAGTAAAAGAAAAAGAATTAAAAAAAAAACTGATGATAAAATTATTATTATTTTAAAAAGCAGCAAATACTATGGATTATTTGCCTACTATATAATACTGAATTACAGATAATCCGATTTATGATCAATTTCATATCGTTTCATTGAATAAACATCTCAATACAAGATATTTTTTTTTTCTTCTGGTTTTTCTTTTTTTTCATTATGTTACATTTTTATCTACTTTTCGTCATCATTTTGTATTTAAAAAATAATATAAAATAAATATAGATACATGAAAAAAACATAAGCAGAAAAATATTCATTGTTATTTTTGCTGCTCTTTATAATGGAAATTTAAAATAAAAATAATAGTTAGTAATAATAATAATAATAAAATGCAATCTATAGCTAGCTAACTATGTACTTATACTTATTGAATACTTATCTACATAACAAATAGAAATGGAAATTATGCAAAGAAAAAAATAAAACTAGATAAAACGAACAAAAGAAATAAAGAAAAGAAATTTATATTGATTTGACGCTGCGTTAAAAGTAGTACATTGTACGCGTTATGTATAACTTCCGTAAAAATACCGGGAAACTGTGGTTTTAATTTTACTATATTATCCATCTTATAGTATAGAAATGTTTTTTTTTAAATCTGCAGCGTTTAATCTAAAGTTACTAAAAAAAAAGAAGTTAAAAAATTGCATTGTTATGAACGAAATATTAAGTAACGCACAGTAAAACATACAATATCGCACCGAATACAACCGCTTCGTAAAACAACGCAACCGTAACCACATTTTCCCGCAAATATAAGTAAAATAAATTTAAGGAACCAAAATGCACCATTGCAGACATGGCAGATGTTTTTTAATACAAAAAAAGAAGAGAAAAATAATAATAATAAGGAAGTAAATAAATGAAGGATAAAAGACAAATTAACTTACAAGGAAAATAATACTACAGCCAGTCAGCGAAAAAAGAAAAATAAAGTAATTATAATAAATAATAAAAACAAGTGGATTTTGCTCATTAATTAGATTAAAATAATAATTAAAAGAAAAAAATCTGTCCCAATTTTTAAGGGTTTTACTAAAAAACCAAATAAATATGTTTTACATAAATTTTCTTTATTTTGTTGACATTTATTGCCTTTTCTAGAACCGAACGAAAACTTTAACTTTTCAAATAGATAACGTATAGCACGTGTGTAATAATTTTCTGCCAGCAATAAAATTGATAATTTTGATAAAATTTAATTGAGATTTCGGCGTTTTTTTTTTTCTTAATTACATTTTAAAGCTGGTGTTTTAGGAATATTTTAACCATAAAAAATATAAAAACGGCTGCGTTTTGTTATCAGGTAAAGTACTTTAAATTAAAAACAAAAAATTAAATTCCCTTTAAAAAAGTAAAACAAAATAATATATACACGGATTGTTTTGCGTTGATGTCCTGCCGTGATTAAACCTTTTGACCTTAGATTAGCATCAAATTGTTTTTGTTATATAAAAATATAATTTTTTGCATTTCACAGACCCGCATTTTGTATGTTAGTATTTTGATTTCTCTTAAAGAAAAAATATTTGGATTAAAAACGTACAGTAATATGTATTACAAACTAACTGAATGATAAAGAATAAATTCTTAAATAATAATATTGCACGTGCTGTGATGGCCAAACAGAATAAAAATAACTTCTTTTATTATTATTTAGCGATAAAAATGCAAAAACCATCAACAGAGCAAAATGGACAACACAATGCGTTATTGTTTCTTTTTTTGTTTTGTTTAAAATTTCTTAGAATTTATGCACTGTACACGGTATACACTGTGAGCAGAGTGATAGAGATGTTTCTTTAAGGAAACAGCAAAGAAGAAAACGAAAAACAATGAAAAGAAAAAAAAAAAACGCGAAAAATATTTAACATTGTTTAAGAGTTTAGCAAATTAACATTGCAATAACCGTATGTCAAGGTTCTTTTATTGAATTAGTCAGTGACTTTATTACTTAATTTTTTTGTTCTTTTCTTTTTAATTTTTCAATGATATTTATGGGCAAAATTTTTTGTAACAATAAAATTATTATAGTAAAATTAAAATTGGTATATATCACCTGAATTATGGATTATTTATATAGGAGATGTACAGTTTGTAGTTTGATTAAAGCAACTTCCATCCGACTTCACAGAATTATCTTAAAAAAGAATCAGAAGAATCAGAATTTTTAAAGTAAATAAATTTTATTATACTTGCGGTTATATTGATCACATACTTATGTAGTACACCAACCTCGTTGCAATCGGGAAAACTGGGTAAGTATCGATAGTAGAAACATCAAATCTGATATAGACCAAGATTCCACTTCGTTTGTAACTGCCAACACACTGCAATTGGAATTTTTACTTTTCATTAATATTTTAGTAATTTTATTACCAAAAAAAATAAAAACCTAAAGATAAACAAATTTTTTTTTTATCTAATCTCAAATTAGTTAATTTTATCATAATTTTCCCATTAAATAAATAATTATTTTTCGGTTGATTTTTGCTGTTAGTTTTTTGGTCTTTGCGTTGATGTAGATTTTATCTTAACGACTGGTTTAGGTTTTTTTGTTGTTCTTCATTTTTGATATGTCTTAAAACCGTTTTTTTTTCTTTTTCGTTTAAAAAGGCAAACTAAGCCGCATTGAGAAACGGATAGTGAAATTAATTTTTGTTTAAAATGTTATAAACAAGAAACAAATAAAATGATTAAAAGTAAAGCAACTATATCTGAAAGTGAGATCAGATCACAAAAAAACGCAAAGGAGATGGATGTAAAAACAAAAAACAAAAATAATTTTTAAACTGAAATCAGGACAGAAAAATCATAATTTCTTGTGTAATGAAATGTGAAAAGAGTTATGAGGGTAGTAAAATCTTGAGTGGATTTTATTGTGCGACGAGAAAGAATTTTCATAAATATTTTTTTTTTATGACATTTTTACTATTTCTCCAAAGTCCACGTTCAAGAATTTCGTCTTGGACAAATTTAATTGTTTCTTTCTTTATTTTTTAATTAAAATTTTATTTAATTTTTTTTTAGTGGTTTTTAAGGCTTCATTTAATGTTAAATTAAGTGAAACGTGAATTTTATTGCTTCACGACAATTTATTATTAGATGATTATGGTTACCGCTGCTTTTGCTACCGGTTCTGCGTAATGTTACAGCAGGTATTTTTCATATACTCTGCTTTAAACATGAGATTACCAAAGAATCTGATATAAATTCTGGATAAATAGTAAAGGAATTTACTAGAGATGACAATTTAAAAGGTTCCTCAATTCCACAACAGTTCTAACAATTAAAAATTCAAACTACTTAAGCAAACGGCTGCTATTTCAAAACGCTACATAATCACAGGAACCCGCAAAAATTATAAATCGATTTGTAAGAAATTTTTTTAAATTATAATCCATCGAGGGTTAAATTATATTTCTTTTGCTTCTATTAATGGATGTTTTATTCAAAGTCCTGAAATATATTCGGGTTTCTATTCTCTAAAAATAAATTATGAAATATAATCATTCGTCGTCGTTTTATGATTATTTTCTTTTTTTTTTCATTATTATTATTATTATTATCGTTACTTTAACTGACCACATCTATCGATTCGCTTCATTAAAATCGGATTTTCTTTTTAAATTTTTACATATACGGTATATTTTTTTCCTTTTTTTATAAAATAAAAATCCCTTCGTCTTTAGCCACTATTTACAATTTGCAGCAACAACATCAACAGTAATAATAATAATAAATAAAATGACAAAGCATGCTTTTATGTATTAGAGAGAAAAAATAATATTCTCACGACTAACGTTGCTAGTAGTGTCGTCCACTGACCAGGGTATTAGACAACGCAAAAATCCTAAAGCAATGTCTTGGTCCGGTTTTTTCTTTCTTTTCATTTCATTTCTTTTCCTTTTTAAAGCCAGATCCCTTTTTATTTATATTTTATGTGCATAAATATGTAGCATAACGAGTAGTGGACAGAAGACAGGACAGTGAAGGGATGTTGTAAATATTTTCTTTAAACATCATTTTATAAGGGGTTAGGGTGAATTCTTAGGATATATATTTTATTGTTTATTTTCTGAGTTAAAACGTAAACGTAACAAAGGAAGATATAGGCAAAATTTTATCAAAGAAAATAAATAAAATAATAATAAAAAATTATGACGCATCTGGTTATTTAGTTTTGATTTTAAAAACTTGTTCCTAGGTGATCGGAGATGCTGTGTTCGGTTATGACGTTTGCCTAAACTGACCTCACAGCAGTTTTTCATGTTATTATTTTTATTAAATCTTATCCTACTAAGAGCTGCTTGTTATTATTAGTTTACCATTCAATGATCTTTAATGACAAATAAATTCCGCACTGAACTCTAGCATCACGTTAAGGTCATCACATTATTGGACTAAGAGGTTGTGCAATTCACGTTTTTTCTTTTCGTTATTAGTTGTGGTACACTTTACTTGATTTTTTATTTTTAATTTTAAATCCTTGTCCTATTTTGGGCGTTTATTATCTTATTTACGTAATAAAAAAAAATATTTTTAACGCAGAAAAAATATAACCAAAAACTGTCTCTAAACAGATTTCTGATTAAAGATTATAACATAAAATTCTTTTATTCTCTTTTTCTATAATTAAAATGAATTTTGTGTTTTTCATTTTTTGGTGAGTTGTGGTCACTTTGTAGTTTTTTTATTATTATTATTTCATATTTAACAAGAAATTAGAAATAAAAACTTCTGTTTATATTTTTTTCTTACTTTTTTTGGGTGGCTGAAGAATAAAATTATTAAGAAAAAAATTATTAAAATAGAGCGCGGTTTACTTTAAGTCTTTTTTTTTTGTCTTAATTTACTGACAATAGAAAACTTAATAAATACAAATAAAAAGAAAATAAGCAAAGCACGATAAGAAGATGTAAAATGTTTCACTGTTTTGTAAGCAGTTATAATTGCTACAACTGTAATTCGGCTGTTATCGTTGCTGAATTAACAATGCAAGCCAAAACCACTGGTTTAATGATAATGTGTTTTTTTTTTAAATATACTTTCAGCAATTATTAAACAGAAAACGAAAAAAATACGATTTCTTCTCTGTACAAATCTTAAGACGGTTTATTATTATGTTCTTTTTTCGTAAGATTTTACTCAAAAAGAATTAAGCTTTTATGCTTTTAGTAAAAGTTTTATCTTGCGAAAAATAAAATTTATAAATAAACAAAATTAATAGCGAAATTTATAAAGCAAATCCTTCCCCAAGTTTCTTTGTTGATTTTATGAAGTAAAAATTCTTTGCAGTGGAGATTAGTCGATTTTTTTTTAATTAAAGAAAATTTGAAGATAAACATAAGGAAAATTTTGGTAATTACTAGAGTTTTTTTTAAAATTATAAAATAATTCCCATACAGGACACATTCTATTGCAAATTCAAATTTTTCAAAAAACATAATCAGTTATGGAAAATAAATCAAATCAAAAAAACCAACAGAGGAGCTAAATCCCAAGGACAACAGTTGTTCGCTGCTATTGTACTGCGAATCACAAAAGGGTTAATTAAAGAAAATTACATCAAAAACCTAAAACTAATTAAATAATTTAAATAGAAATATACTACACCGCAGGTACAAAAACTCCAGTAGACCACAAAATAATTGGCTTCTTAAACAGAACCCGTCAATGTTAAAAAATCCTTTTTTTTTTCACGTCAGCATAATCGCCTGCGTTGTGCGTCTCATAATTAAAAAAGAAAAAAACGTCATATTAAACGTTTTCAGTGTAAAACATAAATGCGACAACATAAATTATGTTTACAAAAAAATAAAAAATTATTATTTTTATTACAAAATACATTTTTTTTTTGTTTAATAATGAAACGTGCCCGCTCGCGCTACTTTTTTATTATAATATATCTCACATTGTGTTGTTCGGTTGTTCGCTGTTTAATTTAATTTAATTATTTTTTTTATTTTTTACAAAAATAAATAAAAAAAAGTTATCACATGGCCGTGAGAAATAATTTAATAAATGCGATCTTAATGTTTAAAATTAAAAAAAAATAAGACAATACTAACTGACGGTTTAGTTAATGATTAAGAGGAGTTGTGCGCTTATTTACACCGAAATAAATCCCAAAAAAAGATTTTATATAAAAATGTCATTTTGTGAAAATAAAATACACAAAAGAAAACGCAGAAAAAATAAATTCATAGAACATTAGGTAAAAGATTGCGCTCTTATTCATCATCAAAACAAAAAAAAAATATGAAGAAGAGATAATGTCATTACATTCACCCACTAACCATTCATCCACCCACACGTTTATCACGCTCAAACAAATAAACATCAACAGTAAATCGTGTATTATTCGTCGTTATCTGTTTAACAATTGTAGAAAGTCGTAACAAGTGCACAAAACCGATTATAGCAGAACAAAAAAAATAAACACATTTTTTTTCCTTTTTTCCAGCATTAAACCAAAGTGAAATTGTGAAAATGCCACAGAAATACTCATCCACATTCGGAAGTCGCATTATTATTGCATTTGTTAAAAAATAAATCACAAAAAGGGGTGTAATCCACCCCTTTAAATAATATTTAAACAATAATAGAAACTTTATTGAATGAGTTGTTAGATTGTGGGTAAAAAAATAATAAATAAAATAAAATTATACAGCCATGGGGTAGTTTTTCTGTTACATCACATTGCTAGCGTATTTTTGTTGTCAATTTGATCTACTCTTGTCTATCATAAATTCATTCTTTACTTCTCTTCAATAAATTTTTGTCCTATTTGGTAACTCTATCACAGCTCAAGGGATAATAAATCCTTAACGTATTGTTGTAATCCGTTTTTAATATTATTTAAAATGTGTCTTTATAAGCAATTCTCTACCCCATAAAAAAAAACCGCAAATACGCTTTGTTACCTTCTTCGTTTTTCTTTTGTAAACGTCAAAATGATCACTTGCTGCGCAAAATATTTCCACATCACCACCTTACTACACTATTTATTACATTTTATTCCACCTTATATAGTATATGTAATTATTTATTAATAAATAGCTAAAAAAAAAATTCTTTAAAATCTTTTATAGTTGCGGATTGCGCACCCACTTAGCTGTGCATTCATGCACCAATTTATTATCCGCTTAATACAGTTTTTCCTTTTTATTGTTATCAAACACACAAAAATGATTAACAGTAACACATTTATGCGTTTATTTATGGTATTTTGAACTCAGCATACATAAACATTATATATTAAATTGGAAAATTAACTAAAAAAGGATTAAATTAACAAAAAAATAAAAATTCATTACTGCTGGCTGTTCAAGTGAAGGCGTTCATTCGTTAGTAATACCTATTGTTATGCAGACTGTGGTGTGCCTGCTTACCTCTAGTCATGTGTGATCTACTCACTGACAAACATATGTATTATTTACGGTTGATAAATAAATTTGTTAATTTTGATTACCCCACAAAAATAAAACCGCGAAGTCAATCAGAAAATGATGATAAAAATTAACGCAACGATATGATTTTCAATCATAACTGTTTTAGTTTTCCAATTGTTTTTTTATGAAAATAATACCTTGAACCGCGAGAACCAAAAAAAGTATCATCTCTATTTAAAAATTTAATTAAAATTAATAAAAAACATTAAAGAAGTTGAAACACAGTGAAAAATACTAATTAAAAACCGTAAAAATAACGCAATAACGTTTCTTACATTATTTTTCCGCAACAATACGGTTGGCTTGTTTTTCTTAATTATTTAGTTCGGATCTTTGCTAAAAATGCAAAAAAAATTCTTAAATTAATTTGCTGATGGAATTCCGTGCACACAGTCATTCTGGGTTAAAACGATTGTTTCTCTAGTGATCGTTAATCGTTTTCTTTTTGTCTTGTTTGTGTTTTTATTTTTTTTTTTTTTGCACTAAATAATAGCTTAATAAATTAGCGACATTGTAAAATTAAAAATATATATAAAATTATTGTCTGACGTCTACTTGTGTAACATTTTCGGTTTAACTTTAATAGATCATTTGCGACAGTATAAAAAAAAATATTTTCTTGTCATTTTATTCTTGGCTTAAAGTCTTTTATTATGCAAAATTTCTTTCTTTTTTATTTTCTTTACTTAAATGTCAACTTTAAGTAACTAACTGCTAAATAATGTGCGAATGAAATGATTTAAAAAAAAAAAAAATAAAATAATTTAATTTACTGTAAATATAAGCAAAAAAACAATGTTAAATAGAAAAACGCGATGGTAATAATTTAGCGGAAAAAAAAGAAGAAAATTATCCATGGCATTCGTTGCATTTCGTTAAACTGAAATTTAGCTCATCGTTTTGGATTTTTTGCATTTTTGTTGTTTCCTTGATTTTTATTTAATTTTTTTTTCCTACAATGTTGTAACAAGGTGGCTGAGACGCGAGCACAAAGGTTGTGTCTAATGTTATTTTGTGCAACCCCTATTGGCTAGCTGTGGAGCTATATTATAATCGTTAAAGTGGGGCGTGTGACCTTTTGACATGCGCGACCAAAAACATTCATCCCAAAGAAATCTGGGACATGTACACTTCTTTACAGATTTTTACTTCCAGTTTTCTGGCATTTTTTTTTTTTTTTGCAAGGGAAGAATAGATGTCCTACAAAAAACCATCCAACGATATCTAATCGACTAATTAAAACTGCAAAACAAAAAATTTATAGAAAAATAAATAAAAAAATATGATTTCTAAGTGGTTTCTATGAATCTGTATCTAGCCTCTGGTCTTCAGGTTATTATTCGACCTTTATCCGTTATATATTTTCATAAATAAAATGCCACAAATCCTCCACCGCCACGATACAATGGAAAAGCCAAAAGGCTGAACTTAAGCGATGAACTGAAAGCCTACACATCACAGCTGAACATCGTATCATTATGCCGTTGACAATCCATAGTCAACAGTAGTGGATTCGAAGTTTAACCGGTCATGGCCTTATGGGGGGCACAAAGTGTATTTCTTCATCAAAACCATTTTAAATTCGAACTCTATCGCAACATTAAACTACATATCTAAAAACAGAAAAAAAAAAGCAAATGACCGACCTCCACAGCATCTATTATATGAGCTCCACTCGACACGAACCGACATTTGTCATGTTCAACAGCAGAAGAAGCAAAAACAAAACAAAAATTCGTAACAATTTTACGTAACGTCAACGTAAGCCAAATGAAACGACACAGCACGACTTTTCGGTTCGTAAGTTCGGGTCGAAAAGAGCAGATTACTATGTGACAGTGATACACATTCGCACAGGGAAACAATGTTAACGTTAACGTACTTAACAGTTTTCTTTCTTTTTTTGCTTGGTACTCACAGACGAACTCTGAGCATTTGAACCGTGTACCGTTGATGCTGTTCTATATGATTCGCTATTACGTGTGTTAAGTTACTAACTTTGAAGAAGATAGCTAAGGCAGAGATCGTATTTAACATTTTGTATATACATACATTTGATAATGATAATAATAACACGACTAGACGACCCGAAGCAAAATAACAGCTAAGAAGATGACTGCTACTACCACTCAACAACGATAAAGTAATAAAATTTTATATAAATTTATATATTTTTCGTATTAATGTTAAAGAGAAGAACTAAACGCCCAGGCCAATCCCGTTATAGACCTATGCTAGGTGGGGCCACGCCCTCTGTTGCTGCTAAGCAACCTCATTCGAGTCTTTTATATAAAAATATGTGAAAAAAATAAAATATATTAACTGAAAATATACAAATAGTATATTCTGGGTGGGGTGTGACGCCTGACTCTTCTCTGACGGGTCGTGCTTCATATCTACGTTGGCATTGTCGTCGACGACGTCGTTACGCTTTAACACTATTTCACTCAATATTCACATTTTGGTATTATTGTTAATACGGCGCATCGTATATTGAGTACCTTCCACTCCTCTATAACAACATATTTTGTTGGTTGTATATCGCTGTCAGCAACAGTTCAGTCTAGTTGGCTTTTTGTGGCACTGTAGGTTAGCTCTTTTGCTCCACAACTGAACCTTCTTTAAATGTTCTCTGGAAAAAAAAACGACTGAATCACAGAATACAATAATCATCTACATAGTACAGTATTTACTGGAATACTTACATTGGAATGGGAGTGGGGTGTTACAGAGAGCAGGCAGTTCACTGCTTTTTACATTATTTTTTTCTTATTTTACTTTGAGTAAATATTTCTATCGTAGTTAATCGACAGTACGAAGCAATAATAATATCAGCCCAGAAGAGAGAGTAATTTTTTAGTTTTTATTTTTGTTTAAATTATTATAAATCCGCCTTAAGTGTGAGCTGGATGGAAAGAGTCAGGTCGGATCATACAGTCGAGTCGGGTCGGGTCGCGTACCTTTTGCACTGACTATTCGATGCCAGTCAGGCTCTAGAAGGCCTTTTGAGAACAGCTGTTATACGTTGTTCCTCAGTTAATTCGAGTTCTTGATCGTACGACTTATTATTATTTCTTTTGATTTAATTTTATTTAGTTTTTTTGCGCTACTTTAATTAATTTTTTATTTTGTTCCATTAAAGACTCAATCTCTGTGATTTAAACATTGAAGAAGTTCATGGTGTTAAAAGTTGTTGTTGTTAATGTTAATATTTTTTTGGTAGCCACAGTGCATTAAGTTCGTTGTGTGCTAAAACTGATAAAAAGAAAATAAATTAATTATTCGGATAAAAAATAAAAAAACTATTTTAACTGTGAAGTGATTAAATAGTGAATTAATTAATTTCGTTTTGTTTTTTGTAATAAAATTTTATTACTAAGGCTAACTAAAATAAAGTTAACGTCCAGCTTCCATGAAAATTGATTAAAATTCGCGTAAAAAGGTCGTGACATTTGACCAATACGAAAACGGAAAAACGGATTTCATAAAACATCACGAGAAATAAAATTTATTTTTTTGGTGGAAAAAATATTAATATTTTTTTATTTTCAAATAATATTTTCGCGATGAGGTCACATCGGTGTCACTCAGAGGGCAAATGAATGATAATAAATAATTAAAAAAAAATAATAATAATAATATTTTGTGCTTTTTGTTTGTTTTTGATTTATTTTTTGGTGAAATTATGATCAAAGTTCAATTTAAATAAATAAATAGAAAAAAATAAATAAAATTAAACTAATATTTTTTCGTTTTGTTTGTTTTTTAAAAAATAATTAATTAATTTTGTGGGTTTTTTTTTTAATTTTTTTAATTGAAAAAAAAAAATATTGCAAATCCTAGTGCAAAATCAACTAGTGTGCCAAATGTGAACGAAATTTAAACGAAAAATAAGAAATTTTTATTTTAGTGAAAGAAAATAAAAAAACAAAAAAGAAAAAAAAACATTTAAGGGTTCCAAATTAAAGGTTTTTGTTTTATAAAAAAAATTTCGATAATTTTTTTCTTCTTTTTAAATCAAGTGGTCGACCCCACGGGGTCATAAGCATCAATATTATTACCCACAATTCATTAAGTGTGTACGGAGGTGGCGTCTTGTGTCCATCTCCGTCCACAGCCCCCGGTTTTTTTAATCCGCGAGTGCAAGGCTCCGATATAGGCGCATTGGAATTAGGTTTTCCTAGAAATATGGCATTGGTGGCACCACCGCCGCCAAGTGCCTGGCGTGATCCAAATTTAAGTGGTCATCTGCCTGTATCAACGCCCACCTCATCAGAAGAATTAACAACATTATCCGGACCATTATTACCGTCATCTAGAGAACTAGTACCAATATCTAGAGAATTACAACAAAGTACAACGCCAGGATCACAGGCGAATAGTTCACAAAGTGGTAACAGTTCACAGGTGGATTTAAAACCAAATATCGAGTGTGTAGTTTGTGGTGATAAAAGTTCCGGTAAACATTATGGACAATTTACCTGCGAAGGTGAGTTTTGTTTTGTTTTTTCGTTAATAACTTAATTTTTAAGTTAATTTTTTATGTTTTTTTTTTTTTTGTTAATTTAATTCACGCCTAACCGGTATTTCGTTTAATAATAAAATATGAATAATATTTATGTTTTTTTCTGATAGATAAAAGTAATTTATCTAAAAAGTTAATAAATGATTTGAATGTGTACAAGGGATATGCTGTTCGAAATAATATATGAATAAAAAAATACCTTTAAATGGGAAAAAAATCAAGTTTTAATAAAAATGCGCAAACGCAACTAGATTAATTGATGTATCTGACATTTGACCGTTTTTCTCGAGATTTAAATCAAGTTTATCTGTTGTTTATTTTTGTTTATATTATATGAATTGTGTTTTGGTTATTAAATCTATACATATAAATGTATAAAAGGGGTGAAAAATTATCTGTTTTTGTTATACTAAACGATTACCGACGTTCATGGATCGTTTATTAAGTTATTAATAATTTTTAATGAAATTTATTTTAAGTCATTTATTTAGTTAAAAAAAATATTTTCTAAACTGACCTTTGAGCTATGGTAAAAAATTTATATGATTGAAAATTTAAATTATCCACGAAAAAGGGGTAGTTTCAAAGCAAAAATAAAAAACGTTATTAAATTAAAAATAAATTTCGTATGTTTAAGACAAAAAAAAAAACGAGACACATTTGTCATAATAAACCAGCTTAAAATCGTACATTGATTACAAAATAAAATATTTTTTCTTATTTTTAATAAATCTAACAAGAATTTGCAATTTAAGGGTGATTTTATGTATGTACGCTGTTTTGACTATGCCAACGATAAAACAAGCAAACGATAAAGAGATAAACAATCAAATAATTCATATATTTATTCAAATCACATAATATCCGCTTCATAAAATATGTAGAAAAAAAAAACGATTTAATAAGTGCTTCTGATTTTACTTAGTGCAGTTATTTGTGGGTGATTTAAGTGTCTTTAAGTTGTTTTATTATATTTTGACTAGTGAATAAAATTGAAGAGAAAAAAAATAAATAGGGTAGCTACAAACAGTACGATTTGGATAAAATTCTCGGTTATTGCAGTTTTTTTCATTTTTTATATGCTATGGTAAAAATCTCGCGATTTTTCGTTATTATTTATACCTTAATGTCACAAATACCGGATGAAAAATGACTTAAATTGAAAACAAGTCATAAATAAGGGAAGAAAAATTATTTTTGTATCCCTTATTTGTTAGTCAGATATGTTAATTGTTGTTTGAATGTCGCTTTTATCATAATTAATCATAAATAACATAAGAAAATATGTTTCTTATATTATCGTTTTTCTTATATCGTTTTTTATATCGTTTTTAACAAATGTCTTTTACTGATGTAAAGATACCAAAAAATTGTCTGCAATAAAATCGCAAAATATGTTTTAATTAATTAAATGGATAATTACGTCCTTACTTAAGCATAAGAATATGTTTAGTGAATTGCTTTACCATTTTTTTTCTGCTTAAATTGTTTGATTTATTAATTAATATCATCCTTGTTTAGCCGGGATTTTTTATTATTTTATTTCCATACGTTTTATTTTTTCTGCAGTTGCATTTTGCTAAAACTATATAAATCACTGTTTTGTTACTTGTACTCTTGCTGGGACGTTATTGTTAGCTGGAATACTTTCATTGCTATTTTCGTTGCCAATATTATTACCTCGTACTTGTTGTTATTCTTGTTGATTATGTTCTTCTTTCCCAGCATTAAATTCATACGTTCTTTTATTCATTCTTATTTACTGGGAAGAATTTTCTTAAATGAAATAAAAATAAATAAATATTATTTTTCGCTTTGTAAAACAATAATAAAAATTAAAGTAAATACGCATTGTGTGTGTGCTTTATTTTGTACAAAATTCATACTTTTATTACAATAAAATTACAGAATGATGCATCATCATTTCATAAAGCATAAAAGAGATACAGAGACATATATAAATGTAAACGACATATATTTACAATAATGCAAGTAGAAAAATCATGTTTATTCAATTAAACCGTTTTGCTAAACAAGATATGAATAATCATAATAATAAAATTTAAAAAAATAAAGCAAAGAAGATAAATATTTAAATCTTAATTAAGGAAATAAATTAATTAAATTTCTAGTGATTTTATCTTAAAAAGCTTCTATATTTCTAAAAATTTTTAATCGATATTCTGCTATCGTTATAATCTAAAAAATGATCACAAAAATATTTGCTCTTAAAACTTAAAAAACTATCCACAAATTAATCATCATTCGTGATTAATTTAAATTTTCTTTGTATTGTATGCAAAATTTTTTCGATTATTATTATTATTTTTGCAATATTATATCGCGCGTTATCAAAAATACATCATTTTCTATTAATAATAATTAAATGCAATTATTTACAGCAAAAAATAGACAAAAAAAAAACATGAGAATAAAAAAATAAAATTAATTATTTATCGTTGTTATCGCTTTTGGAAAAATCATTCTTTAACGGATAAGAGAAAAACCAAAAAAATATAAATAAATAAATATTGCACTATCGTGGATAAAACATTAAGAGAGAAGAAAAGAACCAATTTTTCGTAGTTTATATTATGTATTATTTATATAATTAAACCGTTAACGGGAAGATCATCGCGCATACAAAAGACCGAAGATCACGACTTTATTGGATATTATTATGGGCGGTTGTATACGTTTTATTTTATTTTAAGTAGAAATAATTTCTTTTTCTTAATTTTATTATTATTTTTGTTTTTTTTATTTTGCCTGGCATGTCCAATTTTTTTTTTTTTTTTATTAATAATAATAAACAATAATAACAATAACAACAACAACAGGAACATTGGCAAAACATCTATTTATTAGCCATAACTACATTAAGATCGTTAAAAATCTGTAATAAAATCGATTGTTTATAACAATCGCGATTAAAAGAAATAATAAAAAGAAAATATTGTCATGTCTAATGTAGCATTAAAAGCTTTTCTAAACCTTTCTATCGATACTTGATCAATTTTATAACTTAGATTAACAAGAAAATTACAAAGACACAACGAGAACAACAATAAATAATAATATCGCACAGTGTTTTATCACAATTTAGCGATCGTAAATCGCGAATCCACGATCAATGCTGTCGACAACAATAAATACTAAAAAAAAAAAAAAATATAAACTTTATTGAATATTTTTTATAGAAAAATTATTATTTTATTGGAATGACATCAACGTGGTCATCCCTTTTTGTCCTTAGGGCTAGTGAGTTGTTTTTTTTTTTTGTTCTGAAGGCGTTTTACTGAATTGAATTAAATAAGAAAAAAAAAAAAATAATCAGCTTACAGGCAGTAAAATATTTTCATTTATATACATATCTTGTCTCCACCAGAGGTTATGACCAATTAATTATCCTTAACTGATTACAAACTTGTGCTGATTGTACTGATTTAACTGGTTCAAAAAATTAAAAAAAAAAATTCTTTTCTCCAATAATACCAGATGGACGACAACACAGACACATTGTTGTGCTTTATGCAAAAGAAAAAAATAAAAGAATATTTCTCGTTCCCATATAATCCGCACCCTTTTACGGAAGTGATCGTCTTAAACTTATAATCTTTTACATTTTATTTTCTTGTTTCTACAATTTAAAAATAAATAATAATAATAATAAAACAATAAACACGAATAAAATGCATATTGGCTGAAGTAAATAAATCGTGACTTGATCGATTTCGACGTGCCATTGCCAGCCTCTCCTTCAAACAACAATAACAACAACAACAACAACAGCACCAGCATGCACACCAAATAACGAAAAAATTTATTTTATTTTCTTTAACATTATCATGTTGTGCTGCTGCTGCTTCTAATACACATTTCTTTTTTGCCTTTTTAATTTGAAATTAAATCAAATCATACTTAAATTGTTACAAAAATAATTTATTGATAACAATGTATCTGCTTTGCAAATCTGCAAAACGCAATGAAATAAATGAGAAATCATTAAAACTGCGATTAAAAAATGGATTAAATTTTGTACCATTGTTAATTTAAGCATTATTAGGATTTTATTATCTTTTAATTAATTTTAGTCATAATTTTTAATTCACAAAATCTTAATCAGCTACGTTAAGGTTCGTTAAAAAATTACTTATAAGCTTATTACTAATTTCTTTTAAATTTCATTAACTAAGTATAAATTTCATATGAAAACTTGTCATAATCATAATTAAATAATTTTATTAGCTTATCTCAGCGAATTCAGTTACTTTAAAACATAAGTATCGGTAAGTATCGTTAAATAATTTCGATTTTAAATGGGATAAATTGAGTTTAATTATAATTATAATAATACAAGTATAAATTTAAGTGACTTTCGTTAAGTAAAATTGTCTTAAGTGATATAACAGCTTAAAAAAACATGTTTTCTGAAAGCATAAGTAAGTTTTTTTTTACTTTTTAAAACGTATTTAAAGAGTTAACAACAGACAAACAGACAACGAGGCATATATATATAAACCCTGGCCAGTAGTAAATAATAATAATAATTTTTCTTTTTTTTTTCTTCATTTAAAATAAATCCATTTGACATATAATGGCGACCGAAACCCTTCTAGTTTTTGTATTTGTTTTTTAATTTATATACAAAGTACTATAGTATATGAACCGGACAACTTTATTTAGTTAAAAAGTGTTATTTAGCATTTCAAATTTTTTGTTTCAGCGTTTTAAGCTTCCATAAAAGGTTTCTATATTTTAAATAAATGTTTTTATCGTGTTACATAGACATTCGGTTTTAATTAAAGGGGGTAGTCGTTCGTTGTAGGTAACTTATAGGGTTGTTGCTTTTTTTTACTACTTTTTTCTTTCATTGACCAATCGACCACATAAGATTTATTTTATTATTTTGTTACAAAATAACTAAAACAAGTTATTAAAAAATTAAACTAAAGAGACAACTTTGACCGCTTATATTTTTATTTTTTTCTCTTTATGTAAATATTTTAATAATAATAATAAAAAATTGTACATTTTTATGGTTTGCTAATATAACATTTAACCATTCAGCCGTTTAAGATTTAAAGTAATAAATATATATACATATATATGTATATATTGAATTCACCTGTCTAAGGAGCATTTTCCAAGTGATTTATTTTTATTATTATTAATTATTTTTATTTATTTATTATTTAAATTAATTTTAATCAACAAGAATGGCTTGGTCACTGTTTTTACTATAAAAATAACAGCAGGTGAAATTGTTTATTATAAAAAAAAGATTTTCTTTTTATATTATTTATTTTATTGCAAATAATCAAATCAATCAACGTTGCTATTTGCAATTTCTATATATGCATACAGAAAAAAGTAATAAAAAAAAAAAAACGCAACAAGAAGACAATTTTACGAGAAAATATTTATTGAGAAAGTACTATTTTCACGTGAATATATTATTAACAAAATTTTCTGGAATTTAAATTGGTTTTTATTTTATCTTTGCGAAAATTGTTTAAATCGGTGTAAATATGTGACGACGTTTAAGTCACTTAGCACACCTAACAAATTTTCATCAAATTCCGTTGCATAAAAGGTTAATCGTGGTAGCAAGAATTAATAGATAAAATAATTGGCTAAGAAAAAGTCAGAAAACACTTTAATCGTCGTTAAATACAATCCAATTTGCACAAATATTTATTATTTTATTTTTGTGTATTTTTATTGCAATTTTTATAGAATTTTTTCATTATCCAAATGATTTGTAAACATTTTACGATGTAAAACATCCCTTTTGACCTATCTACTAATAACTAATTATTAATTTTAATTGTTTTATTTATTTCTTTCTATAATTTCTAAAATTTTCATTCAAAAGAAAAAAATAATATGTACAGGTTAATAATTTTACCTTATTTAATTACACAATAATATATTTAAATAAGAAAAATAAGCTAATAAAACTCTACACAATTATTAACTAATTTAATTAAATTTATTTTTTTATTATTATTATAAAAACAGAGAGTGCAATAAGCACACACGAACCGTGTACACCGTATATTATATATATTAAATTAATTATTTTCTCATATTTGAATGGATATCTAAAGCTATACCGTGCTTTCTTTAATACAATAAACAACACCACTCCTATAAATCGTCTTTATTAATTAATTTAAGAAAAATAATAATAATAAAAAAAAACGATCATCATCTATCGTTTATCTATTTATTATGTTTTCTTATTTTATATATATTTTTTTTTTTTAATTTTATTATAAGACATTATCCGTTATCGTTATATTACATCAATTATGAAATTTCTTCTTCTAATAACATTAATGAAAAAAATAAAAAAAAATTGCATGATTATGATAAAATAAAATAAATAATACAAAACACAGTCGATGTACTTAATATAATATTAATTGGATACACTCTGTTTGAGATTTATTATTATTATTATTTTTAGTGCGAATTAGTAAATTTATGTAAGGAAAATGGATAAAAGATAATTTTTTATTATTTATAATAATAATAATGATAATTAAGCTGAAGACAGCGTGTTTGCATTACGTATGTTAACGTGGTGTATGGGTATGTAAGCGTAAAACATGTAAATATTGCATGTAATGCAACGAATTGATGATAAATTTATGATTAAAAAAAAAACTATACTTCCGTTAACGTTGAAAAATTGCTTTATTTTTTATGTTTTAGTTGTGTCAAGAGAAAATCACTAACTACAGCTAATTATTCCTCTACTTTAGTTCTAAACTAGAAATCTCTAATAAACAACCAGCTTTAAAAAATCACCAATGTGGCCAAAACAAACTATCAAGCACAATTTTATTTAATTTCAAATGGATAAATTTATCGCAATTTACTAAAAATTTAAATCAACTTAACTTAAAGTTAAATTAAATATTAAGATAATAATAATAAAATTATTCGTTTACCTGTATTTATGTATATTACAGTACTCCTACGCAATATGTACGTGACATAATTAAATTACCATTTTAAATTCTCCAATTTATATCTAATATGTTGTCCATATAATCTTTAATATAATTGATCAGAAATATCATCATAATCATTTATGTGCACTCAACGTCTTTCTCTCTAAAATGTTAAATTGCAATTATACATGAAAAACTATTAAACGTAATAACAACAATAATAATAATATAAGAATTACCTGCACACATGATGCACTTTGTAATTGTTTATAATAATTTACCGAGTTTTGATGATGTTCGTTCTTTTTTTGGTTTGCCGTTTTCTTTTAAATAAATTAGTTTCAGTATATGATGGTCGGGTTATGTACGAGAAGAGCACACTTCAACGCATTATTTTTTTAGTTTTGCAAATATCTTAGCATGCAATATATTGGTGTTCATTCGTCGTTCCTTCACATATTTTACATTTTTTTATTATTATTATTGCAAAAAAAAATATGTATATATGTTACTTGCTATGCTGCTGTTACTGCCCTTTTTATCAAGCCACGTTCAATATATTTTCTCATCTTTATTTCTTTAAACATGTAATATATATATGTTTATAAATATTTTCTGTGCAATATGACGATGATGATGATCAGATGCGATGCTATGCGATGCAATTCAATGTATTTTTCACTGCACATATAAATGTAGAAATAATGTGCATTTTGATTGTACTAAAGAATTGCATAAATGTCGTTTATATTATCTAAAGAGAAAATAGAATAAATTTAATAATAATTGTAAAGTCAGCTAGAAACTAAATATTACTCATTACAACGCATCGCACGTACATAAAGTTCATAACGCCTATGACTTTTAATTCGTGTGAAGAAATATAACGAATTATATTATCCAGTTATCTATTGATTAGAAAAATAAATTTTAAAAATATAATTAATTAGATAATGAGATAATAAACAGCAATTAATAAGGTTTTAAAGTGTATTTTTACCGGTGAGAAATTTATTAATTAATGAAAATCAATAAATTCCTATTAATTATTTGCTTATTGTTTGAATAACTAAAACCTAAAAGAGTTTAAACTGCTTAAACAAAAAATGTATATTTGCGCTTCCAAGGCACACACATATAAATGAAATAAATTATGTTTATATCTGGCTCATGTAAATCAGTTTTTTTTTTTTTTTAATAATTATTTTATAATTATTTAAGGAATAATTTAAACGTCAATGAAAAACTTGTGTTTACCATTTTTTTTTTTTTTTCATTCTGTTTACTCTCTATCTCGATATTTTTTCTTTTATAATTAGAAAATCAAAGAAGCAAACAATTTTAAATTAAAATAATAATTTTTCTGTTGTTCTGGGTAAAAGTTTAAACCAAAAAAGCAAAACAAAACACGTAAAGTTGCATTAATTTAATATTTTTTTCTTTTGTTAATTTAGCTACCTATCTTTGCGTTTATAATGTAATTTGTGTATGTTAAAAACGAGTGCGCTTATTTAGTAAATATAATATGCATTAAGCATACAGAGAATAAGTTAATTATTATTGTTATTATTATTAATAATAATATTATAAAAAAATTATTATTATTACGCTACAATTTAACCATGAAAACATTATATTACCATTTTACAGGTAGATAGATTTGTGTAATTAGTAGATGCTTCAGTGTTGTTTTTTTTTTTTTATTTCATTTTAATTTATAACTCATTTACTGTATTCCACTTCAAAGTAATTATTTATTTATATATTTATTATAACATTAATTGTAGCCTTCTAGTTTATTTAGTAATATATAAATTTATATATATATAAATATATTTTATATGTTGTATTACACATGTCGCAGTGTCGCGCGTGCGAGCACAACCTGCCTGCATAGGAAGGAATGTTGCAGAATAAATTCTCTTTGTTTTTATTGATGGTTTTTTTATTATTATATAATAAATGGTTTTAAAATATATTATATATATATATATGTAATTATGACCTATATTATACGATTAATTAATCTACTAGTAGAATTTACTTATATCTGACGTTATCTATTCAATTTTATTGCATTTTACTCAGCGAATATCTCTATTTATTTCAATAATTAAATAATTTTTAGTTCTACACAAATAAATAATACCAAGTTCTGACCATCTACATCCACTAAAATATATTTAATAAAATAAAAAATACAATCCTACTAATATAATGTAAATTACTTAAAGTAAACAAATAAAACAAGGTCAGATAAAAACAGAGAGAAAAAAGGCATAATTAAAACATCAAAACCGTAGTAAAAGTAATTAAACCGCGAAAAAACAGCTTAATAATCGAAATCGAAAGAAAGCTTATTTGTCTTAGCGCACTGTATCCATCCAATAATCAAAGCAGAATATCACGTCGTTTCTTAACAGTCATCAAGACAACAACAAAAAAAACCAACAATTTAATTAATCACAAAATAAAATTAAGAAATATTAATAATGTTCTTGAATTTTTCTTTCCTAATCTCTCTCATGATAAAAAACAAAATACAAAGCGAACAACAACAGCAACTAATTTCTTTATTATTATTATTATTATTTTTTTGTATAAATAATTATTGATTATATTTAATTGAAATAAATGTTTAGCAATTTATATTCTTTTATTAGTTATTATTTTCTGTTATTTGTTTATTTTAATTTGTTAGTTTTTCGGTATGTTATACACAGTCTCTGCCACGTTTTCAAGACAATAACATTTAATAATAATAATAAAAAGAAATAAATAAAGACGAAATCTTTTTAGTTTTTTGATAGATTGACACGACTAATAATAAATAATACATTGATTGGCCTAAATAATAAAATTACATGATTAAACAGCAAAGATATTTATAAATCAGTTAAAAATAATAATCATTAAAATTAAGAAGAAGAAATAAAAATGAATGAGAAAAATCAATTAAATTAATTTTCCAAACAATTATCTGTATAGACAGACAGAAACTTATTAAATGCAATTTTTTATATCAAAAAAAAAAAAAAAAAATATTATTTCTAATGAATTTTAATTATTTATATTCAACGATTGCAATCGTTGAGATTTTTTGGTTTCGATAAAACTTTTTATTTTGTTTTCTTTGCCAGTAATGCAATTAGGATTTTATGATGTCTTTATTGTTTGTAATATAAATAAAAACCTATTAATTGGTTAATGGTAGCAAAGTATTTAGTTAAATAATTTATTACTCTAGTTTAAATTTTTATTACCCAGATTAGCTATCTATCCAAATAGCAAGCACAAATCATAAAAACTCCTAATCATAGTAAAGTAACATAAAAATCAATTAATCATGCGAATAAAACCAGTAATTAGACTATAAAAATTACCATTTAAATACAAAATACTCAATAATTCGATAATATTTAAAAAAAAAAAAATACGCGAGTTAAAATCATTAACTTTGTGTCAGTGTTAATGATAATTTAACATTATTTATTCACAACTTAACAGTTTCCCCATCGCAGCACATAAACAATAACAATAAATTAATAAAAACAACATTTATTTATATTTTTTTTTGTATCCATTACACTTATAACGACGACATTTATTCCACCCTTCACTCAAATATACTGTTGTAACAAATTTTTCCTAATCTCTAATCATAACGATAATATTGTTAATGTTAATGGCAATGTTAATGTTAATATAAATGATACCACCCCCACACAATAAATATATCTATCGTATATAACACCCAAAAAAAAAACCAAGCCAACATTTATTTCATGTTTAGTTATTGTATTTATGTTGATGTTGGGTGTCATCACCAAATGTCGTCATCAAATAAAAACGTTTTTTTTTTTTTATTTTATTTTATTCATCAAACAATTGTTAAATTAAATTTGTGTACTCGGCACCACATTGCTGTACAACCCTTTTAAAGGGTTTTCTGTTAATTCGGTTCCCTTAGTGTTTAATATAAATATTAGAAATGAAACAAAAACAGCTAGAACGTTGAAAATTTACATAATTTTACCTGTTGTTAGTTTTTTTTACGTTGCGTTTATTTATTTTTTGTCTTCAGACCATAAAATCACCTAAAAACCAAGAGCAAAAAGAAAATTGTTACACTGTAGCTAGAAGGGATAACGATATTAATAATAATAATTTTGTAAGGGGATGATTATGATATGATGTGATCATGTGGAATTTTGTCTGTGTGTTGAAAGGTTACAGAAGGGTAACATTTTAAAGACATTATAAACTCTTTTCTTAACTTTAAGCAACAATATAGTATTCGCGATGACATTGATATAAGAAGTAAAAGAGAACCAAGCCAAAAATAACACATATAGACAAAAAACATGATGTTTTGACATAGAAAACTAATTACCATATGGTAAATGATGATAATGTTGACATAAACGTACGTACAACAATATACAATAAACACTTTGCCTAAAATAATAATAATAATAATGGATGTATGTCAGTTGAAACACGTTAATGGCAATAAACGTAACACTGGGTAATGATAATGTTAATATAAATAAAGTAAAATAAAGGCAACTAACGCCAACATACGTAGCACCAAGAGAATGGTATTATCCAATTATTTTTTCTTAATTAAAAATATGAAATTAACTTTTTACCGGTTTACCGGTTGCTTGCGTTCCTTTTTTTTTAACAAAAAAATAATTTTTTCTTAATAATAATAATCAGGAAGTATAGCAATTCCAAGCTATAGTAATTTTCACTTTATTCATTACGCAAAAACATCGAAAAATTAAAATGAAAATATATAAAAACATCAACGTAAAAAAAGCAGCAAAAATGTTAATTTCATAAACGCCTCTTTTGTGTAAATGTTTACCACCCATCTTTCAGTTATAAATAAACAAAAAATATATAAATAAATAAATAAATAAATAAATAAAAATATTATAAAACAGAGAAAAAGGCGTGAGAAAAATATTAAGCAACATTTTTTTTGTTTTTGTTTTCTTGTATCGATGTAAAACAGAAAAAAATATTATGGCCAAGGAGATCCAGGGAATTTCAGTAATGGTTTATTCGCTTATGCTTGAAACGTTGTACAGTTTAAAATGTTTTGTAGAGATCTTCTGTGACCAGTTCACCATTTTTGCAAGCTTCTTAATATCCGACGTGAATATCTGTTTTAAGTTCTGTAATGACTAGATAAAATCATTATTTTTTACTATTGTAAAAAAGTCTCCAAAAACACTGTGATGTTTATTGAACTCTACAAACCACTAACAATAATTTGCATTACAAAAAAAATCCCTTTAAAACATATTTTTTTAAGCAAATTAATTCTATAAATAATCTAGAGATAATCTTTAGATCCAAATTCTTGTTAGACAACAGTCACTTTTACTATAAATTTTTTCCACCAAAGTCTAGTCTTTAAAAACATTAATAAAAACTTCAAATCTTACACAAAATTTTTGAATTAATCATTAATCGATAATAATTGCTTCTACGTTTATACTTTAAAAGTAATTAATAATATTTTTACAAACAAAATTCATCTCAGAAAAAAACAACACAGAACGATACCTCCTACTTTTTAGTAAAATTAATAATAATAATAATAAAAAAATTAACTAATTGTGTAAGGTTAAAACAATTAATCTTTTTCTTATATATATTTTTACTCCAAAAAAAAAAAAATTATCTAGTTCACTAATGAATCATTTTATTCGGTTCTAGCATTAAAAAAAGCCGAAAGTAACTACAAGTTCTTCTTTATTTTTTTTTCTTTCAAGTAAGAATACACAAATGTGACTAAAGTTACTTTACTTAAGTTTAAAATTATTTCATAATATCAATGTAATTGGTTGTGTAACTATAATTCGATTGGAGAGCATTATCGTACTAATTTTTGTCGGCATTTACAAGCGTTTAGAACTTAATTAAATAATAATTAGAAATCATTTATAGTGTAATATTAATTAATTAAATAAAATAAATAAAAATTTTCTTTCTTTCCTTTTATTTTCAGGATGTAAATCATTTTTTAAACGTTCAGTGCGTCGTAACTTGACATATTCATGCCGTGGCAATAGAAGTTGTCCAATTGATCAACATCATAGGAATCAATGTCAATTTTGTCGTTTAAGAAAGTGCCTAAAAATGGGGATGAGACGGGAAGGTAAGTCTAGAAGTAAATTGAACCATTTTTTATTTACTTTTATTATTTGTATTTTTTTTATTTTTTTACCTCCTTTTATTTTAATTTCATTTTGTTTTTGTTTTGTTCATTTTTTATTTAATTAATTTATTTATTATTTTCGTAAAGAATGTACTCCGCCTTGTCGTTTAAGTAAAATTAAACAGATATATCAAGATCGAAATGCCAAATGTCGCTTACATAGGCTTTGACCGTTTTATTTTCTTTATTTTTTTCTAGTTAATTTGAATATCAATAAAAATAGCGAAAGAATAAATTTATATTGTGGCTAATCGCCAAGTAATTAGTATTTTTGTCTCTTCTTCATCGATTAATAGAAAATACAATAAACGATTAATGCTAATTGAATTAAAATAACGAAAATAGAAGTAATTTTTGTTAAATTGCCAGAAAATAAAGAGAAAAATCGTTAAGAATTTTGTACTAAATATAGTTTAGTCAACAAGCAAAAAATAATAATAATAGTTTTCTATCTTTGTAACAAAATTCATAGCAAAAATATAAAAAAGTATTCGTATTTAAATTAGTTAATTTAATTATTTTAATTTTTTTCTTAATTTTCTATAATTAAAATAATTTTTCTTTATTAATTTAAACAATATTAGGGGAATTAATGTATTTTTTTTGTAAAATAATAATATAGTAAAAAGTGAAACGCTAAATAATTATAACATAAGAAAAAAGAAAATAAAAACAATGTTACATACACATAGCAAGAAGATTAAAGTAATAAGATCAAGTCAAAAGACCAAACAGAGTAATTACAACAATAATAATAATAATAATAACAAATAACTTGACCAAACGAACCGACCGGACGTAGACAATTTTACTGTTTACACAAACATAATAATCATTTTATTTTATTATTTACTACACTTTTCAAATATTGTTTACACTTAATTTATGATTTTGTTTAGTGTTTTTGATTTTATTATTCAATGATAGACGACAAATTGATATTATTTAACCGAAAATATTTTATAAGTCTTTATGCTGAACATAAAAGTTTATGGTTTGTTCTACAAATAAATGTATGCCAAGAACACTGACTTATTTGTCACATGAAAATTAGTCGTGGTGCCTATAAACACTCTACAAAACTGGACTTTTAAGGTATCTTCATTTGTGTCAATAACCGGTGTATTATCACTAAAAATTAAACAAAAAGATGATTATTTAAATAACAAAAATAAATCTGTTACCAAAACACCGTATTCATTAAACATACAACGCGTGCCTTTAACAGAGTTAATTATCATTTATTACGTCACCTTAAATCATATTAATTTATTTTTAATAAATATTCATCTAAAGACACATTATTAAAATTATATATTTAAATCAAAAATAATAATTTACCTTTAAAAGAAAGAAAGAAACGAGAAATTAATTAATTAAATAACAAAACCACAATGGTGTATAACAGTATTACGGTATTGAAACGTCTTAAATTACAATTTCCTTAATAAGAAAACAAATTTAAATCAAAATAATTATAATAATAATGTGATGTGATATGATGTGGTGAATACATGAAGAATAAAAATATATATTAAACAAAAACTATGCGTTAAACAAAACCACCACAGCGGGTAGCCACATTCCCTTTAGTTTATTTTCTTCATCATCATCATCGTCATCATCGTTTTCTTTGTTAAAAAATTTCATTTTTATTTTTATTAATAATTTTACGTACAAGGGGAACAATGAAAACTAAAAATAGTAAAAAACAGTGACGATTTTATTCACCCCAATTAAAATATATAGAAAATCAAAACTACAAACCATCAGTAACACCAGATTAAAAATTTATTTTTAACCTTTCTTACCCCTGATCTGATCAGATTAGTAAGATTTACGTAATTTATTTTATTTTATTTTTTCCAAGTCATTATCGTATTAATTTTTGTTATATGCAGAAATTTAATTATATAAAAGAAATATATTGTTGCAAAAATTTTAACCACATTCTAACCCTTTTCAAGTGGGAAAACAACATAAAATTTTCTTTAGTTTCTTCGTTTACAAGAAATATTACACACAGCGTGCGCTGTGTTCCTGTTACTATGGTCGCTCGTTGTTAATTTTATTACACATGACTTATTTATTTACTTGCTTAATTATTAGCGATCGGTTACATTATGTTCGCCATTTTTTTGTTAATATTTCCGTTTACTCACCACATGCGCAAAAAAAAAACTAATAAAAATTCTTTCCTAAACAGATTTGTTACAGAATTTACTTTTATTTACCTTTTCGATGATTTTGCCCTAATTTTAGTTACTTTTTTCTTTAAACACAGTGTGTCCTTTTTTTTAACAAGGAATAACAATAATAAAAAAACAAACAAACATCAGGCGGTACGTCTGAAGAGATGTAGTAAGCAACGAAATTGAAACTAATCCATTCCGCAAACAAAACAGCAAATTTGCTTTATTCATTTTATTGTGTACCTATTGTATGTCCTTAACGCTGATCAGAACCGATATGATAATTTCCTTTCTTATATATTTGTATTTATTTTTTTTTTCTTACACATTTTTCTTTTACAATAATGTTATTGAGTTTATGTGTTGCTAAAGGCAAGCGATTTTTCATTTAAAAAATAAAAAAAATGTCACACAAACATAACTTTAAATAAATATTTGCAGCAAAGATTACAGAATAAAAAAATAAAAAACAATCTATCTAGTCCAACGTGTTAAAATCGGCAACTTTACATGGGTTACATGAATTTTCACTTCGTTGATTACTTTGATTTTTATTCATGTCCATTAATTTCTTTTAAATTTTTATTTAAACGAAGACAGTACACCTCAATCAATACACTTATTGTCGTGACCTTTAAATAAAAAATTAAAAGAAGAATTTTTGTTGATTTTTTGGTTTTTCGTTTTGGTTTTTTCCTCTCTTTTATTTCAGTAATGGGTTTGACAGCTTTTATTTTTGTTAATAATTTTTCATTTATTTACATTTTTATTATTATTATTATTATTTTGTGCTTTTCTGAAGAAACAAAGTCGACACGCGTTAAAATTATGCTTAAACAAAGTGTCATGTTAATAATATTCAGAGATTTTTTTTTTGGTTTTATTTCATTAAGCGTGGTTGGTTCTTCTGGTTACCGAAATAATGAACTAAAATTATAATCATTCAGGCAGACAAATACGAGACAGCGTTTTCTTATTTTTTGATTTTTGTCTTTTCTTTAAGCATTTTTTGTCATATTTTATTTTTTTATGAAACGCGCACTTCACATATACTTAGCTCATTCTCAGCACTACTAGCCGTAGGTGTTCTTCTTCATTTATTTTTGAAGACAAAAAAATTATAAATAAATTCTTTATTATAATTATTTTAACATCACTTCAGTTATTCAAATTTTTGATGTTTTCCTCTTGCCACCTTTTTATGTCATATTTTTTTTTCGATTCTTTTAAATTAATTTAAATAAAAAATTTTCTTAACATCAATTTTGGCGCCTCAATATGCCTTTTGGTTATTTTTTCTCAACACAAATTTTATTAGATTTTTAATAATTAATCGATAGTTTAATCAATTCGCCATCTATAGCCCTACAAATAGGAAAATTCCCTAGCTACTTGTTTTCTTTGAATAATTAACAAAAATGTAAATAAATCGTAAAAATATTATCAGCGTGCAATCGATAATTCAACAAACTAAAACTAAAACTAAAAATCCCATTGAAAAATATACAAAAGTAACTATCGAATTACACATAAACGAAACGCCTTGCATGTTTTTTCCTTTATTTATTTAATCATTGCAAAAAATGAGAACAAAACAAAACAGCATATTGCAAAAATAAGAAAAATAAAAACCAGAGAAAAGTATTTCTCTACATTAAAGGTAATAAATACCGGTTAAGATGTTAAATATTAACAAAACGAAATAAAAAATATAAAATAAATTCCCATCATTTGTAAACCGATATGGCTATTAAGGATTGTTTTTTTCATTCAAAATAATAAATTACATTCGATTAGTCTTATTTTCGTCACTGTGCGCGCTTGCCTAATGTAATTGAATTAAATTTAAATAAAGAAAATATTATTACCTGACTTAACTTGAATAAAATAACCGGATATTGGGAGTCTTTAAGACAAAAAACTGCCGGTATCTATGTATTTATTATAAATTATTTTTTTCTTCTATGAATTGGCAAAAATAAAATATCTTTTTCACATCGTTGGCAATTTTTTTTTTCGTGTCTGTCTGTCTGTTACCTTTGTTATAATCTATTTTGCATATTTATAAAAAAAAACTCATAATAATGAATCCTTTATGTTGCTCATCTTTGATGGACTTTATAATATTTTGAGGTTGCTAGTCGCTAAGTTGATTAATTACATTTTGACGTGAGGTGAAACATTGTGCAACAGTCATAGGTAAAGGAGTGACATGGCATATTGTATTTTTTGGTAATCATGGGAAATTTCATAAAAAAAAAAAGGAATCGTAACGAGGACCACCCGATGAGGCGGATCATAGTTATTATTATTTTTGTGTCCTTTCGAAAAAAGGATTTTATTCAATTTTTATTTTTTCATTCATTACTTTATCACAGGTGAGACTGTGCTCTACTACTGAGGTAAATTTATGTGAATTAACCCTAATTCAGCAATTGAACATAACCAAAAAAAGGACTAAAAGGATTCATAACATTTACATTAATTAAATGATGAACTCTTAAACAAAAAAAAAATAAATTCTTTTTTTTATTCGTTAAACACAAATCTCTCACCTTTGATTTTGACTTTTTGAGTACCGTTTTTTGACCAGAACATCGACCGTTGGTCAAAAGGGGTTTTCTTTCGCTTAAATTTATTTTAAGAGTTTTATAGCATTTTTAATCATTTCTTTTCCTAAACATTAAAATAAAAATTAATGGATCAAAACTAATAAACGAGAGAAAATTTATTTAAATCCTTTTAACGGTAAAAAAAGGGGTGTGTTTGTTAACTTTCTTCCGTGCAATATATAGATATATTTTAAGGGTTCAAATAATTTTCAGAAAAAAAAATTATTAATTTAAATAAAAAAACAATAATTTATGATTAAATTTTTTTAAAGAAATAAAAATTAATATCCTGTGCAAACATAGACAACGAAATTTTCTTCTATATATTTCTTTTTTGTATTAGCAAACCTATTATTATACAATAGGGCTATAGATATTTAAGCGTTAAGAATTGTTTTATTAAAGGTAAAAATGAAAAAAAAACGTTCATTTCTTCGTATTTGAAAACTATTTTTCATAAATCAATAGCCAATGGTCAAGAAGTTTACACGTCAAGTTTTCAGTGTAACGTTGCGTAAAATATCGCAGTGCAACGCTGCGTAAACATTGCTTGGTCGTCTTAAGGGTGAATACAGGTTTTATCACCTAATAATTTTTATTAGAAATCTCTATCGTTTTATTTTTATTCAAAATAACTGATTTTTCGTTGATTAATGAATTATTTTTTCTTAAAAATAAAATTTCAATATTTTCTTTTCTTTGTGGCTTACAGAGTTAATCATTGTTTTTCTGTCCAGTCATCATGATAACTTAAGGGTTTCTTGAACTCATCATTGGTATTTATTTATGTTTTCAGTTTTTCTTCTTCTACTCTGCTTTTACTTAACATTTTTAAAATTCATCTTCAAAAACTGACAATGATTTGCATTTAAGACAATAATTATAATAATAAAAAATATAAATCTTGTTATCTTTTATAGTTTTTTTCTTTTTTTTTTTGTAAATTAATTATCTTTTCTTGTCGTTTTTATTGTTTTTTAATATATGTACGCGTTGTTTTGTTATATTTCTTATGGTTAAAAAACGCAACCAAAGAGTACCAAAAAAAAAAAATTACCAGAAATTGAAAGAGAAAAGAAAATAATAATAATATTTCTGTTGTGTCATATGTGTTAATATTTTATAAATAATTAAATGCAGACAAAACAAGCTTTTAGGACATTCAATTACAACGACCCTTGTACTGTATCCTTTTTCTTTTCCCTTTTTTCTTTTTTATTAAATAAAACACAAGATATTCTAAAAACGCTTAAACGATCAGTGAGAATCTGGTTTGACCAGTGGTCGGTGTTGGTCGGTAACAAAAAATTTCCTTAGAAAAGGGTTTTTCTTTATTAGAAACTTGACCACTTTTACCGCACCTGGATGATTGTTGTCTAATTTTTGCCACGTAAACCATCAGCAACAGCAACAATAATATTTAAAAAGGACATTTTACGACGCGTATCGGTTATTATATATATTTTATTTTTTTTAATTTGTTTTCTTTTATGCAAGATTTTTGTGTGAAAATTAATTTCATAAGAAAAATAACAAATAAAATTTGTATACCCCTATTCCTGTGGGTTTTAAGGATATTATTATTATAGTTGTTTTTTTTTTTTATTAAATATTATTCTGTCGTGTCCATTTCCCATAATATCGGACAATAGATAATAAATATCTATTTTGTGATTTAATTAGATTGGCAAATAATGTAAATAGGTTTTCTTAAGCAAAAAACAACCTTTATAATGAATAGACGAAGAACGAAAACGGTTTCTAGGGTTAGATGACACAGCAAATGACAATAGAAATCAAAACAATAATCTAACTATTCTAATCTGGTTAAATATTTTGTCAACACGGGATTGTTCGTTTTGGTATTAATTTTTTTCTTCTGTTTACAGATCAAAATCGTAACAAATAAAAATAAACAGACGTAACTGATTCTGCGCAAACAGATTAAAAATTTAAGATAAACAAAAAACAAAACAAAAAAGTGGAAAAAAACAATCATTTTATTCGAAATACGTGGTAGACTAGCTAATTTAGTTAGTTTTTATTTTAAAAATGTAATTTAAAAAAGTAAATTTATAACTTTTGGCGAGTAATCTGTTCATTTATTAAGTAGAATTAATAAATTATTTCCCATTTAATGTACTTTATTAATCGCTTCAATTCCCACGAATATGACAAATATAAAAATATATTTTGTTAACGGGTGCGGGTTGCCCAAGTTAATAAAAGATCACAGAACAACGGTTTTCATCTAAAAAAAAAAAATAAATCATATTTTTTTAAAACGAAAATACAAAAAAAAAAACGTTGCAATTTTTGTAAATTTCAATTGTTTATCAAACACATTTTTTTCCAAAACAATAAATAAATCGATAAATCAGTCAATAAAGTACATTTAAAGTAATAAAAAAAAAACGAAAAAAAACTTTAAAATCACTTTAATTGCCTATAATAATCGATAAGTGAGAAATGTGTGTGCGTGTGTTTGTTTTGTGTGATTAATTTTAAAATACCAAATTACTAAATTGTTTAAAATAAATGTGAAGAGGTTAAAAAAAAAACCGATTAAACAGGAAAAAAAAAAAGTAAAATCTAACAAAAACACATTAAGAAGGGGTCGAATAATGATTATTACCTAATTTTAAATTGTTATTTTGTATCCTTTTAAATCCTAACAACATCCCTGTTTGCTGCTGCATTGTTTGCTCTAAGGCAAACGAATAACAAAACCAAAAAAAACTCATTTTTAAGCGGCGTGCGCTTAATTTCGATTTAAAATAATAAAAAAAAAGGGTCAAAGGTTTGTTGTTGCTGTTTTATACTTTATTTTTATTATTTTGCCGAAAAATAAATAAAAAACAACACAAAAAACCAGATAAAGCACTCTTTGCCGATGATCATTAATGCTATATTATTGTTGTTTATGTTGTATAGTCAGTGATGATCTGTTTAAGGAGTTTAAAGGTTAGAAATGGCGCCTTCTGTGCTTTAAAGAAACAAAAATACTTTGGGATGCTGGTGCTGCATGAAGTGATAAAAAATTGGGCACGCGACATTTTTTATTATTTACTTTTTGTTTGCATTGATGTACAATTGATTTTTTATTTTCTTATTATTGTTATAACAGTCAGGAGGAGGTTAAGAAGGTATTTATTTATTTATATAAAAATAAGTATGTTCAAAACCGTAACCTAATTTTCTCTTCATTTATTTTTAAACTTTTTAACATTTTAAGTAACAGAAAAAAAAAAATGTTTATTAATCGTGTTCTTGCGATAACGGTTATTATTTATAATACAAAAAACAAAAAATATAAAAATACTTAATTTTGTTTCTAAACAGATGAATAAATTTTTTATTATTATTATTATTATTAAAAAATAAAACTTAAGCGCAATGCGCACATGTTTTTCTAAGGTAAAAAAAGCGCAAACTCATTGAAAACACTTGAAAAGTCACTTATTTTTATATTTTTATCTTGTACTTTTAACATATTTTGTTTTATTAATAATAAATTATTATTATTGTTGCCGATCAACAAATAATAAATAGAAATTACGTTGATGAAAAAATTCCTAAAAAATCATTTCTAATATTTCACTCAAAGAAAACAATAAAAACAAAAAATAATAATAAAACTCATGTCCAACAGAATATAGAAAAAATATTCATTCAGTCAATAACTGACAAATAAATAATAATAATAATAAAAAATTCGAAACTGTTCGAGGAAACTTTCTTAAAAGAATTCACAGCATGCGCGTGATAACAAACATAACACAGAAAAACCCGGACGCACCTTTATTATATATTATTTGATTATTTATAAACACGTTTTTCAGTTGAATTTAAATAATTTAAAATTAAAATTTTAATTTTTCCTTTTTCGGTTACTTTTAATCCAATTTTAACGATTAAACAGATAAAATAATAAAATTACTCGCATTTAGTTGAATTTTTTTTTTTTAACTACATCAAAAAAGCTCTATAATTATTTTAACACGGTATAAATAACGAAAAAAATAAACGAAATGAAAAGTGCAACACACTTACCTTGCCGTAAGCTTAATTTATTTTTTTTAAACATAAAATGTATGCGCGCGCAGTTTAAAAATAAAAAAAAAAAAACTCATCAACATGAAATAATAATTGTTTTTTGGTTTTTAATTTTATTTATTATACAAAAATTTTCCTTAGAAAAACCGTACAATTGAACAAAACTCAGAAAAATTTGTATAGCTCAGGTGTTGCACAATTCGCGTACGATCATAACCATGCAAAAGAAAATTACACAGCCGTGCGGATTTTGCAATGTTTAATTCAATCTAAAATTAAAATGATACACAAAAAAATACCCTTTTTAAATGCATTGAGTTAATCGAAAAGAAATAATGAAAAAAAAAGCAAACAAATACAAGACATGCAAATGATCTTGTTCTTTTCTTGATTATTTGCTTCATTTACTTGTGCGGTAAAAAAAAAAAGAAAAAATATGAATTTATATATTTATACAAAAAAAAATTCAGCTTAGGAAAAATTTTGCCACAGAAGCATTAAGTCTGTTTGTTTGTCTGCATGTTTTTATGTATATTCCATCAACATCAGTTGTTGTTTTTTTGCATTATTATTATTATTACCACTGCTGTTGTTATGCAAAACCAAAAAATTAGCTTAAAGCAAAATATCAGCTTAGTAGAGCTTCTGGTATTAATAATAATAATAATAATAATAATAATAATAATAATAACAAAACGGCTAATATTAAATGTACGCTTCTTTTTATGATTATTATTACGATGGTCTTCTTTTTGTTTATGTAACATGCTTAAAAGCATGCAAAACGCGAACCGGTGCAATATTACTCGATTTCCATCATCATCATCATCATGAGTAGTTTAGCAACAAAAAGCAATACCTTCGAAAGCCAAAGTAATATTTCTATATTAACTGCAGCAGTTAAATATAAAAAATAAAAACAGATATATTAAATTTTTCTCTTTTTCTGCTTTAATCTTCATTATTGTATTTATTATTATTTTTCATTTCTTAAGTAATTTCCGTTTATTTTTTTGTTAGTACTTCTTTCGTTTAATTTTCTTTTCTTTTAACGATTTTTTATTTTAATTTGTAGCTAGTGGCTGTGTGTGACCAGGCGTCAATGTTAATCAAAATAAAAATATTACCTTTAAGGCTATTTTCACACACAGATAATGTCTTCGTTTAAGAAGTTTCATAACTTAAGCGTACAACAATACTTCACATTTTACCATATGGTCTTTGTTGTTTTGTCTTCTTTACTTTACATATTTAAAATCTTAATATTAGGATTATTAATTACTTAATTTGTTATTTTATAAAAGGAAAAAGAAAATCTACAACTTAATGATGTTACTTAAATGATTAATTTATGTAAAAATATAAAAAGACCACACATAGCAATGATTAATCATAGAAACTAATCCCAATTATAGTGGTTTTAAACAAAATTTATTTCTTTAAATCGTTTATAAGTATGTTGCATTAAATACTTTTATTATTTCTGTACGTTTTTTTTTTTTGCGCAAGCATTAACTGTTTAAGAAACACTGACAATATAACTAAGTATTTGTCATTTATAATAAAGTATCATCATCATTTAAGTTAATATTTTTTACTTATTCGATTGTGCAATAATAATTTGTAATAAATCTTTTGACTAGTTTATTTCACAACAAACAACTATTTAATTAAATTAAGCCGTATTCATCGTATAAATATTAAATCGAATAAATATACTCAATAATAAAACAATATTCGCAATTACTATACTATGTCAGTTAAATCAACTTAGTTAAGAGCAAAATTATTTAAATTTATCCTTTTAATCTATCTATTAAAATCAACAAATCAACATACTTATGTATGTAGATCCCTTGCGGCTTATATATTGCTGCTAGTTTGTTTTTTCTTTTCTTTTCTAAAATGAAAAATCTCTCAATTGTTTCTTTAAATTTATTATTATTTCTGTTTATATACAGGTGTAATTGTACTATTTTCGTATATATAGAATAAAATCTTTCACAATTTCAAGAGTAAGGTCATAAATAAATTAAAAAAATAATATTTATTTGCTGCATTTCTACTATTCAAGTAATTTATTAGAAATTACACTAGAAACAATCAATACAAATTTACTTCCTTATTGGATATTAAATATGATAAATAACTAATAAATATTTGCGTGAATTCATCAACCATCATCGTTATGATTTTATTTCAAAATAATTGCAATAAATTGGTAAAAAAAAACTACATTTTATTTACTATAAAAACGTCAATAAGATTATTAAATAATTTTTTCGCGAATAAATTGATATCATTTCACGCCTTGTTTTCTTTAATAGAATAATTTGCACTGTGTCCGATGATAAAAGCATAACAGGCAAATACATTGGATAAAATAAAAAAAACGTATATTTATCGTGTTATCTTCATTTCGATTATCATAAATTAGCATAAAAATAAAAAATAATCATATCATAATTTAATATAATAAAAATAAAATCGATTGATGTACGTGAGAATGATTTTTTTTTGCTTTTTTAAGCAACAAAAAGTTGTTTTATTTTCTTAATAATTTCTGTTATTTCAATAATTTTATACGATTCAACACGTTTAACGATAAAATTTAAATTATATAAAACGTATCACTTATTTAAAACGACAATTATGGAAATTATTAAACTTTGCTGGAGGGTTTTTGTTAGAATTTAATCAATATAATCGATACAATAATAAAAATACTTATAATTTTGCATTAAGTGTTTTACAGCCACTAAACTCTAACTTAGTCAGAAAAATAAATAATAATTGGCATAAAAATACACTATCAATCGATTTAACATTAAAATTTTATTCACCTGCAACCATATAACAATACTAATTCCTTACATTTATTATTTTAAAATAAAAACGAATATTTTCTCGTAAACAATAATCAAATAATTAACGATCAATTCAACACCTACACACAACAATAATTACAATGAATAAAAAATTTTAATTAAAGAAAACTATAAATTATATAATATTTAAAACTGAAATTAAATTAAAAACAATATATAATTAAAATTAATTGAAGAAATAGTAAAGAAAAAACCTCGAAACATAACCATCAACAAAATGATCATTATAAAAAAATTAAACAACAAAGTATTTTCATTTTCATTAATTAGTGTTTAGCTTTTTGCAACAATTAAACTAATTAATTAAATATAAAATTAAAAAAACTATATAAGAAGTAAAACAGTTTTATTTATTTAATTAAAATAAAATAACACTTTTTGCTTCATTATAAAATGACGTCAATTTTAAATACTGTGAATTATGAAATAATTTCCATGATTCTTTAAGCTGATTAATAATTTTAATTAATTAAAAGTTAAAAAATTGCATTATAATTAGCAAAAATTGTAGATTTTTTTTTTGTAACGCGAAAAATAGAAAAATTTCTCTGTTTTTTTTTTTTAATAATTAAAAATGATTTTTATTAATTAAAATGAAAATAATAAAAACGCAACAAAATTTAATTATTATTTCACTTTTAATGAGTCTTAAACGCAGCGTTTACTTATTATTATTTATTTTTTCTTTAAATTAACGTTCATGACCTTAAAGCCAATGTTATTTGTGTAATGTGTTTAAGCATGGTGAAATGGTAGCGCCGTTGCAAAATCGATTTTCACTTCACTAAAATCAATGTAATCCTTTAAAAATATTTTTTTCGCTTATAATTCTATTAGTTTACAAAGAGGAATGAACTAAAATTATAAAAAAAACTAATTAAAAGAAACATTTTTCTAAGAGATGTACACAATCACTCAAAACATTTCTATTGCAAAAAATTTTGCGTTGATTTATAAAAGGAAAAACTTAAAATAAACATTAAAAATGTCAAATGAAAAAAAATTATAATAATTCTTTTTATTTTTTATGATTGTCCTTTGGTCGGATCGTCTTTCGTTTTTCTTAATTTTTCTTATTATTTTTCAAAATAAAACAAATTTAAAGAAACTTAAAAGCTTTAAACCAAAATCATTAAAATAATGAATATTCGCGTTAAATAAAATAAAAAAAAAAAAGCAAAAATTATTATTATTTCTTCTTGAACAGCGTGTGCTGTGTTAAGTGTTGGCCTTTTGTTAAATTATTATAGCAGTTTATGTTTTACCATTTTCATTTATTCGTTTCTTTTATTATTATTATTATTATTATTACATAAATTTAAAGATGTTATTTGTGAACGAAATAATAATAATAATAAAGCCAAGAAAAATAAGAAGAATAAGAAAAAGTATAAAAATCCCTTTTTTAACGCGATGCATTTCGTAATATATACGTTTTTGAGTGAATCCACACTGGTGGAGTAAAAAAACAAATAACGTACAGACAAAACACCATAAATGCTTATATAATTGACTTAAAAAAAGTTTATAATTTTATCTTATTTGTGCTTTTCGTTTATTGCAAAAGGAATGTATAACAGTTCAGTATAGCCAATGCTGTGTCCAGTGCTAAAATCGGTTCCAGTATAAACGCATTTAGGAATTAAGTTTTAACATTAATATTTTTTCTTCTCGCCAACTACTAAATATTTCTTAACGAAGCTGCACTTTTTGACGCATTTTGCGTATTTTGATGGTTAGTTTTCTACTTTTTCAGTAATAAAAGTCATTCTTTTATTTTTAAACTCACTTTTAAAGCAATAAATAAATGAAGATAATTGTAAATAAAAGTCACACAGGCATTACTACGTTTCCTTCTTTTTTTCTTTAAATTTTTATGATTATTATTCTATCTATTATCTGTTGTTAAAGTTAACGAGACAAGATTTATAATTAGTAATGAAAAAAAAAATAACAAAAATTTACCATTTAATGTGTTTACCAATTATCATTGTTAATATTTTTCATACGTTTTTTTTTTTTTAATTTTTTAATCTAAAAACAATAAAAAAATAATAAATGAAAAGTATTATTATTATTACTTATTTTTTACTGTCTTCAATTTATTGCTGTATTTTCTTACTTGAATTAAATTAAAAAAATCAACAGATTTCTTTCTCATAGTTAAAAATTAGCATTTTCTAATCTCTTGGTTCGTTTGCATATTATTTAAAGATAAAAAAAAAAAAAAGAAAAGAAAAAATCATTAAACTCGGGGGCACACGACATTAAATATAAGTAAAGAGAAAAAAACAAAACGAATTCATCATTAACCAGAAGTGTATGTACATACATATATATATTTGTGATTCCACTTTGTTTAAATAGAAAATATGTATATCGCAAAATAATTTTCGCATGATTTCTCTAAAGGAAAAGCATTCCATTACTATAAAAATTAAATACACAATTCGATAAGCAACGAAACATGAACAATTTAAAACAATTTTAAATCATAATTCACTATCATCATCTTTCAATAATAATTTTATTGATTTGATTGAAATTTTTTCTTATTTTACCATAGTACCATGCCATACTACTACATAGTACCATACCAATAATATCGCTAAACACGATATCTTTAGTGGGATTTTCAAGTTAAAAACATAAAACAAATCGTTATTGTTTTGTTGATGAATGATGAAAAAGCATTTTTATTTCATTTTTGATTATTAAAAAATACAAAAAAAAAATGGTTTAACACCTTCAAATACCTAAAGAATTAAAAAAATATTTTGCATAAACAATATATTGTTATTGGTATTAATATGCAACGTACAAATCAGTAACAGCACAACACAACAACATAAAACAACCACGCAGATAGAAATAAATCGCGAATAACATCAGAATTCGTTTAAAAACAAAACAAAAACTATATAAAACTGAGTGTGTTTAGCACAAGGAAAACAATTTTTTTTTGTGTTAATAAAACAGGTGTATCCTTCACTATTTCTTCGATAAGATATAATATTAAAAACAGAAAAAATTCTTTACGATTCGTGCAGGAATTACATAAAATCCCATGTGTGAGATTTTCTTCTTTCTTTTATGATTGCTGTTATTCACCATAAAGCAAAATAAAAATACATGATTTGTAATTTTATGTTGTTAAGTTTAAGCCAAGTTGTATTACGTTAATCTAACTAAACATTAATTGCTGGTAAAGAGATAAAACAAAAATATCCTCTCATGGATTTAACATTAATAAAAGAAGCAAATCAATATTTTTTGATAGTAAAACATAATTATGTTAAAAAAAGCGATAAACAACAGTTAATCGGTTGAATCGGTTCAAAATAATTATTAATTTCTAAATTAGAAATGTATCGATAAAATATAATATTAAATTCTTCAGACTACCAATTCAACAACATATTATTTTAATAAAATAAAATTGCATAGAAATTTCCCCATCAATCTGCAAATTTTTTTATTGATTGAAATTAATTTTGATATAAATTATAATTTTCCTATTTTCCCCACAAAATAATTTCTTTCGCGTGATTTTAAAACAAAGAATTTTCAACTTGAAATACATCACGTTATTCTTGTTATACAATGTTACAGTGCAGCTCCAGCAGCAGCATCAGCAAAATTAAAACACTTTAATCACTGTACATGAGGGGCTAAACTAAAGTACTTTATTACATTGTCATCACATTGCTTACTTAAATTTGTTAATTTTTGTAAAAGTTTTTATAGCAGCAGTTATGGGTTAAAATTATAAAACATAAAATTATGTTATTTTAGTATCTGTAAACTGGTGTTACTTTGTAACCGCAAATATAATCAGGAAGAAATAATTACTTTGTGGTTTTTTTTTTATTATTATTTTTGCTTGTAGATTATTACAACACTAAACTACTTTTACTACGGATGAGTAAAGAAATAATTCAATATAAATTGTAAAAGAAAAGAAAACATAAAGAATGTTTTATTATAATAAATCGGAATTCCGTGTTATTATTATTATTATTTGCCGGCACTATCTTTCCCGTTTTAACAAACATGAAATAAAAATAATTTATTTTTATTTTTTGTTACCTTGTTGTCTTGTACACTAAAAAACAAGATTTTTATTTTATTAAATTATTATTTTTTTTATTTTTTTTGTTATAAAAAGCAGATAAATTGCACTAATGAATAATTCGTTTTTGACTTGTTTCGTTTTGGTTATTTTTTTCTTGTGTGTTGAAATATATCGCGAATATCCCATAAGACACCGCAAACAATACAACAGAAAAAGTAAAAAAAAAAATAAATAATAATAAAAATTACTATGGTTGCCTGCTGTTGCTTTTTTTCTTTCTTGTATTTCTCTTTCGCTGTTGTTATTATTATTGCCCATTGCACCGTCGTCGTAGTCGTCGTCGTGATTGTTATCTTTCTGGCATAAAACGTTCGTTTTTTTTTTGCTTTTTTGCTTTTTAATATAATAAAATGAGTATATATATTTAATAATAAATCGCGAGTGAAAGAATATTTCATAGTTGATTGTTGTGCTTTTCCACAAAATGAAAAAAAATATATATTTAATAACCGGTTCGTTGTTTTACAACATCAAATCTTTCTAATTTTTTTATTTTTTTGTTTTAAAGAGTAATTCGTGTTTATTTATTTATTTGAATTTTATGTTTAAAGTTTGTATTATTATTTTTTTTTGTTCTGTGTTTTATTCATTCTTCATTTAATTAATAAAAAAAAATAATAATTTCATAATTTTTTTCTTATTTCGATTTTATTGACATTCATAAATCTGATAAAAAAAAATTGTTAGGAAATTAAATAAATATTATTAATGAGTTTCTATATTAAAATACAACTACAATTCCTGCTCACAATAATACCTATTGCTAGCTATTACCACTAATAAATAAACTACTAATAGACATTCTTCTCTATAATACAATCAAATATAAATATTCTATGCAAACAGGTACACAATTGTGTTTTTCTTCTCTATTTTCAATTGATGTTTATTGAGTTTTACGTTATTTTTTTAATTAATATTTATTATTATTATTATTGTTTTTTTTTTTTTTTAATTATATTAATTTTTTTTTTTCGCTATTTTTCTTTTTTTTTATGGTAATTTTGCTTTACAACTTTGTTTTGATTTTTAAGAAAAATAAATAATTATAATTTGTTATTACCAGTACAGTACAGTAGAGCTGTTATTATGTGAACAGTATTAGTTTATTACTTTAAACAAGTCATAAGCACTGGTAATATTATTCAGGCAATTTAGAGAGCTTTTGTGTTAAAGAAAACTCAATCATTTCTTATTTAGATTTCAATAATAAAAGCAAAACAAACCACAAAACACTAAATCAATTTATTTTTTTGCAAAAAATAATAAAACTAATAAATAATTCACCATACGTCCTTCAATCTAACAATTTACCGTCACATATAATTAATTAACTTTACACTATCGTGACACCACTGTAATCATATAATAATGATGTAAAGTAGAAAGATAAAAGAGCATTGAGCACGTGCATTTATAATTTAATAAGAATATAAAAGAAAAAAAAAACGCACAAGAAACAATAAAACACATTAACTCAATGTAATTACAGAGTATTTAGGTTAGATTAATAATAAATAATTAATGATAATTGATAATAATTAATAAATAATAGAAGAAGAGAATATAAAATATTATTTATAATAATAATAATAAACGATTCATGGCATGTAAACTCCTAACTACACAAAAAAAACGCTAAAGTATTTTCTTAAACAGATAAACCATAAAAGATTAAACGTTAATACAAAAAAAAAGAAAGCAAAAAAAAAAACTAACAATTTCTTGCAGAAAATTCTATTTTAAAGCAAATAAAAAAAAAAGTGTTATAATTCAAAACAATGCAGCACAAATTATGCAAGAAATTCCAATCTAATAACTCTAATAAATTAAATTAAATAAATAAAATAATAATGAATAAATTTAACAAATCATTTGCATTCATATTTACTATTCACCTGTAATTTGATCACCTTTTTCTTCAATGCTAATCAAAGAGAATATGTTTTTATTTTTATTATTTTTTAATTATGCCTATTTTTCTGCATTGCTTTCAGTTTTATTACATTAATTATTTTTGTGTGTTAAAACTAATATTATAGCTAAATTATTTATAAATAATAATAATAATAATAATAATAATAATGATACATAATAAAATGATATTCAAAATAGCATATAAAAAATTTCGTTAAAAATGCAGAATAATTATTTAAATAATTGCAAAAAAAAATAATTTCTTTTATTATTAATACTATTATTGTGGCAAATTATTAATAATATAAATGCATATACTTTGTTGCTCGTATTGCATTTAATAAGATCCAACAATAAACACCACAAACATCATAACACTATCATTATGCTAATAAATTTTAGCTAATTTTATGATTTTTTCTTTTCGTATTTATATTATTTAATTATTTATTAGTGTATTTACTTTAATTTATAAAAAAAAAAAACAACTGCAAATTACCAGATAAAAATAATAATTAATGAAAAATATGTACACTCAAGGTACAGTGTACTCTACAAGCACACATAGTGCGATCATGCAAGGTCTAATTAAAAATTAAAGAAAATGAAAAAAGAAGCAAAATAAACAGAAAATTCATTACTGAAAATAATTAAATTAATTTAAATTTATGTAAATTAAAGTTATATATATATGTATATATGCTTTTAATTTATTTATTTATTATAATTATTATTATACGGTTTGATTTACAGCACGTTATATTCTATGGAGACGGTATTGTCGTTAAATTTTATTTTATTTTTTCGCTTAATTGTATTTTAATTTTTAAACTTTGCCACGGTTTTTGAACAAAATCAATTTTTATTATTTTTTTTTTTCATTAACATCATTTAACGATATTTTTTTCTATTTTAAAAATTAATTAAATTATTAACTACATTAGTAGTTACCTTGCATAATTTAACGGAATTGCAAATAAATTCATATTCGACTCTGTATTATGATAAACTAAGATACAAAAATAATTAAAATTTGATTAGATTAAGAGAATAAAATCCGTTAATCTAAATTTGTTAATTCTAAACTAACGACTTTACTACATAGGATGGGAAAATAGAAAATAATTTTTGACATTGACGTTTACGCACAATTTACGAATAAATCTAGTGGCGAAAGATAACGAAACAAAATCAAATTTTCTTCTTTTTTAGTAAATAAAAATAAATATTTATGTAATATAAATTTGTTCAATTTTTTTTCCAATTTTTCTTCTTTTTTCTTTTCTTTTTATTTTTAGCTGTGCAACGGGGTCGTGTACCACCATCACAGGCGCCTGGACTACCAATGCATGGACAATATGCACTTACGAATGGTGACCCGATGACCGGTTTTAATGGGCATTCATACCTCAGTTCCTATATATCATTGTTATTGCGCGCCGAGCCATATCCAACGTCAAGGTATGGCCAGTGTATGCAACCAAATAACATAATGGGAATTGATAATATTTGTGAATTGGCCGCCCGTTTACTATTTTCGGCAGTTGAATGGGCGAAAAATATACCATTCTTCCCCGAGTTACAAGTAACTGATCAGGTAGCGCTACTACGTCTCGTCTGGTCAGAATTATTTGTGCTCAATGCATCACAGTGTTCGATGCCATTACATGTCGCACCACTATTAGCCGCTGCCGGTTTACATGCGTCACCGATGGCTGCTGATCGAGTGGTGGCATTTATGGACCATATCCGAATATTTCAGGAGCAGGTGGAAAAACTTAAAGCATTACACGTTGATTCGGCTGAGTATTCCTGTCTGAAGGCAATTGTCCTCTTCACAACAGGTAAGCTGCTGGATATTCTATTTACCGATGTCCCGGCACTGCTAACAAATGTTGTTGGACAATTTGCTACAATCACAATCGGAAGTGACTTGTTACAAATTGTCCAAACACATCTAACAACATTCACTAGTACTCATACCGCTACTACTTCTGCGCTACTTGGCGCATCTATCTCTACCATTTCTACATCTTTGCTATCCACATCTAATACTTCTTCGTCTGCATCTGCTAACGTCGCGACAAACGCGACATTATCATCATCATCAACGTCATCATCAGCGTTGTCCTCACTATCGTCATCGTTATTATCAATGACAAATAACAAATCAACGACATCACCATCATCATCATCATTAAATAGCACAAACAGTAGTAGTGGCACAAATCATCATTATTCGCAAATCCACCATCATCATCATCCATTCAATCGCAACCTGCAGCTCAACTTAAGCATACCCAGCAGCACTAGCCATAATAGTAGTTTAATAAATAATAATAATAACAATAATATTAGTAGCTTGTATACGCCAACACCAACTACTGGAACTGGGACAGATAGTAATAACACTAGTTCCGGTACACCAACATCAGGTACAAGTAGTTTAGGACCGTTAGGCTCACCGTCGATGGCATTTTACCATCATCAGACACCGCCACGGTCATATTGTTCATTTGAAAATTATTTACATTATTCAGGCCATAGTAGTGCATTTAGTAGTCCCGCTGAATTTAAATTTTCACCATATAGTCTAGGTAGGCTGTAGGCGTTTTTTTTTTTACAATTTCCTCAGAATGCAAAGTAAAAAAAGAAAACGCAAGAAAAATTTACATTCAGTAAGATTTATGGTGCTTAAATGTAGTTTGTTAAAAAAACTAACGGTGCGATGGTTACGAATCCTAAAAAATAAAAATTCCTGTGATCCTTAAATCAGCCTTGCTTTTTAGTTGCATAAAAAAAATAAACGTTAATAATAAACGCTTATAATGCTTTAGTTGCTTCGCCAATGTATTTAGTTCCTTTTGTAGTTTAATTAATTTTTAATATTTAAATTTTATTTATGTAAAGTTTTGCTAGAGCTTTTTTATAAAACGCTTTTTAGTGCTTACTTAGTGTAATTATTTATTTATTTAATTATTTGTATAATCTAGTTAAGCCAGCTGTATTTTTAAATATGTTTTAAATTTTTAATTCTTAGTTATGTAAAAAAACAAAAATCTTATGTAAAGTATAAAAAACCTAGAAAAACCCCCTAGACACCCCTATTTTTATTATTTATATTTCGCTAAATAAATGTTTAATTAAATTTCTTTAATTTTTCTTTTTTATTCGCTTAAAATTGCGATAAATTTTTTAAGCTTGGTAAAAAAGAAAAGGTAAAATGTTTAAGTTAAAAATGAAAAACGTAATAATTTTGTTGTTTTATTTTGTTAATTAATTAATTAAATTAAATTCTTAGAAGTCATGTGATAGTTAGTGTATTGTTTTATTAATTTTCTTTTGTCTTAAATTAAATTATGTAGTCAAATGTATCATTTGGTTGATTATTTGTGATAATTTTTTATATTTATTTATCTTAATACTATTGTTACGAGTTAAGAACTTAAACTAACTAAAGCTCACTAAATAATAATAAATTACCAAAAAAAAAAAAAAAGAGAAGAAGTAAAACGCATTCAAAAGTATAATAATAAAAAAAACATAATAATAAGAGAAAAAGATGTGAATACGACAAGACAGATGGAATGTTTAAATGTCTGTCTGTTATGTGTCTTGTATTGTTCTTATTTTCGTATGTAAACTTCTCCATCATGATGTGTGGTGCTGGAACGCTTTACAAACAAAAATTAAAATGTTTTTCAAAATTCTCGTTATGAAAAGAATAAACAAAAAAGAAAATTATACAACGTTCCGTTGTGTTCAACGAAAAGTAATTTATCGTGATAAATTTGTTGGAAAAAATTCTTAAATTAAGTTAAAAAAGTGTGTATTCCTCTCTATGTTAGTATATTAATCAGAAATATTGATCGATTAAGTAATTAATTTTTTTTTTGCAAATTTTGTTTTACTATTCACTAGCTATAAATATTTATATTTAATGAAAAAAATTTACATAACGCTCATATATCTCCCTGTAACCGGTTCAAGAAACCCTGCTTATTACTTATTTAGTCGTTGTTATTGTTGTTTGGCCTTTGCCATCAAGATAATTACAAGTTAATAAAGTTATGACAAATGACAGAAGAAGAAACAAGAAACAAAAATATTATCAAAACAGAAAAATTCGAGTTTTTCTGCTTTTTTTTTAATAAGAAAATAACAAAAAAAAATGTAATCTTTATCTTAGTTGAAATTAAGTCAAAGTGGTTACAGCCAAAAGTAGGGTCAAGGACATTTAAATAAATACAAAAAAGAAAATAATAAATAAAATTTATAATACAGAAAACCGATAAAACTGTAGAAATGAAAATCATTTAAAATTAAGGTCATCGATGCACGCAATTTTGTGGTTAAGTAATTAGAGAGAAAATAAAAAATTATAAATTCCCTTTTCATAGTGGGTTCTGCATTCTGTTGCCGAACATATATGCATATGCAAGGTTGTTTTACATTTTCTTATTAAGGAATTTTAATATAAAAATTATTCTTTAAACTTATAAACTCTAAACTCGTTTATAATTTCTATTTTATTTTTATTTACATTAACGAACAATCGGTAACTCTCGATTTTTATTACATCTGTTATTATTTTTGATTTATTTCTATAACTTTAAAATGATAAGACAGAGTGTCGTTGCAATGTATCTTTATCGGTTTAAGATAATCTATAATAATATATATAAAAACTCCTTATCATACAAGATAACACGATACATTTATCGCCCTTGTAAAACGTTCACGATCACAACAAATCCTTTATTTGATCACAATGATTCTTACTCTCACTTTCTTGTACTATTTTCTCGCTTAAGTGGAGTTTCAGATACTCCAAATTATACAATTTAGTTTTTTTTATTACAAAAACCAAAACATAACAATGTTATTGTTCTGCTTATATTTTCCTCAACTCTTAACTAATATCGGTTTTATTTTATTTTTCTTTTTTAAACATATTTCTATATATGCTGGCTGATGTTCTTTTCATTTCGTTTGTCTTGTTCATGTTATTTTTATTCGCAAAATACTGTATCTCACCGCAGTATTATATGTATGTATATAAAAGGTAAAAACAAAAATAATACAGAAAGAATAACGAAATATATATTTAAACCGGTTCAGATAAGATACAATAATGTAAAGTACTTTCAATATGCTGCTTAAAGTATTTTTTATTGTTTCTTTCTTTTTTCTTTTAATATAAAACAAAGATTTTCAAAAGAGAGAATAAAAAATTTATTAAATAAAATAAAATATTTGAAAAAAAAAAAAAAATTAAATGAACCAAAGTTAAACGTGTGAATCTATCACAAAAATAAAATAAAGAAACGCGCGCTTTCGGCGGCGGGCGGTAATGTTTATTCCATTACGATGTGGTCGAGATGAGTTGTTTTTGTTGTTTTAAACGTAATGTTACTATTTTTTTTTTTTTTTGTGTTTTCGTTATCTTTTTGCAAAAGTTAAAACGTGACTCGGTTTAAAGCAAAATTTAAAAATAAAATAAAATAAATACGAATAAAATTTTACCTTTTCTTTTACGTATGTTTCGTTTGGATTAAGAACGATACTCTGTTGTAAATGGTGAATTTTATTAATAAAATTATGTAATAAAATAATAAAAGGAATAAAAGCAATTTCAAAAAGAATTTCTTTAATTAATTTGAGAATTATTGATGTCTTTATGTTCACTTTGTTGTTTTTATTTGCATTTTGTATTTGCGATTAAGGTGTTACGATCTGTCCACCCACAGAAAATTTCTTTATTTTTATTTTTTATATTAAGAAATGGAAAATAGCATAAAATTTTGTTTTTTTATATAAATTTGTCATAATAATTTTATGTGATGAAAATATGCTGAGATTGAATGTTTATTTTATATAATTTTTATTGGACTTAGTTAAGTCATATTGTATTTATTTATTTATTTTTCTGCTTGTTACACAACAGAGAATTATTTACTGTATGCTCGGTGCACAAATAAAACCAATATTGTGCATTTGAACTTAAGCTGCGAGCGCACATACAGAGTTATTATTGTCGTCTTTTGATATTTTTTTTTAAGTCACGATTTGACAAAACTACAAGATTTTGTTAAAAATGAAAAAAAATAAATTTGCGAATTAGTGGGAGTAATTTTCAGTTAATAAATCTCAAAAGGTTTTAAAGGGAATCCTTGAGCGATAATTACAATATGCGAAAGTGACTTTACATTACATACATTTATTGTTTTTTACTTAAGTCAAGCAGATAAACAAAAAATAGACATTTATAAATAACGAAAATATTCTTAGTGATGAAAATTCCGTCGCGACAAGTTTATTTATTTATTTTTCTTTTCATAACAAATATTCAATATTCTTTATGCTTATATTTAGTTAAAAAATAATAAAGTAATAAAATTCTATCGCGTGCCCAACTATTTTTAATGGAATTTCTATTTTATTTACATTTTGCTACGATAAACCAATTAGAAAAAAAAATCCTAAATACTTTACTAAAGGATCATCACAAAAATCTTTTATCTTTGCTTAACATTTTGAAAAAAAAATAAAGCAGAAATTGTTAAGCAACAAAAAAAAACTGTCAAATATCAAATGAAAAGAAACACAAAAAAATTATAAAGCAGAAAACAAGATCAAAAGAACGCAGAAAAGAAAATAAAAAATATTGTCATCTGTTTATATACAAACAACAGCATCTGAGTAACAAACCAGCGACTGTTTGTTATTTTATTTTCAACAGATATCAAAAATAAATAAATTAAAACGAACAAAACATATGTTTTTTGGATTTATTGTCAGTTTAAAGATTTAAAAATAAGAAATAATGAAAAAAAAAAACGCCACCAATTATCCATTTACAAGCGATAAATACAATAATAAAAAGTTAACATTTTGCGATTATACCAGTTAAGCAAAGACACATAATGAGAATTATTTTTATTCTTTTCTTAATTTTTCTTATTGAAGAAACTAATTCATATTGTGACAAGTGTTTAATTCGATTTAAAAAAACGACACATAAATTGAACAGATGACATTAAAACTTATATAAACTATAAAGAAGAATTATATAAAAAATATATTTCAAAAAAACATAGTGATAGGCAACACAAGCAGACACTTTTAACAAAACGTTTATAAATGCGAAAATAAAACAAGAAATAAAATTGCAATCGAAAACCGAGTGAAAATGATATATTGGCAAATTCTTTGTACATTGTCTCGTTTATTTTATTTGTTTGTAATTTAAAATCCCAATTCGATAAGTCTCCGAACACAAAAAAAAATACTTTGTTTTTTTTTTATTTCTTTATTGTTGGAAGTTTTTAAATAAATATAAAAAAATCACCAGATAGACATAGAATGTGGACACATGATAATACATTTTTAAAAGTCAAATAAATATTAACTATATATAAAAAGTGGCAGCAATCGTAGCCAGCAATAACAACAAAAGCAGAAGTAAAAGCAGCAACACATAACTAAATATATATGTTATATGTACATACATCGTAACATCGTTAAACATTTTTTATGTGTTAAAATGTTGCAATAATCTGCTAGTTGTAAGTAAATAATAAAAAAATAAAACATAAATAGCTGCAGCCAAGTAAAGTCAAAGTAATTTCGATCTTTTTATTTATTTGACAGTTTTTAAAGCTTTTAAAACCGTTTTCAAATTTATTTTCTAACGAAGATTTTATTTTCACAAAAAATATTAAAAAGCTAAAAGAAACATTGCACATAGTGCAAAATAAAAAGAAAATAAACAATTAAAATTGAATAATTTATTTGAAAAAATAAATCAAATTTGCCATTTTTTTTAAATACATCTTTAACGACTTTTTTTCCATCTTCTACTTTGCGAATTAACACGAGCTTTGAAAAGCAACAAAAAAAACTTAAATGTTTATTTTATTACAAAGAAAACTTATAAAATATTTATTTCCACATAAAGAAAAAAAGTTATTTCTTAAAAAATGAAAGAAATTTGTCCAAAAAAAAAACCATAAATCCCACTTAGTTATTCTCATAAATGTACAAAAAATAAAAACATTTTTATTTCTCTTTCGTCGTTACTCTCAAACATTGTTTGTATTAAACAAATATTTACCCTAAGGTAGAAAAAATAATGCATCCTTTTGTTAACAAGCTTAATAAATAAAATGCAGAAAATTGAATAAATTTTAAGATATATTTGTATATAAATAAAATACTGAAATTCCGCATTTCTCATCTGATTATTTACGATTTGAACATTATTGGTTCATGTCCTCGCTGAAATTTAAACAGAAAAGAAAAAAATGGAAAATTCTCCAAAACAGTATTTTTTTTGCATTTGCCTTAACCAAGGAATAAATTCCTTAAATTCGTTTTATAATTTCTTTTTTTTTTAAATTTATATTTTGGTAACAAGAGTGTTCACGATTAAAATTTAACTAAATGAAATTAAAATTAAATAAAAAAACGACTGCGGTATTTTGCTTTCATGTTATGCGATCTGCTTAATTTGTCATTGCGTCACTGAATTATTTTTGGTTTTTTATTACATTTTGTTGCTTCAATTTAAAATTCAATGAAAGATTCTTAAATTACTAGCATGTTACTCAGGACATTGCGTTATTTATTTTGCAAAATGAATTTCAATCGGTTTAACCGTTAAAAAAAAGCAAAGGATTAAAGCAAATATCGTCTTTTATCATGAAAATAAAATCAAGTAAAGTCCCTATAGACATCACTAAAGTGTCACCTTATAAATAATTCTTCTTGTTATTTTATTAATTATATAAAAAAAAAAAAACAAAAATTTTTAATGAAATCTTAAACCCTTTCACTTTGTGTTAAAATAAAATTAACGATGATCTCATTTCACTTAAACAAAAATATAAATAAATAAATAAAATTGTTTATTTTGCGTAAATTAAGAAGGTAAAAATGAAAATTCTCTTCCTTTTGGTCTCAGGAGAGTTTACTAGGTGTTAACACAAATTTTATTTTAATTTATAATCATAAAATATAATAATACACAGTTGGGTATTAAAGGGTGAAATTTTAATACAACAAAAAGAAACTTAAAGAAAATTACTTTAATGATAACTATGCCAACCACAATATGGTTATTAGAAAAGAAAATAATTTAATTAATTTTTATGGTGATTAAATTACTTAAGATGTAATTAACAGGAGAAAAATTTATTAAAAATTTCGTCTTTGAATCATATTCCTTATAAAGTATGTTACAAATCGTTTTACAACCTCGTAAGGTGGTATATGCTTTGTTTTAGTTTATTTTCTGGTTAAACAAAAAAAAAATAACAAATTGTGGCCACCATATTGTGGTCTTTTTAAATAGACTGTTTTACCCCAGTTACCAAAAATAGAATAAAAAATTAATAAATAACAAACAACACAGGAACGACAACATTTCCAGTGTTTTTTATGTGGGGTGATTTGACAAAGTAACTAACTAACTAGAACAAAGCCACCATCAACACCAACGACACTATACACTTCTATTGTTATTATTCCTGAATTCAGTATTATTTTAAGGGTGCCATCAAATATGTAATTTAAATTGAAACCTTATCTATACGCGAGGTCGTCTTCGGTAATATTGTTAAACAAAAAACCACCTTCCGACACCAAAAACAACAAAATACAATTTCTAGAATGAAATATAGAATTATTACGAACAAAAAAATATATGTATGTAAAGTGAAGAAGAAGCGGTGAGAAAACAAATAATAAAATAGGATTTACTAGTTTTACCAATGGTATGGGTGGTATATAAGGTTGCTTGTTTTTCACAATGACAACACAGACACACCGTTTCGGCGAAATTTTCACTGTTGGCTCCGTATAAAGTAAATAATTTTTTAATCCTTAAAATAACTAACCAGATCCGGTTATTACTAAAGTAGTAACAACTTCGCTTTAAATTGATTTATTTATTAAAAATACAAAGAAACATAAAACGTCTCTGAAGTCTAAAATACTTTAATAAACTTATTTCAATGAATTCGTGTGTGTTACTAGTGATTTAAATTATAATGAAAAAATAATTATATATTTAACTAGGATAAAGGTTATAAGCGGCGCCAAACAGTTTAGTTAACAGAAAATAAATAAGTAAATTATAGCCTACACAAAGTGTTAATAATAAAAACAAAAAGGAACATTTTTTTTGAAGCTTTGTTGAAACAGAAAAATTGAATTTTATTACTTTAAGCTTTCGCTAAGTTTGGTTAAATAAATATTAAATAAAATAATAATAAAGTAAATTTTTTCTATTTTGTGATGACATCATCTATGTGTTAAAATTAAAAATTATTAAGGGATTATGAACAAAAACGTTGCGTTTTACGATAGTTACGATTAGTAAGTCAAAGCGATTTATTTGTAAGATAAAAAGGTTTTATAACCGTAGGGTATTCACATTTTGACTGGATTAAAAATAAATCGTATATAAGTTATGGTAATTAATAGATTCTCAGATAACCTTCACACTGTTATTTATATTTTATTACAAAAAACACAAAAACAACAGGAGCAAAAATATTCATCCGAGTATGTAACCCTCTGCAAATAGAGTAACACAATATTACGTAATCGTAACGCAATAGCAGATCAAAGTTCAACAGAAAATGTCACTAAATTTATAACAAAATTTCTCCCAAAATTTTAATGCAAAAATATTTTTCTCTTTCAAAAAAATTAATAAAAAATTATTCACGCCATAATAGCATGCAGCATCCAGCTGTTGCGTTTTCATTTATATTTAATTTTTGCATCAAGGATAAAAAAAAGGTTTTTCTAATCGTTTCTAATTGTAAGTGAGGATTTTTTTTTTATTATTACATGTTTCCTTTTTTTATTCGAATAATAATCATTAATAAAAATTCTATACGTAGGTGAAAGTTCCACCATCTACATAAATACACTTGTTTCAACTACCGAGGGCACAATAAAATTTAAAAGTAATAAAAACTTTTACCCTTTAAAAATAACAAACAATAAATAGAGAATGGGTTGAGATTATATTCAGCAATCTTTACTCTCCCAGCAAATAACATTTATTTTTCACATTTAACATTGAAAAAGCCACAATTTATGTGCCACGACGTGATAGAGTAAATTAGAAATAAATATCTTAAACGTGATAATTTATTCTTTTCTCTTTGATTTTATTTAAATAAAATATATATATATATAACCGCAAAGTTCAATCATTAATCCATTTATCAGTGTGATGAGTGGTTTGTTTTTTTATCAATTTGCATGCACTTGCTGTGATATTCACCCCTTTTTTGCATTTAATTATTATTATTATTATAAGGCGAAATAAATTTTTTCTAAAATTGATTTTTGAAGAATTTCTAAGCGAAAAAAACCGCATAATAAATTTTGTTTTTATTAAAATTACACAAAGTAGTTACTTATTACCCTTGTTGGTCGTAACAACTATATACTTTCACCCTAATAGTTTTTTTCATAATTAATACAAATTTGTTTGTTGTTTTTGGTTAGTATTTTTATCTAGGATTAAAAAGTCGCCACCCTGATTTTTTATTCCTATTATTTTTCTAATGAAACCAAAATTTAACTAAAAACAAACATTTCGCTTTGATTCAAAGAAAATTGACTGTTTTTTTTTGAGCTAAGCATAATACATTATTGATTCATGGATAATTTTGAACCTTTTCTAATTAACATAACTAAACAAGAACCTTATCATAACGCATATGAAATTTTGACAAAATAAATCTACACTTCGCTTACATTTTAAATGTCCAATGATGTTGATGTTCAAAGAAAAACCAATCAATCCACAATATTGTATATTATTCACAATTTCTATTCCTTCCAGTAAATAAAGTCTTTATTAGGTTTTACCTAAAAAAAGGAAAAATTAGTGTCATATTAAATACATTAAAAAGTTGTATTTACCTTCCATACGCAATAAAAGCAACAGTCTAAACTAAGGCACAGTAACAATAACACAGTAACAAAATATAATTAAAAATAATTTTTAAAAATCCAATAACAAGATTAAATATAATTACCTGATCGCATTCTATTTATATAAAAGAAATACATGCAGTATCCACTTGTTCAAACGATATTATTGTTCACCAAGTAAGATTCAATTAAATGTAACACGATGTCTAGCGTTCTGCTGGCCATATACATGCTTCCAATTCATCTTTCTAATTTTGTCGGCTTAGTAATGTTAATTAATAACCATCATCAACTGTAATCAATAAAAGAAAAAATCAATTAAATAAATATATTTATATTAAACAGTTTTCATTTGAAATATATTTCCTTTTACAATTTTTCAATAAAAACAAAATTTACATTAAAAATGCTACAACATTTACATTGTATTATGCCATACATTTCATATTTATTTATCATTTTAAAACAAAAAATTAAATTAAAATAACAACGAGAAAAATACAGAAAAGTAAAATGTACAAAAGTGGAAACAAAAACCTGACAAAAAATGTCGGTGGTTTTCATAATCAAAAGAAGCAAAAAAAACACACAAATTGATCAATATCAATCGTGATGAAAAGAGAATAAATGAACAAATAAAATATAATAATAATTCACAAAAACAGTGAAAATTTTTTTTTTTTTGTAAATAACAGAAAAGAAAAAAAACGAAAAATGAAAAGTAAATAAATGTCGACGAAGGTGACAAAATCAGATTGAATCGCGTTGGAACGTAAACAATGTAACGGTGTTTAAGTCACCAAAAAATGTCACAACAGAAAACTGTTTTATTTTTATTATTTTTTTTTACTTTGTCATTGAGCATACATACATATCGCATAAACAACAAATAAAAATAAATAAACGGAAGAGAATTGCATAAACAATAAAAACATGAAAACCGAGAAGATGATTCTTGATGGAAAAATTAAAACCGAAAAAAATAAATAATAATAATAATAATAATAAAAATCAGCAAAGTCAAGATTAATTTAGAGCCTTCAAGAAGTTTGTGTTTTCTTTTTAATTTATTTATTATTTTAAAACGTCGTAGTCATCGTCGTCTTGATGTTGTTTTACATCTTTTCAGACTGAAAAGACAAAACAAAACCAAACAAATTGTTTATTTTCCCCAGTTCTTGTTGTTAGTTCATCGCGTACTTACAAGATAAATATCTTTTTTTTTCTGCATATTTTCTTTCTTATTGTGTACAACCGCGCGGTGCGATGCAATTTTTGTGATTTTTTTTCTCTTCTATAAACAAAAAAAAAAAGCTTGAGAGTTTTTACTTTGCAAAAAACAAAAAATCGGATGTGGGTGGAGTGAGGGAGGTTTATTATAAGAAATAAAAAAAAAATTCTTTATAATAATAAAAATCAGATTATATATTTTGCACCACGATTAGTATTGCTCTCACGCACGCTTTTATTAACACAAGTAAACGAAATAAAACATAAAAATAAAATAAAATCACAAGTATAAAATATGTCTCCGCGGAAGCATCATGTAAATTAATCACAATAAAAGAACAACAGACATAGAACAAACAGAAGACATTGATACAAGAAGACAAGAAAACAAGAGAAAAAAAATTATGTGTATGTTTTTTCCCTCGAAACAACATAGATCTATCTGTGAACATCGTGAACTACATGATTTGTTTGTCGTTTTATATATACATTTTTTTTTTCTTTTCTTTTCGTTAACGAACAGCTAAACAAAACTAAAACAGAACAAACTAAAAGAAAAAAAAACAGTCATGATTAAATGGTTAGATTGCAATTGAGTGAGAAATAGTAGTGAATAACATGCAGATGGACTTGTGAACGTAAACAGACAGGTACAAAACGTACAAATGTAACAAATGTTGCTATTTTATTTATTTATTTTATTGCTAAAAACTTTACCTGTGTATTATAAATAGAATACACAAAAACTCTTTAATCTTATTTTATAATAAAAAAATTTAATCAATAATTAAAAAAAAATAAGTCTCCAAAACATTGCAAACAAAAATCTCCAAAAACATAATTTCAGCACATTTGTTTTTCGCAATCCAACCGAGTACATAATTCTCACTAAATTATTTTATTTTTCTTTGTACATATACAAAACATATAAAAAAAAATAGTCATAAATAATAAAAATTATATTAATCTAAGGTATTTAAAACAATTAAAAGGCGATGACATTAAAATAAAAAACAATAAAAAAATTAACCGCACACATCGTTAATGAAGAAAAAACGAAAAAAAGGTAACAAGAAAAAGATAATAAACAAAATTAAAATTAATTTTTAAACAAACAAACGGCGGCGGCAAAATTAAATTAAATATACAAAAAAAAAAAACATCAAAACAACGGACAAGAAAGCAAGCAAACACAGAAATGTTTAATAAAAATTAACCAAAATAACACAAAAAAGCTACCAAGAATTAATTTTTATTATTATTATTTTTTATTTTTTTTTTTTCGTGTTATGTAATGATTCACGGTTTAATCTTCTTCATAATTTTTTCTTTTTTAATGTTTTCTTATTCATTTTAATTTAATTTATGTCAAGAAAAAAAAACTGTCATATGATCTTGTCAAGCGATTTGTCTCTTTAAAAATGTAAACACAAAGAATGATAGAAATAAGAAAACTTTTAAATCTATATGTAATACGATAAAAAGGCGATCAAATTCTCATCTTCTTCTTCATCTTCTTATATTTAATTTAACACACGGTGTATTCACTTTATAAAAACCGAAAATTAAAAAACAAAAATTATCATTTATAACCAAAGAAATATTTAAATTTAAAGAAGTAAACAAAGTGGTCATTCAGAGCTTAAAGCATAAAAAATATTATTTGATTACAATCGGCTACAACTCTGAGGGCGCTACATTATTAAAATAAAAACAAAAAAAACTGTTTTTATTTTTGGTTTTATTAAAAAGCACTAAAACCACATCAGCAAACGCGACAAGATTAAGTGGAAAATATATATATATAAACACGATTAAAGAGATAAAAAAATAAATAAATAAAAGATTTAAATTAATAATAATAATAATAAAAATAAAAAGAATTTTAAAATAACCAAATGAGGTGTTAAATACGCTGAAGATTGATATTGACCACACAGCGATGGTAAAAACATTGAAAGCAGAAGAAGATACAATAAAAACGAAAAAAAAAAAATAAATATTACTCAGCAAGACAGAACAGACATGTTGACACCCTGGAATACGAGTTGTAGCTCGTGCGCGTTCCTACTTTTAAGATTAAATGGTTAGCTGGTGAGGTGACATTGACACGCACAGATGTTCAACACCTCATCACATTTCTTTGTTTCGCTTATTTACCTTTTTCTCTTCATTTTTTTGGTTTCAATAAAATTCTTATCTTTTTTTTTTTCTTCTTTTATGATAAAATTTATTCATAAATTTTTTTTTTGTAAAAGAATTTTTATCGTAATTTAAATAAAATTAAAATAAAATTTTTTTTTGTTATTTCTAATCAATTTTCTTGTTTCAAAAAAAAAAAAGAAGCTATTTGTGCTTTTTGTCTTTTCTTCTCTTTCGATTATTTAACATGAGATGCTTAAGAGGCATAATTTATTTATTTATGTTTTCGTTTTGTTTATTAAATTTAAAAATAAAAAATAAATAAATGCTTAACTACTTACTGTGCGTTTGTCTAATAAATATCACAAATTTGTCAAAGAATTATCCACGAAAGCCCATAAATAATTATAAATTAATGCTGTGATAACGATCGTTCTTCTTATTTTTCCATCTGCTTATCACTCCTAATCGTTTTTTTTTCTTGTTTATTTCTCTAATCTCTTATACTGGCAGCGATATTTTCATGTTAAACAGTGCTCAGCAGTGTTTTTGGACACTAAAAAATTCATAAAAAGAAGAAAAAAAAAGGTTTAATTCTCTAATTGCAAATATACGTGCTAAAAATTAATATTTATATCATGCTGTGATTGATAATTAATTATTTATTAAAAAAAAAAAACATTTCTGCTAATAAATTAAACAAAAGCGAATTTAATTTCGGGTAAAGATCGCATTCTTAACATTTTTCTTCTTTTCAAGAACTAATTTTATTTTTCTCTCTGCGTTTATTTTTTATTCGATTTGTGGACTTTTGTACAATTTATGCTAATAAAACATAATAAATAAAATAACAACAAAAAACCGATAATAATAATAATAATACACAAGACAGTGCGCCTTATTGTATGTTTATATATATTTCTTGTTACATTTTTATGTCGCTTTTATTCAGTTTTCTTTTCTTTTCTTTTCTTTTTTTGCTTATTTTTTCATAATGCTTTGTCCTCTCGAAAAACGTAACATAATCTTTAAGTTTCTTTATTTTTTTTTCGTATATTTTTTTTTCTTAATAGGATTTACTTTACTTTATATAGTCTTCTTCGACATAATACAAAAATATAATTTTTTTATTATAAATTTTATTCTTCTTTCTTCATGGTACATAAATTAAATAGAGAAATGATCAACAATAATCGCTTTTTTTGTTTCGTTTCGTTTCGTTTTTTTTCTTTTCTTAAATTTATTTTCAATTATTTTTGTGTATACAAATCTGTTATTTATTTTTATTAGAATTTAAACGGTCGTCGTTTAAGTATTTTTAATAACAAAAAAAAAAGAGACAAGAGAAAAGGCAAAATAAAAAAAAAAACTTATTCTTTTTCTTAATAAAAACGATAAAGAAAAATAATAAAAAATTATAATAAAAATCGAATAATAAATAAAACTAAAAATTCATTCACTAAGAATATATAACGTTTTTTCAACTGATTTAAATACATTTTTTTTAGTAATTATTGAAATAAATTATTGAAAATTAGACACCAGAATAATAAATAAATACAGAAAAAAAAATTAATTAATTAAAAACGAAAGAAATAAATAAATTACTTTGCTTCACCTTAAAAATTCTTTTTAATTAAAAACCACTTGAAAGCGCAACGTGTTTTAGTTCTATTCTTTCGCGGTTTATTTAAATAATTTATTTTTTATTTTTCTTCTTCTTTTAATTAATTTTACATATTTTCTTATTCATTTGGACAAAATAAATTAACTTTAAAAATGACGAGTTTAGAGGAAAGTGAGTGCCTTTACAGTTCGCGTCTTTTTTTTTTAATTCATAAAGTAATTACAAAGACAAATAATTAATAATAATTGATATTAGGTTTGAAAATAATAATTTAATACGAAACTATAAACAGATGATTGCATTGTCGCCGATAATATTCCCTTTAAAATTCAATTTAATTTAAATAAACGATATAGAAAAAAAATAAAAATATAATTTATAATCAATTCGCTATGCTTGTTTACCGGTTATAGTTAAGTCAATCAGCTAACCGCCATTGTCCATAAAGTAAAGGCAACAAAATAAACAATCTAAATAAATATTTCAATTTAGAAATGCTATTACTACTGGCCTGTCGCCTTCATTATTGTAATTTTCCATTATTATTTTTTTCCGTTAATACTGAAAAAAAAGAAAGAAAAAAATACAAAAAATAGTAATAAAATTGTGAACTTCAGTAGCAGTAACGCGCGCCACATTTGGTCTTGTTACCATTATGTTACATTGAATTTCGTTACGTCTGTCTGTCTGCTGATTGTTTGCATAAACATTTTGTGTGTGTGTGTCTGCTTTTTTCATCTCTTGTTTTGTTTGCATTGTGTGGTTTATTGTTAAATAAATTTGCACGCCTCTTATCTGCAAATGTTGTTTTTTCATTATTATTATTATTATTATTGTTATTGCATTTTGTATTCAATATTCTGATTTAATTTTTTTACCTTTTTCTCCTTCACAAAGTAGGCAAAATACTCCCGATTTTCAAATGTATTTCTTTTTTTTTTCATCTATTATTGGATTAACGTTTTTTTTTCTGTGTATTCTGCATTATTTTACCAAAGTGCGCCACATTGTTGTTGACACCTTGTTGCACCTTTCTTCTAAACAAAAAGAAATTTATTTTTTATTTTTATTATTATTATTATTTGCTTCTTTCTGATCCTATTGTGGACAAATTTGTATCGTTTCGCTTTGAAATCTACTTAGCACACAATAGCAGTTTTGGCAAAGAAAAAAAATAACACAAAAAATAACACAGAAAAGACGATAAACTTCCTTGTTGTCTTTTAAATCGTAAGATCTTACAAGGAAATCTTATTATTTTTCATCTTACATAAACTTAATGGTAGGGGTGTGATTGTGTTCAAAAATAAATAAAAGAATATGATGACCAAATAAAGAAATGCGATTTTTTTTTTGCACCTGGACCACATAAATTAAATATTTTTTCTCAGGTTATAGACTTAAATGCTTAAGAAATGTAAATAATTAAATAAATCGAAACTAGCATAACAAATTAATCCGATTTAGTTAATCAGTTTGTTAAATTTTAATTTAATTTCATTTTCGTGTTTTCAATAAAACTAATCGTAGGCACGCAGCTTAGTGAGATTCAGAGAATAAAGAACAAACAAATAATGTTTATAGAAAAACATAACTTAAAATAATAAACTAAGCTTTTAATAATAATCTGTGGTTACTTTACATAAGCCGCTACTATTAAAATTACTTAAAAATAAGGCAACAATACTCAAAACTCCGTTAATAATAATTAAGAAGAAAAAATAAATAAAACTTAAATTATTTTTATGGAAAAATCTCTGCTTACTTCATCGTTTTCTTTTCTTTTTGTAATAAACAATCATTTTTATTTGCATTTGTCTACAAATTATGTCAATTAAATTGCGAATAATAATTAACTCCGCCTTAAATAATAATTTTAAATTGATTTTAATTTAAATTTTTTACGCCAAATTAATTTGTGGATAATATCCAACCAATAAAAATGTGTTTTTCAATAATTGTAGAGATTGTTTTGAATAATCCATGTATGGTACAGTAGTTCAAATTTGCTAAATCTCGTGTAGTGAAAGTGAATCTATGTACATTCACAGTTTTTTTTTCTATAAGTTTGATTAAATGTATATTTTTTACGTTCCGTGCTATACAAGGGCACTTCAACAATAAACAAAGAAAAAAAAACAGTCATTTCTATTTTAAAATGTTAATAATTTATTATTATCTATTGTTTAGTGTAAACAACAACAGAAAACAAGCCTTATGATGGACACACTTCAAAATATTTATTTCTTTTCTTATATTTTATTTATTATTATTGTTGCTATTTAACTATATAGACAAAAATTACTAAAAGCCTAAAAATAACAAAACAATACAAATCACCTATCTATTATTATTATTATTATTATTAACATTTTAAAAACTTATATTTACTTTTAACACTAAACAATAATCAACTTTAAAGACTTATTATGTCCAGTTGAAGTGACGCAAATAAGAGATGAAAAAAAAAAACGCCATAAGCAATAATATAAACAAAAAGCTAGCCAGCCAGCAAATATATTTAAAGACACTAAACAGCAGGACATGTTTGTTAAATAAAAAGAGCAATAAATAATTTTCAGTAAATAAACAAGAAAAAAAAGCATAAAAAAAAAATCATTTGAAGACGACAGACATTTGAAGAAGAAATAAAATAAAATAAATTCAAAATTAAATTGTTTTTCTACTTCATTTGATTAGATATTTGTACATAATAGCGACCAGACAACAGCAAAAAAAAAACGGTTACAAAACATTAAATAATAATAATATTTTTTCTCTAATGTTCTAAGTAATCTTAATGGATAAACTAATGGGATTTAATGTACTATTCATTCACTTTCATTGCAAAAGTATTTGTGATGTAATTTTACTTCTCAAATAGAAGGATTTCCATATATAAATCTCATTTACTGAAAGTTCCATTAAAACTAGCGTTAGTTTAGGCAAATACATTGTGTTTTATAGTCAGTTAAAAGCATCAATCTGCAGCAACGAGTAATTCATCAATATTCCGTTTTAATTAAAAAACTAAAAACATATCCAAAAAATTTTTTAATAAATTAAATTGCATCAATCATTTGTAAATAAAAATAATTTAAATAATAACGTAAACAACATCAATAACACACAAGAGCAACGATATTTACCATGTCATGCCGCCGTTTATCAATTCGTTCGTTAATATTAAATTTGAATAAAAATGTACAAATAAAATTTTCCTTTTTTTGCCGAAAAACTATCCCTAATAGATCGGTTTTATTAATTTTTATTTCCATTTTTTTTTTTTTTGTTAATAAATTCCTACCCCAATGTCATCAGTATTTATGCATAGAAAAAACCAATTCAATACGATTTTTGGACAATTTTTATCTTTATTGATTTTCCGCATAAAAACCAAAATTAATAAAATGAAAATAAAAATTCATTAACAATTGCTTATACATTTTGACTTTATTGCATTTAAATATTTATTTATGAACCAAAAAAAAAAAAAAGTAACCCCTAAAAATCACAATTATTAACACATTTATGCGTTTATGTCTTGCTATTTTTTTCATATTCACATTAATTTTTTCTTTTCCTTTATATTGGCTTTTATTTTTTGTTCTGTTGCACAATGTAATGTCCCATTACATTATTATAATAATAATAATAATTTTATTTTTCTGAAAATACGCTAATATTTAATACGAATATTAATGTAGATATAGTCAAGGTGCGTTGTATTGACCTGTTGACCTTATCGTATTTTTAAAACTTTATTATTATATTTTTTTTTTATTGTTATTCTTTATGCAATTTTAATAAATAAATTATTTTCTGTGTGCTTATTTCGCTATGCAAGCGACGATTGTTAATTATAATAATGGTAATATGAACCAGTGGTAGCTGCAGTGAATTTAATTTAATTTTTCTTTATTATTATTATTGTTTAATGACGTACAAATAGAAAAATAAAATCTTATGTTTTTCCTGATGACAATTTTATGTTTTTTTTTTCAATAAAAATAAAAAAAAATAGTTGCTTCAATAAAATTAAGCTTCTTAATAGTAAACTAATAATCTACCTTAATTAAGTACTAAATACAATTAAACAAAACTCTCCACAAAAAACTCTCCGCTTGTTGCACCTCTTATTACAATAAAATAATAAATTTTTAAACAAAAATTAAATGAAAATGGTATGATAAACCCTTTCTAAAAAGGAAAAACAAGGGCATAAAACACTTTGCGGTATTGTTACACCAAATGTGACCCAGAAATTTATTTATATATTTTAATTTCACTAAAATGTATTATTTTTAGCACGACTAACCACTTATTTATTATTTGAAAATAAAAAATTATTATTATTATAATTATAAAACCATAAGTAGTAGTAGTAGAAGTAACAAAAGTGTTTTTAACCCTTAATAAATAAATGTTATATTTTGCATTCATCTTGTACTCATCTTTAGCAATAAAATTAACTGACATTGTACAGTTTTTCCAATGATAAGCAAAAATGTTCACAAAAAAAAAAAGATTATCTCGTTTATATGCTCTTTTAATCTTTTGTTTTATAATGACACATCCGTGCACTACACAACCTTATAACATTTACCGATCAAATAGGGTGTTTGGGTTTGGTGGTTGAAAATATAAAAAAAAGGGTTATACGATGTGTAACAATGTTCCTTCTGCTTAGATTTATACTTTTTTTTTATTTTGCAACGAAAGATTGTTACTCTGTTTGTACAAAGATGACACATTTTATTGTCTATGTACTTCATTGTGTCACATACTCCTTGCTATATGTCACGCATGTTAACCATTAACGTTAACGCAACACATTAAAGACGGGGTTACAGAATAAACAGAATTACAAACAAGAAAAAAAAAAGCACAAAATTCATTTTACAAAAGTTTGAAATAAAAAATGAATTTCTTTTTTTTTTCTTCTATAACAAATAGACAACAAATGTCAGCAAATGTCAAGTTGAATTTTTATTTTAGGCCTTCGTTTTTATGATAATAATAATAATATTACATTGAAGAAAGTGGGAGTTTTTGATTGTTTTCAACTGTTAACATTTTAAGGGTATAAAAACCGATAACATTTCATCCTTAAACATGTTTTTTCTTTTCTTTTTAACATATTACAATTTAAGTGTAAGTTTTGAGACATATTCTTGTGTGTTTCTCATTTTTTTAAAGGTAGAAACAACTTTGTACTTAAAACAAGTGACTTTACCATCATGTTTTTAGTTTTTGTTTTACATTTATACACTAGTCTTTTGCTTCGTAGTGCATCATTCAGGGTGCAAACTGATATTGAATTTTACTAAAGCCGTTCCTGTATTCATTTTTTTGTTCTTCTTTTTGTAAATAAATTTTCACTTTATTAACTTTTATGTTAAACACAAATTTGTGAATGTCACGTCTTTCAATCATAAACTATAAAAAGACCAACTGTTATTTGAACGCAAATAGAACATAATTTAATCAGGCGAATTTATTTTATTTTTATTATTTTTTTGATTCAATTTATCTGCTTAACAGGCAGCAAAAAAAAGTGTCAAATATGTTTTTTCTTTCTATTTCTCTTTAATATTCAATAAATATTGATAATACACAAATGTAAATACTTAATAAAATTAATTAAAATAATTTTATTTAACAAAAAATATCGGATGTTTATTGACGTACAAATGTCATGTTAGGGAGCGAAAAGAATAGAGAAATAGTTTGGACAGAAATAAAAAATATGAATGAAAAAAGTTTCTTATTTTAAACTTTGTAAAACGATGGGTTGGTTGGTTGGTTGGGTGGTTGGTAGGCAACTGCTGTTGCTGTTTAAAACCATTGACACTTAACATGTCAATTCAGTATGTGGTCACAAGAAGTAAAATGTCATCTGTTAAATAGTTTGTTTCACACTACAATAACGATTTCATTACTTTGATAAGAAATTCAAAAGTTGCTACCAAAATACGAGCAGGAACTAAAAGAAAAACTTTAAAATTTCTTCATTGAAACTTATTTCTAACTTCACTAACACAAAACATCACTGTGCTAAGGTTAAATTTTCATTAAGTTCTATAAATGTTTGCACATTTATTGCCTTTTTAACATTTTCATCCCTTAAAAAAAATAGAAAACTTCTTAAAACCACAATGTTTTCGGTTTGGTTTTTTTTATATTATTTTTATTGCTGCATGTGCTGTGCAAAAACATAAAAGGGGTGGTGTTGTGGCACCCTAAACAATTTTTTGAATTTTATTTTGCAAAAAAAATAGGTGAAAATTAAGAAAGATGTTTTTTAGTTTTTTTTTTTAATAAATTCATTTTCCTCTGTCAATGTCAACATTTCGCCGATTGCATAATACAGAAAACTATACCAGGGTTAGTTGAAGCAATTGTACAAGTGTTATGATATTTAAATAAATACAAAGAAGCTAAAAACACCCTACGCTTATCTTTCTAATCATTTCTCTGTCATTGCTATATGTCACCCTATAACAATGATTTTAGATTAAATCTTTTAATACAACACCCTACATATCTAAGCGTGTGTTTATCTATCTGGCACAAATTGTAATAATAAAAAAAGAAAAACAAGACTTTATTTAACCAACAATCATGCGGTTGCGGTGGTGTGCTTGCGGTTTTATCCTAAATTAGCCTTAAAAATTATTACCGGGAGTAAAAGTCTTTGTTTTAGGGTTAAAAAGCCATGGCCAACAAATTATTTTACTAAAAATTAAACAAAAATATATATTAAAATTAATAATAATCAATTTAAATACTTAAAAATAAGAATTTTTACCGTAAAACTGTATCCTAAGTCACCATTTATACGTTTTGTCTAGCTGGAGAGTTACACCAGTACATGTTTCATAAAGATTAAAATAATTTAATGAAACAAATTTAAGGGTTGCTAAAAATAAATTAAAGTTCAAAGCTTACAGATCGTTTCAGTACATTTTCATCTACCAAACGACTAAATAGAATTTGTTTTTCCCATTAAAGCATTTTTAAATAGGATTAAATTTTATGATTTTCGTGTGATTACCGGGATAAGAGTGAACAAAAAAAAATCTCTTTGCTTATAATTAATGAATTTGCGTTTTATACATAAAAATATATATATTAAAAATTAGATAACAAATTAGGTGACTTAAAGACTTGTGTGGTACGATTTTTCTACCCAACGGTAGTTTGTTGCTTGTTTGCGGTTTTCCTACGCTAATGAGTTGCTTTTTTTTGTATTTTAAATCCGTGCATTATTTTTTTGTTTGTTTCAATTTTTTAAGCTTAAAAATTGAATAACAATTTATGCAGTTTTTCGTGGGTGGTAAAAAAAAATTATTTTTCCTTTAAAAACGACAAAAAAAAATCAATAAAAGTAATGCAAAAAATTTGGATTCGCCTATTTGATGGATTAATTTTAATAATCCTTTTGAATTGTTCTTTTTTTTTTTTTGGAAGCATTGATTGAATTTTTAATCACTAATTTTTTTGGTATTAAAAAGAAAAATCAACAAATTTTTTATAAAATCATTTTTTTTTTTTGCCTATTAAAACCGAGCGAACTAGACTCGAGTACAATGCCTGAAAAAACTTTACATAAATCAAGTTTTGCCTGTGTATTTCTAAAGAGACAAATACTCATCAGTTTGTTACAATTCACGTAACGCCCTGACGTTGTTTTGAGATTTTTCTTTTCTTTTCATTTATTTTGGATAAAAACATTTCCTTGTTGCTACATTTTATGGGGTTTTGATAAGTTTATAACCAACCAAATATACAAAATAAAAACACCCACAAGACATGTTACATGCTTAGTAGAATATTCCATCCGTTACGGATACGGAAACAACAAAACGGACAAATAAAAATAAATTTTATTTAATATCCTTGTTTGTCGTAACAAAGGATTAAACACAAAAAATAAAAATGTTTTAATTAAATTTAATTAATTTAACAAAACTGTTTTTTGACAAACAAAGATTGTAAAACCATTAAGAAATTACTGGAAAAATTATTTTTTTTCTTTCTTTTTTTTTAAGCAAAACAACAAAAATCACTTTGGTTTAAAAGAAAAATGGGAAAAAAACCTCAACCAACAAGGGTGCATAACATATTAGCCACATAATCCACCACCAACTACTATTAAGCTGAGTTGTACATTTAATAAATCTATAAACACCAATCGAATGATTTCTTTTTCTTTTGGAATTTTTTTTAACGAAAATTATGTGGCGAAAGCACACAATTTTCACTTAAATTTCGCACACTTTAATGCGTGTGTGTCTATTGAGTTTTTCAATAAATAAAAACACAAGTCAAGATGAAGCCACACGCATCACGTTTATTAAAAGAATAAAAAAATAGAAAACGTTTTTGTCCTTCTTTTTTTTTTGCTGTCGATGAAAAACTGTCGATTTTATTTATTTATTTTATTTTATGTTGCGTTATACTCTGTGTTGCGTTCAGACAGAGATTTATCGCGCGTGCCAAATTGTTGTACATTTATTTATTTTATTTTAAGGGTGGGTAGGTTTTTAATACATATTATATAAATGTTTTTTATTTGGTGTGAAATATATACCATTTTCATCCCTTAAATCAAAATAGAAGAAGAAAAATACGATTTGTTGCCTTCTTTCATTGATTTATTAATCTTTTAATGTTTTTTTATTGATTTATTTATGCTGTTTTTGTGCTTTTTTTACGCTCTTAAAAGTAACAAAAAAAATAATAAGAATAATAATAATAAACTTGACCATAGAATAGTTTAATTTGTTGATTGCAGTATACGATACTGTCTTGACATTGCCATTTCTGTGCTGTGCAATTGATTTGATTTTTTATTTTCTTTAATTTTGAGTAATTTATTTCAATGAAAACATTAAATTATCCAACATTAGTCAACTAATTAATTAACATTTTTTTAAGACAAAAATGCAACAAACTGTTATTATTTATTTACAGAAATTACACACGCACACGACGTCTTTATTCGCAAAAGATTTTTATTTGCAATTTTATTAACAAAAACTTAAATATTTCTTTTTAATACTTAACTAGCCAATCAAAATGTTAAAAAATATTTTTCTTAATTTTTTTCAATTGATTAAACAAAAAATTTAAATAAAAATCTTAATTGCCTCTCGTTGTGTCTTGTTGTTTTATTAATATTTTGTCGTTTCATTTTTAATTTTAAATAATAAAAATAAAACAATTACAATAAATTTAAATAAAAATAAGTATTTTCGATTATTTTTATGTTTGCAAAAAAAAAAAACAAGTCATAGCGTCTTTAGTTGGGTTTTTTTTTTACTAAGAATTTCACTGTAGCACGGATTAATTGTCTTGATTTAAGAAAAAATAAAATATTTTCTCTTATTTAACTATGATATAGAAGCATTTCAATGCTTTTATAAGCAATTAAGGACACAAATTCTACAACATATTGCTGGTTATTGCACTATGCGGAATCCCATTAAAAAACTAATAATAACTACTTTGCATAACGAAAACGTGTAAATTAGGTAAAATAACCGTTTTATTCTAATAAAATCTTTATAAAACTAAAAACCTTATATTAATTAACATTTTTATTTATCATTTACTAATCATAATCTAAGGTAAATAAAAATGTTATTTAATTAAACAAAGTAATTGAGGATTTTTTAATTACACAGAAAATTATGGAAAACCAAGAGTTTTTCCATTTTTTCTTTTGATGTAACAAAGTCATTTCTTTCATAATTTATTTACACATTATATACTATCTAATTGCAAATAATAATGAATAAATTTTAATAATACTTAAAATTTTACCCTAATTTAATTTAATTTCTTTTATAAAACTGTTTTAATTTTTTGTTAATTATTTTTATTACAAATGAAATTAGGTTATTTCAGTACAATTACACGAATGTCGTGTTTTTTGTTGGCAGTGCAAAGTACAAACAGAGTACATTAAGATAATGAGGAATAAAAACCACACAGAAAAAGTTTGGCACATTTCTTAACAACACAACAAACAAAAAAAAACCACAATAATAATTACAATTAATTTTCTTTATCAAATTTGTTTGTTTTGTTCCTCCTTTAATGGTTTTCTTTTTTGTTTCTATAAACTTCTACCGAAAATAGCACAATATCCAAATGAAAAAAGCGACAATTTAATTTTATTATATCTTACGAAAAATTCACCATTGTTTTGCTATCAAAAAGAAAGAAAAAAACGCAATCAAAAGGGTTGAATAAGGTGAATTAGGGTATCAAAAAATAAAAACAATAATAATCATCAAAATAAAGGAAATTGATGTTTCGCTAAATAACAAAAAAAAAAATCAAGAAAATTACTATTTCCCATCGCATCGCATTTCAATTCAAAAATTCAGGGTTGGATGCACGTTGCGTTCAAGAAGAAATTTAAACAACTCATACCCAGCAACTAAATTAGGTTAAACTTCTTGTTTCTTTTATAATACAAAAATAATAATAATAATAATAAAAAGTAAGATTACATATTTATATGTGGGTGTGTTGAAAAAAAAGGGAAAGTATTTCTATTAAATAAATGATTTTAATTAAAAGAAATTTTTTATTACCATCAGTAAACACATACTTAAAGTTAATTTTGTATTTTAAGCATGTAATTACGTGACTTAAGTGCGTGTTGTTTTTAGATGTACAGACACAAAACACAACTTTTATAATACATAAGAAAAAAATAATGTTTTCGCAATGCCAGAATAATTATTAATAAGACAAACAAACAAAAAAATAAAGAATTAAATTAATCAAAAATAAAAAAATAATTTAAAGATAACAAAAGTGTCACACAAATGTTATCAAAACAAATATTATTATTTCTCTCTTTGAATTTAAACTTAAAAAATAAAATAAAAATTATTTATTAAATTAAATTAAGCCTAGTCTGGGTGATGATGATTTCTTATTATGAAATAAAATTTTTTCATTTTTAAATGTTATGTTATTCAATTTTATTCATCCCGTATATAAGTGGAAATATATGCTTTATTAATAAAATTAATATTTTTTTTGTTTTTAATTAAAATTAAAATTTTGGTTAACGCAATATACAAATAAAGAGAAAATAGTTGATTAAGATTGATGTGATTTTTTCTGTTGCATTAATTTATTTATTTATTATAATTATCATTTTAAGAAACAAAAAAAAGGGTGGCCCAGAGTCAAGTTAACATCTATTTTAAGTATAATATTAATACGAAAACAATACAATTTCAGTAATTTCAAAGCCTTTTCTTCTGTTAATAAACAATTTAATAACCAGAGAAACATTAAAATATGTAACATTAATGCGTAACAAGTGCTTAATTATAATCAATTAAAATAAAGTTAAGTAGACTGCGCATGGCAAATACACAACTGAATGTTTTTTTGTTTTTTTCTTTTTAATGAAATTTTTTATGAACATGTCGCGTGCTAAAATTGGGTGATAATTTTCATAGTTTGTTGTTTGTTTCTTCATCTATTTTTATTTTCTTAAAACATTTTATAACATTGGTACATCCACCACGATTCAATTCACCACATCATCCGCGTAAAAACATTAATAATAATTCTAACATAAGCACGTTGTCGTTAATCGGTTATTAAAATTTAGAAGGAGAAAAAATAAATAAATTATAATATTAATATCGTTGTGTTAATTAATTTATTTATTTATTTTTAAAAAATATTATTATTATTATTATTATTAATAACGATTTGCTCGATTTAATATTTAATAAAAAAAAAATGTATCCTAGTAGGAGGAGAAAATGACATTTTAAATAGCGACAAATGCTATTTACTTTATTATTTATTTACTTTATAAAAATGACAGAAACATTTAATAGTTAATATGTTTACATTTCGATCGTGTTTTAGTTGCGCCTAAATGATAATCACAGTGATCATCATCATCATCATATATTTTATTTTTCTTATTCTCTTAAAACACATCTTAAATCATAATTTTATGTGAATTTAAAATATTATAAAAAAAAGAAAATTATTAATAAATAAAGTAAACTAGGAGGAGACGAAAGATGACGCCGTGTTATTGCTTTTTTTTTTATTCTGTGTTGAAAAGACATCTGCTCGCAGATTAGCAAGTTGTTTTCCTTTATTGACTTGTTTATTTGATTTTTTTTTCCTCTTGTTTTCTTCTTTAATTAAATTTATTAGTTTTTTTTTTGCGAGAACACCATGTAGCGTTGTTATTTGCGTTAAATCAACGCTGACTAAATGTGTTAAAATTTGCGTTTTTTTTTTGTGAATTTATCAGCTGGAAGTCTCGTGTATTGCTGCTTCCAAAAAAAAATGAAATTTATAAGCTGTTCTGGAGGTTGTTACGTGTGTGGGAAGTTTAAAATATTTTGCGTTTTTTTCTTCTCCAAACCAAAGTAGAAATAAATATTTTGCCTTAGGTATGCGAAACAACGATTTATTATTATCTAACTAATTTGTGAAAAATTCTGCAACTACTGTCCAATCCGTTAACGAAAAGGTTATTTCCATATGTAAAAAAGTCTCCAAAAACTTCACTTAATAACAAACGCATAAAATTTCCTACAAATAAACAAACTAAGAGCATTAAAAACACTAAAAATGTACTTAAATAAAATCATTTCAGGAATTTCCCCAAAAAAATAAATAATAATATTTTTAAACATCTGTTAAGCACACAGAAGAAGAAATTTATTTAAATATTAAAAAATGCGTGCTGTTTTCTCTCTTTTCTATATTTTAAAAAAAAAAAAGCATAAAATATTATTATTTATTTATTAATAACTTTAGAGAGATTAGAAATAGAAAAATTATCTAATTAAATGAAAATTTTCCTGTTGTTGTTTTTTTTATTTAAACAAAAAGAAAAGAATAAATTTTCCCCCGCATATTGTTATTAAATTAAACATAACAATCAGCTGTTTTTAGTGACTTATTTTAAGTACTCATCTTATTGACGTACTAAACATTAAGTAGTATTTAAAATATAACAAATAAAAACTCCCTAAATTCTGTATTTCTTTTTCAAAGACTATTAACAATCGCTTAAGTAACATAACTTAAATAATTTTCATTCTTTTAAGTCACATTTAAACGCATTTTATGAAAATTTATTTTCTTTTTTTTTTTCTGTTGTTGTTAATTCTCTCTTAATCCACCTGTCACGCAATATTTTCCTCAACTAAAACTCTTGTAACGACGTCATAATCACACATCATTTACATATAATGACATGTCATAAAAAAAAATAAAAAACAAACAACAACGTCGTATAAACGTGTGACAAGCTGCTAATATTCTTTTATTTAATTTATGATTTTCTTAAATAATTTTATGCTGTGTTTAAATTGCTATTAAAATTGGACCATTTTTACTTCCAAGGAATATTTATTACAAATTTTATTACCTAAAGAAAATTAATTTTTGTTTTTATTTCTTTATAAATTAAAAAATTAATTTCTCGATAAAAGAATGAGGGAAAATTCTTTTCATTCAATAAAAAATAAAGTAAATTTATTCCTTCTTGTCTTTGTTGTTGTTTAAATTAATTCACAATTTTGTAAAAATTAATATAAAAAAATATTAAAACATTAAATTAAATTAAAAGTTAAAATTTAACAAACAAGAAATCTTGGTGTGCGGTTGACATTTTACATCATCAACAAAAATTATAATAATAAACAATAATAATAATAATAATAATAAAAAGCAAATAACAACAGCAAAAAGCAGTAATAATGCAACAGCAGAAGACAAGCAAATAAACTCAACAACTATAGCAATCATATATATATATAGTTAATTATGTTATATATTTTTCCTTGTTTTTAATTAACACTAAACAACAATTAATTTTTACATACAATGTGTACGTTACATTGTGATGTCTTAATTTACTTATAAATATTTTTCTTTCTTAAGAATTAAGTGATGAAAAACAGCAAAACAACGTTTTATTTTTTTTTTTTGTTTTTGTCTTTAATGAAAAGAAAAACATTTTTTCATATTTTTTGAAGGCTTAAACTGAATGAATTTATTATTATCCTAGCAATAGATACTACACTTGTTCTGTAACAATAGATACCCTAATACAATACTCTACTTTCGGATGCGTCTTCAATGGAAATTTAATACCTTTCTTTAATTACAGAAATTAAATTTATAACATAAAAGTGCAAAATAATGCTAAAATCTTCATCAATAAACAAATAAACCATTTTAAACAAGTTTTAATTATAAAACTTTAACTGATGTGGCATTTAGTAAACAATTTTACATTAATTAAGACAACAAAAAAATAATAATAATTTCTTTTTCCGATTAAAAGTGATTAAACAGTCATTAACCTTATCAAAACAACAGCAGAACGGAATATTTTCTTTTTTCATCTAATCAAGAAAAACAAATATAAATATGCAAAGAGTTCCACTTAGCACTGCTGCTGCACTGTCTTTTTAATCTCAATTCTTATTGCAAACTCACATCTGGCTAATTAATCACAATAAATGTTTTGTTTTGTTTTAAAGTAATATAAAATAAATTACATAAATAAATTCACATAAATTGTTGCGTACGCGATGCATTAATAAAGAATAAGAAAATGAAAAGATAAAAAACGATAAAATATATAAATGGGTGACGTTAAATGAATGACAAAAATAGAACAATTAAATATTATTAGATACAGAAATAAACCGAAGATCGTAATTAGTAATTCAACAAGAAAATAAATAGAAACTAAAAAGACAATTATTATTATTATTATTATTATTATTATTAGAAAAAATTAATTAATTAATTTATAACAAAAAAAAAAAGAAAAAATTAAATTGTATTTTCTGTTTTTTTTTTCTTTCTTTCTAATTCTGGGTGTTGGTATCTTCATCTTCTTGTTAATCATCGTCATTTATCTTTCAACAGAATTTTATTTCTGACTTAAATTATTATCATTTCGTTTTCCCAATTAAAGGCAATAATTTTTGTCATCTTCAATTGCTTAAAAGTTTCTTATTGCTTTTATTAGTTTAGTTTAATTTTATTTGTTTTGCTATAAATTGTTAATGTATTAAGTTGCGTAAATAGCTTTAATAGATGGCAATAACCATAAGAATAATAATATAAAACTAGATTAAACCAAGATTACTAGTTAAATAATATAAAATAATTTATTTTAATTAATTAATTACTCTGCTGGCGGCTTAATTATATATTTAACAATGAAGCAATTCATTTTTAATGAAGAATTATAATTTTTTTTAGCTATAATTGCACCTTAGAAACATCTTACATTCGATAAAGATTAATAAAAAATCAGATTTGTCTTTAAAATTCATTTCTATAAATTAACTAAATTGATTGATTTTCATTTCGTGTAAAATACAAAAAAAAAACTACTCTGCGCTACACCACTTAAATTAATTATTCCAGCATTAATTAAATTAAATTAATTTTATTCCTTTTGTTCGTAAATTTTTTATTGATATATTAATACAAAATTCTTTATTCATTCTTTATTGCTTTGTATTGGCTTTGGTATTGTATTGAAATAATAATAATAAGTACATTCATTTAAATTGCAAATTTAACTTATTTTAATATTTATTTGTAGCAAAAAAAATAATTAATAATTAATGAGCTTAAAGTAAGTAAAATAATTTAACAAAACAATTGTTTTTGATTTTATTTTTGTATTTATAATCAGTATTTTATTGTATTGTATTATTTGTGAATTTCCTTTTAGCTTTAGCTTTGCTTTGCTTTATTCTAATTATTATTATTTTTTTTAAATCAAAGTCCTACTTAATTAATTAAAAATAAAAAACAAAGACTTATTCATTTGGTGATGGAATAAAAATTTAATTAAAATATTTTATTTTGCTAATAATTTAATTTCTATTCTATTTTTTTGTTATTTCTTTTCAAGTTTGAAAATAAATAGAGAAATAAATTAATTAAATAAATATAAATTAAACATAAAGAAAATATTTTAATTTACAAAAAAATAAACAAATCTTTTAGCAGAGGAAAAATGGAGAATTGATAATCTTTTAAATAAAAAATTGATAAAAACGAAAATATTGATAAGAAATGTAACGTAATGTGTAGACACAACAAGCGAACACAATTTACTATTATTATTAATTTTCTTCTTTATTCAATATTTGATTTATTTTTTAACAAAAACATCTAATCACACATTACACATTACACACACTAACAATTAAGGGAAAGTATTTCAATTAACACAATTCTTATACTAAATTTTTCATTAATTCATTTTACACAAAATGATTTTCCTTTTTTTTCCAACCGATTTCCAACCGCATGTGGAATTTTCTTAAGCAAAAAATTTTTCAATTATTTTTTTGTTTCTTTAAAATCTAATCTAGATGCTTGTGGTTTATCTGATGTCACGCATATTGAATCGTTGCAAGAGAAATCACAGTGCGCCCTAGAAGAATATTGTAGGACTCAATATCCAAATCAACCGACACGCTTTGGAAAGTTATTATTACGGCTGCCGTCGTTAAGAACTGTTTCGTCACAGGTAGTGTGAAATTAATTAATTATTTTTCTCTAATCATTATTATTGTAAAATTTAATAGTTTTTTTTTTTTTAATTAATTCAATTATTTTGTTTTTTCTTTTTTAATTAAAAAATCTGTCAAGCAGGTGATTGAGCAATTATTTTTCGTACGTTTGGTGGGCAAAACACCAATTGAGACGTTAATACGTGATATGTTATTGTCTGGTAACAGTTTTTCGTGGCCGTATTTAACTTCAATGTGACACACGGTTTGGCGACAGTTAACAACAACCTGATCCTCGTCTACATCAGCAACAGCGGCAGCGGCTGCCGCAGCTGCAGTAGCCACAAGTCTGGGTGGGTCACCTTATACAAATTTTTCACCAGCTGTTAGTGGTGTACATACGGGCGGTAATTGTTCATTGGAGCATCAAACAAATTTCCCTCATCATCATCATCATCATCAACCATATAACCAACATCATTCACATCAACATCATGCGTCACATTTATATGACCTTGAACAAACAGTACCCGTCACAATACCATCATCAAACACAACCAACGGGGTAGGTGATTTAGCTATTGGACAAACGCCCATTGTCGCCCATGGTAAATAAACGAATAAAATTTATATAAATACTTATATATATATATATAATATTAACAATGCGCATCCGCATGTTTATTGGCAATACTCAAGCAATACAAAATATTAAATAAGAGAAACCGAATCATGAGTTTAAACGAATCAAAATGGCAATAAAGGTATAAGAAATGCTCCGCAAAAGAAAATCCAAATTGTAAATAGGAGTTCAAAAAGAAAAAAAAAAACGAAAATAAAAAAATCCTAACGCCAAAAACCTTCCCCCGAGAAACAGAAACAGAATAAATATCAAACAGCAACAAATGTGTAAAGGGGATTTAACCCGATTTTTTAATTTTTAAGCATGTAAATAATTAACATAATTAAGACAAATTTAAATATATATATATATATATATATATATATTGCTGAAGGCTATAATTACTTATTTAATATTTAAGCTAAGTTTAGCAATAAAAACTAAAAAAAAATATTAAAAATTATTTTTCATATCAAAAAAAAAGAAAACAAGAAAATTTTTTAGTTCTCTTTAATCAAATTAATTAATTAAATCAATTTTTGGTGCCATTTTTTCTATTTATTTAAAAAAAGAAAATTTATTTTCTTAATTATTAAAAATTTTTTTTTTTAACCAAAATTTATTGCTGCAATATTTAATCAAAAATAAATTATTTAATTAATTAATTTTCATTTTTTAAACGAACAAATTTTATTTGAGAAATTTTCTGTGACATTTCTTTTAGCAAGAAAACAAACAAAGTGCTTGATTTGGAAGACTAAGTCGAAGTATGTAGCTAAACATAGATTTAAACGGTCAAGAATTGATTGAATTTGTTTTAAAAAATATACTTAAATGTCATGTGTCCTTGGTGTTATAATTTTTTTGCTTAAATCAATTGATTATTTTCATTAATTGATAATTTTTGAATTAAAAATTAATACAAAAATCTTCAATTGATTTGATTCAAAATTTGAGAATTTTTGTTTTGCTTTAAAATTCACCACCGTCCGATTGTTATAAGAAAACACCGTCAATGGCAAGGTTGCAAATTATTTCAGCGAATTACTTATTATACCGATTAATTAAATCTATGTTTTAGCTTTATCCTTTCTGTGACCGTCGTCCATCCGTTTAACAACAAATCATTTTTAAAATGATAAATCACGACTGCTAAAAATACTTTTATTCACAGCAGATATTCTCAAAATAAACAAAATTTTCCTTTCAATCATTTTTTGTGATTAAAAAATAAAAATTATTTTATAAAATAATTAAATGAAAAAATTAAAAATAATTAAAATTATGTAAATATAATAAAAAAAATCAGAAAATTCTAGTTAAAAAAGCATAAAAACAAAAAAAAAATCTTTTGTAAATAATTTTTTATTTTCGTCTAAATTTAATTTAATAAATTAATTAATTAAAAAGAAGAAAGAAAAACAGATTTAGTAATAGAAAAATAAGAGAAGAAAATTTAAAATAAATAATTTATTTATAAAAGACTAAACAGAAAAAACTTGTGTAATAAATAAATTAATAAATAAATAAAAAATACTTTAATTAAGAAAAATTATATTGAAATTATTATTTATAAATTAATAAAATTAATTAAATAAAATAAATAAATAATAAACAAAGATTTAAAGTTTAAAAAAAAATCGATTATTCTACTTGTAAATTATAAAAATGCAAAGAAAAGAGAAGAGAAAAATGCAAAGAAAAACCACAAAAAACACAATAATTAACAAGCAAAAAAAAAAAAATAAATAAATAATTAAAAACACTAGCAACTAAGTGAAAATTATTATAAAAAATTAATAATTAATTATTACAAAAAAGCAAAAATATATATTTAATAAAAATTAATTTAAAATTGAAAACAAATCTTTATTAGACGTGTTGTTTGTAAAGAAAATTATATTATAAAGGAGAAAAAATTAATTAATAAAGTAATTAATTAAAGGCGTAAAAAAAATAAAGAGTAAATCATTTTTTTAGTTAAATTATTAATAATAATAAATAATAAATAATAATAATAATGAATAATTAAAAAAAAAAAAAAGATAATAAGGAAATAATTATTTAATTAAAACTAAGATTGTATAAAAGAAAAAACACAGAAAAAAATAAATAAATTATTATTATAAAAATTATTTAAAAAAATAAATGAGAAAATATTGTTTTATTTTTGTCTGTTGTGTTGTGTATTTTACTTATTTTTACAGAGATTAGCTGAAATAGCCTTTTAGGATAGTAAAATTTGCACTAACTAGGGGTGAATACAGTTTGTGTTCTTGCAAGGAAGAATATGCAAACAAAATTAAGGTAAATACTGAGTGATTCATTATTCAACTTTTAAATGCAGTTATTATTTCTTATAAAAATCTTATTGGAAAATAATTTTCAATTTAAAAGATTTGGAAAACTCATCTAATTATCAAATTAATATTCTTAAGCAAATCATTAAAATTAAAAACAAGAACATTTCTAGGTTAGTTTCGTTACTTGTTTTGTACAATAAATTTTACTCACAGTTATCACCATCAGCATCCGTTTTTTACATCAATCACAAAGATTTTCATATATTATTTTGCTTTCATATTTGCTGCTTCATCTAAGAAATCAAAAATTCTTCTATAAGCGATAATTTTATGAAAATAAAATAATAATAATTTGACCTACCAACCTTAATGTTTATAAATAATCTTCTTTCGCTTAATTTTTCCGTTTTTTTATTTTTTCATTCCTAAATAATAATAATAAATAAATAAATATATGCAAATCTATTTATATGAATTAAAAGAAAATATATATTTTTTTTCATTTAAATAGAAAAATTTTGCTGAAAATTTAGTGATTTTTCTTCTTTTTTTCTTTATAATAATTAAACAAATGTGACATCAGCATAAGAAAAATAATAAATTTGTCTAACAAATGACATTTTTATGCTTTAATTTTTCTTCTATTTTTTATTTATATAAATGTATATAAATTATTAAATACCCAAAATGCATTTGAGAAAAGAATATAAAAAAAAATGAATTCCCATCTTAAGCAATTCTTATGAAAAGTGACAATATGGACACGTGCTTTAAAGAAGAAAAAACAATTTTGTTTTCTTAAGTAAATTTTACAGCAAATAAAACAAAGAAACTTAAATTATAATAATATAGGTTTTCTTCGTAGACTAATTCATCAATTTTATTAACAAGAAATAATTAAATTAAATTAAAATTATATAAAAGAATGTCTTACCAGAGCGCGCAGCATCATTGGAGTCATTTATTAATTGAATAAATAATATTTCATTTACTATAGATGTCCACAACATACAAAAACGTCATCATTTATTGTCGTTGAATTTTATAAATTAATAAATAAATAAAATTCAATTAAATAATATTTCTTCAATTTATTTTTAATTTATTTTTATAATAAAATAATAATAAGAATTGTATCGATTAAATTTTAACTAGAGACACGACGCGCAACGTAACGTTTTCGTTTGTGTCTTTTGTTTTTTCCTATTGTTATAATTTGTAATGTTGGTAGCAATGTCTGCTGACAGAAATATATTTTTCAAGAAAAAAATTTATTTATGTATAAAAAAATTTAACTTAATTTTTAATAATTATTTTTATTATCAATGAAATAAAATAACATTAATAATAATAAAAATAATAATAACAATAATCAAATTGTTATAAATTTATTTCTTTATATTTGTTTAATTAAAAAGCAAAAATATATAGAAATATTTCTTACCAACGTCATATTTGGATCATCTTACGCATGTTGTGTATAGTTTTCATAGTTGCCTTTTTTAGTTTACATTTTAACAAATTATTAGCGTAAAATATAATAAAATAATTAATTAATTATTTAAATAAATTGTAATACAGTTAATTAAGTAATATTTATGTAATTAAAATTTAATAAATTAAGAATTAAATCAGAACTAGTGGACAAGCTACAGTTAAGCAACAAATGCGTAATCTAAAAACCGCATGGTTTACAAGTAATAAAATTAAGGTAAAATTGTTAATAAAAATCAATTTAAACATTTAAATTAATTAAAATTAAATACAAATTGTTGTTAATAAAAGAAAAGATTATTAAGTTTACGATCAACAGTATTGTAATAACAGTACACGTGTATTTACAGAGTAAATTTAGAAGAAGAAAAAATGTACAAAGTACAAAAGTGGGTGTTTTTTGATTTAATTAAAATACTTTTTATTAATTAACTATGTATCATTTAATTAAAAAATAAATAATAATAAATAGTTTAAATTTGCGCATTATTAATTTTAGTGAAAATAAAATTAAAAAATAAAAACTTTTTGACCAAACTAAATGTAATTGCATCAACTATGAAGAGAAGTAAATATTTTTTTTTTAAGCATACATTCCCACACTTTCTCCACATTAAAAAAAATATTATTAAAACATAATATTATTTTGATTTGTTTATTTATATAACTTTGTTATAAATTTCGCTTAATTTTATTTGTGAAATTAATACAAAAATAATATGATTATCAGTAGAAAATCTGCTTTTTAATTTCTTTTTTTTTTCGGGAACTATTTTTTTTTTTACTAATAATAAAACCAAAACATCAGCAACAAGCATTAAAGAATTTAAAAGATGAAAGAAATTTTTCTCTAGTTATTAAAAAACGCCAGCAATTGCATGTTTTTGATTTATTTTTTCTTTTTTGTACAAAAAAGCAAAAATCTCCCTCTAAGCCAAAGTGAATTGGAAAAGAATTGTTGAAAATTACAAATAATGATTTTGGTAGGTAAGAAAAAACAATAACAAATAATTTCAGCACGAAGTCGATCATGAAAATCGATAGTTATCAGCGAATTTAACAAAAAAAAATTAAAAGAATTTCTTACTTTTAAACAACAAGTTGGGCTATAGGTGATGGCGTCCCATAGATACAACATGAAAAACCTATTTTCAATCATATACTATGCACCGTTTTTATATTTATATTGCTCTCTTGATAATAGCATTAAATATATATTTATATATAAACACACACACAAAATAACCGCGACTTGGTCTAACTGGGCATTGTTGTTAAAGTGTATAACATAGCACAAATCCAGGTGATATTTCTCTTATTTATTTCTACTTTTAATCATGTTTTTTTCTTTTTTTACTTTAGTTTTTAACCCGCTGTGTTATGTTATTTACAATTTTTCTTGCATATTTGCATTAATAGGAAGAAAAAAAAAACCATAAGACAATTTTCTACACTTTAAACATATAAATTAATGCAAAAGAGAATTATTATTTTTATTTTTTTAATCAAGTCAAATCAGACACAGCATGATGAAAAATAATTATTTTGAAAACAAATTTTCTTACTTATTTGTTTATTTTTTCACTGATTTTACTGAATTTCAATTAAATTGTTGCAAATTTGTGCAGAAATTGGCAATATTTTGCTTTTTTTAATTAATTTTTATTATATTTTCGGCTGAAAGTTAAGATTTCAACGAAAAGAACTAAATATTTGGTAAACGGTATTAACGGTTTCTGAGGCCTATTTGCCTAGGTTTCAATACAAAAACGTATTTAATTGCAAATAAAATACAAGAACATTCGATATTTTGGATAAATGTGTGTAGAGAAAACTATAAATCGGAAATTTTAAAAGGTATTATCTAATATTCGCCAAACAAAATGTATAAATAAGTAATAGGCATCTCTAAACGATTATTTTCCCTTAAAAATAAATAACATCTGATAGATGAAAAATACCCTAATGCACCCATCAATAGCATTAATCCAAATTACTTTGATTTTTTCTCTTTTTAGGGTGATTTTTTGACCAGTTTCGAACCGATTACTGTTCCCAAAAAAAAAATCTCACCTTTAACCAAACACATTATTAATGGTTTTTATCATAAAATTCGTTTCTTAAATTTTCAATTTAAAAAATAAAAATATGAAAGTAATTCCTGAATGAATTTGACAGGATAGTGTTGGCAAAACGATTAATTTCTTTTATATTCTGATAAAGTAAAAACTTTCAAATAGAATCCTAAAACAAGCAGTTATCGTTTGCATATTTAATTCTTTTATAATATTATTCGTGAAATAAGTTTTGTTTTTAGTTTTCTAATAAAAACTGTAAAATATGTCGTCTGTTTTATATAAAACAAAACCGAGAAACAAATTTCTTCTTATTTTTGGTGTATTTAAGCGAAAATTTAAATACAAAATACTTAAGGCCATCTGTGACATTCAAAAATTTGTCTTTTATTTTAAACAAAGTAAATGGCCACACGGCTGGCAAACACCACTGAATATTCAGAATTGTTAATTTACTAACGCGAAGCTTTTATAAAACAAAGACATTATGGGGATAAAATTTTTTTTATTATTATTATTTCCATCTACATTAAAGGTGGTAAAACGACTTATAAAAATCATTTTCATTAACCGTAAATGTATTAATATTATTTATTTATAACAAAAAATGCTTTTAAAAGTACCGAAAAAAATATGAAAATTAATTATTAACAAAGTCTAATGACTTGAGCGTCGTCATAATCACAATAAACATAATTTTTAATCATAATATTTTATTACGAGAAACTTTTATTTATAAATAACTTTTAATACTCGTTGAATATGTATTATTTCGGTGTCATAGAAGATGCAGAGTGTATGCTTAAGCAACAATAATATTGATGGTGGTTTATTAAAGATGAAAAAGACATCAACCCTTTGAACAATTGTTACCAATAATAATAATAATAATATTATTGAACGCGCGACCACCCTTTTATAAAATTTTAATTGTACATTTTTTTTTTTGTTTTCATGCATAAATAATGTAAATTCGCGTTATTTTCGGTTTTACTTAATAAATTTTAATGACGATAATGATGATGAACACCTGAGACACCTAAAGAAATTAAAAAAAACTTTTTACTTTGTTTAAAGTTTCTTCAACGTTATTTTTTGAAAATAAAATGGCAAATCGGCATATTAACGATTTTAATGGTGGATAAAAACAAAAAACGATCATTATCCGTAAATGACATGCAGATGAGACAAATTTATTCATTAATGCGTGATTTTTATCGGCTTTTATGATAAAATTTACTTATTAGTAATTTTGAAAACTATCCACGGTGAAACTATAGCCAATTTGTTAATAGCTGGAAAGAAAAAAACCATTAAAATAGCCAACAACAGAGTTACTTAAAGTCACCTAATGTTAAATGATGTTACGGCAGCATCATTAGTGATTAGGTCAATAAGCAGCATTTTTTCTCATTTTAGTTTCAAATACAATGTAGATGATTTTACCAGTTTAAAGGAAAATTGATTGAATTATTATTAATGGATATGAAAACAAAAAAAAAATAAATAGAAGAAAGGAGAAATGCCCTTTTATGGCTTGGCCTGTACACAGAGACAGGCAAATAACCGATCAGGGGTTCTTTTATTTAATTTATTCAATCATATTTTTAATGTTTTCACTTTCACTTACTGGACAATAATTATTTGGTCAAGGAATCAACTAAAGAAAACAAATAAACAAACAAATAGGAATATAAATGAAAAGAAAAGTAAAGAAATCCTTAAATACATTAACAAAAGTCAAAGGAACATGACAAATGAGATTTTCTTTTTCTCACCGAAAAAACGTAATGAAAATAAATAAAATTCCTTTAATATTATTAATGGTTTTTCGCTTTAAACGCGTATTATTTGTGCAGCGTGCATTTTCTTAAATTGCATTTTTAAAAAACCATTTGCGATAATAATCGAACAGAAAACGATTAAAAATGTTTAAATAGGCGACCAATTTGGAAATAAATTGGTGTAAAATCACAGTTTAAAATGTTTTTTTTTTTGTCATTTGTTTCGCCAATTTTCCCTTTAACTTTTCCTTTTTCTTTTGTCGTGTTCTTATATTAGAAGACGAAAGAAAAAACTACATAAATCGGTTTTGTTTCTGAATGTCGTCATGATGTCTAACATTTAAATGGCGTCAATCCATTACGGTCACGGTAATAAATTTGATTTTCTTTTTTAGTATTTCTGTATTTATTTATTATTATTTTTTTGCAATGACATAAAAGTAAAAAGGCATAAAAATCAAGTAACAAGAGGAAGACACAACAAATCCACTTGTCTTGTTATGTTTTATTGTAATAAGACTTGATGGATGAAAGAATAAAAAAGGATATTGAACCCTCGATTGATTGTTAACAGAATCGGTATTTGTGATTTAATAAAAATAAAAAAGAAAAGAAAAATCTATAAAAGCTTTTTGCACAAATTGACACTACTTGCCAGGAGAGAAGTCAAATGCTTTTATTTTGTTTTTGGTTTTTCTACTTACATCTAATTCATCACAAAGTGAAAATGATGCACGGATTATAAGAAAAACAAATGAAAAACTCTATGTTGGAAGGAATATTTATTTAAATATGAAAAAATGGCGAATCGAGTTAATAATAAAGAAGAAAAGCACAAGTGGCATGGGTTAAGAATTAATAAAAAAATCAAATGACACCAATAAAAAAGACAAAACAACACACTTTACCAGATGAAATCGTTTATTATTTTTATTCGATGGTTTTCTCGTGTTTTTTGCTGTTTTTTTAACTCAAATCTATAGCTGGAAAAAAAAATAACAAAATTAAAGCAGAGAAAAATGTTTATTTTTTCTCGTCTTATTTTATCCAACAAACGGTTCACTGGTCACATTTGCACAGTTACTGATCAAAATCATAAATGTTGAAGCGCAAAAAACCCATTTCTTAACCAAAAAAAAATAAAAAAAAAATCGCAGAACACCTTCTCAAGTGTCGCTTAGAAGGTGAACAAATCTGTTGCCAATTGTGTAAACAATTGAATTTAATTTAAATAAAATCGTGTGAATTTTGTATTAAGTTTCTGCATTTTAGTTATTTATTTATTCTTTTTTTTGTTTTGTTTTGTATCTGTTGCAGTAAAGAAAATTAAAAACGAGAAATAAATTAAAACAGAAGCAGAGGAGGAAAAAAACAAGAAACGAGAAAATCTTCTCATGCAGATCATACAAGTAGCGGAAAAACACTTAACATTAGATGATAATGATAGATTTGGGGTAAATGCTCATGGTTTATTCACTGATGTTTTGTTCTGTTAATTTTATTAAATTTATTTCTTTTAAGGTTTCACCCGAGATCAAACTATTAATACAGAAAACGGGATAGTCTACATAGACGTTAATTTACTAAATAAAAACGAAAAAATTAATCATCTTCTGCAGGAATTCTGGCCCAGAACTGTCCTTTAACCTAAACATCACAAAAGGAAGTAGACAAAAGGAACAGAGAACAGGTAAATGAATTTTTTTAAACGGTTTTCAACTCTGTATAAATCAGTGAAAGATCATTAATCGAAGTTGAAGGTTTTCTTTCTTTCTTTCATTCTATTATTATTATTGCCTGTAATAGTGAATACAGGAAAAGGTAGTGACACTGTCCATTCCTAAATGGTAATAAATGTAAAAGTTTTACACAATTTAGGATAATATTTTTCGACAATTAATAATAATAATCGGTTTTTCGGTGTTTGTTCTGTTTGTATGCATTTTGTGACAAATTTGAATGAAATTAATTGATTTCTTTTGCCTTTTCACCATTATTTTGGACAAAAGAGAATCCTTTTTTGTATTTTATTTGTGTTTAACTATTTATTGGTAATATTTACCGATAAAAGAATACAATTTTGTAGTTTTTATTATTATTAATTATTTTTAACGGATATTTTTAAAATAGATTTTCAGAGATTTTGATTTGTATTCATTTGTATTTGATTAGTCGTTCTTGTTGGTGTCCAGAATTTAATCACGAAAACTACCCTTAAAAAAAGTTATGGAACTTGATTTGTATTCATAAATCTCTAAAAATTATTAAACAATCAATAATGATAAACGTTTCTCAATAGAATAATAAAAGAGAAAATTAAAATTTTTATTTAATTAACTATGAAAAAGGTGACACAACATCATGACATAGCGAAAAAAACTAAAGAATTTATTTTTTATTTACTTTGTGCTGCTTTTAAAGCTTGATTTTTACTTATTATTATTTCTTTTTTTTTCACTTTGAACATTTTCAATCGTCATTATTAATTTTCTTTTCATTTCATTTCATTTTTATTGAATATAAATAAAAATTAAATCATTGAGTCAATTGTGAATTTGATTTGAATAAAATTAACTTCGTTTACGTTTTTTTGTTGTTTAAAAAATAATAATTTTTCTTTATTTATATTAATGAAGTGTTTGTACTGGGTGTGTGTTGGTTTTTCTTCTTTTCTTCATCATCATCATCATCTTTATCTTCTTCTTCATGTACATATTCTGGGTATACTTTGATTGCCTGTTTGTCTTTCTGCTCATCAATCTAATAATCGACGGTGTAATATTCAGTGACAGCCTCCATCACACATGGGTTTTATCAGTTATTTCTCTTTACGTTTTACTACTTATAGTTGTGTTGCTGTTTGGTGTTATTCTTCGCGAGTTATAAAAATTAACACACAATTCATTCGTTTTTATTAAAATGAAATAAAAAAAAATATTATTATTTTGATTAATGTTTTCTGCTTTTATAGTTTTTTTTTTTAGCTAACAATAAAAGAAAGAAAAGAAAACGAACAATAAGAGTCCATGTACCAGCAAGCGTGATGATGTTTGGTGGTCTCGGCAATATCTTGTCCAAAATTATAAATAAATAAATAAAAATAATAATAATTAAAAATCAACAATTGAGCGTTTTGCTGTGATTAATTTTTCTGTATTCTGTTGATGCTTGATCCGTGCTGGACAAGGCAGATGAGAATCATATTTTTGTGCAATTTTATTCTATGCTAAAAAACCGTCTCCGAATTACAGTCTTTCTTTCATTTCTAAACCGTTTGACGTAGACACTCTTCGGTAGGAAAAACATTAAATCTTTTCTATAAAATATAATAAATAAACGCAGATAAAAATGTACATGTTTCTGTCGTTATCACTTTAGCTGCTGTTGTTATTTTTCATTTCGTATAAAAATAAGGTCAAAAATTGTATCGTCAAGGGGTTATCAATCAGTGTGTTTATAGCGAATTTGAATTTAATATTTGTTTTCTCTTAAATAAAAAATGATGAAATGTTTCTTCCTTTATTAATTCATCAAATGTATAGCTAGAAATTAGTTTTATTTAATTATTTTATTAAATTATTTTATAAATCTTGAAATTGTTTTTTGATCTGTGGAAAAATGAAAATTATTTATACTAAGTAAAAATTTCTTAGCAAAGTTTTGTCCTATAATTATTTGTGTCTTTACTTAGCGAAGATTTTCAAATGATTGTCGGTAATGCAGTTTTTGGTTAGCATGTAGCGTTTTTTGAGCATAGCCTTGGTAATACTCTCATCATACGTTGTTGACGTTTTATGGTGTCATATATTTTGTTGTTGCATTTTTTGTTATTGTCAGCCGAAAAAAAAAACAAGAGAGAAGAGCATCAAAATAAAGTTATTAAAAAAAAAAATATTTTTTTTTGGTCGCGCTGTCAAAGCAACTACAAAGTGACAATTAGCAGCAAATATATATGTACTTGTTGTTATTAGTTCTGCCTCTGCTTGTTTTCCAGTAAATACACCATACTCAAAGGAATAAGAGTATTATTGTTTAATCTGATCTATGATTATTATTATTTTCTTATGCTAATCAATTATAATTAATTAAATGTAGCTGTGTTTTATAATTGAAAAAAAAAGTGAAAGTTAAAGGATATTTTAATAAAGAAAAGAAGATCTTTATTATAAGCAAATTAAAAATACAAAAACCGATTCACGGGCAGTAATTTGCTAATTACAAGACGAGAAATTTAATTGTAAAAATGACAGCCACGCGAATAGCGCGGGCAGGTCGTAGCCGTTTCATTATTGGTTTAGTGATTCTAGTGTTAACTGTTGGTTTTGTGGCAATATTTCATAGTTCCCAACAGCAATTAGATGAACTCCGACAAGTTGGTTTGCGATGCGAACAACAACAGGAATATTTATCTACACAAATGCAAAGTAATTACTTCCGCTTATTAAACTAGCATATAAAAAAAAAACGAAACATAAATTAATGATTAATTAATGATTTTAGTTGTTGTTGATCATAAATTCAAATTGGAAAAGTCATTAGCTGCTGAGAAGGGCCAACATGAACAGACACGACAAGAGTTACAGCAAAAAGCACGCGAAGAGAAAGAACTCCGCGATAAAACATCAATGGAATCAAATTTACGTTTGGCATCGCTGCAACAACATTATAAATTATTAAAAAGTGAAAATGATGATTTAACAGATGAGTGTTCAAAAGCAAAAGAAAAACAATTAATCGAGATAAATGGACTCCAAGGTAAATTAACAAATTTACAAACACAATTGGCACAAGCGGAACGTTTAAAATTAAATGAAATTGATAATTGGAAGGTACACAATTAATTTTTGCACAAAATAGAAATAAATTAAATAAATAATCTTTAATAAAATTGCAATAAATATTTATTTTATTTTCAGGCAAAATATAAACAATTAGAAAGTGAAAAATTAAATCTAGAAGCAACATTAAAAGATAACGAAGCACTAGAAATGAATAAAAATCCTGAAATTGAATTAAAACAATTAAAATATAAAAATTATAAATTAGAAAAACAAATTGATGAATATAAAGCACATTGTTCATATTATCCGGATATAAATAATAATAATAATAATAATAAACCGCAACAAATTGAGAATCCATCAATGCAGGATGAAAAATTAAATGAGGTTAGGAAAAATTTTAAAGGCCAAATAGCAATTAGTGAAGATTTATATAAAATTCCAATAATAAAATTATTTAATAATAAAACAAAGATATTATTATCAACAACAAATGCAGGAATAATTAGTGAAATTAATGATGATTATAATAATATAAATAATTCAAAAATAATTTTATCATCAGCAACGGTATTACCAATTGGTATACCGTCATCTTCTACTAGTACAACAACTACAACTTCTACTAATCGCATGTTGATGAATAATAATATAAATAATAATAATAATGATAATATATTTATTCCTAATAATTTAATTAATTATAATAATTATAATGTTAATAATAAATTAATTGGTCATAATGGTGGTGGTGGTATTATTAATTCTGTGGAAAATTTTCAGATATTACCGAAGCCACTTGCTGATAATTCTGATAATGTATTACAACAGCCACCAAATATAAAAAGTTCAACAGCATCGGCAGCTGCCTCATCATCATCAACAAATAATAATAATAATAATAAAATAAAAAAAACATCCGAAACAAATAATTTATTAAATAATAATAAAGATGTTAAACAGCCATTACCAATACCTGGTCCATTATCAACAGATAATATAAAAAAAGTAATTAATCATGAGCATAATATTGGTAATAAATTAAAATTAAAAGCGGTACCGAATGGTGTTGTAAATGTACCAAAAAATGAACTTTTTGATAATGATTTTATTGATGAGAAAATTGATAATGATAATGATGATGTTAAGTTGCAACAGCAACAGCCACAGTCTCAGCAACAACAAGAGTCAAATCGTTATTCGCATATAATTGATACAGGCGATGGAAAAAAAGATTTAAATAATAATTTTGATAATGGTGGTAATACTATAAATAATTAATTTAATTAATTATCTAAATAATAATAATAATGAATTATTAAAATTTTTAGATAATGCAAATGAAAATGAAAATGGTGCTAATGAGGTTAATGATAATGATTTTAATATAATTGATGATAAAAATCATAAAGATCATTTGCAACAAGTATTAGATGATGAAAAGATAAATATAAATAATAATGATAATCATAATTCAATTAATAATATAAATAATGGTAATAATAATAATAATAATAATATCATTAATAATAATAATGCAGCTGAAGAGGACACAAATTTATATGATAATAAATTAACATTTAATTTACAAAAACCAAATGATGTTGATCTTGATTTGCAAATAATTAATAAACATATTAGTAGTAATAATAATAATAATAATAATAATAATGAAAATAATAATGATAAAAAGCATAAAAAAATTATTAATGAAAGTAATAATAATAATAATAATAAATATTTAAAGAATAAAGAGAAATTATTAAATGAAATAGCTGGTGATCAGGGTAAAGTTGCTGAATATCCAGAAGATATACATTTAGAAGAACAAGTTGAAGAGGATGATGGTTTGTATAAATATATTATTTATTTTATTACATATTTTACTGTAAAACTGTGAACTGATTGATTGGATTTAAATGACTTCTTATTGGATTTATAGGTTAAAAGTTATCCAAAAGACGTTAAGCATATTTAATCTTTAGCATGTCAATCGGTTTATCATGTTTATCAGTAATAATAATAATTATTATTAAGATAATTTATTATTTTCTTGTTTGTAGACGATGAATATGCAAATCCAGTTGCACGTGAACAGGGAGAGGCCGTCCGTAATTAGTATAAAATGAAAGTAAAAATAAATATATATGAGAAATAATTATGAATAAGCTTAATTGGAGAATTATGTGGTTTTGACTATTAGTTAAGCTTTAAGATTGTTTTTAAGTTTAATTTTGTTTTGTTTTTTTTATCTTGTTGCTTAATTTAAAGCTTTTTCTTCGTGCAAAAAAGAACTTGGAACGTGTAATAGAATTTTTCCTTTTATTGCGATTTTTTTCACATTCGTATAATTAGCATGGTTGTTTTTTGTTTGGGAAAGAGTTTGTGTCATGATGGAACGTCTTTAGGAGAATTTATTGTTCAAGAAACGGTGATTAGTAATTTTTATAATAATTTAATGATTTTAAGTCTCGTTTGGTAGTAAGATTCTCTTCCAATCGGTTTAGAAAATAAATCAATTTAAGAATAGTTTTGATAGTTTTTGGTTCTTTATACGATTATTGATGTTAAAAACGGTTAGAAATTCATGTCCACCTCGAATACTCATTCAATACGATTTTTTTTCCATATCACGCACAAAATCCATTAAATAAAAGGAAAAAATTAACAAAAAAAATCATTAATTAAGAAAATTAAATGCAAAAAAGTAATTAATTCTCTCTGAAAGTTTATTTTCTATTTTTTTTTTTAAAACGTAATTACCACTTAAGAATTATCATTTATAAAATTAAAAATTTAAATTTTAAAAAAATGTGAGTAGAAAATTAATTTTTATTAATTAAAATTAAGAGAATAATTAATTAATTTTATAAAAAGAATATAAAAATTAAGACATTTATGGTAATGACTAATGTTAGAGTAAAAGAAAGGGGAAATTTAATGTTTATTATTATTTTCATTTTCACCTAAATTTACACAACCGGTGTATGCTTTACTTTAGCACAATGTACTCTCTCTCTCTCTTGATACATACAGTTTTTTTTTTATTTAAATTATCCAAGTTGTGTAGAAAAATGTGATGTTTTTTAATTAATTTTATTATGATTATTATTTTTTTTTTAAATTTAATTATTTGTAAATAAAAATAAAACTTTTTTGTATTTTTTATTTGTTTAAAATAAAAAAAAAAAAATTTTTAGCAAAATTTGTATTCCTCTATTCGATTTTTCCCCACCTTCTTAATTTGAGTATTTTCAATAAATTCTCTTTGATGAAAAAATCACTCAAATCAGTAATAAGCAAAAATCTTTTCTTCGTTCTAAAAATAATAACAATTTAGAAACGTCATTGTGACATTTCCCCAAAACAAAAACATAAAAAAACAATTTATTTTTGGTTTTTTACTTTGTGATATTTTGGATAATTTGGTAAAGTTTTTGGTGAATAAAAGTGAAAAAATATCGCAAATAAGTGCGACTGCCGGTGGTCGTACATTGTAAAGTTTTGTATTTGTGAATTTTTTAAAATGGATTTTGTACCAACGATGGATGAATCCCTGTTGCTGCATATTAAAACGGAGCCAGAGATTATAATCGAAGAAGATTCATTGGCGGCAGAATTTAACTTTTTAGATGATGGTGATGACATCAAACAGGAAATAGATGAGGAACAAAACACTGATGAGTATTGTAATCAGATTGATGAAAATGTTGCATCTACGTTACGTGATAATCGTTACGTGTGTGCCGTCTGCGGATTAAGTTTTAATTTCTGCTATGAAGTGTTGCTGCATCTAAAAGTGCACAGTACTGAAGATCCACGAGTTTGTCCCATTTGTAATATTGATTTTGCATCAGAGAGTACAAATATTTTGGCATTGCATGTGATGCGACATACTGGCGAATACAAAACAAAGAAGAAAAGTTTCACTTGTGTAAAATGTGGCGAAGAATTTGAGGCACGGAATCAGCTATACACCCATATCCGGATACACTCGAATAAAACAAATTCTGTTAATCTATACAAATGTTCAATATGTGATCTGGAATTTAATCGAATAAGAGAATTAACGTTGCATATACGAGGTCACTCAAATTAAATTTCTTCGCATCCTTAATCATAGGTCTGTACACATGTACTTCTCACCAATAAAACTACTATACAACATTTATTTTCTGCTCGTTTTGTGTGATTTCAGTACTTATCGATATTAGCGCAATCAGATGCGAAATGAAAGGTTATTTTTTGTTTTTCTTCATCTCAATTCATAGAATTGTAGTCAAAAACATAAAAGAAAAAGTGATAATTTAATTTGTATTAATTAATTAAATATTATTTATATGTAAAATGCTGTAATAAATGTGCAACAAAAAGGAAAAGAAAAAATAATAGAATTTAGTACAAACTGTTTTTGTACTAAACACAACAATTTTTATTTGCTCGCTGCCATATCATTTAATTTATTATTTTTCAATTAATTTAAGTTTTAATTAAAATAAAGATAATTATAATCAAAAAATATGAATTTTTATTTTATTGTTTTAATTAAATTAAAAAAAAAAATACGCAAAATTTCATTTCATTATTTGCGTAATTGATCAGCTGTTGGGTTGTACTAGTATTTCGAAAGTCGATAATGCAGACTTTGTTTAAGCAAAAGAATTTTTTAATTAATTAATTATTTTAAGAATTAGTTAATTAATAAAGAAATATTATTTAAGTTTAATTTAAACACTCCATTTTTAACACATTAATTAAGATAATTTCCTAAAAGAAAATATTTTTCGAAAATCAAAAAATTCTATAGAAAAAATATTCTACACATGCATATAATAGGTATTAGTGTATTATAAAAAACAATAAAACTATTTCCGTTTCTTTTCAACATATGCATGGTTAAGGATGTGCTAAACAGAGCATAGCATAGCTTTCTATATGCATTGCTAATGGCGCTTTTGAACGCGCATGGTCCCCAGAATATTCTAATAAGAAAAAAAAACTTTATAAAATTATTACAGCGCAGTCATAAATAAAATTTCGGTCGTGTCATATAGCGTAAAGGAACATTAATGTTTTGTTTGTTTAATTATTTTTATATAAAAATAATCCAGTTTAATTATAATTAAAAAACTAACTTTTCGCTCTCTCTCGACATTTTAATGGGATAACAAGAATTGAACAAAACAAAAAAAACACGTCTTAAAACTGCAAACAAAACGCGAAATTCCTCGCAATAGAGTGAAGTTTTTGTTTTGTTTTGTTTCTTTTGTTTTTTTTTTTTTTTGATTTGTGTTTTTGTGTTAAAAAAAACAAATTTAAAGTGAATTAAAAGAAAAAATAATTAACTTTCTTTGCGAAAGAATTTCATCGTGTTTTGTTATTTCCTTTTTTCTTGTTTTTATTTTGTTTCCTGTTGACGAAAGAAAAAAAACATTTTTTTTTTGTGTTGTGAAATATAGCAACAACAGCATCCAGCAGCGACATCATCTGCTGCCCTTTATCGCTACTTCTGTGCAATGTAAGTTGTTTGTGGTTTTTTATTTTGTTTTAATTCATTTTTAATCAAAAAAAAATAATTGTGTTCTTCTTGCACTTTTGTTCTTGTTATATATTTATTTATTTCATTAATGTTTGTAGAATTTTTTAAAGCACTGATAGTAGAATTATTTTCTTTATTTATCGTCCAAAGTATGTACGTCATTAACATGCAGAATAATTTCGATTTAAAACGTAATTTTACGATAGAAAATAAAACGAAAATTTATCAAGGGTAAATGTTTCTATGTCTGTGCTGTTTAAGTGTGAGAAATTTTTCAGTTTAATGAGTTTTATTTATTTTGGAGTTTAATCATCAAAAATCAATGTTTTTCCAATAAGATTATTAACAGATTTAAAGTGATAACGAAACATATTGCGGTGGAGTTCCCTTATAAACTATAAAATTAATAAGCTTGTTGTGTCATCCGTTCAGTTATCTAAAGAAAAACACCTTAAATTCAGGGTCATACAGTAATAAAATATAATAATTAGTTTTTTCTTATTAAATTTAATATTTTAAACACTTTTCTTACAGAAACTTGAAGAAATATTGAGTTCATTATCATAAGAAATGTTGTACTGAGCTCTTTAACACACTTCTGAGCAATTAAATCATTGGAATTAGTTTAATTATAAAGAACGAAGTGAATTTCATGAATTGTTTTTCTTTAAGAAAACTATACAACTCCATAAGGATACTATAGAGTTTCGATATTTTGAAAATCACTAGGGAAAACAATATTGAAATATTTTTCTCAACATTATGATTAGTTTTTCTTTGATTCTCTGAATTGAAGTATTGATTTTTCACTTTTCTTATTACTATTGTTGTTGCTGCTGTTATTTCTTTTATTAAACTTTAAAACGAAAATGAAATATTCAGACATTTTATGATTTTATGTTTTTGTCACAAAATTATTATTGATTTTGTTTGTAGAAAAATTTATGTTTTGGAAGCAAAATAGCAGCAGCCGTAGTAGTAGCAACGGTATAGCAATAACAAAAAATAAAATGTCTAACAGAATTGTCAGAATTTAATCAGAAAATAATGTTTGTAACTTTTTCTAAATGGTTTCCAAGGAATTTTCATGTTTTTTTTCTTTCTGTTTTCCTTTTAGTGGAAAAATAAAGCATTTTTTAAAATGTAACATATGTTGGCAAACAGCTTCTAAAAACATCATAAAAATGAGCTTAAAGCAAGCTTTAAATATTAGTGAGGGAAAAATGTTTGCATAGACATTTATTCCAATGAAACAAAAGTTCCATTTTATTATTTAATCAGGATATACAAGTACACAAGTAGTACTAGAGACTTTATTATATTAAATACTTTAATAAGATTTAACATTTATTTGTTATTTAGCGTGATTACTTTATGCGTGCTTATGTGAATGGGGGGATTAACTACTTGTGCTTCTTATACAGTTTGTTGATTAGTTTTTCTAAGTTAATTATTTAAATATTATAAAATGCGTATTATTGTTATTGTGGATTTTTCATCTAAAATAATTTCCACAGAAGTTTACACAAATTTTAATCGGTTTTGTTATAGAAAATCTCTTGTAATGTATAATATTCCTGGGAATAAGATTATAGTTTTAGGTTATTCAGAAATACTAAATTTATCTTTTTGTCTGGATTATCCAATGCAGCTGTATTTTCATGATTTTCTACCGTATTTTACTAATTATTTTTAAATCAATAAATCGTATTTCTTGATGGTATTTTATTCTGCGACGCATTAAAACATTTTCGCGGCATATTTGTTATTAATTTTTATTATGATTTAATTTTCTTTTCTTTATTATTAATACAAAGGAAAATAAAAAATTTTCCTTCATTTAATTTATTATAGAAAATAATACAATATCAAAAGGAATTTTTGTTCTTTTTTTTTGTTAATGAAATTACCATCTGTGTTATTTATTTATTTTGTTTCATATTTATTATATTTGCTGTATGTTTTTGTGTTGTCTTGTCAGTAATTTATTATTACTGATGGTGTGGTGATGGCAATGATGGTGGTTATAGGTTTTCTTCTTTACTTTTCATTTGTTTGTTGCCACCCTATAATTCCTATTTATTAAAATACTGAGAAGTAAAAAAGGATACAACCCAATGTGGAAAATTAAATTGGAAATACAACAGCAGTAGCAGCACAAAAACTAAAAACACAATCAAGAAAATATCGATTTTATTATTAGTATTTAGTTATTTATTTTTTTCTTTTACTTCTTTATGTATTAATTAAATGAAATATTTGACCTTTGTATACCTCTTTAGTTATTAAAAAAACAGTAAAGGATGAGCTCTGGGTGACAATATTCTCATGGCATTTATTCGCTCACCTGTTATCTGTCAACACAGTATTGTTTTTATTTTTTGTTAATTAGAATATGATTACGTGTGTGTATTGCAGTCGGTATTTTATTAGTCGTTTTGCCAATTAAAACACAATTTTCGCTACGTTTTTGGGCTTAAAAATAAACGAAAGAATTGCTTGAAAATTGTTTGATAACGTTTTCCGGTTGTGGTGGTTCAATTTTTTTTTTTTAATTTGATTAATTTATTATGCTTTTAGCTGATAATTTTATTTGTTATTTCGTTTATTAATGTATTATTACATTGATTGCATATTTTATCAATATTTTAAAAAAAGCATATTTATTTTTGGTTATAAATTTTTACAAATTAATGCAATAAAACATTTATGATTAAAATATTATATGGGACAATATAATTTATATTTTTCGAAAGCTTTTTATTGATCGTAATTACGGTGAAGTCGGTGAAATTGTATGGTTAATGATATCCGGTACCAATTAGGCTTGAGAAAATTTAAGCAAAAAAGTTATTAAAGAATTTATGTAGATGAGTTAATGATTTGTTTTTGCGAAATTGTATAAAGACATGGTCTAGATCTGTATTGAGGATTATACTGTGTCTATTGATAAACCGAAAAAAAGTTTCGGTACAATTTTGATATTCTAGAATGACTGAAAATCTTCAATATAATTGTGAATTTCTGATCTATCCACTGTGTGTTTATACAGAGTTTTTCATTTAATTAAATAAATAAAAAATATGTTTTCCTTTTATAATTTATTTCCTTTTTTTTTTTCGTTAATTATAAAATTTTTCCTCTTTTTTTTTTGTAATTGGAAATGTAGAATTTTCATTAAACTTCCGAACTAACATTATTCTCTTTATTATAAACAAAATTCTGTTTAAGTTCAATAAAAAAAGAATATAGAACAATCCAGATATATGCACAAACAACTAGAAATAATTATTTAATTAATTAATTAGCTAATCGATAATTTAAATAATTAATATTTATTACTAGTAACTATTGTTGAGGCAATTATTATATATAATGAATCTGAATAATCACCAGCGATTGCTGATACAATTGTTTCTTTAATTGATATTATAAATCCAACAATAATTAAAATACCATCTGGAAATAGATAAATAAGTACAAAGTATGGTTTTCTCTAGAAACAAAAAAAAAAAAAATTATAATAAAAATTTTATTTAATTATTTATTAGAAATACAAAAAATAAAAATTACCTTTTTTACCGCTAATAATAAGCATATATTTGCAACAAAACCAATAATTAAATCAATAATTAAAAATATATTATGATTGATAACCGTTTTAATGCCATTCCCTTTTAATAATTCATATATACATATAGAAAAACCACCAAATACACCGGACAAACCCAATAATGCAATTATTAATGTGCCATTATTTAAACTAATGCAACATAAAAAATGTTGTACTGTTAACATGCTTCTTGTGTTTTTTTTTAGGTTATTTATGTATTTTTCTTTTTTAAACATTCACCACACACCTAAATAGAGGAAAATAAATTTGCATTATTTGTATATCATGAGATTACTGAATTTACCTTTGGAATTATTGCAAATTTTAAATCATTAAGAATTTTTTTTCTCTTTTCTTTTCATATTCTGAACGAAATTTTGTGTCAAAATTGTGTCAAAAAAAAAAAACAAAAGAAAAACGAAAAATATCACTCAGTTGACATTTTTGTATCAATGGTTGCTTTGCGTTTTTCCTTTTCTGTGGAAAAGCTTACTCAAATGTTGTTATTAGTCGTAAAGTTTGCTGTATAAAAGTTCCTTTGAAATTTGAACTCTGGATGTTAAAAGTCACAAAATGCTTTACTGATAATTATTTTTCACTTTTAAAACATAATTTTCTTTAGCAAAAAAAACTGAATTTACCTAGAAAAATATTTACCAATAGTTAGTAATGTTTCAGGTGATTTTTCCACTTGTAAACGCTTTAATGACACAATTTCCTGTTAAACTGAATGATAAAATTATTATTTATCAAATTAATTGCATTTCTTTTGTTATAATAATCTTAAAGACAGAAAATTTGCTGTAATTCTTCATCAGTTACTTTTCTACGCTAATAAACTCTCCTGTATTTAAGGAATTTTTTAATGATAAAACATCCTCTGACCACCTAAAAAGAATAAATTTAAATGAACTTTCAACGAAATCAAATATTAATTGTTATTTTTGTTTTAGGTAAATATGTATTTAAGATTTACAATTCACGTTGCCGGCTCTGGCATACTTTTGTAGTATTTATGATTTGTTGTAGAAAAATGAAAAGTTTCAACAAAAAGCTTCTGTCAAGTTTTATTTATTTGTTTATATATAAGAAAAAACGGGATATACGCAATGATAAGAAAATAAAATAAAAAGGAAAATTCTATTGAAATAATAAAGCTTTTATAATGTAATAAAAAAAAACAGACACACAAGTATGAGGTGAGCTTTGATTTATTTTTTTTTTTTTTTGCTATTAATCTGCACTTTTTGTTTAATAAAGAAAAAGAAAAATAAATTAAAATTTTTGATATTAAATATGATAAAATATAATAATTAATGTTTTTTTGAAATAATTTTTAGTAACGCTGAAAAGTATAATGAAAGCTTTTTTTGTTTTTTAATTACCTAACAAGGATGCAGTAATTACTAATCATGGATAGTTTAAACTTAAGGAAAAGCGGTATTATCTTTGTGTTTTTCATTAAAAATATGAAAATAAAAAGCATAAAACGTAGCTAAAGTGTTAATAACACAGTTATGAAGGTTAACTGCAAGAGTCAGTAAATTATTTCTCTAATCTGTAAGAGTATTGTTAAGTTTATCAGCTTTAGTAGCTAAGTACTCAGTACTTTATTTAAACATTTATTTACTGAGAAACTATTTAAGAAAATCCGTTGAAGCTTCCAAGTAATATTGTTAATGTTTAGCAACGTAAATAGTTTAGATGTGGGTAACAATTGGGTGAAAAAAATTTAGTAAATCATACACTAATAGTCAACTTAAGAATCTGCTGATGTTTTCATTATTTATCGGACGTAGAAACGCAAAAAAATTACAAATTACGAAAATTTTATTCTTTTACTGATGTTTATTGGTTTTTCTTCATTCTTTTCGCGAATTTTCTTTTTAAATATTTATCAGCAAAAATTAAAAGGCGAATTTCCCTAAAAACCTAAACCAAACAGAATTTCTATATTTTTCTAACGAATCAATAACAATTGATTAATTTTTTTCGTTTTCAATAATTTTTCCAGCTAACTTTGCATAATTTTTTTATGATTTATTTTATAGATTTTTATTATTATTGCTTATTAACTTGGATAAATCAATTTATGCTGTTTTTTTTTTTTTGCTTTAAGTAAGGTAATATGATGGTTGGTGATGACATTGAAGAGAAATAGAAAAAAATAAAAATTGGATTATATTTGTTTTTTTGCCACTTAAGCACAAGTTACATGTATGTAAATTGTATTGTGGAGAAGTAGGAGCACCACAGTGCTTTTTTTTTTTCTTCTGTTGTGACGAAACAAATATAAGTCAAGTGAATTTTCTTAATGGTATCAAGAAAAATGATTTTTTTTTTCTGTCTTTCGGTGCTTAAAATTGTCTGCAACAAAGTGGTTTTGTTAATTTTTTTTTTTGGGGTTTTTTCTTTATTTATTGTCAGGATAAAAAAGAATTTGTTGCAAAAATAAAAGACATTGAATTTAGTTGATTCTAATGATTAGCTTCTAACCGAATGGACAATACAATAGATACAGTGTAACCTAGAAAAAAAAAATGAAAATCATTCCTATTGATTGGTAAACAGACTTCAAATACACTTGGTGTGGTTTTATATTTCTGCTTCCTTTCTATGCTTATTTTTTTGCTTGTTTTTTTTTATTCCAATCTAAATGATGAGTGGCATTAAATGATACGCCCCATTCATGTCACTCAAATATATAGTTTTTTTTTTGTTTGTATTCGACGTAACAATTCTATTGAATTTTATTTTTATTATATGATTGTTGGTTTTGTTTGTGTCCTTGCTGCTACTGCTGCTGTTATGCTATTATATGGCGCCTCCACTTTCTTCTGCTGATTATTTTTTTTTTTTCAAAATGTCAATCGATTGTATTATTTATTATCGTTTTAACCACTCATCCGTTTATATTATTATTATTATTATTTATCCTTTTATAAAAGCAGCACAATAAAAAGAAAAATTAATTCATTTATGATTTATTAAGGACATTTTGTATTATTATTTCAAATAAAAATGAAAAAATGAAAAGAAAATTCCTTATTATACAGTGTGGTGTTGTCTACTCTTTATTTCTTTCTTTTCTATTTATTAATGAATTATTATTTAATCGATTATGATTATTAATTATTTTATATTATTATTATATAGATAAGAATGAAAAAAAATTGTTTCTTTTTGTAAAAGCTCATCAATATTATGTTATTCACTGTTTGATTGGGGGTTAGATGATGATTTTTTTATTTAATTTATAACCTAATTAAAGTATAGAAATGCTCAATATGTTTTTGTTAATATTTTCTTTTTTTCTGTTTTATTTATTTTAATAATAATTACATATTTGTGCAATTGTGTTATTTGGATAATTATTGTGGTGATGTTGGAAATGCTGATGAATTTTATTATTCAGGTGAAAATATATAATAATAATAATACTGAACAACTGCACAGCGGTTTCTCAGTATTTTTGATTATTATTTCTAGGTTTGTGAGTTTATTTTTTGATTTTTTAATTTCGTCTATGTAGAACTGAGTTATTCCTTAATATTTGTAAGAATTTATACGAGCTGATAAATTGTATTCAAGTTAAATCATAAAACTCTGTATCTTTAGCATTTCATAGATTAAAATATTATGATAAATGACAACAAAACATTCTACTGTAACAGGAAAACTTTGTTTGCATTTTTAATGTTAAAGGAAAAATAGAAAATTGTACAGATAATTATTTTCTCTTTGTTTGTTCGTTTTTTAAATTATTTTTTTAATTAACAAACCAAAAAGTAGAGCAACATGCAAAAGGATTTTTATATAAAAAAAAACGAAAGAAAGGAAATTAAAGGAAGTTACACATACGTTATGGATTGCGATGTTTATGTGTAGAAAATAAAACGGATTTTGATTTTTGTATTTATTTCCGATTTTTCTCTGCTTACAAAAATATTTTTTTTTCCACTGAATTCTTGTTGTGATTAAAATGGAAAATTTACCACTTGAAAAAAAAATGTCATCTTTAAGGTAAATTAAAAATGATAAAATTGTGATTCTAATTATATAACACACATTTAAGTGGTAAGACAACAGTATTAAAATAAACACTTAAAATGCGGTTAAAATTTTTATATTTATTTCTTAGATTTTAATTAATTTTAATTACATCTATTATTGTTATTGCAATGCGAAAAAAATTCCACACAAAGTATGAGAAGTACCATGGGATTTCATGGTATTCATGGATGTAAACCCGTTTTTGCAAAATGAAAAATCTTTTTCTAAACATTTTAATGTTTTTTAAAAAATATTCCAGAAGGACCAAAGTTATAGTAAATTTAAATTTCCAATGCAACACCTTGGTACTTTCTCTTTTAGGATTTACAACGTTGAAATTCCTTTTTTCTTTTCTAAATCAGATTTTTATTCTTTGTGGTTAAATTAACCATTATTCTCAACCGCAGAGTGTTTCTTCTTTATTTTCAAAATAAAAATGTAAACAAAACTTATGCAGCAAACAATTAAATAAAAATTTAATTCAATAAATTTGGCGACAGGTGAATTAATTATTTTTATTATTGTTTAGTTGTTGCTTGTAAACACGCAAATTTTCTATTATTTAAAATCCGGAAAATTACTATAATAATCTATGAATTTTTCTATATTTTCTATCAAAATTATTTTTATTTTAATCAGAAAATTAAAAGAAAATAATAAAGCGAACATGAATTTCGTTGGTATGGGCTGTGTAGTATAGATAACTTGGCCAGGTGTATTGTCGTCCTTCAGTAAATCTAGTCTTAGTAGAGAGAATATTTGAGCAGAAACATATTTGCTTTTGAATTTATTTTTATTTTTTTTAATACGTTTAATAAAGTTAGATAAGTTTTTCTCTCAATAAATTGATCGATTTTTATTTATTTAAGGTTTTTTTCTTCCACTATAAAAGAGAAAATCAAATCAAAGATATTGAATTATCGCCCACACTGTTGCTGTCTATTTTATAATTTTATCTATTTTTTTTCTTTCTTTCTTATCCAATGTTATTTTTAATCTGTGTAGACGACAGGCAACAACAGTATCAAATAGTCAGGCAACAGCATTAATATTACGAACAAAAAAGAAAAACCACAAACCATTTCACATGAGAAAAATTCTTTTTACGTTTTTTTTTCTTTGTTTATTTGATTATTGATTTTTTTTTCTTTATTCGCCGTTTCTTGGCTTTTTTATCTGTATTTTCATTATTTTTTCAATGTCGCAAAATATTTATTTATAAATATATTGTAGAAAATTTAGCGAAAATGAAAAAAAAAATGTTTTTTCCACCATCGCATAATATTCACCCACAGTGTAGTGTGTGCTGTTTAAAAGTTTCATTTATCGTTTCTTTAAAGTTCTCTGGCAAAATGTTAGCATTTTTGCTGCTGCTATTATTATTCCATTGCTCTATTTTCACGTTCCATTTTCTATACACGTTTCTATGCACACTCACTCACTGACTGCTTCAAATTGGATAATACAGACGCGCTACAATAGTAATAAATGCAAAATGGATAAAGAAAAAGCTTTATCTATGATTATTATATAATTTTTTTCAACAATGTTTCGTGTCATGTTTGTAGAAATGTTGCTTTCGTTGCTTCCGTTTAAGAAATGTTTTTATTTTTCTTTATCTTTTTAAATAAAATTTATCACTGTTTGTTTTATGGATATTATGTTACGAGAATTGAATATATATTTACTTAATTTCTATATTAATATATTATATGATGTGAGTGAGTTTTTTTTTTAAAAAAGGAAAACAAAATATCATATAAATGCGAATATTATTATTATTATTATTATTATGATAATGGTTTAATGAAGATAAAAAATTGAATAACCAAATCAAAGAATGTATAATCAACATGTGGATGATTATATTTTTTTATTTTTATCACAAGAAAATGTCACATTTAGCTAGTTTAATTGTTTAAGTTCTAGTAGCTTAAATCAATACCTAATGTTAACAGGAGAAAAACGAGATAATTTTCCAGAGTTCGGTTCGAAATTCCTGATTTATTTTTTTGTTAACTATTTAATGGATTTTTCTTTTTAATTAAAAAAAGGAAATTTCTTTACTTTTGTTAATTTTTCATTTAATTATTTTTATTATTAAAAAATTTTTCCGTTTTTTTTTTTTGTAAACCTTTTTGTACTTCTTGGTGTTTGGATAATGATAATGCTTTGTTTACTTTTCTTCTTAATTTTGCTCATCAAAATATTTCACTTTTTTTTTGGTTATTTAAACATCATTGTGGAAGAGTAAAATTACATATTGTTTTTTCTATTTTTATCATTTATTATTTGATGAAACTTTCTTTTATATGCGTGGGCGTACATTGTCACTGTAATTTGGTTTTCTTCTAATTTATTTATTAAGTTATCTAGAATTATTTCTGTTGATTAGTTATTCTTTTACTTGTTTTAGTTTAACTAGAACAGTTTTTTAAATTTTTATAAATTTTTTACCCATCAAAATATCAGATTAATCGGTTATTATTCCGTATGTATTTTTTCGTTTTCTTAAATTGTCTCAATAACATTATATTTTATTTTCCTCATAAGTTTTATGTAGTGTCTAATGGTTGTCCATAATAGTTTGAATAACTGAATGAGCAAAAAATATATAAATATCTCATTTTCTAGGGCAAATATATGTTATAATTATGGGATGAAAATTTTGTACCACACCAATGATAAACCACTGAATTGACGATAATGTTATGTTATCACATCAGAATCATCTCACCCACTAAGAGAAATATTCAACCATTTTTATCTGTAATCATAATCAACACGAATAATAATCATTTTTTTTTTCTTTTAGTACATTTACAATATTCTTGTATTAAATTGAAGAAAATGTAAAGAAAATATTGAAGGTCGAATAAATGTTTGTTGGTAGCAACAGTAGCCAACACAGCAGTAACAATATTTGCTCACTTTGTAATCAGAAAAATTATTATTTTTTTGCTACATGGAAAACTTTATTGCATAATATTTTTTTTTTTATATAAACATAAAGCTTTTTTCTTTCTTGAGAAATATTAAAAAATATTAAAGATTTTACAAAAAAAAAAAAAACTGTAGAAGAAAAATATTTATAAGACATCGCAGTTTCATTAAAGTAAAATAGGATAGATTTTTTCTGTAAGGAAAACATTTATGGGAATATAATAGTTAATTATCTGAGGGAAAACGAACGACATAGTTATGAATAGAAACCTTTCCGTTTGTTTGTTGTTTTCTGCGAAATAAAAGAGAAACCACCTTGACAAGTATTTCTTCGATAAATAAATGTCAGTTAAATTCCGGGACAATTTGAATTTTACTTCTTACTGTAAGAACATGAATAGACAAAAGCTTTTGTCGTAATTATTTTGGTGTATTTCCGGTTGTTTTTATTTGTGACTAAAAATGTTCAGGAATTTTAATCGTAATTTCTATACAAAGAAATTCTTTATCGAAAAATCTGCGCTAGTATTTCACTAGATTATATAATAAATCATTGTATTGTGGTTGCTACTTCAATTAAAACGCGATAACATTATCAATGCTTTTAAAGCTTTAAACAAAACAGTACCACCACTACTGTGTTACCTCAAATTATGTTTTGCTTGTAGAATTTGCCTTTAAATGACACAAAAAAGAAAAAAAATTCACAGTAAAAATCAATTTTTTATTTCTTTTCGGATAACGATTTACCATTCTACTACTTAGTTTAGTTAATTTTAATTTGTTTGTTTGTTTCCAAAACCCCCCGATCCATTTGGGAGTTATTTTAACATTTAATTCTACACACAAGTAATATGCATTAATTTTATTTTCTTATCTAAAAGAATCGTTTTTCTATATTATCCTTTAATAAAAACGAAAAAATGTTTGCTTTTCTCTATAAATAACAAAACCTTTTAATTTTATATTATTTCTTTAAAAAGTTTTTTCCTTTTTTGAAATATATTCTTTCCTTGATGTAGTAAACGGATCAGGCAATGTCGTTTTTTTCTTGTTTCAACATACACACACTAAATACACCCATAATCATAATAAATATATATATGTATAAAAACCATTTGGATAAAAGCTTGTCCTTGGTATAATAATTTTACTTTTCTAGCCCAGTTACTATAAACTCCTTAAGGCTTTTTTTTATTTATTTATTTTTTGCATTTGTTCTAAAAATGTTTAAAGATAAAATTTTATGTTTATTTTATTTAAAAATTAAGACCACAACACTGCGTTACCACCTAGTTAAATCTTTGTGCTTTTTAAAAATTTTTAGTAAATTTTCTTTTCATTTCATTTTTCAAAGTCAAATCATCGAATGACGAATTACTATGTATTTCTGTGTTGGAAAAATGTGAAAAATATATTTTCTATCGATCGTAAAATGAACATTAAAGCACAACCATCGATAATAAATAATATCTACCATCGCCCGCACCTTATTTTCCTTTCATTAACGCCTTTCTTCCTGTGCTTTTGCACGCTTTTACTGTGTGCAATCAAATACGTGCTCGATTAATCGATTTTTTTCTTCTTTTTTATTATTATGTTTTGCCTTTCGATACAAGAGTTTTTCTTTTTTTATTATTGTGGTTTTTGCAAGATTTATTTATTATTTGTGTCATCGATCTCAGTGTATGTCGTCGTTGTTTATCGCAATTGTAAACTATTTTTTGTGCTTCGTACTTCATTAATTTATTGTGTTCGAGTGTGTGTATGATGGGAAAACTGTTGGATAATAAGAAAAAAATTATTTAAGGAAAATTCACCATATGTTGTCTTAATCAAAAAAAAAAAGGAAAAAAGTTATAATGAATTGCTTTCACCTTACAATTATATTTACCTGTTTATATATTCTTATATTAATAGGTCAATGTAAAACTACTGTGTATAATATATTAATTATATGGATGAAATACTAGGCTAGAATCAACTGCTATGGATTTTATGGTGTGGACAATACCTGTTTTTGTATTGATTCTTATCTAAAACACTCTTCGTGTTATTTTGTCATTTATAAGAGTAAAACACTGACTGATTGACGACTGTCTCTTTTATGCTACGATTAATAACTTTTCAACTTTTCCTGTGACACAATTTTATGTAGAAATAGTTATAGAATGAAAATGGATTTAGTTATGTAGAAATTATGCTGGTAAAAGAAAGTTTCTTCTAACGAAAATATTATGTCACTCAGTTTTATTCCATAAAGTTACTTAGGCAATACTTTTTAAACTTAACTGAGTTGAACACCTTGCACTAAATAACAAAACTACTTAATATGTGAATCGATTAAAGAGCTTTATGTCACTTAACTAAACTAAACAACTTTATGTCCACTTAGTAACTGTATAAATCAAAACGATACTTAACCTCCTGTGACTCGTTTTTGTAAACGAATCTATTCGTAAAGTAGCTTAACATAACTGTTGCGAAAAAAGCTTATCACAATTAAATGTGACTTTGCGTAATTTAAAGCTTACACTTTTATTCAATCGGTTTGTCATAATTTAATGTAGTTTTTTTTAGTACTTAAATGTGAAAAGGAAAAGCTAACCAACGTAGCCAACCTTTTATAATAATAATAATATACCATTATCGGGGTACAAATATACTTCCCTAATGGATATATGGGGCTATTGAATGCCAAAATAATGTATATTTTATTATAAATAAATGACTTGTAAAATTATTGATCAAAATCTTTATACCGATTTTTGTTATTATTACGTTACGTTACATTATGTTACGACAATGAGTGGGTGAGTGGGTGGTATAGGTATAAGGCTGTCCTTATTATTATTATTAATTTTTCTGTTTGTTAAAATTTACTTCTTTTCAATTCATTTATTTAATTAATTTCAAGTTTTTTATTTTATTATTTTCAATGGTTTTTCTTTAATTTCTATCATTTGTCAATGGTATTTTCTTGTTTTTACATTTTTTGTTTGCGTTTTTCTTATGATTTCACGTTAACCTAGTCAATTATATAATTAATTATGATTTTTCTAATGCTTCTCTGCTTTTAATATTATTATTATTGAACTTGAACATAGTGGTGTTTAAATATTCAAGGTAATATTTTTTAAAATATAATTTAATTTAAATAATTATTGTTTTGTGTAAGCTTTTTGTTTGTTTAACACAATAAATCGCGGTTTTTAAGGCTTCAAAGTGAGTTTTTCTTTTCTATTATTTTTTTGTTGCTTTTGTTGATCGGAAAATAAAGAGTTAAAAACATTATTTTACTGCTACTGCATAATACATAACCATTTATATACCTGGTTTATTCTCTTTAAGTTAATTTTTTACTAACAAGCTTTTCACATAAATATGTTGATTTTCCGTTCTTTGCTGGTTTTTATATAAATTTCTATCGAGTCTTTTAGCATGGAAAATAAATCAATACAATTTCAACGAATTTAAAAATGCAAATGCAAATCCTGTTTTTATTTTCGTTTTATTTTTAATGCTTTAAACATAAAAAGCAAATAATGTGATTAAAATTTTAATCGATTTTATATATTATTTTTAATTTTATTCTCGATTTACTGGCCGTCGTGTATACTTTATTTTCTACTCAATGGGTATTTGTGTTTATAAAACATAAGTTAATATGTTTTATGTTGTGAATAAAATACACATTTATAGTTATAATAAAAATAAATTAAAAATTAAATGATCAAAAAGGTTCTTCGTACGGCGACGTCATAGTTCATATAATTAATTTCACTGCTCACTTAATACCACAAAGAATTTTATTGCAATTTAATTTCGTAATTTATACCAGCTAAAAATAATGTTTTTATTTGAGTTTTTTCCATTATTGATTTTTCCGCTGTCTGTCTGTTTGTCTATTTATTTAAATTTATCCTCTGTTTTATGTTTTTATTTACTATTTTCCATTCATTGTGAGTAAATTTTACTCGACATTTTTTTTTGTGTATTTAAGAAGAAGGAAAAAAGTTTCCAAGAATACAGAAAAAGAAAGAAATTAAATACTTAATTGGAAAAGTAAAGAATATTGTATTGGGAATTTAATTTATTATTATTACTGTAGTTGGTTTAGAGCTTTTAAATGATTTTAGGAACTTTTTTAAAGACATAGACTAGTTACTTTTTGGTTTAATTACTTTACATTTGTCGTCTCTTATCGAGAAGAGAATATTTATTTCATTCAGTATTTTTGTGGCATTTTGATTCGAAAACACTCCTGTACACCATACATTTATTCTGAAAAAACTTGTGAAGTAAAAGCTGTTTAAAAGTGTTCTGTACATATTTTGGAAAATGACAAAATTATACAAATTTTTAATTTCTTATCAAATCTTACAGTCATTTATGAAATGTATCTTCATATCTATATTCATTTTAATTTTATCGTCTTTTTCTTTCTTTATTTCTAAATAACTTTATGTTTTTCTTTTTTGTGCAAAAGATAACAAAGTAAAGTTTCTTGTTTCAGTTGAATTTTTAATCAAAAACGAAAGTTTTCTTTTATTCTAAAGAAAAATATCTTATCATGATTGTTGGTTGTTCCTTTTACACAGGAATTTTTGGTAATAAAATTCTTTGGTTCATAAATGATAAATTCGTAAAATTGAGTAACTTCATTTCAGATGGGGAAAATAAAGAAAAGCAAAAAGAAGTTAGAAGCCTTGCAGTGCATGGTAAATAATCTGTGGAATTTTTTGAATAAAGTAACAACAGAAAATTAAAACCATGGTGATTCCCATATGTGAAAATGCTTTCAATTTATTCTCCATACATATGTGGATGGATACCTTTTGGTATTTTGCTAAATATAATCGTCTCGCAGGAGTGCTTAGATACCATCCAGTATTACTTTCTCCTTTTTATTTATTTTTTCTTGTTAATTTATCGTTTAAAACACTTTCAACGTCGTACGCTTATCTTATTTTTTATTTTGTTAATTTTTTATGAGATCTGATAAAAAAAAAAACAGAATATCCTTCGGGGGTTTTACTCTGGTAATTATAAATGTATTTTTGTTTCTTCTCTTCTCATTGATTAATTAAAATGAAATACTTTAGTCTGTTGTTACTTCCAATAATAATAATAATAAAAACGGTACTCCATTTCCATTATTTACCAGAATTGTTCGTGTTAATTTTTTGTAAGAAATAAAATCCAATTTATATACTCGCCTGTAGGCATTTACAGTGAGTAAACCGTTTGTTGTTTTTTTTGCGTTTAAAATTGAAATGAATTAAAAAACGAAGATAATCCACCATAGATGTCTTTTTTATTGAATTTCTCTCTACGCTTTTATGTAGTTTTTATGTTTTATTGAATTAAAAATAATATTTATAATCCCTTTATGAAGACATTTTATGTTTAAACAAGCATAAGTTCCTTCTACTTAAAATTGTGTGTAGATTTATTTCAGGAAGTTTGATTTAAGATATAGAATTTATGGCATAGTAGTGTGACTTAATAATCAAAGCAATAAATACACACGCAGAATAAAGAATTATTTTTATTTTAATCCAAAAAATAGTTTATATAAAACAAACCAGTATTGTCCCCAGTTATAATATTTCAGGAAGTAACAATTTAATTTATATCAAATTTTAAGTTAAATTAAACACACCCCATATTACCAACAAGCATAACATAATTTAAATTGAAATAAATAAATCAGATTTATTGTAGTAAAATCCGTCAATTTGTTGTTATTTGAATTTTTTGCCTGTTATGAAAATTAAATTAATGTAAAACGATTGTAATCGGCTAAAATTAATCGTAATCTTATTATGATAAATATACTATTTTGTAGTTTTTTCATTTCTTTGTTTAGTTTTTTAAACTAAAATACAGTGTTGGTGTTATTTTGAGGAGTTTTTTTAGGTTTTATGAGATTTACGTGATATTTGCATAGAAATTTACCATTTAATATGTGAAAAAATACCTGAGGAAATTTTATTCTTTATTGTTGTTTGATGTATTCGATATTTTTATGGTTTTAAATCATTTCTTTAGTTGCCAAGATTATTCAGATGGATCTCTTTATACGGAGAACATAAAGAAGATTTAATTAATGTTTAAGATAATGATTTTTCTCATGGAAGAAATGGAATATTAAAAATGTTCTTCTTTAAATTATTGCACTAAAGTATGAGATTACTTTAAAGGATATTAAAATCTAGGCCGCCGTCATATTTTTATCGTTGATTCCATATAAAAAGTTTATAATTTTTCTCATTTTATTTTCATTTTTGGGCCATATTCCATTGTTATAAATTTTTTTTATTAGACATCCATTCTTCCTATTTTTCTCCCCTTTTATGACATTCTATATTGTTATAAAATCATATTTCCATTTTTATTTTTTTGGTGTGTTTTTATGGGATTTTTATGGTCTTCGATGAGCGTCTTCGTTACATTTTTATTTTCTTTTATTTATTTATAACTTGTGGTCCTTACTCAACTGACTGACAGTGGTTGTAAGCCACTTATTATTAGCAGAATAAAAAAATACTTTAGTGAAGGGGAACAGAAACAGACTGAAATTAAAGAATTAAAGAGTTTTGTATAAGGAATGCATGGAATTTGATGATGAGTTGTTATGTACTTAAGTAGTTGTCTTGTCATGTACTGTAAAAAAATTCCGAAAATTCTTTACATGAATTTTTTGTTATTATAAGGACTTGTGTTGAATTTTCTTTACACAAACATTTAATTCCTGTAGGAATCTCTGGAATTTAAATTATATTTTTCTAATACTTAACTGTTTGGATACTACTTTGGGTTTTTGTTTTGTTTTTGATTAAACACTAAGTCATAAACGCATGCGTAATTCAGTAATTATTGTTCAACGATTCAAATTCAATCATTGTAATTTTTTCCTCTTATTAAATTTATTCCTCCTCTACGGAGTATTTAAACTTTGGGGCTTTATTTTTATTGAAAGTGAAAAACAGAAACACCTCAGGCTAAACGAAAATTAATGAATAAATTAAATATCATATATGGTGTCGTGCCGATTATATCGTTCATCACATGCAAATGAAAATTTAATTTTTCTACATTTTTTTTTTTTTATTAAATTTTAAGCCAAAGTCGTCGTCGATTTTTTCGCAATGTGAATACTTTTTTTTTTTTTTTGTTAAATTAATTTATTTTTAATGTAATAAAAATGTTGAGCTTTTTTTTTCTCTTCATATTCCGAAATTTAATCAGAAACAATGTATGAAAGTTTAGGCAAAGCATAGAAAATGTCTCCTGGTGTTTGTTGTGCCAGCGGTTGTAGTGATTATTTTTTTTTCTTCTATGGGGTTGGAACAATAATGTTTGTTGCTGTTTTGCCTGCCGCCTTTCTCATTTTTGTTGGTTTTTTTAATTTTCATCTACTTTGCGTTACAAAAAAGCACATAAAATGTCACGTTTTGTTATTTTTTGAGGCTTTTAACTGCTCATGCCTCCTCTGTAAATAAAAATATAGAAATATTGTTGCTATTTATAGTCAGGATTTTCTGTTTTTAATTTTCATATTCCCTGCCGGACGAACAAATTTCATGTAAATTAAATTTTATTTTTCAACTTTCTTCGTGTTGCTGAATGTGTATGCTGCTTTTAATAAAAAAAAAATATCACAATTGGAGGCACGTTAATGATTTGTAAACAGATGTGTGGTTATCGTATAGCACGGTATATGCTAAAAAAAAGTGGTTAAACAAAAACATAAAAGCATAAATACTGTCGCATTTTAATGATAATAATTTTTCGGTTGAGTGCTTGATGAGCTTTTGTCTGGGTTATTTAACTGTAACAGTTCAAGGTAGAAAAATAAATTAATAAGCTTTAAATGAGTAAAAGAAACTTTCTGTTTGTTATGCTTTGTTTTTGTATTAAACAACATAGAATATCGTTGATACTGGGCAAAGTATTTAAAGGATACAGAATTAACAAAATCATCCAAAATGTTTTGCTTTTAAATTTAAATTTTTAAATATTTTTTGGGTGCCTGTGTTACACCAGAAACATAGCTATATCTATCATTATCATGCGATGTTGTGTTATTACTGGTGTTGCTACTATTTTTTCCATTACTGATTTTTATAGTGATTTTATTTAAAATTGTTTTTATTATAATTTGAATTTTATACTATAGTTAGTGGGTGAATAAACTGACTGGCTGAGTTCAGTGGTAAGAGAAGATATTCTTAGATGTTTTCTTGTCATGTATTCATGATGTCCTGTAACTACAGTATTTGTTTCCGAAATATTACATAATTTAAATTTATTCATCTTAAATTATTTTGAAATATCGTCTCTGCCTATTACATTAAACAAAACTAGGTTAAAGTAATTTAAAAGTTTTGGTTTTTATCGTCAACTCAAGACACACATAAATTCTTCATCCCTTTTACATAAAACTATCACAATTTCCAATAATGATAAACCAATAGTTGGTTCAGAGAACAGGAGAAACACCGAAAAATTTTCTAAAACAACTAAGACTTGTTTTTAATAATAGGTTAGGTTTTGTTTGGGGTTGTTTGTTGACATCCTCATTGTTATTATATTGTGTTGCTTGGCCTTGTTACTTATTCTTTAGAAAATTATCATGCACCTATTAGCCTATGAAGATTGTTTTTCGTCATCATACTTTACTTATTTTTTACAATGACAGCCCATCTAACCCCATTATTGTTGTTTTGAAATGATAGAAATATTTTTTTTTTTTGCAAATTTAAAGAAGACAAGAGTTGATGGTGATGAAAACAATAAAAGGGGACACGAGAACTGTCATATTGTTTGTGTGAATGAAGCGGAAATAATTGAAAATGATGTTTTAAGGAAAACATGAAACCTCAACGTCATTAGAACATATTTTCTTCGTCAGTTTTTTCTGCTTTGTTTTATTTGTCGGTAGTTTTTCTCTTCTGTTAATTTTTAAAAAATTCGAAAATTAATAACAGATCATCCTCTAAGCTGATAATAATGATTTCTCGTTTGTTTTTTTAATAATGAAAATAATATTGTGGATATTATTATAAAAAGAACCATCGAAATCATCCGTTTATGGTGAAAATTGCGAACAAGAAAACGATGAGCTTTCTTCATAACAAACAAAACTTTGTTTTTTTTACATAAAAAAAAGAAATAAAGAAACAGCGAAGATAAAAACTAGTTAAAACTGTATTATTATTATTATTTAGTTGTGAATTTGTTTTGCTGTATGTGGGTGGATGGATCGACGGATGGGTGATTTAGTTTGTTGATAAAATTCCACGGGTGGTTTTATAATAAAGAAATCTTATTTTTCTCGCATTGTTATTGTTCTTTATCGTTTTTTATTTTTGTTCTTGGTAGCAATGTCCTATCTATATTAATAGGGTTGATGGCCTTGGCCAATAACAGAGAAAAACACAAAAATTACTCTTTGGAAGTGATTTTGGCTGTTGTTTTTTTCGCTTTCTATCATTTATTTGACGCGTGTTCAGTTTTTGGCATCTGTATACTATTGAGTAAATATTGATATTTACATGGCTATAAGGGCGTTGGTCGTTTATTATTTGTGCTTTCTATATTTTTTACGTAACTTTGATGATAAAATCGCCGTTTTTATGTTGTTTTGTAATGTGTGCCGCTACGTGCATGAATTATATTTTTATCATTATATTTCGCGTTAATGTTGTTCAGGTTTTGAATGATTTTAGCTAAACTTACCGAAGTGTTATGGATAAATAGGTATTTTTTTTAGCTCTGAAAAAATAAATGCTGAAAACAATTAATAGGAAATCTTTTAAGGTGACAAAACTATACAAATATCATACTATATATAATTAAATACTGTTTGTTTTAGAATTTAAACTGATGTCAGTAATATATGTCTTAAAGATCATTTGATATTTTCTTTGATGTTTTTTTTTTGGTAGAAAATTACAATAATCTTAACATGATACGAATATTAATGTATAACATTTTATCTCACACCATTTATTATTGACATTTAACTGTGTGTTGTGTGTACCGATAATAAAGTTAAAAGGCAAAAAAAGAAGAAATTTTCGAGGACAATAAAAAAGGAAGAATATTTCTTGATAACGATCTGTATACTATAGATATGTACATACAATGTTTATATAATAGTGGTTATACATATGTACAAACATAACGTTACCACATACACGATGTATATATATTACATATAGAAATAGAAATATAAAAGCATCAAAAAGGACGAGCACAAAAACAACAAGACAAAAACAGAAAATAAGAAATAATATGAAAAACAGTAAACATTCGAGTGAAGAAAAAAATAACAACATAAAAACGAAACATTTATCAGTGAGAGAATGTATAGAAAAGCTTTTTTTGTTAAGAAATAAATAATAAATATAGCAATGAGGTGGTAGTAGTATATCAGGAATAACACAAATAACATAAGAGACTTAACATAATACATGATTTACAAGTAAATATGCTGTTGTTAGCCTAGCTATTGCTGCTGATGCTGCTGCTGTGTCATTCTCTAAACGAAGCTTTTTATCCTTTTATTCATATTCATGTTACTATTGTTGTTGTTTTTATTACTGCTCATTGTTATTCTATACTCGAAAGCTTTCATATATATATATATATTTAAACATGGATACAATTTTATATTTTACCGTTTTATTATTATTATTATTATTGTTGCAAAGTGTATTGAGATAAACTCTTTTTTTGTTTGTTGTGTTGTCGTCGATGTTGGTGGTGCTTGCTGCTGCTGCTGCTGCTGCTGTTTAGTACAGAAAATTCATCTCTAAAGAGCTTTTTTCTTCTTTTTTTTTTTTAGTTTTCAAGTTCTGTCAGAGTTTGACAGAATTTTCTTGTTTTTCATTTTATTATTATTAACGAGAAAGCGAGCGACACAGACCTTGAATAATAAATTTCGATTTTTCTATACTGTTGTTTCTTCTCTTGGCAATTTTATTATTATTTATGCATAAATATATAAAAATACTCAGCGAGTGAGCACACTCACAATCCTTAAAGCTGATAATTTTTTCTTTACTTATTTTTGTATTTTATGCTGCTTACACATAAAATTCATCGATGAAAAGGTTTTTGTTTTTAATTTTAACATTACTACCTACCTACCTACCACCATATAATCACCAATGGTTTTGGTTGTTGTTTATATCCTTTTCGTTATACTCTCGTGTTTTATTGTTTTGTTTTGCAATTTTGTATTATTATTATTATTTTGGTACGATGAATGTAGCAAGAATGAAAAACGATTAAAACGATCGTACCGTTGTCAAGCAGTGTAAGATTACTTTTTGTTGGCCTCTTTAACAATCTTTCTTCTTTTTTTTTCGTTTAATTTACCTGTGATAGTTACTACAGTTACCTTATCTTGTGTTGATTTTTTTTTGCTATTTTTAAATGTTAATTTTGTTTTTTTCTTTATTCTGTGTATTGATAAGCATTCGTTCGTTATTAGTTACTGGATTTTTGTTATACTTTTTACTATTCCTAGAAAATTATTCGAAAATCATAAGCGCATACGATGAATTTTAATATTTTGGGATAAAATTTAAGGGAAATCAATAAAGAGATTGTTTTAGGTCAGATTATTTGTGGTGAGAAAAATATTCTGCGTATCTTATTATAAATCCATAACAGTTTTTTGTTCATTGTAAATTTAGTATATTTATCGCACATTTAAAGCACAATTTATTTATTTCTTTTGGTTATTATTATTATTATTTATGAATTTAAATGCTTGATTAGAATTTTTATATTAATATTTTATTAATTAATTAGTTATAAAATTATTATTTAAATATCTTTCGATGTTTAATAGATTTCTTTATTTTAAAAATTTATTTTAAATATTTAAAAGTATAAATTCTTCAAAATTGGTTAATTAATTAATTTTCTTTTTATTTCTTTCTTGTGGTTTTTTTCTTTTGTTTTTTTTTTTTTTATTATTTATTTGCAGGTTCGTGATTGTCTACAGCTAGATAAATAATTATTAAAATTTAAATATATGCAAAAAAAAAAGAGTTAATTTTCCTATTTATTTACTTAAATTTTTTATTAATTAATATAGTAATGAGAAGGAAATTTTCCTTTTATATTTAATTAATTAAGAGTTGATAAAGCGCTAATTTTTTTTTTTAATACTTTTTAATTGTTAATTTTGCGTGTGTGTGTGTGATTTTTAATTTTAACTTTATTTTTTGTTATTAAAGCAGCAACGTTATAAGTAATTTTGAATCGGTTTTAATCGGTTTAAATTTTACTTTGCTGTTTTTACACCAATCAAATGTGTTCCTCATATCTGATTGGCTAACAATTTTCGATTTTTCAATTTTTGTTTAAAAACTATTTTAATAAATGCTTTTGTGTGCTTTTTTTTAAATTTTCTTAATTCTTTTCTTAAATTTATTAATTATTTTATTATAAATACTTTTATTCTTTTCTTTATTCCTTCTGGGTGTTTTTTTTTTTTACTTTTCTTCTTTAAGTTTTCTTTGTTAAATTTTTTTTTCTGTTTTGTTTTAATTAATGTTTTGTGTGTATGTGAAAAATATAATTAAATAATATTAAGTCGATGGGACTACCAATAACTTTCTATAAACGGTTTTTAATTTATCTTCGTGTTTGTCCTTCTATCTACCTGTCTTTTCGATTTTAATTAAAAGAAAAACTAATTGAAGACAAAATTTCATTCTTCATTAACTTCTTTATTTAACCAAAAGCTTAATAAGTGTTAAAAAGTGTTTTTTTTTTTATTTTAATTTGATTGGATGTTCCCCGTGTCTGTAGCACCGAAAAGGATTAATTTTTAATTAAACAATAATTGTTTTTTTTTTTTTGTTAAAGTAAAGACAGTTTAAAAATACTAAAAGCGGGCAAAACAGTTGCCTATTGTGTTACTAATGGAATTTTAAGAAAAACCGCAAAAGCTCACCGCTAAAAGAAAAATAATTGAAAAACAGAATCGTGATTTTATTTGTGTGTCGTCGTTCATCGAAACGGTTATTAAAAAGAATAAAAAAAAGAAGGAATTTAATTAAGAATTCGTTAAAGACGGCGTCTGGATAAAGAAATGGCATCGCGTGACTCCTCATCACCAAAACATCATTCGTTGATTGAACAAAATGTTGTTGTTGGTGGTGGTGGCGGCGGTTCTAATAATAGTATAGGAGGTTCACCAAAAAATATACCACGTTCGGCTGCTATACCGACAGGAACTGCTGCTGGCGTTGGCCTATCACATCATATGACGACAACATCCCATCAACACCACCATCATCCACCCCATTCCCATCAATTTCAACATACCCAACAGCAGCTACCACCACACCAGCATCATCACTCAACATCCTCAATAGATTCTCAACTATCTGCTAGTCCAACTGTATCGATATCATCGGGGAGTCCAACCTCTTTATCGATACTCGGTGGAAATATGTCTCGCGGTAGCCCAACATTACCACCAATTGGTTCGGGTCCCAGTCGACAGCGTTCATTGCGCGATCGTCTCAAAGATGGCATTACCGGAAGTTTTACATGGCAGTAAGTTTTTATGATTTTTCTTTCATTTTGCTCTTTTCCTTTTTTAAATACAAAAATTTTCTCTTCCACAATATCAAAATTAAATAAACGGAAATCAAACAAATGAACAAAACATGCACAGAACACGTTAAAGTTACAGTTACTACAAACAAACAAAAATGAATAAAGTTAATTGTTAATTGAATCACGTGTAGCACAATTGCGGCTGCTGGCTGCTACTACAGTTGTTGCGAAAACACCAAAAATTTTGCAACATTAATGTATTATACATGATGGTATGGTGTTCGCATACAAACGTAAGCAAAACAAATCGCAATTTAACATTCAACAACATCGCATACACATAGAGAAACTTTAATCTCGTGCTTTTTTTTCATTTATTTATTTTCTTTAAACTTTTATATTTTTATCGCAATAAAAACAGTTTTTTGCGTTATAAATTTAACATGTTTGTTGACATTTTTGTCATGTTTTTAGAAGCTTTTTATTTATTTATTTTTTTTTATTAAACAAATTTAAAACGCGTCACTTTGTTGACGTTAAGCTCATTCATACACACTTTGTTACATTAATATAAGTTTTGTAGGAAATTTTCCTTTTTTTTTTTTAGGTTTTTTTCTCTAAATAAATAAATTATCCTATAAAAACGATAAACTTAAAGCTATCTTGAATGGTTAAAAAGAAAAGTTTCTGTGTGATTTTTATACAAAAATAAAAGCAAAGTAGTTTTGTTAGAAAATCACTTTCGCTCACTCTGGGTATTTAAATAAATTTTAAAGAAATTTAAAGGGACTTTAAAAAACAAAGTAATTGGGATAGAAAAATGGGATTTAAAGCCGTTTGTATAAATTAACAGGTATTTGTTTTGTTAAGTTATCTTTAGCTTAAGCATTGTCAAAATAATTTTTCATTTAAATCAATGAAATTTTTTGTAAGCTTTCTAGAAGCTTTTTGTTGCAAAAATAAAAAAAAACTCTCCAAAGTGATCATTTTTGTTTAAATAAAAATAAAAAAAAAACGTTAATTGATGAGAATAATAAAAGAATTAAGTAAATTATGTTTTAAAGTATAGTAAAATGCAACGTCTAAGAAAAACAAAGTAATTTAACAAGTAATAATAACAATAATAATTGGATAAATAGTTTTTTTTTTCTTTTCTTTTGTAAATAAATTTATAATAATTGACCTTGGCTTCAATTTAAGAGAATAATATGATTTTTTTTAATTAATTGATCATTTTGTTTGTTTTCTTCTCTTTTTATTTTTATTAGTCAAGAAAATAACATCTAAAGTCGTTCAGTATTAATATTGGAATTTAGCTTAAATTGAAATTTGTTTATTTTAATTCGGTTATCACAAAGAACTTATTAGAGAAAGTAACAAATCGTCGTTTACAAGTACACTAAGGAGATGACTGTAGTATTTTTAGCACAAAGTAAATACATATTTTTAATTGTTTTAAACTGATAAGTCATGCCACACAATTAATTATTCTTATGCTACTCATAGGCGTAAAATCTGCAAAACATTAAGCCATTAGTTTTTAGGACAAAATCTTTATATATAAAACTTTTTAAAAAACAATTAAAAACCGATTAACGTTGTTCAACTACCATAAAATGACTTTAGTAGAAGAAAATACACGTAATTTTTGCCGGTTATTGTCGTTGATAATTAGCAAATTGTTGTTTTTTTTTGTATTTCATAGCAGCTGCAACTGCTGCTTAATATTTTTTTTTTTTTGCCAATTAAAATGACATAAACCGTACTTATAGGCACTTCCGTTCTATTTTTATTTTTATTTAATATTTATATAGCGTAATGTAAAGAAAGTTTATTTTTTGTGCAATTTTGAAATATAAATTATTATTATTTTTTATTTTGTGCCTATTTTTACATAATTGAAAATTAATTTCAATTAAAAGGTATATTATGTAATTTTATTTATTTATTTTGTCCTTGATATAAATAATAATTAAAGAAATTGTTTAATTTTCTGATGAGAAATACGAGTTGATAATTGACTAAACCATATAACAATGGCGAATTATTACATAAATATATGTATGTTCTTTTGTTTTCAATATTTTAAGCATATTGTCGTCAATTGTTTATATAAAGTGTTTGACTACTTTTTATGGTAGAATTGTGTTGTCGTTATTAGCTAGTTAAAATCAGTTAACATGTTTATTTGACACTACCTTAGTTGGAAAAGGGCCCCGAAAATGTTTTATATAAGTATTTATTAGTCTATTGTCTTAACATTTTATTTTTAGGCTTAAATGATTATTATTAGTGCTATAAAACCTTGAAATCTAGTTACTGAGGTATTGCTGTCCACAGATTAACAATAGCTATTTTTGATATGGGTCATGTAGTCTGAAAATTATTTGGGATTTGCAGATACATCCTTCAGAATATATAGAAATTCAGCACAGTAAACGATTTAATCATCAGTTTATAAGCAATTTTCTTTTACTCAAAGTAATTAATTTTCCGGATTAACTTTTAATTTATATTTATTGCAGATAGAATTTTTCTTATTAATTTATAAATAATTAATTTTACAAGTTACAACTATAGAAGAAGAAAAACTATACAACAAACAGAATCACGGTTCCAAGGATAATACTGTAAAATCATTCATAAATCATTAAAATTTATGTTTGTTTTTATTTAAAGCAAAAAAAAAACAATTCATAATAATAATCTTAATGAAAACAAACAACGTAATAAATAACTAACTAATAACGATCATCCGGAAGTAATTATAAACCTACAAAAGGTTACAAGCAAAAAAAAAAAAAATCTCACAATATTTGGAGCAAAAGTTGCTTTATGATGTTTAAGGACATTACGTTTAATTCTGTACACGGTTCAATGTACATATGCCAGTGATTTTAGTTTGTATTTGTTTAACCGGTAAAAGGCCATGAAATATTAGTAAAAAATAATGAATTTGTCGAGTTAAATTTTGTGAACCGGTAAAAATTATAATTTATATTCATAAAATTCACAGAAACAACAAATTAATTAGTTATTTCTCTACGAAATACTACTGTATTCCGGTTTAAATTATTTACTAAAATAGTCAAAAAAAAAAAAACCAACCGAATCAAAAGTAATTAAAAATTATGATCGCGTACTAAACACACTTATTGTTATTATTATTGTTATTATATAAAATTTTGCTGTCTTAAGTCACGTAACATTATATTATTTATTTTTTCAAAGAGAGAATATAAAAATAATAATCAGCAGCCACAATTACGCACAAAATATTTTTTGGAATTCACTAATCCAAGGTAACACACGACTTTATTGTTATGTGTTAAGCAAAGACCCGAATCAATGTAAGGTAGCTTAAAGCTGTGCTTATTTTAACTGTACGATAATAGTGTAGAGTAGAGTTTTGTATTTACTTTTCGCGATTTATAAATTGGCAGCGAAATAATAAATATTCCATTGTCACTTGTTGTACAAATTTTGTCTCGTTTATTTAATTTAATTATTTAAATTTTGAACTTTTAACCAAATAATGATTAATTTTATTTTCGCATTTGTATCGTTATGTGTCAATTTTGTACGATGATTAATTTTGATTACAGCGAAGCAACAAAATATATTCTGATGGTCATTTGATTTCGTAATGATAGTTTACACACCGGTTATGTTTTATTATTTTTTATTTACTTTTATCGATTATTAATAAAATCAATATAAATCGGTGAGAAAAGAATAAATCTATCAGTACAGCAATAACCTGTAATAAGGACACGCTTAAGAAACAAGTACACCCGACGAGGACATATCGATTATTATCGGTAATATTTAAGCACTCACGAAGGGAAAATTAACAAATTTTTAATTAATATTTTTTTTCTTTATATATTTAATTGCATTAAAAACTTTTCAGTATTTCTTGAGTGCTTAAGACGAGTTTAAATATTTGTCCTCTAAAGAAAAAAAACTTTACAGACATGCACAGTGGTATTTTGTTTTTATAAATCTATAAATAATCGATAAAAGTTTAATTGAATTTTGGTTAAATAATTAATTAATTAATTTTTTTATTAAATAATAACTACCGTAATGGTTTTTTTTTTTTTTGTAATTTTATTTTTGGTTCTTTGTCGGTATTAAAAGTTGTTTGTTTCGGTTTTATTGTAAGAATTATGAGCTTTTTGTTTTATTTCGCGTTGTTTGGTAGTTTGTTATGTTAAATGAAAAGTAAAGTTTGATAATAATCGATTAACGTGTTATATCAAGGTAGCCTAAGGTGTTTATGAGTATAGAAAGGTTATTGTTTTCTTCTGTAACAAAAATTTGTGTTTTATTAAAATGATGATAAATAAACAAAGCAGAAGCTAGTTTACGCGGTTATTGTCTTACTTAACACCTTGTTTGTCTGTTACCTATATACGATATGTGTCGTCATATCTGATTCACTTAAATCATCTTCAGAATCGCTTGTCACCTTCAATAATAATTCATTTTTGTATTTATTAAAATGAATTTTAACAGTCATGCTGCCCTTGATAATTTTATTTTTATTAAATTCTCTCTTTGTATTCAATTTTTTTTTGTGTTTTTTATTAAACCTTAAAAATTTATATATTTTATTCTATTAAAATTCTATTGAATTGTTTATTTATATTATTTATGTTGTATTTTGTTGCTTATATGATTGAAAAATAACTAACTACTTGTTAATTGCCTTCAATTATTCGAGAAATAAATATGAATAAAGGCAAACAGAATCGATTTAATCGATTATTATTATTATTTTATTAGAAAATCAGTGTAAAATCACCTTAACATTAACTATTTATTTAATTAATTTAATAATAAATAATGAAAAACCACTTTTTTTTGAGGTAGATCAAAAGAAAAATAATAATTTTATTAAAATCATTTCAATGAATTTAATTATTTAATTAAATAAAGGTTAATTAATAAAAAAATATTTATTAGACAATTATTAAGACAGTTATTAAGGATTTATTTTCGGTTTAACATTAGGATTGAATATCTAGTTACTTGTTGTTTACACCTTTGATTGGTGTTTTATTGCATTTTTTTCCTTACAATTAATCACAATCATAAAATTGTTATTTATATTGAAATTAGAGAATCAAAGTCAAAGACAAACTTTATTAATTTATTTTTCTTAATTAATTTTAGCTACAATTTAAGTACGTTTTTTTAAAAGCTGAAAGTTTAATCGCAAACAAGACCATGATTAACTATTGTTGTCTGTTATAATTCATCTATTTAGAAGTTACAATGTAACGTTTACCTGTGAATAACATTAATAAGAATATAAGCCAGATATATTGAAAACATAACAAACGGAATAAATAAAAACGAAAATCAATAAAATTATTCATTTAAACAATGATTGTGTCTATCAGTTTTTTGAATAAATTAACGAAACGATATTTGATTAACAAAACCAACAGAAAAATATATAAAATCATTCATTTAAATGTTGAATAGTAAACGATTGACAAAAATTATAATAATCCTTTATGCATGATCGATTTAAATCACGTTTCCGTGTGTTAACAAAATGATGAAAACAATCTAAATGAGTTTTTATTTTTATCATTTTGATATTGTTTAAATCTAACAACAATCAATATTTATTTAACAAATTTTGCACATTAATTAAATTAATTTACAAAAATATAAATAAAAATCATAACAATAATAATGCGCAGTTGGCTTAAGTCTATTTAACTAAATAGAATATTTTATTTAACCAAAACACAAGAAGAAATAAAATATTTTCATTATTATTCATTGAATAAATAATTTATTATTCATAAATTCCTTATTTGTTGTGTGATTAAGTAAAGAAAAAATAAAAAAAAGGAAAATTATTTAATTAAGAAATTAATATTGTTTAAACGTCTTAATACGCGACAATTGTTTAAAACGATCTAATATTGCTTAAAGAATTTATTTTTGTTTATTGAAATTAATTAACGTAATTAACAAAAATAGAATAAACAAAGCAAAACAAAAAAAAAAAGGAATAATTCATTCATCCAAAACTAAATAATAAAGTAATTCTTTTATTCTGTCTTGTTAATCACCTGTTTACCTAATAAATTATAATTATAATCACCTGTTGTTGTTACTGTTTTTGCTTTTTGTAAACAAAATAAACGTTTAACAAAGAATTACTTTATTTGCAATAAAAAAATACGAATTTTGTGAGAAAAATGTAAACAAAAATTGGCAAAAAATAGAAATTTTTGTGTAGACGGACGACAGGTGTTTAGATGACCTAAAGTAAACTGTTTATTGATTTTGAAATTTAGGCGGTTTGGTTATTACTTTTGTCGGTGTTATTTAATGTTATTGATTTTTTGAACCCCGGTTAATATGTTTATTCGATTAAACTTTCGATTTTAACTGTTGTTTTTTGATGCACAACGCGTTAACTCTTCCAGCTAGAATAGTGATTTTTTCTGTATTATTTCTTTGATTTAATTATTTTCCACCTCATAATCTCAATTTAATTAAATTATAAATTTCTCTCTTATTTATTAACATCATTGAATTACATATTTTTACTTGTTTTTTCGTTTAATTTTTCATTAAATTATTTTCGCCGCTGATTTAAAAATAGCACGAATGTGTCATTCGGTAACGGAACGTGATTAATTTTTTCTTTCTTTAAAAAATAAATAAAAAAAAAAACTAATTAAATATTTAATATTAATTATTTATTTATTTGTTTTGATTGATTGTCTTTACTTTTATTGTTTATTTATTTTCTATAATTAAACTATTATTGTTGTTTTTTTTTTGCAAGTATCAATAAAATTTAATTCTTTATTGATTTTTTTATTTTTGTTATGCTGAAATTATTTACTTAATTTTTCCATGTGATTGTTGTTCAGAAATGACTTAAGTGTTATTGATGATAAAAGTTTTATGTAAAAACTTTTAGAATAAACGTACTAAGGATTATTTAGTTAGAAGTTTTTTTTTAGAGAAGAGAGTTTTGCGTATTCGGAAAATAGTTCTTTTGCTGGAAAATTAAAAGAAACTCTGGAACTAAAACTAAGTCTAAGAAAGATTTAATTAATTAACTTTGCTTCGGAATTCGTCGGTTAACTTTACAAGCTGTCTTTAGGTTGTTCATTAAGAACAAATATCTACGAATTTATCTATGAAGATTCGATATAAATTCTAATTCTAAAGCAGTAAAAGTATTTGACTAGTTTAGGGTATGCAGACTCGAAATACAGAAAACAGACAATACTTTTCCTTATCAAATTAATTTTCATTATTCTAAATATCTAATACGATAGTAATTTTAATAAAATTAAATCAACAAATAGCCTGTAAATAAAGCAAATATACTCAAATGAATAGAAAAATAACAAGACACGACGAAATATAGTAATAAAAAATTATTTTGTCTCTCAAATGACACAGACGTGTTATTTTCAATCACAAGTACTATGTGCTTAAAGAATTTATTTATTTTCTTTTGTAAATTCTTATCGTAAACTTATAATAATAATTAAAAAGAAAAAAAAGTTAATTAAAAGTAGCAGAAAAACTAAGTAATAAAAATTGTGTCATCTTTTCTGTTTTTCATTTTTGCTTTATTATTCATTTTATTAATAATATTTAATATAAAACGTGATAAATGTAAATATTTATGTAATTGCTTAAAGTTAATTATGTGTTTGTTTTTTTTTTTTTTTTTGTGTTATTTAAGTGAAATGTAATTATAATAAATTTAGTTAAAAATTTAAAATTCACTTGAAATTCAAGCAAGTATATTGTGTTGTTGAAATTTTTTCACAATTTCTGTTTGCTAAAATTTATCTTCATTAATTTTCATTAAATTAGTTTATTAACAAATTGATTAAAGTAAATTTATATTTTAAAGTCGTAGAATACGAATAGAGTAATTTTTGTTATTTTAATGAAAATACAATGGAAAAACACCATCCACTTGTATTATAAATAATTCTTTAGTATTTCAATGGGGTAAAATATGAGAGAAAACAATATTAATTGATGGAAAATTATTTAATGAGTTTTTTTTTTTGAGACTCTTCAGAAGGATTATTATTTTGTTTTGTTTTAGTACTTTTAAGTACTTCCGTATTAATATCGAAAAATAATTATTTCTAATTCGTTTTCTATACGTTGTGTTATGTTTAAGTCATTTTTAAAAGTAAAATTTATTAAGTTATTCATAAATAATTGTATTTTTAGAGAAATTAGTTAATAATGTTGTTATTCTTGTGATAATCTTTCAATGATTACAAGCATTTTATCAATTATTGTACTTTAATATTGACTAATTTCAATAAATTACCCAAACAGATGATAATTTCCTGTTTATCAGTAAACTATTCTAACAGAGTGCATGCTTCAATCACATAAAAATCCGATATTATCCCAAGTAATTCCTGTTTCCTTAAACTTTTTCTCTTGGCATGAATTTTACAGAAAAAATTCCTGTTTTTCTTACATTTTAGAATAGATTTTCCATTTATTTTCAGGTTTTTTTCGTCGTTTAAATATTTAAATAATCAATTAATTTTCCTGATTTTCTTTTTATTTATTCCATATTCTGTGCGTTATATCGGTGCAAATTTATTCTCCAAGTGAATCCTACACATACTTTTCTCTATTGCAATTTCATTGCATTACAATAATTTCTGTTTTATTTGTTATTTTAAAAAAAAAATTCATCTAGATCCCACCGTATACAATAATTTTAAAATAAAAACACAGCATAAAAGTAATTAGACATTATATGTATGTGAAAAGAAAAATAATTTATTTATTGTCAAAGAATATATTAATAAATAAATTTATTTTTATTTTTAGTTTAGCATTCGACACTGACCCAGTTTCTTCCATTCAGATTGTAATTTTGTTTTTTCATTTTTGTTCATTATTATGTTATGAAACCAGAGAGAAATGCATCTATCGTTTTTTAGTAACAAAAAGTGTAAAATATAATCAAACGAACCGGTAACCATAAATTATTTTCCAGACAATTAATTAATTAATTAATTATATACAGTGCAGTGGTATCTATAGTATAATAAATTTTGTTACTATTGATGTGACTTTAAATGATGATTATTTTCTGTATTAAAAGCTGAGAGTATTTAAGTTTTCTACGTTTAAGGAAAAAGCACTGTGCTGTTGTTCACAATAATGTGCTTTTGTTATTATAAATATGCTTTAACCGCATAAACATAGGTTTGCATCTCTGAATAATTTTATTATTATTATTTATTAATAACTCTGCATTTATGAATTATTAAGTAATATATTGTTGGCTTGTCATGTTATGTTTTTTCTTATTATTATTAGTTTTATTTTTTTTTAAATGTTCCTCGATTTGTCTGTAATACCATGGAACTAGGTGTGCACAACCTTTTGATTTTACTGCTGGGCTTTATTAGGCATTTTAGATTTACTAGTTTTACTAGCTTAAAATCTACTCGGTTATTTTTATCAACGTGAAGACAATGTGCTTGTAACAACACAAAAGTCATCTATTAAAGTGGATCATATTTCGGTTAGGTTTTAAATAACCTTGGAACATAATAAATAATATTTATGATTTGCGTGACTCGTTTCGCCTGCATTTTTCTTTTTTAATTGTTTATGTTTACCTGTGTGCCAGTGGGTATACGCACATAATTTATGAATTTATAAATATTATAAACGTCCTTGAGACATTTTATTCTGTTTTTTTTTATACTTAAAGCTTTTTTCACATTGTGCTTTTCTCTTTGGACGGAAAACAGAGTTAATTCTTCTTTAGATATGATTGAAAAAGTTTTATCGAATTATATTTGTTTAACCTGAAAAGCTTAGAAACAAAAAATAAAATCACATTCTCATTTAAAGTTTAATCAAAAAGTTTCTTTTAAGTTGGTTTTTAGAAAAGCTCATTAAAATTGAGATTCCATTCATAATATACAGCTATTTGTGTATTACCAAAGTCATCAGCCATTAACCCACCATTAATAAGCTTGTGTTAAGTATTGCGTGACATACAGTGAATAATCCACTTAAAAAAACAAACAAACAGACAATTGATTGAAATAATTTTAATAAAAACGGGGCGTAATAATCAAAATAACAAAACCTTGTAAAGAGCAACAAAGAAAAAATTAATTAACAATATGTTTTTGTATTTTTATTAATTAAAATTACCTCTTATTTTGGCATTATTAATGTCTTAAGTCCTTGTTGATTTTGTAACAACGCCACCATTATTATTTTGATTTTCTTGAATAACGTTCTTTTTGCGTAGAAGCACGTGAGTGCTTGACATGCGGTTTAAGTTTCTTTTGTTTTGTTTTTTTCTCTTTGTTAATTAATATATCTTAATAAATATAATTAAATTCGGTCAATTGAAACGACTTAAAAATTGAAAAAATAAATAAATAAATGATTTACTGAGTCATTTTTATGATTTTATTTTTCCATCATAATTACTCCTTGTGTGGTGTTGGAGTTCTATTCGATAACAATTTGTCATCTTTATTCGTTTTTCAACAACAATTGACTGTGTTGGTCGTTTGTTCTTATTTCTGCGATTGTTTATTTAAATTTACACTTTTTATGTAATTAAACCATTTAAAACTGTAGAAAAATGATTAATTTCACTTAATTTTAATCAAAATTATTTAATTATCTTTCAATTTTGATGAATAATTTTGTGTAAAAAATTAATTAAATACCGAAGAAATCAAGTAGACAAAAAAATAAAACACATCATTCGCCAATAAATCAAAAAAAAAAAGTGTTAATTATATTTAATAAGCAATAAAAATTTAAAATTTTTTCACAGTTAATTACTTTTCTAAATATTAAAACACATTCAGAATAATTTATGTAAATATTTTTGTAATAAAACAATTTTATTTTTATGCTTATTATTTTCAATTTAAATAAATATTTAATAAATTCGCTATTATTTAATTAGAAATTATTCTATGTACCGTGATAACATTGTATTTTGATTTGTCTTGTCATAGATGCAATTAGAAATAACTGAATAATGCGTGTAAATAATTTAATTAAAGTAGGCAAAAAAAAGTCGAATAACAACTTTAAATTATTTATTTAAATAAATAATTATTTAAATTTATAATCAATTGTAGATTAAATACTTACGCCCAAGTTATTGCAATTTTTTTTTGTTATTGACAAAATTGTACAAATTTGTTATTTTGTTAAACAGAATGTTTCTTGATAAAATATAGCAAAAATATATATATAATAAAACGGTGTTTAGATAGACATAACCACCACCATCACCGCGATCACCACGTTCACCATCAAGCAAAAATAATTTAAATAGTGAAAAACAACAGCAAAATATATATTTTTAGTTTGTCAAACAAGAAATTCAACTCAAGCGTTAAAGGCGCGGCTAAATAATAAATATAAAATTAATTATTCATAATTTATTAATAATAAATAATTAAGGTGCCGCGCATTTCTTGAATAATTTAATTAAATATTTAAGAATTTTGTTTTTATTTTTAGTTAATAGAAAAATGACCGAATTTTTTCCCTCTATGAGAGTTTATAATGTTTTTGCTGCATTTTTTTCTGTGAGTCTTAAACGAAGTAAATGAATGTAATTGTGGCAAAGTAATAGTGATTTAGAAAGGAAAAATTAAATAATTATTTATTAAGAATGAGGAAACAGTACCCCTGTTGTAGAATTATAAATACGTTTTTAATGTAAATTTAGAAGAAAATTCCTCGATTATCAGACTATTGGGAGCTTTTAGATTTAAAAAGAAAATATATTCCTTAATAATAGAATTTTTAAAATAATTTTAATGCTGGAAGAGTCAGTCTGTATTAGAGAATGTCCGCAGGTGTATTTACTTGTTGAATATCCATAGTCTCACTATAGGAATGCAAAGAATAAACGCATCGTGATGCTATTTTATGAATTCTATTTATTTATGAATATTTTTATGTATTTCACCTGACTTTAGATCAATTGTTTATGTTTTTCTATTTTTTTATTATTAAAATTATTTTCAAATACTTTTTTGTGTGGTTTTTATTCGCGCAAAAACGTGCAAAATTATTATAATTGTTTTATTTCTATTTCATACTAAAAAGCTGATGTGAATATTTATTTCTCTTTAAATAAATTTCGTGAATTGATTATCGATTATTATTGCTGTTTGTTTGTTTGATAATAAATATTTTCCTATTTTTATTCATCTGCTTATATGATTGCATATTTTGTTGCATATTTTATTGCATAATAATCAATAATTAATTAATTTATTTAAATAAAGCATTATTGATATTTTTTTAATTAATGTTTAAAAGCTTAATTTCTGCTAAAAACTGCACAAGATGTATTTTTTTTTTATTAAAAGATAACTAAATAAGTATTTTTCTTAATTAATTTTGTACACAAAAAAAAAATCCAACTAAAGCTAATTGTTTAAATTTTATTATAAGAAAAACCAAAAGCTTTACAATAGAATTAATTTACTACGCTTAAACCGATGGTTAAACCAAATTCAAAGTGAACTTTGAACATTATTTTATTAGCGTTTAATGAATGAAAACGTAAATTTATTTTTTTTTGTTTATAATCCATCTATCTACAGACTTTACCCAGATTTTACCTGTTTATTATTATATTTCTCTTGAATAAAAAGTTATAAAATAAATTCACGTGATGTATGACGCAATGCAAGAAGAAACTACATCGCACTAAATAGCATCGACAAAGCTACATTAATAATTAATTTAAAATAAAACAAAACAAAAAAAACTGGCATAATTAAATAATTAATTAATTATATATCGTGATCTGGTCTGCTTTATATACATTTTTTTATTATTATTATTATTATAATATACGTTTCTATGTAGTTGAAGTTTGAGTGAATGAGTGGGTGGCTAATATATATTTATTTTACAATTCAATTCAACAATTCAAATATTCACAAACGTTAAAAATCCTTCAATTTATATTATTCCAATGATGCACGTGATTTATAATAAATAAAAATCAATACCGGAAATGTAAATAAAATTAATATTATCGAGTGGAAAACCTTATAACAGATAAACAATAACGACAACAACAACAAAAAAGGGCCAAGTGATGTAATTTTATTTTATTTTATTTTTTTTTTGAATATTATTTAAATCAATAGAAATTATCATAATTTTATAATAATTTTGTATAAAAGAATAAAAATAACATAAAGAGCCGCCGGAAAATGACAAGGTAATTTGCTAGTTTAACGGTTATGGCATGTGTTTTGCGGTTGCTGTTGTTGTTGTTGATTTTAAACATGAAAAATGTAATCTCATTAGTGTTGGCTGGTATAGTAAACCTATTAAGCCATTCAAATAATAATTATTATAGGTATTTCTGCTTTAATAATAGTAATCCGTTGATATATTTAGAAAAATAAATTTTAATTTCCGGCACTGTATTTGGCAAAGTAAAGATTTTTTTATGTAAACAAATTAAAATTGCTAGTATTAAACCGCAAAGAAAAAGCACAAACACAAAGTCATAATTTTGCAATTAAAAAACCGTAGTAAATTCTTAATTAGCAAAAAAAAAATTGATTGGGGGTTTTTTTCTGATGATTTTATGATAAATCACGAGATGTTTATGAGAAGTAAAGAAGGAGAAACAGATTTAACCGGTTCAATGTTCAAATATTATGTCTGTGGGGTTTTTCTTATTTTAATTCACAAAACACAAATAGATTATTAACAATGCTTTAATGATTCTGTGATGATTATAGCAATTACCGAATATTGTTGTTTTGCAATTTATATTTGACGCATATATACCCTGCAAAAAGACGGTCAGTTTATATTCAATTTTTTACGTGTACAAAGTATTTGACCTGGTCAATACTATTAGCATTGGCATTGGTTTTTCTTGAATTTTATTTTATTTCTTTTGTATATTTTTAATTAAATTATTTTAATACTTTTTAAGACCGCAATACATAAATTATTAAATTTTTTTTTAGGTTTTTTGTAGAGAATTTTTATGACATTTTCTTGTTGCAGTTGTTTTAATTATAAAAGTTGTGATTGGCTAGTTGGGTAATTTAATTCAAATTAAATAAAATGGCGTTATTTCAGTGTTAAAAAGTGCATTAGAGAAGGTACACAGTGTACCCTATATCATCATATTTACTTAAATCGTTACGTAGAAATAATATGCAAAAATCAATTCTGTTGAACAGCAAAAACGAAACGAACAAACCGTTGCCCATTTTAATATTTATTTTCATTTTTAACATAAATTCACCACCGTTCATCGACAGTAATTTATACTCGCGTGTATAGTCTGCATGCAGTTAAAACACAAAAAAAAACAAAAATATTATTTCTGCTTTTATAAAATTATTTTTAGCCGAAAGAAACATGTTTTTATTTATTTATTTATTTTTAATATTATTATTATTATTCGCAAGTATTAAATCGGTTTTATTGCTGCAATTAATTTATAACTTTTTAATATCATTACTCAGTTCCCTTCTGACATACAAAAAATAAAATTGCATTCACAATATTATTTGTTGTTCGTTCGCTTGTTGTAAATGTTATGCTGCTGCAAGCTTTTTCAGTTTAACTGAATAAATTATGTTTTAAAAATAGATTTTTAACCAATGTGTTCTTATTGCCATTTATTTTTTACATGCATAAATTTGTAAAAAATTCAATGCGAAAATGAAAAGAAAAAAAAAACCTGTCTTGTTGTTATTATCACGTATTATGCGATAAAAAAGTTTTTATAAAATAAAAAGCATAAAATGCATAAGCATGTAAAATGCAATGAGACTTTTTATTTTATGCGTAAACAGTGATGTACTTGAGCACAGAGTGATACAGAGTAAAGTTTGTTGACTAACCGAAAATTGTAGTATTTATTCGAGTTTAAAATTATCTTTTGGATAATTGGAGACTATCGGGTGGTGATTTTTTAACTTTAAAGTTTATCTACAGTTCCGAAATAAGCTCAGTAAGCATATTAAAACTTTATCGATATTTTATTCCCGGTTAAGGAACTTTTATAATACTTTATGCGTTTAAACAAGAAATTAACAATCACCTTACTACAATACTGTTTGCCAATTAAAAAAAATATGCATAAAGAAAGGAAAATAAATTCAATTGAGTCACGCAAATTCAGTTATTATTATTATTATTTAATATTTATTATTATTATTGTTATTCCAGACAATTTACGACTAAAAATAAATATTTAAGACTACATCACGATTATTTTTTTTTTTGGCTAATTTTATCGGTGCAAAAATAAAATTGTTCTTTTTTAAAGTAATTTATTTGTTTTGAAATGAAAAGCTTCGTTTCGTTTTGTTTGTTAAATAAAGTTTGAATATACTACTATCAGGTATTAAAAGAGTGAATAACGTGAATGAAAAAATGCTATTAAAAATGTATAATTAAAGTAATAAAATTGGTTTATTTGGTTAATTTAATAAATAACAGCGAATGAAGTGATTGTTGTCCGTCCATAGTCATATCGGTAATAATAAAAATAATTTTCAAACTTTACCTTAAGAATGCTATACTTTTGTTAGTTTTTATTTAATGGGATTTCCCGAATGGGCGGATATTACTTTTTATTAAAATTCAGAAATAAATCATTAATCTATTTTTTCTAGACTTAAGTAACTTCTGCAGCGTTCTTTAAAGATTTTAATTGAATTACCTAAAACGCAGGTGTTTTTAAAAGTGAATAACTTTACGTTTTCAAATAAAATTCCATAATCATCGCTTTTAATGCAATAATCATCAGCTAAGGTAGATAAATTACTATAATTATGATTGTTTTACCACCGGGAATACGGAAGTATAATAAAATAATAATAATTTCTGTTATTGATACATTTTTTACGAACTTTCTGTGTTGAATTAATCAAAAATTTTTGACCTTTGATATTTGACATAAAATTTGATTAATTAATAATTTATTTGCAAAAAAAAATAAATAAAATTATTAATAAAACCGGAAGTGTTATTAATATTTTATTTTCGGTTCACCTTGATGGATAATTTTGCTAAATTTTATTTAACGACAACAAACTACCCGGTGTGCTTGTTTTAAAAAAGCTAAACGATTTATCTAACGTTTATTGCGTTAACTCAGGTCTCAATGTTTTGTTAAATTTATTGTTTAAATATAATCTCAACGCACACAATATTTATTTATTTGTAACATGCAGTTCAATGACATCGAAAGTGATATGACCGCAAAATAATTGCATTCACATTTCTCACCTGATTTTTAATTTAGAAAAATATGGCAACAGTGTTGTTTCTACATAAATATGGTATTTTCTATGCTTGCATTTATACAATTCTTTCGCTTATTAATTAAATATTTATTTTAATAATATTTGTTATTTATTTCTGATTAATTTTATCAACTTCTTTTCCCTTTTTTTAACACCTTTGTACGTTGTTTATATGTTTAATACTTTTGTATATTCTGTCATTTGCTCGCTGCTGGTCTGTATAATAATTTATAAAATTAAATTCTTACTGCTGTTGGTTGTATGCAGATATTATCACGTAATCAATACTATTTTTAACTAAATGAATTAATAATTTGAATGCAAAAGAATTATTTTCAAAACCAAAACAACATTTTAAAGACAATTTAATGCAAAATTAATTAATTAATTAAATATTAGTTTTATAGTTTAAAATAAATATATGCTAAACTTGGAAGAACAGGAAAAGCACGTAATAAATGGTAAAATTTAATGATGAATTAATTCTGCTATATTGCAACAGTGTTGTATAGCTACCGTGTTAATAAAATATGTATATATTTAGTGAAGTTAAACAGCGGTTCATGTATAACACTTGTGTGTCGATCCATATTAAATTTTTCATTAATTATTTAATCAATTTTTCAGCACAATTGAGTTGTTCACTTTTGCTTCTCTGTAAACATTAACACAATTACATTGCACATTCACTTATCATGTTTTTATAATTATTATTATTATTATTATTACAAGAAAATTATTCTCTTTAATTAAACATTATTGCATTTATTAAATTGCATTAAATTGAATCCATCAGACGTGTTGTATTTCTACAAATGATTATTCCATTTACTTGTCTGCCCTATCATGAGTTATTATTATATTAACTCGAATTAACTTAAGCAGAAATTATACCTTTAACATATTTTTACATAATAAATTTGTGTTAAAAATTCTGCACTAAATACCCGAAAAATTCACAAAAAGGGAAATTCCGGAATAAATTATTCTTAAAAAATAAATAATGTTTATTCAGTCAGATTTGATTATAACGAGGTGTTACTGTATTAAACATGTTTGTAATTTAGTTATTCATACATATATCTAAATAATACAACGTTAAATGAATAAATAAATAATTACAGAACAGAAAGTTGTACATTTTTATTTTGTTTTTTGAGTTTAAAGTACAGAAAAGTAGAAGGAAAAACAGTTGTTTCGCTGATGAGTGTTTTTATTTTTTCTGTTAAAACACTTTTTTTTCTCAATCAATTTTAATTGCAAATTATTATTATAGTTTTACTAATACAATACAATAATAGTTAATTGATTTATTAATTTATAATTTTATTAGTAATATTAATGGCAATTATTATTATTATAATTATAATAATAATAATAATAATAATTTTTACCTTTATAAATATTTCATGAATTTTTTTTTGTTTTGTGATTTGCTTTAGAAATAATTTAATTAACTAATTAAATTGTTGTTTTAAATAATAATTTTTGAGATCAACAGAGTTTGTCTTATGTCATACAGTTTGTTGTTAAAAATATTGTACAAGTGACTAACCAAAGTTGTAATTACTGCTATTAAAGTTATTATACTTAATATGTGGAGAGTATGACTGTCTGAACAAAAAAAAAAGAGTTAAATAAATAATCCAGGGATGTATAAAGCTTAAAGCAATGTTAATTGTTTTGTTTAATTACTTTGAAATACTTTCTAAACGATTAATTATAATCGGTTATATTAGTTGACTGCATTTTAATTAATTCATAATAATACAATTATAAGTTTTAATTAAATATAATTTTATTCGGTTATTTAAAACAGATAACAATCAAATGGTTTGATAGAATCATCTTTCTGTGTATTTTAATGATTATTATATTTGTAGAGAAAAAAAGTTTTATTTAAGTAAATAAATTAGACAAACATAACGCAATGACTAGTTATAATCGGTTCACGTTAATAAGAGCGCGCACGAAAGAGCGCGCCTCAAAAGGGCGCGCACAAAAGAGCGCGCCTCAAAAGAGCGAGCATTCATTAGAGCGCGCATTCTTAAGAGCGCGCATTCATAAGAGCGCGCGTCAACTTTTTTTACAGTGCTGAAAAAAAAAACCAAAACAATTAAAAATGCTAATATATTGTTGAATTTAAATAATTAAATATAAAAAATGCTTTATTGTCACTATAAATAAAGTGATCAAAATATAAAAAATGTATTTTTAAGACTAAATAAATAAATAAATAAAAAAATAAATTGTGATAAAACTTACATTTAAATTTGGAATGTAAGATTAAGCGCCAAATTTGGGTGGTTTTCGTAATCATCACCTATGGCTTTGATGCGAAATATTGCTACAGTGCGTCTCCTCGTCTTCCAGGCCGACCAATCAACATATTTTCAAAATAATAAAGAAAAATATTAAGACTAAATAAATAAATAAATAAATTTATTTATTTAGTCTTAAAATTTTTCTTTATTTATTTAGTCTTAAAAATATATTTTTTATATTTTGACCACTTTATTCATAGTGACAATAAAGCATTTTTTATATTTAATTATTTAAATTCAACAATATATTAGCATTTTTAATTGTTTTGGTTTTTTTTTTGTCAGCACTGTAAAAAAAGTTGACGCGCGCTCTTATGAAGCTCGCTCTTATGAACGCGCGCTCTAATGAATGCGCGCTCTAATGAATGCGCGCTCTTTTCAGGCGCGCCCTTTTGTGCGCGCTCTTTTGAAGCACGCTCTTACGTGCGCGCTCTTAACGATGGATACCGTTATAATCGTATAATTATAAAGCAAAACATAACAAGAATAAATAAATACCACTTAAGTCATCTTTTTTAAGTCGACAAACTTAACTTAATTTATTTGCATAAATTACTGGATCTCTTGTCTGTCATTTTGATTTTTTTAACTCATGAGTTAATTAAATTAAATGTAAATTTATTTAATTAAACTTTATGTGTATTAAGTTGGCTTAATGAAAATTAAAATAGAATTTAGAAGAGTAATAAATGAATTTAAATTAAATTTGGAAGAAAAAATAATAACACAAAGTTAGTTAAGTCATGTTTGTTGAGTGGCAAAAAAAATAAAATAAATAAATAAACATTATACCAGTTTTATTCTATAATTTACTGGCTTAACGTTGGAATTAATGTGGAAACTCGTAACAGTCGATGCACACATAAAATGTATTACATTGCTGCATGCCTATATTATTTAAAGTGGTATAAAAATATTATTTTGTATTCATTGTGTTTATGCTGAAGACATTTTTGCGTTATTAACGACGATTGTAGTACTCAGGTTTTATAAAAGCTCCTATAGTCACATAGTCTCTCTCTTTGATAGTTTTTCTTCTGGTTTTTTTTGCTGCGGTTTTATATACGTTTAATTTCATTTAAAAAATTCCAATAATAAATAAATAAATAATACAGCAAATACATATATATATATATACGCGTGTAACCAGCTTAACAAATGTATAATGTATTAAAACAGCGCAACACAGCACAGCACAACATAGTACCTAGCTTTCGCGTTAAAAAATGAATAAAAAGTTTCTTTATTTATTTATATACATATTTTTGATTTCTTTACTGTTGTTGTTTGCTGCTTGCTTATTTATTATTTTTAGTCTCTCATCGTCGCGTACAACAGCAGAAAAAAAAAAAAAACAAAACAGAAAATATTTTAATTATAAAAATAAAATAAAATAATTTAATATATTTTTCTTATTCAGTTTTCAACGAGTTTTATAACAGTTTAGTTGGTTTTTCTCGTTTATTTATTTTTTGGTTTTGGTTTTTAATTTTAAAAATAATAAATAAATAAATTAATTAATTAAAGTTCGAAAAACGGATATCAGTTTAAAATATAAAAAATTAACTAATTAATTAATTAATTTAGTAAAAAAAATTAAACAATATTTCTCTATATATATATTGTTTTTCATTTGTTTTTCAATACTTAAGTCGTCGTGTGTTGTCTGTTGTTTTTATTTTATTCTTTTATTTTAAAAACTTTTATAAGCTGCTATTACTTATGTGCTGTTTCTGTGCTTTCGGTTATTATTTCTAATTTTCGAAAAGAAACAAAAGCAAAAAAAAAAAGAAATTTTCTTCTGTTTATTTTTATTTTTAATTAATTTATATTTAAGTTTTCTGTGTGATTTAAGTAAAGAAAACAAAAATAATAATAATTATACGGCGCTGGTGGTTAAAACTTGATGCAATAATTTGTTGTTGATTTTATTTTTCGTTTATAAAAAGAAAAAGTGACTTAGCTCAGGTTTATTTATTTTAAGTTTTACCTTTACTTTATTTTATTTAAATTACCTTAACCTAACTTGACGATTATTTTTTATTAAGTGACTTAAGTAGACAACCATTGCAAGCAAATTGATTTCATTTTAATATATTTTTTGTTATTCTGTTTTGTGTGCGTTTTGTGTTAGTTTTTTTTGTTATTTTTATAAAATTTATTTCTGTGAAATAGAAAATTGTGTAAATTATTTATGTTTTGTGTATTTTGTGTAAATCGGATTTTCTGTGTCACAAAACATATGTTGTTGCTGCTGCTGTTGCTGGCATATGCAAAGCAATAATAACAATACGACAGTAGTGGTAGCACAGCAACAAACAATATAAATAAATTAATTAAATAATTAAAATATTTTTACCATCTATTTTTTTATTGTTTTAGTAATTAATTAATTAATTAATTTTATAAGAATAAGATAAACTGCATTGAAGTTTGTTGGTGTTAAAATCAAATCTGTTCAAAACTGAGTGTTTTTTATTTAGTGCTTTTTAAACAAAAATCTTTTATTAATTAAATTAACTTAAGTTAAATATAAAAATTTATAATAAAAATAAAAGATTTTAATAATTAATCGTTTTTAATTATTAAAAAATAATAATTGTGTCGTTGTCACTGCTGTTAATTGTAATAAAAACAATAAAATAAATATTTATAAACTATGTATGTCGCTATCGACATTATTAACGCGTTTTCTTCTATAAAAACATTATTTCGTTGCTGTTGTTTATAATTTAAAACACAAAAATAAAAAGTATTTGTGCTACTATTTTCATGTAGAATAAAAAAAATCGATTATTTGTTGATTTGGGTTATCGAAGCGCCAGTCAACCGTACCGTATTTGTCGGTTGTTTGTCTTATCGTTGTCTAGATATTTTTTTATTTTGGTTTTGTTTAAATAACTTATTTAATTATTTATTTTTTATTAAAAGAAAATTACATATAATTCTATCGTTATTGATCTAAATTTGAATACAAATTAAATAGTTTCTTTGGATTAATCTGGTCAACAATTTTGCGACTGGTCAGTTGCAGTGTTACTTTACTTAAGTAAAGTAATAGTTTTTTGTGTTATTTAGTTTTATTATTGGCACGTTTTGATGATAAAATAAAATTATTTAAATATTTCGTTTATTAGTTTGTTTACCAACAAAGAAATAAATAAATAAAAATCCTACGTCAAGCCACTTGTTTTTTAATTTTTGTTACCTGACGTTTATTATTATTATTATTGTTGTTTTTGTTGATTATTATTATTATTAATTAAATTCTCTTTAGTTATTTTATTTTTATTAATCAATTTTACTACTTTAACAGTGTTTTTAACAATAATAATAATAATCATTTTTCAATATTTTATCACCTTTTTTATTGTATATATTTTATTTAAAAAAAAAATAAACGTGATGATAAACCACCTACAACACAAAATATGTTGTTTTGCTTCTGAAAATTTATAAAACATAAATTATTATTTTTTTTTTCAATTAAAACAAACAAAACCACATGTATTGTTGTGTTTAGTTGATTATTTAGATTTTTTGTTTGTTAAAATACAATATTTATTAATTAAAATATCACAATATTTAGTCTCAGGTAAATAATTAGCAATAAATACAGCAATAGAATCTAATAAAATACAATTATTAATCTAATTATTTAATTTTCTTTAAAATACTTTACACAATCATAATTTTAATAAATTTTTATAAATGAAGTTTATTGTTCTGATTCGTTTAGTCGTTTACGTGTTAATTAGGCAAAAAAAACACACAAATTTGTTTACCTGTTTATCGTTGTTTAATTAACAATGGAAATTTTTTTATTTTTTTTTGACTAATTATTTTTCTTCATCGTCTAATTATAATATATAAGCAACGATAATTTATAATCCATTAAAAATCTTCAAAATGTTAATTTTCTTTATAGAAAAACATCGTTTGTTGTCTTGCTTAATTCTTTTATTATTTCATTTAAAAACAAAAAAAAAACAGGTAAAAAATCTATCAAGTGAAACCAATAATAAAATTTAACAATAAATAAAAAATAAATCTTTTTAATTAATCGTTTAATAATTAATTTTTCGATAATGTATTGTACTATGCTCCCGACACCATATCTGTGGCTTTATTAATCAAAAAAATAAAGATTATTGTGTGCAAAATAAAGTAACATCTATCTGCTAATTTTAACACTTTGTCTGGAAACATTTGTTTATTTATTTCTATAATCTTTTTCTATTGATTCGTTTGCCTAATTTATTATTCATTAACAAAAAAATTATTATTTTTACGTTTTATAATTAATTAATTAAATATAAAATTAATTTTATTTACTTTTTTTTGTGGTTTATGTTTTACCGGTTTCTAGCGGTAAAGGCTGCCTTTTTTTTAATGCTATTCGCTGTTTTTCGATAATGATTATCTATTTTCAATAAAACTTCATAAATACTCGTAATATTCTGTGAAATAGCAATGCAAAAACAATCGAAACGGTAAAGAAACACTAATCTAAGGTGTTATTTCTGCTTGAAAATATTGCGGATGCAATCTGGTGACAATAAATTAATAATTATTGTAATTAAATATTAAATTATTTTCTTGAATTGAAGATAAATAAAACCGGTAGCACAAACTGCTTAAAATCGTGTGTTTTCCTTTTGTTACCTTTTGCTTCTTTTACCTTCTGTTTAAGCGGAATAAAAAAACTAATTTTTCTTTTAATTATTTACCAATTATTAATTAATTATCTTTTATTTAGCAATAATAGATTCAAATGTCATTGAAATGTGGATGTGCTATGTTATTTTTGTATTTAGAAACGTGTTCATTCCTCCATCACACTTTTAAAAAGTTGAATTAACTTTATCTGATATTTATTCTCTCGAATCTCAGCACTTTAATGTCTTTTTTGCAATACAATACAATACAAGCATAAATAAAAAATCTTTAATAGTTTTATAATAATAAAACGAAAACGTGTTTATTTCACGATATAAATATAAAAATTAAGGCAACAAGAAATTTTATTTTTTCTTTTTGCAACAAAATTTCTGCCTGCCAGCAAATTATTTATTTTATTTATTTGATAATAATTTATTTACTTTTGTTGTTTAATTTTCAGTAATTTTTTCTAAGTAAATAAATATTTTTCGTAATTAATTAATTAAATAAAATTAAAAAACAAAAAGAAGAAATACATATTTATTTTGTGAAAAAGAAAAACTGCAAACAGCCATTATTACTTGTTGAAATAAATTTCAAACTTGTGTTGCCATCTAGTTATAAATAGCTGGTTATTTATTTGTTTTGTTTTGATTAAAATTTATGCTGTTGGTAATTTATTTTAATTAACTAAATTTTAACGTAAATTATGTTAGAATATCTATTAATAATCAATTTAATTAAAATATTTCTAATTAATATCTCTACACAGTTATACTATTAAATTCTCTGTACTGTAGAACAAATTAATTAAATAATTTTATACTTAACAAAGAATTGCAATGCATGAAATTCCAACGATATCAACACCATATATAAATGTATAAAAATTCTTTATTTATTGATTTTATTAACAGTTGTTTGCTATTTAACCATTCTTTAATTGTAATTATACATAACTGTTTTATAATAATAAATTATAATTATTTTTATTAATTATAAGAATTAATAAACACACAAAAACCACAAACACACGTATCAATTTATTATTTTTTTCAAACATTTATTATTATTTATTTATTTTTTCTTGATAAAAACGTGGCAAAATTTATCAAAATAAATAGAAAACAAAAAAAAAACAAACAGCTAATTAATTAATTAGTTCAATTATAATATCAATTAAAATATAATCATTATAAATTTTATTTATTTATTTATGAACCTGCGATTGATTTTATCATAACGAAAATAAGTATTTTTACTGAAAATTTTACTTTTGCATAGTTATTGCCGCACAAAATGTTTAATTTATTGCATATTTTGGGTTCGAGTTTATTTACTTTAAAGCTGCAGGGTCTCAAGATGTTTATTTACCTAAAAAATAAAGTACAAACAAACATTATTGATGTTTTTTGTAGCACAAAAACCTAAATTTCACTATTCTGGTTATAATTTACCTTCAATAAATAATTTTTGTTTAAATTTATTTGTTACAAAAAAAAAAAATACTTTATTCCGGTTATATAACAACGTTAAACGTCAATTAATCAAAATCAAAACGCCTTCTTTAATTACTTATCCTGGAATTACCTTACCTGTTTTATTTTTATTTTTTTTGTTCAAAAGTCGTACTTCCGTATAAGAAATCTGAAACAAATTATGTTAATGAAATTAAAACAATAATTAATAACAGAATTATGAAATTTGTTTACAATCAAAATGTTTTTTGCTGACTTTCGATTAATAGAAATTTTTATTTTTATGCTTAAAATGCAATTTTTTTTTGTTACCGGTAATAATATTTATTTCTACTTTCTTTCATTATTTCATTCAATCATTTTGTCTTTATTTTATAATAATAATTGTTTACTTAATTTTATTAATATTAAAATTGAAATATTTCGTTTCTTTATCTAAATGCAATTTGTTTACGGCAAAAACAAAATAATATACATATTTGTCGTCTATAATTACTGACAGGATTACATCGCACAGTACATGTGGTTATGAGAATCACGTGATTTCTTTGTTACTCTTTGTCGACCGACATTCGCCTATATAATTCACTTTTATTTTAACGAAATAATATTTAATTATTAAATTACATTTAATTACTATAGAAGTGTAAAAATCAAAAATAAATGTAAATTTCACATTTAATTGTATATTTTTGTTGGTTAAAAAAAGTTGTCTGTCGCAAACGGTAATTTTATTTAAATTTTTTAATTAAAGTGACTAATAATTTTTGTGAAAATCTTTTGAAAATAAATATTAATCCTCTATAAATAATTAATTAATTAATTTTTGTTTAATAGAATAGTTTTATTTTTTGTGGAAAACTGTATAAACCGCATGGTGATAATCCGTGTTTTCTATTTCTTAACGGTAGACTAATTAAAACTAATTAACCAAAATAAAGACTGACTCATATCTGGCGTACATTTATTTCAAAATAATAATAAATAATATTTTTGTTTTATTGATAAAATGTGATTAATAAAAATAATCTCACCACGACGTCTAATCAATCACAAAAGAAAAAAATAAAAAATTCGGAAATCTCTTATAATAAAAATATTTGAAAATCTTTTTATTTTGTTTTTACTTCAATTAATAAAGATTATTTCTTTTGAATTAATAAAAGTAAAGAAAAAATAAATTATTGTTTATTTATTTATTCACTCAATTAGTTGGTAATAATCTTAAAATAGCAGCGAATATAATTTTTATTTTGGCACACAGGTGATAACAAGTAAATACTTGTTTAAGCGGTTTATTTTTTATTATTATTATTATTGCTTTTGCCAGAGAGTATTTTTTGTATTATTAAAAAGATTCTTTACATGAGAAGTTATCACTAGTCTCGTGGAATATTGTTTTTGAATATTTTTTGTTTGCGAAATTTCACAGTTATTCTGTGTAAAAATTGATCTCAGATACACTTTGCCGTAGTAGAAAATTAATATAAATAAAAAAAAAGTGTCAAATAGCAGCGATTGACATGGTTTGATTATTGATTATTTTTTCTGTTAATAAAAATTTAAATAAATGCGACAAATAGTCGATTGACTTAATCAATGTATTTGGCATTTATTAAAAATTATTTATGTGGATTTATATCGTTTATAAAAATAACAAAATCATTATTAATTTCACAGTTTGAACAAATACAATAAAGTTTTTTTTTTTTTTGTTTTGTTTATGTTAATTATTTGTGCAAAAATTATTAAATAATTAAATAAATTTAAAAACAATAAGTGTGCTCAAAGAAATTTTGCTAAAAAAGAAGACAAGTAAAATTTAAAAGAATGACAAGTGTTTTATCAGCGGCCGGTAAATACCGTCCGCGTAAAGATTGGAGTACAAATTCAATACCACAATTGGTGGCATTAGATGAAGAGGAGTCAACACATTGTGATTCAATATTATCATCAACATCATCAAATGGTACGACAACAAATGGTGTTAATAAAACAACAAAATCGATTGCAACAGTACAATTACCACCAATAAAACCGCCACGTCGTAGCAGCCTTGCAATGGGCTTATTAACTGGACGTGGTGGTATTGATAAGCATAAGAATAGTAATGACCTTATAACAAATAATGAAAAAAATACAAAACGTCGTAGTTCGATTGCGATTGCTTTTCTAGGGCGGAGTGATAACTCACATAAGGTGATTAGATAATTATAATTAATTTTTTTTTTTTTTTGTTTTATAATTTTGTTTTTTATTTATTTATTTTATTTTATTTTATTTCAATAATTGAAAATATTTAGAGCAAGGAATACGATCCGGCTGTCGTTTTAACAAATAAAATTGATCGTGTTAATCAAAAAATTTATGGTAATCATCATAATCATCGTAATCATAATATAAATATAATAAATAATTGTAATAATATAAATAATCGTGGCCATAATAGTAATAGTAGTAATAATAATAGTGTTATAAATAATAGTAATAATACAAAAAATATAAATCAAAGTAAAGTGTCATCATCATCAACATCATCAACATCAACATCATCAGGTGCTGCTGCTGCTGCTGCTGCTGCTGCTGCTGATGTACAAACAACAAACATTTTAACATATAATAATGAGAATAATATAAAAAAACAATTATTAAATAATAAGAAAAATAATGTTTATGAAAATAATTCACAATTAGTCGCGTCCACCTCCTCATCAAATAAATTATTGTTTCAAGTGCAGCAAGATACCTCTGTGCAGAAAACATCAACAAATTATCAAAATCAAATAAATATTAATGATAATATGGATACAACAGTAGTGAATACAGAAAATATTCCAGTTAATAATAATAATAATAATAATAATGATGATGATAATAATGTACAAACGAATATACAAAGTGGTGATGATTTAACAAAGATAAATGATGGATTTGTCTTTGACAAGGTAGTTTTCCATATTATTTTTTGTGTATTTTCATCGTTTTTTATTTTTTTTTTTCGTGTAATATTTTGTAATTTAAACGTTAAAGAAATAATTAAAACAATGACACTTGTTGTCGTCTTATCACAATTAAATTTTTATTATAAATTATCATTTTTTTTTTTGAGACGGTGTGACATTGACGGTTTTTTTTTTATTTAAACAAAAGAATTTTAATTTATTAATTATTTCATAATTAGATTATAACTATTTCTTCATTACAAATCAAAATTAAAATGATTTTTTATTTTATTATTTAATTAATTTTTATTTATTTTCTTTTCTTTTTTTTTTTTTGTCGCCTGATTATTAAACAAATTTGATGAAATTAATTGCAAAATAAAAATGAAATAAATTAGGAAAAACGACGACGACGTTCATCATGGCATGCAAAATTAGAAAGAAGACGTCGTAAAATTTCAACAGCAAATCAAATGGATGATATATGTGATGTTGATGATTTACCACAAAATGATATAATAAATGAAAATGATACAACATTAACTGGTGGTAATAGTAGTTATGATTATAATAATCGACAAAAAAGGCACTCATGGTGGAATATTTTTGTGCCCGATAATCTTAAACAAAGGTGATTTTCTTTTTATCTTTTTTTTTTGTTAAATTATTTAATTTAATTAATTTTGTGTCAGAGAAATTGTTATTTTTTTAATCGGAGAGATTTTTTTCATAAAATTTATTAAATCATCAACAAGTGCTGCTTACGTGAGTCGTACAGCGTTTGTTGTTTATGAAGAAAAAACGAGGTATTTAAGTGTCGCGTTGGTAAATAATTATTTAAAAATATATATTTATATGAAATAATTATTAAGATATTATTCTACGTTGTGTTTATTGTATTTTTAAATAATATTTATCACTGATATTCGCAAGCAGACACTGCATCATCTTCAGTAACCTTTTATCGGTTATGTTTGTTGGCCTTTATTTTGTTTATTTACTTTTGGTTTTAGTCAGTAAATTTTCATTGTAATTCAATAGATATGAAAAAAAAAAACATATTTTGATTACAAGACGAGTAATGTGACTTTGTTTTCAGATATCTGATAAGATGGTTTTTGAACAGCAGAAATAGTTTTTCTATTGAAAATTATGTACTTTGCGTGTGTTATTAATTGTGTTTTACAACCGAAAAGCATTATTTAACCGGAAAAATAATAATAGTTGATTTTACTTCTATGTTGTTTGTAGTCAGCCTAAATGTGCGAAATGATTGTGTCCACTAGAACTAAAAATTCATAAAATAGGAGCAGACATTAGGCAGTCTATGAAATATTTTTAACGAAGAGATTGAACAACAGTGTCACAGTGGTACTATGATTAGATCATATTCTTGTTATTAACTTTTTTAGATTGTTATAATTTAATTTAATTTTCTATTCTGATATATATATATAAATCATTGATCGTCATACAATCTGATTAGTTAAATAATTTATTTGTTTCTACTTTACATTGCTTGTCACAAATTTATTTGTTTATTGTTTGGAAAAAATAATAATAAAATTATAATTCCAATCATAGCTTAGTTTCTTTGTTAATAATTTTTTATTTTTATTTTTTCTTATCTAAACGTCTTAATCATAATCATAATCCACGAAAATAAATTTTTTTTAACAGTATTACCTGTTTTTATTATTTTTTATTGAATTAATCTATGTATGGTTGATTACGTTTTAGCGTACGTACAACAGATATATAGATAGACACAGTATAAATGTATAGATTGGATTATATGTTATGGAAAATAAATATTTTTTTTTTTTTGTTATTATAATTATAATTATCACTGTCAAAAATAAATATTAAATGCTGGGTATAAAACCGTTTATTATATTTAACTGACGGTACGAAAATTTATTTAAATATTTGATCGTGTTTATCAATATGATCATTGTTTTAAACAGAAGGTGATCATACAGTAATTACATTAATTAGATTAACTAATAATTTATGTTTAAAATCAAAACAAAGTCGTGTACAATTAGTCGATTATATTATTAATTTTAAGTGTCTTTAATTACTTCTTTCCAACTGTATTATGGCATTAATTTATTTATGATCAAAGCAATGTCAACATTAATATGATCGTGAAAATGGTGGATGATTTAAATGGGAAAATTAATTTATTTTGTCTCTTAAAAAATTAATGAAAAACTTTTTATTCTATTCAAAGACTTGTAAAGAAGTAAAAATAATTAAATTATAATAAATTTGAATCAAACAGTTTACGGTTTTTTAATTGAATTCCGATTGAACAAGATTAACAAGAAATGATCCAAAATAAAATAAATTATTTTACCGGAACACACATTTAAGACTCCACATCTGGATCCAATCACTGATTCTACTACGTATAAAGATGTTAATATTTTTGTTAATTTTTATATCAAAAAAAATAAATAAATTCATTATTATTGTTATTATTATTAATAAGCCTATCTCGAACCACATGCTTGATTTTATAAGAAAAAAAAGGTTTTTTAGTTGTGCTTTGTACTTGATTTTACATAAATCGATTGTAGAAATTTTATTAAAGAAAAGAAAAGAAGAATAATAGAGTGTTTTTTTGTAGTTCTTAGTGTACAGTGATTACAGTTTATAATTAAATAATTAAATTAGTGAATAGTTTTAGTTTATTTATTAAGTAAAATAATTATGGATTAATTGAAATTGTGTTTTTTCTCAATAAATAAATAAATAACAAAATTAATTTTAATAATTTATCTTTAAAAATTCGCAATTATATAAGAAAAACTATAAATTTATTTCCAATTTAATTAAAAATTTATTAATTATATTTTATTTTTATGAAACTTGTGATTTCTGTAAGGAGACGTTTATAGTTTTGTCGTCGTTTTGTACACAATTTTTTTTTTTTTGCATATTTCTATTGAAAAGTAAAAGTTTTTTCTTGAATTTATTTATTTAATTTATTTATACAAATTAAATATAATTAAATATAAATGTCTAATGCACACGTGATTAATATTAATTTATTTTTAATGTAAAATAAAAATTATTGCATCATTTTGGTAGTCATTTAATTTAATTTATTTTTGCACTTTTATTGTTATTATTTTAATTAAATAATTAATTGATTAACAATGTAGATTATTTAATTTATTGAAATTTTGTTGGAAATGACGTTCAGAAATTTTTATTAATTAATTTATTGAATATTTTTTATAATTTTAATGAAATTATAACATAAATTGAGTTAAATGAGTCAGTAATTTTATTTTAATTAAATGTTATAATTATTTGAGTAATTATTTATGAATTCACAATGTATTTCCTTAATGACAGTTGATCAGTGGTTAATGACGGGAATAAACATAAATAATGAAAAAGAAAACAGAAAAATAACGAAACGAATTAAATTGTTAATGATTTATATTTGTTATTTGAGAATTTCCGGGATTTATCTTTCTTTAATTTAAATTTAATCGAAAAAATAGGATTTTCCCTACATGTCATGCCTCTAGAGAGAGAACAGAAACACTAGAAAAACACGGTTTATCTCAATGTGTTTTAATTGTATTATCTGTAGGCACCTAGAATAATTTAAGAATAATTATCATCTACTCTATAAATATTATTTCCAATTCAGTATTTGTCTATCTTCTCTCTTATCCACACAGTACTTAACTATGTTAATCTTTATTCTTCACTTTTGGCAGGAAATAATCAAACAAAAACGTTTATCTTGTCGTACTTGTACCAATAAATTTTTATTCATTTTTTCTTATTTTTCTATCATCTTATCAATTTATTTATTATTGTCTGTTCCTTAAGATGACCTAGATTAACTATTAAAAGAAGAAACATGTAAATAAAAATTATTTCATTTTTGTCAGAGTTTTGTCTATATTTCATTGAAATTACAGAATTGTTTTTATTTTATTATTATTATTATTTTTCTAATCAATAATATTATTTTTCATTATAGCTCTTGTATAAATATTATTTTATTTGATGATATGGGACACAGGGTTGTATTACCTGTCGTTTTGTCAAAAACATAAGGATGCATCATTTTAGTACTTTGTTGTCGTTTTATTTGAAAATTGTTGACAAAACTTAGTCATTTATTTGCGAAATAAATTCTTAGTTAATTTTATTAAAATATTCTCAGATTCCATTCACTGATTTATCAAGAATTTTAACTGTGCATACAGGCCACTCGTCAACCATTAAATGAAGATGAAAACTTGTGCTCAAACTAACGTAGAAAATTCACGCTAAGATTTCTAATTAAACTATTGTGTTGTGTACCTACTGTGTTCTCTTAAAAAATAAAAATTTTTACGCGTTAAATTTCTTAATCAACAAAAATTATATATTTTTTAATCAAATTTGTATATATTTTCCTCGTGATTCATTTTACCTTAACTCTGGCTGTTGATAATAAATAAACGTCATTGATTATATACAAACCAGAATAACACCAGTACAAAAAATATAATAATAATAATAAATAAATATTATAAATATACAAATGTGTTATCTTTTATCAGTTTGGTTAGAGTATTTTATCTTTATTTTTTGTCTTTAACGAACAACAAGAAGTCTAAAACACTTTGTGTAATTTTGTTTTCTTTTTGTTCACTGTTCAGGTGTTATTTATTTATATATTATTATTATTAAAAAACAATTATCTTTGCCTTGTTGTTATTTACAATTTTTCTTTTACTGTTTTATTTAGTTTTTGTTAATTGTTTTGGAATTTCCTTTTAAAATTAATTTGTGTTGATGAATTGACAAACGAAAATTAGTGAATAAAATTTACAAACAATTATTTTATAATAAAAATAGTGAAGATATATAATTAGTTTAAACTTTTTAAATGTGAATTTATTATTATTTATTTCTAATTAAAAATTAAAGAAACAATTTGTGGGTGAATTTTAAATAGAAATTATTGAAAAAATAATAAAATTATGCCACTGAAAACACCATTATCAAAGTTTCAGAATAAATATTGGTAAGGATTGTACGTTTGGAGAGTTATTTTCATTTTTATGTGATTTTATTGGAGAAAGTAATTTTGTTTTGTTTATTCTGAGTGTGTTTTGTTTACATTGAGTAAAGTGAATTTACTTCTAGGCCCATTTAGTGGTATTTAAATTACTTTAATTACAATAATCACAGATTTATCTACTAAATTGTTTCTAAGCATGTAAAATATTATTGTTTTATATTTACTTTAATCACTATAATGCTCTACACCAAGAAAAGAAACTGTGAAAATCATTTTAACAATATTATTATAGTGAAATAAAATAAGTCATCAAACATGTTAATTTTAAGGCAAAAGTTTCCCTTATTTGTTGTTTCTCTATACAAATTTATCTTGACTCAATTTATAAAATGTTTCTCTTGAATGTTTTTTACTTAAATGATAATTAACTTTTCGGATTTCTTTTTGATTAATAAACCCAAAAGATGTAAACAAAGAACACGTTTTAAGGTTAAGTAAAATATTTGATTGTGATTTGTTGTTTATATGCATGATTGTTACGTTTTTTTTTTTTGTATTATTATAATTATTAATTTGCACCTTAATTTAATTAATTTTTATTTTTATTTTTATTTTTATTTACTACTACCTACCTACATACTACTATTTTTCTACTATTTTCTTGTTGTATTGTATTGTATAATATTGCATCGTGTGTTGTATGCACTAGGTCACGTAGAGCTAGCCAAGATGTTGGTGTCCTCTCCAGAAGTGATGAAAACATTATACCATTTAGAAGGTAATTTTAAATATTATTATTTATTTAATTTTTTCTTTTAATTTAATTATAAATCATTTACTATAACTATAATTATTATATTTTAATTATTACTTATAAACTCTATGCACTTAGATTTAATAATATTATAAATTTATATTTTATTTTTAAATTGATTTATTATATTTACATTGAATAATCAATGTAATTTGTTTTTGTGTAAATAATAAATGCATGTTGTTTGTGTGTTTTTGCTTAGTAATAATAATTTAAATAAAATAATCATAAATTATTATTAAATAATTATAATTAAATTATATTAGATTTTAGTTAATTATAATGAATGTTGATTGCTTAAAGCAAGTTATTCTGTTATGTTTGTTGTCGATGTAACGTAATAAGTAATGTAGAAAGTCCTTTCTATGTAGAAATTAACACTGTTTACATTTTTGTTTTGTAATCATACTGTTATGAGTCATAAGAATGAACCAAAATAACACTTAATTCTATATTCCAGCCTTTCTAGAAGTTATTTATATGATTAAGCGCATATACAATTGACTTATATAAATTTAAATGTTACCCCAGAACACACGATTGTCAAACTCTTAGCAATAAATCTATAATAATAATTTCTCCAATTAACATTATAACAACAACGACGACACAACGCGTAACGACAACAAAATGTTAATAAATTAAATAAATTATAGAGATAACAAAAAATTATAATAATATTTTAAATAAATCTTTTAAATTGGTTCAATTGATTGTAGACGAAAAAAAAAAAAAAACGAGAAAAAATCTGGAACAAAATTAATTAAATAAATATTTCAAGTGTCGTTAGTTTCTTTATTCGATAATAATAAAAATTATTTTAAAATAATCAACCGGATGATACAACATGAATTTAATTTTTCAATCTAACGATTAAAATAAAAGCGACTTAAATGTATTATTTATGCTTTTTATGATAAAAGAACTTTTGGTTAAATTTGTGATAAATTCAGTATAAATAATTTCATTTAATAGTTTTAAATGTTTAATTAAATTTTAATTAATTAACAAAGTCAACAGTTAATCCATAGAATCATTGATAATTGTACTAAACGTGACAAGTGTATAAGTAAGTCTAAATATAAATTAATGTTCATCGCTTCATCTGTATTCCATTAGCCATACAATTGCATTTCATAACAAAAAAGCATAATTTTCTCATAAAAATAAATACAGCTTATAATTGATTTAATTAAAGTAAAGATTAACTTTTATTTATTTAAAACATTGAATTTTTTTTAATTTTATTATTTTTGCTATAAAATAATTAAATTTTTTTTGATTAATTATTTATTTACAAAGTGGCTTAACGCTAATACATAGTTTTTTTTCCATTTTTTCAAGCTTATCTTGTGCGTTTTCTTTTTTTACTTTTATCTCACTTTAAATCCTAATTATTTTATTTTAAATTTTAAACAATTTTATTTTTGCTATAGAAATTCTACTTTTTTTTTTTTAATCATTGATACACTTTTTGCCCTTGACACACAAATCATTCATTCGTTTTGTAAATTTTAATTTTTATTATTTTCTTTAAATTATGCGATTATTATTTAATTGAATTAATGACTGCTGTTTGTTGCTTATTAATTATATTATTGTGATTATTTAATTTAAATGTTTATGGTAAGAAAGAATATTATCCAAAGTAGTAGCTGTAGCGATGATAGCATAATTGATTTAATTTTTACCTGTAATCTAGTTTATACAGTTTATTAGAATTTTGCAATAAAAATAGTTGACTATAAAAATTAAAGTTAACTAAACAATGTATACATTACTGGGATTAATATTATGTTTGCAAACTTTAAAGATTAAAATTGCAATAAGGAAAGCATTTAAATCCTTAATTTGTACAGTAAACTGCTAAGATTTTAATGATTTATAGAAAAATAATAAATTTTTCCAATAAACTAACATCTCTAAATCGTTTGTAAAATTTATTTATTATTATTATTATTAATACAAAAAAATTGATTAAATAGTTTTCCCAAATTTAAAATTGATTTACTGCTGCGTTAATTGACCCTGAATTCACTTTAAAAAAAAAAAATTAAAATTATTTATTATAAATTTCTGTTTAATTGTATTTTGTTTGTTTATTTAATTAACATAAAAATACAATTAAATAATCATAATTAATGCATTATTCAACTAAAAAAATAGGAGAATTTTATTTATATTTTATTATTAATAAACAGAACTCACTTTAACCTTAAACACCATACCATCGCTAGGTCATCGCTTATATTATTTATTTATTTAATAATTGTTTATTTTTCTTTATAAATTATTTGAGGTAAATTAATTAATTAAATAAATAATTTAATTCTGTTTTTTTTCTTTTTTCTTATTGTTTTATTAGCAAATTAAAATTAATAAAAGTTATAAGTATTTATTGTTGTGGGGGCGATTTATCGTGGTCATCACTCACAATTTGTCATTTAGTTTTTTTCATTTTCATTTTTATTATTATTTTATTAAATATTTGCTGTAAATATTTAATTAATTTTTATTAAATGTTTTTTATTCTTTTTTTGCTATTGGAATTCATAAAGAAATAATTCTAATTTGCCTTCAATTCATTTTTATTGCATTCATTCATTCGTTTTATCACATTTTATAAATATTAATAATAAATAATTAAAATTCTTATAAATTTATTAAGGACATAAAAAATTTAAAAAAAAAAAATACACTTGTTACACTTGGTGCAACTGTTTGTTTGAGCACCTGTTAAAATAATTAGCGTACTTGTAGGTGGTAATCAAATAATTAAACAACTTTTACTACTCTCAACTCTAGTTCTTCGATTCAATAAACCTGGAAATAAGTAAAAACCAATTAAATAATTATCTGTTTTAGATTTACCTTAATCTGTAGAATGATTATTATCTACGTTTGAACAAAATCAACAAGACAATTGTACTGAGAATAGATATTGAGACATTAGATTGTTCTTGTGCATTTTAAAACAGAAAATGTCCAGAGTAATAACATCACCAACAAAAAAAAAACAAGAACAGCAGCAGCATCAAATATCTAAAAATAAATAAATGACAGCATATTCTGAAAAATAAATTTATCAATCAATCAATTCAGAACGAAAGATAGAAAAATAAATATTTAACAAAAATCACAATATTCAATTTCAATTTTAATTAATCAATAAAAAAAGGGTAATTTAGATCAATAATAATATTGCTTCATTATGGCAACTGGATGTCACCGGTTTTCTTCTCTTTTTTCATTAATAAATTATTATTTTTTGTTTTAATTTTCATTCGTTATATTTTTTAAATAAAATTTAATTAGAATCAATTTATTTACACATTTATTGCTACAACACACTATGTGTAAATTGATACCACATAATGTAGATTAATTGTAATATGTTGTGTATCTAGTGTGTCTCTCTCTGTGGTGTTTTGCAGCTCGTGTTTATGCAATTTATTAATAATAATAATAATAATAGGAGAGAAGAAAAAAAAACTATAAATATATTAATTAAAATGATTGAATTACATAAAATTGTCGATTATTAATGATAATAATAAATAATAATAATAAGAAAACTATAAACATGTTTCAATTTAAATGACAATGAAGTGTCATTGCTGAATTATTATTATTATTATTATTATTATTATTATTATTTAACAGCTTTATATTATTTTATTTATTCTCTTTTCTTTTAGATTTCTTTTTGTTGTTATTTTTAATTAAACAAAACAATGTGATTGACCCGATTGAATCAATCAATTTTTTAATTTTTATTTGATTTTCTGTTGGCATTTTTTTTTTTATTTAAAGCATAATTTCACATAATACATGTGTTATTATCGTTGTCGTCGTCACCTCACTTAAATCGTTTGTTAAAATGTTCATTTGACCTTAAACACCTGTAATTAAGTCTTTAGTTATTTATAGAAATTTTTTTTTAATTGTTTTTGTGCTTTTTTTGTTTGTAATTTTCTTTTTAGTATGTAAGTTATGTCATTGGTGTCCTTAGAAAATGATTTTTATTTTATTTTATTAATGCTAGTAGCAGTTAAATGTCCTTTATACTTTGCTTTGTTATAGTTTGTAGGGTCACGTCTAATGTATAAATTAATTAAAAAAATTATTTCTATTAAGTATGTTTGCTTATCAATAAATAAAAATTGCTAAAAACACTTATATTGTATAGATAAAGATCCTATGAGGGCCTCTAATTATGCTTAAAGCTTTTTGCTTCTCTAGAAATAAACTTTAAAAGACTGACAGGAATTAATGATAACAAGCGAAATTACAATATTTCTCTTACATCATTAGGAATTTTCTTAATTAAATTAAATTAATTTTGAAGCAGCCAATATTTGCTTTTGAACCGTTTTTTTTATTATTTAGTAACAGGAAGAAACCAGAAAAATTCTTCAAAAACACAAAACGGAAACAAGTTGTAAATTTTTACATACAAATAAAATTCATTAAACACTCATAATTAAATATAAACATAAATAAATAAATACTTTATCTTACTTTTAGGTTAATAAATTAATTCAATTTTGATAATATTTAATTAAATGTTTTCTTGTATTTTGTTTCACAGGAGTAAATCACGAAGTGTTGATCACGGTCTTGCAGCACCATTTGATTTAGATTCACTTCGTTCAAAAGTTGAAGGACGTTTTGAAAGTATAGATCGTTTAACCAAAGGTATTATATTTTATTAATAATTATTATTATTACTTAATTAAATAATTAATTATTGCGAAAATTATTTGAAAAAATAATAATAATTTTTCTATAAGAAAATATTCTTTTCACTTGTATACAGTGCCATCTATTAATGAGTTTAAAAACGAAAAATATTTAACCGGTAATAATAACGTACAGTCAGTTATTTTATTTTTCTTCTTTTCTTCTAACAAATCAAATAAAAAGGGAAAACATTAGAAGGAAACCACATATACATAATTTAACAATTGATAACTGATATCTTAATTAAAATATTGAAAAATAAAAATTATAATACACAGATTAAAATATAATACTTATATTATAATTAACAAAAAAAAAAAATAAATAAACATTAAGTAATTAATAAATAAAACAAGTTTGTGTAGTGATCAAAGAAAAATTACAAATAAAAACAAAATATCATATTGCATTCTGATTGTTGGTAAAAACCAAAACAATTAAATAAAAATTTTCTGCTGAGTTTCTTTTATAATAAAAAAAATATATATCCATTTAGAATTGTTTTAATTTATTATTATTATTTTTATTATTCAATTAAAAAGTAATGTTTCTTTTTTTTTTTTTCGTTAAAAATATTTTATCCGTTTAACAGCAGATAGAAAATGTGAGCAATAGCGAGTTGTTCTTTGTGTGTATTTATTATTATTTAACATTACTATTGTTTAATCAAATAGTTTAAATTACGTTTAATTCGTTTTTAATTAATGAATTTATATTTATATGTTTAGTATTTGTGAATTTAATGAAAATAGTTTAAGTAATTATGTATGAACAGTATTTTAATAAGTATAATCCAAAGATACGTATTTATCGTTCTCAGAATAATAATTTATATAATAATGATTTTATTATTTATTTTACTAAATATAATAATCATTTAATTATTGATAATTATAAAATATTTAAATATAAAAGTAAATATTATAAAATTTCTTTAAGTAAATATTTTCATTAATTATCTTTAAATGTTTTTCTCGATTAGATGGTGATAAAAAGAAATTACCGATGCCAATAATTCCCACAATATCATATACGGTTAGTATTACACACATTTATTGTTATATTTATTAGTTTAATAATTAATTTAAATAATTAATTTCAAAAAAATAATAAAATAAGGTTGGGGATCATGATACATTGACATCAGTTGCAGCACGTTTTGATACAACACCATCCGAGTTAACTGCCTTGAATCGTCTCGCCAGTTCATTTATATATTCTGGTCAACATTTACTTGTCCCTGATAAATCTGGTAAAGATAATGATAATGCATCGTCAACAGGTGAAGGATCACAACATTCAGGTACATCTAGTCCAGAAGGTGGACGTCATCGTAAAGGCTCTACAGATGATTTACCACAAGAAGAAAAAGGTTAATATTTTTTATTATTCTAGACAACTTATCGATATATCGTGTTTATGCTAAGCAGAGAATTTATTACTAATTTACTCAGTTTCCTTAATGACGTTTTCATGTTTTATTTTTCTCATGTAATATCAACAATTCACATGTTGAATGTAAAAATATTTTATGTTATTATTTATCAAAAAATATAACATTATGTCAATCAATAAAGAAACTAATAATTATTATCATTACAAATAATAATTATTATACAATGGAGACAATAATATTTTTAAAAAACGGTGGTAATTTTGCTATTTTGTTTTTTTGATTTATTTTTTGCACAATACGTAAAATAAAAATGTTTCACACTTTTTTCAAGGTTATTTATTACAATAATTAATTTGTCGTGAAAAAATAATCAATTTATTATAAATAATAATTGCTGTAATATATATACATTAAATCAGTGAAATTAATTTAATTCATTGGTAAAACAATATAAAAACGTTTTAGTGGTACCGCTTTAATTTTTTAACGAAAAATTAAATACAAAAACTTTTTTTTTGTTTACTTATTTATTTTTTGTATTGTGTTGTTAGTTGAATTAAAAATAATCTATTTTAAAGCAAATAAATGAATATAAATGTTTTATTTTAAGCTACATAGATTAAACTATATGTGATAATAATAATTATTACGTTGTATATATATATGTGATATCAATATTATAATAATGAACGAAAAAATATTTTTTTATTATGCGATGATTCGTTTGGTTTTTTCTTTTTTGGTTCAATTTTTTATTTACGTATAAATTTTATTTGCATTTATTATTATTATTATTATTATTATTATTTTTATATTATTCAATGTCAATTATTTACACTTTGTGTATGTACAACCAACGCGAAATAGTTATTATTTATTAAATTATATAAAAATTTAATAATCATGTGGTTTTAACGAATTAATATAATAAAAATACATAAATTATGTGAAAGTACATAAAGTTAAAATAAATAATGTTTTTGTGTTTTTAATTAATTATTATTTTTAATAAATAATTAAAATGTTTAAAATAAATTTCTCTTCGTTATTAGAATTACTTGAAGGATTACGACCTGGTTCACCGAAACCTGGTCATATTGAGCGTATTTCATCGCCACACACTCAAAATGATGATGATCCAGTGATAACGCAACGTTTCCTTAAGATTAATGTACGTCATATAACTGATGGTCAAGGTGTTGTTGGTGGTGTTTTACTTGTGACACCGAATGCTGTTATGTTTGATCCAAATGTATCTGATCCATTAGTAATTGAACATGGACCAGAGAGTTATGGTGTTATTGCACCAATGGAATTGGTTGTTAATGCAGCAATATTTCATGATATTGCACATATGCGTGTTGGCGGTGGTGAATCACAAAGTACTGAAAAGCCAGAAATTTACCATCCAAAATCATGCAGTCGTTGCGAAAATACACATTCACCTGGAAAAGATTCACTTCTTGTGAAAGATGAAACATTTCCGGAATTGGGTATGGGCAGTGTAGAAGCGTGCGATGATCAGGAGAGTGTTTGCTCAAGTAATGAGCGTGAAGGTGATGCATTCCCAAAAGCATTTGAAAGAGACTTGGTCACACCGACAAATTTACAGGTTTGTTATCATTAGAATTTAAAAGTTTTTGTTCAAACTATTTAATTGATTAAAAATTGTTTTGTTAATAAAAAAGCAAAAAAGTCAAGGAGAAACTTTAGTAAATGGTGGAGACAACAAAACTGGCGGCAATGAACAAACCAAAGATAAATTAGATACAGCAACGGAAAAAGAAAAGAGTGACACTCGTACACTAGAAGAAAGACGTCGTAGTTTAATTGATCATCATTGGGCTGTGCCCAGCAAGGATAGGTAAATTTATAAATTATATTTTTGTTTAAAAATAATTTACTATATTGTTATAATTTATAAAGATCCCTTGATGATGAGGATGAAACTGGAGCTGCAAAACCATCTGATGGTGATAGTGGTGGTGTGGCAAACAGTGTTGAAACAGATAGTGCAATTAAAATCCCATTAGTTACATCAGTTCCACCAGAACTACCACCGTCAATAGTTGCAGCAGTGGCTGCAGCAGCAGCTGCTGGTCCCATCGATGAAGATAATAGTCAATTAGTCAAACTATCATGTCACGATTCTGGTATAGATATTCGTGATCCTAACTCACTACCAACTGTACCAGCTATTCCAACCAAAAAAGTATGTATTTCTTTGTTCTAGTCTGGATAATAATTTATTGAATTTTTTCATTTGATCTGCAGGTCTATAGTGATGCTGATATTGTACTGAGTTCTGAATGGGTGCCACCATTAACAATAGCCCCATCACATTTTACAGACACAACATCAACAAATAAATTATCAACACAAAGTTCATTAACATCTACAACAGCTGGTTTATCAGATGGTGGACGCAAAAAGACAACCAGTGTCAGTTTCAGTATTGAAGACGGTGGTGACAGTATTAATAATATAATGACTGAAAAAGTTGTTGGCGAAAAAAAGAACAAAGTAAATTAATACTATTTGCATTTTATTTTATTTATAAATAATAAAAAATATATTTTTAGATGTTAAAACGTTTATCATATCCATTGACATGGGTTGAGGGTTTAACAGGCGAAGGCAATAAATCGAGTGAATCATCTGATTCAGCACCAAATACTGGCGACTCAAATCAAAGTGTTTTCTCAAAAGTATTTTCTAGGTAAATTATATTTTATTTTTATTTTATTCCTTTTTATATTTAATAGTATTGTTTTTATTATTTTTGTTTGGTAAAAGAAAATTAAATCAAAAACAATTTTTCATTTAATTCATTTTTTTTTATATGCTCTCTCTCGCCTGCGGATATTTTATTTTATCATTCATATAACCGAATATAAACAATTATTTAAATAATTTATAATTACATTTTAATAATTACATTTAAAAATATCACAACCACCTAATCAACAACTATACACACAAACACAATTTATTTAATTATTTTTTTTATTATACTTTTGGTTTTATTTAATTTTTCAACAAATAACATTCTCTTTTTGCTACATTTCTTATTGTTTCTATTTGTTTTGTTTTGGTTTATTTTTGTATTATTTCTTGTTTTTACCTTTATGTTTTTTGGTTTAATAATTTAAACAAACACCACAAACACTAAAAATTTAATTAATTTCTACATAAATTCTACATTTTTTTTTTTGAATAAAAACAATTTATAAATTGAATAAATGATAAACGAAATAAATTAGTTCACCAATAACATTGGTATCGGAATTTGGTGGTAATTTATTTTTATCAAAAACACCATCGGAAGATTCTGGTGGTTCACCGGTGCCCCCATTAACACCATTTGAAGGTAGTAATAGTGGTGCTGGTGGCCATATGGCAATTGGGTAAGATTGAAATTTTAATTTCTTGAAAAATAAACCATGGATTATATTATTCTATTGTTGATGTTATTATTGTTGTGTTGTCTCTTCTAATTTCTTAATTATTCTACTAATTTTTTATTTTACCTGTTTATTATATTATTTAATTAATTATCATTGCTATAATACTTTGTGTTTTAATTTATTTAATTTATTTTTTTTAGCAAAGAAATGTTTTAAATTTTATTTTTATTTATTTATTGTATATCTAATATTAATATGTGTTATTGTTGTTTTATTATCTGTAAATAAATTTTAATAAAATTAACAAAAATAATTAATTATGTTTATACTTTTTTAGACGATCATCAATTGGTACATTTATACGGCCACACTCGGAGAGTGGAAGTTCACAGAATAAACCATTAAAGCCAACACAACCGCGTCTTGATTACCGATCAATGGTTTCAATTGATGATATGCCAGAATTATTTGCTAGTTTTGATAGTAAGTATAAATTCAATTTTTCTTTTTTACTCGTTTAATATTTTCTTTTCGTTAATTAATTTAGTATTAATTTGTTTGATATTTATTTTTCTAGTGACTTTTCTTCACAATTATTTATTAATTTTCTTTTCTATTCTTTATATATTTTATTTTTGTTTATTTTTTTTGGTTCTACTATTTTAATCACAATTTTGAAATTAAATTATGTTTTATTATTATTTCTTTAGTAATTTATTATTAATTGGTGATAATGTGTAGAGCCGCACACAAATTCTGTTTATTCTATTTAATTAAGAGCAACATTATTTTGTTTATATTTTAATCGTTAATTATATATTTAAAGAAAAAAAGATTTTTTTGCACCTTTTAATTAATTGTAATTTTAAATATATATAAATATACTAATTACTTACTTACCTCTACTATAACTATCTACTAAAAATATAATAAAACAATAATTCACTTACTTTACTTAACAAATAATATAATTAAAAACATTTATGATTTGTTTATGAGATGAAATCGGCACACACTAGGTTTGCTTTAATACAATACAAAATTAATTAAATGATTAGAATAGTATTAATTATTTTTGCTTAATAATTTTTAATTAGTTCTTTTTTTTATGTTGAAAATACACTTAATCCTTATCGGTTGGATGTCGCTATACAGGAATCAATAATACTAGAATTTCTTGTGCGTTATTTTTTATACAAAGAAACAACAACTGATAAGAATTATTCGGTTAATATTGACAAATTTACCATCAAAACACAAAACATTATTTATTTATGTTGTTTAATTGGTTTTCTTTATTTTAGTAGAAAATTTACATGGTAGATCGCACATATTTTAAAATTGAAAATGAAATTTAGATTAATTATATATATTTTTTAAGATTTATAAATGCATTTTAATTTAATAATGGGTGAAGTTGTCTTGATTGGCAATATTTTTAATAACAACCAACGCGCGCACTATGGGTTTAAAAATGAAGAATAAAACAATAATTATATAAAGAAAAGAAAAAAATATATATAAGTAAATTTAGAAAGAGAAAGGGATTTATATTAATTAATTAATTAAACATAACAATATCTTAAACAAAAAGAAACAATAATAGTACAAAAAAATACAAATTTTCATTTTTTATTTACTTATTTTCTTTTTTAATTAGTGTGTTTTATGTTAATATTTTTTTTTTCTTTGTATAATAATTTTTATTTTTGTTTTAATTAATTATTTTAAAACATAATTAATATATATATATATATGTATATATATATATAAATAAAAAGAAATAACTAACATAAACCTAACATCATATATATATAATATTCTAGTGAGGGCACCATTGTTTCCACAGCTCGACCATCTTGGTAGGTTTTGATCACTAAAATTTCACTCTCTTTTTCTCTCTCTATATATATATATACTAATAATCATAATAAAGAATAATAATTTAATTATTATTATTATTATTATCATATTTACATTAAATTATTTATATAATTTATTTAATAATAATTATAATGATAATTTAAAAATAATAATAATATAAGAAACTATCTATTCTCTTCCATTTTTCAACAACTACTTACTCTTTGTATACACTCTACATTTATTTTTATTTATTTATTTTGTAATTTAATTTCACTTCTTTATTTATTTATTTATATTTATTATGTGTTGTTGTTTACCTTTTTTTTTTTTTGTACCATTTATTAATTATTCATCATCCTTTTTGTTTGACTTATGTTAACTTGGTGAAACATTATAAACACTTGTTATAATCAATTCTAGTAAAATTTAATCCACCTACTATTTACTACTTACTACATACTACTCTAATTATATACAACAAAACATTAAAATATTATAAATTTATTTTTTAATTATGTTTTATTTTGGGAATGCAGTTAAATATTTATTTTTGTATTTTAATTAATTAACGTGTGTTTTGTGCCACCCAACAACCTGAATGTTTTTTCTTTTTTTTTTTTAATGAATTGTGAATAAATTTGGATAAATTAATAAAAATCTTTCTGTTTCTCACAGGTGTTTGCATTTTATGTTTAATTAATGCTTTCCAAATTGTGCGTATTATTTTTGTAAATAAAAATGCTTTCGTTGTTTCTTCATTTATGAATTAAATTTAAATTAAATATTTTAAATAAAAATATGATTAAAAATATTCTTTTTTTGTTTTCAATTAATTAATTTTAATTTAATTTATTTTTATTCTTTAGAATTAATTCCAAGACCGGCACGTGCATGTCCTGATCCACCATTATATTTACGTTTAAGAATGGGAAGACTAATTGGTAAAGCAATACCATTACCAACGTCTGTAATGTCTTATGGTAAAAATAAATTACGACCAGAATATTGGTTTAGTATTCCAAAAAATCGGTAATTAAATTAAATTAAATTATTTTATATTAAATGAATATTAATTAATTTTGTATTTTTTTTTTTTTTTTGTGAAATGTATAGAGTTGATGAATTGTACAGATTCTTAAACTCTTGGGTACCACAATTATATGGTGAATTAGATGAGGAACATGTAACTGCTCGTGGTTATGAATTGATACAACATGATACCGAATTTACACGCAGTGGTAGTCCAACAAAGGTATGTTTATATTTATATATTTATTACGAAATTATTATTTATTATTTTTATTTATCAATTTAAAAGGATGGACGATCAAACAGTGATGGTGAAATAACTGAATTGACCCGTGAATCCTGGGAGGTATGTACACATTTTTTTTTTTGTTTTATTTTTTATATATATAATTTCTCTTTTATTTCCTATTTTATTTAATATTATATATGATTTTTGTATGGTTTTGTGTGATATTTACATACACAAAAATTATAATTATAATTACGTTTTTATATAAAATTTATTTCATAAAAATCATCGACAAAAAATCGTATTATTTTGTTGTGTTTCTTCGTTAACTTTTTCATCATAAAATAAAATAAAAAGTTTACTACGTTCTTCAAGCAATTACCACTACCAAATGGTAACAAAAATTTAAAATTTTTATCAGAAACAACATCGTTGTAGAGATTCAATATTGAATATTCAAATGGAATTTGAACAAACAAAAAATAAAGAAACGTTTTTCTAATGAGAAGAAAATTCAAGTTGAGATTTTGAAAAATGAAAATTTAATGAATTTTTATTATTTGTTTTTAGTTATAATTATTATTTTTAGTTAATTTTTGATTAGCGAATTTTTGTATGTAGTTTTTTTTTTTTGTTAAATCAAAAACAAGTAAATAAATATAAAAAAAAAACAATTAATCTGAAAAGGAAATTACCATTTAAATGATTTTTAAAAAAATATTATTTTTTTATTACTTTAATCCATAATCTAACTACTACTACGTCGACTTACCTATCTACCTACTTCAACATTGTGTGGAAATAGCTGCTTAAGGCGCCCTACGTTAAAATCTACAATATTATCAAAAGTCAGACCGGATCCAACGACTTGGAGGGTTGTGAGGTTAGGATTTTATAAAACAAGACAAAAAAAAATTTGAGAATGATTAAATAAAATAAAAAAGAAACTAGCCCTCACCGTAGTTGTATCTAATTGTGATATTAGCGATTTGAATATTCACCTATCCGTTAAATATACCTGTTGCTATTTTTTTATTTTTTTTTTTAATTATTATTTCACTTTTATTTTTTTATGTTGATTATAATAATTATTACTCCCCTTGTAGATTGTTTAAATATTATAATTTTTATTTGTTTATGATTTAACATTTTATTTAAAAGATTTTGCTTCTTTTTTTCATTTGGATATTATTGTCATAAGCAAATATGCATATATATATATATATTTTGTATAATTAATTAATCGGTGTTTTAATAAATCGAAAAAAAGTATAATTATATGCTTAAAATTGTGACATAATATTCAAGACATAAACCTATTGCCTATAATTATTATACCAGTTTAATTATTTTTTTACCAGAATAATTTTATCAGAAAAAATAATTATAAATTGGTATATTTTAGTCGAAATAAAGTTTTCTCTTTTATTTTGCAATATTTTTATTATTATTTTCAAATTTAGTATTGTTATTATTTTATCCTTGCTGATTTATTTGCACCAAAAGCTGTATATCAAATAAAATAAACTTTGTGTTGTTTAATCAATAATAATAATAATAAGAAACAAAAAAAAAGAAGATATTAGGGTTAAACGAATTTAAAGAAGCTAAGCGAATGTCTCTTTTTATATTAAAAACGTGTATAAAATATAAATAATGATTTCATTTAAATAATTTATAATAAATTGTTAATAAATTATTTAATTGAATATTATATGTTTCTTCGTTTTTAAAACAACATAAATATTTATGCACCTTTAATGATTGAACAAAAAAAAAAAATTAAAATTAAAATCTGTTGGATGTCTTGTCTATTGTTAGCGGTAGTGATTACTATATATTTAAATGTATATTGTTGGTTTGACTTTAATTACATACTAATGTAAAAGTAATTTATCAAAAATAATATTTATTTTTATTTTAAATATATATATTTATTTATTTTTTTAGTTTCTTTCTTAAAAATAAAAAAATAACATCAAATTACTTACAACATTCACTCAAATAAATATTAAAAAAAAGAGCATTAAAATACGATATACAAAGAAACAACTCTTATTTTTTAATTCTTCTAATATACATAAAATAAAATACAACAAAATAAATAAAAAATTCTCAATCAATTAATTAATTAAATAATTAATTAAAAAACTCTAAATTTCCACTATAAACTCTATCTGTCTGTCTATATATTTCTTTATAACTCCTCTCTCTACTTTTCTATCTTTCATTTACATCACATATAAAAATTACATTGAAAAATTTAAAACAAATATATATTATTTTTGTATTATTTTCTATGTATAATAATTAATTTATGTATTTAAATTTATTTTTTTTTTTTCTTATGTAAAAAATAATCATAATAATAATAATAATGAAACGTATTATTTAATTTAATTAACAAGATTTAATACAGAAAATTTAACAATAAAAATTAAAAAAGGCACACACAAAACCGGAAATTAAAAATTAAATTCATCATCGTATTTATTTATTATTTTTTAATACAATTAATTTATTACGAATAACGATTATTTTCAATTTAATTAAATGTTTATTTATTTGCTTTTACTTGTTTATAATTTTTTAATAATAATTAAATTGCATTAGTGTTTCTATATATAAAAAGAAAATAATAATTAATTAAATATTGTGTAACTGGTATAATTTTTTGTTTGCATTAATAATTAATTTGTTCAACGTGATTACTTTTAATACGCTTCTCCAGGACTTGAACCATTACGAATCGGTTATTTTTTTTTGGGTTTTATCTTTACACTTTAAGATTGTTGCAATAAATTTCATAAAAATAAGAATACAAAAACAGTCGATTTATAAAAATAAATATAATTTTACTTTATGTACATTTCAACTGTCTTAAAAGATATTTACGATTGGAATATAAATTTCTGATAAATAAATAAGTCTGTGGTAAGCACATTATGTTTGTTAATCAGAATTTCATGTCACATTGGTTTGCATTTTAATTTTTCGCAAATCAATACCTTTTGGCACATACATTATAGATCAAATCAATTAATAAATAGTAAAGTATTTTTTTTTTCTTTAATAAAAAGTAAATAAATATATTTGACGATGTCGGTTTTGATTGTTTATTTTTCTCTTATTTAATGATGTTAAATTGTGAATATTAATGTTTTGGCTTCAATCGAAGGCTGATTATTGTTTTGAGCATTTATTTACTTTTATTTTGTAATTGTAGAAGAAAAAAAAAACGTTTGTGTTATATGTATAAGGACACGTTTATAAACGTGTTTTCTCAATGTTTAAATTTACTTTTATATTTTATTACTTACTATTATAAATAGATGTTAAAAGAGAAAGAGTTTTTTTAATATTGAATATTTCAGTTTCTATGAAATTTATTATTATTACATTAATGTTACTGATTTTTACCTGTATCTATTAATAAATCAGTTATTTGGTTTAAACTGTCTGATAATTATCTATACGGTTATACGGTATTTTTAACCGTTTAAAATTATTGAATATAAATTAAGAAGAGATTGAGGCTTTCATTCTTATTTTGGTTATATTATTTCCTTGAATATAAATTATTTTCTTGTAATAAATATTGCATAATTAAGTTTTTTTTAGCAAAATAATTAATATTTATTATGTGAGTCAACAGTTGGGTAGCTAGGATCATCATCTATAGTAAAGTTACAATTATAGCGATTTAAGTAATCTTAGGCGAGAATGACGTTTTTTTTTCCATATTAATAAAACAATTAATTGTTTATTTATTATTTAAATTAATTATTTTAGTCTAAAGCTGCTACATACGTTATTATTGTTTTTCATAAATAATTCATTTATTTTTAATATATTTTTTCGGTGTGTTACGTTAAAACGTTAAATTCGATTTACCTAGTATGTATACTATTTGCTGCTTGTACTTGTTAAGAATATAATTTATTTTGTTATAAATAATTTAATTAGAAATGGTTTTTTTTTTTTCGGTTGTAATTATATTATATTTTTTATCGTATTTTTATAATAAAATCACGTTTATTATGCGACAGGTTTAGGTTATTTTGTTCTATGCTTGATTTTTTATTTCAAAAATTGTGCATTTAATATAAGTTCTCCTCTCTCTTTTTAGTTATTAAATTAAATAAAATTATTATTTTTTCATTTTAATTTGTAATTTTAATTGGTTTTTTCTGAAAAAAAAAAGAAAATTTTAATCAAAAACAAAAATTATATCAGTTGATAAAGGTAAATAGTTTTATTAGTTTTTATTAATAAAGATTTTTACTCTATTTTTTAATTATTTATACTAATGTTTGATTGGAATATATGTTTATGCTTTAATTTGTTTATAAAATTTATCTTTAATTGTTGTTTTTATTAAAAATCATAAAGCAGAAACATATTGTGTTATTGATTCTGTTTATATGATTTAGACAGTAAAATAATTTTATAAATTTATAATGAATTATTGTTGAATTTAATTAAAATAGAATATAGAGGCGGTAGATTTAATTGATTTATTTATAAACGTTTTTATTTAATAAGTTAAATCCTTTCCTTTTTTTTTATTTAATTTACTAAATTTAATTGATTTCCTTTAATAAACCTAATTTCATTATAATTTTATTTCTTTTTATGTAATCAATTATATTACTTAATAAATAATTTTATATATATATTTCAAGTGGTGGAAAATCAATTTATAAATTATATAAAAAAAAAATTCTTTCTGTCTTTAATAACGAAAAAAAAAAAAAATAATATTCTTATCAAATATTAAAGGTTAAAATAATGACGAACTTTAGTTTTATTATTATTTTATTTTTATTGTTGTTGATTAGTACAACCAACTCAGTTAATGTGTTGAGTAAAGGAAATTTATTATTTAATTAAAATTATAAATAAATTTTTGTTATTAAACTTTTGACTTAACTTAACTAACTGAACAATATCGTAAAATATATATTTTCTATGTGTATTATTTACAATTTCATGATTTTTGTTTTGTTAATTATTTGTAATTAATTTGAAATAATCTTTGTAAATAAAAATTAAACAGCAGTTTAATAATATTTATTTTTGGTTTTATGATGATTTTTCAATTAAAAGAAAAAAAAAAAAAACAATTTGTTATGCTAATAAAAATTATACCAATTTCTTTAGGTTTTTGTCTTTACTTTGTAGATAAAAATAATTTATTATCTTTACTGGTATAATTATTCACAGCTTTTCTATTTTGCTAATTATTTATTTGCATTAAAAAAATTATTTTAATTAATTTTATTCCAAAAATATGGACTGAATATTTGTGTTTATAGAATAGCAAATTTAATTATTTTACCTGTATTTTGTGTCTGTTTAAATGGGTAATTCGTTTGTCATCTCATTGTTAGCATTTTAACTAGGTGTTATCGTATTTGGCAAATAAAAACTAGAACTTTTTCTGTTAAAATAATTTAAAATGTTTTACAATTCTGGTAACACAATTTTATAAATTAAATCATGCATTTAATTACTTTTAAAACAAGAAAATGTTTAGCCTGATGTAACCAGTTTTTTATTTTATTATTTAAATCATTTATAAATTATATTAATTTGTTTTTTTTTTCTGTAGTTTAATATCCTACTCATTAAAAAAAAACATTATTATAAAGTTTTTTTAATTTAAAAATTAAATTATTTTTGAATATTTTTTTTTGTTCGTTATTCACTTGTGTCTGATGTATTTGCACTGGGCGTGTGTATGTTTAATAATGAACAAACAAACAGACGGACATCGAACACAATACAACAACATATTATTAGCAAAAAGAAGCAAAAATTTATAATTTAATAACAAAATTTTGCCAGCGACAGCACAGTTAGTTTTTGTTATTTATTCATCATCATTGATTGTGTTTTTTGTTTTTACTATTTTTGTTCGCGCACGCTGAATATTAACTCTTCTCTTGTTTGTTTATTTTTATTTGATTATTATTATTATTCTTATTGTTTTTATTTGTATAAAACAATAATAATGCTAATTTTAAATAACTATGATTGTGCAGTGCATTTTATGTCACACAAAATAATTAATAATAGATTAGACAGTGATGTATCTGTTGTTTGGTTATCTTTTCGGAAATTAACAGAAAATAGATGATCAAGTGTTGGTTTACGGTTTTTATAATAATTTCTGCTAGAAAATAAAAATTAAATTAATTTCTCTAAATATGGAAACGTATTTTTTAAAAAACTATAGGATCATTAGTGAATTCTTTGTTCTGTTCTGAATTATTCAAAGTGTTTTAATCGTTAATTTATGGTCGCTATATAGTACCCAATTTCTTTTTGTGGAGCAGTGTGTCTGTAGCAGTACTGTATTTTATAGATGATAGAGATTTAGTTATTGTTTATTATTTATAATTAAGATTTTACTGTAAAAAATAGTAATAATAATAATAATAGTAATTGTGTAGTAATAATCAACAACTTACAAAGGCAGAATTTATAGTAATTGTAATAATAATAATAATAATATGCCACAAACTTAAGAGAGGTTTTATTTTTTATTCTGAATAATAACTTGCTTCTCCTTGTGTCTTGATATTTTATTGAAAAAAAAAAAAAAAAGTTGTTTCGGAAATTTTACTTTTATTTTATTTTTAAACGAAGTTAAGTCAGTTCACTGTCTTTTTTCCTTTTCCGTTGACTTTATAAATAGTTTTATTTTATTATTTAATTTTGTGAATATAAAATCATACAAACAACACCACACACGCAGACATTGCATTATTTTTACTGCGCTATTTATTAAACTTTACTTAACATAACTTTTGACGACGACAGTAACGAAAATTATGCGATTTTATTATTTAAATATTTGTGATTATTGTAATTACTACCTAGTGTGACCTTTAATTAATTAATTAATTAAAATTATTTGTTTATTGTTTTCGTTTTTATGCAAAAAAAAAACGCCATTTACATGCGGTTTATTTAAATTACATGCGGTGTGATTATATTTTATTTGTTTATTTATTCAAATTTGGGAATTTTTCGGTTCTTTAAATGTTACAAAAATATTTTTATTAAAATAAACAGTTTGATTTGCTGTTAATAAATACTACTGTTGTTGGTGATGTTGCCGCCGCCGTTTCAAGACATTAAAAAATAAATTTTATTTATAAATTTATGTAGAAATTTATATAAATAATTTTTCTCTTTTTAATAATAAATAATATTCATTTTATTATAATTTTTGTGTAATCGCAGTTGCCGCCCGCTGACTAAACGAAGACGATTTTTTATTAATATTATTGCTGCTTTTTTATATCTAATTTTATTATTAAAAAACACTTTTGATAGACTTGACTTGACTTGACTTTTTTTATTCCTTTCTAAAATTATTTTTTTGTTTTAATTTCTGTGACTTAACTATTTATTTATTGTGTGTGTGTGTGTGTGTACGTCCGTGTGTAAGACAGTGTACTATTTCTTAACGATTTTTAAAAGAAATTATTCAAACGAAAAGTTTTAATTAAAAAATTACGATAATTTTGGCAAAAAATTTTGTTGAAAATTATTTTGTTAACTCAGGTTTGTGTCTTTGATTATACACTTCTTTTTTTGTGTGTGGCTTGGTATTGTGTTTTGTAGTTATTTTCATCTATACTATTATTAACCTATTTCTGATGCAGTAAAAGATTAATTTTTGCATTTTTCAAGATATCAATATAAAAATGTAAAGAAAAATAATCTTACCATATGTTTTACTGTTATAAAGAAGATGTTTAACGTACGTTAAGCACATTTGCCTTAACACTTTGTAAATTTTCATATCAGTTAGTTTTATATTTTCTTTAATCTTTGAAGATCATCTGAATAACTTGTCAATTTCTATTTATTTTAGTTTTTTAGTGATTTATGCTTCGTTAATATATTTTTCTTTTTTAATTTTATTGCTGCAAAATCAATATTTATTATTATTTAATTTATAATAAATTGCAAAATTGATTAAATAATTAATAAACATAATTTATTAATTAATTTTATTTATCATTTATTTTTTTTGTGATGTTTATATTTATTCAAATATAAATTTTATTTTTAGTAAAGTAAAGAAGAAATATATGCAAGCATTTACAATTTTTATTATAGCCTAATATTATTATACCTTGCACATTATTTCATTTCTGTTTTTAGTTTAAATATTTATACAGATCGGTGTTGTGCTGTTGTGTTGTTATATTTAAATTAGTTTAATTAATTTTATTTATTTTTTATAAATCGAGTGATCATAGTTGTTTCTCGTTGTCTCTAAGAAATATTCATGTCGTTATAGAAGTTATCATTTAAGAGCGTGAAAAATGTGATTAAAAATTCAATTAATAAACATTTTTATATAAAATAATAACACAAAATAAATACTCTAGTGTGTATGGTGTGATGATACTGGTGTTGTTTTATTAATAAATAAATTTTCCTTAATATAAAAAGGAATAAAAAGGAAAAATTTCTTAATTAAAAGGAAGAAATTTTAAATTTAACAAAAATTAACGAAAAGAATTTTTATTATTTTACCTAATAAATTAATTTCTTTATTATTTTTAATAATTAATAAATAAAAATTATGGCTAAATCAATGAAATTAACAAAATTGGCTATATTTTTAAAGACAAAGGTAAGATTATGTTTTTCTTTAATTTTACTTTAATTTTCTTCATTTATTTTATTTAATTATTTTTATTAACAAATGTCGCATTGATTTTATTGTTAATATACAGCTGTTACTGTTGATAATACATATTGTCTGTTTATTAGTTTCTCTGCTACAGCAGCAAGTCGCTAATTGATGATCATGTCGATGATAATCAATAATTATTAAAACATTTTACGATTTGGTAATCTAAATTTGTTTTTTTTTTTTTTAATTAAATAAACTCTATCCACCAATTATTGTTTTTAAATTTTTTATGATTCAGAGTGTTATTTTTTTTATGTGAATTGCCTAATAAATAAAAATAATTCGCTAAAATTAAATTTGTTTGTAAATTCTCTTTAAACTGTTATACTAGTTTTATACCAGTTTAATGTAGTTTTTTCTTTGATAGAAAAGCTTTTTAGCCAAATATTTATGTTAATGAAAAGCTTCGTTTTATTTATATTATTAGTAGCAACTTTAGTTGCAGAGATTTAATGGAATTTTTTCTTGTATTCTCGGCAGCAGTTTGTAGTTTATTTTATTTTTGCCTCAACAAGTTGTTTTTTTTTTTTTAATTTTAAATTAATTAATCCAGTTTGTTAGGTTTTTTTATATTTATTTATTTATTCTATTTTAAGAGTATAATTATATAATTACTTAAGTAAGAATACGTATTTGTATTGGATGATATTTGACTTTGCGAATAAATTATTATTGATAATGCGAATGAATGTTTATCGACAATATTTTATTCTCTCTTTGTTTACCTTGTATTTCAAAGAATTTCATTAAGGGTCAAAACTGATTTGCAATATTTTAAAATAAATTTTATATTTCGTTTTGTTGCTGCCAAAATTCTGTCAATTTCAAGAATTTTGAAAGGAATTTAATTTTGTGTAATTTGTTGATTTAATTTATTAAACTGTTTTTGTGCTTCTATAGCTTGTTGTTGTCACACAAATGATTAAAGTTTTTCATGATCCATATTGTTAAAGCAATTTTATAAATCTTAAAAACGCAAATATCTACTGTGCTTTGTTATAATTATTATACCAGTTTAGATGGAACATTTTACTTCCATAAAAAACGTTCCTCATTATCACCATTATATATAAGCTCATTAAGCAATTATTATTAAAAATAAATTATTACAACTAAAATTACTTAAATTTATTATAATTAAAAATCGATTTAATCAAATTAATTTTCACGCTAGAGAGATACTTTTTGTTTCGTTTTTAAAATACTCATTAAAGGTGATTTCTGGTTATTTAATTTATTTATATATTTTTAAACCAGTTGTTAATATATATTATTAGTATGATTATACATTAATATCAATATTAGGTAGTTAGTAAAAAGTACAATAAGTGTCATTAAAACAAGTATAAATATTTTTTTTTCTTGTACATACATACATGGTGGTTTTGCTTTGCTTGCTTGCTCGTGCGTTCCTAAATTTTTATTGTTGTTTATAAAGAGATTTAAAAAAAAAAAAAAGTAAAATAAGAATGAAAACATGTTTTTGTTGTCTTAAAAAAAAATTATTTAAATCATGGTAATTAAGTGGAAAAAAATTACTTATTGTATTAATTTTTTAATAATTTAATTAATTTTTAGATGATTATTTTTCACAATAGAAAATATACTTGCTCTACTCGATTATATGTGGCGTTGGTTTATACATGAAAAATTATTATATAAAAGGCGCAGTCGCTTTATTTAACTGTAGTTAGTTTATATTTCTATATGTATTTTCATATACACTTCATGCTACACAAACATATTTTTCATGTTATTATTTGTGAGAAATGTCAATTTTGTTATATATGCTGTTGGTTGGTTTTTTTTTTTGTTTAGTTAAATTTAGTAACCGAGCTGTCAGTTGTTTAATTGCTGTGCTGCAAGCAGAATATATATTTTTACATATGAAATAAATAAATAAATTAAATAATTAATAATATATAATTTACAGTTGTGTGCTTTAAACGATAAAATATATATGATGTTGTTGAAAGAAAATATGTTTTTTTTTTCTTTGATTGTTTTTAAATAATAAAATAATTATGTTAAATTTGTGTTGATTGTTCTTTTACTAATGTAAATATAAGTTTGTGTTGTGTTTATTAATTAAGGAAAAACTCAAGACTCAAAACTAAGCGAAAACCCAAAAACGCCATGCATTTGTAAAGAATTATTCTAGCTGCAGCCACAGTTCTACTTACTTACTATTACTGTTTTTCTTTTCTTATTGATTTTTAGAGATTATTTTTCTATTTTCTTATAATACAACACTATTTTTTTTTACATTTTTCTGCAGCTGATAATATATAAACATCGATTCTGTGTGTATGTTTAACGTATCGTAATCATTTGTCATGTGCTTTGATGATGAAACCATAATACAATTGTGTGATATCACGTATACCAGTTGAAAAATTAATAATATATTTACTACTACCAGAATAGTTATGAAAAAAAGAAGTGAAAGTCGTTTTACATATACAAAAAGTCAGCAAAGAAACAAATAAAAAAAATCTATAATTAAATGCCAAATTAATTTGTAATGAAAAACACAAAAAAAAACATGTTTAAAAATTTATAAATAATATTTTTTTTTGTATCACGAGATTTGTATTTGTTAAAAAAAATAATTAATTAAAAATTTATCGCTGCGAGACATTTATTTTAATATATGTTATGTTTGGGTGAAAAATATTTTTTTATAGATAAAAATTAATTATTATTATTTTATCAGTGATGCAAACCCAATCGGTTATTATTTATAATTTTATTTATAATTTATGCTCTTAATTAATTAATTATTTATTCTCAATTATGTTATTAATACAATTTTAATGTATTTCATGTAAAAATATAACTTCTAAGTTCCTCTAAAACTAGTGGCTAAAATCTAAAGAAATGTAAATTAATTTTCGGTTTTGTACCTCTGATGTTTAACTAAAAAATTAACACAATTATTATACCAGTTTTAATTTGTGTAAACGTAGAAAAATATACAAATAAGCATAAAAAGCATGGATTAAATAATTTTATAATAAATATTATAAGATAAGAAATTCTTATTATTTCTATAGTTAAATATTCAGTCATTTACTTAACCGACACCACTGTTTAATTAATAAAATACTTTTGAGTAATAAGAGTATGATTTTTTCTATAAAACAAATAAAAAAAATATACAATGATATTATGTAATTGTGAGGTGTAATGGTGGGAGTTTTTTTCTTTAGAATAATAACATCGGAATTTGAATTACTTTAATAAAACATTGTTTTTATTTTTGTTATTCTTTGATATAGAAGAAAAAATAGAAGATAAATTCCCATTAAAACGACAAACAAACTCACTCACATACATCGGATCGATAAACAATATAAACTGTGTGTATTTATATATGTTGGATGGTTTTATGTTTCTCTTTATTTCATTATTATTATTATTATTATTATTATTATGATTATGATTTTCGCTAGTATTGCCGGCCGGTTTTATTTGTTTATTTTGCAAATTTTTAATGGAGTTTTTAGCTAGTAACAAAAATGATACGCATCCATACACATATGAATGATAATTTCTATTGTCTAGTATTTTTCTCTCTATTCTATTTTTTTATATATTAAATATAAAAGTTTATTTATTTATTAAAATTTAATTATATAATTTAATAACAGACAAAAATGATGCTTTTTGATAAAATAAACTTCTTAAAAATGTTTCTATTTTTAAGCATTTTAGCAAGTACACAATTATGGTTTTAGTATAAAATATTGATTATTTTAACTTTTAAAAATTAATACACACAGAGGTTTGAAGCTAGAATAATTCACCACGATGAGGAAATAATTTTTTAATTACCTAAAACAAAATTAATTAAAAGTGTAAAAAAAAAAAAAGTAAAACATTATGACAATAATTAAGTAATTTCTGAAAGAAAAAATAATAATAAAAAATGTTTTGGTTTATATTTGGAATAATTGGATTAGTTATAAGTTATATACTTGGTCGACGATGGGGTGGTAATGCATTGGCACATTGGAGACGTCTGGTATACACTGGACGTCGAGCATTACAAAATAAAAGTAGACCACCAACACCACCAATTACTGATAGTAATCATATTATCAGTAATAATGAGCCGACAATTGTCGGTATTATTAATCGACAGGGCCAAACGGTAATGTTTTTACTTTACTTTCAAAAATAAATAAAATATTTTTAATTATTGTTATGTTAATTAAAACGGCGTATAATGGTTCAGTTGAATTGCGTCATTTACATACAAAAAAAAAAATACTTAAATAATGTTTCTAGTTATTTTTTTCTCATCTTTGCGTTTATTTTTCGGTTAATTAATTAATTTATTTGTTTTTATTATTATTTAAATTCAATTAAAATAATAAACAAAGATGTTTAAAAGAAAATATTTACATATAATGCTGCAGACACAATGTGTACATTATACATTGTATTAGTTGTTTGTTATTGTTTAACATGAGATAAATAATTCACCGAATTTCGATGTTATTGTAAAATGCATATATATACGCCATGGATATGAAAAGGAAAATTCTTAAATTATTAGTAAATGTTTTTGAAGAGGAAAATTTTATATTGAATTATGTAACTGGTATACACACTGGAATGCACACCAGTAATATATATTCTACTTTCCATAATCACGAGCAGACGAATATTTACACTTGCTGCTGTTGATTTTTGTATCACTTGTTAGTCGTCTACACTTGCCTAAAGAATGATAAGAAAATTTTATTATTTTCTTAAAAAAATAATTATAATAAGAAATAATTTATTTTTATTTATTTATTTATTTATTTACATAATTTAATTATCTTAATTATTTTTCTATAGTAAATGCGCTGTTTGCATGTTTTCTTCATTATTTTGAATAATTTATAGAAATATATATAGTAGATATATAGATATAAACAATGTAATTAAAAAACATTATTAATAGTAATAATTTAAAGAAATAAATAAAAATTATTTAAATTTATTTATTTATATTTTGTTGCTTTTTGTTTTTGTGTCGCACATAATATTTTTTTGTTGATTTATTATATTAAAACACAGATAATTATTATTACTTAATTATTATTCAATTTTAGTTAATAAACTCTGTTGATTGTTTTATTCTTACAATAATACCCCCATGTTAAAAAATAAATTGATTAATTTTATAAAAATTTATCAGCAACCAAAGCAATAAACATGTTTTTATGGTTTGTTTTTATTATTTTATTAGCAAATTACATTTTAATTCGCTGTTGGATTATGAAAATTATGAATGGGCTTACAAAAAGGGGGATTTCGATGGTTGTTTATTATTATTTTTTTTGTTAAATGTAAGGAAATTGTAGATCAAATGTTGTTATTTTATGATATAAATTCGAATGCATTTTATCAAAAAATTTATAATTAATTCAACACAAATAATATTCTTTACGTTAAACCAACATTAAAAATCACTAAATGTGTTTTCTTTTTATCCGACTAAATTGCAAAAATTATTCATTTATATTCATAAAATCAAATTATGATTATTTCTTTTATCTATTTAAATTTATTACATTTGTTTTATCGTAATTAACTTATACATTCGGCGTTTTCTTTTCTTCTTTTGTTGTCCCCGTTTTGATGATTTTTAATAAATTTTTATTAAAAAAACAAAGAAATTAATTAAATATTTATTTAATTATGCAAGCAAAAAATTGTGTAATTTCGCTTTTAATTATTATTATTATTATTACTCATCTAGTTTCATTCATTAAAATCAATCAAACCGGTTAAAATTGGTATTTTTCTTCATTATACATTATTTTTACTATAAAACGTGTTATGCTCGTTTTCGTTCCTTTTTATGTACTCTATCATCACTGGTTGGTTTGTTTATTTGTTATCCATATTTTTCTTAATGATTTATATTTTAATTTATTTTTATTATCTTATCCATGGTTTTATTGTGATTCATATTTATTGTTAATTAAATTAATTTAAAAAGAAAAAAATAGATAAAGAAAAAAACAAGTAATGATTTATAATTATCTATTTTTAAGTTGATTACACTAAGTAATAGAAAAAAAATATGAATAATTATGATAAGGATTTATGATGGGAGGTGTAGGTTAAGACAGCAGCGTTTCTTAATCTTTAATTATGACACTTTTCCGCCAAGAATTAACTAATCTGCTTGTAGCTATTTAATTTACTTTAAAAGTTTCTTGGGATTATGAGTTTTAAATCTTTTCTCCATCATCACACTACCGACGATTCTTGTTGTCGAGAAAAGTATTTTCGCAAAAAAATCATTTAACGAATGTATGCAAATTATTATTAAATTATTCATTTAAGAAGCACTAAGATAAATAAAATATTATCAGTATCATTATGATGTAGATGATAATACAACATTATGATTTTATTATCTTTGGTGGCGTTTAATTCAAATAATTAAGACAAAAAGAAATAAAAATAAATAAAGGATTAAATTGTCGTAAAAAAAATAAAAATTATTAATTATTTTTTTTTCTTTCTTTGTATCTAAGTAGGTTGTCATCTGTCGTGTGTGTGTGTGTGTGTATACTTGTTGTTATGAATAAATAATTAAATTTTAACAGCACAAGCAGCATCATCCCAAGCAATTACAATATCACTTTGTTTTTATTTTAATTCTTCCTTTTCTTTAATTAATTATTTTTTTCTCTCTGTAATTCGTGGAATTTTAATTTGTTTATCTATCTATGTTTTTAGAAATTTAATTAATATTTTCTTTGTTTATTATTATTATTATTTTTAATTATAATTCTGATAATCAACCAACCACCAACTCGCTTTTACCATCAAGATAAACGAACTATTATCAGATGATGAGTAATTTTTTTGGTTACATTATTTACGTGGAAATTTTATTATTTATGCAATTAAGGAGGTTTTGTTTGCGTTTTTGTTGATTGTCGGTCCATTGTTTTCTTTAGTTTCTTTTTTTAATTAACTTTTACTAAAATAACAACACATTGAATGACATATAATTTCACAATAATAAAAAGTAAATATATAAACGGTGATGAATGTGTTTCGCGTTTAGCGCGCACAGTAACTACATTTGTATTATTATTTTTAGATATAATTTTGTCACGTTCAGTAGTTGCAACAGCAGTACCAGCAGCAAACCTGTATGCTACTGTTACTTACTACCGTATATTTATATATATTTTCTCTTTATATAAATATATTAATTTAATATTCATAATTATTAATTGAAATAGTTGTTTATAAGACATGCAAAAGAAAAGAAATTAATTTAGTTAGAAAATCCAGTGATGATAAACCTCACATTGGTTCACAAAAGCTCTTAGAAAAGTGTGACTGTAAACACCTGTAATTGAATAAAATAATAATAATTTACCTATACTATGCAAAATTTCTATTTATTTCACCTTAAATATTATTCTTGTATAGAGAGAAATATGTGATTTTATGTCAATAATAATAATTAAGCATATATAAACAACTTTTCATTTGTGTTTGCTGCTGCTGCTGCTGCTGTTTCGCTTTTTTAATGTGAATGAAACTTTAAGCTCTTAGTCAAGCGAATAATAAATACGCGAATATTTCTTTATATAAATTTTTTATTTTTGTTTTCTTAAATCATTTTAAATGAAAACTTTAAACGCGAATGACTAACTACAAGATTGTTTTAATTTATTAATTTTTTTGTGGTTTATCTTTTTTTTTGCTAAAGACTATTAGCAGAGTGAATGATACTTACATTTACTACATCTTACTATACCTGCGATTTAAATTATTACATTTGTTCTGGATTTTTGTGATTTGATTGGAAATATTGTGTTAATTAATTTATTATTTATTTTTTTTTAACTATTATTATTAAAGTGACAAATTTTTCTTTCTTTTTGTGTGTTTATTTATTCTGTTAACAATCAGTGGATTTGAAATTATTGTCGGTGCGGCACAATTGATTGTTAATAAATTTGTTGCTACTTGGAATAATAAGAAGAGAAACATTTTGGCATTTGATTTTGGCAATTTTATTAAATAAACTAAAATAGTAAGGCCAGGCAGAAAGACAAAATAGTAATAGCGGTGATTTTTACCTGTTGTGTGGTTATTTTTTTGCTGTTTGACGAAGTGAAATATATATAAAGTTTTATTAAACATTGAAATGTGTGAATTATTAACACCAATATATGGACAACAGGTTGTTATTTATTTTTTTAATTTTTATGTATCTGTTCCTTACTTTTTTTTGAATTTTTTTACATTTTTTAACACCTCTAAAAGTTATTTGTTTATCTATTTTCTCGTTGAAATGCTTTGATTTCACGGAACATTATTCTGATTCTGTGGAGTATAGTGTTGTACAGCGGCGATAACACGTAGAAGATTTTTCTTTTTTGGAAAGGTTTTTGTTTTTTTTTTCAGTAGTTTTACGTTGAATATTTGATAACGCGAATGATGATTATATTTTTAGTAGGACAACAGTCTATCAGAATTGATTAATTAGTGCATCTTCTTTCCTTCAAGATTAAAATTGAGATCAAGGTTTTTACACCTTCTTATCTTAACTTTTGTTTTAGATATATTTCTTGTGTTTATGTCTCGTCTTTTTGTCTTCTTTAATTAACTTTCTTTATTTAAGTAAAATTTAATAATATATTTTTTATGTAAATACTTAAATGTTTTTTGTTGAATAAACGACACGATGTACTGTACAAGATGATGATAAATGATTTTTTACGTGGATTTATTATGGTTTTTTATAATCGATGCGATCATACTTTCCGGTTTCATTCCTTGAGAATATCAAATTACAACAATGCGCACAATAATAATAATAATAAAACGAAGGTTTTAATTTAATTTTTAATTTATAGCAAAATTGAAATTTAATCCGCATAACGCAAAAAAAAAACCACTTAAATTACGTTTAAATTAAATTTTATTTTATTTTTTTCTCTATTTAAATATCTTGATTATGCAGTTTTTATTGCTAGTCAATTATATTATTAATTATTGAAAACACAGTGTATAGTGATTTTATTTTGCTATTTAATCACATTTTGTTAAAGTGTTTCTGTCTTTTTAATAAATAGTTAAAATTAGTTACAATTGTGCTACCACCCACGTACTTGTTTTAAAGGAATCTTTTTCTGTCGATTGATAAACAATTTTGCTGTTGTTGCCACCGTCAATCATATAATTAAATACAAAAACTAAACTTGTACTTAATTTACTTGGGAAGTAATTAATTACCTTGGGGTTTTTTTTCTTATTTTAATTTATTATAAATAAAATATACATTTTAATTACAATTAATATAAAAATAATAAAGAAAAATTCTACAATTAATTTTAATAATAATTATTTTGATTTATATTGTGATCGGATTATTAGTATGTTATAAGGATTTTTTTATTTATTTACATTAATTTGATTTGTCAATGTTTTTCGTTCACAGTAGAGTTGTTGCATTCACTAATTAATTAAGGAATTGATTATACCAGTTACACTAATATCATAGATATTTATTTATACCAGTTTTAATGTAATCAGAACATAAAAATGCAAGCAAAATTGTAAAATTATGTGTTTTTAAGAACTATTTACATAATTCTTATTAGTTTTTTCTGTTGTTATTCGTTAATTTAAGTTTTTATTATTTTTTAAACTTAATTATTTATTTTCTTTCATTATCGCATCGTCGTTATTCGTACTAAAACATTATTATTATTTTATTGAATTTAATTTTTATTTTCTATTTTAACAGGGGGGAGGTTCGTTTGCTGAAATCAGTTAATAATTTTTGTGATTTAAATATTATCGACTTGTTGAGAGATTTTTTTTTGGCAATTCGCGCACGGGTTAAGCTTGCCATGAGAATTTAAGGGTTTTTTTTTCCTATCAAACACAAAGAAAATGTTTTGTTTTCAGCAAACGAAGCTCGTCTTGTGGTAACATTTTACCTACGTTGTGTGCTCTCCTTGTGTATTTACTATTTTCGTTTAATTATTTTATTAAAAAGAAAAATAAATTAAATAATTACGCCCGAATATTATAATTGTTTAATTATTTATTGTTATGTAAAACTCTGTTTATACTTTTTGTTTTCAATCGTTTATTATTTGATTTAATTAAGGAAAATATAATAAACAAGTACTATATATGCTTAATTATTTCCGTTTTAATTTATTTAATTAAATATTTGACGTGGTGTGTTTAAATTGAAAAAAATGACAAAAAAAAAAAGAAAAAAATTATTCTAATTATTGTTATTTTTTTAGTTGTTTTGTTGTTGAAAAAATTATTATTATTTTTTTATTAATTAAATGTTTAGTTTTTATCATTTCAATTTTGTTTTCTGTTTTTAATTAATTCTTATTTTTTTTTTTGTTTGTTTTTAATTTTATTATTTTAAAATATATAAAATAAATAAAATTAATAGGTGTTGTCGATGAGCACAGATGATTATCGTAAAGCATCACTATTTGCACCTGGATCATTTGATCAGGATTTTCCGATACCCGAGTTAATTGGACAAACAGAAATTTTAACAGAGGAACATAGGTATATTGTTGAATTTAATAATTTATTTATTTATTATTATATATAGTCAAGATGATTATATTGAAAAACGATGTTGTAATACGTTGCCTGAGTAACGTTTAACGTCTAAATATTGTATTATTTATTGCTTTAAGCATAGAGGAGCAGTAATAAAAGGATCTATAAAAATGTTTTGAAAAGTTTTTATTATTAATTTGATTTTTGTATTTTTAGGGAGAAATTATGTGGACACTTACCAGCACGTGCCGAGGGCTACTCATGGTCATTAGTATTTAGTACATCATTGCATGGTTTCTCACTGAATTCATTATATAGAAAAATGCAACGATTAGAAAGTCCTGTTTTAATTGTGATCCAGGATACGGATAATAATGTGAGTTAATTTTTTTTCTATTTAATTTCTCCTTATTAATTAACTGCCTGTTTGTTTTACTTCTTCTAGGTATTTGGAGCATTGACATCATGCTCATTACATGTATCTGATCACTTTTATGGTACAGGCGAATCATTATTATATAAATTTAATCCTAGTTTCAAAGTGTTTCATTGGAGCGGTGAGAATTTATATTTTATTAAAGGAAATCCAGAGAGTTTAGCTATTGGTGCGGGAGAGTAAGTTTTTTTTAAATAATTTTAATTTTTTTGTTTATAAATAATTTTAATTATTTTTTAGTGGTATATTTGGTTTATGGTTAGATGGTGATTTGAATTTAGGAAGATCACAACGTTGTAGTACATATTCAAATGAGCCATTATCACCGCAAGAAGATTTTGTTGTTAAAACATTAGAATGTTGGGCATTTGTTTAAAAAATGCTTTTATTAATTTTTATTATTCTAATTATTTTTATTAATTAATTTAATTACAAATATATATATATATAAATGAAGAAGATGATGATGAGTTTAAAAGAGAAAGAAAATACAATTTTATTTTAATTTTTTATTTGTTTTAAAAAATAATTATTTTCAATATTACTATTATTGTTTTCGTTTAACTAATTAATTATTAATATTATAATTATTAATTTATTTTTTAATTAAAACAAAATATATATAAATATATACAAAACACAATATTATTATTTTTATTATAATTATTATTAAAATATATATATATATATATATAGTAATAAAAATTAAATATATATATATATGAAGAATGAATTAATTAAAATGAAAATTAATATATATATAACAAAAAATAATAAATAAAATAATTAATAAATAAAAGAAAATTAATTATACCTGTATAAACATATATACATATTGAAGAAAGAATTAAATAAAAAATATTAATATTAAATTAAATAATTAGAAATATAGAAATATTACAATAAAGAAAAAATACACAAACATATTTTTAAAATTAATAATTTATAATAAATAAATAAATAAAAGAAAATTATAAAGAGAATGAGAAAAACAAACTCCCCCAAAGTCGTCTATCATCCATTCATCACAGATGATAAAAAAACGGAGTTTATTTTTTTATTTTTTCTAAAAATATATATAATTATTATAATTTTTGTGTTTAAATTAAATTAATTTAAATAAAAAATGATGAGGAAAAGAAAAAAACAAATACGGGTGTGGAATCTCCCAATAATTTCGACGCTTCAACTGACCCAAAAGTTAAGTCGAATTATACGAAATCAACACGTTTGAATGTAATTTTTAAACAGACTATGAAAAATGTCGAATTAATGAGTGAAATCGAATTATCGGGATTCCTTCACCCGTATCATTAAAATTACAAATTAACGAGAAAAAATACTATATTTTAAAAGAAGTCTTAATAATAAAGAGCAAATAAATAAAGAATTAAAGCTGAAAATTTTAAATGTTAATTTTACCTATCTACCATTAATTAATTAAAATAATAGTAAATCAACATAAATATAATAACTATTAAAAAAAAATACACGACGCTGAGCCAATATAATAAAATTTTATGTTTTATTAAAAAGAAAAAGATTTTCTTTATTAAAAAAAATGAATAAATTGAAAAAATAAGGAAAAAAAAATGTTTATTTAAATTATTAATATTTAATTAATTGTTTTTTTAAATAAAGAAAAATTATAATAATTAAATTAAACCGTATGCAACAATAACAACGGAGAGACAAATTTTTAAAGAAGAATTAAATTTTTAATATTAATCAAAATTATCCTTTTCCTTTGTATAAATAATCTACAAAAAGGTAGAACATTTAATTATTTGTTTTTTTTTTTTGTATATAAATGCATTAATATTATGTAATTAATTCTTCGTTGCATATGTTGTGTTACAGTGCACATCGACGTCTGTTTAATATATTTTTTATAGAAAATTAAAGCGAAAAGTAATAAAAAGATTTAAATAATAAATGTGATACGTACAAAAAAGGAGATAATTTAGCCACAAAAAACAGAGATAATAATTAGTACAGTAGCAGCAACAGCATCAACAGCAAATAACACAAGCAAATTGCTATGTAAAAATAGATTCTCTTTTATTAATTAAATTAATTAAAATTATTGCTATTGCTGTACATGGATTATATACATAAAGGGAGCTAAAAACAAAACTTTCAGTTAAAAACAAAAAATAATAATAATACCGGTGTGCTGGAATTTCAGGGATAAAATATTAAAAATCATAATAATAATAATAAATGAAAAATTATAATTTTAATTAAGGAAAGGTCAAAGAAAATAAGTAAATAAATAAAAGTAAATACGTATGCTTGGCACAAGCCCCAGCATCCAACACTACAACGTTTTTGGTAGATAAATGGCAGCAAATGATCCTAAAGATTGATATAATGTAAAAGTATTTTCTGGCGAGATGATTATTTTTCAATCCTATTTATTTGTTATTTGTTTACCCTGTATTTATGCTGATTTTTTATTTGTTTTTAATTATAAATTTTTTCGTTTGAATTTAAATTAAAATAGAAAAAGAAGCGAGAATTGATTTTATACCAATTACAAAACGAAGTTTAGTGAAAAATCGTGATTATTTTTAGTGTTTTTATTAAATAATTAGAAAAAGTGTTTTTTTTTAAAGGAGAAAAATTAAATAACTCGATAAATTTTATTTTTCTTTATTTTTGTAAGTTTAACATGATTTTAACCAAATAGTTTCATCAAATGGTAAGACGACTGCTTATCACGTTTATACCAGTAGGCAGTATAGTATTTGATTTGATTAAATTGTTTGCGATGGTAAAATGCTGCTCATTAAGCTTATGATATTCGGGAAATAAAACGATCACGGAAGGTAAAGAACAAAAACCAGTAATATATATATAAAAATAATAAAAAAAATTGTTTTAATCGGTTTACCGTCAATATAAAAAAAAACTTTTTACATAAATCGATTTACCGCGCTTAACAGCAACCAATTTGTATTTATAAGTTTTTTTGTAGTTAATAAATAACAAAAATTTAATAAATAAAATGAAAACGCTTATTAAATAATATTTGAAGATAAATGAAAAGAAAAATATAATAATAAACTCACAAGACTAGTTTATAGTATAATATTTGCACCCTATTTAGAAAGAAAATTTATAAAACATTAATTAATTAAATATAATCGTCACGCCAAATAATTTATTTATTAAAAGAAATGCAAAAAAAAATTAAGGAATTTAATGATAATTAATTTACCCCAAGGGTAATTTCTCAAGTAAATATAATTTGGGTTTGTGTATTAGATGAAATATTTTGAAATTGAATTGTTTTTATTTTATTTAATTATTATGATAAAATTAAATTAATAATTGGTGAAAATAGTACATTGTGAATTAGAAATTATTAATTAACCATTTAATGTTTGGATAGCTACGGTGATGGTGATGAATTTTGCATAAAAATAAAATAAATTTCTGTTTTACTTTACATTTGAAAGAAACAAAATTTAAAAACAAATCAGAGACAGATTATTAGTCTACTATTAGTCTCTGTAATGATTTTTATTAATAATTTTATATTTGAATGCAGCAGACGTAAATACACTGACACCAACCAACCACAGTAGTAAGGTAATAAAATAATATTAATTGTACATCTCACACCGTAGCCAAAAGGTTAAAATAAACAAATTATTAACAAAAATGCACCAATAATATGTTAATAAATAATTTATTACAAATTAAGGAAATATTCGCACTGAATGTTGTTTAATTTTGTTAATCAAAAATAATAATAATAAAATATATGGCTGTCAGAATATTAATAATAATAATTTATTAATTAATTAAATGTGTTTTGAATAATATCAATTTGAAAAAAAAAAGAATTAAATTAATTTAAAGCTAATTTATACAGAAATTGAGAAAAATAAATTAAAATTACAAATTATTGTTGTGCTTTAAACGAAAAAAAAAGAAACAAATAAACCAAAATAATAATACATAAATGTGTTAATATTTGATTAAAGTAAATAATTAAAATAATCATAATTAATTGATGTGTAGTAGACATTTATAATTAATAAAAACAAAAAATATAATTAATTTAATTAAAATGAATTAATTTTTCATAGAGAATTATTCAGTTTATACCAGTTTATTGTTTTCTTAGCAAAGACTCCACAACTTTGTTATAGCAAACTGTTATACACTATTTAATTTCGATTAATTTTTAAATAAAAACAATTTATAAATACATCGAAAGACAAAAAAAAAATAATTCAATTAATTCAATTAATTATTATTTCCATCAACTGTTTATTATGATTTTTTTAAATTATTTTTTATAAATGTTTAACAATTGATATACCACTTGTATAATTTACATACGGTTTAGTTATGTTTCAAACCAGAGAATTTAAAAGTATATTTTTTTGCTAATTCATAACTAAAAAATGCAATTTTATACTAAAAACAAAATAAATAATAGTGTAAAATAGACAGAATTAATTAATTAAATAAATACAATGAAAATAGAATATATGAAACCACATTTATTATGATTATATTAAATTTATTCTTGTTAAGTCAAACAACGCAAAGTGGGTACAACACAGTAAAATGAAAGAAAAGAAAAAACTTTGTAAATTAGTTTATAAAATTTAAGATTAAAAAAAAGAAAAAGAAAAAACTATTTATAATAAATTTATATAAAAAAAATATAAATAAATAAAAATTAAGTTAAGTAAAACAAAAAAAAAAAAAAAAAACTAAAGAAAATTAAGTAACTTCTGTCAATTAAATATGTAGACTGGAATTTCAAAGAATCCACTCATCCGTTGACATTTAATTTAATTTAAATTAAAAAATAAACAAAGCAAAAAAAAAAAAACTTGATAATAAAACTTTGGTAAATAATAAGAAAATAATATACAAAAATATTATTTATATTAATTATAAATACATCTAATTACCTACTTATTCAAAAAAATAATAATTAAAAACCAGAAAAAAAATATTTTTATTAAAAAAGTAATTATGGATTAAGCTTTAGCAGAGACAAGAACAAAATAAATAATTAAAGTAAAAATAAAAAATTATTATATTTTTTTGTTGATAATTTAATGAAACCTTAAATGAGAAGAAAAATTAAGAAGTAAATAAAACAGAAATTGTTTGTTTTTTGTTGTTAAAAGAAAAAGAAAAATATTTATTAAAAAAAAAAAAAAATGTAGTTGAATTAAATTATAATTATTGTATATTTAATTAGATGAACGTTTATAAATTAATATTATTTTTTTTTGATGATGGGAAAAATTGCTTAATAATTATATTTTTTGCGTGCAAAATATTTAATTAAAAAAAAAAAGAACCAATAAATTGCTTAATGTTATTTATTTAAAAAAAAAACGGATTTTGTTATGACATTTAATTAATTTTTATCAATAATTAAAGAAAAAATTAATAATTTTTTGACAGATAAATGAAATTGGTTTGAGGATAGAATAAAAACCGTTAATGGTTTAAGGATAGACATTTTCCGGTTAATTAAAAGAAAAATAATAACATTAAGCAATAAATAAATTATATATAAATAAATATGCTTTAAATGTATTGCAAAAGCAAAATAAAAATATAAAATAATTAAATAAATGTTTAATCAAAAACAAACAAATAAACAACAAGTACAACTACAGTAACAACAATAAATAAAAGAAAAACACATGTAAACAACTTTTATCAATTTACATTCATAAATATTAAAATAATAATTTTTCCGGTATATTTTTTATTCTTAAATACAAATCCATAACAAATTGTTTAATATTATTTAATACGGAATTTAATTTTCATTAGAAAATTTTCACAGAGAAACACAAACTCATATCGCCACAACACAAGTATTTTCATTTTATTTAACATAAAAATTCCTTTAAGACATAAATAAATAAATATATATATTTTTTCATAATAAAAAATAAAAAGTAAAAGATTTAAAGTAGAATTAATGAAAAACAATTCTAAAGCTTCACATCGTAAGTAATTAATAATTAAGTTGTTATCACAGCTTAAAGAAAAATTAAATTTTTTATACAAAAAAAAAAAAACGGTGCGTCAATGAAATAAGAGCAATTAGCGAATATAAGAACCTATTAAATTAAAAAACCACTTAAATGACAATAAATAAATCATTTCTTATTTAAAGAATAATTATTTGTCCAAATTATCATGCAAATTACCATGTTTTGTAGACACATAAACGTTCATTTTCCCGTTTATTTTTAGTAAATAATTTAATTGTGTTTTTAGAAGGAGTAAGACGCACCAAATAAATTATTTATATACTTTTTGTTTTTAATTCATTTTACTTATTCTAACTGAAAAAGGTTTAACACTTTACTAAGCCATACAATAAATTGAGTAAAAATTAATACATTTTGTAAAATATAATATTAATTTATATATTTAAAAAAGAAAAGAAAAAACTAATTAATAAATAACGTGGCGAAATTGTACATTAAAAAAGAAAAAACACAATAATAAACAAAATTAAGAAATTTAAATTACACAAATAAAATTTATATTGTAGCTATAGGCAATGTTTATGTATTCTTGTAGCTGATAATATTAAATTAAAATTATAATAATAAAATATACAACAAAACAAATTATATAATAAAAATATTGATGAGATGAAAAATAAAATTAAAAAAAAACAAAAAAATGTTATATTAAAAATTAATAAAGAAAATTTTTAATTATCTCCAAATAATTAAATATCCTTAAATGTTTCCATTTATAACAGATGGCGTGTATTTAGCGAATACACTATGCATGCATGCATATAACATTGTTACCAATCTAGAAATATAAAAAGTAAAATAAAATAGATAATATAGATTAATTCAAGGTTAAAAGTTTTCCTTAGCATAATTTTACTTCATCATAATGAAGAATATATAAAATAAAAACGAAAACAAATAAAACAAAAACAGATATTATTATTATACATAATTTACTGTTATCTTCACAGTTCGTGTAGTAAAGTCATACAATAAAAGTAATATTAATATAGCGACTTTTATTTTGTTTTTGTTTTTGTGAATCCTTAAAACAATAAATAAATAATAATAAAAAATTTCTATAAAACAAACGATTTACGTCCTTGATTTATATACACAAAAGAAAAAAAAACAGCAAAAGCAAAAAAATCCATATAGTTTTTTCGATTTTTTCATAATTAAAATCAATTCTAAACACATGCATTCATCATACACATTATTATTTAATTATTTAAGTAAAACAAGTAGACGTTTTATTACGACAACTGATTTTTTAAGGAAATTTTCAACAAGCAAAATGGTTTTAATTAAGGTAAATAAATGTGAAATAAATAATTAAAAAAATATATATAATTTTGTGAATTGCATAATTTTATTATTCTATGGGTGTGACGACATTTTTTATTAATTATTTACTACTAGAATTTTCTATGAATTTTTTAATTGATTTATTTTTTGTTTTTAATTTAAATAATTATCAAAAGGTTGGTGACAAACTACCAAATGCTGATTTATTTGAGGATTCACCAGCAAATAAAATCAATACAGTTGATTTATGCAATGGAAAAAAAGTCGTATTGTTTGCTGTACCCGGTGCATTTACACCTGGCTGCTCAAAGGTAAAAATATTATTTTTTTTACGCAATACCCCATTTGTTATTTAATTTATTTTAATTATTTTTAGACACATTTGCCCGGTTATATAAGTAAAGCTGAATCAATGAAATCAAATGGTATTAATGAGGTTGTTTGTGTCTCAGTAAATGATCCATTTGTTATGTCCGCATGGGGTAAACAATTTAATACAAATGGTAAAATACGTATGCTTGCCGATCCGGCCGGTGTTTTTACAAAATCAATGGACTTAGGAATTGAATTACCACCATTGGGCGGTATGCGTTCAAAACGTTACTCCATGATAATTGATAATGGTGTTGTGACCAGTTTAAATATTGAACCAGATGGTACTGGTCTTACATGTTCATTAGCTGAAAAACTTGAATTAAATAAATAAATTTAGTGCACATATTATGAATACAAGAATCTAGTTGGATCTTATAATAAACATATCTTTAGTAATTTTTTTCTTCTCATTTTAAACATAAAGCAGGGTGAATTTATGTTAAAGCATTATGATTACATGTTTCTTTAAATCTTTTTTTTGCTAATTATATAAATAAATGATAATGATGTTCGGATTAAAGAGGATTTAAAATGATATTGAAACAATTATAACCTTAAAAATGTATTGAAAAGACTTTTTATTAAATAAATATATCTTCAATTAACTTTATAAAGAAAAGAGAAAAATAATTTTATTAGATAATCATAACTGTCAAACTAGACATTTGACATTTTAAAAGATTAAAGAAAAAACCAAAACAAAAAAAATTACCCAAAAATTTCAGTTTTAATATTAATTAAGGGGTCACAATAAAATTATTGTTGGTGTTTTATTAGAGGGAAATTAATAATTTATTTAAGATAAAATCAATAAGGCCGTAAAAATGTTTTTAATCAATTACGTGGCCAGAAAAATAGAAACAAGTGTATTTAGTTTAATATAATTTAATACATAAATCATAATTAATTAAATTTATAAAAGAAAAATGTATTTAATTAAAAAGTTTATTTATTTATTTATACTACTAAACATAACCAACAATTATAATGTAAATTGTGATATTAATGAAAATGCAAAAACTATTTTAACACCGAAAATATGTAATATAAAATGTTTATTAATTGTCAATTAATTAAATTATATTTATTAATATTTTTTTTTCTTTTATTATTCATTAATTAATTTTAGATTCAAATATATTTGCAAGACGTCGTGAAGAACAAAAATTAGTAATTAATCATTTAATCAATATTGATAATTATGAGAAAAAGTATAAAATGATTGAAATTGCAATTGATGCATTAATAAAGGTTTTTATTTTTAATATATTCATTTTCAATAATTAATAAGTATGCATTTTATTTTGTAGATGATTAAAGAGAATAAAAATACATTGGATATTGATTCATATGGTTACGATGGGGAATTTCCAAATGAATTTAATAAAATTGAATCGTTAACAACTATACTAGAGAATACATGTTTATTTAATGAGATACTCATACGGATGCCTATAATCACCGGTAAAATAATAAAGAAAAAACCTGATGTAAAAATTTTAATCACCTGGGGTACAGATATTACACTCAAATATACACATTTACTCGATGAGAATACAATAGAAATGTTAAAATTATTACAAATACAATATAATGCGAATAATTATGATAATATTATTAATAATGATATAGAAAATTATTTAAAAAGACAAGAAAATTATGTGACAGCAGAAAATGTGCCGAATATAATGGATAATAAATTAAATAAAAAAATAAAAGAGAAAACAAAACGTGGCCCCAAATTAACGTCTGGTAAAATGGAATTATAAAATTTATAATGATAATAAATTATAGATAAATTGATTAAATATTATTGGTATTTGTTTAATTTATTTGATTATATTCGTTATCATAATTTGTGTTTTGATAAAAATAAATTTGAATGAAAAATTTATTTAAAAATGATGAGTGGTAGTAATGTAGTTCTGTTGGATTTTTATGATGCATTAAATAAGAAGCACTATGAAATGAATTCACAGCGTTTGTGAGTATTTTAATGGATTGTTACATTTTATTATTATTATAATCTATATTGTATTATGCTTAATCATTTTCAAATCAAATCTGCAATCAATAATAATTGAGTCAATGGCTCGGATTTTTTATCAGGATAAAGTGGTATTGCTGTCGCCAGCCAATATTAATGGAATTTCATGTAAATTATTTGTTGTATCTGCGTTTCAGATACATCCTTGATGTTGGTATATTGCAACTCTGCCTATTTAACTATGTAAACGATATGATTTTAAGATATTAGGATATTAATTTTTTTAAATGAATAAATCAAACGCCTGATATATAGATAAATAATTGAAATATGTAATACATAAATTGTTCTTTTTTGTTTATTTCCTTTAATTAATTAAATATATGAAACGATATGTGAAAAAACAATGCAATATGTTTGAATTTAATAAATATATATAAATAAGAAAGTTTTGACGTTTTTGCTAAATATTTTGCATTGTAAATAAAGTTGAATATTTTTTTTGCTATGTAAATAGAGTCAGTTATTTTTTTCAGTTTAGTTATAGAACACAAGAATAAAGTTGTGCATATATGATATATATACAAAATAAAATTATTGTTTTTCGGCTGCGTCCGTGGCAGTGTGCATTGTTGTATTACGTATCCCCGGCTTGCTTTCAAGTTCGGCGGGGGTCCGTATTAGTAAAATGGTTTAGCTTCACATGTATAAAATCACGGTATATGGAACTGCCCTCTGAGGCCACAGGTTAGAGATCTCTCCCGATTTCTCTGCCTGTGGCGGCCGGGCCTTCCATGATGATTGTCATGGTGGAAAGGCCCGGATCTTAGAGCTGCAGAGTTCCTCCATATATTTTTCCCTTTATGTTTAGTTTTTCTAAACAACAAGCCGGTCTATTCTGCGGGGGAATAGGCCGGCTCGGCTGGGGAATTTACCGTTAGAAAAAAGTGCACAAAATTTGTGCCAAACAATAGATTTCAATAACAATAGCAGGCAGTGCGACGACGACGACGAAACTGTAAATATCTATTCTATTGTGTTAAAAAAAATATTTTTTCTATTATTCGCTAAACCATTGTCCTTTTATTTTGCTATTTCTTCTCCATATATATCATTTTATTTTTACTTTCAATAAATACTTTACTTAAATTTTTTCATTTAAAATTTTTTTACCATTTTATATATTTTAAAATAATTTACTATTTATATAAATTATTATTATTATTTATTTGTTAAAAAATATTTTACTAATAAAAGCCATTTGCAAATAATTTTCTATTTAAATTAATAAATAATTTTCTATTTAAAAATAATTTAATAATAAATATCCATTGTGCAAGTCATAAAGGATTCGCCATAGCACGTGTATTTTGGAAATAACTTAGTCTATTTTTTCACCATATATTTATAAATTCTGTGTCCTTGCTTACTTAAGCGGCATTGACTTTGCAAATTTAATTAATTTTTTTTTGCAAACTGTGACCAGCTTCGCACTTGTTTTCTAATTGTAAAAGTGACATTTACCATTTACTCTAATGAAAATAATTTTTAATAAAATTCTCGTGTTTGCAAATAAAAAATATTAGTGACCATTGCAAAAAATATCCTTTATATTTAATAATATATTTAATAAAAATAATTAATAATATAATATTAAATAATAATATTTTATAATAATATTTTGTGAAATTTTTTGGTGTCCATTTAAAGGATTGTTCGCCATGTTAAGTGGTAATTAATTCACTCAGTGCAGTTGAAAAGTATAATAAAAATTAAATTAATAATTATACTAATTGTATAATTAAATTAATTATTCATTTTTTCCACTTTTAGCCACCCAGCCACCCAAAGTTGATCAATCAATTAATTGATGAATGAGAGGAACATAATTTTTTATTTAAATAAAAATAATTTTATTTCTTCTGTTGTCTTATCTTAACCAGCATCAGCAAAACCCACCAACCATTGAGCATCATCCAGTGATCATGTAAAAATAATTAAAATAAAATAATTTCTGACATAAATATTTTTATGCAAATAAATAAATTAATTAATTTTTCTTTTTTTTTATTTTGTTTTTAGATTAAAAATATTTATTTTGGAAAAATAATCATCAGAGTATGACCACCGATCATCATTAATTAATTAATTATTCTCCAATAACAGTTGTGAATTCTCTTGGAGTCCACTTAAAGGATTGTTCGCCATATTAAGTGTAATTGAAAAGTATAATTAAATTAAATTGTTTTCTGCATAATTAAATTAATTGATATTTTTTTCTAGTTGTAGCCACTCACCCACCGATGATCAAACAATTAACCCATTACATGAGAAACCGAAAAAGGTTAAAATTTTTGTGAAAATAATAAAGTTTGAATTATTTATTAGAATTATTTTTATTTGCATTTTAGGGAGCAGATTGGTACTATACTGGAATTTCAAACATGAAAATCTTTTAAGCAACTTTGTTCGATTAAAGCAAATTAGAAACTCTGTGCCAATATTGGTACAGTGGGAAGAAATGGGTTAAAAAATTACATTACGTTGGATCCATAATGTTTTTTCTTCTGTTGACTTACCGTAAATGCCATCAGTATTAGCTAAACCCACCAACCATTGAGTATCATCAAGCGATCAAGTAAAATTAATTAAAATTTATTTTTTGACATAATTTTTTATATAAAAAAAAAAATTAAATAAATAATTTTGCATTTTTTGTTCTCTTTGTAGATTTAAAACTTTTATTTTGGAAAAGTATTCATCAGAGCATGACCACCGTTCATCGCAACAAGAAAATTAATTATTCTCCAGTACTTTGTGAATTCTCTTGGAGTCACGTTAAAGGATTGTTCACTCAGATATTAATTCACTCAGTGCAATCGAAACGTATAATAAAAATTAAATTGTTTTAAATTTTTCTGCAAAAATCATAAATTTTTTCTACTTGCAGCTACCGTTGATCAAGTAATTAAAGAATTGAAAAATTACATGACGACCATTGAGATCCAGCAATCATCCACCGATCAAGTAAAAATAATTTACTTTCTGTCAAATATTTATATGAAAAAAATTAATTAATTTTTCATATTTTGTTTTCTTTGTAGATTTAAAATATTATTTTGAAGAATTAACCATTGACCACCGATCATCGCAATGCCGCCGCACAACAAGAAAATTAATTATTCTTCAATAACAGTTGTGAATTCTCTTGAAGATTCGCCATTTTAGTGATAATTATTAATTCACTCAGTGCAGTTGAAAAGTATAATAAAAATTAAATCGTTTTCTGCATAATTAAATTAATTATTTATTTTTCTACTTGTAGCCAACCACCCACAGTTGATCAATCAATTAAATGATGAATGAATATGAAGGAACATAATTTTTTATTTAAATAAAAATAATTTTATTTCTTCTGTTGTCTTATCGTAACCAGCATCAGCAAATTGAGAATCATCCAGCGATTAAGTAAAAATTATTTACTTTCTGACATAAATATTTATATAAAAAAAATTAATTAATTAATTTTCAATTTTTTGTTCTCTTTGTAGAATTAAAATATTTAATTTTGAAAAAGTATTCATCAGAGTATGACCACCGATATCACTAGAAAAGAAAGAAGAAAAAGCCCACATCAATGTATTATCCAAACAACCAACTATGTAATAACCACTAAGAATCCAAGGGGGCCGAATCCGTGAATTTGATTGAAGTAAAAATTTAAATAAATTAATTAAAAATCGTATTTTTATATCTTGTAAATAATTTTATGTATTTATTATATATTTTGATTAATCAATAAACGTAAAAAAATCCATTTTATTTTGCAAATAAAACATTTAATTTACTTGAAAAAAAATCTTGTCATTTAATTTTTGCAAATTTTCAGTACAAATAAAAAATTTACCATTGGTGAAATATGAAAAAATGTAAAACTAAACTTGCAATACTAACCATTGGTTAAGTTTTGCAAAAAACTTGCAATACTAACCATTGGTTAAATATTGTAAAAAACTTGTGGTACTAACCATTGGTTAAGTTTGTAAAAACTTGTGGTACTAACCATTGGTTAAATATGTAACTATCGTGAAACTGCAACGACGAAAAAATTGCAACGACCCCTATCCCCCAACAAGCTTTAAAACATCCAACGATACGCACAAAATTTTGCAAAAAGGAAATTTTACCAATTTTTCTTGGTTAATATTTAATTAATTCTTTTCGCCTACAATTTATCCACCTTGCGGGTGTGGTGGGTGGATTGGTTGCGATTTTAGCAAAATTACTACTGTGATAAATTTTTTAAATTTATATGCAGACGACTCGGTTTCGAACCAGAAACCTAAAACTGACTTTTAATTAGTTAAGTCAAGCCTAAACGACTACGGCTATAATGATTGGTAAAGTGAAAAGTTATCCTTGAGGTCTTTAAATATTAATTAAATTAACTTTAAAAAAATATTCGACATTTCTTTTACTTATATATTTTTTGCAAATTTAATTTAATTAAATTAATTCAAAGAATAATTTCAATAATTCTAGTAAAATTTTTATTGTATTTTTTATTTTAAATAATTATTAAAATAATATTTTATGCGTTTAACATATTTTTATAAATAATTATGGGTTTTTTGGAAAGTTTATACTATTATTAAATTTTAAATATTTACGGTATTACATATTTAAATTTCAAAGAAATACCATTTTTGCATAAAAAAATAATTTGATTAAAGTAATTTAATATTAAATTTTTGATTAAAAGCATAATTAATAATAATATTATAAGTAAGACAAGAAAGTATTATAATAAATTCTTTTTTTCTTTATAAATTAATTAAATACTGACTTCTTGACGTTTCAGAATTATATTTTTTGCCATTGAGATATTAATCGATGCGATGAAGGGACATCTTTGGGGTCTAAATCACATAATTGAGCAAACGATATAGCGCTTAGAAAGAAATTCAAGTTGTGGGCTGGCACAATTTCTAAAAAAAAAATTATTATGATTATTAGAATAAATCATATATAATTAGATTTACCTATGTCCTAAGCTAACATTGCTACTGTTTAACGCTTCGCATAATTCGCTTATAGATTTAGATGTACTTAGTTTGCCTGGTGGAAAACAACGCTCAATATCATCATCTTCAACCTCGCCATCAGAATAATCTGCTGATCCCAATGAATATTCCTGGCGATGAAGCAAGCTTTGTCTCCGAATTCGTTTTAATTCAACCTCGCGTCTGTTCATTTTACGTAATTCTTTCTGAATTTTTTCTTCAACAGGTATATAACTTCGACGAATGGGTCGACCTTCAATGTCACGTTCAACGGGGACGTTGAAGCTGGTGCAATAAAAATAGACATTTGCCGTTTTAAGTTTATATAAATCTAAAAGAAAAACAGAATCATTATTTAAATTATAAAAAAAAAAATAAAAATTTGTAATGCATACCAAATCGTTAATATCTTGAACACCATTAATCGTTTTTCGGGAATTAGCAACGGCCACTGTAGCTCCTATTTTTCCACGTGAGGTTCTAAATATCTGCAAAATGCCATTCGAACTAAAAATGACTATTAATTAGTTGAGTCAAGCCTTAACGACTAAGACTATAATGATTGGTAAATTAAAAAGTTATCCATGAGGTCTTTAAATATTAATTAAATTAACTTTTAAAAAATATTTGACATTTCTTTTACTTATATATTTTTTGAAATTTGATTTAATTAAATTAATTCAAAGACTTCGAAGAATAATTTCAATAATTCTAGTAAATCTTTGTACATTACCTGTTGGTGTTCTTTCATTTGCATTCTTAGATACATAATTTTATTAACTGAAATTTTTATTACATTTATGACTCGGCTTGCGTCAGATATTTATTAATAATATAATCTATATTGCTAAATCATTCTCGAATCAAATCTGCAATCAAAAGAAATTGAGTAAATGGCTCTGATTTTTTATCAGGAAAATTGATGTTGCTGTCGCCAGCCAATATTACTGGAATTGTTGTACTATTTGCGTTCCAGATACATCTTATACTCTATCAGTGCTCTATAGATGAATTCTTGAATATCAATTATTTTCTGATTCGGATTTCCAATGTACATTATGTCTGCAACTATTAACATCATCTTACGTTCCAGTTCCGCATATTGTTCCATGTTTGGTGTTAAAACATTAACCGAATCACTTTGATTTAGGTATATTGCAACTCCGCCTTTTTAACTATCTAAAGGATAAGATTTTAAAGTTTAAGGATATTATCTGATTAAATATAATAAAAAAAGGAACTATGTTCCAAAAATGCCATCTATATTAAAATAGAAACGTTTTACATTTATTATTTTTACTATTCATCACCATTATCCAAAAAATACAAACACAAACATTTATTACACGTCACATAGTTATGCTCAGTTACGCGACGCTTTAATGTTTTTATTGTTGTTAAAAGTCATACGTCATTAGTTTATTTATATTATACATTTTTTTTTTTAATAAAAATAATTATTCGGCGCGGCAAAGAATTTCTAGCCTCATTTTTCTAGGTAGGAGGTTGCTTGGTTATAGTTTTTATTTTAAATTTTATTTTAGTTTTTCATTTAAGTTAAATTAAATTTTCTTTACAACAAAAAAAAAAGTTATTCAGTTAGTTTTTGTACTTCAAAAGTGTTTTGTTTATTTTTGTAATTATTTTTCATTTTCCTTTAATTTTTATTTTAATCAGTGTTGTGATTTATGCGGTGAATATAATTAAAAATAATAATAATAAATAATTCGATTTGCAACCAGTGCAATGAAGCCTTATCAAGTATTTTTTTGGTTTTTATTATTTCGTATATTATCAATATTTTTAATAAAAACATGGTACGTACCTGATGAATACTGGCAAAGTTTAGAAGTTGGACATAAATTAGCATTCGGGTATGTTATTGTTTATTTTATTATAATTATAATTCATACATAATTAATTTTTCTATTATTTAATGAAAATATTTCTACTAATTTGAACTACAAAAAAAAAACGCAAGAAAATTATATTTTTTAGGCTAAGTTATGATAATGTGCGTGCATTTTAAATTAAAACTATCATTGGTTTGAATATTAACTATGGGCATTTAACAGTCGTACCAATGTTTATGAATAAAACAAAAAGAAAACAATTCTTGATTAAATTTTATCATTGGGAAAATTTTAACAATTTATTTAAAATATTAATTTATCACAATCCGATTAAATAATAATATTAATTTATTTAACATAAAAAACAGTTATGGACATTTAACATGGGAATGGACTAAAGGTATAAGAAGTTACTTTTATCCAGTTATTATCGCTGTGGTTTATAAAATTTTAGAATTTTTCCAATTGGATACTGTTGAGTGTTTGGTAAGTATTTTGAAATAAAATTTTAAATTACAAAAAAAAACTAAACACTTATTTAATTTTAGGTTCTTGTGCCACGGATATTACAAGCATTATTAACAACATACTCGGACTACCGATTTTATAAATGGTGTAATAAAAGTAAATGGTCAATATTTATAATAACAGCGTCATGGTTCTGGTTTTATACCGGCACCAGAACCTTAACGAATACGGTTGAAACATCTTTAACAACAATTGCATTGAGTTTCTTTCCATGGAAAGGAGGTAAACCAACATTAATCTTATATAAATAGAAATTAATTTTTTACTATACAAATATTTTCTTATTAGAACAAGAAGATTTCCTTGTACCTGTTGCATTAGCGTGTCTAATAAGACCAACAGCTGTTATACCATGGATACCATTATGCCTTTATCATATTTATAAATCAAAATATTCAGCTTGGGAATTGCTATTAAAACGTTATTTATTAATTGGGTAAAGTAAATTAGCTCATTATGCGTAATTTTTTATTAAAACATTAACTTTCTTTTTAGTTTTGTTGTATCCGGAAGTTTAATAACGATTGACTGTATAGCACACGGTTCAATTATTATAACACCATGGGAATTTTTAAAAGTAAATATTATTGAGAATATTGGCAGCTTTTATGGTTCAAATGAGTGGCACTGGTATTTTACAACTGGTTTACCAACAGTACTTGGTATCAACACAATACCATTTTTATTTGCAATCGTGAAAATAATACGCACAAAAAAACAAACATATAAATACAATATCGAATATAAAAATAATTTAATTTTATTATTAACCGTTTTATTTACATTAATCATTTATAGTTTAATTGAACATAAAGAATTTCGTTTTATATTAGGTATATTACCAATTGTATTGTATTTAATAGCAAATTATTTAAAAGAATTAAGTTATAAATTATCATACAGTTTTATATGGTTAATAACTTTAATGATTTTAATTGGTAATATAATGCCCGGTTATTATTTATCAACTAGACATCAGCGCGGTAATATTGATGTTATGAATTACATAAATAATGATATTATTGGTAAAACGGAAAATCTTCAAAATATTAAAATTTTATACTTAATGCCGTGCCACTCAACACCATATTACAGTCATGTGCACAAAAATGTAACAATGCGATTTTTAACATGTGAACCGAACTTAAAACATGCTGAAAATTATATTGATGAAGCTGATGTCTTTTATAAAGGTTTCTTTTTATTTGGTTATTTATAAATCTTTTATTTTATTTTTAATAAATTATTATTTTTAGATCCACCACAATGGTTACGCAGAAATTTACCAGCACACCCGATCAGCGCGATGCCATCACACTTAATCATGTACGATCGATTAGAAACGAAAATAAGTGATTTCTTAAAGAAATATACAAAAATCTTTACTATTTATAATGCAGAAGTAAGTTATTTTTTATTATAATGAATAAAATAAAATTAAAATTTATTTTTATTACCGATTTTATAGATATTACTAAACGACGAACGTATCGGTAAAACTATTTTAATTTATGAACGAAATGATCCGACAAAAGTTATTGAAGAGGATTTAGGTGAAAATCTATTTAATAGTAATAGTAATACAGAAGCAATAAATAATTAACTCAAATTAATTTTTTTTAAATAATGAATAGTACAAATGTATTTTTTAAGAGTACTAAAAAATAATTAAATAACATTAAAAAAAAATACAAATTTTGTGTCAAAAAATTTTAAGATACTAATTTTTTTTAATGAAAAAATATTGTTAAATTTACAAAAAACAATCAATGACAAAATTTAATTTAATAAAAGTTTTTAAAATATTTTAATTTTATTTTATTTATAAGATAATTATTTGATATAGGTTTAAGGTTATGTTTTGCAAATTAAATTTGACGTTTAAAAGTGGCATTAATTTGATAGTTCACTGTTCACGGTTGCCAACATACTGAAAGAGAAATATGGTTACGCAAAATGGTATCGACCTCCTATCAAATAGAAATTGAAGAGTGTGAGTAATATTCCAGTTTAACGAATCGCAGAGAATTTAATTTATTCTCTCAATACAAATTTTTATTTTATTTTTCAATTTATAATTTTTTAGATTTTAAAAATTGTTTTGTGTCTACGTTTTCGAATTAATAAAAAATAAATTTAAAAAATAATTAAATAAAGTTGAGTTAATTTTTTTCTATTATTATTAATATTATTATCATAAAATAAACAAAATTAATTATAATGGCAGCAGCAATGGCAAGAATTTTATCTAAAGCAAAAGGTAACAAAAATTTATAAGAGTAAAAAATAATTATATAATTTGCTCTAAATTTTATTTTTTGTCTATAACTTATTATTTTTTCTTTTGCTTATTAAAATCTATGTAATTTCTATGTTTTTGATTTATGTTTATTATTGTACGAAAATATCTTTATTATTTAAATAAATCAGAATTTTTTTTTGAACTTTGATCACATCTGATTAAAACAAAATAGAGAAATGAGAAAATAACAAACATGGGGCTTAATATGGAAGAAAATTTTAACCTAAAATAAAAAAGATTTCTTTCTTTTTTATCTTTATCGCTTACATTAATTAAAAATTATGATTATTATGTATAATATTTATTTATTTTGTTTTTAGGCTGCATTGCACCTGGTATACGATTTAATTCATATGATGCGACAAGAAAGAATTTAATTTTAACAGAAACTACAAAAGTTATATGTCAAGGATTTACCGGTAAACAGGGTACATTTCATAGTAAACAGGCATTAGAATATGGTACGAAAATTGTTGGTGGTATTTCGCCAAAAAAAGGTGGCTCAAAACATCTTAATTTACCTGTTTTTGCAACAGTAAGTTTATTATTTACATAGTTAAATGCTAATTTAAATCATACATTAATTAGTTCACTACTAATTAGACGCAAAGATATATTTATCTTTTTATTTATTTTTAAATATATAAACTATTTTTAGGTAAAAGAAGCAAAGGCAGCTACTAAATGTGATGCTACTGTCATATATGTACCTCCACCAGGTGCTGCAGCGGCTATATTTGAAGCACTAGAAGCAGAAATAGGTTTAATTGTTTGTATTACTGAGGGTATTCCACAACACGATATGGTGCGCGTTAAAAATGCTTTGTTAACGCAAAATAAATCACGTTTAGTGGGACCAAATTGTCCGGGTATTATCGCTCCTGAAAAGGTAACAATTTATTTTTAATGAAAAACAAAAATGTTTTTAATAAATTAATGATTTTAGTGTAAAATTGGTATTATGCCTGCATCTGTTCATAAAAGAGGATGCGTTGGTGTTGTTTCACGTTCCGGAACACTGACATATGAAGCTGTACATCAGACAACAGAGGTTTGTGGGTTTTTTTTTATTAATTATTTATAATCGAAGCCGGTGTTTTAAAAAATTATTTGTAGGTTGGACTTGGGCAAACTTTGTGTGTCGGAATCGGTGGCGACCCATTTAATGGAACTAATTTTATTGATTGTTTAGATGTGTTCATTAATGATCCAGAATGCAAAGGTATTGTTTTAATTGGTGAAATTGGTGGCAATGCAGAGGAGATGGCATCCGATTATTTAAAGGAATATAATTGTGTAAAATATTTTTTATTTATGCGTTTTTATGGTACTTTTCTATTGTTTTGTAATTTTTTTCTTAATTAAATTTGTAGGGTGTTAAAGCAAAACCAGTAGTGTCATTTATTGCTGGTTTATCGGCACCACCTGGTCGTCGTATGGGACATGCCGGTGCAATTATTTCTGGTGGCAAAGGCGGTGCACAAGATAAAATCAATGCATTAGAAAGTGCTGGTGTCATTGTAACTAGAAGTCCAGCACAAATGGGCAAAGAATTATATAAAGAAATGAAACGTTTAGAATTAGTTTAAATAAATAAATTATTTCGAAAGTAAATGCAAAACGTAAAACAACAGAAAGAAATTCATGGTGCTTATTAAAAAAAGTGCGATGTTTTTAGATTTAATAAAAAATAATAATTATTGAGATGAATAAATTAATCAATTAAAAAAGTATATAAGTTAATTAATTTGACAAAGGAAAACGATAAAACTGTTGTTCTGTTTATTACATATATTTTGTGAATCTTTTTAAATAATATATGTTTGCCATTAAGGGATTAAATCACTTTTATACTTTTTTAGTTTTTTAATTAAAATATTTAATGAAATAAAATATTAATTCTTTATCTCTATAACTTTATGTTACTTCAATTAAAAAAAAAACGTAAAAATTACCAAAATTTATTAAAAATAAAAACTATTTTAAAAATATCGTAAGTTAATCATGCACTTGTTTAAAGTAATAATAAAAATTATAAAATTGTAAAAATAAATTTAATAAATATACATTAAAATATTATATTAATAATTTTGTATTGATTTTCTGCAATATAAGCTTATGTGTAATTTTTGTGCATAATTCGATAAAACGGCTTAGCAAGCTTACAGTATCAAAACGATAAACAAAATATTCCGGTTTGAGTCTTTAATAACTCTAACGATAAAGATGTTTTTTTCTAATAAAAAAAATTCTTATCGGATTATTAACGTGAAAAATAGCAAAAAAGGTCAATAATAATCAAAATTTTAATGTTTTTACATTTATTTTTTATTGTCAATAGAGTATTATATTCATTTTAATTATTAGAATGGAATTTTCACAGAAGAAAAGAAATACGAAAATTCATTTCTGTTTATAACAAAAATTGTAAATGAGATTTTTTTCAAACGGCAACAAAACATGAAATTAATATATGGAGAACGAGAGTGGTTATTTAAGGGGGAATGAGAGATAAAAAAATACTTTCACTTATTTCATGTTAAATTATTCATCAGCAGGAACTAGAGCAGTTTCGGAATTTTTTGTAACCAATTGTAATAAGCTGCCGTTCTTTGGACGATCATCGCCCTTAATCCATGTAGTAAATGTACTTAAATAGAAAACAAGAATTAAATCCGGTTATTGATAAAAGAAAATGGTAGGTATATTACCTGGCAATAAATTCCAATGGTGTCCATGTAGTGAAATCAGCTTTTGGCATCCATTTCCTGTTCATCGGAGTGTCTAAGGTTATTGGCAAAATAGCAACAACTAGTGATTTTTCTGGTAAACCAGAATCCTTGCACGCTAATGATTTAGTTAAATGATGAACAGCTGCTTTAGCCATGCCGTAACCTAAAAAATATATTTTTTAGATTTTAATTTGTCATCAATTAGAAAAAATATTAAAACTAACCTATCATTCCAGGTGTTCCAGCTGTTGCTGGCTTAGCACCAGTTAATGCCAACAAACCACCTTCTTTTAAGTAATTTGCCGATATTGCAGCAGATATAGATGATGTCCATACACTCTGTTTCCACATTAAATCTGATGTTTTAACTAAATCCGCTTTTGCATTACCGCCTGCCCAGCCACCGGCCACACATATTACCGCATCCAATTTATTACCATCAAGTATTTTATTTAATTTCTCTAAAACACATTTTTCTTGTTCCAACCAACAAGGTTGGTCACGTTCCACCAATATATTTGCATCGGCTAAATTATTTTCCGTGATATCAATCGAACCGACCCACTTAAAACAGAAAATTAAGAAATAAATTTCTGCTGGCACCAAGAAACGAAAAATTATCAATTAACTAAATTACCCAATTTTGTGTTTTAAAGTAATTAACACAGGCAGCACCTAAGGCACCTTTTCCACCATAAACAAGAACACGTCCAACAGACATTTTATTTTCACTTAAACACTTTTTTAACAACGAAACACTTTAAACGTGAATAAACAACTGAACACTTGTGGTAAATGAGTTGTGGCAAAAATAATTTAATTAAAAGAAATAATAATAATCTACTGTTTTGCGGTAGTGGGGTAAAACTAAAAATAATTCGTGTTTTTATGTAATATTTTTTTGGTTTTACTTTCAAAAAAATACTTCAAGTAAAAAAGAAACTAGTTTTTCTGTATTTTAACTTTAATTTTCAATATCAGTAACTTATTTATTTGTTAATTCTTTTATAATTTTTAAATTAACGATTTCTATTATTTATGGATAATATTTTTTATGTTAAGCAACTTAAGGCAAAGAAAAATAAATATTTTTTATTTTAATTTTGGGTTTTTTATTGATTTAAAAAAATATTTGTTAATTTTTTTTTTAATTTTCTACTTCTGGAAATAAATGAATAACAATCACTTGTTGCGCAAGTTTGTTTGTTTATCGAAGAATTCTAATGACGTTAGTAGGTAATGAGTAATTAAGTAAAAGTTTTTTGTTTTAATTGTGAATTAAGGTTTCTGCATTTGCTAAATAGATGATTGTGACTGTTGCTAAAAATAACGAACTAATTCGTAGTTAAAAATATTTATTTATTTTTAAGGATAAACTTGAGATCAAATATTTATTTAATAAATATGAAATTGTTGAATATAATTTCTATATCAATTAAATTGTAAACGAATATAAATTATTGATGAACAAATTAATTAAGTATAAATAACAAATAATAATAATATAGAAGGAATTCTTATTTATTTAATTATTCAAATTTCGTTTTATTAATTAAATTTATAATAATAATAATAATGTAATTATAATTATAATAATTATTTATATCCACAACTATGTATATATTTTTTCCACAATAAATTTACACATTAATGGGAAAATAATTTAATATTTTAATTGTTATTATTATTATTTTTATAAACCTTCTCTTATAAAAAAATTATTTAATTTTTTTATCCATTGAAATTGATTATTTAATTTATTAATTTGTAGTATTATAATTAATAAATTTAATTGAGTTCAGAAAAAAGTATTTTAATATTTATTCAATTTACAGAGGGCAAAGGAATAATTTTAACAAAAAGGAAATAATATTAAAAAATTAATTTAAATAATAATAATAATGATATAAACGAGTATAAAAAAATTAAATAAATTATAATACATGTGTACGAAACATTTATTTATTTTGATATAAAATATTGGATTCGTGATTAAAGCAAGTATTATATTGGAATTGTAAAGGACTACGCATAGATGCATCTAAAAATATTACAAATGTAATGTAGTTAAGATTGTAACTAAGAATTAAAAATGATTCTTATTTAAGTTATCAAAGTACATTAAAATGTATTGTAAATTATTATTTGTTACCCTAATTGCCAAAAAGAACTAAAATAAAGCCAATGAACGATTACCACTCTGTATAAAATCAGGAACAAAATAATTAATTCGTGCATAAATTAACATTTTAATGAATTAAAAATATGAAAATTCAGATAATTATATGCAAAAAATTTATTTATATATTTATCGTTCATGAACGAAATTACCTCAGTTTGGTGCTTTTAATCGATAAAATACTACGTGCGGATTATTATTAATTAAATAATAAATAAACATTTTAATTATTTAAAAGGAATGTTTATTATTTTCAGCATTTTTAATAATATAAACATAACGCATGGAAATAAAAAAAGAAAAAAACGATATTTCTATTTACCATTAGTTATCAGTGACCATTTTTTTTTTTTTTTTGGTTATTTGCATTTTAATGATGGAACACCAAATTTTTAATTTGTTTTAACATCTTTTCAACACTAAAAAGGTAAGCTTTTTTGTTTTTAACAAAATCATGTCCATTTTGAATCACGTTTTTTATACTTTAAAAAAAATACACACTATTTATTGTTGCATATTCACTAATGTTAATAAATTTTCTTTCTTTAAATTTATATATATATATATTATTATATTATATATTTTTATAACAATAATTTTTGAAAATAATTAAATAAATTGCAAATATAAATAAAAAGAAAAGATCTTCGCACTGGTTATTTATTTAAACATATCCTATTTATCGAGATAAAACACAACAATAACCACTATATCGAAAAATAAACACTAATTTCTTTACCAACATTATAAAAATAAAAGTTACCATAAAAAAAATCCTTTAAATCCATATAATATTACAAATGTCAAAACAAATATATTTTAATTAAAAATAATTATTGAAAGTAAATAAAAAGTGTTTGTAATGCCAAATTAATTAGAAATTATTTCGAAATAATGTTTACAAAAGAAAAACGTTTAAAGTCTCGTTCTGTATCACCATTATGTCGTGACAGTGATCGTTTCAAAATGAATGAAAAGGCATTGAAGTAATAATAAAAAATAACATACATCTATGTTAGTTTATTTTGAAAACTAATTTTATTTTATTTTAATTTAAGATTATCGTATTCTTTGGATTTTAAAAAATTACTAACTGAGCAGGACCAGCGTACATCAGCAACATCAACTACAACAACATTGCCAGATATAACCTCAATTAAATTATCAGCAAAGGAAGATGATATCGTACCATCAACTTCAGCACAAAGTTCAACAAAAATTGATGAAAATAATTTTAAAAAATATTTTAAAATAACCCAAAATATTACAAATGATAAAAATTTAAGTAATACAAAGAGAAATAATCATCCTCAACACATTAAACGTGCTATTGTTGATCCCCAACAAGTTGTATTACAAAGACGTCTCGGTAATTTTGTATATAAATTCATTTAAGTTAACTAATGACATCCGTGTTGTTAATTTAAAAACAAGCTAGTAATTTTTACAATGAAGTAATTGTGCTTAATTAAAAATGAAAAAAAAAAAAAAATTATAGAAAATTATCTTAATTTTGGGTAAAAAGAAAAATATGAAAATTTTGTTAAAAAATTTCTTTAAATATTTAAATTTTTGGTTTATTTAAATTAATTTTTGTTAAAAATAAATTTTAAATAAAAAATATAATCACCAATCAACATATTCAAATGAAGTGGATTACTATATGTGAGGAAGTATGCTTGCAGATGAATCAAACTATCAACAAAATTCTCATCAATCAAGATGCAACATGAAGCTATAATTTTGGTATAAACAACTTCAATAAATTCATCAATCAATAACCACAATACTATTAAGGCAGGCTATGTACTATTTATTCATTATTAATTATATTTTTTGTTTTATACATATTTATGTAAATCCTATGAAACATTTGTTACCAAATAACCTACAATCCTTAATTAATTAAATAAAATATACTCCAAAAAACACAACCTTTTATCCGAAAGGAAATAAAATACTAGGAATTCTGGAATATTTATCAGGAACTGATTCAACCAAAAACAACAATCAAAACATACTTTTATTCATCAATCAACACAATTTCTTATATAGATATTTTTTTTGTATTAATATAAATTTTTTTTTAATTAATATTTAACGTAAAATCACAAGTAGATTAATATTATTATTTTTTTAAAATTAAACACTAAAATTAAAATATCAACAATCAACAAGGAACAGCAGATTAAAAGGAAACGAGTGAACGAGTCTCAACAATCAACAAATAATTTAATTAAAGCAACAATCAACCTTTTTTGTTTTCTATTTGATTTTACTAAAGATTTTGTTATTTGTAAAGAGAATGATAATTGTTTTTTCTTTTCGAATTTTCAGTAGTTTAAAGAAAAATTAGTTTTTTTTTTAAATTTGAATTTGAATTAATCATGTTATAATTATAATAATAAAAAATAATAATTAATTAACTTTAGGTGAAGGAGTTAAGCCACTGTTTGATCGTGACGATGTTAAAGTGAATAAAAATTGTGCCAATAAAAATAGTAATAATAAGCGTGATAATAGTTCATCATCATCAGTAAGAGTTTATTTATTTATTGTATAAATGATATTTATTGTGGTAATTAAATTAAAAAATTTATAAAATAGGATTCGACATCCGAGGATAATAGCAAAGAAGTGATAACAAATAGAAGAAAAAGTTTAACACCAAAACGTGACTGGAAATATGATAAATCTCCATCAAAAACAAAACAAGTATAAAATAAACATATTTTATTATTAGTATCTTTTAGTTGTAGATTGTATAAGCATAGTAATAGACTATTCCTTATTTTCTTTTCTTATCATTTAAAGGTATCATCAACATCTCATAAAACAACGCATAAAAGTAGAAGTCGCAGTCGTGAAAAGCAGTTATCAAGACATTACCGTTCAAATAGAAAAGATTATTCAACACGAAAACGTTATTCGCGATCAAGATCAAAATCTCCACCACCTAGAAAACCATACTATGCCCATAATAATCGTTATAATGCGAATAAAAAAGTAATTAATAGGAAAGTTGAATCACCAAAATTATCATATTATGTAGATGATATACGTGAGGAGGATCGTTTACGTCAAAAATATGGTATTGATAAGCGTAGAGATAATAAAACAAAAGATTACCGGAATGTGAGTGGTAGTAGAAGGAGTCGCACTAGAAGTCCAAGAGACAGTAGAAAACGAAAAAGATCATCATCACGTAAACGAGGTCGATCACAGTCAAGTGATGATGTAGAGGAAAGCAGCAGTCGAAAACAAACAGTGCCAGTGCCGCCTCCACATCCTTATGTGCCACCAATGGCTGTTTATCCGCCACCATATGGCTATGCACCTTATGTAAAAATATTTATATATATAAATAATTTTTGTCATTAATAATCGTGTAATTTTCTTTTTCATAAATTACAGGTTCCCGTAGATCCAATGTGGATGTCAGCACCACCACGACAATACATTCCCAGACCACCATTTATGGCACCGCATTATATTGGTCCGCCACTACCACCACCGCCACCACACATGTTTCGTCCACGTATGCCATTCTATCGTCCAAATTACAATCGTTTTCACCCTAGAAATCGTTAAAGTCAAATCTCAACAATATATTTTAATTTCAATTCCATCAATTGTAAAAAAATATTAAAAATAAAATGATAGTAAAAAAAAATTAAATTGGGTTTCAATAAAATAATTGATTTTTCTTCTGTTTATTTTTATTTTACATATATATATATATTTTCTTTTAATTGTTTATTATCTTTTCCGGTTTAATTTTTCTTTCTTTTTTAATTAAATAAAAATAAGCACACAAATTTTATAATTAAATTCTATCTTTGTCTTTATATACAAAACCGAATATATATAGTTTATACTTTAAGATTATATTTCTTACATATATATATGTTCTAATTCCCCGAAAAAGAAAAATTATTATCATAATGCCGGCAAATACTGATTAAATAAATTAATTGTTTATAATAATTTAGAGATTTCATATAGAAATTTGCTTAGTGTTAAGGATGTTATTTCTCTAAAACATTGAATAAAAATTTAGAAAAAATAATTGTATTACTATTTTCTTGATTAATTATTTATTTTTCTATTTGTTTCATAGAATTCAACAATTACTGAACAAAATAAAGAATTTTCTATTCATATAAATTTCGAAAAAGTAAAATTATGTTTTCTTTTACATTTATGAGCAAAACGAAAAAAAGAAAAATTATTTAATGAAAACGTTTGTTTTATTTAAAATTCATATTTCTGTTCTTTGTTAATAATTAATTAAAATAAAAAAAAAAAATTATTTATATATATATAAAATTATTACTTAAAAATAAAAAATAAAAGAAAAAGAATGTTTCTATTTTCTTTTCATTTTTTTCCTATTTATAATAATATATGTTTATTTAATTAAATCAATAATTCGATATTTATTTTAATAGGTATTTATTGTTTTTATTTTATTAATATTTATTTATTTAAATTTACTTTTTATATATCTATTCTAGGACGATATTGTAATCGTAATGGTGGATCACGAAAACGCCATCGTGTAACGTATACAAATTTTAGCGTGTGATCCTTACCCAATAATTCATCATTGCACAGTATATCCACCTAAAATTATATAATTATTTTAGTTAATAAGTTTAGAATTTTAATATATATATAGTATATATTTCGACATATATTTACCTCTCGAAATTTATCAATACCATTTAAAACTTTTTTAGCCACAAATTTTTTCAAATGTGTTATTGTTGCCTGTGAACTACATCGAATAAAACGTCTTTTTAAATTCTTTAAATTATTACTAATACATTCGAGACAAACGTTCACTTGTTCATCTTGACGATGATAATCAGATTCTAAATGTGTATCATTTAATTTATCTATACATGTATTATCATCAAATTCATGATTTTGTGGTAAATCTTTTGGACATGGTAAATTACGCAATTTATAAAATTCACGTTCTCTATTTAATTCATCTAATAAAAAGGGGGAAGAACGAATTAATATTACTAACAGTTCGATCGATACAAGTGTTAAAAAAGGTAAAAGAATTTCCCATTGGAATGTCATATTGATGGACACTTTTCTTTTTCTGATTGTTTAATATTCATTAAGAATTATATTTTAATTCCAACATGAGAGATTTGCCGCATATTTGAAAAAATTTATAAAAAAAATTATATAAATCTATGCAATACTTACTATCCTGTAAATTTGGTACCAATTTATATACAATATCCTGCATTGTCCTATCAAAACTAATGTACTGTAACGGATGCGATTGATGTATTACATTTCCACAAGTTGGACATGTATTATTATCTTCTAAATGCTTAACAAGACAACTCTTGCAAACTAAAAAAAAATCAAACAAACAAGAATTATAATACGTAAACTAAAATATATATATATCTATAATTAATAAACTTACACGTGTGAAGGCATTCTGTAACAGTAGTCGCATCAATAAAGTATCCACGACATATTTCACATGTAATATGAATATTTAATGTTTTTAATTTAATTTTCCTCTCCATAATCATTACTAAATAATGATAACTTTCATTATATTTATTGCACACAAATTATATTTTATAAACATTTAGTTATTTATATTATTAATTTTAAAACTATTATTATTATAATAATTCACTTTTTTATTAAATATTTATTATGGTATCTTTTTTTATTTCTAATTTATTTAATTTAATTAAATATAGTAAGAAAAAAAAAACAATAGAAAACTCAAGTTTTTATATGCACGTCCATACTACAAAAAAAATATTTATACGACACGAAGTACAGTCAAATTGGTTATATTTGCATTATATTTATAATTTTAATTTGTCATATTGGCTATACTGAAGACATGTACCTGCAAATGTATATTTTATTTGCAAAGAGAATACATTTCTAAATTAGCTTTATCTTAAAAATAATAAATACAATATTATTTACCTTTTTTCATTAATATCATATATTTTATTTTATAGTTAAAATCATTTTTAATTTACATTTTTAATAAAATACCAATTCTTTTTAGTGTTTTTGCATTTTATTGTGTTGTCATTTGTTAAATTTTATACGTTACTACCTTTACATCAGTTAGGTTTTTTTTATTGAAGTATAAAAAAAGATCTTTTTTAGTACTTAGTACATTTTTCTAACCTAAAAAATTTTTGTGTCGCGTTTGTGCTTTGTAAATTTATTTTTTGTTATTTAATTATTTTATATTATTTTCATATTATTTTTTTCTCAATTTAACAAAACAAAAACTAATAATAATAAAAGTATTAAAGTTAATTATATATTTGTTATGTATAAATAAATTAAGTTTTATAGATTTGTATATTAATTATTTTTGAGAAATAATTTATTAAGGGAAAATGTTTAAGAAATTTTTTAGGTAATTTATGTTTTTTTTTTTTTGTTCAATAATAAACAATTTTTTTTTTTTTTGAAGGAAAAGTGTAGAAATGTCATTTTCTATTTATTTTTTAAAATGATTAAACAAAATTACACATTTAAGTGATTTAAATGCAATTGTTTTGTTTACTTAAGTGATGTTCGGATTATATTTGTAATTTGTCAAAATTTTATATACAAAAATATTTTTATTTTATTATTAAAGTAAATAGAAAATCACATCTCTTCATTATAATTTATTGATGAATTTAATTTTCTTTATATATATATATATAAATATATATTTAAAAATGCAAAAAACATGTGATAAAATTAATAAAACAAATCTTATTTAATAATTAATTTTAATTTCCTTTCGTCTTTTTTTTATCTCTTTTCAGAAAAACAAATAATTATGATTTTATTAATCGAAGAAAAAATCTATCATGACAAAAATATTATTAATACTGTTGTTATTTAAAAAATATTCTATAATTAATATAAAGAGAAGAAAATTAATTATTATAAATTAATATAATATATTCGAGGGAAATTTATTTATTCATTTTTTTTTTTTTTTTAATTTTTTAATTTATTTATGTTGTTTTATTTTTGTTAATTTTTTTGCAAAGTATTTTTTATACATAAATATAATAATTATACAACATATAATCTAAGGTAAGATATTTAATTATTTTTTGTTATTATTTAATTATTTATTATTAATTAATGTTTCCTCTTTTTTTGGTTAAATTTTCTTAATTTTGCACATATTTTTAAGGTTATTTTGTGATAAATGTTTTTCTTTTAGCGAAGACACTAACCAATTATTAGATTTATATTCATTTTCGAATAATAATTATTTTTTTATTTTTTTTTATAAAGAACTTTATATGCAAATGGATATTAAATAATCATTAATACAATATAATTAAACAATAAAGATAACAATAATCCTTGATCTTACTAGATATAAGTGTAATAAATTGTAATGTAGAATATTTACAAATATTTATACTTAAGCAATGAATAATGTAAAGCATGTAAATTATTGAATTAAATTAAAGTTGATTCTGATACATTATAATCTATGTGCCATTTTTATATCACGAAACAATAATCGTTTGGTTTTTACATAATTCAAACACGATTTTATTCCCTTTAACTATAATTTCACTAACAATAAAATGTAGAATATTTTTTCATATTAAATCAATAAAAAAAATAGCAAGAAATTCAATTTATTGGTTAATATTTCAAAGTAAATAATTCGTGCATAAAAGAATGTTGATTTTTCTTATCCACTTTTTTTTATTTTATAATTTACGCCTAGTTGCAAAGGGTGATTTTGATTGTTCTTTATTTTTTCCTGAATTTTACTATTGAAACATATTTTTACAATTTTTCATTTGAAAATTGCATTATCAATAGGAATATGTTAAAGGTTTCAAGATTTGAAATAAGAACTCTTTAAGAGTATCTAATTCACAGTTGCAGAAAATTTTCCTTTCTTTTTTTTTTTTGTTAATTAAATAATTAATTACCATTAAAAAAGAGGTTTTCATTATTATTATTATAAATTTAATTCTTGTACGTGTCTTTACTATAATAATGGTTATTTTTTATAATTCAAGATTTTTAAGAGTATCCTTGTGTAGTGGATTCGCATTTTCTATTGCTTAAAACAGACCTAATAATAAGATTATTATATTGCATTGTTACTGTACGCTTTACTGAGGTTATATAGATATATATTAACCCTCCTATTTATTATATCCTTTTGATAGGATTTATGTAATTTTGTTCATTTTATTTTACTATTTAGCTTTCTAGTAGATGAAATTATTTTTATTAATATTATTACAGATTCGACAGATATCTGTTAGAAAAGCGTTTTTTTTTTGTTATAAATTTTCTTTTATTATTATTATTATAAAGGAATTTTCACAAAAAAAAAAATATAAATTAATTTTTTTTGCTGAGTAAAATGTATTGAAAGTATTTATAAGAATAAAAAAAGTGCTTAAAGTTTCTTTACTTTTTTATAACAAGTCTTGTTTTGATTAGTGTCGGTGGTTTTTCTAACGAATCAATAAAAGACGTTAATTATGGCTTTAATATTGGAAATATTATTTTTTCTTAGTATTTAAAGTAGAACCTTAAGAACGGTAAGAACATCGAAGTTCCAAAACGATTTCTTTACTCGTACAGCAAAGAAATGGAACGCCTTACCAGCGTGTGCATTTCCAAACCAATTTAATATCCAATCCTTTAAAACCAATGTCCACCAATATCTTACATAAATAATAATAAATTGACATGGTAGTTCAAAGCTATTCACAGGTCGACTTCACGTTGTAATTCCTAAACATGTCAATTTCTTTATAAAAAAAAAAAAAATAATTTACAATAGTTATGTTATCCTTTGGAACATTGTTTTAGTAAATAGATGCATCTAATTTACGTTTTTAATTAGTAATTATCTGCAATTATTCAAAAGAAATTTGCAAAGAAAACATATTGTAGTAAAATTTTGTTATATGAGATATTCCTGAATTTCCAGCATTTTCACCTGCGGCAATTTTTAGTTTATTATGTATTATAATTAACCAAAAATTAATTTAAAATTGTTGTTTTCTTAACAGTAATTAATCTTCTTTGTTTTTTACTTTATTTTCTTTTCTCACATATATTTACAGATTTAATGCTGAAGATCAAAAAATAAAACTATAATCGTAACAAGAATAATAATTAAAAACTGCAAAATCCCATCATAAAGTGAAATTAAATTAAGGAAAGAATTTTCATCCGTTTTAATTTCATGCGAATAATTTTTATTGAATTTAATTTAATTTTAATGTGAGAAAAGTGTTTTAATTTTTGTAATTGTTAAAGAAAAGAAAACAGAAGAAAAAAGAAACGGAAAACGGATTTAAAGTTTTCTTTTATTTGTTTTTTTTTTCACTTTATGGTTTTGTTTTAATTAATTTTCGAAAAAAAAAAAAAGAAAACCTTTTAACGTTATATAGCTATTTGTGAGTATTAAATTCTTTTATTAAAAATGTTTTTATTTTTCCTGTGCATTTTCCTACGTAAATAGTGTAATGTGTTCGCATGTACATAAATAGTTTTCTATTTAAATGTAAAAAAGATCCTTTAAGTAATTTAAATGCTTAAACGTATTATAAATAATTAAAAAAATGTAGGAAATGCAATTATCTGGCTGCAGAATATGGATATCGATGTTTTTTTCTAGATTATTACACTTTAAGATTAAATAATTTGCATGAATTATGTTATGTATAAATGTTTTAAGTAACAAAATGACAGAACACTTATTTAATTTCTTTATTCAATTTTCACTATACATATGTACAATTTTTAAAGAAAAGAAAAACAATTAATAAACACTGTAATCACTGATTTACTGTTTTTAACCTGAGTTGTTGTTGATCAATTTTAAATCATGTTTTGATTGTCCTTTTTTTCCAGAATTACCAGAAAATACGTTACAAAAAGATTACTGTTTCCCAAAAAATAAAGGCAATGGTTAATCTCACTAAAAATTCACCGTCAAACAGAGTAATTAAGGTTATTCCAGAAAAGTCATATTTATTACAGTTTATTTTTTTTTTTTGTTATTTTTTATGATTTTGACAAGTTTTTCGTCTATAATTATTAAATTTTCTGTTTATATTTTCAATAATGCCGATTTCAATAGTGTTTTCTTAAATAGAGATTTAAAGGGTTATTATATTTGTGGGCTGGTAGCTAAAGTTGTCATTAAGGATATAGAATGATTGTTATTTTCTTTTTGTTTTTTATTGTTTTATTACCTAGGTAACTGTTTAAGATATTATTTAAATGTTTTTATTTTGTTTTGATATAATTTTTGAAAAAGTCAAGCCGCAAAACAATAACTATTGTTTTCTTAAATTTTTATTTATTAATTTTTTACTTAGAAAGTAATAAAATTTGTTAATTAGTTTTTTTTTTTAATATTACTCTTGCAAAAAAAGAATTGTTTTGGTTTTTTTAGATGAATATTCTGGACGTGGAGACGCCATTTTTGTAATTTTCCTCCATTATAACGTTTTTATTTTTTGCATTCTTTGTTTTGTTTTGTTAAGAGAAATCTTTTGTTTTGTTTTTTATTGAGATTTTAAAGGGGAAAATGAATAAAAGAAATGTTTTTTTTTTATTATTATTTTCAAGTTTATTATTCAAATACATGTATTTGTCCCTTACTTTTGCTGCGATATATATGCTACTATGATGGTGAGGTTTTAATTTCTTATAAAAGCGTTTTTTTTTTCAAACAAAAATTATTGATTTAATTTGAATTGGCATTTTAGTGATTTGGTACATATTTATTGGCGAATTGTTGAAATGACTTCTTTATAATTGGACTTTGAAAGTACAGCCTGGTATTCAATATTGCAAACATTAACAACCGTGTTTAATTTTTGTAACATTTAATTCTTCTTTAGCGATTTCGGTATTTTAAAGTTATTTTTTCAGTAATGCTTTATTACTAGTAAACTACCTTAGATACTTAATTTAACGCTAAAATACTGTGCAAATGTTAATGCTTATTCGGATAATCATAAAATTATTTCATAAAGATTATATAATTTATTAAATTCTCTACGATAAATGTGAATAGACACATCTTATGTCTACTCCATTTCCTGATTAAATTGTTCTTAATTTGTTTTTAAATCTTTAAGTTTGTTTATAGAGCTTTAAAGCAGTATATATTGTACCTGTTGTTCAAGTAACCTTTAACTGTGAGACTTTTTTACTTTAGCAAAAACTAACTAACACTGATTAAGTAATAAAAGTACAAAAAATGATCCTTTTAATCTGATTTAAGTGACACTTTTTTTTCTTAAATAGAAAATATAATGTATATAGTTTATCTACCTGTTATATACTTTATAAAATCTATAAAAATCTTCTCTTTGTTTGGATAATAATAGGTATAGGTAGAAAAAAGAATAAATAAATGTCACCAATTCACCATTTTGTATGGTTTTTTTGCTATCCTCTGGCTTTTGTTTTGATTACTATTTTCAGTTAGAGGGTGGGCATCTGTACATATTATTACTTATCCCTATTTTTAGTAAGTACTGTATACACTTGTTTTTTCCCCACTTTTCTCCAGTAAAAACGGACATTTATTTCAATTATTTATATTTTACATACATTTTTATTAACAAATTGGGTGGTGGCGTACTTTTAAGGATTTATTTACGGTAAACGTTGATTTTTATTTGTATTTGTTAATGCTTTTAAAACATTCTTTTATAAAAAGGAAAGTAAATACTATTTATTTATTTATTTATTTATTTTTTTTGTTATTTCTAATTTATTCAGTTTGTGACAATTGTTGAGTGAAGAAGTCATCTTTCAGAATTCAATTTTTTGCAAAGTAAATTTTCTTGTTTTAAATAAAAGCAAAAAACAAAAATTATATTTATTATTAGTTCAGTGGCAGTGCTTTATCCGTTTTATTATTTGTTTTGATTACATAATAATAAATATAATAAAAGAAAAGTTCTTTTATGCTTTCAATCATATTTTGTGTTGTATTTTGTTTGGTTTAAAGATTTTTTTGTGTGTTATTAATATTATTATTATTAAAAGACGGCTGCATATCATCGTTTTTTGTATTTAGTTATTTATTATTAATATGGTGAGTCCTTATTATTATTATTATTTTCGTTGCCCTGTATTACGTAGTCTATCCAGTGGGTTTTGTTATTTATTTTTCCTTTTTTTTTTGCAGCTTCTTTTATTTATTGAAAAATTAATTGAAGCGTAAAAATATTAATAAATGATTTAATATTATTTTTTCTGCTGGGTGGTTGTTATTAGTTTTCAAGAGGTTTTTTTAGTGAAATTAATATTTTATTTTATTTTATTAACGTTGTTAAATTTTAAAGATGAATTAAATAACGGATATTTTATTTTTTCTTGATAAAGTCGGTTATCTGCGTCGGGTTATTGTTGGAAAACAAAATAATCAAATATTATTTTTATGTCTATCTTTTATTAATGTGTTACCGGTGATGTGAACAGCAAAAAAATATATGCGGTACTTATATTTATAAAAATTTAGCAAATAACAGCTTATTTACTCGCGAAATGGATAAATTAAACAATGAAATATGGTATCGACAGATAATTATCAGACATTATTACTTTAATTTTTAAATTAAAGTTTTTCATAAAAAATTTGTTTAAATGCATGTATAGCGAATTAGAAATTGATTTGTAATAATTTAAGAATTATAATCCTTTTTCTGCGTTGTAATTGATAAATGATTATTTTTATATCTTGAAAAATATTCTCTACTTTATTTTACTTGATTATTTTGATATTATTTTAACTTATATTGAATTGTAATATTATTTAAAAACAAAAACACTGTACTTGTCTATAACACTGTATGACTATTTATTTTAGATTAAATTTTAAATTATTTTACAAATTTAATTAAATAAAAAACGGAGATTATGCAATATATGAGTTTATAATTGTTTAAATTGATCATTGACAAATTTAATTAGCACTTAAAGTAAACTATTATGTTTTTATTGAAATTACTAACGATATTACTACCGTCGCCGACTACATTTTAATTATTTCATGTTTTATATATTTGCTATAAGCGCGTACATGATTTTTGTATAGTAAAATATATAATAAGGATTAAATTTCCTCCCCTTTTTATATGTTAATTTCTACTGTATGGTTTCCCTTTTTTTTTTTGAATGCACGTAAGTAGTTTTGCCTTTTTTATGGGAAAAAATGGTCTAACAATGCATTTTCTATGTGTTTAGTATTTCTACTATTATATTTTATTAATTTGAATTTTGTTTGCGTTATATATACGACAAGATATATCAACAACTACAGTTGTAGTTAACATGCGCAAATAATAATAATAAAAAGTTGTTTTCTTTTGATTGGTTGACATTTTTCAACCAATGAAAGAAAAAATTCTATTAAAGTATGGCTGCTCTGCCATATACTATGCTTGTGCATTTATGTTTAGTTTTTTCTCCTATTTATTTATCCTTATTTATTTAGAAACATAATTTTTATTTAATATAAATTTTTATTTTTGTCATTTTTCTTTGAATAGGCCTTGTCTGATGCCTTTTGATAAAAAAATTCGTCAACGCTTCCAAAACCCCGATATAAAACAAACGGGGTTTCATAAAGAAAAAAATAAAAGAAAATTAATTTAAAGAAAAAGTAATTTAGTTAATAAATAAATAAATAAAATTAATAACGAATATAAAAAAATAAATAAGAAGATAATTAAGTGCAAAATAATTAAAGAGACAAAAAAAAAACTATACAGAAAGAAGAGATTTTATTTAAAAAAACTATATTTATTTTGGGTATGAGCCACTCTTCTAATGAAAAACTATTTGATGAGTATGAATGTAGTGGACCCCGACCACCTGTACCAGGAGAAGAAAGTCAACGGTCCAAGATGACAGAAAATCGTATGGATAATTTACGTGACTCACCCCCATCATATTTAAAATGGGCACGTACATTATCAAGTTTATTAGAGGATCGTGAAGGTGTTGAAATATTTAAACGTTATGTAGAGTCAGAGGGTGGCATAAATGTTGATCGTTTAAATTTTTATTTTGCCTGCGAAGGTTTAAAACAACAAACAGATCCGGAAAAAGTCAAACAAATGATTGGTGCAATATACAGGTAATTCAAATGTTAATATTTTTATTCTTATATTTTAATTTAATCAAATGCTTTTTTTTATCATTATCCGTATAGATTTTTGCGAAAAAGTCAATTAACAGTAACTGAAGATTTACGACGTCAAATAAAATCAGGCCTTAAAAATGAAATACAATTAACATCGAATATTTATGATGCAATGCAAAATGATATTGAACGTATTATCAATGAGACAACATATCCGAATTTTATACGTTCCGATTGTTATTTGCAACACGTTCAAAGCATGCAACAGCAAAATAATTTCTTTATAAATTTAAATGATAATTTAATGGGAGCATGTGGTGTTGGTGGTATTGGTACAATACAGCAGCAACAATATCTACAACAGCAATTACAATTGCAACAGCAGCAACAACAGCAGCAGCAGCAGCAACAACATCATCAACAACAATCAACCGGATCAGGAGGATTAGCGAATATAAATGTACAAACCTCAATATCAACGAGTACATCTGGTTCATGTAGTTCACATGAATTATTATCACGTAGTTCAACATTACCAACATTACATGAGGATACAGAATTAAATTTAACAGATGATTTAAATAATTTACAAATTGGTGTACAAACGCCCGCCGAAATGCCATTCCGTTTAACACATGATTTATTATTAGCAACACAAAATCGCCGTTTAGAAATGAGACCACCCGGGTAAGAGTTTTGATTCATTATTATTATTATTTTTTTTTTCTCCATAAATATAAATATATTTAAATGTACTTTTGTGTGCCATATATATAAATATAAATATTATTTAGCAGCACAATTTAGTATTTATAATTTTTATATTTATTTTGCTCGATTGTGTATATTTTTATTTTTTTTATCTAATTTATTTTTGTATTTTTTTTCTTTTACCTTTTTTTTTTTATATATATAAATTTTTGCAACTTGTGATTGATCGCCCGCCCGCCCACAAATAAACTTAATATCTTTGTACACGCACACACCAAATAAAAAAAAACACGAATTTTATTTATTATTTATTTTATTTATTATTATAAAATTGATTTTAATTTTTATTTTTTTTTTATTAATTTACACAAAATTTTTTATTCATTTTATTTATTTATTAAATTTTTTTTTTTATACCACTTGTTGCCTTGCATTTTACCTTTTTTTTTTTATAAATATCCTTTTTTTTTGTTGCTTTTATTGTGTGAATTTTTAATTTAAATAATTTCTGTTTTGCATGTTTAAACAAAAAAAAAAAAACGATGAAAACAATAAACATAAATGTCCTTTGGTTCTTTCTTGTTACATATTTCAACTACATCTATTTTCTCTTCTTTAATTCTTAACATAAAATCTCTATTCTTGCCTATTCTAATAACAAACAAAATAAAATCCTTTTTTTTTTTAATATAATTCACATAATTAATTTACCTTTATAATCTCTCACTATCTCTCTATAAAATATCTAATTTGCTAAAATATTTTGTGTATATAAATGAAAATATATGATTTAAATCATAAAAAACATAAAAAATAAATCAAAATTATTATAAATAAAATCCTTTGACCATAATTATGATGATGGATGATGTGCATGTGATGTATATATAGAGCCCATGGTTACTCCGTGTACACAGCCTATGCCTCATATAATCCTGTTTCACTACAAGATTCTGAACGACAAAGTTTAAGTTCAGGACGTACAGATTCTGATACGATGTCAATGTCTGGTAGTTCAATGTGAGTAAAATTAAAAAAAAAAAATAAAATAAAAGCAAACATAACAACTAAAGAACCAATTAATTAAATAAATACAGATTATGTTGCATATTTTATTTAATTTTTATTTTTTTAGATTTATTTTAATTATAAATATTTGTTTTTAATTTGTAATTAGCAAGGTTGGAAAAAAAAAAAAAACCGGCAAAAAAATTGATTTCATTTATTTGTCATTGTTTTTTTTCTCAATTAATTTAGTCGTTTATTAAATATATTTCTTTTAATGCTTTTTATGCTACAAAACTTATTTGATTATGATAATGCATGGTAATGAAATATTATTATTATTATTATGTATATTTTTAATTAAAGAGAAAATGATTAAATTATGTTATTAAAACATTTACGAGTGTATTTTGTATGTAAAAAACAATTTTTATGTAAAAAGTGCATAATACATAAAATACAGTAGAATATCGTTAATATGTACAGAATAACAACAGTATAATGTAAGTGTTTTTTATTATCCTTTAAAACAATTACATACTTATACATAAAAAAGATGATCATAATTTATGGTATCCAGGGAGTAAGTAAACTGTAAAAATATTGAATAAAACAACTGACTTAAAGAATATTGTACTGTACATTCCAATATTATACAAAAATGAATTTTAAATTTCACATAATTAATATAATTAATTAATGTTTTGCCTTTAATGTTATTAATATAAAAGAAAAAATATGATAATTTATAATCGGTTGGATGAACAACAAAAATAAATTATTATTTGCATAAATCATACAAATTCCTAAAAGCACTGTTTTTATAACAAGGAAATTATTAAAGAACAAAAAAAACTTGCAACATAATTTAATTAAATTTTATTAATTATTATTATTATTATTAATTTTTATGTATATAAATATAAATTTCTCTTTATTATATTAATTAATAGGGATGGTCGACCATATGTAAAACGACGTTATAATTCAATTGAAGCACAAGCGATGCGACAAAATGCATTAACAAATAAAGAAGCAGATATGCAGGCGGTAATTATTTATTTTAATTATTATTATAATTTATTAGTTTTTATATTTAATTAATACATATATTATTATTATTTAGGTAATACCTCGAACACAACGTTTATTAACAAAACAACACTTAAATTTAAAACCAGAAGAATTGGTATCACAATTAATGCCAAAATTAGAAAAAATCAAACGACAACAAGAGAGTCAAGAATTATTAGAAAGAAAATTACAAGCGGTTTGTTTTTTTTTTCTTATTTTTTATAAAAAAATTCAAATTATTATTTGTATTAATATAATTTTATTTTAATAGAGTGATCCACCAATAATGCCACCAAATAATGAGAAACAACAAATAACTGGTATATCAACATCAATGCAAATTATTGAAGCAAAAGGAAATGCAATAACAGATGCAATACGTGAAAAATTTCAATTAGATGATGATAATGATCAAGCAATATTAGATCAACATGTATCACGTGTATGGTCTGATTTAACGCCTGTACGTTCACCGGGGACAATATCACCGTGTCCATTGAATTTATATCAACAACATCAGCAACAGCATACATCGTCATTATTATTACAAAGTGGTGCTGGTGGCGGCAGTGGTGGTGTTAATTTAACGAATTTAGCTAGTAATCATATTTTTAACAATAATAATATAAGTAATAGTAATAATAGAAGGAAATTACAAGATAATGTATTTACATCGTCTTCTGGTTTTGGCGATAGTTGTACAAGTAGTATATGTAAGTTTACATTTAAAAATAATAATTTTCTTTTAACAATATTTATTTATTAATAATAATATTTGTATTTTTATTTAGGTGGCCCATCGACATCATCATCATTGTCATCAATGCGTCATTCAAAGTCAATGCCAGAACATAATATAAATAATAGTAATAATAATAATAATAATAATAGTAATAGTGGTAATAGTTATAGTGGTAGAAAATTATTAAGTAATAAGTGGCCATCAATGAACACAGATAGTGGTATAAGTATGTTTTCGTCAGATACATTAGTTAAAAAGGATCAAAATTCAAGAAATTTTGGTGGACGTACTGGTGGTGATATTGTAAGTAGTGGTTTCAGTGGAAGTGTTAGTAATTGTGGTGGAAGCAGTGTTAGTGGTGGCGGTGGTGGTAATTTTAATACAGCATCACAATTAGAAGAAGCTAGACGTCGTCTGGAAGATGAAACAAAAAGGTATGTTTATTATAATTTTTTGCGTATTAAATTTTAATTTTATTGAACAAAAAAAACAATTATTCTTTTAGATCGAAAAAATATGCTCAACAGCAACAAATGGTGCAACAATCATATTCTAGTTCTGGTCCTTCGTCAGGACCATTATCAGCAACAGCAGCGATTACTGCAGCTGCAATTGCATTAACGAAACAACAACAGTTACAGCAACAGCAACACCATCATCATAGTCATCATCACAGTCAGGAATATACTACCGTTGTCTTTTCATTTTGTGATGAGGAATTTCCGTACCGTACAAAAATACCTGGATTACAACCAACACTTAGGCAATTTAAAGATTATTTACCGAAGAAAGGAAATTTTAGGTAAATTTTAATTTATTATAAAAAATTTTCATTTAATTTAATTTGCCCTCAATGCTTTGATTTTATTTTGCTTGGTTAGGTTTTTCTTCAAAACTGCTTGTGAAGATCCGGATAGTCCTGTTATACAAGAGGAAATCATGAATGATACAGATATTCTGCCATTATTCGAAGGAAAAGTAATGGGTCTCGTTAAACCATTAGAATAAATTTTAATATTATTTATATGAAATAATTTTTCAATTTAATGTTAGATAATTTAAAGTAACCAACAGAAAAAACTCTTTAAAGTCAAAAAAAAATAGTTAATTAATTAACGTGAGAAGAAAATGTAAAGAAAGAAATTTTTATGAAACAAAAAAGAAAATTTTATTTTTTATTAAAAATTAATTGTAAGAAATAATTAAAAGAGAAGAAAATTTTATAAGAAAAATGTTAAAAAGAAAGGAAAAAAAAGAAAATGCTTGCCGTTTTTATAAAAAAATATTTTTATTTTTGGATTTATTATCGCGAATGCTTTTTAGATAATAAGAATTTTTTTTGGTTTTGGATGTAGAAAATTTCTTTCTTTCGTTATTTTAATTTATTTATTTTCTTTTTGTTGGTTTTTAATTAATAAAGTGGATCATCGGGTGCAAAAAGTGCCTTTATTTAAAAAAAAATATATAAAATTAAAATAATAATGAAAAATAATAATTTAAAATTAATAAAAATTATTTTATTGCGTTTTTGGATATTAATTAGCTGCTTTGTGCGGTGTGCGCGCTTATAAGAAGAAAATAAATTTTCCCGTTGCAATGATATAAATTTAATAAATTAATTAATTTTTATAAATCGTGTTGATAAATTTTTGCCTACTAATTTTGTATTGATATTTGGAAAATAATTATGAAGGATAAAATATTTTATTAATAATAATAATAATTTTAGCAAAAATTAATGTGCAAAAAACAAAAATGTGTAAATATATAGTTTTTGGCAAATATTTTTCATAAATTATAATTTAATTTTATTAAAATTTGATTAATTTGTGTTATTTATTTTTTTTTTTTAAATGCAATTTAAGATGTAAATTATATTTTTTTTTTTTGTAATTTCTTTAAAATTTATCCACAAATGTTTTCCGAATAAGAAAAATTAATTTTTTTATCTTTATGATTAATTAAAAGGAATAGAAAAAAAAAAAATAAAATAAAAGTACAACGTCAATTTACGACGGTCATTTTCTAATTAAATGCGATAAAATTTAATTAATTTAGAAAAATTAATAATTTATATAAAAAAAAAAGAAAATAGTAGAAAAATAGTAAAAGTAAATGCAATAATTATTAATTTACAATTTATTTCTTAAGAAATTTCCTGGCTACAGTTATTTTAATTTTAATTAATATTTTCTATACAGGTAAAAAATGAAAAAAAAAACACACACACATATTATTTATTTATCATACACGATAAAAAACAGATTTAATTTAATTAATAATAGAAATATCAATAATTACGTCCGATAAAAATATATATGTTTTTTTTTTAAGTTTTTATTATTATTATTATTATTTGATTGTTTTAACTAATTTGTTCAGTATTATAATTATTTTATTTATTTTATTTTTATTAATTAATTAACAAAGCTTATAATATATTAATAATAATAATCATAATCAAAAAAAAGAATTTCGTTCTTAATTAAAATATATATATATATATTTTTATTTAATTCTAATAGATGGCATCTGTTTTTTTTTAATTTAATTTAATTTAAAAATATCAAAACTAATAATAATATTTTCTTAATTTTATATTTATATAAATAAATAATTAAATTATTTTTGATATTTTTAAATTGTTTTAATATGAATTATTTTCTTTTTAATTTACTTTTACTTTGTTCTTTTTGTAAATAAAAAAAAATAATGAATTAAGTTTTATAATGATATAAATAAATTATAACAAAAATAAGAGAAAGCACTAATAGTAATTAAAAATTGAAAATCAAATGTTATTTGTAGGAGATTTAATTATTAATTTAATACAAACAAAATAATAAGAATAATAATATTAATATTAAAAACATGAAAAAGAATGCAATTAAAATTAATTATAAGATTTATATTTAAAACAAGAAAAATAAAAATTATAATAATTAAAAAAAAAAACTGAAATAATCTTTAAATTTTTAAATAAGAGATAATTGCTCTAGTACTTCGTTTTCATCTTTATACTGGGAAATTTTTCTTTAAACATTTTATTTTTAAATGTTGGCAGCATTGTTCATTGTGGTATAATTTTGTATGTAACAAACTTCTTATTTGTCTCTTTTTTGACGTGCTTTCATTTAATACGGTACGTTTTTATTAATTTTCCGCTTTTATTTTATTCATCTTATTTATAAATAATATAATTATTATTGATTTTCATTGCATAAATATTGCATAATGTGATGATGATAAAATTTATTAATTAAATGATAAATTTAATTTATAAAATGTTATATATTTACATAGTTAGGTTATGGTGGTGTGATTGATAAAAATGTTTATTGTTAAGCCTTGTTTATGATTTATTATACAAGTGTTTAATTTGTATCTTATAATTCTTTCAGTTCAAGATGACTATCCGCCCGGCTTATAGACCGAAAATTGTAAAAAAAAGGACAAAGCGGTTCATCCGTCATCAGTCCGACAGATACTCAAAACTAAAGGTAAAAATTAATCAATTATTTTAATTGTTGTTTAATAACGTTAATGTTTGTTTTGTAACTTTATTTTAGCCAAGCTGGCGTAAACCCAAGGGTATTGACAACAGAGTCCGTAGACGTTTTAAGGGACAATATTTAATGCCAAACATTGGTTATGGCTCAAACAAAAGGACCCGTCATATGTTACCAAATGGATTTAAAAAGTTTTTGGTGCACAATGTCAAAGAATTAGAAGTTCTTTTAATGCAAAATCGTGTTTATTGTGGTGAAATTGCACATGGTGTCTCATCTAAAAAACGAAAAGAAATTGTTGAACGTGCAAAGCAATTGTCAATACGTCTAACAAATCCAAATGGCAGACTTCGCTCACAAGAAAACGAGTAAGGATAAGATGCTGTCAAATGTATAATTATAAAAAAATTATAATAAATAAAAACAAAATTATTTCTTAAAACATCAAAAATAAATTAAATTTTCATTTCATTTTTTTAATTAAATAATTTTTATTTTAACTTCCAATTTGTTTAATTTATCAATGACAAGAACCATTGTTATTTCAATATATGCTATAAAACGCCATTTTTGATTTGCTATAAAAATTGTTTATCTGTCAAAAACACCAGTGAAGTAGATGTCGTATAAGTGACACATATGTTTTTTGTTTTGCTGCTCGTTTGTTGTGCAAGCAAATCAAATACTTTTTAAACAATAAAAACTTAATTAATTTAAATAAAAGTTTATAGAAAAGTGTAGTGATTTCAGCCACAAAATGGAAATGGCTAAATCGTTGTTTGGCTCAAGAGATCATGAGGGTTACGTGGGAAAAGAAGAACATGCTGTAAGAATTTTTTCTTTTGCTTTGTAGAACAAACATAAGCCAACCACCCACATAGAACAATAAAATGTTGCCAAGAAAAATCGATAAACATATTATATGATTTATTTTTAGAAGAAGCTGGAAGCAGCTATATCAGAAGATGATAATGAATTAAATGATATTGCAGAGAATTTACACATAAGTAATGATTATATACATCCAAAACCTGGTGGCCCATTTTCAGCATTAATACCGTCTATGTGGCCACAAGATATATTAGGCAAATTGTATACAAATAGTGATAAAAGTGTAGAAAATGACGATGATGATAATGATGATTGTAACAAATATAAATATTGTTATGATGAGTTTGGTTTTCGTATTGAGGAGGAACAAACTGATGACATAAATAAAAAACCAAAAGGTGAACCAGACGAAGATGAAGAAGATCGTAAACTTTTAAATGAGCCATTTATTGAAGATCCACAGCATAGGTATATTACGTATTATTTTCATTAAATAAAACGTTTTTATTTTTATCGTAATTTAATTTTTTTTTTATCTAAAACTGATAATTTTGATAAAAAATTTAATCCCTATATAAATAAAAAATTATTCCTTTTATGCCATCTATGATATTACTATATAAATATTTTATATTTTAGATTACAATGGATAGCATATTTAGAATTTTCACATAATAATGATAAAAATGAATTAACATGGGATAATATTGATACATTATTACCACATAGTGATAAATTATTAAATATGTTAATAAAAAATGGTATACCACATTCATTACGTCCACAATTATGGATGCGCTTATCTGGTTGTTTAAAAAAGAAAATGACAAATTCAAATATAAATTATAATGATGTTGTTAAAGAGACAAATAATAATAATTTAATAATATCAAAACAAATTGAAAAGGATTTATTAAGGATAATGCCATTAAATTATTGTTTTAATAAATTAAATAGTAATGGTATACCAAGATTAAGACGTATATTACGTTCAATTGGTTGGCTATATCCGGATATTGGATATTGCCAAGGTACTGGCTGTATTGTCGCAACATTATTACTATTTTTAGAGGAAGAGGATGCATTCTGGATGATGTCAACAATTATTGAAGATTTATTACCACCATCGTACTATTCATCGTCATTATTGGGTGAGTTATTGTCGGTGTTGTTATCTTTTCTTCGTTTTTTATTAATTTTATTAATTATTTTTTTTATAGGCATCCAAGCCGATCAATTAGTTTTACAAACATTAATAAATAATCATTTAAAGACAATTGATAATTTATTAAAAAGTCACGATATTGAATTATCATTGATCACATTTAATTGGTTTTTAACAATATTTACAAATTGTATAAATATAAAACAATTATTAATAATATGGGATATATTTTTTTATAATGGTTCAATAATTATATTTTTAATAATATTAGGTATGTTAAAAATAAATGAAGAGAATTTATTAAAATTAAATAATTCTGCTGATATATTTAATTTATTATCAAATATACCAAATAATTTATTAAATATAAAAAAATTATTAAATATAATTTATAATAATACAAATTTAAATACAATAAATACTAGTAATTATTCACATAATATAAATAATATAAATAATAATCATAATAATAATAATAATAATAAAATAAATTATAATCAATTGATAACATATAATATATTGAATACACATCGTCATCGACATTTATCATATTTAATGACAGATAATGGTATATTAATAAATAATAAACAAGAATTATTAATTAATTTACCAAAACAATATTTAATTAAACGTAATTTAAATAATAAAAAATCTTATATAAATGTATTATTTGGTGGTAATAATACAACACAAATAAATAATGAGATGCCTATATCATCATCGTCGTCATCATCATTATCCTTATCACAGGTACAACCATCATCAATGACAACCGCAACGACAACAATTAATATAAATAATGATAATATAAAATATAAGAATATAAAAAAAACAGAATTACTAGTTAATTTACATGAGATTATAATAAAAATATCAAATCATTTTATAAATATTGAGCCGAAATTAATAAATAAAATAATATTGATACCAGATTATACAATTGATTCGCATAATATGGATCATGAGAATTATATAAATGTATCACGGATAAGAAAACGACGTGCAAAAGCATTACATGACTTTGAACGGCATGATGATGATGAGTTGGGTTTTCGTAAAAATGATATAATAACGATAATCAGTCAAAAGGATGAACACTGTTGGGTGGGCGAATTAAATGGATTACGAGGTTTGATTATTACAGCAATAATTACTGTATTTTTAGTATTAATAAGTAAAATAAAAAATAAATATTTTAGGTTGGTTTCCAGCGAAATTTGTTGAATTATTGGATGAACGAAGTAAACAATATAGTTTAGCCGGTGATGATGGTATTACAGAAACAATAACTGATTTAGTGCGTGGCACATTAGCGCCAGCAATAAAAAATATTTTAGAGCACGGTATGAAACGTCCATCGTTTTTAGGTGGACCGTGTCATCCGTGGCTGTTTATTGAAGAGGCGGCCACCCGTGAAGTGGAAAAAGACTTTGATTCTGTATATAGTCGCTTAGTATTATGTAAAACGTATCGTTTAGATGAGGATGGAAAAGTATTAACGCCAGAAGAGCTACTGTACAGATGTGTCCAGTCGATCAATCAAAGTCATGATCAGGCGCACGCACAAATGGATGTTAAATTTCGTTCGCTCATATGTTTGGGATTGAATGAACAAGTGTTACACTTATGGTTGGAGGTGTTATGCTCATGCATTGACATTGTACAAAAATGGTATAAACCGTCTAGTTTTATTTATTCACCTGGTTGGGTACAAATAAAATGTGAACTACGGTTATTATCACAATTTTCATTTAATTTAAATCCCGATTGGGAATTACCACTAAAGAAAACCATCGATAGTCAACCGTTAAAGGATGGTGTACGTGATATGTTAGTAAAACATCATCTATTCTCATGGGATTTATAAAGAAAGTGAAAAATTTCACTTGATTTCTTTTTTTAAAACAAAATATTCTGCTCAAAAATGCATTTAAACGTTTTTTTTTTTTAAATTTATTTTTTAATTATCTTAACGTAATAAACGATGAAAAGGAGAAAGTAAATGTAATTTACATGCAAAGCAACATCCTTAATTTTATTTATTTAATTAATTATTAATGAAAATCCCATAAATGTTGTCCATATTTTAAATGTATTTATAAAAAAAAAAAAATATTATCTAATTAATTTATTATTAATCATTATTGTGTCTATATTATTATAATTCTATTTATTAATTTTAATTATTTATATTATGTATTTTTTAAAAATGAAATAACGTAAAGAAAAACCAATAGAATTATTAATGCTATTAATGCTTATATCCTTATAAATATAGGCATTATTATATGTATAATTTAATTAATTATTTATTTATTAATTTAATATTAAAAATATTTTTAATTTTGTAAAGCTAAAACTGCCAACGAGACTTGATAAATATCTGCAAAGAAGTTTAAAAATTAACTAAGAACTTAGTAAAGACACATTTATATATTAAGATGGAAATTTATTTATCACAAGACACTTGTTGCAACAAATTATTATAGAAAATCTACTTTCCACTTTTATTTTTATTTAATTTTATATAAAAAATTTTTAATGTTTCTAAGCAAAAAAAATATTTAATTATTTATATATAAATATTACACAAAAAAAAACAAGTATTTATCTCTTATTAAAAAATTTGCTTTAATTGTATTTTATGCACCAAAAAAAAAAAAAAATACAAAAGATGAGATGTGTCCGGTAGACACCCGGTAGGAACGTAGTCCCTTTGGATTTTTATGATGCATTATCAGGAAAAATTGATGTAGAAGTCGCCAGTCAATATTAATGGAATTTCATGTAAATTATTTGTTGTATCTGCGTTTCAGATTTTGGTATATTGCAACTCTGCCTATTTAACTATTTAAAGGATATGATTTTAAGATATTAGGATATTAATTTTTTTAAATGAATAAATCAAACGCCTGATATATAGATAAATAATTGAAATATGTAATACATAAATTGTTCTCTTTTTGTTTATTTCCTTTAATTAATTAAATATATGAAACGATATGTGTAAAAACAATGCAACATGTTTGAATTTAATAAATATATATAATTAAAAGAAAGTATTGACGTTTTTGCTAAATATTTTGCAATGTAAATAAAGTTGAATATTTTTTTTGCTATGTAAATAGAGTCAGTTATTTTTTTTAAAAAACTTAAAGAACACAAGAATAAAGTTGTGCATATATTATATATATACAAAATAAAATTATCATTTTTCGGCTGCGTCCGTGGCAGTGTGCATTGTTGTCTTACGTATCCCCGGCTTGCTTTCAAGTTCGGCGGGGGTCCGTATTAGTAAAATGGTTTAGCTTCACATGTATAAAATCACGGTATATGGAACTGCCCTCTGAGGCCACAGGTTAGAGATCTCTCCCGATTTCTCTGCCTGTGGCGGCCGGGCCTTCCATGATGATTGTCATGGTGGAAAGGCCCGGATCTTAGAGCTGCAGAGTTCCTCCATATATTTTTCCTTTATGTTTAGTTTTTCTAAACAACAAGCCGGTCTATTCTGCGGGGGAATAGGCCGGCTCGGCTGGGGAATTTACCGTTAGAAAAAAGTGCACAAAATTTGTGCCAAACAATAGATTTCAATAACAAAAGATTTCAACAACAATAGCAGGCAGTGCGACGACGACGACGAAACTGTAAATATCTATTCTATTGTGTTAAAAAAAAATATTTTTTCTATTATTCGCTAAACCATTGTCCCTTTATTTTGCTATTTCTTCTCCATATATATCATTTTATTTTTACTTTAAATAAATACTTTACTTAAATTTTTTCATTTAAAAATTTTTTACCATTTTATATATTTTAAAAATAATTTACTATTTATATAAATTATTAATATTATTTATATATTAAAAAATATTTATTTTACTAATAAAAGCCATTTGCAAATAATTTTCTATTTAAATTAATAAATAATTTTCTATTTAAAAATATTTTAATAATAAATATCCATTGTGCAAGTCATAAAGGATTCGCCATAGCACGTGTATTTTGGAAATAACTTAGTCTATTTTTTCACCATATATTTATAATTTCTGTGTCCTTGCTTACTTAAGCGGCATTGACTTTGCAAATTTAATTAATTTTTTTTGCAAACTGTGACCAGCTTTGCACTTGTTTTCTAATTGTGCAAGTGACATTTACCATTTACTTTAATAAAAATAATTTTTAATAAAATCCTCGTGTTTGCAAATAAAAAATTAATTGACCATTGCAAAAAATATCCTTTAAATAATAATATATTTAATAAAATAATAATAAAAGTAATTAATAATATAAATATAATATTTAAAAATATAATTAATATAAATTTAATATATTTAATAATATAATTCAATTAAATATAATATTTAATAATAATAATATTTTGTGAAATCTCTTGGAGTCGACCTAAAGGATTGTTCACCATATTAAGTGTAATTGAAAAATATAATAAAATTAAATTATTTTCTGTATAATTAAATTAATTTATTATTTTTTCTACTTTTAGCCATCCAGCCACCCACAGTTGATCAATTAATTAAGTGATGAATAAGAGGAACATAATTTATTATTTAAATAAAAATAATTTTATTTCTTCTGTTGTCTTATCGTAAATGCCAGCAACATCAGCAAAACCCACCAACCATTGAGTATCATCCAGTGATCAAGTAAAAATAATTTACTTTCTGTCAAATATTTTTATGCAATAAAATTAATTAATTCTTCATTTTTTGTTCTCTTTGTAGATTTCAAATATTTATTTTGAAGAAGTAACCAGTGACCACCGATCATCGCAATGCGGCACAACAAGAAAATTAATTATTCTCCAGTATTTTGTAAATTGTCTTGAAGTCCACTTAAAGGATTGTTCACTCAGTGCTATTGAAAAGTATAATAAAAATAAAATTGTTTTAAATTTTTCTGCATAAATTATTTTTTTCTACTTGTAGCCACTGTTGATCAAACACCCACCGTTGATTAAGCAATTTAAAGATTGAAAAATTACATTACGCCATATGACCGTAAATGCCATCAGCATCAGCAATACTCACTGACCATTGAATATCATCCAGTGATCAAGTAAAAATAATTAAAATAATTTACTTTCTGTCAAATATTTATATAAAAAATTTAATTAATTAATTTTTTATTTTCGATATAATTGTAGAATTAAAATATTTATTTTGGAAAAGTATTCATCAGAGTATGACCACCGATCATCATTAATTATTCTCCAGTGAAGAATTTTTGGCATTCCTTACATCGAAATATCATCTTTCATTTTAGTAACTTTTTTGATAAATAATTATTTGTATCATTCAATTAAAATGTTAAAAAATAAATAATAATAATAATAAATTAAGAAAAATGTAAAAAATTAAGAAAAATGTAACAAATTTTTAGTTGGCAAAATTAATTGTAAAAATGTTATAATGACCCACTATTCGCCCACAGCAATATATTATCTAAACAACCATTAAGACTCCGACAGGTAACAGCAGATAATCAGCCAGAAATAAAAGTACAATTTTAACAAGGGGCAGTAGTTCAGTAGCCATTCCTTCGACACTGATAATAATTTTAGCCATTTCAGATTGACGTAAAAATTTTAAATAAATTAATTAAAAATCTTCTCTTACTTTGTAAATAATTTTATGTATTTATTATATATTTTGATTAATTAAAAAACGCAAAAAAAACCATTTTATTTTGAAAATAAAACATTTTATTTACTTGAAAAAAATCTTGTCATTTTATTTTTGCAAATTTTAAGTATGAATAAAAAATTTACCATTGGTGAAATATGAAAAAATGTAAAATTTAACTTGCAATACTAACCATTGGTTAAGTTTTGCAAAAAACTTGCAATACTAACCATTGGTTTAATATTGTAAAAAACTTACAGTACTAACCATTGGTTAAGTTTGTAAAAACTTGTGGTACTAACCATTGGTTAAATATGTAACTATCGTGAAACTGCAACGACGAAAAAATTGCAACGACCCCTATCCCCCAACAAGCTTTAAAACATCCAACGATACGCACAAAATTTTGCAAAAAGGAAATTTTTACCAATTTTCTTTGGTAATTATTAATTTTTTCTCCTCTCAATTATTATTATCCACCTTGCGGGGGGTGTGGTGGGTGGATTGGTTGCGATTTTAGCAAAATTACTACTGTGATAAATTTTTTAAATTTATATGCAGACGACTCGGTTTCGAACCACAAACCTAAAACTGATTTTTAATTAGTTAAGTCAAGCCTAAACGACTACGGCTATAATGATTGGTAAAGTGAAAAGTTATCCTTGAGGTCTTTAAATATTAATTAAATTAACTTTTAAAAAATATTTGACATTTCATTTACTTATATATTTTTTGCAAATTTAATTTAATTAAATTAATACAAGGACTTGAAGAATAATTTAAATAAATCGCATTCTTAGATACTTAATTTTATTAATTGAAATTTTTATTACATTTATGACCCAATTGTTCCACTTTTTTTGAACAAGCCCTATGCCGTTCAATCGTGCCATAAGGAACTACGTTCCAATAATAAATTTAAATACATAAATAAAGAGAAAAATCAAAACTTAATATACTTTCTTATTAATATATAATGAATAAAATAATTAATAAAAACAAAAAATACAAAAAAAAAACTTTTCTTATAATTAATAATAGAAAAAAAACTCAAATTTTTACTTTTAAAAATTATTTAACTGCCAACTAAACCGAGATAATCATCCATTAACGTACCAATGGCAAACTGAAAGTGAATAGTTATAGAAAATAATCTAATAACGTTGAAAATTTAGATAAACTTACAATGCCTGTTGCATCTACTCTTGTGCCAACAATTTTTAAACGTATTTTATCCTCAGCTGCTATTACAACGTCCTCATCTTTTGATTTATAACACGCTGGATTACCATTCGGACAGAATTGCATATCAGCTGGTATTGACTAAAAAAAGACGTATCAAGAATTAGCATCGAGATTATTACTTTGGTGTATTTTCTACTTACATGATGTGAAATAAAACAGGATAATGGACCGATTTCGGCAAACATACCAACTTTATTAACTTGTGTAACTATTGCGTCTAATACTTCACCTTTGAATGGACGAAATACAATCGCTTTGTATTTAACTGGATAAACAACAAAACCTTGTCCCGGCTGTATTATACCGGAACCAATACTATCGATTGTTGTTACAGCGATAACAAAACCATATTTGCCAGTACATGTACCCTCCACCTCGGTATACAATTTTTGTTTAACTGTTTCTAATAATTGTGAACCAAAGTAACGTGGATGTAATAATATTTCATGTTCTAATGATATCTAAAAGTAAACAAGCAAATTTTTAATTTAAGGTTAGAAAATTGTATGAAGAATTTAACAGAACTAATAAAACATTTTCTTACATGATAAAACATTTTTAATTTATATTTAATTAAAAACTAAACTTTTATTTTAAATTATAAATTAAATTTATTAAATAAAATTAAAAGTAAATAATTGATTTAATTAGCGGCGTTATTATTTTTATTTACACTTTTTGACAGTAAAAATGTTTTTTTTGCGCAATCAGGGGTGAGCATAATTTTTAAAGAAACTACAATAACTCTCAATAGAAACTGCAATAAACAACTAGCTTCACGGTGAGAGAAATATAAAAGTCATTTTTGTAAGCAAAAAAAATAATTGACGAAACGTCAAACGAAAAGATATTTCTTTATTTCTCGCAATTAATTTAAAAAATAAAATTATATAAATAAAGTGAATTTTTGTGTTACAAAAAATATATAAAAGAATTGTTTAAGTTTAATATGATCTAATTATAAATTGGCAATAACACATTTATGTGCAATTAAAGCATAAAAACAGGTAAAATAATGTTGCCAAAAAGAATTTTGTTTTCTAGTGCATATGTTCGATTAATTAATTCAAAAATAAAATTTAAAAGAGAAAAATAAACTCAAATAAGGTTAAAAAACTTATTATAAGCCATCAGTTGGTATGACAATGCAATTTAATAGTTTTTTCCTATATTAATTTTAATAACATGAATTGACAAAGTTTTTTATTATTATTTTTTTTTTTTTCATGTTTTATTAAATCAATAAATATGCCGGTTAAAAAATATTATTATTGTGTAATTTATTTACCAGATAATTTACTATTTCCATTCCACGTAACCTTCAACTTGATCTTCTACGTACATCTGTGCTAGAATATCCTTGCCCTTTGTGTCTTATTATTCTCTACCCCATCTACAAATTTAATTAAAATTTTATTATTACGTCACATGACTCATCCTATTAATTTCAGTTTAAAAATAAAAATCTTTATTTTTATCTGTTAATATTAAATAATTATAATACATTAGTCATTTTAATAGTTTAAATATAAAATAAACAAGATGAATATTTGCATAACCTAAAAGTTACTATCTGTGCTGTTGTTATCAAAATGAAATGTTCAGTGTACATACCTTTCCGGAACCTTAATTCCCCAATGTCTTGTACTTCTTACATTACTTCTTTTTTTTTTTCTTATTTTAGATATTCTATTTTCAAGTAAAAGGATATAAAATAAACATTAAAGATGTTGGAATATTGTCCACCAAATATAACATTATCAATAATATGGATAAATCATGGTATATCACAATGTTTTATGGATACTGTCGCCACAATAACAATATCATCATTTTTATTAATATTTGGTTTAATACAATTATATATGTATAATAAATATAGTACAATAATTGAATCAAATAATATAAATAAATCAAAATTATATTATTTACAAATATTTTTAACATTATTTATACCAATATTAGCAATTATACGTTTTATATTACAATTAACATATTATTATGATAATATTTATTTATATGGATATATGGTAATTATATTTTAATATATTAATTATGTAGTTTTGTTTTTTTTTTTCCTTTTAGAATAATCATTTATCATCAAAATTATTATTTCTATAAACTGAAAAAACGCCTTAAATATTTATATATTTCTAATTTAAATAGATTTTTTTTTTATTTAATATTAAACAATAATTCATTGATTTTTTGTTTATTTTAATTTAATTATTTATTATTAATTTATGTTTTTTAGATAACAGCATTAACATTAACAATATTCTCGTATATATTCTCATTGTGTTTGATAAGAAAAGAACGTTTTTATTTATTACCATCTGTACCAACACGTGGACATGGCTTAGTATTGTTAATATTTTGGACATTAATATTTATAAATGAGAATTTATCATTTGTGAATTTACGGCATGAGGAATGGTGGTTCCATTTAAAAACGTAATTATTAATTTTTTAAATAATATTTATAACTAATTTGTTATTTTGTAATAAACTAGATTAAAGGATCAAATTGAGATGACATTATTTGTCCTACGATATATTTCCTGTTTACTAATATTTGTACTTGGATTAAAAGCACCTGGTATAATTGGACAAGGAAGTGGTATTTATCAAAATATTGGCCAAAGTGCTGGATCATCAGATATGGTAAATTTTTTATAATTTTGTAATTTATTAAATAATTTAATTTAATTTTTACACAATAAATAGGATAATCAATCAACATTTCGTAATTCTTGGACAAAATTAAAAACATTATTACCATTTTTATGGCCTAAAAAAGACTTTTTATTACAATTACGTGTATTATTTTGCTTTTTATTATTAATATTGGGAAGAGTTATAAATTTATTTGTACCAATTTATAATAAGAAAATTGGTAAGTGATTGAATTTCACGATGAAAATAATTTATGTAAACCAATATTGTTTTCTTATTTATTTATTTTTTTTAGTTGATAGTTTAACAGAAACACCAATAATATTCCGTTGGGAATGGATTGTTATATATGTTGGTTTTAAATTTTTACAAGGTGGTGGTACCGGTACAATGGGTTTATTAAATAATTTACGTTCGTTTTTATGGATTAAAGTGCAACAATATACAACTAGAGAAATTGAAGTGGAATTATTTCGTCATTTACATAATTTATCATTACGTTGGCATTTAGCTAGAAAAACTGGTGAAGTATGATTTATTTTTATTATATTTATTATTAAAAAATAAAATTAAAATTTCTTAAATATAATTTAAGGTACTTCGTGTTATGGATCGTGGTACAGATAGTATAAATAATTTATTAAGTTATATATTATTTTCAATCGCTCCAACCATTATTGATATTATAATTGCGATTGTATTCTTTGTAACAGCGTTTAATGGTTGGTTTGGTTTAATTGTGTTTACAACAATGGCTTTATATATATGTAGGTTGATTTTTTTATATTTTATATTATTATAAATTAATAAAAAATTAATTGATTTTTTAGTATCAACAATAATGGTTACGGAATGGCGTACAAAATTCCAACGTCGTATGAATTTAGCTGATAATGCACAGAAGGCACGCAGTGTTGATTCATTATTAAATTTTGAAACAGTTAAATATTATGGTGCTGAACAATATGAAATTGATTGTTATAGAGAAGCAATATTAAAATATCAGGTTAATAATATTTAATTAATTATGATTATTATTTAATTAATTTAATTTTTTTTTTTAAATTAAATAATATAGGATGAAGAATGGCGATCAATGTTTACATTAAATATATTAAATACAATACAGAATATAATTGTTTGTGGTGGATTATTAATTGGTTCGCTATTATGTGCCTATATGGTTGTTTATAATAAAGGTTTAACCGTTGGTGATTATGTATTATTTGCCAGTTATATAATACAATTATATGTGCCATTAAATTGGTTTGGAACGTATTATAGGTATGTGAATTTATTAATGTAATATTCAAAACAAATAAAATAGATAATTAAATAATTAATTTTAAGGGCAATACAAAAGAATTTCGTTGATATGGAGAATATGTTTGATTTAATGCGCGAGGATCAAGAGATAATTGATGCACCAGGTGCTAGACAATTAACAATAGCAAATGGTGGTGATATTGAATTTCAAAATGTTACCTTTGGTTATGTGCCTGAACATTTTGTATTGAAAAATGTTACCTTTAGGGTAAATTCGGGTAAAACTATTGCGTTGGTCGGTCCATCTGGTAGTGGTAAAAGCACAATAATACGTTTATTATTTCGTTTTTATGATATTGATAGTGGCACAATAACAATTGATGGACAAAATATAAAAACGGTTAAACAAAAATCATTAAGAAGTCAAATTGGTGTTGTGCCACAGGACACTGTTTTATTTAATAACACAATTAAATATAATATTAAGTACGGACGTATTGATTCGGAGGATGTTGATGTTATTGAGGCGGCTAAAAATGCTGATATTCATGGAAGAATATTAACGTTTCCCGATAAATATGAGACACAGGTGGGCGAACGTGGTTTACGTTTAAGCGGTGGCGAAAAACAACGTATTGCAATCGCACGGACGATATTAAAATCACCAAATATTGTACTATTGGATGAGGCAACAAGTGCTCTAGATACTAAAACCGAACGAAATATACAGACAGCATTAAATCGTGTGTGTAATAATCGTACAACAATTATTGTTGCCCATCGACTATCAACAATTATACATGCGGATGAGATATTAGTTTTAAAAGAAGGTGAAATCGTTGAACGGGGTTGTCATGATGATTTATTAAAAAAGAATGGTAGGTTTTACTTGCCTTTATAGTGCCATCTATGAGATTATTAATTCCTTAATTTTTATTATCCAAATAAAGGTGTCTACGCTGATATGTGGAATCAACAATTACAAAATTTAGATGCTGAACTACAGAAAAGTAATTTAATAAATGATATTGAAGTGCCATCATCCAAAATACCATCAGCATCACGTCATGGACATCACTGAAACAAAAAGAAATTATTCATTGTAATTTACTTGGAATATATATTATTTTTTTATTATAATTATTATATATTTTCTTTTAAGAACGAAAATAAATAGAGTTGGAATAAAATAGGCATAGAAAAAAGTATATAAAAAAAAATAGTATAAAGGTTCTTTTTGTTTTTACCTGTAAATATATAATTGAAAATTTATATTAAAAAAAAAAAAGATTTAATTTTAAATAAAAGACTTGAGAAATTTAATTGCTTCATTTTAATTATTATTGTTTTATTATTATTTCAACGACAATAAATTATTTCTTTTTATAATTGCATTTGTAAGGTTTTAATAGTTATAACTCTTGGAATTATTTAATGGTTTGTGTTTATGATGACAAGAATAAACTTTTTTAATGATATATATTAAAGGAGCTTTTAATTATATAAAAGAAGAGTAAATAATAATTCCAACGAATTACGTAATACTTATTTTTAATTATTTAAAAATAGTTTTAATTATTAAAAAAACATTAATTAATTTTTTATTTAATAAAAAAAAAACCACTAAAAGATGACTTGCGTTTAATTCATTATTAATTTGGTTGGTTTTTTGTCATTTTTATTAAATAATTAATTATAACAGAAACAATATCATTTTAATAAACATGTTTATTGTGTTTTTCTTTTTATTGTGTATTAATATTATTATTATTATTATTCTTTTTAAACGAGTTATTATCCCTGATAAAATGATGATATAATTCCTATTCAAATTTAAATAGAGAAATATAATTAATATGCTTCTGGAAAACTTTATGAAAAATTACTTGTTGTTTTGGGTAATTCGAGTTTTTTTTTATCAAATTCTTTTAGGATTTCTTTTTTATTTTATATTTAAAAAGAGGTTTTGTACAATTCTGTGCTATTTTTTGTGTTAAAGGAAATGTTTTCTAGTAAAGAAATTTTGCGACGAAAAAATTACACAGGAAATGTACGAAACATAATAAACGGTATACCTCAGGGACATCATTTATCGGTTTTTATTTAATTGCTTTTCTTTTATATAAAAATACACAGAACATGTTATTTTGTATTTGGTTAAATCTTATTTTTAAATCAAATATCAATGATGTTGCTAATAAATTAACACAAAACATTTTCTTGTTACTTAATTTATGTATGTACTTTGTTTTATATTTATGTACTTATCCTTAGTATGGAACTTAATATATATGAATCCCGTATTAAAATAAGTCAAATTTACAACATGTTATCTACCTTTATCCCATTTATTATCAAAACAAAAAGATTTTACAAAATTTCTAAGGTTAAGATATTTACTTGTCACATTCTAGGTAATTTACTTTAATTAATTATCACTTGAATATTAGATAAAACCACAAATGTACTCTTAACCACCAGTTTAAACTAGTTTTAAAGTGTCAAAGTGACTTAATTTCTTATAACTAGAAAAAAACCCATAAAAATCACAAAAGTAATTAATTATAATTACATAACAAGAACTATATTAATATATCGAATAAATAACGTGACTTTATTGTAAATATATAATTGTATCGAGTATTTTAGCAAAATATAAAATACTTAGAAGGAAGACAAAGCGTTATTCATGTGATTTTTTAATTTAAAAAAACAATAAATAAATAACAGGTTTTCAACTAGACTTCTAATTATTAGATTTCCTTTTAACTATTTAATTAAATAATATATTTAGGGATACAAATAAGAAGTATTGCGAAATCATTGTGCAGATGAGCAACAAAATTTGTTTATGCGTGATAAATCCCGTGATGATAGTACAAAGAAAGGTCATTTAAGTTTATTAAGCTTTAGTTAAAAAAAAAAAGAATTAGCTAAAGAACCGGAATCATAATTATTTTTATTATTGTGTATTTCCAAAGAAATTTTAAAGTGTGTTGGCGTTGTGTGTGAGTCAGCAAAAATTTTGCATTTTTTTTTTAATAAGAAAAATTATCAATTGAGAAATAAAAAAAAATAATCAAAAAGTAATCCGTCCGAGCAGGGACCGTTGGATTAAAAGTCCAACGGTCTACTGACTGAGCTACCCGGGCCTTATAACGAATTTCTGAACTGTTAAAAACGGAGAGCAAAGGATCATTGTATTAATTAATTTTTAAATTAGTTTATTTTACTTACGATTGATGCTTTGACTGGTACAGTACGTTTCATTCTTAAAGTTGTAATCCGTGTAGTAATCAGAAATAGTTTATCTAAAAATAGACAATAAGAAATTTATTTAAAATATTATCATCACTTAATGGTATAATTATTGTCTTGACCTTACTCTCCATGACTGACGTCTACGTTTTTATGCCACATCATAGTCTTAATAGATCATTTCATAGAATTATTAAAATTTCCAACTAAAAATATATAATTTTGTAAAGACATAATAATATTGTTGTAATCCTAAGTTTGTCGACACTTTAATTGATTGAATAATTAATAATTAAAACATATATTCACGAGGCAAAAACAAGTTTACATATTTTCTATGTATTAAATAGGTTACAGCAGTAAAGTAACCAATAACTTCCTTAAAACCTTACCACACCCTTAACATTATTTTTATTTTTTAATTAAAGGAAATTTCACCTAACAACCAACAGAGGTAATAATCACACCTGTAGCACGTAAACGTAGTAAATCTTTATGTGGATTTTTAAAATGAACAATTTTATGAATAAATTATTTAGACAAGTTTTTTTTTTTTTGATAGTTTTGTAAAGAAGAATAAAAATAATTAACTTAAAAATGCGAATAAAGAAGAAACGATGCTAGATGCCTTTTGTTTGTTTTTACTGGTTATAGTTGAATGAAGACGAAGAGATTTAGCCCATAATTTACTAAATAAAATTGATAGATTTTTGGTAAGGTAAATCGCGTTTTTAAACAGTTATGTGATAAAAATAAGTCCCGGTTCATATAAATATGGTGCAAATATTAATTTTATCTTATTTTGAATACAAAAAACTATAAACACAAATCATACACAAAACGTAATTTCTGCCTAATTATGCAAATAAAAGTTGAATTAAAAATTCATCTATTTAAACAAGTTAATTTATACAAAAAGAACAAGAATAAAATAATTAATAAGAAAAATTTATTCTATCATAAATCGCTGTTAAACGTAATTATTTCATAAATTTAATTCACAAACAAGTCACGATATAAACTGCCTAGTTATGAATTCCTTTTATTTAATTATTTTCATTTGAAAAATAACATCGATAATATTCATTTCCAGTTTCTAAGAGTTTACATAATTTAATTAAATTTTTCTTTAATTATTTATCTGCTGAAAACAATTCATAAGAAATATGTTTTTCTAAGTGACTTTTATCGCTTATATTATGTACTACCTATTTTATCAAAATTAAATTTATACATAATTTCATAATACTAATAAAATTAATTAATTTTTTTATTCTAAAATTATTTCGTATTTATTTATTTAATGAAAAATATTAATTTTTATTGATATTAAAAAAAATAAAAAAGGTCAATTAAAATTATAAAATATATATATATACATATACTACGTGGGGCAAATCACATAAACCCTATTTAATTAATGTGTGATTAACAGTTTTATATAGTTTATAAACTTATTACATAATCAAATAAAATTTATGAAAAAGAGAATAATAATAATAATAAAAATATATATTAAAAAAGATAAATTATTAAACATAAGCAACAGAAAACAAATAATTAAAACGGTGACTTAAGTAGTTCAAGTTCATCACTGAACATAATAAGAAAATTCACAAAATTTATTTTTTGTGTGTTTTATCTTTAAAAACAAATAATAAAAAAAACACATAAAAATAAAATCATATTTTATGTAATAAGCAACATAAAAAAACATGAATATGAATAAAAAAAAAAAGTGAAATTATTTACTGTATTTGTATGAGAGACTGTGCAAAGGCATGGAAAATATTCAATCAAGCACACGCTATTCAATTTAAATTCAACAATATTAATATTATTTATTTATTTTATCAACTAAATTACTTTATTTATTTAATTTTTTTAAACTATTTAGGATAATTTATTAATTTTAAAAAAAGGATAAACGTTGTGTTGAAATTTAAGAACAATAAAAAATGGCGAATTGTGGTAAAATGGAAAAAAAAAACAAAAGAAATTCTGTTTCTTTAATTTTAAAAAGCATGCGGTTTAAGAACAAAAAAAATACTTTATTAAGGCAAAGATTGACATTATCTATATAAACGGATGTTAAGAGGTGAACTTTAAAAGTCTACTGTCGCTATTATTAATTAAAAGGATTAAAATGAGAATATCATTCTGTTTTAATAATTAAAATATCCTTTTTTTCTCTATATTTATTTATGTTAATTGCATTATTGTACCTTCAAAGTGTTTATTGATAAGAGTACATTGATTTACCCGCGTATTCAACATTAAACATGTTACATTTGTATATTTTTTACCTTTTATAAATATATATAAGGTAATTTTTCGCAAATAAAATTGACTTATTGCACTTTGTTGCCTTGTTTCTTTATTATATTCATTAAATCCCTTTCGCACTTTAATAACAACGATATTCTTATTTATTAACAATAAATTTTTACATCGCTTGTAATACACAAAATGTTATTTATTATTATTATTATTATATTTATGTTATTTTTTTTTTCATTCCTTGTTATTTATCTGTTTTAACATTTTCTACTTTGTATTGTACAATGTAAAAAAGGAGGAAAAAAGCTACAGATATAAATGATTAATAAAGTTCATTAAGTTTTTCCATAAATAATAAATCAAATAAACGTTAAAGAATTACTGTTTAACCTTTCTTTGTTGTATAATTTTAATATTTTTGTAAATGATTAATAAACGTGTAATAATTGTTTATAGAGTATTCTTTTTTTATTTTTTAATAACTAATTGAATTGTTGTTTATTTTTCTTTTAAATACAAACTATGGCATTTAAATAGTTTTCACTTGTTATAAGAAAAAAATCAATAAAAATGTGCTGCTTTACGTTTATTTTAATTTAATAAATTTATTATTAATTATATAAATAATAATAATAATAATAAATATAAAAATTAATACAAAGCTATTAAATAATTTATATAATAACGATGATGATGATGCTTCTTCTGGTGACAAAAAAAACCTCTTATAGAAAGTATTTTATTTGTTAAAATCAATATCTTATAGTAAAAATAAACTTAAAGAAAAACTATTACCAAATGATATTTTTACTATAAAAAAAGGCAGAAAATAAATTAATTAACAAAATAAAATAATATTAACAAAGAAAAATATTAATTAAAAGAAACGAAAAGAAAAGAAAAAAAACCAAACGTAAAACTAATTCTTTCACAATTTAATTTTGATCACATTTTTATATATTTTTATTACAACACTACCTTTTACCTTTAATTAGTTCATCATCATCATCACCAACATGATTATAACTATCTAACAATCTTTATTATTAATATAAATTAAAATTTTTAATTAAGAAGGAAAAGCGGAAAAAAATTGCATAATTAAATATTGTAAAAAAATGTAAAGATTTTTTGTAGAAGAATTTTCAATTAATAAAAATAAATTTCTACATAAATGTTAAGAGATTAATTCGTACTTTTAAGCATTGCCATTGATGTTTAATTATATAAAGAAGGTAAAAGACATTTTTTTTTTTATGTTTTTCTTTTTAACATTAATTAATTATTATATATGTTTCTGCACTGTGTGTTTGTACTTTTAGTGTATTTATGATATATATATACGACTTGTTTCATTGTTCTACTTGACAGATTTATTATTATTTATTTTAATTAAAAATAATAATAATTTTATGACACTAAAATCCTTGTTAATAAAAATAATGCAAAAAAAAAATAAAAATGTGTTTTATTAACCGAAAATAATGTTATTTAATTAATTAAAACATAAATAATTAACGTTTTAGACTGAAATACTAACAAACAGAACTCTTGATCCATAAGCACATAATACTGAAGGAAATCAATGTTTATCAACTTTTCCGACAAAGACATACAAATCCACAGAATTGCAATGAAAGTGTTATTTTTCTTTTGCAAAAATATGACAAGTTTTTACTGCAAATAATACTAAAAGATAAAAAAAAACATACAATTGTGTAAAATATGTAGAAATTTAATTTAATAACAACGAAAAAAAAAACCAAATCTAACCTTGTACTGTGTGTGCTTAAATTTAGCACATTTAAAAATTAAAATATTTCATTTTTCGACAAGATTTCTTCAATTCTTATGTAAACAATGAATTTCGTTTTCTATTTATTTAATAAAATATCAGCAAAAACATGTAATCAGTATCAGAGTATTCGTATTATTTATTTGTTGATTATGTTTTTCTTTTACATTTTGTGCTTTTTGATTCTAGAATAAATATTGATTGTTAAAGATTACTGAATTGCCTGCGCGAAAATTTATTTACATTTAAAATAAAGTAGCAAAAATTGTACATACATATTTGCAATGTTAATTACTTTATTGTACTATTTACCTGTGATTAATTTAGTAAAATTTAAGCAAAAAATGATTTCATATGAATTATATTAATAAACCGAACTTTTAACATCACAAAGATACACAATTTTAACGTACAATTAAATATTTTATCGAGAAAACACAAATATATAATGCGATTCTATTATAAATAAATTATTTAAATTAAATAATATTTCATAATAATTTTTCTTGCATATAATAATAAATATTAACAGTGATGATTGATAATATTATTAACAAAATAAAAAAATTTAGTAACATTTAAAAACATAAAAAAAACCCTGGCCCTATTATATATAGTTATTTATAATAGAAAAAAACCTTTAATAATAATAAAATATTTAATAATTTTAATGATATTCTTTGACATTATATGGCTATAATTTTTTGGAGGATTAACGATGTTTTTTCATCTTTTCTTTTGTTATTAGTTATAAGTTATGCAATTTTTGTTTTGATTTATTTTTTTATATACATATTTATATATATATTCTAGTTTAAGAGTTACTTATTTTTTTTTTCTTAATTATTTCCTAATAAAAAATCAATAATAATGATTTAAACAAAAAAAAATAATAATAAAATTTGCATAAAGTAAACACATTTTTTGTTTATTTAAGTAAACTACTTTCAATTAATTAATATTAATATTTATTTTATTATTAATAACATTTTTTACTACATTATGTTTTAATTATAGCACACAAAAACAATAAAGAAGTAATTAATTAAAAATTTTGCATCATTTTCTTCATTTTATTACGGGAATAAACAAATATATAATGTCATTTGGTCATATTATAGAATTTTATTTATTTTTAAAAATTAATTAGTTATATATAAGATACTGATAATTAATTAATATAATAAAAATTAAGTCAACATTTTATTATTAAATAATAAAAAATAAAACAAAATAAAAATATAATTAACTAAAATGTGCTTTCATTTTAATTAATACCAAATGTTTATATAAATACAAAAGTAAGCTTGAAATACGCTATAATATTTAATGAAACTGTTTTTTTTACTTTTTAAACAAATAATAAAAACACTTAAAATATAATTTAAATTATCAAAAAATGATTCAAAAGGAAATAAATAATTTATCACAATTATTATTATAAAACAAAAACGAAGCAAATGTCAATTTTGTAAAGTAAAACAAAAAATTGAAAAATAAAACAAAAACCTAAAAATGTCATGGAAACGGTTATAAAGCACATTGTTTCAGAAGTCACCATGTGCAATATTCGTTTGTTTATTGGTTTCTTATGCATTTCAAATTAATTCTTATATACCGTATTTTATGGACTACAAGACACACCGAACGATAAGACGTAGCTTAAATTTATAAGATGATCATTAGAAAAATATATTGTTAAAAGTAAATAATATTACTTTCGGACCATAAGATAAGACACACGCAAAATTTGAGTTCATTTTTCAAAGTAAAAAATCGCGTCTTATAATCCGTAAAATACTGTAGTTAATTTTATTATAATAATTAAGAAAAAAGAGTAAATTAGCTTAACGTAAATAAAACAATCTATAAACAATTTAAAAATATACCGAAAAAAAAAAATAAATAAATCAAATATGTACAAGAAAACACTTGACATTCACATTGCCTAAAAATTTTCGACAATGAATTAATATTAAAATGTTTATTACAAAACAAAAAAAAAATAAAATAACGAGAAGAGATGTATGTAAATTACTTTAATTTTCAATTATAAACACACCAATAATAAACATTAAATAATACGGTGTAACAGTAGTTAATGAAAAAAAAAAAAAGTGAAAATAAAATTGAAATTCATTCATAAAAATTAATTTTTAATAATCGCAGACAGAAAAAAAATAATAATAATAAAATAACCGAAATAACAAGGTATGTAAATATTTAATTAATAAATTAAATAAATATAATTAATAAATACTTTATAGTGTTATAGGAAATACTACTTGGGAGCAACCACTTAGCTAATGCGATTTGACGCATGAATTAATACTTTATTGACCGATTTTCTTGTCTAATACATAATTATGCTGTCAATTTAATTTTATTAATTAAATTATTTGGTAAAGTAATCGAAACATTGGATTTGTTTTATTTATTTATTTATTTTTATTTTTAATCATTTTTTTTTTATTATTTTATAATTTTAAATATTCATTAGACAGTAAAAAACGTTAAAAAAACAAAAAACATGTCAACACATGACACACATGTCTATCATAAGCAGACAGTTGGATAGTTTAGTTTTTATTATTATTATTATTAAATCATTAAGCCAACATGTAACCAGTTTTATGATGTATTATTATTATTATTGTTTATTTATTTATTTTATTTGTTTTCCGTACACAAACTATAAAATTTGGCAAAAAAAAAATGAATTTAAACGAAAAATTTGTTTGTTGCACCTTTAACCTCATTAATCTCTATATATTATATGCAATAAATATTTTATTAGAAAAGAAAGTTATTAAAATGTCTAGACATACATAACAAATCTTGTATAATTTTTAATTAAATAAATTAATAAATAATGCATTAAAAAAAAAACGAGTGAAAATGAGAGTAAAATAATTACAATAAGAAAAGTAGCATCTTTTTGCATTTAATTACATTTTAATTATTATTTCAACAATAAATTTTGTGGCCCTTTTTTTGCATATAAAACCAAAACAAAAAATAATTATTTTTTATGAAATATTACTAAGAAAATTATGAAATAAAATATAATTGTGATGCGAAATATCAGCAAAGTAATTATAGATAATACAAAAGATTTCAATTAAACGACAAACCTGAATTATTTGTTTCGTTTATTTTATTTTATTGTTTTTTTTTTTTTTTTCGTGTAATTGCATTACTTTCGTTAATTTTGTATTTTTTTTTTAAACAAAATAAATAATAATAATAATAACATTGGAGTTTACTTTTACTTTTTTTTTTTCTACACGAATTACATTATTATTAAGACAGAAGAAAAATAAAGGTAACAACACATCACGATATGTTATGAAAATGAAACTGCAATAATGCATATTTGCAAAAATAAAGAAAAATTAATAATAAAAAAAAAACATTTAATTATTCTGTTAAATCATTTAAATTTTGAATAAATGTTTATAAATAATTTTTATGCGCTTAGTTATTGGGTAGATTATTAATCAACCAGGTGTCAACTTTATCTATTTATTTATTTTTTTCAATTATGATTGACAACCACATTCGTGTCACGATATAATACTTTTTTTTTCTATTTTGTTATCATTTTACTTAATTTTTATCATTATCAAATATTTATGTTTAATAAATAAACATTTAATTTAATTATTTAAACTATAATAATTATGTTTTGTTATTAAACTCATTAATTTTTTTTTTACTTAAAACTAATTACATTTAATAAAATGCAATTTCTGTTTACATTTTTTACTGTAATTTATATTAAATAAAAATTCCTATTTTACTTTAGTTTTTTAGAGTTTCTTTACTTTCTATTTATTTTATTTTTTTTATAAAATAGCAAAATAATAATGCTAATAAATAATTTAATTTTTCTATAAGACATACAACAAGCTTTTTCTTTGTTTTTATCATTTTCTCAATATAATTTTCTTTTTTATTTTCTGTTTAATACTCGGCATAAAAATAATTATGTAAAAGTAGTGAAAAAAATTATTAACTAGGTAACTAGGCAGATCTGCATTTGTGAAAAATCATTGATTGTATATAGATTTACTTAAGAATACAGAAATAATCATTATAAATGTTACCTTAATACCGCCAATATGTGTTGTTTAATAAAAAGTTTTTATTTTTTGCAATTGTATAATGATGTATCATACTGTGTGCAGTTTTATATTTGCTATATGCACATTACGCAGATTATATATTTATTATTTAATTTTTAATACAAATTATACAATAACAGATTGTTGTTTAATGTTGTTTGATCATGTTTTTTTTCTTTTCTGTAAATAATGAATAGTAGGGTTTTCCAACCGGAATATATACGTATAATCGTATGCGTGCAATAATAACATAAGCAAAGAAAGTGGTTTTGTTTTGCATTTTTCTTTTCTTATTAATTAACTATGTTAATGTATATTTTATTACTTTTTTTTTACTTAAAACTATAATCTTTGTAACGTAATCCAGCTATTGTTATAATATTGATTTGTAGGTGTGTTATGAGGTTAATAATATCGTAAAACTATGATGTAATAGCAAATATTGTTTAAAAAAAAAAAAACACTGTATTTGAGGGTGATGATATTTTAAGTAATATTGTCATGCGCAGTTGATTTTTTATTTTTATTTAAATATTTTTTATCGAAATTATTAATTAGTCAGACATCAATTTGTTTATACAGAATAATAAAATATAAAGAAAAATTATTCGATCATCACATAACTTAATAATTAATTAAAAAAGCTTCTTTTTCTGTTGTTTTTTTTTTGTTGAAATAAATTAAATTGTATTTTTATACTATATAATTTTTGCTTCTACAATATTTTAATTGTATTTTTATGCATATTTATGTATTTTAATTGTATTTTTTCAATTATATGAGCAATGATATTTACGTTAAGAATTAAATAAATGCATGTTATTTCCGTTTATATAAGTTTAGTTTTTTTTTTTGTTTGTATTATATAATTTGCGTTATTTTGTACTTTAAATTGTTAATTATTATATTAAACGATAGAAAAATTATATGCATTTTTATTATAAATATAAGTATGTACGTTTTTTTTTATGCTTAATCAACTGCACTTTTTACTGTATGCAGTTTGATATAATTTATTTACTTATTTGCATATTTGGTGCATTATATACATAATTATAAATATAGTCACAAAATTAGGTAATATGTCATATATTGCCAGAGATTTTAACAAATAAATGAGAAAAAACTTCACGGAAAAGAAAAAACTAACTCAAAAAATCATTGATTATCATAAAAGTCTTTTTATCAGTTTTTTTTTTGTGATAATATTATGAAATCCCTGAAATATCACTGTGCAATAGCGAAAAAAAAATAACAAATTTTTTTGTTTACATTTTCAATTATAAGAAAACTGAATATCTGCTGGACTCTACAATGTATATTTGATTAAAAAAAAACTTAAAAAATAAAAAGCCTTGACTGTAACAAAAAATTTACATTTTTCATCATTCACTCAAACATTAAAAAATAACCCAAAAAACGTGCTTAAAACTGGATTTAAATTTATCTTTTTTTATTTTGATTAAAATTATTGATATGAATAAATATTTTGTGTGCAAAAAATGATTTTCTTTCCGTAATTACTTGCTAATTAATTTTGTTGGCAAAATTTTGTGCGGAATTTATTTAGCATAAACAGTATTCAAGTAATATTTATTCATATTTCTTTTATATTAATATTATTATGTCATGCGAATTACCTGGTTTATCTAACTTATATTTAAGGTATTTTATCTAATAAATAAACAATAATCAAAGCAATACAAACAAATGAAAAAGAAAATAACATCGCAAAGCTCGACTTAACTCTATAGGAAAAACAAAAGATAAACATATATAAAATAAATAAAAATTTATACTGTATAGTGGTGGAAACGTTATGAATTAAACTACTAAAAACAAAAATCGCACTCAACCGATGAATATTATTAATTTCTGTATTAGTAAAATAAGACAAAAATTTTATAAAAATAAATAATTAGTTAGTTTATCGAAAGCTTTTAAGCAAAAAGCACGAGTATTATATATATGGTAATGATAAATTAAATTAAATTAATAAATATATTTATATATATATATAAAAAACACAGCAAAAATAGTGTTAATTTTTAATTAAGTGAATTATTATTTATTTATTTTATTATAATTTTGATTATATATTTGTATGCAATAAAGTGAATTTGTGATTATTAATCCTTGATTGTGTTTTATTTCTTGGATTTTTTTTTTTTGTTTTGTGTTTAAATTTAAGTCAAGTAATTTTAGTAAAAAATAAAAAGTTTTAAGTAAAAGTTTGGACTATTTTTGTTTTTTTAAGTGTATTTTTTTATTTTAACTCGAGGTAATTTATGTTATTTTTAGGAAGTCTTGAACTCTTTTATTTTTTTTTTTTGTATGTTTTATCTTGAGAAATTCTCTGGTTAATTTCCGGATATTAGGATTAAGTTATTCAGTTAATTTTTCAAGTGTTTATTTCCTTACATATTCGACATTCTCGGACAATAAATATTTATTTAGAAATGTTGATCGACAATAAAAGCTATATAAAGTCTACAATTTGTCTAATTTTACAGGATTTTCCTGTATCGTATAGACAGACTTCTTTGTAGGTAAATGTGTAAAAATAACAAACGTGTAGCATCATAAAAATGAAATAATTTAAATTTAAAATGAATAATTAAGAAAAAATCTTACTACTACAGACACAAACATTCATAAAAACTCTTCAGTGAATTAAATTAATTTTTAAAATCAAAATTTAATAATTTATTTCAAAAAATATATATTTCTGTGTAAAAATCCTGTTTTCATGTTTATTCATTTAACGACAACATAGAAAACTACCTGTACACATTCCACAAATTAATAAAATATTCCAAAATTTCATTATATTTTGATAAATTTTGATTGCGTGTGTTTTAACGATTTTTATTTTTTTATTTTTTGATTAAGAATTTTAATCATTAAGTTTTTTAATTTATAATTATTATAATTATAATAATAATAATTTAAATAAAAGTGTAAATATGTAAATCAAAAAAATAATAATACTTTAAATCTCTAATATCTGCACAATTATTTAATAACGCATGAAATTAATTCATTCAAAATTATTATTATTATTATTTTTCTTTAAATATGCATATTTTTTTTTTTTGTATTATTATGAATAATTTTTTATTATCGAATATGAAAGTGTAAAAAAATAATATTAATATAAATAAATAAATAAATACACAAAAGTAGTGGAGAAAATATATATATTGAGTGAAAAATGTTAAAAAATTAAAAATATACCTTTCGATTTTATTTATTAAAAATAAAATAATATTTTATTTAAAATCAACAAATTTATTATTATTATTCTTGTTAATTTTTTGTTTTTAATTTTATAATTTTATTGCAAAATAATGTAAAAGAAAATTATATTAGAAAAGTTTTTTTGTGTGGTGTCATTTGTGTTTTATCTAATTTTTGATAAAAGGTATGGTTTTACCCCTTTTTGCCGTTTAAATAAGAGAAATTTTCCTGATGGAAGAAAATTCATGCTTAGTTTATTATTAATTAATTTTAATTATTGCTATAAATATTATGAGATTTGTTTAAATTTCGGGTTTTTTTGTTTTTGAATCACCGAAGGATACGTTTGGGTTTTTTTTTTCGTGGTTATTTAATTAAATTTAAAACTTAGTTGTTTGTCTGAGAATTAATAGTCATGTATCTGTTTCTTAAAACTCGACAAGACTTTTAAATATTATTATTTGTATCAATTAACAATAAAATGATAAAAACTAATAACCCTAACTAACTTATAGAGGAAAAATTATAAATATCAGAAAAAACCTTGTTAAAAATTCTGTATATTTAATAATTTCAATTTTTCTATTTTATATATTAAAGAAATTATTAAATAACCAGATAAACACACTTAATACATAAGCAAAATAATGTAAATAATAAACAAAATAAATAAAATTATTAATTAAATGAAAGAAACATACCGAAAAAGAAGTTGAATAATAATTCCAACCTTGACCTTTTTTACATTTTAAATATTATTTGTCATCATGATGTTACTTTTCTTTTTCTCAATAATTTTTAAATTATTTGTTAGTTTTTTTGTGCCTTTTTCTTTCATTATTTATTAAATTATTTAATTATTATGAAGAGATTTTTATCGAATATAATCTATCTGTCGTGTTGTGTGGTAATTTTATTACAGTTTAGGTATCTGCTGTGCTAAAATAAAATATTTATTAATTTAATTATAAAAGCATACAGTCAATAACCGTTAATACAATTTAAATATTATAAATTATACATGTTCAGGTGTTCAAGTATTTTAATTTAATTATTATCTGTGTTGTGTTAGAGTCTTTTTGTCAATAATTTCTATTTATACTTGTTTTACTAATCAGCTAAAAAACACTTAGAAAAAAACAAAAGTCTGTAACATGTGACTCCAGATAACTAAATGTGACTCCAGTAAACTCTGTTTTGAGCCATTACTGTATACAAACGTTTTGTAACCAAAAACATAATTTTGCTTCATTAGGAAATAACAATTCATTAATCTGTTCAAAATCATGACAAATAATAGTATTACAAATGATTTGATAAACAAAAAATGAAATCAAAAACGGTTAAACAAAAGAATTTATGCTATTGAGCAAAGTTTTTTAACGATGTTTTTTTCTCTAAAAAATTTTTAGTTTTATTTGTGTATTTCTTTAATTATTATTTTAACGTAAATTAGTAAATTATTGTGTGAATTTACTTATTTATTTATTTATTAAAATAATTATTTTGATTATTATTTTTTTTTTTATCCAAAGGAAATTAGCAATAGTTAATGTTTTTTTGTTTTAAGTTTTTATTTTTAAATAATAATGAGTAGACAACGATTTTATAACATGTTAATTGAGTGAAATATTGTGGAATAAATAACTGAAGACACTAAACAGATAACCATCAAACACTATTTATATATTGAGAAGGATATATCTCTACAAGCACTTGTATAATTAGTAAATTTATTAGAGATTCAGTATCAGTGTTGATGACTTTTTAAAATATTTATTGTATGAAATGAATCTTTATCAGCAATTAATTAAAAAATGAACTATTATTATAAGAATAATTCCACATTTCAAATTAACTAAAAGATTGTATGAATTGTGTTGTAAGCTTATTAGCTTACTAGCAATATTTTAAACAATTATTATATTTTAAGGCTACTAAATATCCATTTAGTTTATATTTTATCTTAAATTTAAATTTAAACGTTTCTTTTTTATTTTATGGAGGTTGAAGGTTACAAAGTATGAAAATCAAATTTTTAATTTTTAATAATAAAAAAAAACTGCTAAGGAAAACGTGTTTCTTTTCTAAAATTTTATTATATTTCGAGTTAAGCAAAAACAAAATTAATTATATTTAATTTAAAATAACAAAATAATTAGCACAGGACATGCGAGTCATTAAATTGTGTTTTGTTTTTACTTAATTTTTATTTTTAAATAAAGTAAAATGGTGATGTGTCGTTCATTATTCGTTAATTTATTGCGTTAATTTGTTCAAAAACAATAGAAAATAATTATTTATTAATTAAAGTAATTATTATTTTTCATTAAAAATAAACAATTTTTGTCTAAATTTTGTCGTTTTCTTTATTAAAGTATTTTTGTTTTCTGTGTTGACTTTGTTATTTATTGAAAAAGTATGTTGAAATTGAGATAAAACATTATTAAAGATTGTTTGAATATTTATTTTATGCAAATTTTTTCTTTAAATATTATATATTTTTATGCCGTATTTTGTTAGATTTGTTATGTTTATTATTTTTTTATTTTTTCTTTTGACTAACTATATATAAATGTTGAAAAGCATGACCTTATAATAATTTAAAGATGCATTAACCTTATTTTAATAGCCTTAGTTATAGACTTATTGAAAAATTAAAAACATAAAAAAATCAATAATATTATTAAAAAATATAAATAAATAAATAAAAACGTATTTCCTAATATTTTTAGATAAAATAAAATAAAATAAAAACACAATCAGTATAAAGGGATAAACGTGAACAAAATTAAATAATAATGTCAGAGAAAACAATGGATTATCCTAGTATACAGGAATGGTATAGTGGAAAGAAAATATTTATTACTGGTTCAACTGGTTTTATGGGTAAAGTACTTGTGGAAAAATTATTACGTGATTGTGGTGATCTGGAACGTCTATTTTTATTAATAAGAGCGAAAAAAGGTACCGAGCCAACACAACGTCGTGAAGAATTTATTAATCATATGGTGAGTAAATAGTAAATATTGGATTAAGACGTAATTATCTATAGACTAACACGTTTAAATACAAAAAAAATAATAAAATTATAATAATTAAATATTAAGAAAATTTTTACTTTTAAATAAATTAATTTATTGACCTTGGAAAATTTTATATTCATTCAAAAATGATTGTGTTTTCTCTTAAAGATTTTTGATAATATTCGAGAAAAGAATCCTGAACGTTTTGAGAAAATTCAAGTAATTAAAGGCGATATAACACAGGATGACTTGGACATATCGATTGAGGATAGAAATTTACTTATAAATGAAATAAATATTATATTTCACTGTGCCGCAAATGTACGTTTTGATCAGGCATTACGGGAGGCAGCTAATATGAATACACTTGGTACATATCGTGTTCTTAAATTAGCGGAAAATTGTAAACATTTATGTGTAAGTAACCGTACATAACAAGGAATAAACAAATAATTGTAATTAATAATTTTCTTACCTTTATAGGCTTTTGTACATTGTTCAACAGCATATTGTCAATGCAATGAGCCGATATTAGAGGAAAAATATTATCCACCACCACATAATCCATTAGGAATAGCGCAAATGTCTTCGTTATTAAATGATGAAATCCTTGAAATGATAACGCCAAAGTACTATTATCTATTAAATATTACGAAACAATAATTAATTATTTTATACCTCTTTTAGATTATTAAATAATTTACCAAATACGTACGCGTACACAAAAGCCTTAACAGAAGGTTTAATTTATGAATTCAAAGATAAAATTCCAATTACTATTGCACGTCCTTCTATTGGTAAAATAAATAAATTAATTTTTCTAATTAATTAATGATACTCACCAATAATTATTTACTTTTGAAATTAACAGTAACAGCAGCATGGCGTGAACCAATGCCTGGTTGGGTTGAAGGATTAAATGGACCAACAGGTTTAATGATTGGCGGTGCCCGTGGTGTTATACGTTCAATGCATTGTAATCCTGATTATCCAGCCGATGTTATACCAGTTGATATAACAATTAATGCAATAATAGCATGTGCATGGGAACGTGGCCTTACAAAATATGAAAAAAATAATATCAATAATATAAACAATAATAATATTAATAATAATAATAATAATAATAACAACACAAATGATAATATAATTTATCGTAATGTTGTATCATCATCAGAAAATTCATTAACATGGGGTGAAAGTATTGAATCTGGTAAAAAATTATTTAATGAAAATCCACTATGTTTTTCACTTTGGTATCCAAATGGTTCAATTAAATCAAATTACTATCATCATTTATTATGCGTTATATTCTTCCATTATTTACCAGCGTACTTAATTGATGGATTATTAATATTGTTTAGAAAAAAACCATTGTACGTGTAATTAATAATTTAAATTATATTATTTATTATTTATCATTTAAATTTTAGTATGTTGCGAGTCCAAAAAAAAGTATCAATGGGATTAGATATGTTACAATATTACACAACGAAATTATGGATATTCAAGCATGACGAATTAAATAATTTATATAAAAAGATGAATAAAAACGATCAGGATATATTCTGTTTTGATACGAGGAACATCGATTGGTATGACTTTATCCGGAACTATATATTGGGTGCACGTTTATATTTATTAAAAGAAAAACCAGAAACGTTACCAAAAGCAAGAAAATTATTAAAAAGGTACAAAAATTTTATTTAATTAATATATTTTACCTTAATTGTTTGTTTTGTTGAATAGATTGTATTATATGGATCGTTTGGTGACATTCTTATTTTATGGCCTGATATTATGGTTTTTATTCTCATATTGTGATGTTATAACAAATTCATTTCAGTTTATATTCGAGGGCACAAAGAGTTTATTTGTAAAAGCACCAATCGCAAGAATTGTTAATTAAATTAATGTTTTAGTTTTATTTTATAATTTCAATAATCTATAGTTAATTATATTATAAAAAAAAGTTTTTGTGTAATCAATTATATTATACTATAGGCTATAATTTTTCTTTTCTTATAATTAGTTTAATATATAAATTAAATAATTTTTAATCACTTTCCGTTTTTGTTTATTGTTTTTTCTATTTATAATTTATAATAATAATAACAATTGGTGATCCAAATATATATATATTGAATATTAATTATTATGTATTTTTATGAAAATGTAATTTAAATAATAAAATTAAATTTATAAATAAAAATTTTGTTAATTACGTTTATTTTCTTTAAAATAAAATACTTATTTATAACTTGTACTTACCAAACAAATTTTACCGGTTCAAAAAAAATATTTTAGAATGCGGTAACACTACTAGAAAAACCGTAAAATACCATTAAATCATGAAAGGCAATTATAAAAACATTTCTACCGCAACGTTCATGAGACGCATCAGGAACTGTCAAAATCATATTCAGAAAAATAAAATAAAAGTTTATTTATTTTTTCAATAAATCAAATATAAGAAAAGAATTTCATTTATTTAATAATTATATTAATATACTTTCATATTTATAAATTAAATATTAATGTTTAATAATAATAAAAGCGTTAGTGTATTCTTAATAAAAATTATCGAAAGAAAAATAAAAGTTAAAAATGTCATTATTTCGTAAACCTAAAAAACAAATACAACGTCGTGTATTTAGTGGTTATGAAGATGATGAGGATATTGAAAATAATAGTAATACAATATCAGATAATAAAAATGATATAAATTATGATAAAAAGAATTCAAATGATAAGAAAAGGGAGAAAAAAATTAAAGATAATTTAATAACAAGTAGTTCAAGTAGCAGTACAACTGGCACCAGTAATAGCAAAGTGCAGCAACAACAGCCGCAGCAGCAGCAATTTCAGATGCAAACAAAATCTTCATTACTTAGTTTTGATGATGAAGGTAAATTAAATTAATTAATATTAATTTAAAATAAAATATAATGATCTATATTTGATGTGTTTCCAACTACTTGTTGAAAAATAAATAAATATAAAATCATAACAAATCCAATTAAATATTTATTCATTTTTTTTTTGTATTCAATTTACTTTTAGAAGAGGGTGAAGTATTTCAAGTGAAAAAATCATCACATAGTAAGAAAGTAATGCGAATGTTAGATAAAGAAAGGCGTAAAAAAAAGACCCGATCATCAAATGACCACCACCATCAGCAGTATCAACAACAACATCATCCACAGCATCACCATCAGCATAATCAACAGACAAATAATCAAACGACATTTAATAATTTAAATAACGATAATAATGGATTAAATGATAAAACAATAAGTTTAAATGTAAAAAATAATGATAATTATGATAATGATAATACAATACAAACAGAAATACGTACAGATGATTTTGTGGTAAGGTTATTATTATCAATTTGATGATTCGTTTTTTAAATAATATTTATATAATTAAAAAAAAGAAATATTTTCTTTATGTGATTTTTCGTTTTTATTTAATTTTCAAATTAAATTTTCTAAGCAAATGCAGATGTGTAAAATAATTTATTTAGTTTAATATATGTGTGTATATATTTAGAGAGAAAATTTATATTATTTATATACCTAATGCTACAAATTTGGTTAAGAAAATAGAATTTAACCAAAAAATTTTATCAAGATGTAATGGTTTGGTAACAATATGATGCTTTTGAGATTAGTTTATCATCTACATATATGTGTTTTAACATCTATAAAGCTTAATAAATACTGAAGGATAACGTGTTCTAGCAACAATTTTTTATCATATTTTTTTTTGCTTAAAGATTTATGTTTTTAATAGTCATGTGGATTCTGATTGCAAGCAAAGGAGTGTTTTATCAATGAAAACAATTTTTTTTTTTCGTTAAACCATTAATATTTTTTTTTTTTATAATATTAACTATAATTCTTATTTTCTAACTAAAACTTTTTTTTTTCCTTACATTTAATTTTCCTAATAAACAAATAAATAGCTGGTTGTTAAAAAATCGGAACCAGATCCGATTATATTGAATGGACGTGCCGCCTTATGTGCTGGTAAAAATGACCTAACATCAGAAGAAGATGATGACGATGATGAGGAAACAGAAATAAATGATAGTGTTAGTGGTAATAGTTCAAGTGATGTAAACTTAAGTAAAAATAAGAAATCATTAAATAAGTTAAAAAGTCCTGGTGCGCATAAATTTTCACATCCGGACAATTTTAAAATGGTTTTGGAGAGTGGAAAAATACCCGATGCCGCAATGATACATGCGGCCAGAAAAAGACGACAAAAGGCTAGAGAAGAAGGTTTGTTTAAAATTTATTTTCTGTGTTTTAATTATTTTCAACTATAAATAAATTTTCAGGTGAATTTATTACAATTGAAGAGCCAAAAAGTGATCATATGCAAACAACAAATAATCGTTTAGCATTAAGTAAAACAAGTAGTCGTTTAGATGATGATGATGATTGTACGGACGACGATGATGAGGAGGAACGTGTTGATATGTCTAATATAACTGGTGTTCGTGAACGTGAAGAACGTCGTGAAAAATTCTTATCAATTGAACATGATAATACAAATAATAGTTTAGATGATGATGAATCAGATACTGATATAAATAATGTTTGGGAACAACAACAAATACGTAAAGGTGTCAATGGTGTACAATTAATGACATCAAATATATTACATCAGCATAGTCAACAAAGTATAGCAAATTTACATCATGAATTAAATAATAAAAAGATATTATCAACGGGACAATTATTAGATCAAGCATATGCAAAAACAAATTTATTAGAGAAGAGTGTAAAAAGTAATAAAAATCAATCACAGAATGAACATTCGCTAAATCATCATAATCACCAGCAAAATAATATTAATTTATCAGGAACAAAGCATGCTTATAATAATAATAATAATAATACAAATAATAATAGTAATAATAACAACAGTAATAATAATAATAATAATACTAGTGGACCATTAACACCAAATGATATAAAAAATAAATTAAGTAAACATGTAACACACTTAAATGATTTACATGAAAAACATAAAATAAAAATCAATGAAATAACGAATGAATTAAATGAAATAAAAATTGAAAATGATGATAATTTAGTTAAAACACCATTAATATCGAAAAAATATCGTTTTTATCAGGAGTTACGATGTTATGTAAATGATTTAGTTGAATGTTTAGATGAAAAATTACCAAAAATCAATGAATTAGAAAAGAAAACAACAAATCTAATGGGAAAATATTCAAATTTATTAATTGAACGACGGCGACAAGATATACGGGATCAAGTTAAAGAAATGACAGACGCTTCGAGTGAGTAATGTTTTTATTATTTAATTAATTTATTTATTTTTAGTTATATTCTTTGATTTTGAATTATAGAAACGGCTGGTGTACAGAAAAAAATACAAGACGATGAAGAGCATATAAGACGAACAGCAGAACGTGAAGGACGACGTACAAGACGACGACGAGATCGTGAAAGGAATAATATAAATTTAACACATTTTGATGGAATGTCTAGTGATGATGAAATAACTGATCATGATTTAAATCAATATAAAATAAATTTAGAACAAATAATAAATGAAAAGAATACATTATTTGATGATACCGAAAGTGAATTTCATAATATAAATGATGTTTTAATAAAGTTTATGTTGTGGCGAGAATACGATATGGATTCATATAAAGATGCTTATGTTAATTTATGCTTGCCTAAGGTATATTTGTCATGCTTTCGAATTTAAAAAATAAATAATTTATATATGTTTTTTTTTTAATAGATATTAGGACCATTAATACGTTTACATTTAATTACGTGGAATCCATTAGATGATAACTGTTTAGACCAAGATATTGAGAAAATGTCCTGGTTTAATACAATTATGAAATATGGTTATAGTAATAATGAGACAGAGGAAACTTTATTAAATGATCCAGATTTATGTTTAATACCATCATTAATTGAGAAAATTATTTTACCAAAAATTACAGGTTTGTAATTTGCTTATTTAATTTTAATTGTTATAATTTTTTTCTAATTTAATAATATTTTTATTTCGAATAGAATTAATTGAAAATTATTGGGATCCATTATCAACGAAACAAACATTAAAATTAGTTGGTTTAATATCACGTTTAGGACGTGATTATCCATCAATTAGATCAAAATCGAAAATATTAATATCATTATTTACACAAATATTTGATAAAATAAAATTATCATTAGATAATGATGTATTTATACCGATATTTTTAAAACAGTAAGTAATAAAGGAAAAATTAAGATTTATAATAATAATAACACAAATTTCTTTTAAAGAATCCAAGAATCAAAGTCATCATTTTTCCAAAGACAATTTAATTGTGGCTTGAAATTGTTTCGTAATATACTTAGCTGGCAAGGTATATTATCTGATAATGCATTAAAAGAATTAGCTGTTACATTGCTATTAAATCGTTATTTATTATCTGCAATGAGGGTAATTAATTAATTAATTAATTTGTTTTTTGTAATATTTCTTACATGTAATTTCTTTATATTTTTAGATTTGTACACCGACTGATGCAATTACAAAATGCCATACAATTGTAAATACATTACCGCGTATATGGTTACAACCGGATAATAAAACATTAACAAATATGGATTTATTTGTACAATTAATAAAATCAATTGAATTACAACTTGATAAAAAGAATTCACATCATTTGTAAGTTTTAATTAATTAATTAATATTTTGAAACAAATTTATATATTTTAATTTTAATAGATGGCAATAGTAGTTTATAACAAAAATAATATATTAACACCATAATTTATGCAATTTGTTTTACATTATTATTATTATTTTTCAGAGATGCAATGGAAAAAATTACAAAAATTCTCTCCAGCATAAATGCAATTTTGTAATTAATTAATATTATTATTAATTAAAAAATAAATAATTTTATTTTCTTAAGACAACAATTTGTTTGTAGTGTAAAATTTTGTATAATAAAAACAAAAAATAAATTAACTATTAAGACAGAAAATAATTATAATATATATATATATTTTGCACCAAACTCTAAATAAATTATGAAAATTAAATAATAAATTAAATTCATTTTCTGTTTTTAATTTTCATTATTAAAAACGTTTGTTAATAATTTCCTTAAAATTTACTTTTTCTATTTATAAATTAATAATTGTAAAATAACAAAAAAATTATTTAAATAAATTTATTTTAAACAGAAAAATTGGTTTTTATATATTTTATGTTGTGTTTTATTTGTGATTTGGATGTGCTACACATCTTCAGGTAACTTAAAAAGCAGGATTTTATTTAAAAAGATTCTTAAATATGTAAAAATCTGTTCTTGGCATAAAAACACTACAAATGTTAATTTTTTGTATAAAGAAAAACACTACAAATGTTTAATTTTTCGTATAAAGAAAAACACTACAAATGTTTAATTTTTCGTATAGATTAAAGATTATTAAAACTTCGGAAGAATCTTATTACTGGATTTACTGGTTAATAGAATATAAACGAAAAGAGAGTGGCATCGTTAAATATCAAGAATAATTTACACAACATTATTATTTTATCAAACCGGATAAAATTCTTCCTAAACAGACCTTAATAGATTGATTAATTGCTGATAATTGAAATCCTCCTTTAAGACTCCTTTAATATCTCAATACTTCACGTAGCCGTGTTTGTTGCCTTTTTTCGAAAAAAGTAAAATAAATTAATAAAAAATTTATTTTATGTAGATCAAATAATAAAAAAGGTCAACAAAGAATGAAAGAAGTAAAATGAAACATCGTATTTCATTTATGAATTATTTAATTTAATTTAAAATATGAAAAAATATAAGGATTCTGCAGATAAAGTAAATTTATAACTATTTTTTTGTAATTATTTTTTAGCTAAATTATATTTTCTAAACAGGAGTAGTAGGAAGATGATATTATTTGTAGTGTTGTAACATAATTTTAATAACAAGAAGATTACCTCATAACTACTGTACTCATCGACAATAGTAATTGAGTTTCGAGTAAACGTGTCTGAGCACAGTAGTTATCAAAGCATATATAATGTTTCTAACAAAATGCAAATATTAATAAATTATAGAATTAATTTCTTAATAAAATTGCACAAAATAAAAATCTTTATTTGTTTAAATAATCAAAAGTAATGAAAAATAAAAGAAAAGTATTTGACAAATATATAAAAATATGAATACATAAAAAACAGCGACATGAAATGTTATGATTTTGACTGTTTGTTGTTATCAAAATATATAAAACATTAAAAAAAAAAAGTTTAAATAATCAGTAATTGTATTAAAAAATTAAAAAAATCTATATATAAATAATTCATTTATTGTCAGTTTATTAAAGTAATTCAAGTTAAATTGTTCACAACTGAAAAAAAAAAAACGTAGCAGCAAAAGGAAAACAAATTTAAGAAAATAATAATAATAAAATAGCTGCTGCTGGTTATATATATTTTTTTCAATTTATAAATGTGAAAAGAAAAAATATAATTTCTATATATTTTTGCAATGAAATTAATACATTTTTCAATAATTTTTTGTACGTTTATAATTTTAATATTGATAACTATTTTTCCTTTAATTAATTTATGTATTGATATTGATATGAATGAAAATGTACATTTTCCATTAAAACTAAGTGCTTTTGTTATGTTTTTTGACCGTTAAATTACAAAATGTGTGATTGTATTATGTTTAAAAAAGAATTTTAAAATTATTTCTTTAATATAAGTTGTGTTTTTTTGTGTTAATAAACAGTTTCCACCTGAGGATAATTTTAATTTTATTTAAATAATAGTTTTTATCCAAGGATTTACATGTTTACAGAAAAATTAACCGATAAAGTGATAAAAATAAAGTTATAATTTATTAGATTTAAAGGTGTTTTTACCGATACTATTTTCTCCAGAAATATATTTCTTAAACTTTTTAATTAAACAGGAAAATTTCAATAATTTTAATATAAAATAAAACAGAAAATTTTTGTCTCTTAAAAAGGTCAAATGTTATTTCTGATTAAGAATTATCAAAGAAATACTTTTTTTTTGTTTGTTATTTTTAAAACATGGTCTAATATTTATTTAAAGAAATATTTAAATAAATATGTAAATTATACGTTGAAAATCTGTTTCTTTTATAAAGAAGAACAAGAAAATAAAAGAAGAAAAATACTTGTAATAAAAATATCAGACACACTGTCGCCAGTAATAATTATTTTCAATTATTTGTATTAATATTATTTCTACTGTATTGTATTGAAAATAATAATAATAATGATAATAATAGTAATAATAATTTAATAAAATAAAATCTTTTCTTTTGATTTATAAATTAATTAAAGAAAACTTACTTGACAGGAAGCAAGCACACACATTCGTTTATGTTTTTATGTTTGTTTCTTCATCATTTTAAACACTGATTGCAATTTTAAACATTATTCATATAAAAATATTTCCATAAAAGTAAAATTTAACTATTTTCATTAATTATTTTCTTATCACTTGATTTATTTTTAATTTTTATTTAATTTATTTCATTTTTTTTGACACTTTAATCTAGCTGTTTTAACAGTAGTTCAAATGTTATTAACGATACAAAAGACGATCAAAAATTAAAAATGACGTAATTATTTTTTTTTGATTCTTTTTCATAATTTAATTGTAATTTAATTTAATTTTTTTTTTTTGAATGAATACGTTTTTTATTATTATTATTTATTTATATTAAATATTTTATTTACATTTTTATTTATTTAAAAAATTTTAATTTAAATATTGATGATGGTTAGTGTTTTTTGCTTGAAATTTTGTTCATGCCATGTGGATGATGCAACTAAATGTCACTGACTGCGTGAATGCTCATTTATTTCACCGTACAAATGTTTATTTTTTTTTTATGATTTTTACAACTTTTAGGTATTATTAATAATTTTTTTTTATTTTGTATAATTTAAGATATACTAATATTAGAGAAAATAAAAACATTACAATGTTTTAATTTATTTCCGATAATAAATAATGAATATAATTATAAAATAAGTGGTAGCGTTAGTGTTGGTGGTCAAGCACCAAAAGAAGTCGATACACCAACACCTGATCCATCATCATGGCAAATAAATGGTAATATTTTAATACAACGTATTGATGATGAAAGTTTATTAATTAAATTATTAATTAATAATTTACAATTGAATAATAAATTGCATACAATTTATAATAATCCAATAAATGAATTTAAGCAATTAAGTGAAATATTTAAAGTAATTATAATTGATGATTTAATTAAGCATATTTTATTAAATGATAATGAGCCGATATGGTCGGCGAATATAAAACGTGCAATTGCTGCATTATTACAAGTGCAAGGTGATAAAACCGGTGCATTTGTTGCAAATGAGGTAAATTTTAAATCTTTAATTAGAGATCTTCTGTAAAATAATTATATTTTTCGTTGATTTATGATTAAAAAGGCAGGTATTAATGGTGTCTGTAACACAGAATATTATATAACAAATAAAACGGATTATTTAAGTGTACGAAAAACACCAGAATTAGATACATGTTCACCACATCGTGGTGGAATACATTTAATGCGTAGTAATGTACCGACAAATTTATGCAACACAGAATCACAGGTACTTTACTTTAAAATTGTTTATTAACGCTAATTAATTAACGTTTTATTTTTATTTAAATTAATTAGCGTAATGTCGTAGTCGGAAATGAAGTAGTTTATGAATTAAAACCACATGATACATTTGGATATAATTTAAATCGTGCCCAAGCGAATGGATTAGTTATGGTACACACATTTGAGTCAACTGGCGAAGCACAATATGTGACATCTGAGTATTATTTAAATAATTACCTAAAAAAGAATAAAGACAATTATTAATAAATTATTTATTTATTTATACCTATAGAATGCAATTAATTTTTGTAGAGGAAATAAAGGTGTTGGAAAAATTAAATATGACCATTAATGGTCAACAATCACCATCTACACTAGAATTTGTTGAACCGATACAAGATCAAACTGGTGGCCGTTTTCCAATACCAACGGAAAGAATTGTCGAACGTGCTCGCAGTTTACTTAATTCTGTTGCAGATAATTTAGAGAATCCACATTTACGCTTCGATGAACCGTATGATGATACAATATCGGAGATTATACGTGCAATGGGCATGATGAATCTGGAGTCACTTCAAGTAAGTTTTATTTTTGTTTTATTTAATAATATTCTGTTAAAAAACATAATTAATTGTAAATAACTGTTTTCATCTATTAAAGAAACTTTATAAAGAAATTGATATTGGCACGTCGTATCGTCAAGAGACAGCGAGGAATATATTTCTAGAAATCTTACCAAGAATTGGTAATAAATATGCGATTTTGTTAATTCGTGACTTAGTTATCAATCGTCACGTTAAGCCAACGACCGCTGTTCAACTTTTAATAGCGATGCCATTTTATATAGCAGAATCCAATCAGGAGTTAGTTAGAGACTGTGAAAGTTTATTAACATTAGGCCCTGATAGGCCTGATGTACGACACGCAGCAGTTTTAAGTTACTCGATTTTAATCCATCAAACATTTGTATCGCGACAAATGAGCAAAGATCTGTTTGAAAGATATGTTAAACGTTACTTCGATATGTTCTTAGATAGCTACGACTATGAACAACAATTATTATATTTACAAGCACTTGGAAATTTACAATTGGGAAATGTCATTGATTATCTCGATCCAATAATAAAAGAAAATGATCCGCTTAAAACTGATATACGTTCCGTTGCAATTTGGGTGACGATGAATTTAGTTCATACGAGGCCACAAAAGGTTTGCTGAAAAATTGTTAAAATATCCATCAATTAATATTTTCTATTTTTCTTTTAGTCTTTCGAACTATATTGGCCAATATTTGAGAATCGTTTAAATCCTTTAGAGCTACGTGTTGCTGCTTTTATAATGTTATTAATTTCGAATCCAACGCCAACACGTCTAATAAGTATTCATCGCATAATCCAAAATGAGACGAGTCTACACATGATAAACTTTTATCGTACAACTGTGCTCAGTTTATCAACAACAACATATCCATGTTATCAATATTTAAGACGTTTGTTACCTTATATGTTGCGTCATTTACCCAAAGCACCATCTGATCGATACTGGGTAACTGGAACATATATGCTAGATTATAAAGACACAAAATATGGATTAGGAGCTATGTTACAATCCATGCTTATTGGTGATGAAAATAATGATTTGCCAAGTGTAATTTATTTTAAATTTGATACAGAAGCGTTAGGAAAGTACACTGGACAATATGCTGTATGTTTTTCTTATTTAAATTATCAACATATCCTAATTATTATTGTTTAATGAAAAATTTTAATTTTCAGGTTTATATTAAAGTTCGTGGATTATCTGATTCGATATTACAACGTTTAACCAAATTAAATTCAGAACATTTAAAATTAAATGACCTAAATATGATATTAAATAGTATGAAAGTAAAGAAAATCAATAATACACCATTGCATTTGGAATTATTACTAAAAATTGATGGTAAAACGGTATTATCATATTTTTTAAATCAAAAAACCTTTCATAATCTAACCGACGGTGATTGTAAGTTAAATTATTATGATAATTATTATTTTAATTATTATTAATATTATTTTTTTTTAGTAATAAATCGTATTAATTTAATTCTACGTGCTGATAGTCATATAAATATGCAAACAGTACGTTGGCCATTTATGACACGTTATAGTGTACCAACAATATTTGGTACAACATCCGGTATTAATATACAAAGTACATTATTGATTAGTTTACGTGGTAATATTACACAACAGATAACAATTGATAAAATAACGAGAAATAATCAAATTGATGTACGTTATAAATCGTATGTTGAATGTAAAAGTTATAGTTATAATCCGATATTAAATTTGGAGCATACAATTCACCGTGAACAAGGTTTATTAATTTACATACCGATAAATAATGAAGTTATATTGAGTATTCCGAATAAGCTGCTTATGTAAGAAAATACTTTTTTTTAATTTAATTATTAATAAATTCTTAAAATTGTTCCCTTTAAAGGTTCTCATTCTTCCGGCCAGAGAATTTAACAAGTGGATTATCATTACGTTCTCGTTCGTTAACAACAACCGATGAATATTTAACAGAGAATTCCCTTTACAAAACTAGAAATCTACCACAACCGTCTGGTACTGTGGTAAGTAATTGTTTTAATTTTAATTATTTATTAAAAAATACATATATCTTAATTAAAAATAATTTATCTTTTAGTTCGAATTATTAAATCATGAATTTAAGGACTTTGGCGTTGAAGTAACAGCAACTATAAACGATGAAGATTTATTCAATCACATTGATCTTATGTTGAATTCCAATGTTTTAGAGAACTTTAAGTAGGTTTTCTATTTTCTTGCTAATTATAATTATTTAATAATTAATTTTTTTAATATTTAACTTTAGATTACCGGTACAAAATGATATCTATGGATATTTACTAGAATTTGCTAGTTTATTACAATTAAACACGATACACATAGGTAATAATAAGGATTTTACATTTTTAGTAACAAATCCAAAGAGTTCAAAGGTATTTTAAATAAAAAAAAATAAAATTTAAAAAATACCTTTACTAATAATTGGAAAATTTTAGGTGGAAGGAAAACTAACAACAGATTTACTAGATTTAACACCAGCAACAGCAAAATTAAATGATGCGGTAACTAGCAAAGAGAAAGTTATACAAAAAATTGATTTACAATTTATACATAAATTAGATGGGGATGATAATGAATTGAATGTACGTCACCGTTGGGATATAACATTACGTTTATCTGAATTTTTAAATGATACAAAAACAAAGATAATAATGGTTATGAAAAGAAAAGCAAAGAATAAACAGTGGAAGGTAATTATTAAAATTATTATCATTGTTATTATTTATTAAATTTATAAATTGATTATATTTTTAAAAAACTTCTTTTTTACTTACATTTCTCTTTCGATTTTAATTAATTCGGTAATACCATCGTACATTTCTTTAATCGCTTCATATTCAGTGAGACCCATACGTCTTTTATTTGATACATCATAAACACCGTCAACACTTTCGGTATGTTCGCCACTTGTACCACGCATTTGTAAATTATATTTAGTGATAATTTCTTCAAATTGTTCCATATTTGCTGATAATTTTGGTAATTTAATATGAACCGATGCACGAAGGGTTGTACCTAAATTTGTCGGGCAAAATGTTAACCAACCCAAACGTTCACTACGACTAAATTGTAAATATTCCGATATTAAATTAACGCCAACTACTAAACGGTTATAAACGATTCCTGAAATATTAATTTCGAAATGTTTTAAATAAAAAATTATATAGATAAAAATGTATAGAAAATTATTACCTAAATCACCAGTATTTTCCATTGATATTATTCGTAAATGATCCTCTTCGTTACACCACACCAAAAATGTTTTATCTTCGTTTAAAAATACGCCACGGCCAACTGGCCAAAAACGGTAGGCATTTGCTGCTTGTAAGAAACAATCATTTTCTTTAAATAAGAAATGATCATCAATTAATTGCTGTTGAACCTTCTTATCCATTTCAAGTAATGGCTGAAAATGTCCCTTATAATCACCCTCTAAATTGTTTAGCACATCTTGCAGCTTAAATTAATCCCAATAAATAAATAAAATAAAAAAATATTTTTTCAACGATAGATAGATTTAAATACTTTTTCCATAATTTCAATATATTGATTCTCTTTCATAGCTGGATTAAATCCATAGCCTTCAATACAGCGTGCACATCTAACACGTGTCGATAACACAAATTCATTGTCCGGATCTAAATTACCAAATGTTGTTGGATCACCCCAATCAAATTCGGGCTGAACATTATCTTTAGTAAAACCACCATGATACTCTTCAATTATCGGATCGAATAATGTCGCAAATACTGTATATGCCTCTGGATCAGATGCATAAACACCACAAATAGAATCATGATTAGCCAAACCAGATTCAATACAATCTAATAATGTTGAACCGTACGACGTTTTTATTAGTTTTAATTCATCAAAAATTTCCCGTGTTAAATATTTCTTTAATAAAGATTTACATTCTTCGTCTGCTTCTAGCGACTCTATACCCTGATTTAATAATAATTCCGTTTCACTTGGTGTTCGACGTCTGCAAAAAAATATTACGTTTATTTCTATATAAAAATACATAAAATTAAATTAAAAAATACTTACATATTTCCTTTTACTGATGATAATTCTCTTTCCAATGAATTTATATGTGTATTTGCTTCTTGGAAATCAGCTAATAATTTTTCATATTGTTCATCATCTGGACACTCTTCACACATATATTTACGTATAAAACGTACTGCATCATTTGGTTTATTTGGTTCTTCGTATAATTTTATTAATGCCTTACTTAAACCATCAATGACACCACATTTTTCTAAATAATTACGAAACTCTTCACGTTTAGCTTCCAAAGAAGACATTTTGTTCTATTCCTTTTTTTTTTATTTTTTGTTAATTAATAATTTATTTCCAAGGTTAATTTTTTACTTAATAATTTTGTTGCGAATAAAAAAAAATAGAATTAGGACAAAAATTATTTAAATATTATTTATTTTTTTGCGTTTTATTAATTTCGAATACAAATTATTATTTTTGTTTGTTATAGATTTTTTGCTATTTTTTGGAATTAAAGAAATTTTCGTTTTGTTATTGTTTTTTTCGTTTTCTATTGTTTTTTTTTTCACACTAAAATGTCATGACTTGCTGATTTCTTTTTTTTTTCTCGTTCTTTAATTAATAGAATTTCTCTTCTTTTTTGTAATTTTTAGTTATGCTTAGATGGTACATATGAGCCACTAGTTTTTATGCAAAATTCTCATGTTATACAAGGTGCAATTGTTTTTGGGGCAGATGCAACAGCAAAGGGATGTCCAAAGAATCGTTCACGTGTCGAAATTTATGCAACAGCTGGTGTAAGTTTTATATTTTTAAAATTTTCTATATTTTTATATATATATATATATTTATTTTTTGTAATTAATTTTTCAGATATCTGAGAACACTATTGATGAGTATAATGAAACTGTATTCTCATATCAGGAAATATGTCCAAAAGAATTACTTAAATTTAATCCGCCACCAATACAAAAATATTGTAAAAGAGATTATTTTACAGCATTTACAACATTAACCGATTATAAAGCGGAAATAAAATTCAATAATGTAAATAAAAATGTGTTTTTCTACATAATTTCTTATCAATTTTTTATTTTTTTTTTTTTTTTGTTAATTTATTTATGAAAATTAGATGCCAGAATGGTTTAAATCTGGTGCACATCGTTTAGATCATTTAATATCAGCAATATCACCAAAAAAAGTCGATAAATTAAATTTACAAACAAAAATCAATGCAACAATAATTGTGCCAACAAATGAATTATTTATGAATGTTGAATTAAATGGACATAATTTTAAAATGCTTAATTTATTATCAATAATAGATGAGACAATTGATGCTAAATATAATACAATTAAAGAAACAGAAATAAAATATGGATTAAAACGTAATTTATATTAATTTTACAATAATAATTAATTGATTTAATTTTAATTATTTTTTTTTTCTTAGGTGAATGTACTGTTATTGGTGAAACAATATATACATTTAATGATTTAATTATAAATTTAAATGATAATATAAATCGTGATAATAATAATAATTGTTCAATATTATTAGCAGCTGATTGTTCTGATATACCAAAATTCGCTATATTTTTAGATTATAAAAAAACTCATAATAATAAAAATATATATTTTAATATAAAAGTGTATACCGGTGGTAATTATATAACATTTAAAAAAATTAATAAAAATAATGAAGGAATAAATAAAAGTATAATTGTTGGAATAAATAATGAGCAAACATTTAATATACGAGATAATCCAATACAGTATCCAGCATTAGAGAAATTTTATGATTTTAAGTATGTATTTTGATTAATTTATTTTATTATAATTATATTAATTTTTTGTTTTTGTTTTTAAGGGCATCCGTTAATAAAGAAGAAATTTTAATTATTGAAAATCGTTTAGTTAATTCAGAAATACAATTTGATATGAATAAATTATTAACATTTCATTTACCAATTATATATAAAGATAAAGTGTGTGGCTTATGTAATATGCCAAATAATCCAATTGATAATAATTTATATTGTTTTCCAGAGAAATAAGATTTTTTTTTTGTTAAGCCCTTTTTATTATTACAAAAATTTAAATCTTTATAAAATTAATTAAATAAATAAAAAAATAAAAGAAAAATTTCTTATATATTATTTTTATTTTTTATCTTAACCATTTTATGTTTGAAAGGAAATTAACGCGAACACTATACGGTAAAAGAAAAGGTTTCTTTAGATATTAAATGGTCTTTTTACCAGAAACAAGCAGATACAATGATTAGCTCAGTATAACAATGAAAAATATTTAAATTTTATGCTTTTTTAAATATAAAAAAAAAATACCTATTATTTATTAGAAATTATTAATTAATTACGTTTTTTTCTTTCTAAAGCATAAATTAATAGCAAGCAGTCTATGCTTATAAAGTCATAAATTTATTTTAATTTCTGTTATGAAAAAGATTTCATTATCAAAATTTAATAGAAAATACAGTGAAAGAATTGTTTCTTTAGGATATAATTTAGTTTTGTTTTTATTTAATTAATAAATGTTCACTATAAAGCATTGTTATTGCTGTAAATTATCTACTTGCATAAAAATTGGTTGTGCATTTTGTATTATTTCAGCATTAATTGGTGCAGTTTTCTTATCAATTGAATTGCTAACACATGAATATGTTATACATGATATCCTCAGTCGTTTATTATCACTAATCTTTTGTGTTATATTAACTGGATTTTATGTCTGTTTATTTTTAGTAATACAAAAGGTATATAAAGAAACAATACTGATAATTAGACTGTTTATTTTCTTTTCTTTTTTTTTTAATTAATTTAATAGGAAGATCAAGACTCTATATTGGCACTGGTTAAGGGATTTGCATCACCACTTATCTTTATATTTTCTATACAATTTTTTGATTCAATATTTTATTTAGCCGGTGGTAAATTGGATCATGGAATTCGTTTACTTATAATTGCAGCAATAGTTTTTGGTTCGAAAAAAAAAATTGATAATAATAATAATAAATTTTTATATTTTTAATAATTATTTGTTTTTTCTTTTATTTAATTTCTAGTTATTATGGCAATTTTTTGGTATATTATGTACTCTTATTATGTACAACTAAAGGCAGTTAATGCACCTGCAGATGTTTAAAGACTATACATATAGATAAATAAAAACTTTAAACTAAGTTATTTTCAATTTATTTAAATGTTAACTAGCAGTCGTCAAGTTTAATAAAATATATATAAAATTATTGTTTATATAAGTTAATTGTTTGGAAGCAGTTATTCAGAAACACAACATGACAATTAAGTTTATTAATTCTGGTTATCACTGTGTCTATATGTATAAACAATATCAATAGAGAATTAATGAATTTAATTTTATTTTCTATTTTCAAGTAATTTTGATGAATTTTCTCACCTGTATTACAATGTCTAACACTTAAATTAATCAGTAATCACAATTAATAAAGAAAAATTATAATAAAATAAAAATCACATTTTTCTTGATTCGTGTCTTGGCTCAAATTTCCCAAAATAATTATAAAAAAAAATTCCCTCATTTTATTACATAAATTTACATCAAATTTCCACATTACATTATCAATAGAAATTAATTTACTTATTTCTACCACTAACTGCAATCAAATTATCAATTTTATCATTATTTATCTTATATAAAAATTTATTTATTCTACTTTCATTTATATTACTATTTTGCTGTTTATTATTTTTAATAAATTTTTTAACATTACCTAATTGTGTAACGGAACGTTGATAGGAAAATACAGCATACAGTAAATGCCATAAGGTGAATTCTGGCCAAAGTGTTTTTGTAAAAAATATAGCTGTTGTTGAGGTCTAAACAAAGAAGAAAAGAGTTATTTATTAAAAATTTTATTGATACAATTTTACTGTATAAATCATAAACATACCTGCCACAGCAAAAAATCACTAAATCTCGATTCACCTGAGGTTCGTACAAGTAAATCTGGTTCAGAATTATAATCAGTATATAAACATTTTGATATTAAATCATCATCCACATCATTTGGCTCTAAAAGACCATCTTGAACACCCTGAGCAATTGTTTTCATGGATGTCGTTATTTCTTCACGTGATGTATATGCAAAACCAACATTCAATATAGCTTTATCATTATCTTTTGTTAAAAGCATAACCTCTGCTATTGTCTTTTGTAAATCTTCTGGTAACATGGTTAATTTTCCAATGACTTTCAAGCAAAAACCTTTTTTATAAAATTCGCCTCGTTGTTCCAGTAAAGTACTAAACTTTTCCCTAGCTATTGATAATAATGTATCAACTTCTTCTTTACTACGCTTAAAATTCTCTATACTAAAAGCGTATACGGTGACCTCCCTGACACCAATGTCTAAACACCACTGTAATGCATCAGATAACTTATCAAAACCTTTTGCATGCCCTTGTGATTTTTCTATATTTGATTTTGTTGCAAAACGACGATTACCATCCATTATAAATGCAATATGTTTTGGTACCGGACCAGCTTTAATCACATTTACACAAAGTCTTTGGAACCAATTTAAATTACTTTCACGTATCCAAGCCATGGTACTGATGCTGTATTCTGTTATCAATAGAAAACCAAACACTGTTTAAAAAGTTTTAACACTAGTATCACATATATTAATAAGTTTTTCTTTATATTTTTGTTATTTTTATTAAATTAATAACATTCTATTAATAATGAAAAAATTTATGTAAATAAAAAGTTGTTTGAATACTTTATTTTCTTTAACATAAATCCACGACTGCCCATGTGACAGCTGAAAAAACAACACAAAACGTATATAAAAAAAAAAATAAAAACTATTTGACACATATGCTCTTACGGTTATATAACCGGTAATTTTAATATAAAATATCTGAGTAGTCCCACAAAAACGTACGTGTTTTGTTATTTCATATAATATTAGTTCATCGCAGCGAAAGCAGAGAGATATATATATATGCATATATATACCTAGAGGTTCATGATAAAGAACATACAGAAACAGAAATTTATTTCCTTTAATTAAATAAAATAATTTTAAAACATATAATTATGAAAAAATGTGTGTTTATTAATTAAAAAATAAAATAATTAATTTTGTTTTAATAAGTGATAAGTTTGTGAGTTTTTTTTGATTATTTAGTTAATATAAAATAGAAAAAAAAAAGATTGTACAATACAAAAGAAAGAAAATAAAATAACAACAACAATACTATACATACGAACGTCACCTTCGCCATTTTCTATGGCCGTACTAAAGAAATACAAACTTATAATCAATGGCGGATCAACAGAACATGTTTTATTCTTAAATAAATTAATACTGAAAGAATATAAGTGAAATAAAATCAATAATAAATAAATAAAAAATTAATAAATATTTAATATTTGTTTAAAATTAATAAAATGGATGATAGAGCATTAGTTAAACAGTCTATAATAACACCAGGTATGTGATGGCAAAAATTTATACATAATGAATTTTAAAAGAAAAAAGTACTTTTCTTTATGCTATTAATTTTCACTATGCACTATAATTAATTACTTATTAATAACAATTAATTTTCATTAAACTTTTATTATTTTTACAGAATTATATTTCTTAATATCGAAATTTTTAGCAGCAAGTCCTTTACAAGAAACAGCTAAGGTAAATAAAACATGAAGAAAAATTATTTTCATTTTTGACTGATTCCTTTTTTTTATATTATTTTCGTTATTTTTCACAGGTGTTAATTAAGGAACTTGAAACATGCAAGGTGAGTTAATTGTTTTAATTAATTTCTTATATTAAAAAATAAATTGTTTTCTTGTGTTCCGCGATCACAATCGTACATTTCTGTTTAATCAACAAAATAATACAAAAATTGACAGCAACTAAATAGATTTTGTTTTTATTATTAAAAAAAAAAAGTTCATTTATCTACACATGTTAAGCACGTGTTTTTTAATGTCAAAATTCACAAAACATAATTTTTTGTTTTTTATTTAACTCAAATAATTTTATTTATTTTTTTTTTTTTATTGTAATTTCCCTTAATTTTCTTTTGCGTTTGTATGTTTTGTTTTGGTTTTTTGTTGTTATTATTATTTACAAGAAAAATTAACTTAAAATGTGCAATAGTGCAATGCGTGTTGCTATACTATCAATTTCTGATTATTTATTTTGCATTTATGATTGCAGATTTTACCAAAACGTCTTGACTGGATGGGACAAGAGCATGATCAGAATTTTAAGGAATTGGTAAGTTTCTTTATTTAATTAGTAAACAATTATAGAGAAGTAATAGTAAACCATTTATTATTTGGGAGATAAAACTTTAACGTAATTTTTATTATTTTATTAAATATTAATTGATTATTTATTGTCGTTTAATTAATGAGCAAATATAATTATTTAAATGTGCCTTCATGTGTTTCATTTTTAATTAAAAAGATTAATTTCTTTGTTTTCGATTGTAATAAAAATTTCGTTGTTGCTTATTCTAAGTATTTCAATCCGCATACAGGCACCTAGCTGTATAGTATTAGTAATATAAGTAGCAGCAGCAGCATATTATTTTTCATTATATAATAGGATAATAGAATTGATTTTATTTAATAATAAAAAAAACTTATAATATTTAAGAGAAACGAGAAAAATGTAAAGAAAATGTATGTTATAATTAATATGTTTTTATTTATAAATTTATATGCGAATTTATGTATGAAAAAAGTAATAAAAACGAAAACCAAAGAAAAAAAATTCTTTCTATGTGTGCGCACTGCGTTGCGCTGCTGCTTTGTCTCGCCGCCGTCATGTTACTTTTATTGGCTGGTCGGCCATATTGAAGTTGTTGATTTGGCTTTAATTTCGTCATATGAAAAATTATTTTTAAAATTTTACTTTTTAATTAATTTGAATAGGTAATTAGCGGTAATGTTCGTTAATTAATTTTTTTGAATTATTTTATAATCATATCAATTAAAAATAAAAAATATGTTAAATAAATTTTTTCTTTAAAATTTAATTGAAAATTTGTTGCATTTTTTTAACGACTCTCGCGATTTTTAAATTAATTTAAATTTTTGTTTGTTTTTATTATTGTTCTCTAATAAATCATTTTTAATTTCTTTATTTTGTATTCATTGTTATACAATGATATAATATTAATATACCTTTTGATTAATCATTTAGGGCAATAATATAAATAATTAGGGAAAAATGATTAAATTACTACATAAAATGAAGAAAAATTCTTACCATCCACCCTAAACGGCGGGATTATTTATTTAAAAATTGTATATATATTTTATAGAATAAAAATTAATATTTTCGTATAAAAATTATGTTGCATAAAAGAGACAGATATATGTTGTTAATTGTAATATTTTAATATCATCGACCCCCTGAACGTAGAGTATAAATTTTTGTTTTTCTGTGCATTTAATAGACAGCGCAGTAGCCAGTGAAGCCATATTAATAAAATAAAAAATTGTTTTATAGTTTTATCTCCTTTAGTCACATTATATACGTAATGACCTGGGAAAGAAAAATAATCTTTTCTCTCATTCGGTTTTTTATATTTACAAATAAAACCTACGTGCCGTTTTTAATATACATCTGTATTTTAAATACGTTTATTTTTTGTTAATAAATTGTCTGTCTCCTTCATTTCTATTAAAATATATATTTTATTTTTCTCTCTTTTTGCGGTTATTTTTTATATATGCATATAGTTGCGGTAAACAGCATTGCGTTTCTAATTTTTAAATAACTTTATTTTAAATCAAACCTTATATTTTGAAGCTACATGGGATATGTTTATTTATTATTGTTATTTGCTATTATTTTATAAATGTTTTTAATAAAAATATTTTTTCTTTTAATTTTAGGAGAAAAAATTTCCACATATTGGACCAAATCATTTATTAGAAATATGTTGTCGCATATCACCAATATTGGACAAGGAATTAATACCAAGTATACCAGGTGTATTATCTTTATTAGGTGCTGGAAGACAAAGTATTTTAAGAACAAAAGATAGTATATCAAAAACAAAAAGTTTATTAGATCATTGTACACGTTTTCATAATATGCCAATATCTGATTCAACAAATAGAAAAAATACAAATAATTTAGTTAAAGTTTTATTTGGAAGAGAATGTGCTGGTCCAATTATAAGAAAATTAGTGATACCAACATCATTTTATGGAAAACAAGAATTATTGCGAAGAACATTAGGTCATTTATCAGCTGTTTATTGTGTATTATTTGATCGTACTGGAAAATACATAATAACTGTAAGTTTTGTTTAAATAAATGTTACTTGGTTTTATTATTTATAAAATTATTAAATTAATTGTAGGGTGCTGATGATCTATTAGTTAAATTATGGAGTGCTGTGGATGGAAGATTACTGACTACTTTTCGTGGTGCCTCAGCTGAAATAACAGATATCGCTGTAAATTTAGATAATACATTATTAGCGGCTGGTTCATTGGATCGTATATTGAGAGTATGGGATCTACAAACTGCAGGACCGATAGCTGTGTTAACTGGACATACTGGTATGATCACATCGGTTAATTTTTGCCCTTCGCCAAGAGGTGATTTAAAATATTTAGTAACAACCAGCACTGATGGTTCAGTGGCATTTTGGCAATATACATCATCTCGTGTTCCAAAAACAGTATTTGCGTAAGTTTGAAACAATGAAATAGTTTTGATTTTTCTATAACTTATAGAAATTATGTTTTTAGTTCCAAACCAATACAATATCATGAGAAAATACGACCAGGTCAAGCACAAATGATTTGTGCATCATTTTCACCTGGTGGAATATTTTTAGCTGCTGGTTCTGCTGATCATCATGTTCGTGTTTATATTATGTCAGAAGATGGACCGAAGCGTATATTAGAAGTTGAAGCACATACAGATACTGTTGATTCAATACAATGGGCACATAATGGATTACGTTTTATATCGGGTGGAAAAGATGGTATTGCTCATGTATGGCATTTTGAATCACAACAATGGAAATCTATGAAAATAAATATGAGTGACCGATTAACGACGTGTCCAGAACCGGAGGATGATGCTAAACGATTAAAAGTTACAATGGTGTCTTGGGATTATTCCGATAATTGGGTCATGACTGCTGTTAATGATTACACAGTAATATAGAAACTATTTTTGCTTTTTTAAAAAAAAGTTATTTAACATAAATTTATTTTATTGTAGATTAAAGTTTGGAATACTACAACTGGCAAATTACATAAAGTTCTTCGTGGGCATACAGATGAATTATATGTACTAGAATCGCATCCAAAAGATCCCCATGTTTTGTTATCTGCAGGCCATGATGGACAGTTATTTTTATGGGATATTTATCAAGGTGTGAGTTTAGCCAGTTTTATAAATCATATTGATGGACAAGTGCATGGTGGAGTTTTCGATGCTAAATGGTCTCCAGATGGAACAATGATTGCTGCAACTGACTCCCATGGTCATATATTAATGTTTGGTTTTGGTACTGGTCATGAACGTTTTAAAATTGTAAGAATTATTTTGTTAATATATACGTTGTTTATACTAATCAAAATATTCTCATTTTCAATTATAGCTTCCTCGTGAGTTATTCTTTCATACCGATTATAGACCACTCATACGTGATGCAAATTATTTTGTGATGGATGAACAAACGCAAACAATACCCCATTTAATGCCACCGCCTTTTTTGGTCGATGTCGATGGTAATCCACATCCACCTGCTTTACAAAGATTAGTACCTGGTCGCGAAAATTGTCCAAGTGAACAATTAATACCAAATATAGCTGTGGGTGCTGAGGGTGGTGTTGAAGTTGTAGAAGAAGGTCTTTTATCAAACATTGATCGTTTAATCGAGGCTTTAGCAAATCGTAATCATGCTGCGCCAGATTCAAACAATGATAGAGAAAATGGTATAAATCGACCAAATAGCTCCCCTAGGAGTGGAAGTATAAATGGAGCGTTTGGACCATTCGGCAATGGAAATGTAGCTGCAGCTAGTAATTTTGGTGCACCAGCAGCAGGAGCAAATGTTGCATCAGGTCGTGTTGATTTACGTAGATCTGGTGATGTAGAGGGTATTCGGCATGTCCGTGGAGGTGATTGGCAACCATATGGAATTTATAAATGGATACGAAGGATATATGTTAAGCCCATTAAACATTCAATACTACAGACAATAAAGCAAACAGTGTATGTATTTTATAAGCACTTTAAAAGATACCAAAAGTTTTCTTTATAAATATATTTGATTTGGTTTTAGTTACACAGCTGGTATGCAGGAATTTGAGTTATATAGACGCGAAATGCGTAGGCGTCCGCTTATGATAAATACATCAAATGCGTTGACATCTTCTGGACCTACTAGTCGCACACGGGGTCCTAAGAGAAGAGGCAGAGCAGCATATAGAACAAGAGCTGTACGAGAACGTGAACCAGTAATTGAAGTAATTGAACCCGAAATAGCATCATCGAGTAGTTCTTCTTCTGAGAGTAGTGAATCAACAGCCGTTGAAGATGAATTAGTTTTAAGTGGAACTGAAAGTTCTGACACTGAAAGTTCAGATTATTCCGATTGGGTTGCTGATCAACCTGGTATTACTTTAGAACCACCAAAAAGATCCAGGAGAAGGCCTGTGCAAAGGCGTACATATTCTCCTGGTAGTGATTCTAATCATCAAAATGAAAGAAAACCTGCACGACGTAAAAAGATACCTATACCGACTGATAATGGTGAAATTCCGGAATCGTATAGAACGCCCGAATGGTTATCAGAGGTAATACCTCGTAAAGCCCCTTATTATCCTCAAATGGGTGATGAAATTGTTTATTTACGACAAGCCCACCAGCGTTACTTAGACACTGTTCGTTCAAAAAAAGTTTATAAAATAAGTAATAATTGTGAACCATGGCAACAAATTAGTTTGCGTGAACATGAGTTTGTTAAAGTAATTGGCATAAAATATGAAATAAGACCTCCACGTTTATGTTGCTTGAAGCTAGCTCTACTATCACGCGATGGTCATTTATCTGGTCAGTCATTTACAATAAAATATCATGATATGCCAGATGTATTAGACTTTCTTGTATTGCGACAAACATTTGATACCGCTGTGAGAAGAAATTGGTCGCCTGGTGATAGATTCAGGTGTATGATTGATGATGGATGGTGGATGGGACAAATTGAATCCCGTCATGCATTAGCAACTGAGTTTCCAAATTCAATGTTTATGTGTTTTCGTGTAAGATGGGATAATGGAGAATATGAATACATGAGTCCGTGGGACATGGAACCAATTGATGAAAATCGTTTACCAGCAGAAATTGGCGGAGCAGTGCCAGTGCTTCCAGATGAATTACGTGCATTATTATATCAACCAAAGACAGAAGAATGGCCAAGAGGAGATCGTGATGCCTCATGCCGACGTATAATAACTGGATTAGAACAAGTCATGGGCCTTGCTATAGCTGATCCTTTTTTGGCACCTGTAGATCTTAATATATATCCTTCATATGCCTTTGTCGTCGAATATCCAATTGATTTATCAACAATTAAAGCTCGTGTTGAAAATCATTTTTATCGTCGAATACCTGCCGCTCAATTTGATGTTCGCTATTTAGCTACAAATGCTGAAAAATTTAATCAACCGCATAGTCCTATTGTTAAACATGCACGAATTGTAACCGATTTATGCTTGAGAATCATTCGGTAATTTATATTTTCTCTTAAAAATTATTTATAATTTTTTAATTAAAAATTGTATTTTTGTAGTGATCCAAATGCTGTGGATGTAGGTGCTGTATACCATCAATTAGTCGATACTTATGTATCGTCGGATTCTGATGCTGAAAATGCTACTGGAAAGTCTCCTAGTCCATCTTCAAGTCGTCCAACTGGTCCTAGACGGTATTTATCCATTATTTTGTGTTTTTTAGTTTTTAAAACTTTAATCATTTAAATGATTTTCTTTATTAATCTAACAGATCTAGACGTTTAGGCTCTGAACGAGATTGGCTTGCTGATTGTCGAGAACTATTAGAAATGATTTGGCAATGTGATGATTCAACACCGTTTAGAGAGCCAGTAGATACTTTGGAACATCCAGGTAAATAATATTTTCTTTCAGAATTTATGATATCCCTATTCTAAATAAATAAAATTTTTTATTTTGTATCCAGATTATAGCCAAATAATTGATACGCCGATGGATTTAAGAACAATTAAAGAAGATTTAATGGGTGGAAATTATATAACACCATTTGAATTTGCCAAAGATATGAGACTTATTTTCCAAAATTCTAGAAATTATAATACAAATAAAAGATCTAGGGTAATTATTAAAATTTTTTTAAATATATATTATTATTAAGATTTTATATTTTAATTGAAAATGAAAATAAAAAACGAATTGGCCCATTAAATTTGCATGAAGAAGAATACCGAAGAGTGCACGATTTATTATTTGAGATTTTTCTTTATTTTGTTCAAAATTAATTAATTTACTTTATGTTTGATCCACAATAAAGTGGCGAACAACAATGTTTTTGTCACTTTTATTTTTATTGTTTTAAAACATTTATAGCTTTTGCTTTTTTAAAATAATAACAATCTTTTGTAATTTCTTTTCTTTTTTTTTTTAAAGAGGGTAAAATTTTCATATTCATAAAGCTTTTTATTGTTTATTTAATTAAATGTTTGTCACAAAATAATGTTACTTCTCAATGTGTTTTTTAAGAAAAGAAAATTCTTTTATTCTTTAAATTTTTTTTTTTTTTTTTTGTATATTCAAGAAATAATTTATTTTTATAATTCATGCTATCCACTACAAATCTTTATTTAATCAAAAACAAAAAAACATAATTAAAAAATTAAATTAAATAATAAAAAATATATATATAGGATAATTTAGTGGTAAGGATTCTTATTTTTTCATGTTAAAAAACATAATAATACCGCATGATAATGTTATATTTTTCTATGCAATCATTGCACAAAAAAAAAATGTTTATTTTAAATTTAATCGGGTCAAATTGTTTTTCTTTTTATTTATTTATTTAAATTAAATTTTATTTTTTGTGTTTATTAATTATATCTTACTTTATGATTATTATTGTTTTTTGTAATTTTAGATATATTCAATGACATTACGTTTAAGTACATTATTTGAAGCACATATAAAACCAATCATTTATAATTGGAAATCGGCTAGAAGACGTCCAAAATCATCAAATAAAGATAATGATGCTGGTGATAATAGTGATCGTAATAAACCAGGCACATCAAAAATGGTCACACGAGCAACAACAAATGGTAATAGTAATAGTAGTGGTAATAATAATAATAATAACAATTTACCTGGACCATCTGGTAAACATCAATCGTCATCATCGCGTGCAAGAATTGTATCAGATGATAGTGATGAAGATGATGATGATGATATGGGACATATTAAAACAAGAAATGGGCGTATACCGCGTCCAAATACAAATAGTAATAATAATTATTCAAATACAAATAATGGTTTAGCGCCAACATCATCATCATCATCACATTTAAATAATATTAATTCAACACATCACAATGATAATAATACGAATCGTGTCAGAAAGTCACGTAATATTGTAAATAATAATATTAACTCAAAAAGAGTAACTAAAAATCGTCAAAATAATAATGATACTGGTGATGATGATTCGTCTAGTGATAGTTCATCTAGTTCAAGTAATGATTCAAATCATAATAATAATAGTAACAATTTAAGAAGCAATAGTGATGATGACGATGATAGTGATGACAATATTAATTTATTATCATTAAATAATGGACAAAATAGTAATTCAAATAATCGACGTCCTGCACGTTATAATATTAATTATGATTCGGAGGATAGTTACAAACCGAATCGTGTTAATAATGTAAATAGTAATAAAAAAATAAAATCACGTCGACGTAGAGGAAAACGAAAAAATAATAATAAAATTGATAAAAAGAATAATAAAAATCATTCAATGCCAAACAACACAACAAGTAATAATAATAATAATTTAGTGAATATAAATAGTGTAAATACAAGACCACGTAATCGTATTATTCATTCCGAAGATGATGAAGATGATAATGATGATGAAACAAGTAATATAAATAGTTATATGGCAAATAGTAGAAAACGTCAAAGACATGAACCGGGTGGTACAACAGTAACGAATAACCAGAACGATGAAGACGATAACGATGATGAGGATGATGATGATGAAAATCCAAATAGAAAACATCGACGTTATGAATCTGATCATAGTTATCATTTAGAGTTGCCAAATAATCGTCGATTAATTGAAACGGAAAGTGAAACGGAAGTCCAACGTCCGACAAGAGGTAGCTTAAGACGTGCACGAATGGAATGGGGACGTGCAGAAGATAGTCTAGAAAGTGAACACGATGATGACAACAGTCGTAATTCAGTGAAAAACAAGGTATTTATTCTATTTATTTTTATTATAATTTTAATTTAATAATAATTTATTTTTCTTTTATTTTCTAGCAAACAAAAAGACGTGGTAAAGTAAAACGTCGCTCAGAAACGGATAATAGTAATGATGGTGAAGAAGATAATAGTCAGAGTAGTACAAGACGTGGAAATCGTTTAATTGCAAGTTTAGCATCGGGCAGTAGTACATCTAGTCGTACATTACGTTCAAATAAAAATCGTCCATCCCAAGATGAAGAATCATCACAGCAGCAGCCTGATGAGGAAGAAGACGACAATGATGATGATGAAAGTAATGATGATCGTCCATTAAGTTTTAGTAAAAATCGGAAACGTGCTAGTAGATTTAATAGTGAGTTTTATAATATAAGTTTGTTAAAAAAATTTAAACAAATTTTTTTTATCATTTTATTAATTTTTTATGTTTTTTAATTAATGAGGGATTAAAAATGATCATTTCAGATCAAGTAGTAGTGAATGGTAATAATAATAGCAGTAATAGTAGTAATAGTCGGCAAGCGACAGCAACAATAACCACAACTTCTCTCCGTTCAAATGCTACACCATCGATACAATCGCAGACACCAGCAGTTGCAACGGCAACATCGATGGCAGTAAACACTAATAATATACGAACGTATGTAAATAGAAGACAACAATCTGGTGTTACCTCAACCATTACACAAAATACAAGATCTCATTTAACAATCACTAACGCTAATAATAATATAAATTTTAATGAAGCTACAGCAACTAGTACCACAAGATTACAAGGTCCTCCACCACATCAGGTTGATCATAATTATGGTGAACCTGGTCCTTCGACTTTAATGAGGCAAACTAGACGTAGTCAAGTTGTTATGTTATCGCGCCATCAGCGCAATGCTGATGAGTTGGATCAATCAATGAACAATACATCGGATGGTGAAGATGAAGAACAAGATCCATTAGAAGATTTACCATTAGTAGCAGGTGAAACAACAACGACAGCTTTAGCAACGTCATCTACTACAATAACGGCAACTGCAACGACAACATCAAGACTCAGATTAAGAAATACTGTGACCACAACAAATGTAAACAGTAGTAGCGGAAGCTCTACAATGATTAAACGAAGCTACACACTTAGAACGATTAATGAAAGAAATCAAAACGTCAACAATGATGTTGTAGACGAAGACGATGCAGATAGTGAGGTCGAAGACGAAGCTGACCAGAATATTCAACATTTGCAAGTTGATGGCGATAATGATGGTGATGAGGATGATGATGATGATTACGATGATCCAGAAGACAATCAACCATTGCGTTTAGTTGCCTCTACAGCAAAAAAATTAAAAAACGCAGAGATGCAATTGCATAACACAAGAAATCGTGGAGTGCCACGCCGTAACTATTTCGCTAAAGATTATGAACAGGTTGGTGGTTATTATTCATAAATTTTTTATTTACATTTTTCGTTATATTAACAAAAAAAAAAATAATTTTCCAGCCTGGTCCATCTAGTGGTGTTCGCAATACAAGAAATTTGAAAAGACCTCGTTATAACTATGATAGTGATGAAAGTGCTGACCGAAATGCTGCCAGAAGCAATGTCTTGCCGATTGATGAACATCATGAAGATCAACATTTAGATGGTGGAAATAGTAACAGTGCTGATAGAAAAAAATTGCGTGGTCGTAACAGCAGCGCAACAAATTCAAACTCGAATTCGAATAGTAGCAATAGCAGAAATCTGAATCTTAATTCGCCAAATCGTTCATCATTGCATAATAATCGAAGTGGTGGCAGCAATGTTGTCGTTGACATTGAGGTTGTACAAACAACAACAAGAACAACACCATCCTCAACAGTCGGTGGTATGACATTAGATGATATTTCAAGTGATAATGAACAACATGTTAGTATTAGTAGTCGTGGCCGTGTAAGAAAAATAACTGCCAAAGCAAGGGGCCTTTTTCGTGAATAATAAATTTTGATTATTTTTCATTTAAAAACAAAAAAAAAAAACTTAATTTAATAATTAATTAATTAAAAAATAATGAAGATAAATAGTTGTTTGTTTAAACAATAGAAAATAAAATGAATTAATATATATAAATAAAAAATATAATTATTAAGTAAATAATAATATAGTAAGAAAAAACGAGGAGGCGAGGACGAAAAGAAATTTTTTTTTTAATTAAAATAATAGAAATTTCATCCCCAAAACAAAAACAAACTCACCCACCCACTATTTTTATATTGCTTTTTTTCTATATATATTTATATATATAATTATCTTTTTATTAATTATATATTTTTTCAGTTTAATTAGAATCTTAAGAGTTAATTTAATTATAAGACTTTCTTTCTTTCTGTGAATATTAATGAATATTAAATATATTTTTCTTAAGAGAATCATTCATTATTTTTTATTATTATTTTTCAAATTTTTTGTTTTGTAATTTATTCTTTTTTAAAATTTGGGTGGAAATTATTGGGTAGCGTTTTTATTAACTTATCCGTGTTAATAAGAACTAGTTAGATGGGGAATTTATAATAAGAAATGGCTCGCTCGCTACCTTGTAAACAATTGGGAAATTTCTTTTCATAAAAGACGTTCTGTCGTCCATGTAAAACAAAAGAAAGTTTTCTTTTTTAAATATTGAAAAATCACCGCATAACTGATGCACAAAATAAAAAAGAAAGAAATTAAAATGTAAATTTAAATAAATAATTTAATCCTGTTCAACAACGTGACTGTAAAATATTTAAATTAATTATAATTAATTAAAATAAGAGGAGAAAAAAATAAATAAATATTTAAGTGTAATTAAAGTAGAAGAACTACATCATTATCGTTATTTGAGTGTTTTTGTTCTGTTTTTCAATCACAAAATAAATTCGTTAAAATAATACACAAAGATAGATTATTTCTCTTAATTTTATTTTTAATTATTTATAAAAATACATTTGTTGTTATTGATTTTTTTTGCTGCAAAATAATAAGACTGAAACATAATTTTATTTAAAGATTAAAAAAAAATAATTAAAACATAATTTTTAATAATAATAAATGCAATGATGAATTGAGGGAAATTTATGTTTTTTCACAATTTTATTTTATAATCATAATATTTTCTTTTAAACACCGATAAATTATCATTTAATAATATTAATATATATATCTAATTATAAGTAAACTAATTGTATGGGATATTAATACATATTTTAAACGAATAATAAAAGAAAAGCATTTAAATATAGTAAAAGAATTTATTTTCTTTTTAATTTTATTAGCGGGAATGTATACAAACATCTAATATAGTTATTAATATAGACATAGCGCTAAATTATTGCTAAAATAATAACAAATACATTTAATTATTAATTTTTATTATAAAGTGATAAATAACAATTTATTCAATTAAAAAATAACTTTATTGCAATTAAATACAAAATTATTCAACATTATTATTAGCAAGTACATGTACTTGAATACTTTTTGTTGAATTATAAACTTGTCCTGGTGGGAATGGCTGTAACCTTGGATGGGTTTCTGATTTTAATTTATTTGCCGATATATATTTGGAGAGACGTATATTTGGCAACGGTAGAAAACCGGTACATAATGGTAATACATCTAATGTTATTGATTGATGTTCAATGTCTTGCATTGAGACAACACCAGCCGAACGGCCACACACTGCCCATATATTTTGATCAGGTATCACCTCGTACATTAAATCAATAAATGGATTCTCTTGGATTTTCATTATTTTTAAATTTAAATGACAAACACTGCCAACACGACATAACTCTGACGGTTCAATCTGAATTAAAAACAATTATTTACATAATTTAAAAAACGAATAACTAATTGTACTTACTTTTGCATGAATTTTAAAAAGTGTCGTATAATCCATAACGTCAAACGTGCACGTGTAGTTTCTTTTACAATTCGGTGTTAATAGTTCAGCATATTCCATACTAAAATCAACATGTATTACCGGTAATTCGTTTTCTGTTTTTAATGGTTCTACCTGTATTTCCCACAAGTACGATATTGTTAAATTTTTAAAGATAATCTACAAGAAAAAAAGAAAACAAGAATATTATTAAACCAACTACAATAATAATAATAATTATTATTATTTTACATTTTCCTGCTGTGTCACCGGATTAATATCGTTCAAGGTAACACCCTTTGATGAACAATTCATTTTTACATTTGTTAATAATAATTTATTTTCATAAATTCCTTTGATAACCACTTGTAAAAATTTCCGTGTACCAGATGAGTGTAAACGACACGATGTTATAATTGCCGGAACAAAATGAAGTGGAATTTCAATATCGTTACGGGACCATGGACAATGCAGTACAACTTTTTGTACAATTGGTTTCTCTTCACGGCGTCCGGGTAAGTCAGTTATTGCATCTAAATCAATTATTTTCTCATCGAATGGCTTGAAATTTGTCAGCATAATGGTTAATTCACGTTGAAAATCATCTAAAATAATGAAAATTCATTTAAAACAAAAAAACAACGATTTAACTTCAAAAGAAACAAACCATCATTTGTCTGCTGATTCTTGACACGCAATCTTAAATTTCGTGAACATTTTAAACTAATAAATGAATCCTTTGGAAATATAAAACTTCCTGCTGATATTATAAGTTTTATCGGTTGTACAATGCCAGCGATTAAATTTAAAAAACTTAAAACAGCTGATGATGGTTTTGTCGTTATTGAAAATTTATTCAATTTATTTATTAATAGAATTTCCGATAAGAAATCAATCGTTTTTATTTTAATTGATAATTGTTTAAAATTCCATGCACCGACACGCGTTGCTTTTGATTTTAATTGTATTATATTTATACCGGGTTTTATTAAATAATTATCAATTGTTACATTATTTGTAAAATCGGTACGTATTGTTGGTGATACTTTACGTCGTGTACTACTTGAACGACGTACTAATTGTTTATTTTTTATATCGCAAACAACTGAGGAACAATTTAATGAATTATCCTGTTTATAATCTAAATGTATTGATATTGGTAATTTTGATTTAAAGAAACTAGTTCTTAAATCATGTACCGTATTCTCATTTACTTGCTTACAACAAATCTCATACGATAATAAAATATTCTCACAGATAATCTCACGTGGAAAATTACTTTCTAATTTTAATTCAACATTTATATAATTATCTTGTATTATTGTTAAATCCTCATTTAAACAATTTATATTTATTATTTTAAAATGATCTTCTAATACAGCAAAATTATTATTATTTATATTATTTGTTGTACTTGTTGTATTTCCTATCGTTGAATTATCATTATCACCTGTTGTAGCTGTTAATTGATTTAATGATTTTAAAAATTCATCAAAGTAAAAGGTACGCACTAATATTTCCAACTCTGAACAACATGATATTGTGCTACAAATTTTTGTATAACTAATTAGATCATTCATTTTTCTATAGCAGCTAGCTAATTCTAATAGCGTTTGACTAGCTAAATAATTCCAATTTTCTTGTTTTAATTCACGTAGTAAATCCGTAAAGAAAACAACCGCTTTTTGTGGTTCGTTCAGTGTACAATAAAAATTACCCAAATCTAAACCAACCAGACGTGCTGAACGTAAACGTGATACATGCTTATATGTGCTTATAGCTAATTCACTTAATTCAAGGTATAATTTTTGAAATGATTCATTTGAGCCTAGTGCCTCTTTGAGGCGATCAGTCGGTGTTAATTTTGGACGTCGATTAACTGTTGACGCTGCTGATGTTGGTAATTTTATTATATCTTGTTTTACTGGTTGTTCGTGTATTTGATTATCGATTAGTTCATCAGTTATGCTATCACCAATACCCGCTGATAATTGTACAACTGTATGTAATTGCTCCGATGTTGGTGTAAAACCAGGCAAGAGACCACATATTTTACCTAATTCGTACAACTAAAAATATAAAGAACAAATTTCATTAGCAGTTTATTTATTTTTTTAGTTGAAAAGTTAATTACTTTATCCTTTGCTAAATTCCAAATGGGTGCTGTAAATTGAAAGCATTTGTGTATTTCTTTTGATTCATTAACTTGGTCACATGTGTCAAGCACTTCTAATGAACAAATAAACTCCCAGCAAGCTAGGGCACCCTGAGGCGTTTCCAATTTTAATGCTTCAATTTCTCTTAATGTTGCAAATAAAAATGGCAATAAACGTTCCGCAATCTATTATAAAATTAGAAAATTTTATTTCTATGAATGAAGACGATTAATCAATTTTATTTCGGAACAGACCTCCCAATGTTTTCCACTTGATTTCAGTAAAATACATTGTCGCTCAAACAAGTAACTACGGAACTCTAATAAACTAATCACATTCATTTCAATCTTTTTTCGCTTATCAAGCATTCTTGTTTTACTCAGTGTTATACCGTAAAATGTGGTAAATTGTTTTTCAAAAATTTCCAACCATTGCTGCTTATCACCATATACAGAATTAAGTATAAATTGTGATAACATTGCGTCTAATTCATCGTATTGCACTAATGCCTCAGAATATAAACCAAGCATCTCTAATACAAACGCTAATTGCTCTTGTAATAAAAAATATTTAATAAATGACCAACCGTCTGTATTACGTTTTTCACGATTACTACGTATTAATTCCTCATATTTAATTATATTACGATTGTAACCGGATAGTATTAAATGTCTAATACGTTGTAATAAGCAGCGAAATGATTCCGTTGATTTTATTTCAAATTTCATTGGATTTAATACCGATATGCAACGGTCACCGTTTTTTGTTGCAAAATCTAAACGTATTTTATCTAAAACAGTTGTTCGTGGTAAAATATTTTTACTTTTTTTAACATCAACAGTTTCCACTAAAAGTATCATCCAATCGGATATATTGTAATTTTGTAATAACTTTAGCCACAAATCAATTTCTTCTTTAACTGATGATTTATATGTTTCAACATCCTAAAAATTTAATACATAATTAAATTAATAGTTCATAGGTAAAATAATTTCAATTTAAATAACATTGCACTCGGTGACATAAATATGTAAAACTGGATGTTCTAAAATACTCCAATCGCCAATCTTGTATTTATCTAATATTTTTGTATCTAACTGTTGAAATTTAGCCTCAACGCGTACATTTTTTATTGGACGACCGTATGATCGTCGCCACTCACATGTATCATGCGGTACAGAACTGGCAATTTGTGATTCCAATGATCGAAATAATGGGACATCACCAGAATCTAAAAAAAAAGTAAAATCAATAAATAAAACACATAAAACAATTATGAATGTAGCACATAAATAGAAACATTTAACACATACATGTTAGTATTGGCTTAAAATCCATTTTTTAATACACAAATTATAACTTTTTATTTATTCGCAATTCATAATAATAATTAAAAAGTATTTTCCATTAATTTTGACGTTCCACCTATTTTTATTGACCGTCGTGTTGTCAATATAATTTCAAACAGCTGTTCTACATTGTAGATGTCACTTATAATAATCTAGTACAATTTGAAAGTATTTAAATAAATATTTCAGGGTTTAAAAATTATCATTATTTTTTATTTTAAACAACCGTTATTAAAAAATGCTTTTATTTTTATATTAAATTTAATTAATTAAATAATTTCGCACATTTTTATAAATAAATAAAAAATAACACTTTCAATTGTGAATAATTTTATTTATTGCAATAGAAACACAAGCAATATTGCAAATGTTTATTATGAGCATGCGCAAGTTGTTATTTATTTCAATTTTCTTTCAATAAGAAACATAATAATAAAAGCAAGAAAATAAACGTAAAAAGTAGACAGATGTGTAAAATCCACTGAGAAATAAACAATAATAAAATATTAAGTTTTTGCAATAAAAAAAAACAACATATTTACCGGCAATAATTAAGTTTTTGCAGTTTTTATCGCGAATTTAATAACAAATTAATGTGCAATTCACAATTGTCTATAAAAGGATTACACAGGTTACAATAACAATAAACAGCAACAGCAGTAAAATCTAAATAAATACAATTGACAGGTGAGTGTCAGTGTCAAATAATTGCAAAATACACGTTTATAAATAAAATAAACTAAATTTAATTTATAAATATATGTAATAGTTAATTAAATAGTATAATTTAATTACATAATAAAAAATAAGTCTGTGTAATTTTTTATTAATATTATTATAAATTTTTTATGTATTACTTTTTTGTTTAATTATGATTTTGTGACATTGAATTTAGTGAATTGAAATATTTTTGTGTTAACAAAAAATAAACAATATAAATTAATTATAATAACAATAATAATAATAATGTTTCAATTAAATAGGAGTGGCAATAGATTAATAAATTTATTTTTAATCAAACGTACAGTTAATATAATTAATTTTAATTCACAATCAGCAATAGTAACAACAGTAAAAAGAGGTTAATTAGATTTTTCTTTTCTTTTCTTTACTTATTAATTAATTTCTCAAAAAAAAAATAAAATAAAGTAGATAAATAGTTTTAGTATCGAAAAATAAATTAATTAAATTTCTTTTTCTATAAAGAAAAAGAAGAAATATAGTGAAATAAATACTAAAGAGAAAAAAAATATTAAAACTGTGTCACAATCCAAAAACGATACGAAAAATTTATGAATTTATTTTTGGCTTAAGTGTGCGCGGTTTGCTTGTGTTTATTTAATTTTGGAGCAAAAATATATATATATAAATTTTAACAGGGTGTTTATTTAGCATAATTAATTAAATTTATTATTTAAAGGTTTTTGTGAGAATAATAAAAGTGTAAAGAGTAAAATAATGGAAAGTAAAGAAGCATTAAAGGAACGTTTAACACCGATGCAATATCATGTAACACAAGAGGCTGGCACTGAGCGACCATTTACAGGTAATTAATTTAATTAATTAAATAAATAGAATGATAAAATCCTTTCATTTTCTCTGTTTAAATGATTTACAGGCTGTTATAATAAACACTATGAAAAAGGTTTATATTATTGTATAGTCTGTCATCAGGAATTATTTAGTTCAGATACAAAATATGATTCTGGTTGTGGTTGGCCAGCATTTAATGATGTTCTGGATAATGGAAAAATAACATTACATAAAGATACAAGTATTGCAGGTATGTGCATACTTTTATTTATTTGAGTTTAATTAATTAACCAATATTTTTAAATAAATAAAATATATCTATAGATACCCTGTCCCTGCTCCTTCAGTAGCTTTTTTATTTCTTTTTTAAATACTTTTTGTTTGTCGTCGTTGTTATTACTTTGTCTAATTATAACCACAAACATTTCCTCATGATTTTGTAATAAATATTATTATTTTCTTTGCGTTTAAATAAATAAATTTTTATGTAAAAAAATCAACGAAATTCTTGTCGAGTTTTGTTATTTCTTTTCTGATTTAATAAATAAAAATCATAGTTCAAAATTGATTAAATTAATTATTTGTGTTCTCTGACCTAAAAGAAAATATGTTATCAAATAATTTTTTCAATAATTAAATTAAATAACTATTAAATTAATATTGTTAAAATAAAATAAAATAAAATACATTAATCAAAAATTAAATTGATTTTAATTTTTTTTTTGCTTTACGTTTATTAAGCGTAAATAACTTAATTAAAGATAAAAACCAAAAATAATTTAAATTCTTATTTTGCTGTATGATAACGAAATTATTATTATTTATTAATAAATTATCTCTTATTAATTTCTTTAATTAAAATAAATAAATCAATAAATTTAAATTGATATGAAAATATTTCGTTGTGACATTTGTGGGTATTAATAACAGCAACAACAAACACATAAATCCTTATAAATGTTTTATTTTTATTTTAATTTTGTAATTAACTGTTGAAGTGTTTTTTTCTGTATTTTGTCGTATTTTGTCGTATTTTGTTGAATTTAATCTATTTTTTACCTTTTAATTAAATATTTAATTAATTATTTAAATAATTTGTTTTTCCTGTATTTTTCATTGTATTTTTATTAAGAAATTTATTATTTATTATCATTATAATAATAACCGCAAAGTTGTTTGTTATAATTGTAATTTTCCCTTTACAAAAATAATTTAACAAATTTAAATTGTGGTTGATAATGTAATTAATATTATTAATTTTAGTTTGTATTTTACTTGTTTTTTTCTGGTTTTATTATTTATTTAATATTTTTCTAATGGAAAACTGATAGAACTGATTTTTACCTTGGCAGTACGACAATAAAGTTCTCGTTTTCGTTTTTTTGCTTCTCAATTTTTCAATGTCAAGATAAAAAACGTTTTTTTTTTTTAAATCCTTGGCACTAGCTATCCTTTTGCAATAAATAATGTGTCTGTAAAACTTTATCATTGTATTGCTGCCAAAAAAATAATTCTTCCCCATTTTTATATTGTTATTATTATTTTATTTTCCTTTAATGGCTAAATGGTCGCCAGTTGAGACATTTATTGATTATTAAAATGCTTTTTGTAGCAGGAATTCTATTCACCCTATCTATATTAAATAAAACTTGTTATATGAATTTTTACTTGTTAATTACAATTTTAACCCTTTGTTAACGTTTTTATTTATATGCAAATAGGGTGGACAAATGTATTTTGCAAAAACGGGTTATATTTATCAGCAATATGTTATTAATTTTACATTTTTTATTCATTTAACTGTCTTATTATGGGAAAATTTATAAAGTATAATTCTTACTGTATCGACGATTAAACAAAAATCATTATTATTAAATTAAAATTTATTATCTTTTGAGGAAAATTCATCCAAATCTGCAAAATTTGTCATAATCAGTATGGGTCCTTCTTTATAACTTCTGTCCAACTTTAAACACCAAAAGTTATGCAACTGAAATTAAAAATTTCAGAACAATCGCATTTGACATGCAATTTGTTTCGGAGAATCCAGAACAAGATACTTGGTGATTTTCAGTGTCGTCGTATCACACTTTAAATACGTTTTTTAGCTAAAATTTCATTAATTGTTTACGTTTGAGTCATTTTATTTTTTCTTCACGCCCAGTTAAATTGTCTGCTGTTACGTATTGTTAGTTTAGTTAATTAAAATTTTATTTATTGTCTGCGTTTTTTCTCGATGGATTATTTTTGTTCTTCCTTATTTTGTGCTTTAATAAAATTATAATCTAAACAGAAATTTTAGTTGTTATAACAATAATAATGCAAATTATGTATAAATAATCAAAAATATTACCTTAATTCATTCAATAATATTATACAAATATACAAAAATTATTAATGCTGCTGTTGTTACAGTTTTGCCTACATTATATTCGCTGTTTTGTTGCTTATATAGAAAAATAATTCGATAATTATTGTAAGTTATTCATTTATTCAAGTTAACAGTGAGAGTGAAAATATATTATTTAATTAAAAGTGAAATTGTTATGGTGAATTTGCATAGCCTAAAAGTTATGACCAAACATAAAATTTCTGTGTTAAAAGCTTAATTCTCTTAAATTAATTAAGTTTTCTTAAATATCTTGTTCAAGTCCTTTACAATTGATTAATATTCCTCATTGCCATCCTTTTTGATATATATTTTCTATAGTTTAAATCAGTTGTATCACTGACCCTTAAACTAACTAATTTTAACTGTATGTTAACGGTTACGCTCTTAATTTGACTATTTCGTGGGCGCATAATATTATTTAAATAAATATTTTATCTAAAAATTAGAATTAAGTGTGTTTTAATTATTGCATAATTATTTATTTATATTTTTTTTATTATTATTTTTTTTTGTTATAAATAAAATAATCTCACCTGAGTTTTTTTTTTTTTTCCTATTTTCTAATCATAATTGCTTTTGCTTTATTAACGGCTTATTTTTCATAATTATTTAATTTATTTAATTTTGTTTTTTTTTTTTTTGTTTGTAGCATTTAGTTTAATTAAAATTATAATAAATTTTTCTAGTAAATTTTTATATTATTGAAAAAATTAATTAATTTAGTAAAACCGGTGATGGTTCTAATGTACATTTTTTCTTTTTGTTTTTCTCTTTTCTCTTTTTTTTTTTTTATGTAAATTTATTTAAATGAAAAAAATATATACCAAAAACACACACAACACATAAATATGCTGCCAAAAAAAATTAATTAATTAATTAATTAATTTTTAATAATTAATATAAAATATTAAAAATTATTTCCACCAAATTTTATTCTTTCTAAATTTTTCTTTTACTATTTTTATGCCTTTTTATTTATTTTGTAAAAAAATTATTATTTGGCCTTTTTTTATAAATTATTAATTGGTTATCGATTTACTATTATTATTTAATTTTATTATCAATATTGGCGTCCATTTCATAAATCATTCATCCATTTTAATCTAAAAAAATAAAAATAAAAATAATAATTAAATTAATAAAAAAAACATGCTCTCTGGTGTTTTAATTTTAATTATTTAAATGTACCTGTGATTATAATTATTATGTGATTATAAATTAAATTTAAAATAAAAACATTAAACAAACTCCTTAAATAAATTACATTCCTAAAAAATTCCTCTGTAATCCTCTTTGATAAACACAAAAAATATATATATATATATACGATACGAAACAAGGCTGCAATCTTTTACTATTAATTACACATCCAGAACGTATTAGGACTGAGGTGAGATGCTCTAAATGCGGTGCACATATGGGACATGTGTTTGGTGATGGTCCATTACCAACAAAGAAACGCTATTGTATTAATTCAGCATCTATAGAATTTATATCAGCGGATGAATTAAATGCCGGCAATAAAAAATAGAAGAAAAAACAACCATTATGCAGCCAATTAATTTAATTAATTAAGAAGAAAATAATTGCTCAGAAAATGAAAATTTATTCTGTTTAGTTTTTGGCTGATAATGATTTTACTTTATTTTTGATTTAATTAAATGTAATTATTACTACTAAAATACTAATTAACACTGATATTTTGTAATTTTTAAAATGAAAGAAAAAGAAAAATATTTAATTAATTAACATAACTAATTGAGATAGAAATGTGCAAAAATAATTGTAATAACATTTTTTTTTTAAATAAGAAAATTGTAAAATTGTAAATAAAGATGAAATAAATAATAAAAATAATAAAATAATTGTAAATTTTATGTGTTTTTTTCTGTTATCCATTTAACCATATTTATCCTGTCTGTGAATTATTCTGTGTAAAAAAGCAGGTAGATTCTTTGTCTTTTTTATTGCATACAGGATGTTTTCGTATTTAGATTCCGGTTTGAATTCATCTTGTCCTACTTATATATGTAGTTTTGCGATTTAATGGTTTTCGTAAAGTATTTTCCATCTCTGAAACAACAAAAAGTAATATAAAGTCTGCTACAGTGTTTCGAACTTACATTATGATTAATGCTGATACTGAGCAGGCATATAACTACCATCTATCCTCGTAAGGTATTTATTTTTTCCTTCAAAAACTCAAGTATAGAATTTTCAATCCAAAAAACATAATCTAAGAAAAATCGTGACTTCTTTTAAAATCTAAAAGCATCTAAAAAGAAAAACGATTAAAATTGCAATAAGAAAATCTTTTTTTTTTTTTAATAAAAAAATTGTTTTTTATTTTCATTTTTCTTGATAAATAATTTTTCTTATTTGTTTATCTTCGCTAATACAGAATAAATAGTAATAAGTTTTCTTCAATTAAATTTTTTGTGACTTAACTTATAATAATAAATTTTAATTTAAATAATTAATTAATTAATATTTTATTGTTACTGTTAATGAATTATTTTCTTAATCTTGTTCTTTGCTTTTATTTGGTTAATTATCTGGATAAAAATCATAAAAATTTAAATTTAATATTAAAATTGTGTTAATTTCTAATTGGTTAACCCAAAGCACTCGTAATTTCTTATATTACTTTGTTTGTACGATCAGTTTAAGCTGATCTTTAGAAGTGCATTCGGTTAATTTGAAAGTGACCAATTTATGTAATGGATTATGCTTAAAAGAATTATGCATTTCTTATCAGTTTATCAGTAAGGACTGATTTTGTATTTTTTTATTTTTAACACATTAAAATCATTAAATCTTCAAAAATCATCTAAAAGCGTCTTACTACTCAGAAATCATAATAAATAAAAGATAAATTTCTATTATTAATTAAATTATGTATTATATTGTATTGTCACATTAAGATATGTTGAAAATAATAAAAATAATTATAATAAATATTAATTCTAATTAAATAAATTCATTTGAAACACGTGTTTTTGTTAAACAAATGACGAGTCAACATAAAATAAAAATAAAATGGCAAACAACCAACAAAAATGGTCCATTTGATAAAATGCGTGATAGATGATATATCATCATCAACAACATAATGACATAATATAAAAACAGGAATTATGTTTACAAATCACTGTATAAATGCGTTTCACCAGCCGAACTATCTTTACACGTTACTTCATCGCATACATTACATTAGATTACATTTTTCCTACTAAAATTTTGTATATTTTTCATTATTTATTCATTAATACGTACGTCTTTATTCTCATTTCACATAAATTCATTTAATTTAATTAGCTTCGGTTTTATTACATTACTTGGTCGCATTATTTTTATTATTATAATTTTGTTCACCATCTATCTACATATATTCCTTACATTCTTCTAAATAAATTATTTGCTGTTTTTTTATTTTTGCGAATTAAATTAAATTAATTACGTTTATATTTTTATAAATAATAATTATTATTAGAAAATTAATTTATTTCGTTTTTCTTTCTTTATTTATTTTTCCTTTCTTGATAACACTGTGTGCTGCAAATGAGTGCATTCCATCATATTTAAAGGTATTTACGGATAGTCAATAACTTTGATAAAATCATTAAGATGGTTTATAGATAATATTTTAAGAAACTCTGTACCATTACGTGTTTCATTCGAAATTACTGCCTTTAATCAACATTTTAACACCAGAAAAATAATTTCTAGTTTTTTTTATTATCAGTAATCTAAAACCAGTTAAGAATTAATAAACTAATCTGAAAGAAAACAATCGTAAGAAAAATTTACTATACGTAAAAAAAAGAAAAATTCTTTTTAAGAAATCCCTTCATCAAAATCACACACTTAATCATTTAGAAAACGTGACGTTAAATAAACATAATTCTTTTATTTTCCTTTGCATTGCTGCTTTGCGCTTTGTTAATTTATGTTCACGCTGACTGATTTACAGATTTATTTATGCTGTATATATTTATAAATTTTATATATATATTATTTATTTAAATGACACGCGCATTACACTGAATTAAAGAAAGAAAAATAGAAAAGAAAATGTAACGAAATGTGATTCAAATAAATAAAGAAAAACAAAAGAAAAACACCAAAGAAAGATGACATTTTTCTTTGTTTTTAATAAATTTATGTTTTTAGCGTGCAATTTTCTGTTTAAAAAAAAATAAATAACTTATTTACAGTTAAATTATGTTAAGAGATAAATCGTTTTTATAGCGGAAATTCACGGTTTTGTTTAAAAGAAAATTAAATAGGTTTTCAAACAAATTGTTTAACGGATTACTGAGTACTTTTAAACAAGTTGAATATTTTATAAATACACGCTTTATTTATTGTTTTATTATGTTTAAATGTAAGTAAAGTAAAATACGCGTATAGAGGTAATTATATTAAATATAACAAGCAGATAATAAATAATTAAATGTAATACAGTGCCATCGTGTACTTAATCTCATGCGGAACACTATCAGCCTGTGTCGTATTATTTAAAACTTTTAATAACCGTGCTAATTTCCTAATGTCCAAAATAAAAATATAATTGATTTTAATACTGTTTTATATTTTGTACTATTCGTTTACGAAAAAATAATGGTTTTTCCATCCGTTAAACTAATTAATTAATTTCAGTCAATAGTTTAAAATGAGCAACATTATGTCGTTGAATACAAAGAGAAATTTGGTATTAGAAACAGCTAGTATTGAAAAAGGGGCTTTTATAGGTAAATTACTGATTCAGACTTGAATTATAAAGAAATTGAAAGCCAGTATAACGATTTATGATGGTTTATAATGTTGTTCAGACTAAGATTTTTCAGATTAACGTATAGAATATATCTGCACACCAGCAAGTATATTAATTTAATTACTTTTAGATAATTTGTCAATTAAATTTTCACTCTTAAAGTGATAAACTAGCAGAATAACAGAATTACCTTTTCGTATATAGAAAATAATTAAGAAAATGTGCTGGACGTGACCGACAAAAACACGTATTTTCCATTGACACGAATTTTATACAATTAAATCACAGAAAACACCTCATTATCGTTTATAAATGCTATAATATTTTGACTTGTTGTTATGTCTCAAAGTAATACGTTTTCTAACCAAGATTATTTATTTATTTATTTTGTTTTGAGTATATGAAAATATCAAATCCACAACACATAAAAAAACTCAATGAAAAACACCAGATTAAATCAATAATTAGGTTGAATTAATGAAAGCTAATAACCAAATTGTGTGCTAATTTCAAAAATTATTCTTTTTTCAATTAAATAAAAGAAAGAAAAATAAGAAATAAATTAATTTTTTCTAAAAAATTATTGTTTCTTGGTTTTTCCTCTAAATAAAATGATAATAATTGTTTTCTTTTATATCATAATTTTATATTATTATTATTATTATAATTATTTTATTTTATTATCAATAATTAATAATTAATTCTACTTTTCTAGATTTCTTTTTTTTATATATATATATAATTTTCTTTTCATTATTTCTTTTTTTTTTTTTGTATTTAAATTTAATTTAATTCAATTTTCATCTTTTTTTCATTCTTGATTTACATTTTCTTTTTTTTTGTTTGTTTGTTTGTAATTTAATTAATTATTCTTATTAAATATATTTATTGCATGATTCTTAGATTTTTCTTTCTTTTTTATTTTAATTATTATATATATAAATTTGTGTTTATTTTTTCATTTTTGTATTAATTTTTTAACCGACCGCACAAACATTCTGTTTTTCTTAACGATTCGACAGACATTTTATTTTTTGTTTTTTTTTTCAAAAATGTCGCATAGATAGGCGAACGCGTGGTTAATTTGTTTTTCTTTTGTTTTTTATTATTTTCAAAATAAATCCGTTTTTTAATTAATTTTTTAATAAGAAAATAGTTTATTAATTTCTTTTTCTGTATTATTTTCAAAAATATTTTCTCATTTGACAGTTACAGTAAATAAAAAAATAAAAATATTTAATTAAATAATAAATTTTTCTTGTTTATTTCTTTAAAAAATTAATTAAATATTAAAATATTAATTAATAAATAAATTTACATTTTAATTAAATGAATTTATTTAAAAAAATATAATAATAATAATAAATAAAAAAAGCCACAATTAACATAAGTATATAAAAACTAAATTTTATAAAAATAAATAAATTAAACGCAAAAATAGTACATAATTAGTCTTTTATGGTAAAAAAATTAGTAATTAAAAATTTAATTAGTAAAAATAATAATAAAATAATTAATAAATGCAATCAAAACAAAAAAAAAATATAATAATTAAGAAAAACAATAAAGAATTAATATAAAATAAAAAATAATGTCATTATTATTTGGTTAGAAAAATGATTAATTAATTAATTAATAAAAAAAAAAGAATTTTAAAGCAAATTAAATTAAATTTAAAGCAAATAATCATTTTTCTATGACGATTATCCAGGATTAATCTTATCTGGTTTTTATTTCGCTCAGGGGTCTCATTTTTCGGTATGTAGTTAGACGACGTTGTTAAGGAAATAAAAATTACGAAATTAGCGCAACATTATTTATGTTAATTAATTAAGAACATAATTTTTCTGTTTTATCATTTAAATCCAAATAATTTAATACTATTAAGGGCATGTTTATTTATTTAGTTCAAATGTTAGACTGAGGAGATTTATATAATCTGTCATTTCTCTGATATATCCTGGAAACTTCTACTGTTGCATTTTTGTAGATTAAATTATTCTTATGGAACAACCAGTGATTATAAATTTCATTTAATTAATTCAAAAAAGAATACTTTGCTTTACTTTTTTTACCAGATTTTCCTGAATCAAATTTTACGTTTAATCAACGTTAAATAAATAAACGATTAAAAATTATAAATAAATTGTGTAATTAGGATTTTATTTTCTCTCTCTCTCTCGATTATTATTTTACTTTCTTTAAATTTAATTTAAATTTTTTATTAATTATTTATATATGTATGTAAATATTTTCTTATTATTTTCTTTGTTTTTTGTTTATCAAGTCTTCTGCTACTAAACAGTATTTGTTAATTTTTAATTATTATTTATTTTACTTTTACTTTATTATTAATAATTTTTTTGTTATTTTCAAAAATATTAAAAATTTTCTTTATTTTTTCACTTAATTTTCTTTATTATAAATTAATTAATTCATTTTAAATTATTACTCGTTTTATTATTTAATCATTTTATATTAAACATTAATATTTTATTTTTCATCAAATTTTATAATTAAATACGCTTAATATAGGCACGCTCTATACAAGAATGTTAATTTTTTATTATTATTATTGTTATTATTATTATTACTTTCTTAATTATTTTATTAATTAACCATTTATAAGTTTTGTGTTTTTTTCTTTCTTCTTCTTTTAACATTTTTAATTAATTAATTTTTATTATTGTATAATTTTCTTTTCATTTTTGTATAATTATTTTTTTCTTCTAATACATAATTTTAATTTTAATAAAATGAGAAATAAATATAAAGCGACTTGTACTGTTTCTTTTGCAAGTAAAAGATAGTTTTTTTCTTCGGAAAATTAAAATATTCTTTGTTTTAAATCTTTTTTAAAATTAAAATACAAAAATAAAATTATAATTATGTAGAAATAAAAGTTCTTATAATATAAACACTGTTTACAAAATTGTTTTAAATTCTAAGGACCTTTTGCTGCTTCTTTAGCTGCCATTATTAATGGTGTTAAACTTGCTAATGGTCGAGCTAATTTAAGGAAAGGATGCTAGAATAGAATATAAGAGTTAATTAAATAAAATAAATCGATAAATAATATTATAAATTAAATTACTTTTAACAATTCATATGCACTAGATCGACGATCAACATCCACTTCTAAACATTGATCTAAAAAGTCCTGAAATACAGGACTTAATTTTTCCTTTTCTTTAATATCTGGTTTACCATTTGTCGCAATTAAATATAATGCACGTAATGGATTCTCATTTAAATAAGGCGGCTCACCTTCAATCATTTCAATTGCCATTATACCTAATGACCATAAGTCTACCTATAAATTAAATAAATTAATTTTTTATTAATAATAAAATAATAATAATAATAACAAATACTTACTTTAGGTCCATATTGTTTACGTGTTACAACTTCTGGTGCCATCCAATATGGTGTACCGACCATTGTTGTGCGTTTTGATTGTTCCGGTGATATTTGCGCACAAAAACCAAAATCAGTTAATTTAACACTACCATCTAAACCCAATAATATATTGTCACTTTTAATGTCTCTATGTATCACTTGATTACTATGCAAAAACTCTAATGCTTGTAAAACTTCACGACAAACAGCCGCAATTTGACCCTCGTCCATGCATGTCTCTGTTACAACATCAGTTAATGAGCCACCTGGTAAATATTCCATAACCACCCATAATTCCTCTGATACTAAATAACTGTCTAAATAATTAACAACATTCGGATGTTTATTCTCTCGCATAACTAATATTTCATTAATAATTAATTCTTTTTTCGGTTGTTGACTTAAATTCATTTGTTTGATAGCCACCTCCATACCAGTTGAACTTTCAATTGCTGTATAGACAGTACCAGATGCACCTGTTAATAAAAAGATAAATAACATTTTAATGTTTTGTCTACAGAAATATGATCTGGATATGATAGACAAACCAACCAACCTTGTCCGATTTTTTCCATTTTTGTATATTTTCTATTTGGATCGCCAACACTAACAATTGTACGTAATTTTTCCAAAATTTCTTCATCGCTCATTTTTTTCTTTTTAACGGCGGCACTACGGGTCTCATTTGTCGGCGTTGTTGTTGATTGTTGTGTTGTTGGAGTTGCTGTTGTCGTCGTCGTCGTTGTCGTAGTCGCCTGATGTTGTGGCTGTGCTATTGATGCTGTTGTCACAGCTGGTGGCGTTAATGGTGTTGGAAGTGGTGTTACATTAACTTGCTGTTGATGTTGATGCTGTTGTATTGAATTATTTATTTGCTGTTGATGTAATTGCTGTTGCTGTTGTTGCAATTGTTGATTAATTAAAGCATTATTTATTGTATTTGCATTATTTTTATTTTTATCCAATGTTGGACTTTTAACTGGTGAACTAAATGTAGAATATGTTGAATAAGGTATTTGTTGCCCGGTTGTCGATGATGTTCTTAATTCATCATCAATCGGTCGTGTATACTAAAATTAAAAATATTTATTTATTAGAGTTTATTAATTATTATTTAATAAAAAAATGGGGCAATAATTACAATAGATTTTGTTCTTTCTGGACGACTAGCAATCGGTGGTGCAATCTCTTCATCATGTTCAATTGATGAGGATGTTAAATGTGATGGTGTTAAACTTTGTGCATGCGAATGACTTAAATGTATTATTTGTGGGCCACCAACATGTGATTCAGAATCTGTTGGTGTACTACTGGGACTACTGCTACTAACACGACTCAACGATGAACCTATTGATGAGGCTTAATGAGAATTTTATTTATATATATATATAAATATTTATTTTAATTATTTATTATTACCAGAATGTGTTGTTGTCGCATTTGTCATATATTTTGAATTAGGCCTCTGTTTACTGCTGCTATCAAACCAATTTAATACATCTAAAACCGCTTGTGGATTATTCTTTTGCTCTTGTTTACTTATATTTGAGTTCATAAGTAAACGTGCCCATGCATCTGGCATACCCTAAAATGGTTAAAAAAAAATATATATATGTATTTATATTTATATATTTGTTATTATTTTTTATTTATATAATTAAAAGAACTAATTTATCCAGAAAATAAATTAAGCATAAAAGTATAGAAATATAAAACGATTAAAAACGAAAAAAAAGAAGAAGTTTTTTTCTTTTCTCATCTTTTTAAAGAAATAAATTAAGAAAAGAATAAATAAAATAAAATAAAAAATTATATTTGAATTTCTTCTACACACAATTAAAGCTTCAGAGCTCATCAAGCATGCAAATAATTTTATTAATTATTTCTTTATACATTAATGTAGGTTTTGTGTTCTTGTTGTTTGTTTAAAAACTAGTAGAATTAATAAATTAAATAAAATAATAATTTTATCATCAAAATGATAATAAAATTAAAATTACAACGGACAATAATTATAATTATAATAATAATTATTTGTATCAACAGCAAATAATATTCTAAAAGCCAAGCAATACTTACTTTTAATGGCAGCTTGAAATTAGAGATGACATCAAGTTAAAAATAAATTAATTTAAAAATAATAATAATTTAAAAATAATAACAATAATTAAAAAACGATAAAAAGCGATTTAATTAATTAAAGTTTAATTTTAATTATAAAAATAAACGAAATTATAATTAAATAAAAGCCACAAGAAATGTTCTTATTATTTTCTGGTTGTTAATCATTCTAATTAATTTAATTTTTTCTTTTAAATATACTTTGTGTGCAGCACAACACACGAATTAATAGAAAAATAAAATAAAATCAAAGCCAATCTTCCAGACATTCCAAATGAAACCAAAAAAAATATTTTCTTAATTAAAATCAAAACCAAAAGATAAAAACAAAACTCTGTGTGTTCTCAATAAACTTCTGTTTTTCTCACTTATCTTCAACTATTTAATGAGTTTTCGATAATAATTAAACTAAATCAAACGAAATAACGAATAATTAATTAAATATAAAAATAAAAACTCATTTACCGTGAATTCACCAGTAACAGCATCAAAGCCCACATGTACCGTATGCTCAAAATTAGTTGGATAAGATATATTTGGTTTATTATCAGTATGAGACGGTTTTGATCCTTTTATTTTACTTTTTAATGTTTTCTTTTTACGATCCGGATCCTCTGGTTCTACAAAAAAAAAAAAAACACAATAAATTACTTAATAGCGATTAATAATTAAATTTAAAAAAAACTACAAACCTTTAGGCAACGGTCGCATATCAACGGATGGTGTACTATCAGAACGATCACCACCCCCACGATTACTTGTTAAACGTACGGGTGGTGCTGGTGGTTTATCCTCTTCACTGGACATTGTTTTATTTTAAATTATTATTTATTTTTTATTCTTCAATAATTTTTCACGTTTTTTTTTTTTTTGCAATGAAAATTTTTAGTTTTTTTCTTTTCAACAGAAATATAAAAGTAATTCAAATCAAAAAATTCTTCCTTCAGTTTTAAGTAAACTTTATTAACTGCAAATAAAATAATTTTTATTCGATTTAATTCAATTTAATTATGATTCATTTCCGTTTTATTAATATTTTTCTTTTTTTTCTTCTCTATATAAACACAAACAAAATATAATTTATCATAAAATTTTTCTTTATTTATTGAATGATAGTAATTTGCAAAAATTAAACTAATAAAGGGACAAAATTAATGTTAATTTAAAGTAAACTAAAAAGTACAAAATGTTAAATTAAGGCTAAATAATAATGAATATAAAGTGTATTAGTCATCTTTTTAAAGTTACATTTTTCTTCTCTTTATTTTCCTTTCTTCTGTGTATGTTTTTATGCTTAACTTTGGTTGTTATACAAAAATATATATATATAAATTGAAAGAAAATTCGTAACAACAACAGACAGTAGCAGCGAAAAACACGTCTAAAAACATCATCAGTCAGCGTAAAACATATATATATTTATAAATTTTTAAATGTTTAAAAAAGAAATAAAAATTAAAAGCAAAAATAAAACTAGAAAAGAAATTAAAATAGACGAAAAAGAAACAGAATGCACTTAAAGAAACTGAATATTATAACTTTTTGAATGAAATTTTATCTTTATTATTATTATTATTATGCTTAAGTTAAAGTCAAGTAAAAATTGTCTACACAGCAACCGGTTTAAGTTTTTCTTTACTTTTATTTCAAAAATAAATATTAATTAATTATAATAAACGCCCTAATGTACAGTACATTTATTTTATGACATTATGTTTATATGTAATATGTAATTAATTAATAATAAAACATTATGATTTTGCTTTATAAGTGAGGCTAAGTATTTCTTATTGATTTTGAAAGCACACACATTTTTCTTGTTCTTCTTATATATTTAAACACATTTTTCCTCTTTTCAATTCTCCTCTTCTACATCGTCTTTCTGATAAGAATTCTTTTCTTTTTTATTTTCTTATTTAATTACTTAATTACAGTTTCTTTATTTTTTTTTCTTGATTGTTACATAAAAATAAATTCTTTTTTTAAACAAAAAAAAAAAAATAAATGAAGGAAAAATTTAAAATAAAAACAAATGACAGTAGAAAATTTATGTATAATTTTCGTAGTGTCGCCACCATAAGAAAACAACACATCAAAAGAAAAGAAAAAAACTCTCACAGAAATTCAAACAATAAAATTAATGAAAAACTTTTGGAAAATTCAGCAAACTGATGATAAAAATTACCTGCAAAATAATATTTCACAAAACACCACACACATTATTTTAAATGAAATGAAAACGAAACAAAATTAAGACATAAAAAATAAATGACAATTAAACAAAATAAATAATAAAACAAAAATTAAAAACTTTCTTAATTTTCGTATTTTTATTATTATTATTTAATTTTTTAATTTCAAAACACCATAAACTATTTTTAAAGAATTTTAAATAATAAAAAATATTCTTTTTCTTTTCTCCTTCATTTAATAAAATTGTGTTTTATCCAGTGGCCGCCATTGCAATTCTACCTGCATTTTTTTTTTTTTGCCTTTATCATATTTTTCTCTCCTATTTATTTACTAACATTTGTATATACAGAATACTGATTTTATTACTCTTTTTAACACTTGTGTAATTGGTTTAGGAGAGCAAGGGAACGACTGCTTTTTAAACGTATGTTAATGATTATTTCATACAAAAATTAAACAAACACTGAATAAATATGTAAATAGGCAGTTACATGTTGAAATGCAATAATAATTAATTAATTTTAATATTTTTTGAAAATTTATTATTTTTCCTTTTATTTTTTACAAATTATTATCATTTATTAATAAATAATTAATAATTAATTATCCATAACGGATCTTACGTTTATTTGAACAAACAGGTGCTGCATTATCAATTAATTCACATACAACTGTTGTAAATTCAGTTAATGAACGATCTTGTAGAGTTTGATCGAAAATCTTTAATAAATAAATAAATAATATTATTATTAATTGAAAAATATAATTAAAATGCAATAATAAATAAAACTTTCTTACATTATTATAAACAATTGTCGGTACAAATGCTGGGGCAATGGCCTGTGTTTGTTGTTCAGCTATTAATTGTAATTCTGTACCAAGTTCACTATTATAACAATTAAGTACATCGTTAAAATTAACACCCACACTTGTTGTACACTAAAAATAGATTTTATTATTATTATTATTTAAATATAATTTAATTTACGTAATAAAATATATATAATGTTTAATTTAAGACCTGTTCTCCAGTTGGTTCCGCTGTAAAGGACATTTGGCAGGCAACATAAGACATCTGTAATGCTGCCTCATTTGGTATTTCATTTAATGTACATGATTGTATCATATTTCCAGTGCATTCTTGAGGACCATGTTGACAAACAAATGATTCTCCACCATTAACACTCTATTTGAAATTAAATTGAAAGAAAATAAACATTTGATAAGTGTTTTTTTCAAACTACATTCACTACGATCTCGATGCATTAACATGTGTTTTTCGTAATTTTAATTTTAAAATTAAATTTCTATTAAAGGTATATTGATTTTATGGCAATAACCTTTTACATGTATATTTTTAACCACAATATCCATTGTTTATTAGAAGAAAATTTATTTTTTTATTTTTATCACCTGTCTACGTGCTTTACACAGAAAACGGATGTTAAAAGTTTTTATGAATATAAAATATATTTATAGAAAATAATTATTAATAAAGTAATAATAAGATTTTTAGAAAATAATCGCATTTTACAAGCAAATCGTTTCAAAAAAGCCAGAACAATGATATTGATCTCATTTGAAATGTATGGATTTCTATATGAAAAGTTCTTAACCATTTAAATTATTGAGTCATTTAAAAATGCACAGTTCATCAGCATTCGATCAGAAATTAAACAAAATAAAAATTAAGCTTATAGATAACAATTAAAATAACATTTTCTCGTTTAAATTTTACCGGTTTTTTATATTGTTTTAAAATTAAAATTATTTGAAAATTAGTTTTTTTAAAAAATAATAAATTTTCTGCGAGCGTGCGCCATCTCTTATCATTTATGTAACTATGAGTAGTGGTTCCAATATGCCGTCTATATACATATATGCATTTCCGGTAACATTTTTTATGTCATTGCATTTTGGCGGCAAAAATTCTGTCAAACTTGAACATATTCAAATGCATTAATTTGGTATTTCATAAATATGTATATATCGATTTATAAAAATAATTATGCTGTATAATATAATGAATTACACTAAAAATATTATATTTTATAGAATGCATAATACAATGCATCGCATTAGAATGTTAAATGTTTTTCTTGCAGGACAATTCTTTTACACATTTTTCAGAACAAAAATTATAAAATACAAATCAAATGAAATTGTTTATTTTTTCATTATTTATGATTTTATAATCTTATAATTGATTTACAAAATACATGCTGTAGGATATTATTAACAAATTAAAAATTATTAATAATAAAAATAATAATTATTTGGAGTTTTATGATAACAAAATTTGAACGCAACGATTTTCTTTTAAATGTTATTAATTGTTATTTAATTTAATATTTTAAACATATTGTTTATGCACATGTTTTCTTTTGCATAATATCAATCTTTATTTAGGATACAAATGAGATTGTTTATTATTAATTATTTGTTATTAAATATATCAAACATGTTCATTTATACACATGTTTCAATTTCTATTTAATTACGGATACATTTCATGATTCGTGGATTTTAATTCTTTATCTTATTTCAAAAGATTACATACTTGAATTTTAAAAGAAAAACATCTCGTTTAGATATGGTTTTATGACCTACAAATTCCTATGATTATTTAGCGGCATTATTATATTTACAGGAGAAAAATCTGCAATATTACATTAATTATTATTTTTGTGGTTTTTTAAATCACGTTTTACTATCTTTTCTTCAGATTTCTTTGTCAACATTTTTTTAAATATTAATTTGATATATTTTATGTAAAGGTTTTATTAAAAAACTATTATAAAATAATAATTAATGTTATATTACAGATTTTTCTCTTGTAAAATAACAATGCCGCTAAATAATCATAGGAATTTGTTGGTAACAGCCAAGAAAATGTAGAAAATGACTATTGTTCATGGATTGTCATTCTAACGAGAAATGAACAAGGTTTTTCTAACAAAAAACTCCTAATATTTAATGTTTTATTACAGATTTTTCTCTAAAAAATTTATATTTTTATTATTAATAATTTTCTTTTATTAATAACACAAGTATCATACAATATGCTTTTTTGTAAATTAATTTTTCTATCATATTATTATTACTATTATAGGATTACAAAATAATGAAAAAATTTACAATTTTATTTGTATTTTATAGTTTTTATTCAATAAAATAGGTAAAAGAAATATGCTGAAAAAACCATTTAACATTCTAATGCGATACATTATATTATTCAGTATATTTTTCCTATATATGTAAATATATAATATAAAACAGTCAAATTAATATTTAAAAAAATGTTGACAAAGAAATCTAAAGAAAAAATAGTAAAAAGCGGTTTAAAAAACCACCAAAATAATAATTAATGTAATATTGCAGATTTTTCTCCTATAAATATAATAATGCCGCTAAATAATCATAGGAATTTGTAGGTCATAAAATCATATCTAAACGAGATGTTTTTTCTTTTAAAATTCAAGTATGTTATCTTTTGAAATAAGATAAAGAATTAAAATCCACGAATCATGAAATGTATCCGTAATTCAAATGAAATTGAAACATGTCTAAAAATGAACATGTTTTAAACATTTAATAACAAATAAATAATAATAAACAATCTCATTTGTATCCTAAATAAAGATTGATATTATGCAAAGGAAAACATGTGCATAAACAATATGTTTAAAATATTAAATTAAATAACAATTAATAACATTTAAAAGAAAATCGTTGCGTTCAAATTTTGTTATCATAAAACTCCAAATAATTATTATTTTTATTATTAATAATTTTTAATTTGTTAATAATATCATACAGCATGTATTTTGTAAATCAATTATAAGATTATAAAATCATAAATAATGAAAAAATATACAATTTCATTTGATTTGTATTTTATAATTTTTGTTCTGAAAAATGCGTAAAGGAAATGTGCTGAAAGAAAAACATTTAACATACTAATGTGATGCATTATATTATGCATTTTATAAAATATAATATTTTTAGTGTAATATGTACATTATATTATACAGCATAATTATTTTTATATATGAATATATACATATTTATGAAAAACCAAATTAATGCATTTGAATATGTTCAAATTTGACAGAATTTTTGCCGCCAAAATGCAATGACATAAAAAATGTTACCGGAAATGCAGTATTTATTCGGAATTATATATTTATTTATGTATATAGATTGCATATTGGAACTACTACTACTCATAGTTACATAAATGATAAGAGATGGCGCACGCTCGCAGAAAATTTTTTATTTTTAGAAAAATAACTCATTTTCAAATAATTTTAATTTAAAAATCATATGAAAAACCGGTAAAATTTAAACGAGAAAATGTTATTTAATTTGTTATCTATAAGCTTAATTTTTTTTTTGTTTAAATTTCGATCGAATGCTGATGAACTGTGCTATTTTAAATGACTCTAATTTAAATGGTTTTCAGATTGTGGAAAAGCTTTTGGAAATCTTTTTTCCAAATTAATGACTTTTCATCTAGAAATCAATACCTTTCAAATTATTGTACTGGCTTTTCTGGAACGACTTGCATGTGAAATGCGATTGTTTCAGATTTGCAAACATAAAATATAAAATTTAATTGTTTTGCTGTCAAATTTGCAAATGTAAAAATTCAATAAACAAAGTACACTAGCACCATCTATTAAATGTTTAAATAATTAAATAATGATAAACACTTACATTGGACTTTCCAAATGGTACAAAATGAATATCAATAAAATCTTTTAAATCATTAAATGCTGGATAAAGTTGATTAGTTATAAACCGGATACTGTCTGGACACAATGATTCATAAAATATTCCAACTGGTAACTGAAATAAAATGGGAAATAAATAAATAAATCAAACTAATCATTTTAAGTTTGTGAATAGATAACAAAAAACATAAATAAAATGAAATCTACACGAAACACGTGCTTTTCAAAATAATTTAATTAGATAAAGTAGCATGAAAATAAAAACAAAATACTAATTTGCATAAATGAATTAAATAAATCAAAAAAAAAAAAAAAAAGAATTATAATTCAATGCTGGATAAAAAGAAAATATAAAAATAATAAGCGCAAAACGACAGTAAAATACTCAAGTGAATTTCCTTGAAATATTTTTAATTATTTAACGTCGGTTATATATTTATTTTTATTGTTATTTTATTTATTTATTTTGTTTATTAATCATTTAGAGTCAATAATTCTTTTACTGTTTCTTATTTTTATTTAGGATTACTGTACTCACTGGTAAATACTACGTCATTACATTTAAACCTTTATGCCAATGAAAATCCCATAATAAAATCTTAAAAACCAAAAAAAAAACAGCCTAAAACATTGTTTGGTTTTTTAATTAAATAATAAATAATTAATTATTTAGTCTTATCAGCTACAAGAAATAATTATTTATATTCTTTCTTACTTTATTGTTTTTAATTTTCTGTTTAGTATTCTAAATTGTTAATGAAATAACATATAAATTGGTGATAAAGTTGTTTGTTTTTTTTTTAAGAATTAGCAAACTGAATGGTATTTTTAAGCACATAGTAATTTGGATAATAAAATTAATGATTAATTGATTTTAATCCTTAAATTAGTTAAAAGAACATGCTTTTGTTAAGTTATTGCAACTATTATATGCAACTGGTTAAGCCTTGCTTTAAGCATTTAATTTTTTTTTATAAAAATAAAACTAAAGACTTATTAATAAAGCAATATTTTAATGTCACAAAACATTAATTAATTAATATGTTTATCTGTTTCTTTGATTAATAAAAAGAAAGAAAAAACAAATTTCAATGTTAAAAAACGGTTATATCTAGATTAGTAGATAAGCAGGCGTATTATTTTTTTGAAAATTTACAATTTATTAATCCTATTTTAAATAATAAAATTTATTATTGATTAAAAATACTAATTAATATATAATAATTACATATAACGCAATAATTTTTATCATTAAATCAGTATTTATTTAAAAAAAAAACCACAAATTTAATCAATAAACAACTAAAAAAAATTATATTTTTTATTAATTTAATGATTAAAAGTTATTTTTAAATTAAAATTATAAATATTAATCGATAAAAGCTCACTTATTACATAATAATAATAATATCTTATAATTATAAATTTACTAATAATTCTTATTAAAAAATAATGATAATAATTATAAAAATGATTTTAACTTTTACATATTTTCATATTAAAACAAATTTTTATTAAATCAATAACTAATATAAATGTTTTAAAAGAAGAAAATTTATTTAAATAATAATAAAATAGTTAAGCAGTTAAGTAAATATACCATCACACCGTTGAAATTAACATTGAAACATTTATATATTAACACATTTAGATATTTAAATAATTAATTTTCATATAAATAACATGAAATTTATTTAACATTAAATTTAATTATTTAACACAAAATATAATTAAAATGAAATTTTAAAATGTTTGGACAAAATTTCATTTGCTTTCATAATCAAAACGCACAATCGTTTATCAAATTTAATTGAAAGCAAATAAAATTTTTAAAAAAATGATTTAAATTACATGCAATGTTACATAAATATTTAATAAACAATTAGATAAACTAATTAATTGTACTTTGCAAATGTTAAATACAAAAATTTTATTACACATCTACAGCTCAAGCATACACAAATTATTAAAACACTTTTTTTTTTTTGCACGCAATTTAATGCATATTTTTTTTATGCAAACATAATCAAAATAAATAAAAATTCGTCACAAAACAATAAAAATAATGAGAGAGAAAAAAAAATACATTTTTACAAACTAATAATTGATTAAAAATATTTAATAAAAAAAAAATCACATTATAAGCAGCTTAGCTTAAGTCACAAATATATAATCAAAAAAAAAATAAATTTAAATTCTACAAACTTTTTGTCCCTGGACATTTGTGCCGATATTAATTAATAAAATCGCAACACATAAAATCGTTAATTTTTTAAACATTTTAATTATTTTTTTTTTCCTTTTAAAATTAATTAAATATAAATTAGGTGCCAAAAACGTCTTTGCTCCACCGTTGTTTATTTGTTAATAAATTATTTATTTTACTTTCGTTAATTTTCGCTAACTTTTGCTATTTTAAACTAAAAAATAAATATGTTTCTCTTGAATCAGCTGAGAAAAGTTGTTAATTTCGTTTCAAATTAAATATTCGTTTAGTGTGAAAATATTAATAAATTATTGAGCATAAGGACATTGTATATAAAGTTGTTTAATTAATTCATTTATGTACTTTATAAGATTGTTATTTATTTGCCCAAAATAACTGCCATTCAGTCATGTTACTAAAAATAAAAGAAAATAAATTATTAAACTGTTTCTGCTATAATTCATAAGAAATGTTTATGTTTTACTTTTAAAAATAGTTTACTCATAGGACCAGGGACAATCTAAATGGAATATTTTCCAATGAAAACAGCACTCACGTGAATGATTAACCAAAAAAGGTAAACAAGTAATCACGCATTTATTAAAACAATAGAAACACTGGCGAACCGGTTCAACAAGATAATTATTGTTAGTCGTATTCTGGTGAACATTTTAAATAATTTTATGCAATGATGCAATGTCCGTTAATCTTATTACTGTAAAAAGTAATAGTGTTTTAATTTATTTAATTTTGCTATACCTGTAGAAATAATAAATTTATTTTTTTTACTCTCGCTATGAACACATTAATATTAAAAGTAGGACAAACTACTTGCTGTTTGAATTTATTATTATAATTTGCCTTACACAAAATTAATAATGAATGCAGTTTTTTTGCTGTTAGAAAAAAGAATAAAAGGAATTTTTAAACATTTTAAAAGTAAAATAAATATTCTTAAAAATATTATTAATTAAAATTCTCCTTACAAACTATTAGTAAGTGTTTTTTTTTGGTAGCTTAATTTTAACGATAAAATATTCTTCAAAGTGACTCTGACTCTGCTGCAAACTGACCTGCATAACATAAATGATAAAAAAACTGAAAGGAATTAATTAATTTATTTATTTCTTAAGTAGAATAAAAAGAAATAACAGTTTTTTTCTTTGTACAATAAGTAATTACTGACCTTATATGTTATTTTTCTTTAAAATTTTTACTTTTTCTTTTGTAAAAATTATTACATTTTTTGTTTTTTGCTGTATAATTATTTTTTTATTTTTAATCCAATAAAATAATTATTCAATTTGCCAATCTTTGTGTATTATTAATTATCTACAACATAATTCCTGTTTAATTATATCATTTCATTTTTTTATTATACATTCAGTGTTAGAAATTACAAAACAACAGTTAATTACTTTGCTAAAAAAACTAAATAAATGATGGATTAATAGACAAGATTATATTTATTTATTACATATATTGTATAATATTATTTATTTACATGATGAGTTAAAAATAAATCAAATATATTCATTGATAATAATCTCATGGTCATGAACAGGGCCATAGTTTTGATTGAAAATGTACTTTGTGTAAGGCAATTAACATACATTCTGGTGTTTTTTAATTCTAAAATGAAAATTTTTATTAAAATTCTTTACAAAAAATATGCCATTTATTTTTAATTATAAATAAATATTCTTTTCCATAATTTTAATGGAAAAATATTTGTAATTCCTTGTAAAATACTGAAAATTGTATATATACTGGATTTTTAGATATGCTGCTAATAAATAATTATAATAAAACAAAAATGAAAATGAATTTAAAGTTTGTAATTTGTTTGACTTTATTTAATTTAATTATTTCGGTGGAAAATGGTAAGATTTGTAAATTTTATATAATAAATTCGTTTTACATTAATAAATTAATTAATAAAGGAAATTTGATTGTTTTTAAGGACATTCAAGTGGCTTATTTTCATTTGTAGAGGAACAAACGAAAGCTTTTTTCTGCTTTAATGAAAAAATGGCACTTTTGGATTGTTGGAATAATGATTTTTGGAGTACAAGTGATAAGAGTGATGATAATTGCCAAGAGGAATTGTTAAATTATTACAATTGTATGACTTCATATAAACAAAATTTTGAGAGGACATCATTTGATGAAAGAGTTGAAGAGGAAATAAAGGATATATCTAGAGGAACTAAAGGAAGAAAATCACGTAATAAAAATAATGGAGATATAGGAAGTGAAACTGATGAATCTCTTCCAGTTCCAGTTCTTAAGCATCCAACAATAAAAGATACAGAAAATATTGGCCTAAGACAAGATAATAACGAAAAAGGTGAACAGATACCAGAGAAAATTGACAATGGTGAGGCATCTGAAGACTCTCCTGAGTTAAAACAAGATAATGATGAGAATTTATCCAATAATTTAACTGAACCTCCTTTACCAAATAATACAACTTCAGATGAAATCAAATAAATGACATTAAATAATTTAACAAAGTTACAAATGAAAACGAACAGGAATATGAAAATCAAGATATTTTGTACCTAAGTAAAAAGAAAATTTATTTAATTTACCAGATTTCTTGCTTCTTTTGTTGGAAAAATTGGACCAGTGTATATGTGCACTGTTTCTAGCACAATTATTAATTATATTACAAAATAATTCATAATTTTATGTACAAATTTAAAAACACTTTCTAATAAAATAACAATATTATTTAATATTTATGCATATAAAAAATAATAATTTTAAAAATGAACTAAAAAGTACGCAGCCTAGTTTTACCGGTTAATTCACTGAACTTATACTTATCGGTTTGAATATGTAACGTCAGGCATGTGAACTGTCAAAATAAATAGTTCTAAAAAAGTAGCAAGTATATTTGATTAATAAAATTAAAATTTTTATCTACATAAAATAAAAGAAAACAAATATTATAATGAATTTTCATTAATTATTATATTGTTTCTATATAAATAACAATAAAAAATTAATTTTATATTATTATTTTATTTAATTGGTTACAGTGAACAAAAGAAAAGTGATGAACATGAAGAAAAAGGTAATAAAAAATATAGAGATATTTAACTGCGTCTTAATGAAATTAAAAAATTAAATATTTCGATAAATTGGATGAAATTCTATTTTATATTTAAGGTTTTATTAATGGGTAAAAGTGGTTCCGGAAAGACTAGTATGCGGTCAATAATATTTGCAAATTATATTGCAAGGGACACGCGACGTCTTGGTGCAACAAGTGCGTCATAACTTTTTCTTGCAAAAAATTATTTTTTCTTAATAGTAATAAAAATAAAACCCTTTTCTTAATTAAACTTTTAGTCGACGTTGAACATTCACATGTTAGATTTTTGGGTAATCTTGTATTAAATCTATGGGACTGTGGTGGTCAAGAATCATTTATGGAACAATATTTTGCCTCACAAAAGGATAATATTTTTCGCAATGTTGAGGTCTTAATATATGTTTTTGATGTTGAAAGTCGTGAACTAGATAAGGATATGCATTATTATCAATCATGTCTCGAAGCAATATTACAGGTTTGTTGTTCATTTTCAATGCGAAATTTATGCACAAAAATATTAATTCTTTTTTTTCTTTATTTACAGAATTCTCCAGAAGCAAAAATATTTTGTTTAGTACATAAAATGGATTTGGTGCCAGAGGAACAACGTGATGTTATATTTAAGGAACGTGAAGAAGATTTAAAAAGACTATCAAAGCCATTAGATTGCACATGTTATCGAACAAGTATATGGGACGAAACATTATATCGAGCTTGGTCAAATATTGTTTATATGCTGATACCAAATGTACAAGCGTTGGAACACTCTTTACGTTACTTTGCAAATATAATTGACGCAGATGAGGTATTATTATTTGAACGTGCAACATTCTTGGTTATATCGCATTGTCAACGTAAGCAACATCGTGACTCGCATCGTTTCGAAAAAGTCTCAAATATTATAAAACAATTTAAATTATCATGTTCAAAATTAGGTGCCAAATTTCAATCAATGGAGGTTAATATTCTTGTTTAATTAGTTTATCTACTATAATAATATTAATATATTTATTTAATAGGTTCGCAATAGTATATTCGCATCATTTATTGATACATTTACGAGTAATACTTATGTGATGGTGGTTATGTCGGATCCAACAATGCCCTCCGAGGCAACATTAGTTAATATTAGGAATGCAAGAAAACATTTTGAGGGCTTAGAAAATCCAAATAGTATAATGTTATATTCAAAGCATCACATACAATATAATCACTGATATTTAAGGAAAACGCGTTATAATTAAAATAAAGTTAAAAACAAAGGCAAAGAAAAGAAGAAAGAAAAAAATACGTCAACATTTTTTTAACGCGTTTTCCCATTTAAATAAATAAAAAATTATATTTATTTGATTTTCTCTTTATTGTAAAATTATATAATATTTTTAAAAAAGAATGAAAAGATTTTTTGTTAATTTTTCTTTATTTCTCTTCAATATTGTAAATAATTGCTTTTCTATTCTTATTATATTTTATATGTTTTCTGTTTTTGATTTTCAACTGTATAAAGTATCAATCTGAATAATATATATACATAACATATATATTTCTTTAATTAATAATTAAATGATATTTTACTATAGAAAAGAATATAATAATATTGTTTCCTTTTTTATTGATAATAAAAATGTAATTTTTGAAATACAGAAAAGTTTTTTAATTTTTCTTGTTTTTGTTGATAAAAATGATTAATATTCTTTGAAATTTCATAGTAAAATTAATTATAATTTAAAGAAAAAAAAATACTTATCAATAATATTATATTAAAAACAATTACGTTAAGCTTATTTTATCATAATTCTATTTTAATATTTTTGTAAATTGAAAAAAAAAACTAAAAACGTAATGAATCGGTTATGTACGGTTTAATTATTCAGTGATGGTTACAAGGTTAGAGTACATATATTTATTGTGTTATTTCATTAATTAATATTCTAAATAAATTTTATTCTAATGTTTAATCGTAAGTTATAAAATTATAATTAAAAAAATAATGATTTAATGAATAAATAACACAGTAACGTGTTATTTTATTAAAAAGAAATACAAATTTACGGCATCACTGTCACTATCAGCTGAGTGACTATTTTTTTTTAATAAATAATAATTTAAAATCCGCAACACTTTCAGTATCTGTCAGATTCTGATTGGAAAGAGATGGCAAAATGCTGACAACTGTTTTTCTACTATTTAATTGAAATTTTATCGTTTTATTTTATTTTAATTAAAAAAAAATTATATTATGTTTTAATATTATTGTGCAATAATAAAAAAACAAGTAATGTTTTAAATAAAATCATTTTTATGTTGAAAAGTGAATAATAAGAAATACAAAGTGTAAAAACAAAATAAAAAACAATGGAAAAAATATTACGCGGTATTATGCGGTACAGGAATACTACTCGCTGTGAAATGGTTAAGGAATTTCAGTTGGTTAAAGACAATCCGCAGGTAATTAAGTAACAAAGAAAAATCCAAAAATTATGTAAAATTTAATTTTAAATAGATTTTTTTTATAATTATGTGAACGAAGGTCGAAAAATGTTTTTACAAAATAAATTAAATATGTTATATAGTTAGATAAACTATATATTTCGTGCGCATATGTATACGTAAAGAGATTGAATCGGTAAAGTGAGAGCGAAATAGAATATTTAAATAATATTCATATGATGTCACTACCATGTGCGCTTATTTAAATGTCATGAAAACGCAGTAGCGTTACCGTTACTTATTTTTACTCTTTAAAATTTCAGCCAAAGGCAGTTTTCTTTACGTGCATGGACAGTAGAATGATTCCAACTAGATTTACAGAAACGCACGTTGGTGATATGTTTGTCGGTTAGTTAATAATAAAATAAATTAATTAATTATATTTAATAAAACGAAAAATATTTTCTTTTGACAGTACGTAATGCAGGAAATGTAATACCACATGCTGAACATTTCCGTGATGAGTATTTTAGTTGTGAGCCTGCCGCATTAGAATTAGGATGCGTCGTGAATAAAATTCGACATGTTATTGTGTGCGGACACAGTGATTGTAAGGCAATGAATTTATTATATCAGTTAAGGGATCCAGAATTTGCCTCAAAAGAAAACCGGCAACTGTCACCGTTACGATCATGGCTTTGTACTCATGCACATTCGAGTTTGGAAAGATTTCAGCATCTAAAAGAGACTGGATTAAATCGTCCGTTGATTTATTCATCGGAGACACCGATGCGTAAATTTGTGGCGTACATTGATCCAGAAAATAAATTCACAATCGAGGATAAATTATCACAGGTAAACACATTGCAACAATTATCAAATATTGCGTCGTATGGTTTTTTGAAAAAGCGTTTGGAATCACATGATTTACACTTACACGCGTTATGGTTTGACATTTACACTGGTGATATTTACTACTTTAGCAGAGGAGCGAAAAGATTTGTGCCAGTTGATGAGGAGAATGTTGGTGATTTACTTATCGAAGTGAAGAAATATTATTCTTAAATTAAATGCTACTATTTACTTGATTGATTACATTTTCACAGTGCTTTTAATAAAATATAAGTGCCATTAATGAGTAGGTGTTCTAGATAGGTGATTTTCCACATAATTTTAATTGTCAATGAGCGCACACAAAACAAAAAGACACAATTATCGAATATAACTTGCATTTTTCAATTATTATTGTTGTTTAATTTAATAATTTTAGAGAATTTATTTTGTAAATAATTTTGAAATAAAAATTGAATAAAAATAATTTTTTAATTTTAATTTTAAATCGCCAAATCGTATGCAATATTCAGTACATAAAAGTAAAAAAAAAAGAAAATATTGTCTGCATATACATAGTGAAAAACAACATAAATCACTGACTCATTTTGTGGTCTCAGAGCTCGTGCAACGTAGTTTTACCAATATAAAAAAATTTTATATCTTGCTTACGGTATTTTTATTTGTGTTTGTTTAGAGCTTTTTTTTTATTTCTCTTTTAAATAAAATTGTTTTGTTGAGTGTAAGTTGATAAAAAAGCAGCAGCATCAACATCTGCAGCAACAGCACAGCATCAATCGTAAATGAATAAGAAAATTTCATAAAAGTAGGTTACTTGCGATTTCGTGACCAACATTTATTTATTTATTTTTTTGGTTTCTTGTTTGTTTGTTTGTTTATTAACGATGATCGTAAGAAGGTATCAGATAAGTAAATATCAGAGTAACAGCATTATATGACAATCTGTAATGGTTTTTCTTCTTATCATTTGTTGTTTGGCGTTCTACAAATATTTAAATAATAGGTTTTTGACTGTAGACGATGTGTAGATAAAGATGAAAATAATTAAATTATAAGATCTAGGTAAAAGAAGTTCTTTTTTGTTGTATTATTGTGGTTAAATCATCTTCTCTACATTAATTTTTTATAAATTTACCATGTTTTATGTCTGTTAGCTAAAAAATTTACCCAAAAAATCGTTATGAATTCTCTCACCAAAAACAAGTAAAAATATTACTCGATTTTCCTCAACATTAATTCAATTAATGTCACATATTTTTCGATAATTTTTTCGCATTTAATTGAAAAAACAAAAATAAAAACAATTAATCACAGCACGTACAAGTGTAACACGAAAGAGTAGCCAAAAATAAGAATAATAATCCAATAATAAATGAAAAACCGAATTGTTACGAATTATTTGTGTGTATTTACCTGTGTGTGTCCCACATTTAATAAATAAAATTTTATTTTTCTTCTACGTGAATTAGACTTGTATTATTATTATTATTATTATTTTGTGTATTTACCACGTAATTATATTCACTTAAAACGTGAAAAGTGGATATGCTATGTTTTATTTTCATTTTTTTTTATATATTTATTTTTTTAAAGTAATAATTTCAGTGTCATCATAATAAAAAAAAAAAACGAAAAAATAAATAATAACGATTTATATGCATTGTGGAGAGGTGAAAAAATACTTTATTATTATTATTATTTATGTTTATTTTTTTCTTATAATAATTAAACAAGAAAAATAAACATTTAAGTTGGATAAATTTCACCTTAATCAGAGTTAAAATATATATTTTTATATAATTATATGACTACTTTGTAATTATGGTTTTTTCATTATTTATCTTTTTAAATGAATTAAAGTAATTATAGTAATTAAATTTGTTTATAATTACCAAAAAAAATGAAATAAAACGGTTTCAGTAGTATCAGCAGCATCAATATTAAACAAATTGTACTTACTGCAAGCATAAAAAAAGGCGAATTAAATTATTATCTTGGCATAAATGGGTCCTTAAACATAGCCAGCAAGCTTTATGAGGATTAATATCACAAAATAACCATTTAACAATGTTTTTAACAAGTAAATTGCACTAAAAATCATAACAAAGTAAACATGGTAAATTTAGAGAAAAGAAAATTAAATCTTCAAATGCTGCCTACTTAACATAATTATTTTTTGTTACTTTTCGTTAAAAAAATTATGTTTAATTATATATTTACTTTTTTTTTTAATAATTTAAAATAAATATCAGTTTGAGGTTAATTTTAATTGTGAATTTAAAATAATTTGTTATATTATGATTTTGATATTATGCTACTGATGTTATTATTCTTCGACTTTAAAAAAATAAATATTCAAGTAGTTAGCATATAATTATTAGACACACAACAATAGTTAATAATAATAATAATAATAATAATTAAGAATGAATACCGAACATTAAGATAATAATAATAATAATAAAATAAGTATAATAATGTTAGGGAAATAAGTAGAAGAAATAATAAAAAAAAAAAACAAACCAACCAACTTCTTTCATCTTTAACAAGTATTTAGAGCGTGTAGTGTGTTTTTTCTTTTATTTTTTATTCTTCTTTTAGTTTTAGCTTAGTTTTTTTTCGTACAACTTAATTTACTTACATAGAGATTACTTTTGTTGCTTTGTTTTGATTTTTTCTTCGGTTCAAGTCATATCATTTAACTGAAGATGATGATTTGCTTTGTATTTACTTTAATCCGATTATAAGTAGAGATTAAACAAAACTCTTTTCAGACCTACTGTTGACATAATTGTTATTGTTTTTTTCTTTCTTTTGAAAAATAGATACATTTTGGTGGTTTAAATGCTGCAGAAAAGTTGCTTTAAAAATTGTCACAAACAAAAATATTATTAAGACCTGACAAAAGTGCTTATTGTTATATTTTTCAGTTGATTTTTACTATTAAAAAATATTCCTTCTATCAACTTATAGCTGTAAAATCATAAAAATAGTTTGCGAAAACCATAAAAACCACAATTTACAAAATAAATAAAATTTATAAACGTTTTAAGCTTTTTTGTCATGCATTGTGGAGATTTTACTATTTTATTTTTAATAATTTGTGTAATTTTTTATTGAAAAACCAACGAAAAATGTTTTTGTTAAGATTTTAATAAATATTTATGGTCAAAAATTCTTCTAACTACGATATGCTTTCAGCAATAACTAAAGTTTATGTGTTATTTTAATTGAAAAATAAAAATCTTCCTTAAACTACTTAACTTTACATAACAAATCACATTATTACCTTTGCAAATAATGCAATATTTGCATGAAATGATTGATATTTTCCTGTAATTTTGAAAATTATTTTAATTAAAATTTTATAATAAATTATTAACGATTTTTTAAACAAAATGTAGCAAACGATTAGATACTATCTGCGGTATTTTTATTTTTAGCATAAATTTATTTATTAAAGTGCAAAAATGATTAGAAATTATTATTAAAATATTTTCTTTGAAGATTAGATTAAGATAATAAACTTAAACTGCTTATAGAATGGCTCTTAAAAAGATTTTGAAGAGGTTTGTTAAGTATCTTATGAATTTCTGTTTTTTTTTTTTACTACTTGAGCTTTATTAGTCTGTAAACTTTAGCAACTAGGTACGGACAGGATTAGTCAATGCTTTTTATCAAAGATTCTGCATGAATATCAGCTTGTCGTTAGTAAATTTTGTGCCCCAAATTATAAACTGTAGATTGTTACCTTTTTTTGTCAATTTAAACTATTTTATAGCAAAAATAAACCTGATAAATCCCAAATAAACACCCTGTACTAAAAATAAACCCACAAAAGTATTAAAATAATAATAATTTATTAATAAAAAATAAATAAAGCCAAGAATATAGACCAAATCATTTATGATTTATGTTTTAAAAATAAAGAAAATAAATTTATAAATAAAAATTAAAAGTAGATCAAATAAATAAATAAAAAAAATATTCAAGAAATGCTAATCAAAAGTAACTTAACATAGTTTAGATGTGGAGGAGCAACAGCAACATCATATAAATACAATAGTAACAATAATAATAATAATAATGAAATGAAGAAAAAACTACTTTTGCTCTTCGTTTTGATGTTTTTTTTATTGAAATAAATAAAAGAAGAAAAAATGTTTTAATTAAATAAAATTTACCATATTGTCTATGGGATTGTATATAACAGGGTGATTGTACATACATATATTTTTATAATTAAACGTTCTTTAGTTTCCCAAATCATATAATATCAAATAAATAACCATTCTGTATTCACTAAAATGCCTATTATAATCTCTTCCAACTGCTATTTTCTATAAAAAATTTAAAAATAAATAAAGATACTACAGTGAAAACCACCTGTCGATAAATTTTCTTTCTTTCTTTTTAGAAATTTATGTTTTTGTTTATTATTATTATTTTATTTTTTAATTAAAAAATAAATAACATTATTATTTAAATGTGAAAAACAAAAAAAAAACAAAAATGAGCATGTGTGACAGACTTAAATAAGTAAAACAAAAATCATAAGTGAAATTGATTTATGGAGCTTTTTTTTTTTGTATACCGTATTTATTTATTTTTCATTTCTTTTGTTTTAGGTTTCAGTTTTTTTTTGTTTTTACCTTAAAAACGAATAAAATAATAATAAAAATGTTAAGCATCAACAAATTAAGAACATAAGTTTTATATTTTATTATTAACTTTAATTAATTATAAAGTCATAGTTTATGTTAATTAAGACTTTGTTAACCTTAAAGGTAAACTATAATGTTATATCAATGCAAAGTGAAATAATTATTTAGAGCATAAAAAGAAAATAGTAAAATAAAAGCATAGAAAATTTATATACATATATTAAAAAAAAATATATATATATTAGAAAATAGACGAGACTTTATGGCAGACATTGTTTTATATTTGAAAAATTAAATTTATCCTTAAAATAACAAGGAAGCGGTGGAGGCGCCTGGTTTTTAGTTTTAAACATTTAAAACCTAGCAAATCCTTTATTTTTAAATATAATTGTAACGTTGCGTTAGCAATATGAGAACTTAATGGACGATAAACACTCAGTTTTCGTTTGATTTTACTAAACAACAAGTAGTTTTTTTGGTTATACAAGAAGTATATATTATTATAGAAATATTAGAAATTATATAATTTATTTAAAATAGATTAGAAATAGATCTTTTCTTTTAAATTATATTTTTGTTTACAATGTTAATGCCTCGATGTCCCCGTCTGTTCCCAGATTTCTTTATTTCCGTCTATTAACCACATATATTGTTTGTTATTTTTCCACACACAAAATATAATCGCAAACAATTGCAATTTAACGAAACAGAACATAGTGCAAAATAAATAATAAAAAACTATAAAACTAAAACTGTTAAAAGTGGCACATAACTAACCAAAAAATAAAAATCAAAACGGATTCCACATTTAACCTTAATTTTTACGCATTTATTTATATATACATATAATTTTAGTTACGTTTATTTATTAAAAGAAATAAAAATAAAATTATAACACCTTTGGTTGTGCTAATGTCGTATTATTAATTTTAATGGTTTACGTAGAGATTTCATGTATTTTCTTTATTATCTTCTAAACACAAATAACAAAACGAAAAAGATCAGATAAAATTAATCAATAAATTGAAGATTACTCTAAATTTATTCGATTTTTTTTTTTTGTTAATTAAATAATAATTATAATAATTGTTTTAATGAAAATAAAAATAAAATAATATTGTTAATTATTTAATTAATATTAAATTGTTTATATAAATTTAGGTTAAATTGTATAAGAAAACTGATTTTTATTATTAATAAATCATAGAAAAATATTAATTAATAAAATTTCGTAAAAATTGTTTTCAGTAAAATGTGTTTGTGTAGTTTGGTTAAATAATTATTTAATAATTGTATTGTTTATTTATTTTTTCTTTTCTTTTAATGTCTTGTACAGTGAAAATGCTTTCTTTTTTTTTTATTGCGATAATAATTGCTTTTCAATAATTGTGGTTTTGTTATTTTTATGCAAATTTGAAATTTAAAATAATTTTAAGAAAACTATAATAATCTTTTTAAATAATTAGTAATTTTATAACTAAGCTAGAATTTATATAAATTTTCAAATAAATAATTTTATTCTTTATTTCAGGTTCGTCGCTTAAAATTTCATAAAAAAAAGTTCTTTTATTACTGGAATGTGTTTAATTGCGCTGCTTATTGTTACTTTAATGGCACTAGACTAGTTATGCTTTGTAACAAGGAAATAAGGTAAGTGATATTGCATAGTTAAAACAGAAAATTTTATTTTTTTTGTGCTTTTTTTCTATATTAAATAAGTAATTAAAATTCACTTGCATTTCAATTAAATAATTCTTATAATAATAATAATAAAAAATAACTAAAAATATAAATAAAGATCACACGGATGTAAATATAAAAAAATAATGCTAATTTTAACTATAAAAAATAAACAAAACCGACATAAGTTAAACAATAATGTTGTTAATACATAATTATAAAATTAAATTAAATTTAAAATAAAAAAATTAACTAGGCCAACACAAATACAATTAAAAATAAAAATAAAAAATGAGTTTTCAATTCATTAAAAAAAATAAGGCTATATAGTAGAAATGCAAAAAAAAAAAGAAAGAAAAATAAACCAATATGATCACAATCAACGATCAATATCATAACACAACACAATCGACAACGACGACGATGACGATGACAATAGCAATAATGAACCATAGTATGTAGTAAATTTAGTATGTAAATGAAATTATATTTATTTATTTTTTTTACAAATAGGAAGAGAATGAATCAATGATATTATATGATAATCACGTAATCGTTTTGTTTGAAATTAAACTATAGAAACATTATAAATGTGTGAAGTATATAAAAGAAATTCTTATAAACAGAGTGACACAATATCGTTTAATGTCTAATAAAATACCAAAAATAAAATATCTTTAAAATTATTTCTAACTTTTAGACTAACAAACAAAAACACCCACTGATGATTACATTTAATTGAAATAAAAAACGCTTTTTACACAGACAGTAGTTACTAATAAATATAATAATAAAATTATTTATAAATCAAGAATACGATAAGTAAAACGTAATCAAGAAAAATGAAAATAAAAACTATAAAACCAGGTAAAATAAGAGTAAAAATATTTATAATGAAATAGATAAATGTGAATTAGGTGACTTAAAAATAAAAAGAAAAGAAAATTGTGTCTACTGTGTTGAGTGTCGATTAGAGTAGAATAGTTGTGCTGATCACGGAATCATAATACAAGCACATAAGAATGAGAGAATAATAACATTTTATTGCGAAAAAAATACATAATTAGAGCATCTATATTAAATTTTCGCTAGGTTTTATACTGCCACAGTTTATTTGTAAATACTGAATCAGTAATAATCGTCTAGTATAAAAACGAGTGAATTTAATCACAATTAGCTTAAAAATGATAAAACAAAAGAAGTAAATAAAATACAAGAGAAGTCAACAGCGATTTAAAATTAAATTAAGGTCTGAACGTATGATATAGTTCCGGTAACAGTGAATCTACATTTTTGTAGTAATTCGCGCTGTTTCAAAATTCACATAACGACGTCATATATTTATATATACAACGATGCGTTGTCTTCTTAACATTTCATTTCATTTTGTTTATATTTCATCATTTACGATTTATTTACCGAAAAAATAATACAAAAATTAATTAAATAATCTTTTTTTTATAGGGTGTTTGACATAGCACAAACATTTTTTATTTTAATTATGATTTTTTAATAAAATAAATAAAGTAGGTTAAACGGTTTTTGCATTGATTTTTTATTCATAATATTCAGCGAATACTTATTTTCCGTTCAGTTTGAAGCAACTAATACAGTAAATGAATTTAGTAAAATAATAATTGAATAGTTTTATGTAAAATTACTTTGCATTTAAGTGAGCAAATTTAGTTACTTTCCGCGATTACACAAATTATTTAATAGAAAAAATTCTGCAAAAAATTTTCTTTGCATAATTATTTATAATTTTATTGTATAATTTAGTAAATAATTTTTATACTAAATAGTAATGTGTAAATCGGCTTAATTTAATCAAATAAATATCTCTCTCCGTCTCTCTGCATATCAACTTTTTCTTAAATAACTAAACCGCGGAAATTAAATAATTTTTTTCTTTATTATAATTCTGAATAAAATACAACTCTAATACTGTGAGAATTTATTTACATGTTTTATTTTTTTAGATCATTACTAAGCTAGTTTAATACTTGTGCTACTCTCATGACAAGGTTAATGTAAGGTTAAAATAAGATAAACTTAAGTTTAAGGTAATTGTTTGTGTGTTGCAATGACTTATATAGACGTTTTTTTTTCCTTTATTTTTTAAAAAAATAAATAATTAAACAGCTTTAATTAAGCTAGAATAACCAATTAACAAGTTATATATATTTTTTTAAGACGGTGGATAAATAAATGATTTAAATTTACCTGTAGATACGAAAATTGCAGAATTATCTGCGATTTTAATTTTTTAACACATAAAGACTCAATTTAATAACAAAAAACAGTAATATTTAAGTCATATATTTAGTTATACTTTAAATAATATAAATAAATTATTAATTAAATACGCAATAAATTAATTATTTAACAAAAAAGTCAGTCACAATTAAAGCTAAATTTTAAAGCCAAAATTAAACAGAAATCAGACATAATTGTTGGAAAAAACAATGAAAAAAATACCACACTGTGCATCACCCTTATTGTGCAATAAAAAGCAAGAAAATTTTATTATTTAAACAAGATCAGGTGAATCACAAATTATTATTAAATAATATAAAAATTTCCCGGTAATAACAAAAAAAAAAAAACGCAAGTGAAAGGTTATACGTTTTTGTGTACGTCCTGCATTTACTGTGCTTTTTTTCTGTTTTGGACAAAACAAAAATGACTAAGAATCAAAACTTTCAATTAAAATTAAGCTTTACCAGTGAAATGTTTTTAATTTTTTTTTAAAAAAGTTAATCGAAAGGAAAAGTTTAACACTTTCTAGTGAGCTAGAGAAATAGAGGGAGAAAAATCATAGATTAAAGAATAAAATTATTAAATTTATATATTTTTAAGAAGCTTTTGTGCTTTTAATGGAATTATAATAGTTTTTTTCGCGTTGATTTATTTATTAATTAGAATTACGTTGCTACGATGTTTGTTTGTAGAAACAACTTTATTTGTAATTTATTGCTGTTGGTTAGAGAGTTATTAATGAGAATTCAGAAGCTATCGGACACGTTAAATACGTCCGCCGGATAAATGGTAGCAAAATAATTTAGAAAAATAAAATATTTGCTGCAGTTGTTTTTTTAGATAATTTTGCTGGAAAAGTAGTTGCAAGTAGTAGCTATCGGCTGATTTAACGGAAAAGCATATATTGTGGTTAAACGTGATGTTGTTTTTTCATCATTGATTTTTTGCTTTAATGTAAATTTCTAAAAGCTCTTTCAAAGCATAGAAATATTTTCTTTAGACACTATTTAATTAAATTCTTTGCATTTATGATTAATTATTATGCAATAATGTTGTTTAATCAATTAACCTAAGTGGTAACAGCAGTAGAAAACAAAAGATAAAACCCTTTTCAGTTATAACCAGTAATGCGAGTTTTTATTCATTAAAAAAAGCTTTTCAAAAATTAACAAAGCAAAAAAAAAAAAAATCTGTAACCATTAACATTAACATACTTTTGTTGTCATCAATAAATGTTTGCGTGATTGCTCTGTTTGTTGTTGATTTTTTTCTTTTAAACAAAAAAAAAAAAAACGATGCCGATGATGTTGCACCTTTTAATGTCATCTTTTTAGCGTATTTTTTCTTCGTCTTGTCTTTACTTTGTCGTTGTCTTGCATTACCAGGTAACAATAATAATTTTTTCCATCAACATAAATATAAAATAAAAAAAAAAATTTAACCTTAAACCGGTGTTAGCTTAGTTATTTCATTCAGAGAAGTTTTTTTTTTCGTTTTAATATTGTCATTGTTACTTATAGCATATAGCATAGATGATGATGATTTGCTTTTCTTTTCTGTTTTTTTGATTGAAATAACTAGAGAGAATCTAACTATGACACAAGAATATTGTGTGTGAAAATAAAAACAAAAATATTTGAATAAAATTTTATACCGCTAACGGATAAATAACAGTTAATTTTATAGGATAATGCGTCATGTTATATTATTATTATTATTTTTGTTTATTTAAAAATAAAAATGTTCATCCTACGATTAAATAAGAAAAAATAAAACACTGTGTTCTAGATTTTCGTATTTCATAAGCAAATAATACGGCATAAGACACAGTATAAGTCTTTATGCTTATGCGCTATTAATTATTTTTCTACATTTAATTACTCAGTGACATCTGTTAGTTTTACCATTGAACTTTACTTAATTAAATAATTAATTTTTTTATTTAAACAAAATGACATATATTTGCGTTTTAAAAAAAATAATTAAAAGTTGAAAAATGTTAGAAGAAATTGATTTTTCTTGGTGTTAAGATGGTAAATGAATAATAATTTAATTAAATTTTAAGTAATAAAAAAAGTTAATGGTTAACCTACATAGTAAATTGTATTTATCGGTAAGAAAATAAGGATGATGATGGACATTATGCGAATTGTGAGATTGTTGTTATTTTTTAGGTGCAGCATTAGTTTTTATAATTAATGAAAAAGCATAAAAACGAACCATGTGGGTATTTCTAGAATATTTCTTTTTTATTACGTATATCGTATTAGTGTAACCCATTTGTTTTAAAGATTAAAAATCATTTACCTTTAGGAAATTAATTAACTGTTCTATGTTACGAGGGAAATGCTAAGCAATATTGTAGAATGTTATTTGGTAGTCATAGATATTTTAAGAAGTCTGGAAATTGCCCTAATTTTTAATATTTTTCATTTAATCGAAATTAATTTTTAGTTTTTGTTATTTATTCAATTGTTTTAAGCTTATTACTTAAAATACTTTATACTTTGATATAGATTTTCGTTCTTTTCTTTGTATTAAAATTACAATAAAGATTAATTTTTATTGTGTGTTAAATATTATTTTGTTTTTGCTTCTTTTGTACAATTAATTTATCACCGTATCAAAATCAAATTAAATATATATAACAGCATTAAACACCGGCAGCCGTAACCAACAGTCGAACAAAAAAAAAAATAAAATAAAAATAAAATCCACTTTCACCCAAGGTCATTACAGTGAGCTTTTTTTTTTTGTTCAAAAATAAAAGAAAAGAAAATTAAATAAGAAATTATTAAAAGAATTATTAGCAAAGCACAAGCAACAGCAATACTAATATTATCAGCAGTTGAAAACGAATCAATCGAAATTTAATAGAAAAGATTTTTCTCTTTTATTTTTCAAATAAATTAATTTAATTTTTATTCAAATAATTAAAACAAATGAAATTTGAACAAAAAATTGTTTCTTTTGTTTTACCAAAAAATATATAAGAAAAACAAACAACAAACGATTTAATTATTTATTAAATAGAAATAAGAAAATTGCTTATTATTTTGTTTGAAATAATTTATTCGTATGAATTAATTTTGCGGATTAATTTTATGTTTTATTTTTTTTTTATTGTTTCAAAATTTAATTAAATAAATTTATTGATTTCTAAATTTAAATTATTAGCTTGTAGCTCCTTTGTAACTGTTGTTAGGTGTGTTTTTGTGCTTTTAGATTGTTCAATCGTATCCTGGATAAGACAATTCGTATATAATGGATAAAGCGTTTAATTTATAACGAAATTAGTCTCAAAAATTACATTCTTTGGATAATTTAATTATTAATACGTATTATTAGTTGATTAATTCATTATTAAGGCAACAATTAGGTATACAGATCGTTCCAACAAAGATACATTTCAGGAAAATTTCGTATTATAACAAAAACCATTAACAAAGTCATTCCACTAGGATGTCTGATCAACAAAAATATATAAATTTGACCTAAAAAAATCCGCGATAATCCTATTTTTCTGGAACATTTATTAAGTCTTATAATTATTATACATGTTACCAGCAATAACCAATAAAAATGACACACAGAAAGCAATTTAATCATAATAACATCAACAGAAAAAAAAAAAAGAAAATATTTTTACCATAATTATTTGTTGACAGCGAATATACTCAACTCTGTTCATATCACAAAAAGTGTGTACAGCCGATATTTTTACTACAGACAATTATGCTTTTTTTTTGTTATTATTATTATTAAAAAGAAAAAATAAAAACTGGAATTTCACGTCAAAACGTACATAATATGCGCGTAATAATAAATCTATAAATAAAAAATGAGAGCAGACGAATTTAAGAATAAATGATTTTGTTTTGTTTATAAAAATTCTTCTTCTGTTTTTATATTTTAAATGAAAATTAACTTTATTTTTGGCATTTCTTTGGATTTTTATTGAATTAAAAATACATTTTTTTCCATTGGTTTAAACAAATTATTGAATTAAAAGCATAAAACAATAAAATCGTTGTTGCTCATTGATTTCATTTATTAACAAAACAAGAAGAAAAATATTTTATTCAATTGACCAATTTTGGTTTAATGGTTTAATATACGCTTGATTGCTGTTTTAACTGTTTGCTGGTCATACAATTAGCATATTCTTCGTGTATTCGATGGTGTGTTCTTGCTGTAAATTGATTTTCCATAATAAATTAAAAAAAAAGAAATGAAAATACAAACAGGATAATCTGGTATTTTTTTTTTTATTTACAAAATAACAAAATTGCAACAGAGAATATTAATTTAATTAGTTAGTTTTGTTGTTGATTTTAATTTTATTTTAACACGATTATGGAGAAGACAGTGAGTTGCATTTATTAACAAAAAAAACAAGAAACAAATATGCAAGTAAAGCAAAGCTTTACATAAATGAGTAAAAAGCTTAAGTAGCAAAAGCAGCAGCAACAGCACTTTTATTAAAAACAAAAACACAAAATATAGATCCGGTTTAATATGACCTACTTCCGGCTACTTACATGAATTCAGTTAAGATTTCTTTACGCTTTTCTGTTTTTTTTTCTGACTTGTTTACTCTTGTATTTTAGTTGTTATTGTTCACATTGAGCAGCTTTATTATAATTTTACCTAACTTGCATATATACATACATATTTTTCATACGAATTACAGATAATAATTATAAAAAACATAAACAATTAATTAAAGAAATGAAAATTAATTTTAATTTTTTCACTATTTTGGTCTGTTTGTTGTGTCTAACGATAGTTTATTAATTTATCTTTTAATGATAAATTATTTCATAAGCTTTTATGCCAGGAAAAAGGTTACAAACGTTCATCAATTACCAATTCAAGAAATAGCAATACAATGTTTTTTATAGAGAATAAATCTTTGGAAAGAAATTAAGAGAATTTTACTTAATTTTCATTAAAAGCATAAAGCTGATAAATAAACAAACAAAACTACCCAAAAAAAAACATTAAAATCAAGGCAAAAAAATTATTTTATAAAAAAATTCAGCATTAAAAACAAAAGAATAATTACAGCAACGCGTGTCATTGCAAAAAAAACAGAAGAAAAATGCCAAAATGGTTGTTAAAAACATGTGTGTTAATAAATAAATTAATAAATTTATTATTATTACTATTTGCTTTTCTATAATATTTATTTGCACATTTAATTGCTTAAAAAATGAGAAAACAATACAGTAATTACTTTACGACAAATTATAGAGACGAGAAAATGATTTTTTATTTTTAAAGGTTATAAACAAAAAAAAAAATGCTTTTTGTTTTGTCAAATATTTCCCACATGTTTTATATATTTCTTTAAACTCATTCATAATGCAATAATTGAATTGTTTTTAACGCATTTCTGTTTATTATGTGATCGGTAAATGCCTTTTTTCCTTGTCCTTGAACTCTAATAAATAAAACAAAAACAAATTACATTAGTTTCATACGCTGAATACTTGCAATGAAACTAATTTCTTAAATATTAAGATATTGCTATTCTCTGCATTATACGTAAAGAAAAATAATATATTATATTATATTATGTAATATTGTATTTGCGAAAATATTAATATTAATATTTGCAAACATATGTTTGTTATCGGTTATTATGGATAATTTTTTCTTTTGTTATTTGTTTAGTCGTGTGTCCAAGCAATAATAATTAGATAAATTTTATTTTTGTTTTTAAGAAAACAATACATTGGTAAATTAGAATTTATTTGTTTTAAACATTTAATTTTAGGCGACAAGAGTAGTTTTGTAAGGACGTTATTTTTGTCAGAATTAAATCCACGTTGGAATGGTATTTGAATAATAAAATATGGCGATAAGATTAGGGAGAATTTTTTTTTGTTTATCATTTGTTTTTGAAACAATAAATATTAAAAGGATATTTGATGGAATAAACATTTATTAGACATTACCCAACAACTCAGGGTTATCTGTTATTTTTTCATACATAAAAAATCTCCATAAATCCGTTTATAATAAAAGAACACTTTAAATAACCGCATAATCCTCTTTGAATAAAAACTAAATATCCTTTTCTTACAATAAATATATTTTCTTAAAAATTATTAAATAATTATTCTAAAGCTACCGATAAAGTATTATAAAACCAATTGATTTGTGATTCTCTGACCATATATATTAGCATAACGAACATTAACCGTAAAAATATCTTGGATTAACCTTGAATAAACTACAATATTTTGTAAATATTATGTTAAACGGTTTAATGTCTTGATTTATGACAAATTTGTTTATTTATATTAAGGGTAAAGTGCGGTAATATTTTTGTTTAAAGCTATCGTCGCCTCTGTCCCTTTTTGCGGCAATTTATTTATTGTTTTCGGAAAAGAAAAGAAATGTAATTTTTTTATTTTTCGTTTAACAATGGAAAATCCCTTAAACAACGGGACATCACTTAATTTTTTTATGTAATTTAAGGTTATTTTTACTGAATGACAAACAATCTTACTGTTTTGTTTATTGATTTGTTTTAAGAAAAATATTTTGCTTTTGTTTTGGTTGTCAAGAGATTTTTATTAAATTTTAATTCAAACACTGATTGATTATGTTAAACCGAATTATAAATAATCAAAATAATGTAAATTAACCTTGTTATGTAACATTTGCTAAGAGAAAACTAGAATCACAAGTGCTCTCTGTAAAAGTTCAATAAACTAATAACAGTGATTTGATTCAGTCAGAAGAATTAAATCCTCTGTAAAAAAATTACACTTATCAAATGTGACAAAAATGCAACCAAAACATAAATTTGAACAGAGAATAATAATAAACAAAGGTAAGAACAAAAAAAAATAAATAAAAGAGAACCTGAAGAACAAGAAAAATAAAAGACCGAAAAACAACGGTTGACAGGTGCCATAAAAGATAAAAATAAATAAAAGTCAATAGAGGCGACAACTTGTCATACATTTAAGATCTTAAGAATCTTTTGTTAACAGAAATACATTGATTTTTATGTAACGAATTAATAAATAGCAACCGCAAATAAATATGAATGTGAATTGATTTTGTTATTTTTTGTATTTAGAAACACGGAAGTTAGAAGAGTTAATATTTATGATTATTTTGTCAGCAATGGTTACGAATTTATTTAGATTCTTTTCAATACATTATTATAAACGGATAAATTGTAAATTTTTTTGCTGTTAAGGAGATGTTTTTATAAAATCTAACAAACAAACTGTCTTCTGCTGAAGATCATAGAAAAATCACGGTTTCAACCCTTTAAAGTCTAGTGTTAAAATTTTAATTTACGTAAAATCAAACATTTAGCTAATATTTTTTATATTTTTAATTACAAAATTACATAATACAAAAAAAATTATTTATTTTTAATTTTTTTTTTCGCAATATAATTAATTATTTTTATGTTTTTTCAATTTTTTTTTATTGTATTGTTTTATTATTGCTTAGAAATATTAAATTAACAAGAAATAAATGTAAAAAAAAAAAAAAACGGCTGAATAACATCGATTGGTATAATCGTAATTAGACCGTGATTGTTATTTGAACAAAATATATTTATTTATTTTTATGCATTTGAATCAATCATTTAATTTTTGAATTTCTATTCATATTTTAATAGAAATATTTATAATTATAATTTTTATAATAATAATAATAATAATAAAATGTAAAGTGCACGAGACCACAAACATAAAAACACCATCAAAAATATTTATTGCGATTAAAATTAAATTTATTTTTTTCTTCTTCTTTTTCTTTGAATTTAATATACTTATTGTTATTACTTTTATAGTCTTTATATGTATTTTATGTGTAATTTCAGTTAATTAATTAATTAATAATTTATTTATTTATTTTTTTTTCATTTTTTTGATCATAATCATTTGTTATTAGGAAATATAATTCCATTTTTATGTTTCGTGTAATTTTCTGTGTTATTAAAGTGTTTTTCAATAAAGGAAACAAAGCAAACACATATTTTACTTTGAACACTATGGTTTTAGCATTTGATTTATGTTGCACAAAATGTGTGGTAAATTAATTGCTTTTTTTTTTGATTAATTATGATAGCGAAAAATTAAATATTACGCATTTTCTTTGCTGAATTTCTATTTATGCATTTTTTTTTTTGTTTCAAATTTTATTGCAATAATTGTGATATTGTAGGGAAATCTTGGTGTTTGTTGTCTTGTAATGTTGACACAAATTGTTCATTTTTAATAGTTGTTTGTCTTATTATAATTTTTTAGGCAGCGTATTAATAAATTTTCGTAAATAAGTAGAAATTACCTGTGCTATCTATGCTGTTTTCTTGAAGTCTCTTTTATATTTTATCACTTTATCTTTCGTGAATTGAGTATTTAAAATTTTTAAGATAATATTATATTTAAATTTATATTAAAAATTAATATAACAACATCTACGACATCATAAATCTGTTAATAATGCCAAAATTTCAAATAAACTACAAAAGACTTGTTTCTAAGCGACGAACCCATTATAATAAAAAAAAACAACTTTTCTCAGCTTTCATCCATTAACAAAACTTTTTTTTTGCACATTTATTTAAGAAAAATTAATTATATTTTCATAAATGTTTTAATTTTTTTCTGCATAAAAAATACTTTAATTTGATGAAACCAATTCAGCATTTATGGATTTTTATTTTTTTTGTACAAAATTTCCGAAAAATTTCTTTTTGCAAAAAAAAACAATTAATTTTCATTTTATTTATCCGGTTATTATTATATAAAGATATAAATATATCGTCTAAAAAATTATCGATAAATAATAATAATTTGATTTTTAATAATTTTAATAAAACACAAAAAAAAAAAATTACGAGCAAACAAATAAGAAAGTTTTAGTTGCGAGCACACATTACTGGTAAATAGTTTTGTCTTAATTTTCAAAAACATTAAGAAAATTTACTTGAATTAAATTGAACAAAATAAACGTTTATCAAAATTATAATAAAAATTAACCCAAAAAAAATAAATAAAAGCACAAAATTTTAATTAATTCAATTCAAGATGAAATAAGATCACTGATTCAACAGGTAAATTACTGTTTATTAAATTTAATGATAAAAATGTTTAAAATTTATTAAATAAAATAAATCGAAAATATTAAATTAAATTTGATTTAATAAAATCCAAACACAGACAAAACGTTGCCAGTTACCAGTTAATTAAGAAAACAATAATAAATTTAACGGATTTTTAATTCAATCAAAGAAATAACAACATTGTAACAAGTGTCGTACTGATGGTTAATATTTCTATAAGATTAATTTCTTTTCAATAAAATAAAGTTACTTCACTATACAAGGGTTTATTTATTAGGGAAAGTACAATACAGTAATCAGGTACATCGTGGCTTAATTAAGTTATACAGATAATCTCAGTTTAATGGCACAATTTTGTCCTTCTTTCTTAGTTCAATGGAAAAATAGAATTTTTGTAAACATTTTTATAAATTACTTAATTAATTATATTTGTTTAATTCTTTCGTGTATTAATTATTTGACGGCATTTAACAGATTAACTTTATGATAATAAAAATAAAATCAACAACATTATAAAGGTAAAAAAGGTTATAAAAGTTAACAACAAATAGCTATATTTGCGTTATGTCACAGTCACAGTGGTTTGTTAATTTCTTAAGAAGAAAAAAATAAATATTTTTCTTGGTTTTTTCTTACCGATGAAGATTGCTTATTTGTTTGTTTATTATTTTTACCAAAAATAATTGTAAATAAAAAGAACTGTTTGTGTCTTTTTTATTTTGTTTTTAACACAGAATTGCATCAGGTATTTTTTCTTTTATTTATAGAATAACAGTAGGCAGGTATTTTTTTTTTGGTAGTTTTATAACCATGTAGCCACAAGTGAGTTTTTTATTAGTTTATTTTTGTGCAAATAAATTTTCAACGGTTTCTGCTGATAAAGATAACAAAAAAGTAAATATTCCTTAAATAATAATTTATTACCTCACCTGATACAATATTGCAACGGTTCGATTTGTTTATTTTTTTTTTAGAAAATTTTAAGGTAAATATTTTACGTGTCTTTTTGATATTATTGTTGCTGTTAAAAAATTTATTACACTTTACAATTAAATTTAAAAAAATACAAATAATTCAAGGACAATTTTACCTTTGCATAAAGTACGGTTAAAAGTATTTGCAATTTTTTTTAGTTTTTTCCGAAAATAAAACATTTTCAGAAGCATTGAAAATTGCTGAGAGTTTTTCTTTAACTTAAAAACTTAAAAAATCTATAAATTATTGTTTCGTGTGGTCAAGGTACGTTATATGCTGCAATTACTGCGAAAAATTACTGCAAATCTGTAATAAATATTTATTTTTCTATAACTTTTAGTAAAAATTACTAGAAGTAATACAATTCTGAAAGGATTCTTTATATAAAAATATAAAATATTGCCACCATAGTAGCAGTATTTATTTTAATCTTGATTTTAGAGCTTTTACTTAAATTCATTGGATTGATTAAGATGTGTTCAGCTTAATAGGTATTTTTCTAATATAAATAATAATCGACAATGTTATAACAGATAATAAATAATTCTTTGTACATTCGTGTTATCGTGTTGATAATGTTGCTGCAATTTAAAAGAAATCTATATGTGATTGATCGAATGCATATCACTTATAATTACTTAATTAATTAATTAATAAATATATTTACTAATAATATTGTTTAAAATACATTTTTTTCTTTATTTATTTATTATAAATTCTAAACACTTGTTTATTACATTATTTTATTATGCGCATTACAATTATGTTGTCATGCATTCAACCAATTCTTTATACATAATTATTAAGTAAATTTATTTCAATATAATTATTATTATGATTATTTTGCGTCAAGTTATTTTTGTGTTATTTTTTTGTTCATTTATTTATTTAACAACAACCTGTCGATTGTTTACTTCTTTTTGTTATTTTTTTTTTGTTTAATAAAATTATTAGACTTTTTTTTTTTGTTCAGTGATTATTTTGGCGTGACTAACATGCACGCGTATTTGGTGCTCACCAATTTTTAATCATTAAATCAACTTTTATTTATTATTATTATTTGTAAAATGCATTTTTTTTTTACAATGAAAAAATGCACAAACAGCATATATACAAATTTAATAACTTATTATGTAATTTGTTATTATTATTATTATTTATTATTGTTATTATTATTATGTAAAAAGCTTTTTATTTAATCCTCGGCAAACTTAAAGTTACGAAAGAAAATAATAATTTTTTTTTTGTAATTACAAAAAAAAAAAAAGTAAAATTAATGGAAAAAAGTGCATAAATGTAGAGCATGATGAGTTTGTTGTAGTTTTTTTATATTGACTTAAATTCAACAAAGTATAAATCTGAATAATTTTGTTATTGAGTCAAAACAAGTCAAAAGTTTACCAAAATCCTTGACAGAGATTTTTTCGGTTTTATTTTAAATATTTTTAAAGAAAAACTAAACGAGCTTAATTAATAAAAAATAAAACGAAAAGCATTAAAGCATTACTATGCAGCCGTATACGAATATAAAAGAATACAGAAAAAGCAGAATCATTTAGTTAGCAAGTCAATAACTCAGTTAGTAAGTCAATCAACCAGCCAGTCATACCGTACTCCAGCTTACTTTACTACTAACCCACTGAGCGAGTCTCCTCTATATATCTTTTTTTTTTTTTTTTTTGTTTTATTTTCATTCAATTAACAGCATTAATTTTTATTTTTACAATACAACAGCACATGCGCGTACAACTTAAAACTACATTAACAGTTTTTTATTCCCCATTTTTATTGTATTTTATTTTGTTTTCTTTAACATTTATAGCTTAGTTAATATTCCAATCGAAAAACATTTGTATATTATTTATTTTTGTATTTTATTTAAGCTGCGCGCGCATATAAAAATAATTTCTTTTTTCACATTTTATTTCGCTTGCACACGCTTAAATACCTGTACACCTTTCTTGCTTTCACCATTTCTTTTATTTTATTTAATTATTTATTTTTTTATTCGTGTGATTTAATATTATTCCCCACAAATGGTAATTTGACTTTAATAACGAATTTTTTATCATTGTGTGTGACACACAAAATGCCGTTTTAATAATATTTTATTTGTACAACATAAACAGATGGCGTATATTTATTTTATACAAACTTAAAAATCAGTTATTTCTTGTGCTTTTTTTAAAATTTAAATTAAATTTTTGTCTGTAGAGTAAAAATTAAATAAAAAATCATTTTGGTAGAAGAGTATGTTTATGGATTGAACTGATTATTGTATTTGGAGGCCCTTATCCCACTTTTTTTTTTTTTTGGTTAAATGGTATTAAGACTGCTGATGGTAGCAACAGTAAATATATTCACCCACTGCTTTGTAGCTTTTTTATTTAATAAAAATTTATTTCATTCTTTATGTATGAAAAGCAAAACAACTTCTAACAATTAAGTCAACCAACTCGAATAAATTTTTATTTTTTTAACCCAAGAAGAGGAGGCTCGTTCTTCATTTCTTCTTTACAGTTTTTATTTTGTTTGTTTATTTATTTAACATTTTTTCTCTTTCTTTGCTTCACCATAAATATTTTTTTTTTTAGTTGTACCTATTTTTATTTCATTGCCTCTTTCGTCTTACTAGAGGTCGGTTGGAGAGACCATCAAGTTTTTGGCCACCGCCTCAGTTAACGTTTTGCCGTTGACGTGAACAACGTCTATGAATGTACGTTCTTCAATTTGTTAATTATTTTACCTAAAAAAATATTTAAAATCAATTTACGGGATTTAATACATTATTAATTTTTTTAAGAAGGATAAATTAATTTATTCAAAAAAAAAAATTGTATAACCATTGTGTTTAGTGAATGCAATTAGGAACTCTTAACCAAGGATTAACAATATTCGCTAAAAGGATAACAAAAAAAAAGGATTAAATAAATGCAAGTGTAGAAAATTATTTGTGTTTTGTTTTAGTTTTGTTTTGAATAAAAAAAAATAAGTGACTTAAGTAACATTAACACAAGGATACTAAAGGTGTTGAAGCAAAGGATTACAACCACTTGTTATTTGCAATTAAAAATATTCAAACAAGTGAATTAATGATAAATGGATAAATATTAAATTAATTAAAGGACTTAGTGACTTTTTTTTTGTTTTGTTATTAATTAAGGACTTTACTTAATTATTTCTTTTTTTTTAAATGTGACTAAATAGAAATAAATGATTTATTTCATTTAATTAAATATTTAAAAGTGATAAAAAATAACTTAAATCGATGCTGCTGCCATCATTTTATATGGTGACCTACATTTGTACTAAAGTGCACCGACGTTTCATTTAATAACACTAGTGACCCGGATATTATAATCTGGCTCTCTTCCATCATTCGTACACAGCAATAATAATAATAATAATCAAATACAACGAAGAGAAGATAAATATATTCAATATAATATTGCATCTGTATAGTGTTTTATTTATATCCATAAATTTAAATAAATAAATAAATAAAAATATTGGAATCAGGCAAAGAAACGACAAACTACAATCGTCTAGTGTAATAAGAAATTTCTTCGTTGATAATTCATTAAACAACGAAGAAAAATCCACTGGAAAAAATTCAAAACAAGAAAATTCATCATTTTTTAACAACTTTATAAAAACGGAAAAAAGCTGTTTAAGACCAATGTGCATGCGCATAATAAATTGAATTTATATTTTGTTTTGTTTTTTTTTTATCAATAAACCAGCACCGTCACCATCGTCATCAATAATATCGTCATTATTCATGTAAAAAAAAAAAATAGAAGAAAAAATTAATTAAAAAATGACATGCCAGCAGCAGCAACAGCAACATTAACAACAGCACCAATAGCTATAACAACATTTTATCTCTTAATTGTGCTACATTTTTAATGTTTTCTATTATTATTAATATTATTTTTAAATAACATAGAGAAAAAAAAAAGAAAATTAAACAAATTTAATAAATAATTTATTATTAAAAATGTTAAACAGTTATGCAATCAGGACTTTAAGTGATCTAAAATTATATAAACTATTAGGAAATTATAAAAAGTTGACTTAAGTCAACAAATTAATACGCAAAAAGGATTCTAATTGGAACTAATTAAATAATTAAAAAACAAGTGTCAAGTGGATTAAGTGATTACAAAGAAAAACAGACATAATTTGGATTATTTTTTTTTTTTTTTTTTTTTTTAATTTAAAAAGACGAGAAATTCTTTCTTCTATAAAATAAATAAATAATTGAATAAACAAAAACATTTTTATCCTGCTATCAACTTTACTTACTACCCTTGTTGGCCTTCTCTACTTATTATTTATTTATTTTTTTCTCACAACCTCTTTTTTACCTTAATTTTTCCGTTTTTTTTTTTTAGATTTTCTATGTGAGTATTATCTATTTCTAATTTTTTTTATTTTCATTTATTTATTATTTATTTATTTATAATTTAATTAACAAGATTTATTTTTATTTTAATTTTAACTACGACTGTCCTCGTGTATATACTTATTGAATGAATATTACTGCGCATGACAAAACGACTTTAATTTTTTTTTCGCTATTTCACATTTACTTAAATGACACTGACAATGACTTTATGACTTTCTTTTTACTTACATGTTACCATGTTATGGTAAGTGTTAAGCTTACTTTGTATGGAGAAAAACAAAAAACAAACCTATTAATGTTGGAATTTTGATTGCATCGAGACTGCGCAATTTCTGCAATATTACTATTTCTACTCTCTTAACATACTTAAATTTTATTTATTTATTTTCCAGTTCTTTTAATTCTTCACTGATGTTGTATGTTTTTCGCTCTGTTTAATTACATTTCTCTTTAATAACGATTCATTTATCTTCATCTATTTATTATTATTTTATTTTTTTATTTAACATCAAAGATAAACAATTTTTTATTTATTTTTTGCATGCCAAATTCTATGACAAATAAATTTTATTTCACTTTTTTTTTCAACGCTGCGAAAAATTAATCTAAAAACCAAAAGAAAAAAAATTAAGTGAATATTTGTTTATTTTTTAGGCCAAATAGTGATTTATTAATTCGCAAAAAAAAAAATAAAATTTGTTTTTAATGTGACAAAAAAAAATAAATAAAAAAGAAAAGAAAAAAAAGTGAAAACAAAAAAAAAAAACAGCAAAAACTCTTGAAAGGAAAAGGATTTTTGGATTTTTTATGATAGAAAATTATGTTAATTAAAGTGTTTTATTGTTTTTGGTTTTGTTTTATTTTTAAATACCGTTAAAATTACAACCAATTGGATTTAATTGACAAAAAAAAAATTATTTATTTATTTGTTGCTAAAGTACAAAAAAAAAAAATTTGAAACAAAAAATTTAATACAGAAAATTATGGATGAAAAATCAAAACAGGTCTGATTAGTTTTTGTTAATTAAATTAAATTAATTAATTATTTAAATTCACAATTTAATTATGTGATTAAAAAGTACTGAAAATACAGTAAAAAAAAACTTTATAATTAGGAAAACACTTTAGTTTTTATAATATTTTTCACATGATTTAGGTTATTTTTAGATAAAATCTTAATTTTAGATAATAGATAAAATCTAGAGCTTAATTTGCTAATATTTTTACGGACATAGTTGAAATAAAAGATTACTTAATGTTGGCTTAGATATAATAAATTATTTTCTAAAACTAAGAAACAAACAATCACTCAGTTTAAGTCAATAGAATTGCATTCAAAAAACCTTTCTGATTTAAATAGAAATAAAAATTTTAGTTATTTTCTTAAAAACAATTTAATAAAAGATTAAAGTATTTTTAAAAATTCTTATAAATTACTTTTTTTTCATAATGAGCTTATTAAAATACAATTAAAAAATCCTAGAGACAAAAGATTGCAATTAAAGAGACGAACCTGAAATATTTCATGTTGTATTAATCCCTTTGAAAGCTCAATCTTATGCGTAGTAATTCACTTGGTTTAAATGTTCAAATTTATTTAAAAAATCACCGAACGTAGTAACTTCTGCAATAATAAGCAAAATAGAAGAAGAATTTATCTAACAAACAAACGAAAAATTGAAAAAATACGAACTAAGTCAAGTCCTATACTTTGTTCAATTATTATTAATTTTTGTATTTAAATTAATTTAACTTAACTAAGTCAATGAAGAGAAAATAAATACACAAATTGAACGGTGTTATGTTATGTTTAGCTTCTTTTTCAATTTTTATTCATTTTCTTAAGCATATATATATATATTTTTTAAATGATTTTTAATTTTAAACGGTAAATCGTTTAAGAAATTTTATTTTTTTGGCTTTATTAAGATTTGTCTGTGCAATGTGGTTCTTCGGTTATTTTCTCTGTAAGTAAATAAATGTATGAAAAACACAAAAAAGCATTTATCGTAACTAGAATAAGTAAATAATGTTTTATAGTTTTGAAAAAAAAAAATGTATGTTTAAAGCCTAAATTTGATGAAGAATGATATAAAAAAAGAGATTTCTATTAATGGTACGGCATCTTGATATTAATTTATGGTATTTAGTTCGTTTGTTTTTTAATTATATGTATCTAAAGCGAAATTCTATTTCTGGCAAACAAATGCAATTATAGTCAACGATATAATTATAAAATCTTAAGTAAAATATTTAATGTCCCTTCTGGATGGTAATTGAATTAAAAAGGAAAATAGTACAGAAACAATAAACTGATGACACAAAACGAAACACCATAATCTATCTCTATTAAGAGTGACACAAAATATTAATAAATAAATCTAAATTCATTTATTTTTACTGTAATAATAAACGGAACTAAAACAAAAGAAAAATATAAGAAAATAATCTTTAAACTAACTTAAAGTAACTTAAAACAAACGCATCAATTGGTGGCACACCGTTAAACAAACGGCCGTTTTATGTTTTCTTTTGTTTTTTTTCAACAGTGAAACAACTGTCATAATGTGTATATATTTTCAATTATTCTCAAAGAACTAATTAAAGAGAAAAGAAAAATAAAACAAAAGAATTACAATTTAAAAAAAGCACTATCTAAAAACCAGCAACTTACGCATGCTCACATTGTATAAAATGTTAGATTAGGTTAAAATGACATTTGAACAATTTTTAAATGACATTTTTTTGCATTTTAAGTAATTACCAGGTGATTATTACCTTAATTCAATTTGCCTATAATAACCGTTTTAAAATTACAATTAATCAATTAATTAGCAAACATAATTAATGTCAGCCTTAAATAATATATTTTTATTATTATTATTAATATTTAATTGATTGAAAAAGTAAAAAAATGTATATACATACATTGATTGCCAAAAACTATTTGAAAACCAAAAAAAAAATAACCGTAATAATACAGAAAACCTAATTTTAAACCGATTAAGACATATGTATGAATGATAGAGTAAACTATAAAAATATTATTATTATTATTATTAAACAATAAATAATAAATAAATAAATAACAGTTAATAATAAATCACATAATGTGTGCTACAAAACTAATAAACATAAGTCAAATGTTATAAATAAAATAAAAACATAACGAAGAAAAAGCTCAAGCATGTCAAAACATAAACACAAATCATAAGAGGGTCTAAAGTAACAATAATAATTATATTTCATTTAACCGATTCAAATTTATTGATAAGAAATAATAAATTCTTTTTTAAAATTTATAGGAAATTGTTATTAATACAAATATTTAACGGTATTTAAAGCAATAATAAAAAATAAATGAATTTAAGTCATTTGCGCATTTTATACATGTTTTTTGTTTTGGTTTTTTTTTTGGCTTATTGCATTAAGTCCTTGACCTGGTTTTATTTTTTTTCATTTACTTGCAGACACTGCACTGTGCTATATTTCTGCTAATTTAAATCAGTACATAGTGATTTAAAGACGGCTTAGCTCATTTATTTCATTATCAAGACGTTGTTTTTATTATTATTTTTTTAAATTAAATTTGTCTTAATCTGCTGCTGCTTTTAATCTAGTTTTTGAACTTGAATAATTATAACTATCTCTATACATTTTTTTTGTTAACTAATTAGCTATTTTTTTAAACATTAATGACATAATTAAGTCACTTAAAATTATTTCTTTATTTTTTTTTTACTGTGCTATTGTTGTGTTAAAAGCTCTACTTAAGTTAATTAATTTTTTATTCTTTTCGGTTTTTTTTTGTCTCTTTATTATAATTTTTACTTTTTTATTATTATTTTTGAGTCACTTAAAATGTACTTAAGTCATTAATAAAACTATATTTCACGTGAAAATTATTATTATTATTATTATTATTTTTGTCTTAAAGAGTGTTCCTCTCTGTTAAATCATTTTTAAACGCATTAAAAGAATATATATATTTAAATCATTTCAACGTACTTAAGTCATTAAAAGTTATTTATTTGTTTTTTTATTCTTTTTACTCTGTGCTTACTAGATTTTCATTTTCATTTAATTTTTGGCATGTGGAACAACATATTTTAGTTTAATTTTTCAATTGATTGCGAATAAGAATGCAAAAAAAAAGCTAAACACAAATTGAATGAAAATCAAAACGAAAAATTAATAAGCTTAATATAGAGAAAAAAAAGCAAGCTAAACAAATTAGAACATAACCAAAAACAAAAAATTTAAATTTGTCACCAATTCTTTTTTTTTGTTTTTTTAATTTTAATGCATAATCGAAATGGAACGTGAAATAAGCTAAAGCATTTATTAAATTATATAAAATCAGAGCTTTTTTTTATTATAGAAAAGAAATTATAATAATAATAATAATAAAAAAAAAGAATAGCATCAATTTAGTACAAAAAAAAAAAAAAACATAAAAAATTGTATCTAATTGGTTAGACAAAGATAAGTCAGTTGGTTATGCGTATACTATACCTAGCTTAAAATAAACAGAGATACATATAATAAAAATACATGATAAATAACACAGAAAATTCAACACAAAAGAGCTGTTGCTGGTGCTATGATCACGGAAGTGTGTTAGCAGGTCTCGAAAATAACGGTAATAATAATAATATGTGTGTATTGTTTATAGGTTTAAACAGCGCACCGCTAATACAATTCAACCAACGTTAACGAAATGAATAAAAAAAAGCACACAATTCTCATATAACAAAACACGATTAATGTTACTTTTTTTAAGTCAGTATTTTTTTTTTTTGTTTATAAATGAGTAATTTCTGTTGTAATATTAATACAGCGGCTAAACTACGGTGATTTGTTTGGATTGTTCTTCTTCTATTTAAATGGATTTATACAATTGTATCCGGATAATGTAATCAATGTGTACACCTTAATGTCTTTTTGTTTTTTTAATTAACCAAAAACTAAACATTTTTTTTGCTATAATGACTATGTCATTAACATTTTGTTATTTTAATTATAAAAATAATTATTGATGAGTAATTTATGTTAAAGCGCTGTTTAAGCAGGTAAAAAAAAAAGAAGCAAATAACGTTTTATTTCTTAATGAATTATTTAAATATGTTTAGCTATTTTGATGAAATTATATATGTAGGTACATCCTCATCATTATGCCATGATTTAAGTACAAATTTTATAAAAAATTATTAAGAATCTTTAAGTTATTCAGAGATTAAATCTAGAGAAATATGTTTGTTTAAGATTCTGTAATAAACTTCTCAGAAACTTTTGTTATTTTAATGATTTTGTATGTAAATATCGTCTAAATATTTGGTAAATTAAGTAACAACATTTAAATCCTCTAATTGAAACTGAAAGATACCAAAACAAACTAACTCTTCCGCTGTAATAACTACGTTTATAAATTATTTAATTTATTATTATTTTGTTTCTTTTTATTATTCTGATTAAAAATTAAGATCGCGCTCGCGTATTGTCCCAGTTTCTTATGGCTTTTCTCTTTACTGCTTCTTTTGATTAAATATTTTTTTTTTTTTATATATTATAAATTCTTCTTTAACATTTTCATCATCAACATCATCATCATCATCTTCTATATTTTGGCGTTGCTTTTATAATAAATTTTAATTTTATTTATATTTATTTTTTTTTTACTTTATGCGATCTCTTTAGCGTGTATTTGTATTTAACATATTTAATTTTATTTATTTATTATGTTTTTTTTGTATATTCATTCGCGAAGAGAATTCTTTTTGTTTTATTTTACTTAAATTACATATTTATGCTACTAACCCAGTGATATAAAAACATTAATAAAATGTTAGTCGTATTAAAATGTATTTAAAAGAAAATGCACGCATGGGTAAAAGCAGTTAAATTTTTTCTTTAGGAATTTTAATTTCATTTTTTTTTTTTTTTTGATGAACATTTTTAAGGGAAAAATAACTTGAAATAATTAAAAAGTATTGATTGGTTGCTTTTTTGTTAATTATTTATTTAATTTTCTTATTTTTCACTAATAATAAATAAATGAATCGCAACAAAATTTCGTTTCGCTTTTTCAACTAAACAAAGTAACAAACGATGAGTACTCTAGTTACTCATCGATGCGTTGACATTAATAGAATTTAAAAAAAAAATAAATAAATAAACTGAAAAAATTATTACAATTTTTATTGTTTTAAATTAAAAAAAAAAAAAAAAATATGCTTTAAATATAATCTTAACAAAAATACATAAAATGGCGTTAATTAAGCAGGTATTGTTCGTTAAATCATTCGTTTTTTCATCTTTTGTTTGTTTTTTTTTTTTGTAAATTAAAAATAACCTAGAAATAAGTTTTTTCATTTATTGTATTTTTGGAGTTTTTAATGCTTTTAATTAATAAATTAATTATTTTAAAAAAATTATTATTATTTTTTTTTTTATTTTTGATTTAATTTCAGAAAAAAAAATGTTGTCAACGTCGTTTATATTATGCTCAGCAACGGCATCGCCGTTTACAACGTGAAACACCATTTGCACTTAAGTGAGGTTTATTTATTTGGTTTAAACATTCAAAAACAATTTAAGTTAATAAGTGATTTAAGTAAGAAATTTAACTTAAGTTAAATAAAATACATTTTTTGTGCTGTGTGTGCTTAAATAAAAATCTATTCAAAATTGATACTACGTGGTGTGAACGAAGATTGACGGCAATTGAGTGTCGTGATAGGAAGATGAAGTATTGCGGCTCAACAAATATGAGCTCACAAAATGATTCGGAGGTAGAAAGTCTATTGATGAGTCCATGTTGGGGTCAGGGTCAAAATGGTGGCCAAGATCATCAATATTTATTAGAGGGGCATAAATTATTATTAGAACATGACTTAGATTCGTTGCCGAGTGACTCAGAAGTACAAAAGGGTTCAATGGATGTCCTTGATACGCTTTTGCTCAGTTCCCAGCCTATTAATACAAGTTTAGCAGAGTTGAAACCGCTACCACCATTTACTGGCTACACTGGTCATTTATCAATAAATGGAATTTCTGGTCATCATTATCATGCGATAGCCAATCGCCTGCCCGAAGAAAATAACAATTATTCACATAGTTCTGGTTATGGCCAGGATGGTCAGACAGTTACCACCACCGATCACAACATTGTCTCGTCGTCAACGTGTCTACCCGACTCAGTACTAAATCCTGACGGTTCAGATAGTTGTCTCCAAGACGTCAAATTGTTCTCAGATAATGATAGTAAAATGTATTCAGTAGCGGATAGTTGTGTAATGGGAGGTGGTGGACAAGGGCCCGACTCGGTGTCCAGCGTAAGAATTTACGCAGACTCGAAAGATCTTAGCGAGTACGACATGAGCTCAATAGAAGACATTGCAGCGATAATTGGTAGTGCAATAGCTGATACAACGGTTCCAAGTCAGGCAGAGAATGAAGATGCAAGCGATACACGAGACTCTTGGATGGACTTGGATGCGTGGATCGATGGAACATGCGTGCAGCAAGATGGTAAATTGATTGTTGCTCAACATCAAGACTCCATAAATGAATTTATCCTGCCTCATTCGCCAATTGGACATACGACAACTGGTTCAACATTACAATCACTCTTAACCCACGGATACATGCCACTGCTTCAAAATCGACTACAAAATGGACCACCTTCTTCTGGACCACCAATTAAAGTAGAAGCACCCACATCCACATCATACTGCGGCGAGCTGATAACTACCTCCACCTCGCCACCGGGTTCTGTAGTCTCAACCACTGACAACATGATCCTCAATGGCGGTGGAGGAGGTGGTGGTCGCTACAACATGCAAAGTGCACAATCGCATCATTATCAAGTTGGAAATATGAACAGTAACGGTGGAAACATGAAACCTGATGGCTTATGTAGTCCTGACATTATGGGCAGTTATCACACACCACACACAACAACGGCATCAACACCGACAGGGCCAAAAAACAAACGATCCAGGTCACAGAAGAAGGCACAACAAGCACAGCAACAAGCTCAGGCTCAAATGAATGCACACAGTGTATCTGCTGCAGCGCAAGCTTCTTCTGCATCTATAAACTTTCAATCTTCACCAAACGATCTAAGTGGTCTCCTGGGCAAAGAAAAGCCTGTCCACCGATGTAATATTTGCAATCGAGGCTTCCTCAACAAGAGTAACATTAAGGTACACCTGCGAACGCACACCGGCGAGAAACCGTTTCGTTGCGAGGTTTGCTCAAAGGCCTTTCGACAAAAAGCACATCTTATTAAGCATCAGCAAATACATAAACGAATCGGACGAGATTGACAACTGACCAAACCCACCAACGTTGCAGTTATCCACAGAGAACAACAATGGTCAGCTGTGCAAAACAGCAGAACATCGGCTCCGGCCAAAGTTCGATTGCAACAACGGCAAGTCTCTCGTTTACAGCGTTCCGGATGAAAACGGTTCACTTGAAATATATACATATAATATGCACTCCTTGAGTCCAATTAAAGGATGCACGTGCTATAGCTAAAAGGTACCTCAATGACTTAAATACAAATGAAGATGAAGACGGCTGCGTAGTTATTTAAAACAGTTCACTGTAAATAAATGAGCAACAAAATTATTAATAAATGTTATCGGGTGATAAAAAATAAAAGAAAAATTAAGGAAAATTAATAAAGACACAAACCCAGATAAAAAAAAGAAATTAATTTTAAAAAGTTCTCAATTAAAATGAAATGAAAAAAACATACAAATTTTCCTAAACAAAGTGCAATTTTATTGTTTAATTTATTTTTAATTAAATTTAAATTTAATTTTAATTATTATTTTTTTCTTTATTTAATTATTTAAATTGATTTAATTATCATAATTATTTATAGATTTTTATTTAGATTAATTATAAATATGTTGTTCAATGTTTCACTGTAAAATAATAATAAAAATAATAATAATAATGATAGAAGACGAAGAAGTAGTTATTAAGAAATTAATTTATTTTAATGTGTTTAAAAGGTGTTTTTAATTAATTTTGTTTATTATTATTAGAAATTATTATTATTTTTCTTAATTATTATTATTATTTGTATTTAGAAATTTTATTATATTTATTTGATGATAATCTTTTGTAATTCATTAATTAATTTAAGGTAAAAAATATGAAAAAAAAAAGTTAATTTAAAGAAAATGTACAATAAAATGAGTAATAAATTATTTATTTATATTTAATATTTAATTAATTAAAAAACATGTAGATGAAACAACGAAAATTATTTTAATATTTTAATAAAAAATAATATCTTGTTTATTTTTTTGAAATTTTTGTAAATAATATTTAATTATTTAAATATAATAATAATAATTAAAAAGCATTAATGAAAAATGTTTCTTTTTTTTTCCAAATTAATATTAAATTATTAATTTAATTTTCTTTCAGTTAATTAATTAATTAGCAAACAGTTTTAATAGTATTTCGGAATAAAAATTTTTATGCAAAAATTTTCTTTTGTAATACATTTGCTAGGTTTTTAGCGAGTGCCTAAACCACAACAAGTAGTTTTTTGAAAAATCTTTTTAATCTTCTTGTGCGAAAATTTTCTTTTTTTAATTATGTATTTTCGTCCGTTTTTTATGCTTTTTTAAAATAAAAAAAAACCGTCAAATGAAGGTAAAATAATTAATAATCAATAGTAAAAATAAAAAACAAGACAATAATTAGATTTTAATAGTTAAATTAAATTAAAAACATTTAAATGCAATTTGCTTGCCTGTTAATAATAATTTCGTTTTTATTTATCATTTATTATTGAATCATGTTAAAATATTTAATTATTTTCTTTTATTATTTATAATTGTGTGATAATTAATCAAAATAATAATAATAATAATTATAATTATTATTATTAAAAAATATATTTTTTGTGTAATTTTGTATTTAATCGTAACGATATAGAGACACAAATATATATATATTGTTTTTCTTAATTAGAATTAATTTTAATTTATTAAATTATTTAATAATTTATTTATTTCTATATTTTTCTTGTGTTTATGTTAATAAATTAATGTTGTTGTTATTATTAATTAAATAAATAAATAAATAAATAATTAAAATCAACAACGAAGGTGTAAATTTGATTATTTCAAATAAAATAAAATTAAATTTTATTAATATTTATTGTTTTGTAATTAAGAAATACTTTTATTGACAAAAAAATATACAAAAATACGATCTCGAAGGAAAAATTGTAAATTGTAAATTTTCTTTGTATAAACGAAAAAGTTTTCCACTGTGCAATTTAAAAGCTTTGTTAACATTTTTAATTTATTAAACATTTTTCTATGAATTCAGGATACAAAATTAAGTAGTAAATAGCTGGTTAATAATTTCAATCAAACCATAAAACACATTTAAAATTTAATTGAAAATTACTCAAGTAAAGTAAATTCAAAAATAAATATCTACAAACGATACGGTCACTGTATAACTAATTACAATAATTTAAATGAAAATTAATTAATTTTTCAATTTGCTGCATCGTTAAAAATTAGAAATTTTTTCTCTTCTTTTATCTTTTATTTTGGTTTTTCAATAGAAAATAAAGATTTACTTAAAAAATGTAATTTTTGAAATCAAAAGAATAATAAAATAATATTAAATACTTTAAAAAAATAAAAATAAAGCTATTAAATACATAAAATTGGTGTAAATTCAGTTTATTAAAGTGAAAAAAAAAGTAAATAATAATAATAATAATTAAAAAACAATTGTAATTTATTTGGCATTAAAAAAAAAACTACAAATAATAAACATAATAATCATTAAGTAATTAGTGTATTAAGTACAAATAATTAATTAAATATAAAAAAGAAACAAATAAATTATAAATCATAAACAATTATTATCTATTTACTTACTTTATACACAGCCTTTATTTATGCAAAATACAAAACGAGTAAAAAATTTCTAATAACAAAAAAATTACTTAATTACAAAATAATTAAAAATACAAAAATTATTAATAATTATAAATACAAAAAAAAAAACAGACAAAAAACACAATAAAATCTTAATTTAAAAAATATTAATTTATTGTTTTACTAAAATTTTTATTTATTTTCTTCTTAATTACTTTCTATTTCTTAGATTATTTAATTAATTAATTTTCATTGGAATAAAAATGGTTAAAATGTCGCAAAAGAAAATCACTGGTACTTGTCTGCGATGCAATTTGTAAGGATATCCGCTTTATTAACCGGCCGTCTGCTGGTTTAGTATTCCTGGTTGATCCGGAGCCTGTTTTTCGGGTCAGATCACCCGTAGCTTTAAATTTTTTCAAAAATCTGCTCAACTACAAATTGCTGCATCCAATTTCAATACAGAATTCCCTCGCTGATATCCCTACTGTTTCTGATAATGCCAAAATCCTTCTTGCTTGGTCAATCGTCAATTTGCTGTTGTTTTTTACCATTTTTTCTATGTAAACGATTTTTTTAAATGCACTTGCCAAGTCACTTTCACTTTTTGACTTAAATACTCCGCTACATCCCCATATATACGAGAAAAAGAAAATAAGTCAGAACCTTATCCCCACTTCGTTCCAAATCCACTATTAAGTGTGGCCTTTTCACTGTTCGTTACTGTATTTAACGCAATCAAAAAATTTAAACGACTATAAACGATCATTTTCAACACAAAAAAATATTTTTCTATTTCATTATCAGAACAATTTTCTTAATTAATTAAAATATTTTTACTATAATTTAACCACTAAAAATAACATTTAACGGTTAAAATAGATATTTGTTATAATAAAAATTATATATTTGCATATAAATTACAATCAAAAAATTTTATACAATTTTAATACTTTAATAATCACGTAGATCACGCCAACAGGTGGTAAAGTAACTATTTTCTTATTTATGTTAAGCAAATTATACATAATGTCAGATGTTAATGTGACTTTTATCATTTTATGTGACACTATCATGTGTTAATTACGTTAAATATTTAAATAAATAACAAGAGACTTGTAAGAGGTTTTCAACAACGAACCTGATTTATTATTTAGGCGTTTTAAAGGTTTATTTTTTTAGTAAGTTTATTATTTTATTTATTAACGCTTAATGGTCTCTTTTTTTTTTTTGATTAAATATTGACAGAATAGTAACATCGATATGATTTTTAGGTTTCTAGCTGCTTACAGAAACTTTTAGCCATACAGTCGTATGATTGTATGTTGTTTTTCAGCACAAAGCTTGTTGTTTTTTTACTTTTTATAGTTTTTTTCCACTTTTTTATCATAATAGAGTCATAATAACAACATATTTGCTTGCACTTTATTTGTTATATCATAGTAATAGAATAATCTAAGATGATAATCAAAAGTTTTTCATATATTCATGTATTTTAAATGACTGAAAAATAAAAAAATAAAAATAAAACCTTTATAACCTAGAAAACTATTTATTATTTTTCCATTGTAATTAGTTTTGCTATGTAATAAAAATTCAATTCTTTAAAGAAAATAAGAAAAACACAATGATCATCCTCAAATAAGCTCAAACAAGTGAATTAGAATTAAAAAAAAAAAATAATTCCGTTCACATCAGCCACAAAACAATATAAATAAATAAAGAATCGGAAACGAAATAATAAATAAATGAAAAAAAAAAAAAAAACACGATGACACAATTTATAATTACTCGTTTTATTTATTTAAAGCAGCGAAAAACTAATAATAATCAAAGAAACGTGACATGTAACCATGAGTTTTTGTTAAAAAAAAAATAAAATTTCTTTTTCTGTATTTAAATTTCTTTTTGGGGGATTTTATTATTAATAAAATTCATTGCGAATTAAATATAAAATGAATAAATAAATAAATTGTTGTATGTCCCTGACATTGCATGTAACAAAAAAACGAAAAACGAAAAAATCAAATCAAAGCTTTCTTTACAATCTGCACGTTTGCACATTTGTTGTTTTTTCTTTAAATTAAACAAAAACTTGGTGACTTGGTTTATTTTTTTTTTCATTTGTTATATTTGTATGTTTATGTTTTGCCTTTTTAATTAGTTTATCGATTTTAATTAACCGGTAAAAAAAATAATTAAAACACTGAACGCCCTTGGTCATGACAAAAATGTTTTCAATGTCAAAAAGTTTATTTTGTTCGCATTAAATTTCTACACAACACAATTGGCTGTAAAGTATTTTAATAATGCTGCTGATGGTAAGAAAAAATAATAAATAAATAAATAAACGAAAATAAAAAGAAATGTTCACTCGCGATAGCTTGTGAGTGCAGAAAGTATGTCATAACCTAGTTAAATGGTTTTTTGTTTTTCTTTTTCTTTTTTTTTTTTCATTATTATTTCGATGTTGTTGCCGCTGCTGTTGTTGCTATTCGCTGTTTATTTCACTCTTCACAATTATTACCATGTAAATTGAATATTTGATTAGAGAAATAGAAAAAAAAAAAAAACGCCAACATAATTTTTTATTAATAGATCATAAGAACGTTTTTTTTTCTTCGTTAATAATAATGCAGCTTTATGTATTGACAAAAACGAATGTTTTTTCACTGTTCAACTTGAAAAAGAGACTTAATGTGTGCAAGTTTTTTTTATAACAAATTGTTAAAAAAATACTTGTACAGAGGTGTTAATTTATGTCAATTTTAAAAAGAAAAATTACTGTAAACCGCCCTAAAAGTGGATTTAATATTAAGTAAAATTTTTTACTAAATTTAGGTTGCGATGAAATTTATTTACTTTTGTTGCAGAATTTAGTGTTTAGTTGTTCAGTGCTGTAGTTAGGCTAATGTTGAGTAGAGTTGTTATCGGGAGCTTTTTTTAACATAAAAACTACTGTGAAAAAATTATTTAATCCAAAAGCTTACGCTAATTATTGTTATAATTAATGCTTTTATTAATTTCTTTACTAAATCGAGCTATAATTGCTATTTTGCTAGCTGTAAACACACTTTAACAGCTTTAAAAGCTTTTAAAAATTGTAAGGAAATAAAAATTTTTCCTAATTTAATTAATAAATTTATAAAATAATAATTAATTAACTCGTCAAAGATAAATAATAATTAATCATTAAAATAAAAGTAATTATTTAATAACAAAAATAAGAAAAATAAGAAAAATTGCTTAATAAACTGCACAGTGAATACAGTGAATAATAATAATAATAAAGAAACACTTAATTAAGGAAATAATCAGTTAACCAGGTAATTAAGTAATAATAAAATTAAAAAATTTGTAATTTATTTTTTTGACAAAAGAAAAGAGAAATAAAAAAAAATGTATTATTATTATTATTATAAAAAATTATGCAATTTTTTGGTGTATTTTAAAAAATATATATATTTACGAAAACAAAAGAAATAAAAATGAATGAAAGAATTTAAGTATGTTGCGCATGTGCACATTAATATTTACTTCCTTAATTTGCTAATAAATAAATAAATAAATAATTACATTTTACGTTATTATTTTCTTTATGATTTTTTTTGCAAAAATAAATCAAATAGGAACAGAGAAACAGTAATAGTTTTAGTATATTTTCAGTAGTAAAAATGTTTTTATGCAAAAATTATATAATAACCAATAAATGATTATTATTATTTTTATGTTTTGTCTATTCTTTTCTTTAAAACTTTTATTATTTAATAAATTAATATTCTGTCAAAATAAGAATAGAGAAAAGATAATTAAATTGTATTGAATTGATCTGTTGTTTTGTGATTTTTACATGCACAGATGCTTTATAAGAGAAATTTTCAATTATTAGTAATTAATTTTCTAATTGTGTTACAATCTTAACAGGTAGATATATCTATTCAAATGACTCCCGTATGTATTTTCTGTGCATAGATAATTATTATTTTCATCTAGAGTAATGTTTAAAGTTCTCAAAAGCTTCGAAAAACTAAGATTAATTATGGATTTTTTAGTTTCAATTTATAATCTTAAGTACCTCAAGTATATATGATTAGCAGGAAAAAATTTAGTGTTTCTATTTTAGTAAGCTTTTTAAAGCTTTTAAATTTATTTTTACAGTCCAGCCAATGTATTCAAAGAACTTGTCTAACATTTTTTAAGTCTTTTTTAAATCAACATAATAACTTACAAGAAAATAATTAATAAATTAAATAATAAAAATAATTTTCTTTTACTTTTACTTAGGTTATTTAAAAAAAAAAGCACAATAAAGCACAGAAAGAATTTCAGCAAAATAATATGCCATTAAGGCGTTTATTTTTATAACCCGAGTAAATTTAATTATTTAATTTGTTTAGATAAATCACCTGAAATAAATAATACATTCTAAAAATAAATTATTCATTATCTAACACTAATTGAATGTTATTACTTAAAAAGCTTTACTTAACATATAATTTTGCTTTTGTTTTGCCTGTTTTAAGTCAATCTTTTCTTCATACACACATAATCACATCATTTGAATTGAAATTTTAATTTAATTTAATTTAATTTTTCTTCGTTGAAAATAAAAAGAGAGAAATAATAATAAAAATTTTTGTGCCACTTTCCATGTAAGTTATAAATGTAATGTGACGTCACATTACTTTACTTAACTAAGCTTAACTTGATTTTAATGTCTACGAGAAAGTTTATTATTTTTTATTGATTATGATTGTGGTTGTTATTGTAGCTACTGTTTTAGCTGCGATTATTATTATTGTTTAATAATTTTGTAATTTATTTAAATAATATTGAAAAATTTTAAAATTAAAAAAAATGAATTGCGGTGCTTACTGCTGTGGCTGCAAAAGAATAATTATTATTGAGCTTTTTTAATGCTTTCTTTTAAGCTTCTCGTTGCTTAGGCAATTAAAAAATATTGTTTTTTCTTGTTTAAAAATGTTTGCAATATTTATTCTTACTTTTAGAGCTTTTTGTAGCTTTTATTAGTAATTTTGTTATGTTTTATATATTATTGTCAACTTCTATCCTGAAATGTTGGTCAGAGTTTCTAGTATTAGTGTCGATTGTCTTGTTTTTATAGACAATTTAGATCCTCGTGTTAACAGAACAACAAGCTTAAAACAGAAAAGTTTATAAACTCCCTAGTGATACTATTTTCCCTAATTCATAAAAAGATTTCTAGTATTCAGTTGCCAACATGTACATTACCTTTTTGTGATAAAATCAATTTAGCAAAGTAAAAACCAGTTGCAAAATGCTTCTTTTCATTATTATTATTATTAATATTATTTGGCGGCAATTTGATTACAGTTTAATGTCGTTTTTTTTTCTGTTTATTTTTATTTATTTATGTTGTCCGTTGTCTCGTTCATTGTCTTTAACAATTTTTATGATTTTTAATAGGAAAAAGAAAGTTTTTTTTTTTTTTATTTTTATTACATTTATATAAATTATTTGCTTCGCGTTTTTTTTTTTTTCACTTTGTTTGTGGAATGTTTTTATTTTTTTAAATTTAATTTTCTTGTTTATCAAAGTTGCTGCTGCTTTAATTAAAAATAAATAAATAAATATATATATAAATGTTTGTGAATGAAGCTTGGTATGTGGTTTGCTGTTTGGTATCTGACGGTACTTATGTACGTTGTTATAAAAGGTAAGTAATTCATGTATGTCATTTTCGAGAGTAATAATGTTTTAGATGGAAATATCTGATGAAAATGATATGATTTTCTATTACTTTGTTTATGGAGAAGGTAATACCATGAGTTTATTACATCTTTAGCATCACAAAAGGTAGTACCATGAGTTTATTACATCTTTAGCACTTTAAAAGACTCTACAAGCTCTGGAAACCGTACAATGTACCATTAAAAACTTCGATTATTACTAATCAAATGCAAAAAATTAAACTTTAAGCACATCCTTGTTTATTTTACGCTTTTATTATGCCAAAGTATCATAATTACGCAAACTAAGTAATATTAAATGCCCAGAAAAAATAGAAATAATAAACATTCCTCGCTATTGCACATACACAATCAAAATCAAATTCAATTTTATTTTTATTAAGAAATTTTTTTTAACATTTAAACAAAACACGGAACAACAAATAAAATAAAATCAAAAAAATCTGGGTCAACGAACAAGGTTGCACGACTCATGTATTTATTTACATGTTTCTCGCATTATGTGGTTATGCTGCTTGTTGTATTTACTCTTTTATCAATGTTGAGTATTTTTAAATTCATTAAGTTGCTTCTGAGCGTTAGTTTAACCTGAAAATGTGCCAATACATACTTAAGTCAGTTTTACATTTATGGTTAAATAAGCTTTTTCGGTTTGTGTATTTACTAACTTTACAGGTTATTATATTGGGACTATATTTTTCTACTCAAAAACAGATAGCAGCAGTTTTCATTAAATAATTCAAACATTTATTGTCACCAACTTTGCACTTGTTTACTAATTGTGAAAGTGACATTTACCATTTACTCTAAGAAAAATAATTTTTAAAGTAGAAAATAGCATTGACCATTGCAAAATATCCTTTATATAATAATATATTTAATAATATTATATGTATATGTCCTTAATATAATAATAATATTTTGTGGAATCTCTTGGAGGCTATTAATTATTAATTTTTTCTACTTATAGCCACTCACCCACCGTTTATTAAGCAATTAAAGGATTGAAAAATTACATTACGTTGGAGCAATATGGCCATAAATACCATCAGCATCAACAAAACTCATCGACCATTGAGAATCATCCAGCGATCAAGTAAAAATAATTTACTTTATGACTAATTTTTATATGAAAACAGTTAATTAAATAATTTTTCATTTTTTGTTCTATTTGTAGATTTAAATATTTATTTTGAAAAAGTATTCATCAGAGTATGACCACCGATCATCGCAATTCCACACATCAAGAAAATTAATTATTCTACAGTATTTTGTGGATTCTCTTGAAGTTCATTTGAAGGATTGTTCACCATATTCAGCGGTAATTAATTCACTCATTGCAATTGAAAAGTAAATAATTAAAATAAAATTGTTTTAAATCATTAATTAAAAATAATTTTTCATTTTTTGTTCTATTTGTAGATTTAGAATATTTATTTTGAAAAAGTAATCATTGACCACCGATTATCGCAATGCCGCACAACAAGAAAAATAATTATTCTCCAGTATTTTGAGGAATTTTTTTATTAATTATTCTAATTAAAAGATAATTACTTTTTGTGGTTTATTTATTATTATTACTATTTTAAATTGAATTTATTTTAATTATAATAGTTTATTTTTGCAAAGTGACAATAAAACCACAATTCATGAATAATTCGTGGAATCAAAACTGAATGATGAAAAGTAAATTACTCTTAATAAAAGTAAAATAATTACATAATTAATTAATAAAACATAATAGACACTCGGTAAGATTGTAGTTTCGTTGGATTTTCATGATGCAATAAATAAGAATCACATTATACAGCGTTTGGATTGTTACATTTTATTATTATTATAATTTATATTGTATTGTGCTAAGTCATTCACAAATCAAATCTTCAATCAAAAGAAATTGAGTCGATGGTTCTGATTTTTTATCAGGAAAAATTGATGTTGCTGTCGCCAACCAAAACTAATGGAATTTCATGTAAATTATTGTTGTATCTGCTTTCCAGATACATCTTTGATTTTGGTATATTGCTAGATATGACTTTAAGATATTAGGATATTAATTTTTTAAAATGAATAAATCAAACGCCTGATATATAAGATATATAGATAAATAATTGAAATATGTAATACATAAATTGTTTATTTCCTTTAATTAATTAAATATATATTACACGATATGTGTAAAACCAATGCAATATGTTTGAATTTAATAAATATTTATATAATAAGAAGAAAGTATTGACGTTTTTGCTAAATATTTTGCATTGTAAATAAAGTTGAATATTTTTTTTGCTATGTAAATAGAGTCAGTTATTTTTTTCAGTTTAGTTATAGAACACAAGAATAAAGTTGTGCATATATTATATATATACAAAATAAAATTATCATTTTTCGGCTGCGTCCGTGGCAGTGTGCATTGTTGTCTTACGTATCCCCGGCTTGCTTTCAAGTTCGGCGGGGGTCCGTATTAGTAAAATGGTTTAGCTTCACATGTATAAAATCACGGTATATGGAACTGCCCTCTGAGGCCACAGGTTAGAGATCTCTCCCGATTTCTCTGCCTGTGGCGGCCGGGCCTTCCATGATGATTGTCATGGTGGAAAGGCCCGGATCTTAGAGCTGCAGAGTTCCTCCATATATTTTTCCTTTATGTTTAGTTTTTCTAAACAACAAGCCGGTCTATTCTGCGGGGGAATAGGCCGGCTCGGCTGGGGAATTTACCGTTAGAAAAAAGTGCACAAAATTTCTGCCAAACAATAGATTTCAATACAATAGCAGGCAGTGCGACGACGACGACGAACCTGTAAATATCTATTCTATTGTGTTAAAAAAAAATATTTTTTTCTATTATTCGCTAAACCATTGTCCTTTTATTTTGCTATTTCTTCTCCATATATATCATTTTATTTTTACTTTAAATAAATACTTTACTTAAATTTTTTCATTTAAAAATTTTTTACCATTTTATATATTTTAAAAATAATTTACTATTTATATAAATTATTATTACTATTTATTTGTTATAAAATATTTTACTAATAAAAGCCATTTGCAAATAAATTTCTATTTAAAAATAATTTAATAATAAACAACCATTGTGCAAGTCATAAAGATTCGCCATAGCACGTGTATTTTGGAAATAACTTAGTCTATTTTTTCACCATATATTTATAAATTCTGTGTCCTTGCTTACTTAAGCGGCATTGACTTTGCAAATTTAATTAATTTTTTTTTTGCAAACTGTGACCAGCTTCGCACTTGTTTTTAAATTGTGCAAGTGACATTTGCCATTTACTCTAATAAAAATAATTTTTAATAAAATCCTCGTGTTTGCAAATAAAAAATATTAGTGACCATTGCAAAAAATATCCTTTATATTTAATAAAATAATTAATATAAAAATATTTAATAATATAATTAATATAAATTGAATTAAATATTTAATAATATAATTTAATTAAATAATTAACATAAATTAAATTAAATATAATATAATATTTAATAACATAATATAATACTAATAATAATAATAATAATACTAATAATAATATATAATAATAATATTTTGTGAAATCTCTTGGAGTCCACTTAAAGGATTGCTCGCCATGTTAAGTGATAATTAATTCACTCAGTGCAATTGAAAAGTAAATAATTAAAATAAAATTGTTTTATGAAGAATTAAATTAATTATTTATTTTTTCTACTTTTAGCCATCCAGCCACCCACAGTTGATCAATTAATTAAGTGATGAATAAGAGGAACATAATTTTTTATTTAAATAAAAATAATTTTATTTAATCTGCTGTCTTACCGTAACCAGCACCAAACCAAATCATCCAGTGATCAGGTAAAAATAATTTACTTTCTGTCAAATATTTATAAAAATTAAATAATTAATTTTTTGTTCTATTTGTAGATTTAAACATTTATTTTGACGAAGTGACCATTGACCACCGATCATCGCAATGCCGCACAACAAGAAAATTAATTATTATCCAGTATTTTGTAAATTCTCTTGAAATCTACTTAAAGGATTGTTCGCCATATGAATTCACTCATTGCAATTGAAAAGTAAATAATTAAAATTAAATTGTTTTAAATTTTTCTGCATAAATCATTTATTCTTTCTACTTGTAGCCACCCACCAAACCACCGCTGATCAATCAATTAAAGGATTAACAAATTACATTACATTGGATCCATATGACCGTAATTATCATCAGTATCAGCAAAGCCTACCAACCATTGAGAATCATCCAGCGATCAAGTAAAAATAACTTACTTTCTGACAAATAATTATATGAAAAAAATTAATAATTATTTTTTTGTAGATTTAAAACATTTATTTTGACGAAGTAAAGGATTAAAAAATTACATTACATTGGATTCATCAGCATCAGCAAAACTCACCGAATCATCACTATCCAGCAATCATCCAGCGATCAAGTAAAAATAACTTACTTTCTGACATAAAAATTTATATGAAAAAAATTTAATAAATTAATTTTTTATTTTTTGTTCTGTTTGTAGAATTAAAATATATTTTGGAAAAGTATTTATCAGAGTATGACCACCGATCATCATTAATTAATTAATTATTCTCGAGTCTTCTATTCCTTTACAACTTCAAATTGGAAATAAACAATTTCAACATGAAAATAATCGAAATATTTATTCTCATAACTTTATAATAAATTAATATAATAATAATAATTTTAAATTAAAATGATATGGCTTTTTAATTTAGTATTTATATAATTATTAATTTTAATAATATAAAATTATAATATATAATATAATTAATAATTATATAATTAATATAAATACTAAATTAAAAAGCCATATCATTTAAATTTAAAACATCTGTTTATGGATATTTAAATATATGCAACAAATTTAGCAAAATTTGCAACAGATTAATTTTGTAATTTCCAAATTTAGAGTTGTAAAGGTATAGTGAAGAATTTTTGGCATTCCTTACAGCGAAATATCATTTTTCATTTTAGTAACTTTTTTGATAAATATAGATTTGTATCATTCAATTATAATGTTAAAAAATAAATAATCAAAGTCACTTGTATAGATTTATTAAGAAAAATGTAACAAATTTTTAGTTGGCAAAATTAATTGTAAAACTTATATAATGGCCCACTATTTGCCCACATCAATATATTTTCTAAGCAACCATTAAGACTCCGACAGGCAACAGCAGATAATCAGCCAGAAATAAAACTTCATTTTAACAGGGGCAGTAGTTGCCATTCCTTCGACACTCATAATAATTTTAGCCATTTCAGATTGACGTAAAAATTTTAAATAAATTAATTAAAAATCTTCTCTTACTTTGTAAATAATTTTATGTATTTATTATATATTTTGATTAATCAATAAACGTAAAAAAATCCATTTTATTTTGAAAATAAAACATTTAATTTACTTGAAAAAAAATCTTGTCATTTTATTTTTGCAAATTTTAAGTATAAATAAAAAATTTACCATTGGTGAAATATGAAAAAATGTAAAACTTAACTTGCAATACTAACCATTGGTTTAATATTGTAAAAAACTTACAGTACTAACCATTGGTTAAGTTTGTAAAAACTTGTGGTACTAACCATTGGTTAAATATGTAACTATCGTGAAACTGCAACGATGAAAAAATTGCAACGACCCCTATCCCCCAACAAGCTTTAAAACATCCAACGATACGCACAAAATTTTGCAAAAAGGAATTTTTACCAATTTTATTGGTTAATAATTATTATTAATTCTTTTCGCCTACAATTTATCCACCTTGCGCGGGTGTGGTGGGTGGATTGGTTGCGATTTTAGCAAAATTACTACTGTGATAAATTTTTTAAATTTATATGCGGACGACTCGGTTTCGAACCAGAAACCTAAAACTGACTATTAAATTAGTTAAGTTAAGCCTAAACGACTACGGCTATAATGATTGGTAATTTAAAAAGTTATCCTTGCTGACTTTAAATATTAATTAAATTAACTTTTAAAAAATATTTGACATTTCTTTTACTTATATATTTTTTGCAAATTTAATTTAATTAAATTAACTCAAAGAATTCGAAGAATAATTTAAATAATTCGCATTCTTAGATACTTAATTTTATTAATTAAAATTTTTATTACATTTATTACCCAATTGTTATACTTTTTTTGGGCTAGCCCCTATGCAGTTCAATCGTGCAATAAGGAACTACGTTCCAATAATAATAATAACATTATTTGGTGCAATGAGTTTTTGTTTATTGAATTTTAATTAATTAACTATATATATATATATATTTTTAATTTTTAAAATTTAATTAAATATTTAACATAGAAGAAAAATTAATTAAAAATATAATTATGAATATTATTTACATATGATAATAATTATATGATATTATGAAAAATAGAAAATTAATTAAAAATTAATTAAAAAATTTAATCACATTTATGTAGTGTAAAGCGATGGAATAAACACATGATAGATAATTTTTGCATTATTTTAGAAATACATAAAATTTACATTTTTAAACATTTATATTGCATTTCGTATAAACTAAGTGTACTTGATTATGTTTTTAATTAATTAATAATTTTTAATAACTGAGTACAAGAACTTATTTTGCACAAAAAATTCCAATTGAAAAAAAAGTTAGAATAACTTCTACTATACATTTACAGAAAATTGTGTGAATTTTTCTACATAAATTACATTATTTACATTAATTATAACATTAAAATAGTGATTTAATTAAATTTAATTTATAAATTATAGATAAACATCAAGTACAGTAAGTATTATTATTATTATTATTATAATTATGCAATACTATTCATGTGTATTCCGTAATCTATTAATTTCATAAAATAAAAATGCCCTATATATGCATATTATAATTAAATTAATTAATTTTCTTAAACTAATACAGATTTATTTCGAGTGTTTAATGCTTCATTATTATTATCATTATTATTATTATTATTTGTATTTTCATTTTTCTTATTATTATTATTATTATCTTGATATTCAACATAACCAGATTCATCACTAAATTCTGAATCAGAATCAAAATTATTATTATTATTATTTTTATAATTTTCATTATGTTTATTAATTATCTTTTGTATATTATTATTAATTATATTTTTATTTGTTATTAAATGATTATAATCATCAATATTATCACCATCATCTGCTGAGGCGGCTGTTGTTAATATTGATGCGGTTATTGGTAATGTAACGCTACGTTTAAGCATTGTTTTACCTTCGATACCAGGATGTTTTGTTTTCTCACCGACTGGCTCTAATATAACAATACTATTATTCTCTGAATCGCCAATATTACTATTTATATTTAAATTAATTATTTCTGTTGTTGTTGTCGTTGTAGTCGTTGTACTTGAGGTATCACAACCACTAGACAATGAACTATCATCACTATCCAATAATGTATTTAATTCAATTTTTAAATTTGTTTTTTTATTATTTATTAGATGTGTACTATCGTCATCCTCATTATCATCTAAATCATCGTCATTCTCTTCAATTATTTTATTATTTGTTAGCATTGATTGTGTTATCAATAAATCTAGTACTTGATCTTGATTAAAATAACATTCGTCGTCGTCATCATCTTCGTCGTTATTCTCATCATTATTTGGATTTAATAATGATAATTCATTATCTAAATTATCCATACTTTGTGTCTCATGTAAATTACCATCTTTTTCAATTACTAAATCATTTAAATTTGATAGACTAGATGTTGTTTTTAAATAATTTGTCTGATTATTTAATTTCATATCGAATAAGGACATTAATTCGCCAACCAGTGGCTCATCCTTATCATAATTATTAACCATTAATAATTTATCAAAATCATCATCAGATGTTGTTAATTGTTTCATATTATTATTATCAGTTTTTTCTCTATTATTATCATTATCATGATCATCAGTATTATTCTTATTATTTGTATTAGTATCATTAGTATTATTATTAGTATTATTATCATTATTATTATTATTAATTTCCTTATTAATTAAATTTACTTTGGTATTAAGTTTATTTTCATAAATTTTTTGTTGTGCTGTTAAAGCTAAGCCCATCGATCGATTTAATACCGCTGCCCTGGCGACAGAGCTTTGTCGTCTCATCGAAGCCATTCTACGGCTACGTCGTCTGCCCAATGTCATTGCGGTGTCTAATGAATTTTCACGTCGTCGTGCTTTACTCTTTTCATTATCACCATCTTCGTATTCTTCTTCCTCGTCAATTATCTCCTCAATCGAGCCTAATTTCGGTGCTGATTTTGAACGTTCCAATGGTGGCCGATAATTATTACCGCCTACACTCAATAAAATCTTACGACGTGGTATACTTGGATTCTCGTACACTGAATTCACCAAACTTAAACGAGCATTTTGTCTAGACAATTTATCGCGCTTAAATTCATGCAATGCTCGTTGTAAATTTTCCTAAAAAAAGAAGAAAAAACAAAATTAATGAAAAATTCCAGTTAAAGTTAAGTCAGTTACTTACATGTAATTTTGTACTAATCTCTTGTGCAATTGACTCCTTGCCACACAATACCGCATGACAACGTAACTCATGCTTAAGCTTTCTACCCTCATGCCGATAAATCCAACAGAATATCCGTGGATAATTTTTTGGTGAGCAACAATGTGTTATCCGATGTGACCAGTACTCAGTTAAGCCATGCTGTTTTGTCGTTGCTTTTAAGCCAGATGGACAAACACGTACACGCATCAGAACATCCGGTTTACTATTTTGTATATAATTACGCCATAATGTTGATAAAGGTTTTTCAACACAGCCATCACCTACAAACAAAAAAATAAACAAAAGAAATAATTAAACAAACTGCTTAAGTCAAGTGGATGCCATTTTTTTTTAAATAAAATTTAAACAAACAAATAGCGAAATTCTTGTTAAACCAAAAAAAAAAAAAAACAACATAAGAAATTAAACACGTTTTGTTATAAAAATTTTATGTTAATTAATTAATAAAATGTGTAATTCTTGTGTTTTTGTTTTGTTTTGCTTTTTTAATGTAAATAAAAATAAAATGTAAACAAACTTTTCGCATATGCAAAAAAAAAAAAAAAATAACAACAAACATGTCATCAACGGTAATAACATTACTTTTGTTTGCGCTGAGCTTTGTAAATTTTCATGGTGAAAATTTCTGCAAATTTATTTCAACATGACTGATACAGGTAAAGTCACTATTTGAAATCTAGTCAAGGGTAGTTATTTGTATGTTATCCGTTAATCCGTTAATTAATTGCTATAAAAATTTTTGTTTTAAAGTCAAGTTCAATGAAAAATAAAAAATTTAAATAAACAAATAGAATTTTAAAAGCTTTTTGAATAGCTTTTTTTAAATTATTCATTATTTTATTACGTAATTTTTATCTTATAACAAAAAAACAAACAATTATAAATAAAATTCTAATTAATAATACTACTAATAATCAATTCATTACAAGTTTTATTCAAATTTATTACTTGTTTCGGGGGACACGAGCTTTTAGCAAATACCAACGAATACATTTTTAGTAAGAAAAAGAATTTTTTATTACAAAAACAAATGAAAAAAATATCATTTTAATTGGTGAGGTGACGTATTTGCAAATTAAACTTTAAAAGCTTCTTCTTTTTGTTTTTTATTCACAAAAATTGATTAATTGTTTTAGATTAAATAAATGTTACAGAGTAGTCACCAGGTATTTTCAGAAGTACTTAAAAAGCAGTAGCTTTTGGATTAAGTCCGTAGCTTATCAGAGCTAGATAGCTTTCTATGCATGCATTTCTGGCTTTTATAAAACTTTTCGCACGTATCCTTAGCTGGTACTTTAGTTAAATAATGAACGATCAATAAAAGCACCGATGTGGCTTAAGCATACCTTAATCCGGTACTTTTGTCTGACTACGACGTAATTAATATAATTCAGCTAAGAATTAAAAATATAACAGACCAATTAAAAAATGGCAAAGACAACGCATCGTGATTAAAATTTAATTAATTATATAAAAAATAAAATTTTACAGCATTGCTTTAAATGTCATTAGATTTAAATTCGTTTCTTTATTTATTCTTAGTCTTGTGATGTGTTTTTTTCTTTTTGATTTTTATAAAAAAAAAATATTAATTTGTTTTCGCTGATTGGTAACGATTAATAAAGGTCACATTGGTGTCGATAATCAATTAATGTAATTAATGCTTTATTAACGTTTAATTGTGTTTAAGCGAGTTTTTTTTTTTTGTATTGAACTTAAGTAAAGTGCACATTCTTAGACTAGAAGGTTATTAATTAATTGTTTTGTTTTTTTTTTATAGCAACGGAAAAAGAAAAAACAAAAAAAGAACAAAATAAAAATAAAAATGGAAGATAGAAGACGATTTTATTTAAATTTTATTTTTAAGAATTATTTTTTATTTCTGAGTAATTAAGGAATCAATAAAAAAATAAAATAATAACATTTAAATGCCGGATATTTATTACTTAACTAAACTTTTAATAAATAAGCATTTAAAATTGCAATAATTTATGTCGTTAATAGACAAAAAAATTTAATAGAGTTGTTTTATAAGAATATATATATATTTAGTGAGTTTACGCATTCAAAACAAAAAAACGGACCAGTTTAATGATCAAAATCAACAAAAACACACTTAAATAAATAAATATTTTAAGCCAAAAGACGTGTGCAAAATAAATTTAAAGAAATTCTAATTAATTTGTTACAAACAAGTGCTAATCACATTTTAAAATATTAATTAAAGAATTAATTATGTTTTAAGTCAATGAAAAACTATTATTAACTGTGAAATTTTCTTCATTTATTATTTATTTTATTTTACTGTTGAAGGATTAAATCACCGATGTAAACCTGATTAGCTGATGCTAAAAAAACACTTTGTGTTTATTGGATTAACCATAAAATGTCAATATTTATATTTATAATTATAAATTAATCGCGAATAGTATTGTGTAAATTGCAGCACGACAGTTAATAATTTATTTAAATAAAAATAATATATTTAACTGAATTTTGTATAAAAAAAAATTAACAAAATCTATGAAAATTTAATGACCTTATTGCAAAAATATGATAAAATAATAACCAAAGATAAAAGTTATGGTAACGAGGCAAAGTAGATAAATGTTTTTTATTTTTATTATTATTCTTTTACTAGATATAACCAGTCGATCTGGTTATTTAATATTTTATCGTCATTTATATTTTGTTATTATCATTTTTGCCAATTTAAATCGTTGGCGTTTTTTTTTGCATTTTTTGCCTAGAATGAATACGACTATTAGTGTCAATGTTTAACAATTTGTAATTAATTCAATCAATTGTCACGCAATAATGATAATAGTTAAACATTAAAAACCAAAATAGAACATAAGAAGCAAAATCATATTAAGTTAAACAAATTTTTTTGTATAAACACGCGCAAAGTAAGAGTAAAAATAAAAATATCATGAAAGTAAACAAAAATTAATTCAATTTGTAATGTTAAATACTTGTGTCAACGTTACAGTCGTGAATTTTTTTTTTTTCGATTATTGCGATTAAAAAATTTATTAAATTAATTCATTTGACTATGTAAATTAAATTAAACTAGAAATGCTAATCAAAACAATTAATAAAATTGAGAGAGATATAAATAAAAATGTGTATAATAATAAAAGAGTAAAAAATTAACATAAATGTTACAAATATTAAACTAATAAATTTATAAATAATGAAAAATAATTATAATTATAATAATAATAATAATGAAAATATAATTGAGGAGCGTCGTCAATCCAAGGTTAAAATATTTATTTAATTTATATTCTTGTATTGTTGCATTGTTAATATTTATACAAGAATCAGAAAGAATCGTGCTATCCGTACGTATATATATATATATTTGGAAGCTAATTAAGTTGTTGTAAACATTAAGTGTGCTAAATTACGTTATAAAAATGTCTGAAAAGTAAACAAATACATCTTAAAGATGTTAAAAATAAAATAAAAATTTTGTTTAGCAGTTTTGTAAAGGTAAAAATTAAACTAAATGACTTAAGTTTTTAATATTTTATGGATTAAATAAAATTTTTGTTTTTTACTTCTTTAATGATTTGTAACGCTTTTACCTTCTTAAAATCAAACCAATTGTGTATAGCTAATTAAATGATATAAAATAATTATTTATTCTTAAAATTAAAATTAAAATTAACTTACTTAAGTCATAGTGAAGTCACTAATCAAAAAATAAAGTCATTTAAGAATATTTTATAATGCTAAAAACCCGACAAAAAACAGTAATAAAAATGAATTAAGTCTTTAGTTAAAGTATTAAAAGTTACCTTAATTACCACGGAAGTAAACTTAAACAAAACAAAAATAAAAAGCAATTTAAAGTGACTTAAATTCTTATAGATATATATATTTTATTGGCTAATATAGAAAACGCGAAAAATTATTACTTTATTACCCCGTGTAGACGATTTAGAAAAATATAATAAATGGCAATAAAAACGACAGTAGTGTGTTTCGCGAAATGTTAAATGGATAAATAAAGAAACAAAAATAATAAAACAAAAGTTGTAACGACGTTAAGTCTAATTTTAAACTTAAGGATTTGAAACAACTTTCTTTTCTTTTACAGTAAATCTAAAAATATACCGGAAATACCATTTTATATATATTTTTACTTTAATAAACATAATGAATGTCATTTAATCAGTAGTAAAAAAGAAAAACAAAAAAACTGAACAACAATCAAATGGTTTAACCGAAGAGTAAAATTAATTGACAAATTTGTTTTTTAATCATAATAATTACAATAATAATTCGGTCTAAATAATTTAAGTCATTAAAAAATAGAAAACAATAAACAGATAGATAGAAGCAAAATACTTTTTAATCACCTTGTTTATCATATAAACAGAGTGACATTTAAAGATTAATTAATAAGAAAATAGAATAAAAAAATAAAAGCACACATACGCGTCTAAATTTTACAACAACTAGTTATACCGCATACGCTTAAGTTTTAAGCTTAACAATTTATGATTACGTCATAAGGTAAAAGAAAATATATAAAAATCCATTCACTATTCACAGTTAATAAATAAAATAAAATAAAATTTTTCAAGTACACACGATATCGCGCTTATAAACAAAAAAAAAACAATTTAATTCTTCCGCGCATACGCTTTAAATAATAAATGATCGTTGGTATAGCATAACGCGCCAAAAAAAAAAATAATAAAAATATTATTATTATTTATTTTTCTCATAATAAACAGTTATTATTAAAATATATGTTTTCGATGTTTGGTTAGCTTAAACCTGTCTCAATTATGTTTAAATCTGAATTAATCAAAATAGAGGCAAAGTTTAAATTAGAAAAAGGTTGCGAAAACCTTAACAATTTTGACTTAAATTTGCTCTAATTTATTGCTTCAATCAAATTTTAATCGATCGGAAATAAACTAAAATTATAAACAGATAAATTTGAAGCTTTAAGCTAAGCCAAAAGTTAAAGAATAAATAGATCAAAAGTTAAAGCTTTTAAAATATTTCAATTAAAAGAAATTTTATATTATTTTTTTCGATTGCAAAAAATTACGCATTATTCATTGAAAGTGATGAGCTTTTTGTTAAAGAAAATATTAGCATGGAATACCTTGACATATTTCAATTAATTTTAATTTTAATTAACGCTAAAATCTTATTTATCCAATTTTTGTTTTCTAACATTTACTTAAAACGATTTACTTAACTTTTGCAATTTATAATTGTGACGCGGACAAAGTCATTTATCAAATAAAGACGAAAAAATTATTAATTAAAAAATTCCATCGATCAAAATATGAAAATTTTTATTTATAATAATTAATACTTAACCTCATTTTGTTCTACTTAATTAAAATTCAAAATATTTAAATTTAAGTAGTATAAGTTTAGAAAAGAAGAAGAAGCAGAAATGAAGCACCATCGATAGACAAATTTGTTGTTTTTCTTTCTATAGTTGTTGTCAACAATTTTGGTGTTAGACTATGCATAATTTAAAAATATACAACCTAATGATTGTAGGTTGTGAAAAACCGAATAAAACTTAAGCCACTTTAAAAAACAATAACAAAGACATTTGATAAAAAAAAATAAAGCTCAAAATACTACTTAGACTTTTCATAAAAATGAACCAAAAAATTCTCTTCAGTTAAAACTCTTCATCAAAGTGTTAAGTGTGGCATAAGATTAATTCTTTTGTTAAAATAAATTAAGTAATAAGTCGCATTTAATAAAAAATAATTAACTTAAATAAAATGGCCGATAATAACCGTTAATAATAATGAAGAAGAATATTTATGAAATTTAAAGTTAAATTAAGAAAAATTTTTAATGTCTTAATAAATATTAATTAAAGAGGTTTTCTTAATTAACGCGGTACTTATAATAACGTGGATCTGTATAACAATGTGCTTTTTGAAGAGTTTAATAAATTTATTGCTATTGTTTGATTTTACTTAAATAATTTTCTTATTAACTGACAAGCAGTCGATGTTATTTTAAGGAAGAAAAACTATCAAATAATTAACCATAAAACAAGTATAATTTTCACATAAAATAATAAAAGAAAAACCTTGATTTATTAAATTTCAACATATCAATTGAACAGAAAATTACCAGTACAGCAAATTTATAAACACGCAAGTAATTAATTTAAAAAAAATAATTAACTCGCACCATAACATAACACGGTATAGTCACGACAAATAACAGAAATTAATAAAAAAAATAAACAAAAATAGAAAATCTAACGGGGTTAAAAAGCGTACCAAAAATATAATAAAATATATGAAGAAATATTATTGCTTTCTGTCATAAATTTTTTCGATGCTAGGCATATAACATAAATCACGAACTAATGAAAAATAAATACTATTAACATCAAAGCAGGTAAACAAATAAATAATAATAATAATGAAAACAATGAAATAAATATTATCACGTAACAAGTACAAATGAATAACAATAATAATCATAATCATAATGGTTGATTACACAAAAACGACATAATTCTATATTTACGTATTTTTTAAATTTATTTCTATTAATATTTATGATAATAATCGATTATTACAATGACTTTTTTATTATTTAATTTTAATAAATATTTATTATTATTAATAAAGCGCCATAATTAATAAAATTAAACGAATACACGAATATTTACTATTATTTATTTAAAAAAATTAAATAAATTTCACTGCAAATCGAATGTTAATCAATTCAATTAGAAAATTGAAAAACCTTTGGATAATGAAGGCCACTTATAATTAAATTAGAAAATAGACAACAACTGTTAAGTAGCTATGACTTTGATTTTATATATATAAAAAAATAAATAAGAACTTTATACAATACGTGGGTGTTATCACTCCTACACATAGAATATTAATTCGAGTAAGTTAATATATTTAAAAATTCCACTTTGCACATAAGAAAAAGCTGTGCAAACAGCTTAAATCAATTGAAAGAACAAAAGAATTATTATTTTTAGAACAGAAAACTCATGTTATAAGCAACTGATTGTGCCAGTAACTTAGCAATAAATAAATTATTAACAAGATGATATTAAGAAAGAAAGAAAAAGAACAAAAGAGAAGAATAAAAGTTCAATCTTAGGTCACCTCAATTTAATTTTTATTATAATTAATTAGCAAACAATTAGCCTTTTATGTTTTTATTTTTTTGTAATTTTATTAATTTAATTTATTTCTATGATTGTACAGAAGTGACCTAGGTCAAAATATTTATAACTTAAGTCACGTAGTTGCTAATTTTTCTTTACGCAAAACGTTTCTTTCATATTTTGAACGCCAAAAAGCTTTAAAAAGCTAAGAAAAATTATTAATTTTAATTTAAAATTAAACCGGTTTTGTTTTTCGTTTAAATGACAATTTTTTTTTAATGCCAAAAAATATACAAATTTCACCAAAACAACCGAGAAAAAATAAAATTTAAACAAGTTTTTGTTATGCTTATGCAAATTAAAAAACATTAAAAATAAATTAATAAACAGACGAGGAAAAATACCTTTTAAACCTTTAAGCGTGTTACTTAACAGAGTAAACAATTTTTTGTATTTTTTTGTATTTTACCAGAATTAAATGTAGATTTTTTTTAGATGATTTCTGGTTTTTTTTTCTTTGCGGTTTAAATAAGATAATGACGGTTTTAAAACTAAAAACAAAAAATAAAATAAAGAAAACAATCAGTATATAAGCTTAAAAGCTAATAAGCTATTAAATTGTGGCGACAATAAGACGCACAACAACAAGGGTGCAAATAATTTGACTGGATTTTATTGTTTTTAAAAACTTAAATATTCATTCAAAAAGTACAGCAAAGCACCACATTTACCACGCAACAGCAATGAATTTTTAATTTAATTTAATTAAAACAAATAAAACCTTAAAATTGTAATTCAAATGTGCATGCGCACAATAAATATATTAAATTATTTATTTATTTTTTCTAGTTTATGCTTCGTTTGATTAACTTCTTTATTATTTTTTTTTGCATATAAAACATTAATTCATGATGCAATTAAATGTCCATTTCAATGTCATTAAGTACAAAAAATAAATAAATAAATATATATTGCGGGTTTTTCACTAGTCGCTACCGTAATAAAATTTTTATTTTATTCTATAGAATTTTAATTAATTTAAATAATTTATTATTTCGGATAATTAACATTAGAATTAAGAATAAATTTTGTTTTATCTGTACAGTAAGTGTGTTTCAAATGAATAAATAACGATTTCAGGGTTGTAGAGCTTTTAGCAATGAAAGTGCTCTATACTGGCTTTTAACTGTGGATTTTTCGTTGCCCGTTTTAAACTGTTTAACCACTTAAAGCAACGACAGGTAATTATTTATTTATAAATCTATTAAATAAAATTCAGGAAGTTAAATAACAGATAAAAGTGATTGCAAAAAAAATAACAGGAATTAAAAAACTAAGTAACCTATTAAACAAGTGCGAATAAAAAAAACGTGCTTTAAAACAGGTAAAACGGTGTTACACGTACATACATTATGTATTTTTCAAAAGAAAAAAACAATAATAATACAAAAATTCAATTAATTATTTAATCAATCGAGATGTTTTTTGTTTAAAAATTTATAAAATAATAAGAAAGCAAAAAACCTGATGCAGTAATATGACCTTTGGAATATTTTTTTTTTTTTTTATAACTTGTACTAAGCTAGTTTAAAGCTTTTGTTTTGTTTTTTGTTTTTCGACTAGATTATATAATTTTTTACATCGTGTTGTATTTTATTCAGATTGAAAAATGTTTCCTTTTTTACACTTAAAATTATTATTATTATTATTATTAGTGAAACTAACGTGCTATGGGCAAATACTTCATTCAGCGGATTTTAACGATTGTCTATTGTCTTTTAGTTACTATGACTTAACCTTGAACTGTTATTGTTTTTCTTCGCTTTTTTTATCGATTAAACTTTTTTTTATTTATAAGTTCTTTTACTGTCGCGACTTTAGTTTACTTTACTTTGTGAAAATCAAAAACACCTGCTAGTTTTTGATTTTTCACTTGTAATTCATTTAAAAGATGATTTTTATGTGAATGAAAAGGAAGTGGATTTTTGTTTAACTCTCGATTCTACTAGATTTTCGAATAAAATTTCCTAATACAGCAGGTGGTTTTGCATTTAATTGCTAATAAAATAAATTGCTTATAGATGCTTGCTTTTATATTAATTGTTTGATTTGTTTTCAGTTTCATTTTGTTTTTCTTTAAAATATTGTGAGAACACTTGCTTAAAAAAACAAAAGAAAAATAAAAATACTTATCATGCAATTTATAATAAGTTAAGTCACTTAAAAACAAATGAAAGTTAATCATTTTTTGTTTTTGTTGATTTAAGTCAAAAACAATTACAAAATTATAACTAGAATCTATGTATTTAGTCGTTTATACTTTGTAAACATAGAAATAAATTAACAAATCATTATTTATTTAAAAAAAAAGTAAAATTAACTAGTAAAATTGAAGAAATTTTATTTATTCTAAGAAATGTCGAATAACAATTGATTTTTGTTTATTTCGTAAATCAGAGAATTAAATATTTTTCTCTGCTGTCTTATTTATTTAATTAAAATTAATTTTTGCATTGTATCGTTTATTATTTTTTTTTTTGCAAAAAAATATTTAATAATTAAATAATGGAATTTAGAGGTCATTTGATTTTTTTTGTAAAGAAATAATAAACAATGTTAAATTACTTTTGCGCGCATCTTAAGCGTTCAATTTAATCACATACACAAAAATCTGTGCACATCATCATTCATTAAGTGATTTTTTAATTATTTAAATAAATAAAAATAATAATTTATTTTTCATTTAATAAATCGGTATGTGAGCAATAAAATCATAAATAACAAATTAATAATAATAATAAAAAAGAACAAAATTTCTGTAAATGAAATTTAATATGAAAAAGTGTCATAAATATTTTTTCTTTTCAAAATATCATGTGGTTTTTGCTGTTAACCACAATGTTATGCTGTTGTTGCCGGTATGTCTCTGTATTTAGCAAAAAAAAAAATGTGTTAATAAGTGTTAAAAAAAATTAAAAGCATAATTGATGAATCAGCATCAGCAGCAACCAGCAACAACTACAACCACTTGACTTAATTCCTTTTAATTAATTAATTCATTTTTGCAAACATTAATGTAAAATGTTTCTCTTGAAGCGAAGTCAGCTGATTTACGTGTTATGTACGTTGTTTTATTTTTCTTTATTATTATTTAATCAAATTAAATCGATGAATGAACGTGAATTCGTGGAAAATTTTACGCGACATTATAATTACAATTATTTGCTGTTGTTCAATCTGTGATTTGTTTTTATTTCCGTTTGTTTGTTAATAAATTAACAGAAATTAAGATAAATAAAAGGTTAAATGATGTTGATTGCATGATACCAAAGTGACAACGAAGAATAATAGCATTGTTATGTAAAATTTGGTGGTATCTTGTAGTTACGTTACAATTACGGTGTTATGGTCCCATAGCCACTTTTATATAGAAATCTAAGGATTCTTTCGAATATTAATCACTATAATTCTATGTACTTTATGGGTTTTTTTTTGCAACGTATCTACGCAGTTATCTTAAGCACGTATTTTTTGAAAAAAATAATTAAATAATTCATTCACAAATGACGTAAATTCATCAATTAATTACAGCAAACAATAAAAAAAAAACAGTAAAGAAGGAAAAATTAATAATAAATTGTCCGCAGAAAAAATAAATCACATTGTCTGAATTATTAATAATTTACTTGCAGAGACCTTGATTTTTACGTTAAAAATTATTAAACAAAGTCAATACAAGTCTTAATAATAATTTTTTTCTGAACATTAAATGACAATTTTTTGCAAAGAGAAAAAAATTTTTTTCACACAGTAAATGTTTACAATTTTGTATTTCAATTCGCAAAAAATCCACAAAAATAAGCAAATTCGTATGTGAAATTGTGTAAAGTAAAATTTAATTAAAATTTGTATGTACAATTTTTACTCAGTTATGTGACAAGGAAAAAAATAATTAATTAATTTAAGAAAATAAACGGTTAAAATGTCAGTTAGTTTACGCGTAATTGTCGCTGTTTTGATTTAATTAAAATAATCATAATCGTGATTTGTTTTATCAGCGAATTTAATATAAAAAATTCGCATATATAAAATACGGTTTAATTTTTTTTTAAATCATGATAATAATTATAATAATAATGAAATCCATTATTTGATGCGAAATTTTTACTAAAAACTTTTTATTTTCTTCTAGAAACTTTGACTTTGCTTTCGTCAATTATGATTGTTTTTGTAAAATGTAAAAGATTGAAAACAATGAAATAAAAGAAAAACAAAATTGAAAATTAATTAATAATTATTATAATTATTTCACATTAAGAATAAATAAATAATTTACAAAAGGTGTTGAATAGTAGATGTGAATACTCACTCCTCTATTACTTAGGCATTGAAAAATAGCTAATGTTTTTAGTGAAAGTTTTTCTCTGTTTTATTTTTTCTTTCTATGCGAATTTAATTATTATTATTATTATTATTATTATTATTGGTAAAGTGAAAATTATTTTATTTGATTTGTTTTTTTATTATTATTGCAATTTAATTTTAATTAATTTAATTGGAAAATTATATTGTTTATCGTGTTGAATATTTTAATAGTAAAGTTTTAATTAATAATTTACTTGTTGCCTCTGTCTGACTGCCTTGCCAATAAGTTTTTTATTTTTTGATTAGATGAGATGTATAGGCGGAAAATTATTTTTATTGATTAAAATTTTTAAAAAGTTAAAAATTTAATTAACGAATTTTAGAGAAATTTTAGTTTATTTTCATTTTTTTTCGGTGAAAATTTAAGAGGAAAGTCGACCTTCATTTGTATTTAATTAATGGAACTTTTTTGTTTTAAATAATTTTGTTAAACTTTAGAGCTTTTTTGGGAGTTATTAATTAATAAAATTAATAAAAAAAGAATTCAGCAAATATTTGTCCAGAAAATTTTGAACTTCTAACGAAGAAACAAAAATCATTCATTTAGTTAAGCAAAAAAAAAGCTTCAAAATAAATATTTAAAAATAATAAATTAGACAAAGCACAGACAATTCTGTCAATATTTGCACACATACAATTTTTTTTAATTAATTTCGGTTTTTAAAAATAAAGAGAATTTCCCAGAAATGTATTTTTGCTTTTTATAAATTAATATCAACGTAATTAATTATTTAAATCATAGAAAAACAATAGAACATAAGGTTAATAAAATGTCACCGATCAAATCACGTGTACAGAGATTTTATATTTTTGTTTATCTAATTCTTTCAATTGTTTTCTCTATTCACGTGTTTTTCGCAAAGTTTGTTTGTTGCTGCTTGCTGCAAAAAAAAATAATAATAATAAAAATAAAATTATTTTTATCTCAAAGGCGCAGAAAATTAATTAAAAATAAATTTATTTAATCCGTGTTTATCTCTATATTTATACTTTAATTAATTAATTATAACAATATCAAAAAAAAATTGAAGAAGAAGAAGAAAAAAACAATAAAAATGACTAACCTTGGCTATAATTAATTATTTAATTGAATTTGAAACAAAAAAAAAAATGATATAAAACTATTTTTATCAAACTAAATCACAGGAAAAATGTGTGTATTTTAACTTAACTTAACTTAATCTCACTTATTATTATTGAATTAGACACAGTTTATCTTTTATTCTTTTATTTTTTTTATTAATTACTTTTAATTACATTATCTGGAATATTATCTGTGGAATTTTTTTTTTATGCCTTATTATAGGAAATTATATTGTGTGCACCTGAATACAGTTGATTTATAATTAACAATACAATAATGCAGCAATGAACCAAGTTATAAACAAAAACCGCCATTATCAATAAAATAATTCAAATAAATGAAAAACGTAGTAAAATTACACATAATTTGGCTTAATTTTATGACCCTTTTAAGCTCGTTAATTAAATTAAAATAATAAAAAACAAAATACTAAATACACGTATTGGAAATAAAAAACTGTGAAGGATCACCACGTAAATTATTTTCCTCACAATAAAATATCCATTAATATGGCTTAATTTGGATAGAAAATACACAAAAAAAATTTTACACAACAAGAAAATATAATTCTAACAAGGAAGAAATATAATTATAAAAAATAATAAAATTTATTATAGCCTTTGAAGTCGATAAAATTTTATTTCATTAATAGTTTTGTCACAAATTTATAACAACTAAGTAAATCATGAGTAATCAAATCGTGACCGTTTGGTTTATTTATTAAAAAATAAACATATTTATGTTAAATAAACAAATATACATATATATATTTCATAGAAATTTTAATTATTAATAATTTATCCTTTTATTGTATTCATGATAAAATAATTTTAATAAGGTAATTAACAACACGTTGAAAAGAATTATATTCTGCGCGTGCGACAGTGATTTAAATTGTTTTATTCTTTAGGAAATAGAAGGAGGACATTTTTTTTTTTAAAAAACAGAAGAATTTATTAATTTAATTTAAATTAATTTGAAATAACAACGGAAATGATTTTTTTTTTTTAAATATTTAATTAGACAGCTGATAAATACGTGAAAAAATTATTAAAATTATTTTATTATTTATTTATGGATATTAGATTATTCTAAGCTAAGTTAAGTAATTGAAAATGCTAGAAAGACATGCCTAAACAGTCACAAAACAAAGGATCTGTTCCAGACAATTTAATTGCATTATTACTTACTTCGTAAGTTAAATTTAAAAAGAAAATTCCAAAAAAAAAAAAAAAATTCGAAATCACATAATTATCGAATAAAATTTATTTGCGAAATTAATCCAATTTCTGATTGAATTTCATTTGAATTAAATTTATTATTTTCCATTAATTATGTTCGATTAACAATTAAATAATTAAAAATAAGATAATTAACATAATTAAACAATTTTCGTTTTCCTTCTCTTCATTCCATTATATCGTTTTTATTTTTTATTTTTTGCAATTAAATACGTAAAAACTCGTAAAAATAATTAACGTAAAGATTTTAATTAAATTATTTTTTTTTTCAAACATTTAAAAATGTAAAAAAAAAAAACTACGTCGCAAAACAAAAAAATTAATTTAAAATTATTAGAAATTAGCTAAAATAACGTGTTTTTTTCCACTTTATAAATAAATAATAAAATAAATTAAGTAATAAAATTGCAAATAATCAAGTTTTTCTATTGCAAAAGTACGAAAAAAAATAATATAACGACGAAAACTTACATAATTGTAATTAATATTGTCAAACGATGCATCAAAAATAATATAAAAAAAATATAATTTTATAATTAATTTCCGTAAGAAAAAAATGAAAATTATTTGTGTTAAGTGCGTTAAGTTAGCATATTTATGTTAAATTGTATGACGATTCCTATGTAGTTAGTAGTATACTAATTATAATAAATAAATAAATATTTAATAATTAATATGACCAGTGTAATCAACAATAAATTTATAAAAAAAATAAAATATTTGAATCATTCGAAAATCATGAAAAACTACTTTGTCTTTGATGATTCAGTCAGATATGGCGGCTGACTGCAAGTAACGTTTATATAATAAAATTATTAATTATTTTCTAAACATATTACTCATTTTAGTTTTAATTATTTTAACTGTATAGACGACAAATAATTAATTAAAATAAAATTATTTTCTGCAAGAAAAACGATTAAACATAGTGGTACTTTGTTAATTTTTATAAATTATTAAAATAACGACTTAAAGGGTTTTTTTTCTTTAATTAACAAATGATGATCATTTAATCGTTTATCTACGTTTCTTAATCTAATTTTAATGGATTTATCTTAATATTTGAATCATTAAATCACATTTCTGTTAATCATTTATTTAAATTAGTTACAAAGAATTTTACTCATCAAATTTATTGATTAGAACGAGTAAAATAATATGAAAAAAAAAAAATATCAACTTCACGGTCACATAAGACATATTGCCACGTGAAAAACAAAGATTTACGTAAGTCAAACACGTTTTACGTTAACATTAACCTATCAAAAGAGTTAATAAATTTAATATGTTTTTATTTTATTGATTTTTAATTATTTATTTATTTATTTTTAAATAAAACAAAGCGGTTTTATCACTTAATTTTTATGTTAAGCATATTTAAGTGATAAAAATTTGTTTCTTCATTTTTTTTTTAATATTTTATTACCTGTTTGTGCAATACAATAACTAACCTAAGGTAATCAATAGGTTTAATTAATTAATTTATGCATATAAAAATTGATAAATTTAATTAGGAAACACATGCGCATGTGTTTTTATGTATAAGATCCAGTGCACATGCGAAATACACTCATCTATATACACAATTTAAATGCGCGAAATTTAAATTTTTCCTAATAATACATATACACAGTGAAGTGTATTTTTCGATAATATTATTTATTTAAATAATAAATTTACATAGCAAAAGGTAACAAAAACACAAATGAATAATAAATTTCCGTGAATATAATTTAATTAATTATTTTATGTAATTTTTAATTATTATTATTAATATTTCTTATATTTATTCATAATAATAATTTCTCTTATTCCTCATCACATAATAAATAAAACTAATAATATTTTTTAATTTAATAGAAAAATCAACTTTCGCTTCCCGACTTTTATTAAAAGAAGAAAAAATTAATTCATTCACATACAAGTAGTAGCGAGGCTTATTCGCGTTTTTTTCTACTTCTTATTTGCGCTGCTATTACTACACTTGCTGATGGTATTTTTTAATTATTTTTTCTCTTTTTATTACATTGTGTGAATTATTTTTTATTTTTTAATTGTTATTAGATAATAAAAAAAATAATATTAAAATTATAGAAAAGAAAAGCAATGATACAGCATCAGCAGCAACAGCATCTTTACATTTCTAATTCAATTAAATTTATTTTGCTTTTTTGCAGATTTTTGCGGGTAATACGTTTTTTTTTTTTTTTGTATAAAATTGTAATAAATATATTTTATTATTTGAAATGTTTGAGAAAAAAAAAACACCTTTAACATGTTGTTGTTTTTTTTTTAAGTATATTAATATTTTTCACTCATGTGCGTCTGCGCGTTTTGCTTAATTTATTTAACATAAAATAAGAAACAAATTTCACTTTCATTTTTATTACTATTATTATTATTATTGTTTTAAAATTATATTTTTCTTTCTATATTATTATTCAAACGCAAGTTTGTTGCATTTAGAAAATTATTGAACTTATCTTAAGCTAGTTTTAATCTAATATAAGCTGAGTGACAAAATCGGAACGTAACGAACAGGAAAAGATATAAGCTGTTTGTGCATATTTTCTTTAATATTTTTAGTAAAATGATATATTTACGTATTAAACATTTTTTGTTAAAAATAATAAAAAAAAAACTTTCTAAAATTGAGACAAACTAAAATAATAATATTATTATTATTATAAAATATATATTTTTTTTTTGGTGTGTGTGTTTTTTACGTAATTTAAGAGAAAAGAAAAAAAGAATTTATAATTAATAAAGAAATGAATGAATTACAGCGAGTAACGACACCATAATAGAAACAAAAACAGCTTCTGGATTTAAGTTATTTAAAACAAAAGTAAAAATTAAAATACGCGATCTCTTTATTACCTATTACAAGCTACTTGTTTTTACGTTAAAACAATGGTAAAGTAACATAATAAACAGGTTGTTGGCCTCGCGTTTATTCAATTATTAAATAAAGAAAGTGTAGACTAGAGGAAGTGATTAAAAACTTAAAATATTTAAATATGAAAAATATATAACACATACCTTTAGCCCAGCCGGTTAACACATTTCCTAAATATGAGACTTTAAATTCTGGATCTGGGGTACTAATGTCAACACTGTGCGATCGACGACGTAATAGACGTCCGATGCCTCGTGTTATTGTTCTGATCGCCTTAGCACTTAAATCACGTTCGTTTGGCCGTGGATCACATAAATCACGTACCAATTCATCATCGTTATATGATTCAAAATGTCCTAGTGTCTTAAAACGTTCACGATCACCATTCATATATAATTTTTGTACACCATTTGACATTGTATCAGCTGTTGATGACTGCTGTTGTTGCTGCTGCTGCTGCTGTTGTTGTACCTCGGCTGCTTTTTTTGTATTATAATTATTACCGAGTAATTTCGCAATTGATGCACTTTTAACAAATTTCGTACGTTCCCGTATGATTTTCGAGTGATCATTTGTCGGATCGGATTTTTTACGTGTGGGAAACGTTTTATGTATTCGCCGTTGTAATCGATCTAATGATGATAATGATTGTTTAACACAGGTACGTACTTCACAGTCACCGTAACGTTGTACGGCTACACGATGGCCATTTATTTCTTTATTAAATTTCTCTGTCGTCAATTCAACATCATTTTTATTCTCAATTGATTTTATACTCATTGGAATATAATCAACGACATCCTCACTCTCCTCTTCCGTATTTAAATTATTTTTAAATGATTTTTCTTCTTTTTCATTTAAGTCAATTGGCACTGCCGTTTGGGTTCCTGATTGCATATTGCCGTCACGCGACATTGCGGTATTGTCAATTAATAACATTTTCTTTAAGTTAATAAAACAAAAAACATCACTTAATTTATCTTTGAAATATTCAAAGGGATATTTTTGCCTTCGTAATTCGTTTATTATTTATTTTTTTCTGTGTATACACCACAGTGCACCGACTTAATAAAAATTTTAGTCTACTTATTTGTTAAATAATTTTTTGTTTTATAAACTCTTAATTACCGAAATTTAATTAATTTTTAAGCAAAAAGAAAATTTCTTTCGTTTCTTATTTTTAATTTAGTTTGTTTTCTAGCTTTTTAGATTAAAGTACAGCTAAGTCTGCTTCTTACTTTTTTTTTTATTTATAACAATAAAAATTTAATTACATTTAGTAATTGCAGATTTTTAAGAAAACAAAAAAAAAAAGATTTAATTTTAATAACAAATAACGGAAAAATCATTCAAATAGAAAATAATTAAGCCGAGTTGTTTAAAGTAAATAAATGGTTTAAATGAGAAAAGAGCAAAAAAAACAAATTTTTATTCTTTATTTACGAAAAATAATAATTATTATTATTATTATTGCGGCTTTTAAAAAGTTTTTATATTTTTCTTTGCTTTTCTTCACTTTGGTTTACCTTGACTGCGCGCGTTAACTTTACTTAATAAAAAAAAAACTTCTTCTGTTGTTACACACGAAACGGAATAAAAAAATCAAATTTTCTAAAATTTCACCGAAAACACAAAAAAAAAAAAAATAAACTATAAGCCACAGGTTTACATAATTTAATTAATAATTATGCAAGTTCACCAACAAAAAAAAAAACTGAATATTAAATCACTTTATAAACTTCACTTAAATAATCCAAGAGAATTTAAAAGTATTTATTTTTCTATTTAATTAAACTTTAATTACACTTTGCAATAGTTTTAAATAATTTTTTTACTTTTATTTTTTCTAAAACCATCCAAGTTGATGGAAGACACATGACTGACAGAAATATTATAATTTTTATTTTTTATTAATTAATTTATGAACCGAACGAACAAACACCGCGGCAAATAGTAGTAGCAGCGGTAGCGACAAATCGTCATCCACAACTAAAAATGAAATAAAATAAAAAATTATAAACTTAGAGACAGAGACAAATAAAAATACAATAAAGTTGACTTAAAGTTGTATATATACAAAAAAAACAAAAAAAAAAATAATCACATGACTTAATTATAATAAAATTTAAATAAATAAATAATTATTGCGAATTAATTTTTTTTCTATTACTTTTAGCACTCAGTGGAATATTAATTATTTTTTATTATTATTTTGTTATTTCCATTGTTTTTTTTTACTCTTGTTGATTATTGATTGCGCGGTTTACGGATATAATCACAGCGCATGCTTACTTTACTTATAATTTTAATATTCAATGTTAATCTAAGTGTTTTTGTTTTGTTTTTTTTTGGTTATTTCTGTGAATTTTCTTTTTTACAAAATTCTGATGTTATTCACCGTGTTTTGTTTGCGTAAAAATTTTGCTATTTTTTTGTGTCATTTAATTTTTAATTTTTTAATCACAAACAACAACAATAATAATTTAATCAGAAAAAAAAATAAAAATTAGAAAACAAAACAAAAAAACAAACGAAATTAAATAATAAACAAAGAAATGAACAGAGATTGATTGATTAGGTGTAATTGAAGGTGATTTATTTATTCAAATATTATAATTTAATTAAAGCATTTCGATAACACAATCATAATTATATAAATGAATTAATTAACTGATAATCTTCTAGATGATTCTGTGTTTAATTTAATTAATAATTAATTTTGGCTACAAAAAAATTTATTTAAATAGCGATCGGAAGTTGGAATAAAGTTTTTTTATGGACAGGTAACTACTATGCTGCTAGCTATAATTTTATTTTTTCTTTAACAAAAAATAATTTTTAATTAATTAATTAACACAGAGAGGAATTTATTTTTTTTTTTTTATTTTCAGCTTTAATTAAATATTCTGATTACTTTACCGGATATTATAATGGTTAAGTGGTTTTTTTTTATTTTTGTCAATGTATCGTGTTTCTCGGTGTATTTCGATTTAATTTAAATTAACATGATTTTCGTTTGTGACTCTATAATACATATACATACAGTAGACACAATTATCTAGACGATTTTAACGTATTATAATTATAATTAAATGAATAACATTGCATTAAACTTATTTCTATCAATGTAAAAATTGTTGCCAAAATGGTAGTTATGTTCGATGTAAGAAAAAACACCTCAAAAAACAATAATTTTAAAGAAAATTCTTCAACAATCTTAAAAACCAACGAATAATTAATTAATTACTTGATTATCCAATAATTTTTTTTTATTACTTTCTCATTAATTATAAAAATAACAAATTAATCTAATCAAGCAGGTGATATAAGACAGATGTGCAAGCCAGTCTTAAATAAGTAATAAAAATTAAATTTTTCTCGAACATAAAACACCCAAAATATCCCATATTAATATAGTTACCAACGAACCATTTAATATTTTAATTAACTTTAATAAATAATAATTATTATTTAGTTATTTTTATTTATTTTTCCTCTAAGCAGCATAATAAATCTATTTTATTTTTTTCGTTATACAATTAATAATTAACATAATTAAATTTTTATTCATTTTTTTTTTTGTATAACAATGATTTTACCGGTATTAAAATTAATAAAATTATATGTTATTATTATTAAATAATTTAAAGATTACAAAATAATAAATTCATAAGTCTAAGGAAGTTTTTATATAAATAAAAAAATATGTGGAACCGGTAATTACACTGCCTAAATATGTTAAGAAAAAATGATTAATTTTTTTTTATTTAAAAAAGTAAAAGAAAAATTTAATTTATAATTATTTACTCAAATGTAACACACACTGTATATATTGTATGTTATTAATAAATAAATAATAATAAAAAATTGGATAAACAAGATATTTATTTTTATATTCAAAAGAAGAAAAATATTCAATTTTATAATGAATAGTTATGTAAACAAGTAAATTACGCCATATCCAATGGTTTTATGGATTTTTTTTTCGTGAATTTTCTGCTAATGTTACTGCTGAGAATTTAGCCAGTCTCTTTACTACTATTTACATTTATATTTCTTGCATTTTCGTTTACTTTTTCTTTAATAAATAATAATAATTATTAACTCAGTTTAATAAACAAATAATAAAAATACATAATTTTATGTAAAATCTGGACAAAGTTTATAAATAAAATTTGGAATAAAAATTCCAACACGAATAATAAGTAATTTAACTAATATTTTAGTTTTAATAATTATAGAAAGTTGCTCGGAATTTTTAAAAATTGTCACCGAAATTAGTAGCAAACAATAATGTTTATCAATTGAATTTCCGTTAAATAATTAAAGAGAATTAAATTTCGACTATTTTAAGTAATTTTTTCGATAAAATTTCTTACTAAAAATTATTGAGAAAACCATTTATAAAATAGTAATTTGTAATCATATAAAGAACATATATACACAATGAAATTATGTACGATTATACCTATTTAAATGTGTAAAAAGAAAGTCAGGTGTTTCACCTTTTTTGCTAAATATTACTTTAAATATTAAACAATAAAAACGCAAATAAAATAAATACAAATTTTTAACATAATTGCAAATATATAATTGGCAACAATGTATAAATAAATATATATTTTATTTATATAAATTAATTAAGTAAATAAAATAAAATTACGCAATAACAATGTTGTACACAATGATTAACTAAATAAAATTAAAATAAATAAATAAATAAAAGAATTAAGTAAACCAAAAATTCGTTGATAAACACAATACAATATACACAATATATGCTCCTCTTTTAAAACTTAAATTAACTATAATTTCAGGTCATTCGAAAATATACAATATTAAAGATATAAATTGCAAATAATAAAAAACATAAATAAATATTTAATTATAAATTGCATTTATTTAACTGTTTTTCTTTTGCTAGGTGTTTGTGTGGTTTTTGTGGTGAAAAAAAAAATTATTATTATTAAAATTAAAACACATCATGGTGGTACCGACGTTATCAGTAATTTTTTTTTAATTGTTTTTTGCTCTTTATCGCATATTTTTTGTGTTAAAAATAAAAAAAAAATACTGATGGTTTTAATCTGGGTTAACAACTGTAAGCGTTGTTATTATTAATAATAATTTACTAACTTACATTATTATTAATAATTTATTATTGATTATATTTTATTTTTCATACTGTTATTACGTAAAATTTTTGTATTATTATTATTATTATTAATTTTTGTGTTAAAACTTAAATAACAGAAATATATGTTTTATTAAAATAACATGTTAAGAATGTTTTTCTTAAGTACGACAATCTTTTCAAACAATAATTATTGCAATAAAGTAATAATTATGCGTAAAAAGCTTAAAGTAAAATAAATTTCAATCAATAACAAATAAAAGCCATTTTTTCTTAATCAAATGCGCATGAACAAAGTACTTAGATATTGTCAAGTAAAAAGAAAAACATAAAATCGATATTCTTATGTTTTTATTTTTTCTTCGAAGATTCACTTTTATCTGATGCAACATAAACAGTAAAAAGTAGAAAAATAACAAAAATGAAAAAAAAAACTTGAAAAACTACTTTAAAAAAAGTAAACTTGATTGATTTACTTAATAATTATAAATTTACTTAATTTAGCATAACATCACTTAACATAATGTTACAATGTCAAGTAAATATTATTTATTAGTAATAACAACCAACCTTCAATACAAAACACTCTAACGTTGGGTGTGTTTCCTTAATTTTCTATATAAATAATAATAGCAACACTAACAGCAATAACAAAAGAAAGTGACTTAAAGTGTGACTTAAAATAAATCATAATTAAAAATATGAATAAATTAAAATTAAATAGATAATTAAAGGTTTATTGTGTGACTATACTATGCCATTATTTATATAAATATTATTATTTTTATTGCAAATTAATGCAAGAATTATTGCCGCTTAAGTTAAAGCTTAATTATTATTCAATAAATGTAGTTAGGATTTATATTTAAAAATATATTATTATTATTTTTTTGTTTATTTATAATTAATTAAATAAATAAACAATGGGCGACCTCCTATCTAACTTAACGTAAGTCAATGTTTTGATTAATAATTTTATATTTTTTGTTTTTCTTGAATTATGAGTTTGTTCCTTATTTATTTAAAATTAAGTGAATTAAAAGTGGAATTATTTTTAGTTAAAATATTAGTATACTTGTAATTGGAAATGTTATGGATAACTGTGTCTACTAAACTCTTGAAAATGCATAAGTTAATTCAAGTTAGCTGTGACTAAACAACTTAAAATATCTATTTATCTTAGAAATCTTTAAAGAAGCACTGTAATACCAGAAAAGAAAAGAAATTAAAACTCTTGTAAGTTGTTAAAAGACTAAAACAAATAGAAAAAAATAACAATAAATTACCTGAATTAAGTACCTTGTTGATTTGTCTTCAATTAACATTAATAAAAATAATATTAATATCATTGACTGTCTACCCAAAATAACATCGAAAACATATCATAATTAATTGCAATGTATCGTTTTTATTGAAAAAACTAAACAAAAATACCCCGAAACGTAATAAATGTACAAAACAACAACAGAATAGCACAATAGAGTACATCAAAAAATAATAATAATTTCATTTATAAATAAAATCGCAATAAAAATAATTATTATTTTAAACAAAATAATGTTTATTTAACCTTAAAAAGAAATAAAATTAAAATTTAAATGAAAAACTAAACAAATATGAAATAGACAGTTGAATATGCAAAAATATCTTTTTAACAAACAACAAATAAAAGGATCGAAGGACATTTAGAAAAAAAATCATTTATTTTTTTCTACGTTTATTTTAAATCTACGCTATGCATATTAATAAGAATAATAAGTTCGAGGATATACAGTCACGGTAGTTCATTCAATCTAAACTCCTATAATGTTTTATTAAATCAAAAAATATTTTCTTTAAAACTTCATTAGATTATTCAGAATATGTTTTTAATAAATTTATTTTCAGTAATTTTTCGCAAGTCTGTTATTAGTCAGGATAATTAGTTGTAAGTATAAGGGTTGCTGATCGTAACTCTATATATTCGCATCAAAAAAGTTATTGCAAATATTTTTATTGAACGTCAATCGAGATGGTTATTAGTCAAGATGATCGTAAATCAAAGTAAACATAAAAATACAGCAATTCTTCGTCTATCTTTACCACAATTCAGTGCAACAATTTATTATTTTAATGCGATATCATGATTGCATAAGCAAAACACAACACGCAATAGGTAAACATCGTCTATTTAAAAAACAAACAACAATGACAATGCGCGATTGCTAAGTGTACCTTGATTATAATTTACTTTTTTGTTTATTAAAAAAAAAAAGAAAATAAAATTAAAATTTTTACTAATTAATTAACGAATACGGAAATTATTATTTTGTTTCTTCAGCATTTGTTTTTTCATTTTTAATGCAGAAAAACATGCGCAGTTAATTATATTTTAGACGAGAAAATAGCAACAGTAACATCGGTATAAAATTGCATATTATATTTATTGCAGCAATTGAATAATATTTTGTCGGTTTTGTTGCTGCCATTTAACTCTCTGTTATGTTTTTGCAATTTCCGTCGCGTGCCCTAATTTAAATTATTGTTTATTTATTTACTTTTTGCTGTTGTTGTTGTGATCATTCGCGCAACAAATGTCTGTATTCATCTCTTTATAATGAAAACAAAATAGAATAAATAAAAAAAAAAATAAAAACGAAGGTAAATTAATGATGCGACGTTTAATTGTTGAATATTTTTTCACCTTTTATTGCATACCTATATTTTATCAGGTGTTTTAAACAATTAACAAATGCTTTTCACTTTTTTTTTTAAAGCTTTTTTAATTAAATTAAATTCTAAACAAATTTGATTGTTATAAAGTTTCCGTAAGACAGTGAAAATACTCAACTCACAATAAACGCAACATAAATCTGTATAATTAAGATAAATAATCAATTAATTAAATAAAATAATATAAAGCAAATAAATTAATATAATTATGCACAATTTAAACGGCATCATCAGTGACTTAACCAATCAAAAAGAAAGAAATAAAAGGTTTTTAACGCCTACGTTATAAAGCATTTATTCAATTTCTGATTAAAATTAAATTTGTGGTAGAGGAGGAGGAATGGAATTTTATGTTGATTATTTATATTTTTTTTTTTCGTTTATTTATTTACTATTATTGTCTTATTGCTTGATATTCTGTCTGCTATTTTATTTATTTGCTATTATAGAAATAACAAGACAATCACCACCACCACCACGATTATACATATGCGGCTAGAGATCAGCGAATGCTTTTTCTTTTTTCAGAGTTAAATTTAATTTAATTTTTTTTTTTTGAAAACATTTCTTTGGTTTTTTTTTACATTTTTTGTATATATTTTCACCTCAGTTGTAAAAATGCAAATGTTTATACTTATGTGAATGGTAATTTTTATTTTTATTACTGTTTTTTTGTTTATGATAATGTAAGGTGCGGTTGGATATACACAACATTGCTTGTATTTTTTTTTTATTAATAAATAATTTATTTATTTTTTTCCTTTATTCTATTCGAAACATGCAAAAATTGTTTCTGGTTAACACGTTTATTTTATTAACAAGAAAAATTATTGCTTATGTTAAGTAGGAACACATAGTGAAATCTCAATTTTGTTTATTATTAGCCGTTAATTACGTGATGCAGCTATTTGTTTATAATCTAATTTTGTCTGTTAAACTAACACTCTACTGTTAAATCTATTAATTCATTTTTATGATTTGTTTATTAATAATTTGTAAAAATAATAAAAAATAATAACAACTAATAATAATAATAATAAAAATAATAATAACACAAAATATTTTTTTTTTACCTACAATAACAACCGTGAGAATTTATAACAGCAAACGGTGTATATATTTATATTTTTTAAAGCAAGTGGTAGTAGTAGTAAAGTATTAATCAATCGATTGTACTTTAATAAATTATTAAAATTATAATTAACAATTGTTTTACTTTATATATATTTTGTAATGAAAATATTTTCTCAATTTATGGTGCGGATCTTAACAATGCGCACCCATTTGCCCTCTTTTTATATTTTTTGCTTTGATTTAAAATAATAATAATAATAATGAAGCAACAACTAGCGATAGAACAACAATAATAATATAAAAAATTAAATCAATGAAGCATCGTTTTTGGATTATTATTATTATTATTTCTTTTCTGCTCCAATTTAAACAATTATTTTTATTATAATTCTTGAATTGAATTTTATAAATAGAAAAGAATTTTTTATTTTTTTTTGTTTGCAATTAATTTTCTATAACTTTAGTCTACATTGAAAAATGAAAAGAAATAATTGTTTTGAATTGAATGTAAATTTATTATATGCAAAATCGGATTAAAAATGCACTTAGTTAAGTCAATTTATGTTGTAAATATTAAATTAAATTATTGCTTTTGATGTTAACAAACTAGAAATTACTTGAGCATATTAATTGAAGAATTCATAAGAATAAAATATTAAATAAACTGATCTTAATTAAGTCAATCTTAAAGAGATAAATATTTTTTTCAAATTTAAATAACAAAAAGAAAAACAAAAGAAAATACTAGAAATGTAAATCATTTGAATTTAAGTCAATTTTTTAAAGAATTAATGCGCTAATCTTGTTTTATTAAATCAAAATATTAACTAAATATACAAATGTTTGATATTGACAATGACAAGTTATAATTTTTTAACGTATTTATCTATTTTTAAATACAAATAAAAATATATATTATTTACTTAGTTAAAGTCAGTTATTAAAATAAACATTTAATTATTGATTAATGCTTAATTTTTAATACACGTATACCAGTTTAAATTTTATTCACGAATTATTCTTGATTATACCAGTTAAATTCTACACTACAGCAGTTTTTAATGGTAATTTAATTTTCTTTTAATTTACTTTAAAATAACATATTTACCTCATTTGTTATTATTTACTCAGCAAATTTTAGTAATTATTGATTGTTAAAGTAAGTTATTATTATTTAGCTAAAAATTTACGTAATAATTTGTATTTTACTTTTGTAGAAAGGACAATACACCTGCTGTTCCGCTATTGTTTTGACATAAAGCCAAAAAAAAAATTAAATTAAATGAAAACGAAACAAATAAGGTGTATGTTTTGAAGACATTAATGTTACTTTTGATTATTTTTTTACGTACATTGACATTTCCTTTCAAGAACAAAAAAAATATTGAAATTTGTTTATTAACAATGAATTTTTGGATATTTTTTTTGACTTGTTCAATATAAAAAATAAAATTCTTTATCCCATTTATAAAGAAAGAAAAAAAAGAGTTAAGAACAACAACAGACACGACAATAAATCAATTGGTTATGGTTTGATGATTTGTTTAAAATTAAAAAAAATAGCAACCTGAAGAGAATAAACAAAGAATATTGAAGAATAATAACAAGCAAGTGCGCTTAGTTTAAAATACAAGAGAAATGAAAAGAAATGAAAGGTTGAATTGAAAAAAAAAACGTGTTTAGTTTTTTTTTTCTACAATAAAATCTATCTCAACGATTAATAAAAACTTTTACTAGAGCTACTATAGCTTCATTCTATTATTATTATTATTATTTGAATTGAAAATTAATTTTTCAATAAAACAATAAATAAACGAGAAAAAAATGTACGATAAATTTTTCTAAAAGGAAGAGAAATATGTAAACGGTAAATAAAGTACTTATAAGGTTGCTTTAAGGCTTTTTAAATTACGTTAGAAACAGCTAGATAGATACAGCTAAGGAAAACAGAGTTGAACTTTTTGTTTTTATTAAAGAGAAGCATAATATTTATGTTTTAAATAAACATTAAAGTTTCAAGTGCACTTCAGTCACTTTATTTTCTAACCAAGTACACAGACAGGTAAAAAAAAAATGTATATATTTATTTTCCCGCTATAAACATTTTTTAAGTTTAAATCTTAAACATTGGCTAAGCGTAGCTTAACCCAACGTAACTTCTTTATTTCGAAAAACAAAAAAAAAGTAACAGAGTTTTTTTCACTAACATCAAAAATTATTTCGGTATTTTATATAATTAATTAAATACAACAATACTAATTATGTAATTAAATTAGATAAAAACAGATTTATTATTTGTAATGAGTAGAGGAGAAACAAAAAAGCACAAAATTATTATTTAAGCAGATTGCAGTGGAGCTTTATGATACAAAAAAAAAGCATAATGATTGGCAACAAATAAAAATAATTTAATGAAAAACAGTTATTAAGTAGAAGAGAAAAAAAAACAACAGCTTAACTAAGTCAATTATGATTTTATTTTTTGCTCTTAAATAAATTGATTAAAAAGTTAGTTACGGTTTTTCTATGATTAAAAATCAGTAGTTTTTACTCGAAATAAATAAATACTGAAGTAATATTTAAATTTAAGGTATTTTATTTGACTTTACTAAGTCAGTTATACGTTTTTCTATAAATGATTTATTTTTAATTATTAAAAATTTCATTTAAACACTGATGCAAATGCAATAACTAAATAACCCTATCAATTGTATAATAGTTTCTGTTACTTAAGTAATTTGATTAGTTTAAACCATAATATGAGAAAAAAACTGTAAAGGTGCATCAGTGTGCATACAACAAACTTACTAACTGTAGTTATTCACTTTTTTTTTTTAATTCCTCTTATGCACATTTTTGCTTTACATTTTTTTTTTTGCAAAACTTTTATTTGTCTTTAATTTATTGCACGCAAATAATAAATTCCCAAACACTAAAAAAAATGTAATAATATAAAAACTTATTTCAATTCAATTTCATTAAAGAAAAAGAATAAAAACGAACACAACATAATTTCTAAGAAGTAGAAGAATCCACATTACTAGCAAAGTAACATAAAAGCATAAAGTGAAATAACAACCATCACATTACATGCAATCCGTTATAAATCGTGTATGTTGAGAAGTTGCATTGCTTTGCATTTGTTAGGCAAAAATATATGTTTAAATGAATGAATAAAATTAATATATATGTAAATAGTAATTGTTCGATTATGTTAGGTCACTGTTATTACTTAATATATTTACTACTTTTATACGCTCAATTATTTTCTTCTTTATTTTATTTATTGATTTTGTCCTTCAATATTAATAATAATAATAACAAAACATTTTACACGTTTAGATGCCAATAGACACCTTGCACTGTATTTTTTAATTAATTTAATTGCAACGAACTACTGTTTAGCGTTAGCAATAATAAATATAATTTAATTAAAATTTAAAAACAATTTTCACATTAATTGTATTTTTATAAAAATTATATTTTATCCGGAAGTTATAATTAATTAAAAAAAAAAAGATCAAATTTCTTTTGTGAATATTAATGTGGAAAAAATAGGTAAATAAAGGTAGAAGGTAGCGTAAGAAAAACAGATTATTACAGACCACCGGGCCATCAAGGTTTGACCAGTAAAAACAAGAATTATATATATTTTTCGAGTAGTCAAAGTAAGTTAAATAAAGTCATTTACTCTTTGTAAGGCTTAAGTCAATAAAAAAAAATACTTGTTTAGGACCTACATAGATGTTCTCAGTAGAAAGAAAACCTTTAAAAAATAAATATACGTGATAATTACAACCAAAATGCCTTAAGCTTACAAATTCAGCAAATATAACATTTTTAAAAAAATTCCACCTTATCTACGTTGTAACTTTAAGTAACTTAAAAAATAAAATTTACAGCAGGAAGTTAGTAATCATTTTAATAATAATAATAATAATTTACCAACCTGAACATTACTTGAACAATGTACGTTACCTGTACAATACAATAAACAGAAAAATTAAAGACGAGCAAAAAAATAAAGAATAAAAGGGAAAATAAACACTAAGTGCTGTTTACACGTAGAAAATATAATAAAAACAGGTAAAAAAAAAAAAAAGAAGTTTAATCAAATTATATTATAAAACAACGTAGACGAGGTTAACAGGTTAAAATAATTATGTTAAAAATAGTAATAATAATAATAATAATAATAAAAACTAGTAGAAAAAATAAACAAACAACAACAGCACTATCAAGGTTGACAAATTAATATGAAAAATTTAATTAAATTCTCATTTTTTTTTTTTACTTAATTATTACTACTCTATAATAATTTCATATTTATCATTTATTTATTAATTAATAAATGAAAATAATTATTGCAACATTAAATAATATGGAAAAATTTAATTTAATTTAATTAATATTGACACAAGATCAACTTATTTTATACTCGTACTAGTATATATATTTTTATTTAGAATTTTTTTCGTTGATATTAATCAGTTGATTGCCCAATGCCCAGTGACTTAATGATAAAAATATGTTTGTAATAATTTAATTGACAGTTTAATATGATTATGATAAGAATAATTAACTTATTAATGATAATTTTATATCATTTTGAATACAGAAGATACTCTTGTCATAAATAATTAACATAAGCGATTATGGCTCACTAAAGATAATTGTCTGCTGACAGATTAACGATTCGAAAACAAAAAGGTTTAATTCGTTAATTTTAAATAAAAAACATTACATTAATTACTAATCGCAAAAAACAATTAAATTCTTTTTGATTTAAATTTACATAAATGAAATAAACAAATGAGTAATTGCAAAAAACTTATTTTATTGTAAAAAATAAAAAAAGCACCGCCGCCACCATCACCATATTCGACAAGTAATTATTATGCGCATTTAATTTAATAATTAAAAAAAAAAAATTGTAAAGAAAAGAAAAATTAAAAATACAAACCATAAACTACGCGAAAAAAAAAGCAATAAAATATTAATTATTTTCTTAATTTTCTATTAAAATGGAAATAAGTAAATAAACAAATGATATTATTGCGCAGTTTGATTTTCTTTGATTGGCCGATGATTGAAATTTTTCATTATTTAAAAGGAAAGTTTTGTTTTGTTTTATGTTTTGTGACTTTAAAATTAAAAATTATATGGATTTAGGGTGTATTAAATTCAAGATAAACATTATCTATATTTATAGTGAATTAGCGTTTGGCAGTACGAATAAACTTAAGCCACTTTCATAGCAAAATAGCCTTCAGTGTTTGTACTGCTGTAAAAACTATTTTATAAATAAAAACTGTGCCCTTATCACCAATGATTCACTTTAATTACAATTAAGCATCTGTTTAAACCGTTCATACAGTAAAAAGCGGTTGAATCTAATTAAATATTTCCAGATTGTTAATTATAAATAAATAAAATAATATATTTTTACTCCTTTAATCGCTTTTATCTCTTTATGAGATGTGAATATCCTACTTAAAATCATAGAACAGATTTAAACAGTTTTTTAAAGGATTATCTAGCTTGAAAAACTTTAATACAAAGTAAATTTTGTACTTAAAAAATTATTTAAAATTTTTAACAATAAAGTAATATACTGCGCATGCGAAATCATCTTAACATGATTAATTACTGCAAAAATAATTATTCTTTTTTGTTCTTACTTTTACTACGCAATGTAATGTCCTCTACTCGCGTTTTATTACTCAATAAACGTATTTACCAAATAGATTTTCGTTTTTTTTTGTAACAAAGTGATTAAAAGCAAAATAAAATCTTACCGGAAAAACCGTACTTTTAAAAACACTGGCAAAAAAAAAAACGAAACGAGAAAATCATAATTTTATCAAATATTTGTCATCATTGTAGTATAAATGTAAATAAAATAATAATAATTATGTGTAATTAACTTGATTTTACTTGAGCATGTGACTTTTATAATTATAAAAATAATTAAGTAAAGAAGGAAATAATGGAAAAAACTTCATACAAATATTATTATAATTATAATTTATAATTTTCTAGATATTTTTATAATAATAATTATAATAAAAGAAATTAAAAAATAAATAAACTGATAATAGTAATTAAATTCCACACGACAAGCGCGTATTTTTTGATTACAAAAAAATATATAAATTATTCTAATGAAACAAAGTAACAGCAGCAACAGTAACATAATTTATTTTTATTTTGTTTATCATAAATCGCGGCTTAGATAAGAGAAACATAATTTACATAAAAATAAAATTTATGATTATAAATAAAATAATAATAATAATAAACATTTCAAGTAATTAACACAGAAATGAAAAAGAAAATAATTAGATTTAAGTCAAAAAAAAAAAAATTGACTCAGTAGCTGATTAGGAATTAAAATAGCAATATGTTGTGGGGAAAAAATGTTTAATTTAATTTATTATATTTTTTATGTAAACAATGAATAAACACAAAAGGAAAGGCCATACTAAGATAAATAAAGGAATAAAAAAATAATATAATTACAGTGTTTCTCAAATGTGTACTTAATCTATGCGCAAAAGTCACTGCGCGAAAGTTTACTGCTCATAAATGTTTTTGAGACTTTAAATTTTTATTTTATTAATTCAAAGTAGTTTAGGATATGAGATACTTATGTTTTAGGACAGTAGAAACCGTAGTAGGACAGTAGTTTTCTGCAACCTCAATGTAATATCACGACCTTTTATCTAATCCGCGAGCAATGACTGAAAGTTTTATTTTTTTAAAGTTTAAATAGAGTTTTTGAGTAAAAAAAATGCACTAAAAATATACTTAAAAAACCATAAACAAATTCCACAAATATTTTAACAAATAAAATACAAAGTATTTACACTAAATTAAGCCGCTTAATTTTATTAAGCATTTAGAAAACAACAAAACCTAAAAATAAAATAAATAAATAATTCATATAACAAAAAAAAAAACAAGATCAAAAGTTAACCAAAAGCTTTCTTTAAAAATAAAACTAGTTAAAATGCCGAAAAACTAAAAAAATTAATAAAAAAAAAAACTAAACCAATGGTCGTCATTGTCTTACTACTTTCAAATGCACTTGTTTAATCGTTTAAATCAACATAAAACCAAGGAATAAGAAATTTTGAATAAAAAATTATAACAAAATTTGATTAAAATCATAAACAACGTAATGTAGGTTTTCTGTAAACGTTTAACCTGCTGTTCTGAGTGACTGATTTTCTAAAATATTTTCGCCATCAAATCAAAACTTTTGCAAACGCTGACTCTGTATTTTGTGAAGAATTTTATTTAAATATTTTGCATTATTATTATTATTAAAAAGAAAAATTTTAATGTTTATTTTAAATGAAAAAATAAAATAATTAAATAAAATATTAATTAAACAATAATAAATAATTAATATCTATTTATAAACTAAAGAATTAATTAAATGAAAAATAAATACGAAATATTATTAAAATTAAATAACGAAGTATATATGAATGTTTATTATTTTATTATTATTAATTATAAAACGCGATATGCTTATGAGTAATTAAAATTAATAAATAAAAATATTTAATTAAATTAATTTAATATAAGAAGAAATAATGTTTATAAAAATTGAAAATAGGAATAACAATTGTACTTCCTTTTTATTTCAGAGATAGAAATTAAGAAAAATCAAATACGTTGATACGCTTTAGTCAATAACAAACATCAAATTTAATTCAATGCTAATTAAAGCTTTAATTATGCCTTTAAATTATATTAATTTTTTCTATTTATATAATTTTGACAATAATATGTAAATTTTCACAGGTGAAACAAATAACAGTTTTTATTAGAAGAAGCTTTTTTTAAGTTAACTTTATTATTTTTGTTCTTCATGATATAAATCACGTAGATTAATTATTAAACAAAAAAAAAAATGACATGAAAACTTTAATCAAATAATTATTAAGAAAAACAAAATCCTTTAAAACAAAAGAACAAAAACAGTGCGTAAGTCAGCAGCGCATTAACATTAAGAATCATTTTTTTATTATTATTATTATTATTATTTAAATAAATCATTGTTGCTACCTTATACCAGCTATATCTTATATCTTCAGGTGAACACCGGTTTTAACTAATTTTATTTAACCGATCTTAAGCTAATCTTATCGTTATCATTGTTATCTGAATATTTAATTTAAAAACAAAGTGGAAATAAATTTCTGCCAAAAATCATAATTCAACATTTAAACCGTTTATAAACGATTTAACTTTGCTTATTTGTTTTATAGCTTGACTTCCACATTAAATATTATAATTATTCCACATTAAATAAACACAAAAAACTCATGTGTTAGCGCTAAATTGTAATTTTCTTTCATTTCATTATTATTTATTTAACAAAAAAAAATCATAATAAAAATACTTTAACCAAAATTATTGTCTGTTACCTGTTGAAAAGTGTGATAATTAAAACAAACTAACTTATTTTGCTCTTCGCTAATTTAAATTTAATTAAAAAAATTTTAATAATGAAAGGAGAGAAAAAATAAATAAAGTAGTTTATACCGGTTACGGTAACGTTGTTGTATTTTTCAACACCTATTTACCTATCACATCTACGTGTGCAAAATATAAGAAAAATTTCGTACATATTTTTGTTGTAAATATTATTCATTTGATGCGTTAATTTTTTTTAATAATAATAATATGAAAATAAATACAGCAGAACAACAATAATGAAAAATATTAATAACAATAACAATAATATTGTTAAGTCACTTAGAGTAATAAAACAATTTAAATGAAATGAAACGAAACGAAATAAAATTAATAAATACTAAAGACAATGAGGTCACAATAAAATAAAATCATATTATTATTATTAATAATAATAAATTAATTAAATAAATATTACAGTAGGCGCTTATTTGGAAAATTGTGGGCAAAATAATATTTATATTGAATAATAATTAATTTTTTGTTACTAAATAATTGCATATTTTATGATAAATTTTAATCAAATAAAGATATATAAGTGAATGAATAACACAAAATACTTTAAAGTGATTTTATTAAGTCTGTTAAGCCTGTGTTTAAGAAAATAAATTCATTAACCAGAAAAATGTTCTACAAAATCAATGGAAATTAGAACAAGCAAGTTTAATTTAATTAACCTCTGATTATGCATTTATTTTGACGTTGATTAAACACAGCTAATCAATGGCGTTAATAATTCAAAAAAATTGCAAAAATACTCCTTCATTTAAAGCAATAATTTTAATTAAAAAATTCTTGTAAACAACGGATACATGTTGACTAAAAGGATACAGATTACAGTCTAAAGGAAATGTCTATTTTTTTACACGTTCACGGATACAACGTACTTAATTATCGATAAAATCACAAATAATGTCTCTAATTAAAAATGCAATTTGACTCATTTTCAAGTGCATAATGAATAATCAATAAAAGAATAAAAATGAATTTTATTTTAAGCACCTTTTTCTAAACAAAATTCACTATAAAAGGTAACAAAATAAATAAATAAGAACGCGAATAGTTCATTCACTGTTGACTGACGTAATTTTTATTTATTTACTTAACTTAAGCTTGTTGGTCTGACTAATAGAAAAAAGTATAAAAAAAAACTAAACACTGTGCAAAAGTGCATTAAAACGGCATTGTGGACAATTATTTATAAATAAAATGGTAAAATATTACTAATAAACATCGAATAATAGAATAAAAAGTAACAAATAAATTGCTTTCGGTGAAATTAAATTTTTAATAATCAATAAAAAGTTTGTTGTTTTTCTTTTACCTGGTAATAAGAGAAGAAAATTATATTAAAAACTGCACAAAAATTACAATTACAATTAGATAAAGAAAATACACACACACACAAAAAATAAAAACAATAAAAAGTCTTCATTTATTATGAAATTTAATTGTTAATTGAAAAATAATCACGCAATCATTTTGAAAGAAAAGTAATCAAAGCACGCAAAATATCAGTAAAAAATAAAAAAAACAATTATTATTTTTATTATTATAGAAAGTGCAATGTGTTTTACTAAAACATTAATTAATTAATTTATTTATTTATTAATGAAATAAGTCACGAAAAGTGTTACATAATTTTAATTTTAATTTGAATTCGTTATAAAAATAACCGAAAAACCCTTTAAATGTTTTAAGCGATTTACGCATTACATTTACTTTGACAATTTTTTGTTAAGTCAGTTTGTCACTTGTTCAAACGGTTTTAAGACAATTTTAAAAGTATGTAAAGTATATGCTGATTTTGGAATAAAATGTTATATTGCGAATTAAATCGTCATATTTAAAAGGAAAACAAAAAAAAAAATCAATTTGAAATCGTTCGCGTATTTTTTACCGACACTTTGGATTTATTTTTATTATTATTATAGCCGGTAATAAGTAGGTTAAATATTGTTTTTTATTACTTGTTAATTAGTCTACATACTAAATTTTTAATTAGCACAATCCTTTGCGGTGTTTTTATAGCAAAAGTCTCTAATTTATATTTTCTTACATTTTACTTGTCTATTCATTAGCAAAATACAAATGAAAAAAACACTATCATTACTAATATAGCAAAATTCATGCAAAATAATTATTTAATAAAGTCAAAAAACGCAAACAATCAACTAATGACAGATAATAATAGCTTATTAGAATAAATTTTCTATAGAAAATTTCTGTATCCTTTTGCATAAAATTTGTACAAAAAAGTCTGTCATTACTGGGCTCAAACATTGTGTAATCACGAAACGTTGATATTAAATTTTAAAATTAAAAAATATAAATATTTGTGCAAAAAAAAAAGAATTTTTTAATGACATCAGTGACATGCAATGTGTTTTTTTATTATTAATTCTACTCTTAAACATATGCGTTGTTACATTTCATGTCTATAACGCGACACCGTAAATTATAAATAAATATAAATAGAATGAAAAACTGAATGTAAATAAATATTTATTGATTAAAATAAAATAAAATAATTATTATTATTCTGAGTAAGCAAATTAAATATTTATTTAATAAATTTAAATTAAAAACATGAATTTTGTGTAGAAATAAATTGAAGGTAATTTGCAATGTTGATGACAAAACACTTTGTTGATGATGATGTTCTGTGCTACGGTTTAAGCAAAAATGATTGCTTTAAACGTGAAAAATGATAACAAACAGATCTCTGGTTATGCTTTTTTTATTATTTCTTATTATCTTAAGAAAAGCGTGAAGATATTATGATAGATGTCTTAATTAATAATAGAGCTTTAAAGTGTTATATTCTTATTTAAAAACTAATATCTTCATTACATTCAAAAACTACACATTACATACAATAATAAACAAATAAAAATACACCAATAACTATAATTTCAAAAAAAAATAAATGCAAAAATAAAACTAATTCAATAAGCATAACATCAAAACCTTAATAAAAAATAATTTTTAACTTTTACTCAAGTATTTCAGTTCTTTAAAATAAACGTCATTTTCTTGGTTTTATTAAATTTTTATTTATTTATTTAAAAACTAATAAAAACTGAAATAATAATAATAATAAAAAAACGTTCGGAATGCAATATAATATTATATGTATATGTAAAATAATATAATTTTTCAAATATAGAAAAGAAAAAGAAAATGATAGTTTAAAGATTATTTAGGGCAATGACAGTAACATCTATGTCACACGTTTTATTTTTATTTATTTTATTATTTTTATTATTTTACTTTAATCAGAAATTACTTTTCGTTGTTTTTATTTATATTTATATTAAACGATTTATGTTGTCTTTGTTATCACTTGAAAATAATAAACTTTCTTTATTTACTTAATCATTTTTATTGTAATTTTTTAACGTATAGATATGTAAAATCTAAACTTATCACAATTAATTTCCTTTCTAATTATAAGGTGATTAAGTTCCTTAAAAACAATAAAAAAAAGCGCTCACAGCAACCCAAACATAAGAAAAAAGTAAATAAAAATAATTAAGCATTGAGTGTTAATCAACAACAAGTAAAAAAAAACACCTTAAAATTACCTTTTAAAGAAAAAACAAAAAAGTAATTAGTTTTTCAGCATCAAAAAACTATTCTTTGTACAGACAAATCTCGTTAATATAAACGTATTATTTGAATTTAATAATTATTATTCGCTTAAATAATGTCAGCATTTTTTAAGTAGTTAAAGCTATATATTATTAAATGAATTACTTGCTTTGCATAGTTAATTTTGCTTGGCAATATGCCAAACATACAATTCACAATAAAAACTCTTATTTAAAATCAATGCAAGTGTTCTAAAAAATATTTAATAAACGAGAATAAAATTAGCATAATAAAATTTTTATGATAAAAGTAGGATTAATAGAAAAAAATCTATAAAAATAAATAATAATTTAATAAATATGCTTGTTGAAGCTCTTTTATATTGCTCTTCCGAAGTGTAATAGAACACAGGTTATTGTACTACCAAATACTATGTAAATGCTCTACACGTGCTAATAACAAAACCCCCAAAAGCTTAGGTCCCCTTTATTTAATAGCAATTTAAAGTAAACTTGAACTTACTATGATTTTATTTACCTTTATGATAAAGTAGGAACAAAAACAAATAAAATTTTAGCGATAACACAGACATAATAAATTATCATTATCAACAGCAGGTGCAATATGTTTTTCATTAATTAATTTTAATTAAATTAAATTAATTAAGTGGTAAATAAACAGTGTTTAAAAATAATAATAATAATAATTATAATACATTGTATTATGTTTATAAAAAAATATTAATAATTATCAGTTAATATTTAGCAGACAATGATATATTTTTTATTTTATTTCTAAAAAGGATTAACTAAAAGCTTAGTCAAACTGTATTTGTCAACTGTATTCAAGGTTAGAACAAAGTTCTATTTTTATATTAAAAAAAAATATATTAATAAAGCATAAAAAATACAGCACTATTTACTTTTTTTTATTTATTTAATCACTTAATTCACGTGTCTCGACCGTGCTTAATACAATAGAAAAAAAATGAATATTATGCTGAATGATAAGGAAATGATAGTTGCTGTTTTTCTTAAATAAAATTTTATAAAAATAATAAAAACTTATGCAAAGTGCTTATTACATCTGACTTCAGTTAATAAATTCTGTTTCTTTAAACCCTCTGAACAATCATAGTAACTGTCAGCATAACTAATAATAACATAACTCTACTGTACAATTTATATTATTTATTATAAACAAAATAAAGACAAAAACCTTTCGTAACAAATAACAAAATATTTAATCAATCTTTCAATACTTAATCAAAGTAAATTGCAATTAACCCGTTTTTATTCTATAATTTACTTTCGAAAATACACAAGAAAAACATTCCTAAACGATTAATAAAATAAAATTAAAAAAAAAATCAACAACTACAACCTAATAATCAGCGATTAATTAATGTTTTTTTATTATATTTTATTTTTCAATTAAACAATCAAAAATGGACAGAGAATATGTTTAAAAGCATAAAAACAAAAGAACATCATAATGTGTAATAAATATTGAAAAAAAAACAAAGACAAAACATTTACTACAGTCAGGTGAATTATTATGTTGCCTATTATGTTGCAATAAAAATTATTATTTAAATAAATAAAAACAAAACAAAAAAAAAACAAGTGACACAAATAATTATGTTTTGAAAAAAAAACAAAAGACGGACGACTTATTCAATTAAATAAAATATTATTATTATTATTATTATTATTATTATCGAAAATTATAATCAAAGAAACAAAAATTTAAATAAAATTATTTATGAAATTTATTTATTTATTGTATCATCGTCGTGTACTTGCGTCTTTTAATATATATTTTTATAAGTATTGTCACGCGTTAAACGTAAACAATGTACGCAATACGTTATACGTTTTTGATTGGTTAATCGTGTTTTTAAATCATAATTTGGTTTGACTTAGAAAGTTTAATCGATAATTTTAACAGATCTTATTTCTAATTCTTAACTCCTGTTTAGATAAAGTTCTTAGATGTTTTGATTTCCTCGACTAATCGCAAATGGTTTAAAACCATCCGAGAAAGTATTCTAGATTCTAAGTAATCTGATTAATGGAAAACCTAAGGTGGGTTTTTTAATAAACAAATAAACGTTGAGATTGAATATCTCCAGACTATTCTCAACTGTCTGGATACTTTCCTACTTTTTAATAAGCTTGATATCTACCATAATTCAGATAAGATTAGTCATTTTTCTAATCCAAATAAAACATTACCATTTTCTAACGAAAACTTACATTTCTCATCCTATATTATGTACATAATTCACGTAACACAATTAAATTTTATTTTCATTAAAAGAAAAATTAAAGAAGAAATATTTTTTAATTAATTTAAGTTATTATTATTATTATTATTATTATTAAAACAATAACACGAACATAACCAAAATCATTTCTCTACAATTAATTACATATTTTGTACGTGAAATAATTTAAAAATAGAAAGAAATAAAGAAAAATTAATAAATTTAATAAAAGTTACATTTTTCTACGTTTCATTTTTCTTTTCTTATTTTCATTTTATATAGAGAAAAATATTAATAAACAATTATCATTTTATATTATTTAAATAATTTTTCATTACAAATAAACGGTGTAAGAACGCCTAACCAGTTATAATAATTATTATTTATTACTTATAAAAACAAAACAATAATGTAATAAAAATTAAAATGTAACTAACTACGTGATTGTTTAAGAAAATATAAATACTGAGGTCTTGTATCACGAAATTGATAGATAATATATGTGCGTTATAGATAGTTCTACATATGTTAATTATTAATTTATTACATAATTCAGTAATAATAATAATTTAAGACCTGTAAACATTTTAAAAAGTAAATCAATTAAAACAGGTAAAGTAAGTATAAATGGTAGTCAGGGACTAAAATTTAAAGTAACCTTTACTTGTTGTTACTGTTATTGAAATAGTTAAAACCACAAAAACATTATTAAAATTAGTTTAAATTTAATAACCAGTTAGTGTGCTAGTAAAATACGTCTATAAGCATACGAGAATCACTTAAAATAATTGATTGATAAGAATTACTTTTCTAAACTATTAATTCACATCAACAGTTTATGTAAAAATATTTTCTTTTTTCGTTTAATTCATAAATTAATCCTGTGCAAAATACTTAAAATTATAAAAATCGTAATTAAGTCAAAGTCAATTAAACAAAAACTAAATTAAACGTGCATCATTCCCGTTTTTCTTTAATTAAAATAATAAAATGTTGCACTAAGAATCTATTCACTCACTCTGTTGTTGCATTTGAATTTTAATTATTACCTGTTTACCATTCGATTGTTTTATTAATTAATTAAATTATTGCATGACAAATTCTAGCAAAAATTTATATAAAAATCATTTTATTTTATTGACAATAATTGTAGCAGACAAAAATTGTATTCTTCTATTTAATTTAATTTAATAAATTTTCTATTGATTATTATTACTTCCATTGAATTTATTATATAATTTAATTTAATTAACTAGTTAAAGATGATAATAAATTAATATCGTGTACGGATGACAAGCTTAATAGTATTATTATTTGTCATTTTATTTAACTACAGATGCTTTGTTGTGTTGCGAAAACATGCAATTTTGCGTGCAAAACAATTTAAACAAAAAGAATAATTTTTATACGAAAAAAAAAAAACCACCAATCATTTTTCAATCAAATTAATTTATTAATTTTTATTTTGCAAAAATATATATAAAACGCCATAAAATAATCACTAATAATCGAACCACACGTTACGCTAAATGAAGAATGATAATACCCAAAAGGTAAATAAAATTTCAACGTAAATTATTAATTTATTGATTGGAACAAATTAATGAAAAAAATCTTGATTAATTTTATTTGAATTTCATTACAATTACTTTCAATTTTCAGTGTTAAAAGCAAAGTGTTTATTTTTCAATTAAAATTTATAAAAAACAAATTACAATGCATTAAAAAAAAAGTTTAATATGCCTGGCAAGCAGTATAATTTTGCTTAGAAAACATAAAAATTTACGCTCCTCAAACGAACACCTTTAACACAAATAATGCAAATAATAAAATTTTTTAAATCAATCAAGATAATTATTCTAAGTAAACAAATTATAATAATAAACGACCTTTATTTGTATTTATTATTCATCGATCATGACTTTGAATATAATTTAACATTTCGTTGCAATGTGCAATGTCACGTTTAATCTTTTTTTAAAACAAAACGAAATTGGAATGTTAACACTTTAAAGAATTTAAAGAAGTGTTTAAGGTGCGCTCAAAAATATAACTACAGCACTGTCTATGACGCTTAAACTACAAAAAACAAAACAAAACAAAATTATAGAACGCTGATATTGCGACTTAAATCCAAAAATGATTATAAATTTAATCTTTAACATCGAAATTTTACTGACTAAAAATGAAAGCAAGAAATTGACGCCATCAAATAAAATAATAAAGGTAAAAATCGCGATTACGTCAACGCGAATACTCTTCTTTTATTTATAAAAATAATAATAATAATAAAAAACAGCAAAATACTGGAATTTTGTTTACTATTCGTTGATTTCTTTATTTATTTTTTAATCAAAAGCGCAGAAATAATCAGCAAAGAAAATAAAAAATAATAATAAAAAAAAAAAGAAAGAAAAGAAGCAAAATCGACAGAAATAAGAATTAAATAAAAGCAAAAAAAGCAGATTTAATGTAAAGAGAATATTATATCTGTTTGTCTTTTCGATTATTTTTCAATAAAACAATAAAAAAAAAAAATATTGATTATTGATCGTTGAAAAACATAAAAGAACGAAATCAAAATAAATTAAATAAAAGAGGCAGATGATGTGTTTTTAATTAAAAACGTTGATTTTTTTCTTCTGTTTTTCGCGTGAGATGAGATGTTTTATTTGTTATTTTCTTTCGTTTTTTTATTTTTCATTTGTTTACCAAAAAAACTTAAACTAAGTCTTTGTAACTTAGATCGTTGAGGTCAATAATAAAAAGATTCGCGAAAAGGACGAAATGTCATCTCGTTATTAACGTACAGCAAATATGAATAGTATTATTTTTTCTTTTCTTATGTCAATATAATTAACATTACTTAAATTAATTTAATTTTGTGTGTTTAAAGTAGCTTTAAGTGGGGTAAATAAATTTTAAAAACAACTAACCGATACATGACTTAAAGTTTACTTGTTTTGCTAGCATAGTGATGTGAAATTTTATTTCAAGAAACCGCCTACTACTAGTAAAATTTTTGTTTCTAGCTATAAACAAAAAAAATTTAATTTCAAGCACTGTATAACCGGCTTAAATATAATTAAACAAAAGAATATATTCTAATTAGAATATTTTGTATATTTGTAGTTTTTGCGTATATTTTTGTATTGTTTTTTTTTTTTTTTTAATTAAATTATATAATGAAATCCGTTGTGCGCGATTTAAACTCGTTGCACTCGTTACGAAATAAATTTAATTGAAAAATTCTCATCTTTATTCTATCATAAAAGTGTAGAAGTAAATTCTTAAATAAAAACTTAAGCATAATTAATTAAAAAATTATTTTTTTATGCTGCTAACCTAAATAAGAAATTTATCTGGCAGCCAAACACAACATATACATAAATTTATTAAAATTTAATAGAAAAAAAAATCTTTACCGTTTATATTTGCAAAGTCATAAATCCACATCAGAAATCCAAGAGAAAATTTGAATTTAATTGAAAATAAAAAAGAAAACAAAAACTACACGGAAATTTTCTTTAACCAAAAAAATAAAAACAACCAAAAACACTTCAAATGTCACTCAATTCTTATCAGGGAAATTTTTCAAATTAATTGATAAGCATTATTCAAACAAAAAAAAAGAACAAAAAGGGAAAATTTTATGCGAAATAATAAAGGTAAACAATAATTTTTATTATTTTATAAATATATTTTTTATTTTAAATGAAACAATATATTAACTTCCGTTCAACGGAACGTTCTCAATTCAACTGAGGAATGTAAGAGCTTTTTCTTGCTTCATACAATATATGTTATGTTGGTTGTTCATGTATATATACATATATTTTTCGTTCTCTGTTAAATAAAATAACACAACTACTGTGAATTAGTCATTATTAAATGAACAAAATAAACATTTCTCTTCAGTTATTTTAAACTGGTAACAAAAAAAACTCACAAAAGTTAATCTAAACTATGCGGAGAGTATTAAATTTTGTATAAAAATGAAATAGAAAAAACATATTATTATTATTATTAAGCTTTTGATTTATTTTTAAATAAATAAACGAAAAATGCTAAGAGATTTAATATATATTTATTTTATAAGAGAATAATATACATATATTCTCACTTATTTTTTGTATTGTTTATAAAATTTTTCTTTAAAATGCAGTTCATTGCATTTGTGTGAAGAAATAATAATAATAAAAATAGAAATAATATTATGTTTTGCTTTATATTATACATATATAGGCTTCAGTTATAATACTTTGTGAATACATAATAAAAAATCCCATACAAATGTCTATTTTTACAATCAAACACAGTGTTGTCATGTTACTTTTTAGTTTTTTATTCATTGAAATGCAGCTGTTTTACTTTTAAGAAACATAAATGTAAGAAAAAAACATAAAAATTCCCATAGAGAATGTATATATGTACCTTAACATTATAGCTGTAAACACTTAAAATATTTACAGAAAGAAAAAACCTACACCCTCGTCTATCAATTCAACAGTTTTTACTTTTGAAAAACATTAAAATATTGTTTTGAAAAAATAAATAAAAAATAAAACGCACGATAAAACCCTTGTTAAGTAATTTAAAAACATTTTTCCATTTAAATCGTGACTTAAATATTACTAAATAATAAAATTCTCATTGATAAATGTGAGAAAAAATTCAATAAACTCCAATTTACACTTTCAAAACGTCACATATTTATTTATTCAGTTTATTTTTTTGGCGAATGCCAATTATTTTAATACAAAACTATCAACGCGCGCAACTTAAATATTATATGTTTTTTTCTTATATACATATATTCGTTTATTATTATTTTTTGTTTTCTTACAATAAAATGTTTATTTCATAAATAGAAAATCACATTCAATGCGCAGTTTTTTATTATTTTGCTTTTCTTAATTCTCTAACCACCATTATTTTTGTTCATATTCAAAAATTCAATAACCGGAAGTGTGTTTAACCGTCTGTTACACGTTTTGTTTTATTATTTGTCTTTTTAAATCATTTTTTTTTTGTTTTATTAGAAACGAAAAGAAAAAAAATTTTTCCTTTATTCCGAATTTTTTTTTTTTGAAAGCAATTAAATATAAGACGGAAATTTGTTTTTGTTTCTTAATTAAGTTCTTTTTAGGTATTATTTTTTTTGTGCTTTATATAAACTTTTATTATTTAAATTAACTTATTAGCAGCAATTAACAGCAAACAAAGTGTTGTTAATTTATAAAAAGACAATGATTTGTTACTTTACTTAGTTAAATAAATTTATTTTGTATGGGAAAATTCAGTTAAAACAACTGAAGAGTAGTTTTTGCAATAAAATATATTTTTTCTTTTAAAATTTAATTTAAAAGTTTCTAAGGTATTTAACGGCTTAATTATCAATATTTAAAGTGTGTTTAAACAAGTATAATTTCGTGTTATATCTGGTAAACATTTTTACATTATTTTCTAGCCAAAATATCATACATAATTCAATTAAAATTCATTAAATATAAATTTTCTATAACTCGAAAATCCCAATCACCTTTAATCTTATTTTTTTTAAATTAAATTAATTATCTGTAATTTTCCGTATTATTATTATTTAACTATTATATATTTTTTATTTTTATTACAATTTAACAAACAATGTCACCTTCTGACAAATTAAACTAAAAACAAGTTTATTAATAATTATTGAAAACAGGATAGAAATGTTATAAAAAAAGAGCAAATGTTAGATTAAATTAAAAAATAATTTTTGTTATGATGATCAGAGGATAATAATTACAATTAAAGCTCGTATTTTTCTTGACCTAAGAAAATACTACAGATATATTTGTCTAATTTTATCAGAGTTAATAAAATTCGCTAATCCTAAAAGCAGTAATAAAATAATTCAATAAAAACTAACTTTAATTAATTGAAAATACTGTAATTCTCCGTTTAAAATTGAACTAATAAACACCCACATATACTGCAATAAAAAACGGATTATTCGCGCTTCAATAATTAATAATATAACTACTTTAAACTATATAATATTATTGGCCTGTCCACCCACAATTAATCCACTGTAACGAGACTATACTGTACTACACTGTACAGTATTATTATCATATTTTATAATTAATTAAATAATTTTCTTTTAGATAATTATTTATTTTTATTTTATTTAAAATTTAAAACTATGACTCAATAAATATTATTTTCTTAATTTTTGTGAATAATTAAAAAATTAAAGTAAAATGACAGTTACATGATATGATTTAAGATTGAAATGATTAAATTATTTTCTTTACTTTTATTGTTATTTTTCTCTTCATCTGAAATGTTAAACATTTTATAAACAATATTCTACGTTTTTTTTTTGATTTATGCATTTTTAACGTATATTAACCTTTTTTTAATGGTTTGGAAATAATTCTTTTCTTTTTGAAGAGTTTGTAAGCTAATATGTAAATAAATAAAGAAAAATTAGTAATAAAAATGGTTTTTTTATGGTGTATACGTATAGTGATATTGGGTCTTAAATTTGACCTATTTATAATGATTATCCCATTAAAAAATGTTTTTATAGACCTATGTGGGCTTAGCACAATATTTATATTAATCAAAATACTATAAAATCAGTGAATAATCATGTTTTTTATAAAATAATAAACTAGTCGCCCATCTAGATTATTTAAATTAAAACGTGGAGTAATGAAATTTCCTATTCCAATTCCCTAAATCAGTATTTTTTTAAGGATTTTGTTAAGCTAAGTCATTGGTTTATTCAATTAATATTTTCTAAATTATTTATACAATTTAACATGACTAATATAAGTCTATCGTGTATTAACAAGTTCATTAATTCGATCAGATAATCAAATAAGTATAAAATACGTAAATAAAAAATTTCCACAAATAAGTCAATAGCGCATACGCACTAAATAAAAAATAAATGCTGAACTTGAAAACATAAATTACATAAACATATATTCAGTTTTTTTGATAATTTAATTAATATTTACTTTTTTAAAGAATCATAAATAACTAAAAAACGAAAATAAATATTAAATAAATCAATATTTAAGCTTCACTTATTAACGTTAAGTCATTGTTATTTATTTAATTAAATTAAATTTAAAAAAAAGAAAACAATTTTATAGTATTAATTCTATTTAATCTCAAAAAAAAAAAATATATGAAAAATTAATTAAGATAATAAAAAGAAAATACTATATAATTAATTATTTAATTAATTAATGGACTTAAGTCTTACAGAGCCAAAAAAAAAATTGTCTAAGCCGGTCTCTGTGATTTAATAATATTATGTATTAATATTATTATTATTTTGTTTTTAATTAGTTGTTTTTAAACTTTAACTTGTTTTTTATAGGATTAGAAAATATTTAAAAATAACCTAGCTTAATTAAGTCACATTGTCCATTTTTTATAAATAATGGAAAATTACAGAAAAATAATTTTTTTTTTATTGATTTTTATGATTTTACTAACCTTTTTATAAAAAATCACGTCAGCGAGGGTGTTAGATAATTCCAATTGCTGTATTGTCTAGACAACAGGATAATAGTAGTGCAATTTCTCGAAGGGTATTCTTTAAAGGTTGCACGATAAGGGTTGCAAGCATAGTTCGTTTTAAGTAATTTAACCATTTCATATCGTATTTCTGTAAGGAAATGGTACTATAAACATACAAATATTATTTTTTTATTCATTTTAAAACTTACTTGGCTTAGTTATAATATCCATTGAGAATTAGAGTATTTTTTTCAACGACTTTCGAGCAGATCAAAAAACCGCAAACATTTAAATCAATAACCGCGATCCAATTGACGATAAAACCACCAAGAAATATGTGTTCCTTAATTTTTGAAAGTAATTAATTTATATATATATATTGAAATAATTAAGTCAAGTTCATTGTAACACTTTACTTTGTTAAGCGACGAAATCGATCATGAAATTCAATTTTCTTTTACAATTCCTTTGCCATTGTGATAATGAAAACCAAAAAACTGGGTCACTACAAACTGTCTGGTGCCATTAACCTAAAGTAATGCAATTCAAACATAAATATAAATGCAACTTAAGCCTATATTTAAGACATTTTTTTTTTATATTAAAATTAAATTACATTCAATATTCTGTGTTATCAATTAGTATTTAACCTTCACCTACAGACGATTTTTTTTTTCGTTTTAGTTTTAATTATCAAATTTCTTCTCTTATCAACAAAAAATAATTTTAAATTATAATTAAATTAAAAAAAAAAAATTTCTTAATTAATCGACGCACCTTTAACGACTGATAAATATTTCTGTGTGGGCGGGCGACACATTTTTGAATGATTAATTAGTTTATGACCATAAATAAAAAAAAAAACAGTAATAAATTACTAACTAATTGTTATTTTGTTTAATTTAATTACTGTCGTAAAAATCAAATTTTTCAATGAGAGTCCACCTGTTTGTTATAAGTTTTCTATGCTATCTTGGCTTAAAATCGAAAATTAAATAAAAAAAACGAAAATTTCATTTGTTTTTCATAATTAAAAAAAAAAAAAGAAAGAAAATAAAACTAAGTCACATTACTTAAAATTAATCAACCATAAAGAGTAAAGAACAACAAGGCTTAAATAATGCTGCTGTTGTTGTCTGGTAAAACATTGTTTATATCATTAATTTTCTTTTGGTTTTAATTGCTTTCATTTTTTGTTTATTTGTAAAAAGTATTCTTATGTGACTTAAGCCGCTTAATAATATTTTAAAAATAAAAATATAAATAGAAAAATAATAAAAAAATACAACGGATACTGTTTATTACAAAAGTTATTAAAAATATTTGTTCGTAGTAATGAGATTGCTGAACAAAGAAAATAATTTGTCGTTATATCAGATATAATTAGGAATACTTGTATACAGAAAAAATCACTTGTTTTGTCATTAATTCAGTATAAGCATGATTATTTTTTTGTATTTAATTTATTGATTAAAATAATTTACGTCTGCATTGTGACTCAACCAAATTCTACTCTTGTTTAATTTTTCTCAACAAACAAATCATCTTTGGGTTAAGAAAAAAAATGCTTATTTTTTCGCTGTTAGATTAAATTATCAATAACAAGTGGAATATTTTAAGTAATTAAGGTGTTTATATCAATAACAAACATTACTTAGGTGGCTTTTATGACAAGAAAAAAATCTGCATGTGTTTATTGGAAAAAAACAAACTTATTATTTACCCTTCAAATCATTTAACTCACCTTTAATTTGTCTCGTATTATTTTTATTGAATTTAAATTAAATGGTAAATTTCCAACTCCTTAGGCTATTTTAAATAAATTAATTATCTCTTTTTTTCCACTAATTATCAACGAAACAAAACAAACTCGCAAAAATTATTCCATTAGCTTCACTTTTATACAGGTACAACACATGATATTCGTTAAACAAAAACAGATATTATTTTTTCTACGTTAAACATCAGAAAATTAATTAAAAACACAATTATTCAGTATACAGACAGACATACAGCACACAAACTAGTTATATTTAATTAATTAAGGAGAGAAAATAAAGAAAATTTAATTAAATATTCCTTAAATGTCACTAAAAACGATCAACAGAATACAGGAAAAAAAAAACGTACTGGAAGAACCGTGACGTTGTTTTGACGAGTCATCAAAATACATCAGAAAACATAAGGAAAAATAAAGAAACGTTAAAATATAAATTCTCATCAGACTTTTTTCTTTTATTTTTGATGTTGGTTTGTTGATGTTAATGCAGCACACGGTAAAGGTAACAGGTAAAAAAAATATAATTAATTCAAGCATTTTTTTTTCAAATTAAATAAAACAGAGCCACAATACTCGACACTTAGGCAAGCTAGAAAAAGATAAAAGCACTTTGTTTACTATATGCACGAATCAATCTCAGACAAAAATTATTCAGTCATATACTGCCATCTATTATAATATTCTCTAAATACTTTTAAGCACAATTTTATCACAATTTCTTTCTATCGGTAACATCAACCACAGGGTTCATCAAAAAAAAATAACAAAGGTAAATTAATAAAAGATATAAAGGTAAATTAATAAAAAAAATGAATTTAGAAATTTTTTATTTTATTTTTTTTTCTTTAAACATACAAAGTTAAATTAATAACTTAAACCGATGAAGGGTACAACATCTGTAATTAAAAATAAATGGATAATTAATATAATTAGAAAAGAATTGTGTTCAACGGATGATTAGACACAAAAATGACTTGTTGATCCTCAAATTAGTGTGTAGTGTATGAATCTGGCTCAGGATTAACATTTTTTTCCTTTTTATTTTCAATAATAAATTTTCAACTAACTACTACTTTGCTGTTTTGTGAAAAACAAACACATTTTGCGATGTTTTCAACAATAATATACTTACAATTCTGATACGACGTCCCATTGCATGTCCAGGTAAATTTTTACGGAATTTAGCACGTACACATCCACTGTTACCGTGTATTCTAGTTACTTTTCCCCAAATAGCACGCATTTTAGATTTTCGTTTTGGATTTCTTGGAATAGCGTGCTTTGTCTTTGCCTTGTACGCGTAAACACAACGTTTACCTACATACCAACGACCATCAACTTTTGTCGAACATCCTTCAATCTAAAACAAGAAGAAAAATAAAAACATTTTAATAATCACGTCAAAAGTGAAATGAATTTAATTTGCGAGATAGTTCTTATCAGTGAATATTTGTCCACAAATTATATTTCAGGTTTCAAATGTCATAGAGCATCATTTAAAACTAAAAGATTAAAATGAATTACAATTAAACATAATTACCTTAAGGATAGCTTGGTTCTCGTGTTGATTTCTTAAACCCCGTTTGTATCCAGTGAAAACGGATTTGGCAAATAGACGTCCAACTTTACGGGAAGGCCGACGTGCTATTTTAGGTGTTGTTTTTTCAACCTTTTCTGTTGGAGGTTTAGCTTTAGATTTTGTTGCTGTTTTTGCCGGTTTGGCAACTGGCTTTGTAGGAGCCTGTACTGGTGCTGCAGCTGTATCTGCCATTGTGACTAAAATTATAAAAAAATTGTTATTTTGATTAGCACATAAGCAACGAAATAAAACATTAGTAATAATTGTTTTGCTTAAAACTAAGTGATTCCTAAATTTTAACACTAAACTTGCGCAAATGATGCTATTTTAATTTTTGACATATCACAACTAAGTGAGGTTATGTCAGTTTCACATTTCTTGAGAATTAAATATTTAATAATCAATAAAACATTCGTAAAAATTATGTTCAATTACTATAATGATTGTATTAAATAATAATCGAGCATTAAAATAAACATATTTTCTTAATTTTAATTCACCGAACAATAACAAAATTTACACCATATCTTCAACCAGATGACATACACAATTAAATCTATAATCATCTACCTTAAATAATATTAGTTTTCTCTAAATTTATATTCTAAACTAACCACAGAGTTATTATATTATTTTTAAAAAATATATTTTCAATAAATATTTAGAAATAATTAATTAAATTTAATTTTAATGACACATGAAAATTCTATCAACATACCGGATATTTACCACAATTTCAAGAGAACCAAAAAAATGAGAAAGAGAGCCAGCTAGTGGTACATTTGTTAACCAAAATATGCTGTTCGCCATGTTTTTTTGTTTAAGTACTTCATTTAACTCATGTACTAAATAAATGGCGGTTAATTTAAAATTATTTTTATTTCAGAATTAAATACTTTTATTTATTTGTTTAGTAACAAAATTCATTATTTTATTTATTTTAAATTATACAATTAAAAAATATTTTTTTAATTATTTACAATTAAATAATATAATATATTTAAAAAAAAAACATACAAAATTTGTAATAAATCATTCAACAATTCAAAACTAATTAAATATTGCGTTTAAATATAACTTACTTCAGAGAAAAAAAAACATTTAATTAAATTAAATATAATTATTATAAAGTCTTTTTTTATTATTATAAACATTATATTATTATTATTGTTGTGTATTTGTTCAATTAAATTCATTTTTTTGGAAGCCACTGAAAATTAAAAATAAAAATTACTCGCGGCTAACGTTTTATTCACTTGCTTCTCTTATCTCATTTTATTAAATTTAAAGCTTAAAAATGGGTGGTGTTGGTGGTAGTGATGTTCTTATCAATTCACACATTAATAATATAATTAAACAACATTTTACATAATAATTAATTAAAATGAAATTTAAATTGAAACGGTGATCCATGATGAAAGTGTTGAAAAGGATTGCCACCCTGAAAACCTCCATTTCGATTTGATTCTGGATCAAGTGGATCTTCGCCGTTATCATATTGTTTACGTTTTTCCGGATCGGTTAATACTTCTTTTGATGCGGCTATATCAATAAATTTCTTTTCGGCAATTTTTCTTTGTGTCTCATCTTGTGCGAAATTATCTGGATGCCATTTTTGGGCAGCTTTTCTATATGCTTTTAATATTTCTTGCTTTGTTGCTGTACGTTTCACATCTAAAATTTTATAATAATCCCGTCGTTCTGATTGTTTTTGTAAACGCTTTGCTCGTTCAAGTCCTTCTTTTGCACGGCCTAAATGTTCATCAATCTCTAATGCTGCCTGATAATCGTGTATCGCTATAAATACCATCATATTCAATTAATTTTCAGTTTTTGTAACAAATCTTTACAAAATATAATTACCATCATCAAACATTTCTGTGCCTATAAACGCCTCAGCTCTATCACATAAAACACTAGCATCCTTAACTAAATCTAATGCCTCCTGACATGCAGTCAATGCTTCTGCATATTTTTCATCCTTTACATAACACGTACATAATAATTGTTTACCACTAAACACAATCATACCGATATCTTTTTCATTTTTCAATATTTTTTCAGCCGTTACTATGCACTCGTCAAATTGTTTATTTTCTAAATACTGATTACTATCCGCTATGAATTTATCAATTTTCTTGATTTTCTTATACAATGGAAAGCAATCTTTATGCTCCGGATCTAATTTTAAACATTCACGTATTTCTTTTAATGCATCAGCCGCATGCCCTAATTGATATAATAATTTTGATAGACGATAGTATCTGAAAAATATAAAAATAATAAATAAATGTTTAAACTTGAAAACCAAATAAAAAAGTAACATCAAAACACATACCCATGCGTACTGTCCTGCGATAAACGATTAACACTGCGTAAATCTGATATCGCTGATAATATATCACCTTCTTTTATATAACAATTTGAACGTTCCTCACGGTACTCGATTGACCACGGTGATATTTCTAATAATTGTGTTAACAACGTTATGGCTGTATCATACTGTTGATTATGCATTAATTCTTGTATTAATTTCCATTGTTCGCGTGATGGCACTATTTTACTGAACATATAATTTACATCATCATTATATGGATCTTCTTGCAACTAAAGTATAATAAATTACAAAAATAATAAAATTTATTAATAAGAGATAACAGATTAATGACGTGACATGTTTTGATAAAGAATTAAAATTCAATAAGTTAATAAATTTATAAAAAATAATTGTGATTAATTGACATAAAATTCAATTTTATATTAAAAATTAACTTACAACATAATAAAAATCAATTTCTGCATTATCATAATCGCCTAATTTTAAATAAACTGTTCCACGTTGTACTCTAAAAGAAAAAACACAATATTAGTTTAAATAAATTATCATCAAATTATTTAAATCTTACCTAGCAGCTGTAAAATCTGGCTTTAATTCTAATACTTTAGTAAAATCACCTAAAGCAAATCTTGGTTTGCCTAATGCTAAATAAACTGTACCACGTTTAAAAAATGTTAAATAATTTGTTGGATCACCCTCTGCAATTGAAATAAAGCAAAAAAATTGTGTGTAGGTTAATAAAAAAGAAAAAAATATACAGAAATAAAAATAAATTTTAAAAAGAACCAGGCGATATTTATAGCTATATAAAAATAAAAGTAAATAATTTATATTATTAAAATAAAAGTAAAGAATAGAAAAACTACAAACCAACAGCAGCATGATAATGTGTTAAGGCATCTGATAATTGCCCCCTTGATAAAAAATCTCTACCCAGATCTAAATGTTTATTTACTTCAGCTTGTGTTGCTGCTTTAGCACCTGTAATATAATTTTTATTTGTTTGTATTAATTAATTAATCAAATGACGTGTTATGTCTTAAGGAAAAAGATAAACTTCGTTAAGCAATGACATATATAAAAATAAATATCTCTCTGCCCACACAAAACATCAACAAAAATAAAAACAAAAAGTTACTTTCATTTATACCGGTGTATTAGGTAATTTGTTAAATTCTTTATTATTTAAACTATGTTTAATTATATTTATTTTATTTTAAACTAAAAGATTAATTAATCACTCTTACCATCTGTAAATAATTCTAATAATAGTAATAACAGAAATGTTGTTAATTTTTTATCATTATATTGTAGCAAGTCTATTGTATTTAATACCATTTTTACTTTTATTTATATAATATTATAAAACCATTTATAAGTAACAGAAGAGATAATTTTTATTTTTATTATAGATTTTTTACAATTGACACAAATGCACTATAATTTTTTTTTTGTTATTATTATTCGTTTGCGTTATCATAGACTAAAATTTTGTGTGTTGTGTAAAATTTTTTTATTATACGAAAAAATTATGTGGTTTCACCTGATTGGTCCAAATATGTATTTTAAATGTCAAAATATTTCTTTTTATGTACTAGAATACCACATTTAGTACTACATTTTCATATAAAAATGGCAACTGTAGTGAATGTATTCACTAACTATTTTATAAAATGCAAAGTATTTTTTTTTAAATAATAATATTTATTTAATGTAATTATATTTAATTAAATATGATTTAAAATCATTAATTAATTATTATTTATTAAATAAAATTCATTATTTTATAATTGATTAATAAATTGTAAACAAGACAACACTGTTGAACCAATTAATGACAATAAATAATTTAAATTAAATTAATGAAATTGATTTATTTTTAAATGGAAACACACAACTAAATGGATAATAAATTTCTAATTTAATTATAAAGTATAGTGTTTAAATTTAATTATTATTTTTCATTGAATTTGTTCTTTTAACCGGTTTAAATAAATAAATTTAAAAAAAAAGTCTGACTACACTGAACATTGCGCAAATAGATGTACCGAATAGTTGCACTCGTGCTGTCACTTGCATCACAAGTGAATTTTATGAAAAATAAATTGAACTGAAGAATTTTTATTAATTTTTTTTCTTATAAATAAAAAATTAAATTAATGTTATAAATAATTAAAATACAATAAAATAGTTAATCTATTATTCATTTCATATTATATTTAAGTTAATTTTCATATAAAAAACAATGTTTGAAGAGGCAGACAATTTTGCTGATCTATTTCGTGGAGGCCTGCCATATTATTTACTTATTACATTACCAATATTAATTATATTTTCATCAAATCCAGTTTCAGCTTCTAATGAATTCTCTGTACAACGTATGTCCCAATTTGACGTACATGGAGTACCTTACGGTAAGTGCTTTTAATTAAAAAAATTTAATCTGATAAAAAGAAAAATTTCTAACCTCAAAAGTAAAAAAAAAATTTTTTCGTTCTTTTTGTCCGAAATAAACTTAATATCAAAGCAAATATTATTAATTTTATTATAAATAATTTATTAATTAATCCATTTTTATTGTAGGTTGTCGCTCATCAATTTTAAATTTGGAAGCAAAATCATTGTACACATGGTCAACATCGCGACATTGCATTATTACCAGGTATTGAAAATTGAGTCAATTAGCGTAATCTAATTATAATACATTTTGTTACGTTATGTTATTTTCTTTTTATATAGATTTCAGGATTTAAGTATAGATCACTTTCGTGATATACGTGCAAAAGCTGGCGGTATTATAATTTTATTACCGGAAAATATATCAAAATTAAACTTTGATGAAAAACAGGTAAAAGTTTTTTTTTTTGAATAATATTTGTCACTCATTTTATTTATTAATTTCTTTATTTTAGCAAATTTATATGCTTGAACAAGCCATGATGGCACAAGAAATATCAATACCGGTTTATTTTTCATATTATAATGAAGAATTAAACGATATAATCGATGAAATATCACGCAATGATATAAATAATAATAACAAAACTGATAATAAGAATCGTGAATCTGCAATAAATGAAATAATGAATTCAATATCGGCGAATGGTTATCAAGTATCTGTCTCTGGTTCTAGTCATTCAATAAATAAACAATCAAAAATACCAATTATTCAGGGTGAATTAGCGCCAATGAAGGTCACTAATCCAAAATTAATAAAATTAAATGATAATGAGAATAGTAATAAATTGCCGGTTATTGTGTTAACCGCACATCTGGATACATTCGGTCTTTATAATGTAATTTAATCGCTTTATTGTTTATTGCCTTGATTATATTTTGTTTGTATACTTATAGGAACATACAAATAATCTAGACGTTGCCATATTACTAACATTAGCTGATTTGTTTAGTAAACTTTATAATACGATAAATACTGCACCGAAATATAAAATAATATTTTTATTATCGGAATCTGGTGCATTATTAAATTTTCAAGGAATGAAAAAGTGGTTAGATGTTAATTTAGACGATAATGTTCATGTTCAGGTTTTTAATCTCACATTTCTATGCTTATATATTTCTTATTTCAAAATAACTTTCTTTTATTTTCCAATTAGAATGCGGAATTTGTTATGTGTTTAGATTCGATCGGACAAGATGAATTAATTAATAATAATGTAAATGAATCAACACTTTATATGCATGTGTCTAAGCCGCCGAAAGACGGTACATATATGAATAATTTTTATAAGCAATTACGTACAGTTGGACAAAAATTTAATAATGTCAACGTTGAGGGTGTACACAAGAAAATAAATTTAGCTGATGTATTACTAGCATGGGAGCATGAACGTTTTAGTATGAAACGTATGCCTGCATTTACTATATCAAGTCTAAAAGTAATTATAAACATTTATATATATTTTCATTGTTACTGTTACAAATAAAAAGTATTTTATTTTAGTCACACAAGGATCCATTGAGGACGACCACGTTTAAGGAAAGTGACAATAAACGTATGGCAATTGTACAAAAAAATGTTAAAATAATTGCTGAGGCATTAGCAAGTTATATTTATAATATTAAAGACGGTGAAATATTTACTGGATCGATGGTAACTTTGTCTTTTTATTTCTGGCTTTGTCTTCAATTTTATTATTTTTAGGAAATAACTGAGCAAACGGTTAGACCATGGCTGTATGTTAAATCAACTTTACAAAATAATGATATAAAGTTAATATTTGAAAAGTATTTAAAAAATATAAAAATAATCTATGATAAACCGGATCAACGTGAACCAGATTTTATGCTATATGATGGACATATTGGCGTTTTAAATATTTACCGTGTTAAACCGGCTGTTTTTGATTTATTTTTAACATTTTTAATTATATTATATTTAGGAAGTGTTTACTTTTCAGTTTTATATTTTCCATTATTATATCAAATGATTTGTAAATTAAATAATAATAATAAAGTAAAAATTAATTGAAAAAGGTAAAGAGAATGTTAAAAAAAAGAAGCAATTAAACGAAAAAATTTTGTTGTAATAGAAAAGAAAACGAAACAAATTTTAGTTAAAACGAAAATATTCATTTTTATTATTATTATTATTAAAAATATTACGATTATGGTGGATGGATTTAAAATCGATAAATGGAAATTAGATTATAATTAAATTAAAATAACGTAAATGTGTACCTACCTACACCCCTAAATAAAGAGAATAAAAGTTTAATGTTAATAACGTGGAAGGAAATTAACTCATTTACGTGCGTGCATTTTTTTTACATATTTTTTGTCTTCATTAAAACAAACACCCTCATAAACGAAAACCATCATCCAAAGATTAAATTAAATTATTAATTGCATGAAATACATTAGAAAAAATATTTAATTCTTTAATTAAAGTTTTAATTTTTATTATTTATTTTGTTTGATAAAATTGAAATAAAAACGATGAAAAAAATAACGTTTAATGTTTTTTGAATTCTTTAGATTGTTTTTATGGAAATTCTTATGATTTAGAAAATATTATCTTAGTTCATCAGTTTAATAAATAGTAAGAATTTCTAAAGTGACTTAAATAATTAAAATGACTTAACATTTGCAATAGATGAATATAAGAAAATAGATAAAATGAAATTATTTATTCTTTTTACTAACAGATGGCTATAGCATCGCATTGTAGAAAATTAATAAAAACTGATCATAAGTCAATAAACTTATGTTAATTAATTAAATTATTAAAAAAAGTTATGAATTTAATAAAATTATAATTAAATGACAATTATTAATTAAATTAAAAATTATAATAGATGCTCCGCTGTATTTCGTTAATAAGAAACAAAAAAGATGTTTTTGCAATTTTATTTTGAGAAAGTTTTTTTTTTTTTAGTATTGTTGCAAAAAAGCCTCTTCAGAAATGTTTTTGATTATTATTATTATTAGTTAATCAAATATCTGTTAATTGTGTTAACGATTTGTTAAAAGTATAATTATCACAAATTTATTATAATAGTGTTAATAAGATGTAATTTGTGGTTCAAAAATATGTATTTTTATTATTGCAAAATGACAGCGAAATTTATCATAAAAAAAACTGTTGAATGGTTTTCAGAAATAAAGCAAACACATTGTTTAAATGCTTCTCAGGTAATATTTCTATTAATTAATTAACAAATACAAATTAGACATATAAATTTAATTAATTATTAAGATTAATACACATATTTAGACGTAAAATTAAAAATCTTTTGTCTGTAAATCATGTATATTCATATATACATTATGACCATAGGAAAAAATTTTATTTCATTTTTTTTTTAAAGTAAATAATTAAATAAATAATAATTATGTAATTTGATAAAATAAAAAATATTTTGTCACATTTATTTATATGTTTAATTTACTGTAAATAAATAATTTAACGAATGAGAAACATAAAAGAAGCCAATACCAATGAATATGTTAATGAAATTAAAATTTATTAAAATGAAGAATAAAAAAAAACACGTTATAACAGCTAATTACATGAGAAATTTAAAAATTTTTATTTTATTTTGACAGATTATTTAGCAATCGTTGGTTTTACAGTTATAGAATTTTTGTTTATTTTGATTATTTGGATATTTTAAATGAAATAATAGTAAAATTATGTTAAAAAGTTAATGGCAATTAATTAAATGACAGTGGACAAGTGAAAAATTCGAAATAAATCATTAAATTAATTATTAAAAACAAAAGACTTTTTTGTAACCAATTTAAAGAAATATTTTTGCATTTGATAGAAATTATGTTAACTGTGCGTACATGTTGTTGCTTGTGTCATTTACGTAATGCAGTTATAATTATTGCAATCATTGGTATAATTTGCTCAATAATAGCAATATACACAAGTTTAGATTATTTAGTATATCATCCTCGTATAAAAGGTGTATTTCACCCGGTCGTATTATTAATTATGAGCTTATATACATTAGGAATGTACGTTTTTTTATTATTTGTTGTGTTAAAGGTATTTTTAATAATTAATAATTATATTTTAATATCATTTTTATTATTTTTATTAATTTATTTAATAGCAAAATACAACATATTTTTTAATTTTTTTAATATTAAATGGTGTATACATTTCTGAAGTGTTTATACAATCAATTGTCGATTTTGTATTAAGACTAATAAAAGAATATGAAAATGCAATACCAATATTTATATTTTCAATAATATATACATGTAAGAATAATTTTTCTATTAATTATTATATAAAATAATAATTAAATAATTTATTTTTAATTAAGGTTTTCTTATTTATTTATGGATTGTCACATATTCATTTTATAAAACTTTTGATTTTTCTGATACGTTAAATCTTTAAGTAATGACTTCTTAATAAAAAAATAAAATATCTATTATTTAATGTAATTTTTTATTAAAATATATGTAAATAAAATAGAAGAAGAAGTTTTTCTATACTTGTTTAATTAAATAAGCAGAGTATCATTAAACAATGAACATAATTTGTAAAAAACACTTGAATTTTCTCGTTACAATGTTTAAAAAAACCTTTTTATTACGCTTTTATTTATTTATTGAAATATATTTTAAATTTTAATGATTTTCCTTAATTAATAAAAATTAAATTAAACAGAAAAACTTAATAATCACCTGAATACTACTGAGATTAGTAGTCGACCGTTTTGATGGTGAATGAAGTCTATGAAAAAACCTAACAAATGCGTTATAAATTGAAAAATTAAAATCAATCAAATTTATTAAATAAAATTTTATTAAAACACCAATAATAAGTAAATAAGCATAAATCATAAACAGAAATTATATTTTAAGCAATTACATAACTTAATTAAGCAGCAATTTTTTTTACCTTAACATTTCTTTTTCAACCTTGACTTAAATATTTTTTTCTTAATTTTACTTCTTATTTTTCTTTTTTAAATATGTTTAAATTATAAAATACTCTTGTTTTTCATTTAACATTATTTGATCAGCATACAGTTTCTACAAACATAAAATAAATAACATAAAGAAAAACAACTTTTATCGAAATTAAATTTAAAATAAACTTTCATTTTTTTATTTGAGTTTCAAAAAAAAAAAAAAACGCTCAAATGTAATTAATTAATCATAGCAAATGTTTATAATTTTTATTCCAAATATGCATACATATTTATTTTTTATTTAATTAATATAATAATAAATAAAATTTATATTATGTTGAAATAATTATTTATATGAATAGTTTGATTATAAATTAAGCATATTTTTTCATTAAAATATTAATTAATTGAGTAGATATATACATATATAAATAGTATTTCAAGTATGGTAAAAGCCAAGTGATTACTGGTTTTGTCTTGATGAGTTTAATAACTAAAAATTGTATAAGAAAAATATTTTTAAATATATGTATGTTATGTTTAAAAAGAGAAAATTAATTACAATGTACAACTGGTTATGTTTTTGTTTTAATAAACATATTTATTATTTTAATACTTTTATTCTAGTGTCACAATTTATGTTGCAATCAATATAGATTTACGCGCTTATATTGAATAATTTTATTATCTTACCAATACGATGGTTTTTTCAAGTTTACTCTAATCTACGGTTTTTTATGTAAAAAATATGATTAATTTTATAAAGAACTTCAATATGTTGTATTTTACTTGATCAGTTACACTTGTAGCAAAAGCTTTAAAATATTATCAAATAAAAACGAAACCAAAAGCTGCCTTACAAAACTTGTTTAAAAAACGTCAAAAAATCAACAGATAAAAATATTAGTTTTATTTTTTTTGTTTAATCAAAATTAGTTCATTGAAGTTAATTTAAATTTGAAGTTGCTTAACTCAAGTTAAGTTTATTGAAATGAAATAAAAAGTGACTTCGCCTTCAATAGAGAACAAGGCAATTTGGTTTATGATTTTTGATTTTTAAAATAAATGTGGGCTTTATTTGATTCGAAGATCGGTTATTTTTGACTTAAATAATTAAATATAACTTTTTTTTTGGTGGTAATTGTGTGTGGAATATTGAAAATAAAATTTACCATAAAACAAAGGAGAATTTGCCAAAGAGCGAAATTCATTATGATTTCCTTAACTGTGCAGTTTATTAACAAGTGTTTATCAGCAACTGGACTATATTTTACAAATTACATTGTTAATATTTATATAAATAAAATTTCCGGCAAAAACTTTCATGGTAAGTGTATCTAATTGATTTTCAATAAGTAACGATAATTAAAGTAAAAAAAAATATAAAATGTCTATGACGAATTTATTAACATTTTATGATTAGTTTTATTTCTATTTTAAAATTATATTTTAATTAGGCATTTTATCTATTTTAAATTATGTTTTTTAGAATGTATACAAGTAGTTACAGCTGTCATACACTTATAGTTTTAAAATTGGTAATAAATTTAGTATTTCATGAAAAACTACTTCTATGTTTCGTCAAAACATTTTCATTTTAATTATTATTATTATTATGATTTATGTGTTCTTATAGAATTGATAGTCTTTTCATGTTTTTCATCAAAAAACTGTTTAATTTCTAGATTTTGAAGACAGCCAGGCATCTATTTTTTAGTAGTTCTAAACAATAGTTAAATTCCTAACAAGAAATGTCTCTCCTTAAATTATGACATTATATAGCATTATTGTGTTAATTAAATAAAACAGTTTTATACATAAATCGATTATAATATTTTTATTTAATTATTAGTTTTCTTTTCTGTTTACTCTTTATAATTTAATTTTTTCTCATTATTTTAATTAAATGTTTAACCATTCATAACCATATTTGATGAGGACCATTGATAAGGCTTTGAAGGCTTTTTTCCATTGTTGTTATTTATTGAATCGTATTTTATTTTTGTTTAACATTATTTTGCATTTGATTTAAATTTATATTGATATTAGGTAAATGAGTATTTTGTATAAAATTCTTAGAGCCTGTCTTAAGTCCAATACCAATGGCATTACTAAGAAAGCCAAAATTTCGTTGAGGTGCCTTATCACGATAAACTGAATACATATTACCATTTGGTAAAAACTGATTTTTAAACGGTGGCATTACTTTATTACTCGTTAAACAATTGTCAATTAGTTGATCTGGATTCAGATAACCATCCACAAGATAACATTGTACACATACTTTTCGCACCGGTGATGCATTTATATTCAATAGAAAATAGAAAATTAATAATTTCTCAAACATTGTCCTTTTATATTTCTTTTCACTGGATTTAAGACCACAATATAAACTGACTAAATAAAAATAATCAAATCGTCTATTTATATAGAAAATAAACAAATAAAGAAGAAATATATTATTTAATTAAATGCGTAAAGTTTTTTATTAATTTGATATTAAAGATTAACAAGAAAATAGAAAAACACAATTAAATGCTTTTAAAAATTGATTAAATATAAAAAATTAAATTGAAAATTAGTCGCATATAACTATATTATTGATTTGAATTAATATTTCTGTTATTATACATTTTCATTTGATTTTATTATTATTTAATATTGATTAATAAGAAAATTTAGTTACGTGTTATCAGATAAAAATTTTTTAAGTTTAGTTTAAAACTTAAAATAGTGTTTACGACTTACAATTCAGTTTTAACGTGCGTAATAATGGTTATTTTGGCTTAAACAATATTAATATTACTTTTCTTTTGTGATAATTGTGCATGAAATATTAAATATTGAATTAATCGTAATAAAAACCTTCAATTAACTGTAATAAAGAATTAAAAACTATCAAAACACAATAAAATAATAAAATTTACCATAATATTGGTAATAAAACAGAGGAGAACTTGCCAAAGTGCAAAATTCGTTATGTTTTCCTTTAACAGTGCAATTTTATTAACAAGAGTAACTATATATTTGACAAATTACATTGTTAATATATAGTTAATACATAAATTTGCCGGCAAAACTAGCATAGCAAGTGTATCTAATTGATTTCCAATAAGTAACGAATTTATTATTTATAATCAAAGATAAAAAGAAATGTAAAATGTCTATGACGAATTCATTAAGATTTTATTATTGGGTTTTATTTCTATATATTTTAATTAAATATTTTATTTATTTTAAATTATGTTATTTACAAGGTATAGTTACAGCTGTCATACATTTATGATTTTAAAATTGGTTATACATTTAGTATTTCAGGAAAAGCTACTTCTATGCTTCGTCAAAACATTTTGAGAGCTTTCAATATCTTTTTCTACAATAAAATTAACTTTACAAAACTTTTGGGATTTTATAATAATATTTTTTGAGTTTAACGACCAGTAAAGTAATGATCAAACAAATCCTGGTAATAAGAAACGAAACAAATAGTTAGCTTAAAAGCTTTAATCAAGACATTGCAGATCTTGTATGCGTTCAAGACATTCACAAACATTTCAACAGTATTAAAAATAAAATAATTTACTAAACATTATTTTAATTTATTTAAATATTTTTAAGAAAATAAAATAATAAAAACAGGTGAATTAATTTAATAATATTGCGTAATATTGATTATTTATTAATACGGTATATATTTATTTTAAATTATAATTTTGAACATTGATTGAATAACAGTAATAAATATATAATCTGGTTAATCAAATGGAGAAGTATTATACATTGATGCTCTTTTAATATCATTTACATCAAGATCATAAGGTCCCATTGTTGGTAAAACATTTAAACGTTTTTGTAATCGCATGTATCTAGACGGTGTGCCATAATAATCACTCTCCGCATAATGATGACGATTACAATAACCCGTTGGATATCCATAACTATCATAATAATTTCTATGATCGGAATTCATACTATGCTGATCACAAAGTAATGAAGATGAACCAGATCCTTGAATAATTACATCACTCATCTGAGAAGAATAAGTACATTCAATTCAACAATTCAATATTCAATTAAATGAAAGTATTTACCATAATTAAAAAAAGAAATTTCCACTGTGGTTTTACCATTGCGAATGTTTTATGTTCCCTTGATGTTTCAATTAAGCAAAATTCAGCAAGAAACTAGATTTTCTTTTACTAGAAACATTATTTATATTTATATCAAAAATAGTAATAATTTCACTTTACGCATATGCATTCATACATATGTTCATTAGTCAGTTAATTGATTTTCAATGAGTAACGAATTAATTAAAAATAATTTATTATCCATTACGAATGTTTAGCATATTGTGATTATTTTTTAATTTACTTTGTTATGTGGCTAATTAAGTAATGTAGAAGAAGTTTAGTCGCTGGAGGATCACAATAAATAACTATATACCAGCTGAATTAGAATATTATTTTAATTTACAGCATGAATGTGACAAGGAATGTCTTTACTTAAATTATGTACAATATTATTGTGTAATTAAATAAAACAATTTTATGCACAAATCGATTATAATATTTTTATTTATTTATTTATTTATTAGTTTTCATTTTTATAATTTAATTATTTTCTTATTATTTTAATTAAATATTTAACCAATTAGAAAAATATTTGATGAGGACGGTTAATAATAATGTCTTTTACTTTGAATTATTGCAACTTGACTATTTGGATTATTGTTATTATTCATTGAAATTTGATTACTTGGATTATTGATACTAATCATTTGACTGTAATTATTTGGATCATTTATATTATTATTATAATTTGGAAATTGGTATTTTTGTCCATCTATAAAGACTGTAGTAAATCCATTAAAATATCCATTAGGAGATCCATTAGGATTTGGATTAGGAGATCCACTAGGATTTGGACTAGGAGATCCACTAGGATTTGGATTAGGAGATCCATTAGGATATGGATTAGGATTTGGATTAGGATATGGATTAGGATTTGGATTAGTATTTGGATTAGGAACTGAACTAGGATGTGGATTATTATATAAATTACCATTATTTATGTTATGAACATCGTATTCATTTTTGACATTAATATCAGGATAATTAGTATTTTGTATATTATTCATAATGCCATTATTCATAGGATTATTGAAACCTCCCATGGCTGTATTAGCACTACGAACTGATTCCGCAAAACTTTTTAATGAATTATCAAATGCCCGTTGATATGTGATATATCGACGAACTGGATACATATTACCATTTGGTAAGAAATGATTTTTAAACGGTTGCGTTACTTTATTATTCGTTAAACAATTGTCAATTAGTTGATCCGAATTCAGATAATCATCCACAAGATAACATTGTACACATACTTTTCGCACTGGTGATGCATTTATATTCAATAGGAAATAGAAAATTAATAATTTCTCAAACATTGTCCTTTTATATTTCTTTTCACTTGACTTAAGACCACAATATAAACTGACTAAATAAAAATAATCAAATCGTCTATTTATATAGAAAATAAACAAATAAAGAAGAAAAATATTATTTAATTAAATGCGTAAAGTTTTTACTAATTTGATATTAAAGATTAATAAGAATAAGAACATATAAAACAATATAAGAAAAAAAGAAAATTTAAATGCATTTATAAATTGATTAAACATAAAAACATAAAAAAAAAAAATTAAATTAAAAATTAGTCGCATATAACTATATTATTGATTTGAATTAATTTTTCATTTGATTTTATTATTATTTAATTTTGATTAATAAGTATATTTAATTGCAACGAATAATAATTATTTATTTTGAATTTATTTTTTGTACGTGTAATTAGTTTAGAAAATGTTTTAAACTTTTAAAATTCTATTATTAATGCACATAACGTGAATTGAGGAAGAATAACTAACAGCCTAACTAAATAAATATATTTTTTAATAATTTAATAATTAATAAAGTCAGAAATTTTTGTGTCATTTTAACGCTATTTCTTTGTTCCGGAGATGGTTATTTTGTATTGGTTGATAATTGTACGTGAAATATTGAATTTAATTATATGTGCAATCAGTTTTTCTGCATAAGAGCTTAATGGAAATTTTGTATCGCTTTAAAGCTAGCAAAAAAAAGAAAAGTTTTATTTAATTAAAAATTTAAAGTTCAAAGAGGTTACAACAAAATTTCTGTGCGTTTTTTTTGAAACAATCAAAAAAAATATATCAAAACAAGTCTTAAAGCAGACTACTTTACGTTGCAATTTAAGAAAATAGCAAAAATAAACGAAAGAACATAATTTCTGCTATGTTTTTGACAAAAAAAATGTTTTCTTTTCGTTTTAATTTTATTTTGAAATAATGTTTCTTTTCTTTTTGTTTTTAACGAAGTAAAACTGTTGATTATGACATAAAACACTGCAGTTTAGTTGATTTACATTCAACCAAAAAAAGTCACTAAACTTTGTCAAAAAAACAACATTTTTATGCAAATTTCACTAGACGAACACAAAAAAAAATTCATATGTATATAAAATTAAAGAAAATTATAACATAAACATGTAAAGATGATGTGAAATATTGATATAAATTTATATAGAAATAAATGAAAGAAAAACGTAAAAACATGAACCGGTTCAGTATGTTATTTAAATAATTTTTTTTATTTTAATTACAACATAGTTATGCATTTTTTAATTTTAACTTAATATTAATTATTTAATTTTTCAAATTGCTTAATAGTTAATAAGAAATGTAAATGAATAAATAAAACGAGAAATATATGCTATACGATAGATGCATTGAAATAATTTTCATTTCTTTTCTTTTTATTCTTTATGTAATCGCAAAATAATTGTTTTATATATTATTATTATATAATAATAATAATAGTAAAGGAAAATCCATTGTATGTTCACTGTTGGTTAATATAATTTTTAATTTAATTGAGAAAGTTTATTATTTTCTTTTTGCAGATATATTGCATTTACTTTTTTCTGTGTATTTTTAGAGCCGGAAACAATGTTTTTGGTTTTTGAAGGATGTTTTCTTATTTTTATTCTATAAATATTATGCAATTTCCTTTCAATTAATTGTGTGTAAATAATAATAATAATAATAATAATAAAAATGTGCTAAAAGTTTAATAAAAGTGTTTGTTTGTTTATTGTCTTGTTTGTTGAAAATCATAGTTTTATTTTTATGATTTCTTTATAATTTTGTATTTAATCATTATTTTTGCACATTATAACTAATTTTTATTAGTAATAAAATCTTCTTTAATATTTAATTATATATGTTTAGTTGGAAAAAAATAATTATTTTATATTAAAAACATTAAATATTAAGCAAAATTCATATCATAATCAATGAAAATACATAGTAAGCTGTTGCTAGGTTTTTAAATTCTTACATTCTTCAATCACCAAAAAAGCTCATTTCCACGCATAATTCAATTAAATATTTAAAAAATTTAATTTTTTATGTACAGTAATTTTATTGATTAGTATTATTTTAAAATAAAAAAATATATAATTTAACACATCACTGTAGAAAATAATTATTAATGCAAAGTTCGTTTTAAATAATTTATTTTTAATAATAAATAAATAAATCTCACCTTCAGTTTAAACATCTTTTATTATTATTATTAATATTAATTATTATTATTTGCTTATGTAAACAATATAGTAAAAATAATAATATTAATATATACAAAAAGTATAAAATTTCTGTTATTATTTAAGTAATTCAATAAGAAAACACTTTTTCATTCATTCAAAAAATATGTTTAAAAAATATAACTTTTATTTTTTGCTGAATTATAAAAACACTTCAGTAATTTAATTAATCATAAGCATATCTATAAATATAAATTAAACCGGAAATAAAATAGTAAATATAAATGAGTAGACACAAAAATAATAATAATAATAAAAACAGTAACAAGTAGAAGTTTTATGCTTTGCAGATGATTTCCTTGCATATTTTGTAGGTTTTTGTAATGAAGAAAAGCATTTTTAATAAGATTTTGGTTACAGTTTAACGATTTTTTATTTATTTTATTAATTTAATGAATTTTTATTTCTGCCAAATGTATAATTTTGCTACTTAAAGATGAATAATTATGATGTAATTTTATTGTTGAAAGTAAATTTTTATTTTAATAAACACAGAAATTATTATTATTTTTATTTGATGTTGCTGCGATGCTGTGTACTGTGATGCTTCGAAACTTTTAAGTCATGCTCGTTAAGTTATTTAATTTAATTTATTTTTTTTTTGCAAGAAACAAACTAAGAAACGAAGAGAAATAAAGAAATATTTATTTTATTTATTTATTTTAGCTTGAAAAAGTACTTTTCTTTAGTTTCTAATTAATAAAATAATGATTTTGTTTTCGTTACGATTTTTTACCATTTTAAAAAGCTTTGCTATTTTGTTTCTATAAAACTCTCAGCGAAAAACTACCTTTTAAACCCTGACTATGAACAATCAATACATCTTTTAAACATAATTAACTTAAATTATACATTCTTATATATAATAAAATGATTATTTACTATTTAGAAAAAAATTATTTAAGTAATTATATTGCAAAAAAAAAAAAATAATATTCGAGTAAAAAATCGTGTAAAATATAGTTTTAACTAATTTTTGTGCTTAAAACTTTTACAGAAAATATTGTGTGTTTTTCTTTTTAATTATATGCTTTTTTGTTTGTTTGTAATAAATCATTAAGCTTTAACAAAATAATTATACTTAGCTTTACAGAAAAAAATTTATGAGAAAAATACAAATTTTGCTATAAATTATGCTTTTTACTTGACTGCTACAGGTCAGTAGTGTCACTAATTATTAATTTTTAGTTATAATTTTATTAAAAAAATATATTTTAATTATTTATATGTTTTATTATTTAATTATTAATAATTAATTTTATTTACTTTGTATTAATTTCAGTGATTTTATTGTGAAAAAATTTGCAACGAAATTTATAAAATGGCTACTGATTAACGAATGCAATTCGATAAACTTTAATGATTTTTCTTCGAGTTATATTCTATTATATTTCCGTTAAAATTATTTTTAAATAATAATTTATAGTTTAAATAATTGCGTAATTTTTTTTGCTAGAATATTTTCGCAATAATTATAATTTTATAATTTATTTAAATTGTTTATTGAATTTTCCAATAAATTTTCTAAATAATAAGTTTGTTAATGATATTCCTGTTTTTGCATTAATTTTTTTGCATTATTATAATTGTAATATTTATATTACTTAAGTTTTTATTTAAACTCTTTTTATTTCATTCATAAATATATATTTCTATAGTTATTATCGGTTAATTTTAATAATGAAATATTTTCATACATTTATATGGTTGATTTAAACTATCTGAGTACCATATACAAGCATAATTTCAATATTTAATTATGTATTAAGTTAATAAATAATAAAAAAAAAAATAACTGTAATAAATAATATAATAAATAAATAATTAAATAATTTTCACTTTTTTAATTTGCATATATATCATAATTAATAAAAGAAATGATTTAATAAAATAAATATATGTTTTATTAATAAGATTCAGTTTAATTTTAAATAAAACGAAAAGTGTTTATTAAATTTATTAAATTTATAATGTAAGAAATATATGTTTTTGTTCTTTTTTTCTATAGAAATAATTAATTAATTAATTAAAAATAAATAATAAAACGTCTGTATCATCGTATTACCACTTTTTATAATAATTTTCCACTACTTTTACTATAAAATAATCATTTTTTTTGTATTGCTTCTTATAAAGTAAAATAATAAAATTTTCTAAAAATATTTTATAAAAAGCATAAAATTCCCCACTTTGTTCGTTTTTTATTTTATTTTATTAATAATTATAAACTTGATTGTGTGCGCTTTGCAACAGCATAAAGATTGTCTAAAGTCTGATGATGGTTTTAGTGTTTGTGGATCACCTGAGTGTTTAGTTTTAGTTAAATTAATTTTTTATTTATTTATAATAAACAGAAAACAGACAAATAAAAGTAACAAAACTTCTTGGATTAAATTCATTTTTATTCATTAACCTTGTGTTGCTGCCGTCGTATTGTTTACAAAACAGATTTTTTATTTTTTATTTATAATAAAAATTTTCAGTTTTTGTTCAAGCAGACAGGTGAAAAGACGTTTTTTTTTTCTTCTGTTACCAATTTTATGTGTGTTGCGAAAAAGTATTAATTTAATTAAAATTAATTAATAAAAGTGTATTAAAGTTTTTATTTATTGTTGAGGAGATTTTGTGCCTTTTTTTTTGTGCTTTGGAATTTTAATTAATTTTATTTACATTTTGTAGATGAAATAATTGTTTAATTGCGTCAGTACATTTCCAGGATATAAAATACAATTAAAAGCTAATTAATTTCTTATTTAAATAGTTTAAGCACGCAATAATGCAAAAATTAAAGTAATAAAGCGTAAACAGTACAGTAAAATCAATAATTAAAGAGATAAATAAAACTTGTTGCTAATTTTTAACCTTGTTGTTCGTTTTATATAAAATATTTTTTATTCTTTCAAAAATCCAAAGATTTAAGCAAAAAAATTAACATAAAGAAAAAGTTTTTATGCAAAAAAGAAGCTTTTTTCTAACCTCTAACTTCTGTTCGGGGTTGAATTGTTTCTTTTCTGTGCTGTTGAATCAATTTCTTTCGATAAATTGTTGTCATTTTTGAAAGATTTACGTGTTTTGATTATAGAAAGTAACGTTTTTTGTTTTCTTTTAAAGCATAAATAAATTAAAATATGTTATTTGCTAATGTTATTATCTTATTTCTGTTATTACATTTCAAATCAACTTATTACAGTGGAATTTACACACCACAATTGAAATCCATAGAAATAATATTATTTTTGCTTTTTCATGTTACAAACAGAAAGTTTTACTTTTTTTTTTAGATATTTGTTTATTGCTTAAAGCAATTATTCAACATAATAATCATAATTACATCAATTGTTTATGACTTATTTTATTTTTGTTTTACAAAATAACAAAACAACATGAAATAAAAAAATAAAACGAATAATTTGCGGTAGAAAAAACAACGAAACAATATTAGCAGAAAATAAATAATATTATAATAAAAAAATAATTTAGAAATTTTCTGCTTTTTTACTATTTTCATTTGGCATAAAAATTCGCATAAAATATTAATTTAAAAGATAAATAAAAAAAATAAGTAAATGACCTTGTTAATATGCGAATAATAACCTAATTTTAACATATTTAACTTTTTTTTTTGATTATTTAATTATTTAAATCAATAATTTTAATTAAGTAATATTTACAAAATTATAATTGATTTAATTAATAAAACAATTGAATGTATTTTGTGCGCTTTTTTTTGAATAATTTCGTTTAAACTTATAAATGGCGGAACTATTACGTTAATTTCTATTGTTCAGTGGATTAAGTATTATTTTTTTTAAATAGTTGCTTAAATAATTTTAAACATTTGTTGAATAATATATAAGGTAGCTTTAAAGCTTTTAAAAAAAGTTTTTTCTCTTTTCTAAATTACCAAGTTGTTAGTAAATTAGCGATTATTTTACATTACTTTACCTCTCGGCAACATATAGCAGTTCCAATTAACTATTTTTATGCTTCCTCGTTAAGTATTCAGCAGAACAAAAAACAAAAACATTTAAATTGTAGGAAATAACAGTCTTTTGTTTCATTGTCACGTTTTTTCTTTTATAAATAAAAAAAAATGTGAAAAGTAACAAAACACAATTGTTCTCCGAAGTAGCATAATATTAATAATAATAATAATAACATTTCTTTTCTTTAATATTTTTTAATATTAAAGTAGGTTTATTTCAATTGTATGTATCGCTTAATTAAGCTGCTTATAGCACATCAATTGCGTGTTGTTTTTACCTGTTAAAAATAGCGCTGTATATAGCTAACATTAATTACATTTAATTATTTTATTTACAAAAAATGTATTATTTTTCACCTGTGATCATACGTATACTAAACAAAAGACATAATCGAATATAAAATGGTGAAAATTATTATTAAAACTGCATCATATTGAATAACCGACAAAGGTGTGTTGTTTTAAAAATCACTTTTTAATTATTTAATTAACGCAATATTGTGAAAAATATTAATAATTTTTTCTGTGTGTACAACCTTCGTACATAATTTTAAGTGATTATTTTATTTCTGTTGTGTTTTTGATTATTTTTGGTGGACTTTGACTTAATAGTTATTAATAATAAATTGCCAAAAAATAAAAATAAAAGTTTATTTTCAAGTTCAAAGTATAAAAGCGTTTTATTTACTGATGATGCTGTTTGCTACGTTACGTCTGCTATTGTTGATACTGATTTTTAATAATTTAATCATGAACAGTAAACAGATGATTTAATCATATTTAATTATTTATTTTATTTACTTATACTTTTGTAAGTGACTTAATTAAGTAAATTTTAAATTACTTTTTCTTTATTTAAATAAAATCTCATGCAAATACTATGTAAAAATCAGTAAATTTAGTTATTTAATTGAAAACAGTCTTATTTGGGTCACATTTTATAGTTATTTTTGTTAGAATTTTTGTTGACGATTTTTTACCTTTAACATTTAACCGTGCTAAAGTTATAATTTTCTATAATAAAAAAACAATTTTAATCGAGGTTAAAGTAATGAAATTTCTTATTTTTACATTAAAAAAAATAATAAATCTCTGTTTTTTTTATTAATATTTAAGAATATTTTTTAAAGAAATAAAGAAAAACCACGGAATTTTTCAATGTCAGCGATGTGACAAAGTAAAAAACAGAAATTCATGAAAACAATGTGATAAAAGCACTTAAATATTTAAGTATATTAAATGTTAATTACTTTTTCGGCTTTATCTAAGCATAATTATGATTAATAGCATCTTCTTCGTCGTCGTCATTTAATTATTTATTTTTGTTAACACTAACGTTACGTTAGATTTTTTAATTTTTTACTTTTCATGGACGTTATTTTCGTTAAATTTATTTCAATTTCAAAAATATTAATTTTTTAATTATTTAAATTATTGCACAGTGAAACATGCAGCATTATTATTTAATTTAATTAAAGAAACAATTGTCTATTTACATTACGTAAAGTTTCGATTTTAATTATTTTTATTATTTTTTTATGGAATGAAAGCTTTGCAAAGTGTTTTTTGCTTTTGTTATTTAATTGCATTTTTTATTTAATTTATATATTTTTAATCATAATTAATTGCATTTTTGTAAATATATTTAAAATAAAAAAAACTGTGTAATGGTTTTTTCTGCAAAAACTAAAAAAAAAACTCAAAACAGAAATTTATTTTCACGGTTTATACATTTTGTTTGCTGCTTCTAAAAGCTTTTTTAAATTACAAAACTAATAAAAATGAGCCGAGCACGCATAAAACTAATTATTGAATAAATTTGTTTTCATAATCATAATAAGTTATTTATTATTTTTTATGCTTTATTGCGTTACCAAAATGATTTTGAATTAATTGATTGATTGATCAGTTTTGTAAGACAACTTTTACGACATTGTATATTGCTTCTGAATTATTACAAAATAATCATGCAGTAATTATTTAATGTTTATTGAAATTTCACATAAAAATTCTATAAAAGTTCAGAAGACTGTTAAGAATTCTATTAAATAATTACAAATTTAAGAAGAAACAACATAATTCGTTTCACTTTCTACCATTTGGTTTAGATTTTTTGATACACACTGTGTATCTGACGCTCATATATAAAATCTTAGCAAAATTTAACAATTTTACCATGAAAAATAAGAAATTTAGTTTTATTTTAATTTAATTAATTAATTGTTTTGATTTTTATTTTAAATGTTTTTTGCCGTTTTTTTTTTTTTCATTTTTAAATTTACTTTTGTTTGAGTTTTTTTTTTTTTTTGATTTGATTGCTTGTTGTGCTATCAAGTATTGTGCCATTATCCACTCAGTCAGTGAAGAAATTACTGTGATTTTGATTTTGTGTGAGAATAACTGTGTTTTTGACACTATTTACTTTACAATAATAGCAAAAAATTAATCAGTTCATTTGTAGTTTTTCTGTTTTGAAGCCGATTTTTTGAGAGCAAAAATTACTAAATTATAAGAAAAATGTTTTAAAGTGAAAATAAGTGAAAAAAATAATATAGATTTTTGTTTAAAAAAGTGATATAGTAATTTGTATATATAATAAGTGATTTAATTTTAATTTAATTGAAAATTGTGTAAATAATTAAGGTGTAATAAAAAGGCAAAAAAGTATGACGTCTTTATCGCATCCATTTCTTAATTCACCAGAATCTATTGAAGTTCCTAAAGACCATATAAAAGATGTTGATGAAATATTTTCTTGGTAATTTTGCTTTTTAATTATACATCATTAATCATTATTGCATTAAATTAAAATAATAAATAAACGAAGCAAGGAAATGAAAGCATATTTTTATTATTATAAATTTTAATGCATAATTAATTTTAAACTTTATAACAGCTAAAAGAAATATAATAATTACATTTACTAGGTTTATTGAATTACAGTAGAATCTCTGTTAAATGATTTAATTATATTTGTTTTTCATAATCAAATGACTTTCTAATTCTTTATTAAGTTAAATTAAATATTTCAGGTTTATTTTTTTTTTGTTTTTAAATTAATTACATCATTGAAATTGTAAATAAAATAATTTTTACGTAATACATTTTTTTTTTCCAGACACTAAACTCGATTTTTAAGGTTATTTATTTATACTTTACAAGTGTTTTGTGCTTTAATTATTTATAATTGGCATGAAAAAAAAAAGAAGAAGTGTTGTATAGTTTTTGTAATAATAAAAAAACATCATTGACGTGTTTTTTGTAATTTAATTTAACTCTTTTCGTTACTTACTTACATTAACAAAAAAAAAAACATTTTTCAAGATTGTTAAGATTAAACGAAGATATCTTAATAAAAATTACACAATAATTATATAAATATCGATTTCAAATTGTGTTTTATCAATTTTATGGTAACATTCACTAAAACACAAATATTACAAAATAGTTTAATCACTTTAACCAAGAGTAAAGTAAAGAAAATCAACGTGAATGTTGTTTAAATTTTTTGTTTTGTCTTTGCTTACAGTTAAATTAACATTAAAAATAAATTGCGATAAATAAAAATACAACGTTTTAAGTGTTTAATGTAATAAAAATAAAATAAATGTTACTTAATTTGTGTTTGGCCTTGTGCAGTTGCATTAAATTTATTTTCGATTTTAATATTCGTTTATTAAATGTACATTGAAATAGAGAAGATAATTTTTGTTTGTTTAAAAATAAAGCAGTTTTTTTTATGTTATATGCAATAAATACATCTAAATAAATACTAAAAACCAACTGCAAGCCGGTTATCTTTATTACAAATGATTGAAATATATGTAAAAAAAATATTTTTGCAAACTTTTTCCCCATTTTTGCAAATAAATACATTTGCTAGGTTTTACTTTCTTTATAACGTTTTTTCTATTTTCTTCTATTTTTAGGATAAAATCACAGCCACGTTTTCCAAATTTAACCAAAAATCATGCATACTTATTTTTACATGCATGTCTATGGGATCATATAGCAACGAAAAAAGCATTACAAAAATATGTACAAATACGTGCTAATTCACCTGATGTATTCGATAATCGTGATATTTCACAGCCCGGAATGCAATATGTTTTTAATATGACGTAAGTGTGAATAATTTTCTTGGTATTTTTGGCGTTAAATAAATAATTTAATTTTCTTAAATTTTTATAGACATATGGTTGAGGTACCACCAACAACACCAGAAGGTTATAAAGTATTATTTTATCGTTTAGCTGATACAGATCCATCAAAAATGAATTTCGGTGATGCTGTTAAGGGATTTTGTATGTTTAATGATGTCCGAATAAGTGAGGATGGCATTGTTAATGGTTATGTTGTTGTATTCGATATGAAAGGTTTACGATTAGGTCATTTAGCGCGGGTACAATTAGGCCCATTACGTACATTCATGTCTTATATACAGGTAATTAAAATTTATTCATTAATTTTTCTTTTTGTAAATTCTTTATTAATTTTAATTAATTTTAATATTAATTTTTAGGAAGCACATCCAGTACGTTTAAAGAAAATTTATATTGTTCATACAGCATCATTTATTAATCAGATAATGGCTATAATTAAACCATTAATTAAATCTGAACTATTAAATTTATTACAATTTACACCAAATGGACCATTAGATATATTCTCAGCTGATATTTTACCTGAGGTAATTTTTTTCTTAATTTTAAACTGTTTAAATATCTGACGATTGTAGTGTAGAGAAATGGATATGCTTTACGTTGCTGATAAGATAAGAATCTTATCACTTGTAAAATGATATTTTTTATCTTCACTGTCGCGTTGTTTTTTCAAGCTTTAAAGCTCGTTTAATTCTGTTAAATTCTGCAAACGATAACAACTTTGAAAATCTTTTAAGTATTAAGATTTTTATTTAATAAATATTTGACAATGAATCGGTATTAAACTAATAAATTATCTTTAAATATAAATTTTATATTAATTTTGGTTATCAAATTTCTACAATTAAATAATAATAAAGCTAAACAAAATAATACACTTCATGGCTTATTAAGAAATTTGCTTAAAAAATGGAAAAACTATAAAAATAAGTTTATATTTATCAATAGTCGTAGCTCGTAGGTAATTATTACCGTTTTTTTATTATTGTTTCACTTAATTAAGATAATAGAGGTACTAAAATAATAATAATACTTTTAAAAAACCAAAACCAATAGCTACAAATTAATAAAAACAAAAATAAAAAAAGGTTTACGCTTAACATAAAACCGCACAAAAATACAGCAATAAAAATATTAATCAATTAAATAAATATTAAATATTGCAATAAAATCACTGTAAAATTGCATAATTTACGTTAAGAGTTTTTATTACTTTTTTGTTACATTTATAATATTTAAAATAATTTTTTAATCATTTGTTGTTAATTGTTTTACCAATTTTTTATTGTTAATACATCGATTAACTAAAATCAATCTGATGGTTTTTAACGATTATAATTTTTGTTAAACATATATGGTAACTATGTATATATGCAAATTAATTTGTTACAATTTACGTAGAAAGTAATACATTTTTTTTTTAGTTATTTAATTATTTATTTATCGATTATTATTATTATTATTATTTATTGAATAGAAAATTGTTTAAGTGTAACAGCAATGCATAATGGACGGTCAATCGATCAGTTGTGGTTATTCTAAATTTTATTATCACATTTTACGATTATTATTATTATTATTATTATTATTATTATTATTATTATTATTATCAGAGGAAATAAAACAAAACCAAAAAAACATTATTTTTAACGCCTTTTTCATGTTATCAGTGTCATTTTGATGGCATCGCATAATTTTTAATAAATACTTTTTTCTCTGTTGCGATTTGTAGAGTTTGTTTTGCGTTTATGACGCCTTTACGCATTTTCAATGCTTTTTTTATTCTGGTTGATAAACACGAATGAGTACAAAAAAAAATGACTTTAAAATGTTTATGTTGGTTTATGCTCTTGTTTATCTTACTTTCTTTGCTCAAAAAATACACGCGCATTTCTTCTGTTTGTTTAATGTATTTATTTTTATTTATTTATTTTTTTTCGCATCATACAAAAAAAGAAATAACAACAATTTTGTCATTAAATATCACTTTCAATATACAAATTTTGCTTATTGAAAAAATCATGCTTAAAGTATTTGAATAACATTGACAAACAAACATAAAATACTTTGCTTCCTTTTCACTTAACATATTTATTTTTGAAGATTTTTTTCGTTTAATGCGAAAAACTTTTTTAATTTGACACAATTGTGTGATTTATTCTTATAAATTTGTTAAATAATTTAATTAACGACATGTTTTGTTTGTTTGATCTTTCGCTGTTTCAGTGTTAAACCACTGGTTGATTCCTTATTCTTAAAAACAAAAATATAAATCTCGCTTAATATTCGTAACAAATGCTCCACAGCTTTTTAAAAACTCTTTTTTTCTTTTTTCAAACAGGATTACGGTGGTAAATTACGTAGTTTGGCTGAATTTCATAAAGAACAACGTGCCCAAATGGAAACAGAATACAAAGACTGGCTAATTGATTCCAGCCGTTTAAAGGAATCACCAAAGGAAAAACCAATAAAACCGGATCGATTAAAAACATTACAACAGCCACCGGTTAAATCATTCCAAGCTTTAGAAATTGATTAAATTAATTTTATCAGCAGAAAATAATAAATAGAAAAAACCATGAAAGATAATTAATTTAATTGGCTGTGTTTAAAGAATGAAAATTTTTATTTGTGTAAATGGTCAATTGGGTGCGTTTTTAGATTGTGAATGTGTGTGCTTCTAATATTATTGATTAATAGTTGATAAAATTAAATAAATAAATAAAGTGGCCGTGGTGAAATAAATTAAATTAGATAATAAATAAATAAATAAATAAATAAATTACTTACTTACTATTTGGTTGTGGTAAAATTATGTTTAGTTTTTTTTTTTAAATAAATAAAAATAACAAATTAAAATGAAAATAAATAATAATTGTTTTTTATATAGTAGTAGTAAAAAGTTTTTCTTAAATTTTCTATTAAATATTTTTAATTTATTTAAAAGATTTTTTCTATTTTTTTTTTATCCATTATTTATACATTTTCATTATATATTATTAATGGAAAATAATAAATTAATAAATAATAAAAATTGTTATGCGAATATTAAACGTGAACAATATGTGTATACTGTGTCATCGATAGCAGAGAATTTATACGTGTACAAGGTGAGTGGAATATTTTTTTTTTATATTATTTTTTCGATGAAAATATCGGTGATCAAAAGAATTTTCTTATTTTTTTTTAAATTTAATAAACATTGTGTTTTTGCTATATATATATATATATATGTTTATGTTTTAATAAAATTATTTTTATACAAAAGAAACAACAAAAAAAAACACCAAAGCGTACAGCAACGCAGAGAAAAATTAATAATACAAAAAAAGCTCAATTTTTATGTTTATGCTGGCTACGTTTTAAATAACAAAAAATTAGAATCGTATTTGTTGGCTTTTGTTTGTTCCTTTTTTAAGGAATTTATTTTATTTGTTTATACACTGGGTAGTACCGTGAAAATTAACGTTAATATTTATGATTTTCTCATCCGATTGATGTCGTTTTTTTATTGAATTATTTATGTTGTTGAGCTTTTTTATTGGGGTTAGTATTTAATTTTTTTTTTTTAAATTAAATTCTTTAAATAATTTGTTTACAATTCTTAAAATATCATTTTTAATAAAAAAGCTTTAAATTTCCTATCGTCAATTGAAAATTATGCAAAGTTTTCGCAATCAAAATAATATATTATCAATGAAAAACTTGTAATTGAAATAAATAAATAAATAATAAAAAAAATAATATTATTATCGATTAAACGCTAATAAAACAGTCATACCAAACACTATAAATACAATTTATTATTTTATAAATAGTAACAAACATAATTCCCATTAATCATTTTTATTAAAACACAACATAGAGAATTTATTTCACAGCTTTTATGATTGAAGTAATTTTGTGATTTTTCTTTAAAATAGTTTTTAGTGGATTTTTAGTGATATTTTATGAATTTTTGCTATTTTATTACTTACTTATTGATAGAATTTATTCAATATTTGTGTATTATATATAAGATTGCTTTTACAGTTTTATAAATAACTAGACTTTTAGCAAGAAAAACACTTTTTATGGCTTTATATCATTCAGGCAAATACCATGGCTCATATATAAGACAAATAAATAAACCAAAACTGATGTAATTGGAAAACCGTTTATTTTTAATTAAACATATTTTCCAAACAGTAGCAGCAGCAGCAGCAACAGTATCTGATAACAACTTTGTAGGGAATTAAGCACAAAAAAAAACGTAAACTTAATTAAATTCCTCAAAAGGAAGAGTTTGTGTTTATGTTTTTTGTTATTATATTAAATCGCGAATAATAAAATTCATTCATTAGAAATAAACAAGAATATTATCAAAATTCATTCATTCATTTAATCATACAAATTTCGGCCAATAAACTTAACCATTCAATCAGCCACCCACAATATTTTTATTTATTTTTAATACCAAATACTTATATTTTATTTTTACCCGTTTATAATAAAGAGAAAAATAATTTTCTGTTTTTTTTTTTTGGCTTCTGTCTATCAATAATACAACGAAGAAAATATTTTCAATATGAAAACTTAAAGCCCACAGTAGATTTGCATAACATTTTAATATATATAAATAGATTTACGTGGGTGTTTATTTGTGAAATACAGCACACATACAGCAAGTAACTACTACATCATCTGGCTAGACATTGAATTCATGCCAATGAAATGAAATAAAAGAAGAAAAAGTCCTCTCAGTAGCAAAAAAAAAAAATAAACCAAACCGCAAATGGAAAAACAAAAGCTTTACAACAGAATGAAAAGCAGCGTCTTTAGCACTAGTAAATAAGAATGTTCCTGTCTGATGTAAATTTCTTAGTTTACCAATTGATTGTATGAAAATTTATGTGAAATTTTCGCATAGAAATTACTAGTAAGATGTTGTTTTATTTATTTTATAATTATCCTGTAAAGCCTTTAGTTTTATTCTAATTTTATTTGAATTTTTCAATCCTCTATTTTTTGTATAAAAAATGCTTAGTTAATGTGAAAATGCATTAAAAGTTTCACCTAATTATTCTCAACAACTAAAGGTACGTTTATATCTAGAGCTTTTTTCATTCAATTAAATAATCAAAGTCTATTAATCAGTACATTTCTATTCTGATATATATTTCTGTTGGTATTAACAAATGCTAGAATCTCTTTTGATAACGGCAAGAGTAGTAAATAGCAATGAAAGAGTTATAGTATCCTTAAGAATCTTGCAAGATGTTGGATGTTAACTTTTTATTTTTAATTGAATAAAATTGATTTTCTGTGGTTTAACTTTACGGAAGTTTAATTGTCTGGTTTTAAAATATACAGAGCTTATTCGATGTACATTTGATTTTTTCCACAATATGCTTTTTTCTGCGTTATTTTTGATTTTATTGTGAGTTTTTCTTTATAATTTCTTTTATTTTAAGTAAATAAATAGAAAGTAAATGTCCATGACATCATTATGATATTAAGATTATCGTTGTATTATTTAGACAAAAAATAAATTATAATATTCAGATGGATGGCGACAATAATGCGGTAAATTTGCTTAAATAAAAAAAAAAAAGAATAAAAGTAACTACTGGCGCCCAAATATAAGTGATCAATAAACATAACATATATAAATAATTTTAATGCTATAGTAAGTAAGTAATAAACAAGTAAACATAAAATGATGTAAAGAAAATATAAGTTGTGCATTGCATCTTAATTTTGTCTATTTTATGTTTAAATCATAATTATTAGATGCAACGCAGTTAAAATTTCAAGTAGTTATCTCTCTTTATGAACAATAATCCTTGAGTATCATGAATTAATACAAACATAATATTATGCTTAGTATGTTTTTTTACAATTCTTTAACGGATAAATTCAATCATTTCCAAATTTGTTACTCTAAGCAATTTAATAAAGCCACAAAACTATTTCCATGCAATTTTACAAATAACTGACTAATGATATACTTAGACAAATAACTTTAACAAAAAGCTTATTAATAAATTAGTAAAATTAATAAAACAGAAATAAATTTTTATGAAAATAATAATAAAAATATTATTATTATTATTATTTATTTATCATAAAGCTTTTAAAACTCCTTAGAAAAACGATGGCTTTAATAAAGCCATAAAACTAGATGGTGTCTTAGGAATTTTTGAAAAAAGACCTTGATTTTGCTGTTGATTTTGTTGTTGATTTTGTTGTTGATTTTGTTGTTGATTATATGGTTGATTATATAGTAGATTTTGTTGTTGATTATATTGTTCATTATATAGTAAATTTTGTTGTTGATTTTGTGGTTGATTATTTGGTTGATTATATGGTAGATTATATGGTTGATCTACTTGATGATCATTTGGCTGCATAAAATTTTGATCTAATTGTTGATTATTTTGATCTAATTGTTGACTATAATCATCATCATTTTTATGATTAGAAAATGTATCATAATCATATTTAACACTATTAATATCGAATGCTCCTCCTGTTTTAAGTTTTGATCCACGTCGCTGTGATTGAAGATAAATTGTTGGATTATTATCACCTCGGTTACATGATATAACTTTTATATAATATTCTTTACATGGTTCACACAAATCATTTAAAGTAGTTCCCATATCATAGTAATTATTATTATCATAATTATTATCATATACATAACCATAATTATCAAGACAATTTCCAGAATGTCTTCTGAATGACGGATTTGCATACATGTTATAACGCATCTTTGACCCGTAATCAAATCCTTTGATTACCTGTAATCAAAAAATTAAATACAATCAAAAAACAATAAAATATTTAATCAAAAATAAAATTTACCATAATATTGGTGATAAAACAAAGGAGAATTTGCCAAAGTGCAAAATTCATTATGATTTCCTTTAACAGTGCAGTTTTATTACCAAGTGTTTATCAGCAACTGGACTATATTTTACAAATTACATTGTTAATATTTATATAAATAAATTTGCCGGCAAAAACTAACATAGTAAATGCATCTAATTGATTTCCAATAAGTAACGAATTTATTATTTATAATCAAAGATAAAAAGAAATGTAAAATGTCTATGACGAATTCATTAAGATTTTATTTCTATATATTTTAATTAAATATTTTATTTATTTTAAATTATGTTATTTACAAGGTATAGTTACAGCTGTCATACATTTATGATTTTAAAATTGGTCATACATTTAGTATTTCAGGAAAAGCTACTTCTATGCTTCGTCAAAACATTTTGATTTTATATTAATATAAAATAAAGATCTTTTAAAATGTTATTTCGTTGGAAAATATTTATATTTTTCATCAAAAAATTAATAAATTGTAAAGTTTTCTATAAATTATCCTGAAATTTTTAAGAAAGATTTAAGATAATAGAATCGATAGTTGTTAGCATCGATAGAAACAGTAAAGTAAATAAAAAATATTAAATTTGCAGTCATTATTTTGGGCATTTAAATTGCCATAGGTATTCCCGAATATAGGTAGAAAGCTTTCAATATTTTTTTTTTCTACAGTAAAATTAACTTTACAAAACTCTTGGTATTTTATGATAATATTTTTACAGTTTAACGACCAGTAAAGCAATGATCAATAAATTCTGGTAATAAGAAACGAAACAAATAGTCTTCTACATAGTTAGCTTAAAAGCTTTAATCAAGACATTGCAGATCTTGTATGCGTTGAAGACATTCACAAACATTTCAACAGTATTATATATTAATATTTAAATATTTTTAAGAAAATAAAATAATAAAAACAGGTGAATTAATTTAATAATATTGCGTAATATTGATTATTTATTAATACTGTATATATTTATTTTAAATTATAATTTTGAACATTGATTAAACAACAGTAATAAGTATATAATCTGGTTAATCAAATGGAGAAGTATTATACATTGATGCTCTTTTAATATCATTTACATCAAGATCATAAGGTCCCATTGTTGGTAAAATATTTAAACGTTTTTGTAATCGCATGTATCTAGACGGTGTCCCATAATAATCACTCTCCGCATAATGATGACGATTACAATAACCCGTTGGATATCCATAACTATCATAATAATTTCTATGATCGGAATTCATACTATGCTGATCACAAAGTAATGAAGATGAACCAGATCCTTGAATAATTGCATCACTCATCTGAGAAGAATAAGTACATTCAATTCAACAATTCAATATTCAATTAAATGAAAGTATTTACCATAATTAAAAAAAGAAATTTCCACTGTGGTTTTACCATTGCGAATGCTTTATGTTCTCTCGATGTTTCAATTAAGCAAAATTCAACAAGAAACTAGATTTTCTTTTACTAGAAACATTTATATTTATATCAAAAATAGTAATAATTTCACTTTACGCATATGCATATGTTCATACATATGTTCATTAGTCAATTAATTGATTTTGCATGAGTAACGAATTAATTAAAAATAATTTATTATCCATTACGAATGTTTAGCATATTGTGATTATTTTTTAATTTACTTTGTTATGTGGCTAATTAAGTAATGTAGAATTTTAAATAGTTTTAGTAGAAGAAGTTTAGTCGCTGGAGGATCACAATAAATAACTATATACCAGCTGAATTAGAATATTATTTTAATTTACAGCATGAATGTGACAAGAAATGTCTTTACTTTAATTCTGTACAATATTATTGTGTAATTAAATAAAACAATTTTATGCACACATCGATTATAATATTTTTATTTATTTATTAGTTTTCTTTTCTGTTTACTCTTATTATAATTTAATTTTTTCTCGTTATTTTAATTTAATGTTTAACCATTCATAACCATATTTGATGAGGAATGTTGATAAGGCTGTGAAGACTGTATAGGCGATGCAGACTGCATAGGCGATGCAGACTGTGAAGGCGATAGAGGCTGTCCATTATTATTATTCATTGGATATTGATTATTTGGAGCATTCATATTATTTAATGCATTTTGATTGATTAGATTATTTGTATTTTGATTTTGTGTATGTTGATATTGCATTTGATTCCCGCCTCCATTATAATTAGGATTTGCATTTCCATTTGCATTATTTACGTTATTTACTTGAAACTTATTATTGAAATTCATATCAGGATAATGAGTATTTTGTACATTATTCATAGAGCCAGCATCCCCTTGACCTTGAATGCTGAAGAACCCATCAAAGGGTTTAAACAAACCTCCCAGGGCTCCAAGAGTACCAGCACCAAGTCCACCAAGTGCACCACCGCCAATAGCTGCTCCAGATTCTCCACCAAGTAAACCACCAATGCTACCACCAATAGATCCACCTAATCCACCACCAGCAGCTCCACCCAAACCGCCAAGAAAACCACCACTACCATATGCTTGTTTACCTCCTTCTAGCATACCATGCATGCCACTACCAAATCCACCACCGATAGCTCCTCCGATGGGTCCAAATAATTTACTTCCGTGACCCCCAATATGTGCGCCAGATATACCTCCTAATGAACCACCTTTAAAACCACCTATTCCGCCACCTAATGAACCACTCATTGAACCACCAACGGAACCAGCAACGGCACCAGCAAGGGCACCCATTGTCCGTCGAGATATAATCGGTGCCATAGATCGACGAACTGGATACATATTACCATTTGGCAAAAACTGATTTTTAAACGGTGGCATTACTTTATTACTCGTTAAACAATTGTCAATTAGTTGATCCGAATTCAGATAATCATCCACAAGATAACATTGTACACATACTTTTCGCACCGGTGATGCATTTATATTCAATAGAAAATAGAAAATTAATAATTTCTCAAACATTGTCCTTTTATATTTCTTTTCACTTGACTTAAGACCACAATATAAACTGACTAAATAAAAATAATCAAATCGTCTATTTATATAGAAAATAAACAAATAAAGAAGAAAAATATTATTTAATTAAATGCGTAAAGTTTTTACTAATTTGATATTAAAGATTAACAAGAAAATAGAAAAACACAATTAAATGCTTTTAAAAATTGATTAAACATAAAAACATAAAAAATTAAATTAAAAATTAGTCGCATGTAATTATATTAATGATCAGAATTAATTTTTTTCTCTTTATTTATTAATTTTAATTTGATTTTATATTTTTAATTTTGATTAATAAGTAAATTTAATTGCAACGATAATAATTATTTATTTTGAATTTATTTTATGCACGTGTAATTAGTTAGAAAATGTTTTAAACTTTTAAAATGGTGTTTCCAACTTAAAATTCTTTTATTATCAGTAATATTAAATATTAATTATTGCCTAACTAAACAACCATTTTATAATAATCCATAAAGTCAAAAATCTTTTACCTTTTCAACTGAAACGCCATTATGAGCGTTATTTAGCTGTCACATTGCTATTTGGTAGTGTTTTGTTTTCAATTTATATTTAGAAAAATATTTTAATTTTTTAATAATAAAATTTTTAATAAAATCAATTATTAAATAATATTAATAAAATAAATAAAACGAATTACATTTGCTAAGGTTTATTTTTTATAAATAATTAATTCAAATACAAAGTTAAATAAATTATTTTTCTACAATATTGTGTTTTTAAATATAATTTCGATTAACTAAAAAAAAATTAATTTTTCTTAATTTAAGGTATATTTGATTGCCAATTTTTATAATATAAATCACCGATACCATCAAATGATGCCATATATGGTACTGTTTGTGAATATTTAATATCATCGGGATTTTTTTTCGCATAATCATTATTTAATGAATATAATATATTTTCGGTTCGTGTAGGTGGTCTTTTATCATTATTATTATTATTTATTTCGAAAACTTCATTTAATTTTGGCTGTCCTAAATCATTTAATAATGATTTTGTATTTGTTAGAAATTCTGGACCCTCCAAATTGTTTGTATTTCTATTTTGTGTTACACCTGTACTAAATGTTCTTGCAAATTTTGAACCTAAACCATTTCTACGTTGTGACATCTTTTCTTTATTACCACTATTTTGTTTATTAATTCTTCTAAGGTTACCACCAAAGTTATTAATATTTTCTTGTTGCAGTTGTTGATTATACACATTATTTCCATCTAGAAGATAACAAATTTTCATACTGATTGCCTAAAAGAAAGAAAGAAAAAAATACAAATAAAGATAATAATTAAATAAATAATTAAAATAAAAATCACTATCACTAACCGATATTTGTAGATAAATAAAAAATATACTTAGAAGAAATTTCATTTTACATCGACCGTAGATTATTTAACATGCAATTGTAATAGCGTAATATCGACTAATTAAATATTTTCATATGTTAATCAGTTATATATAGGTAAAAATAAAAACGATTAAAATTTATAAGTGAAACGAGACAAATATGAATATTATATATACAGGTATTTATATAATTTTAAGTATATGAAAGAGACCAATTGAAAATAATTAAAATAAATTAAACAAATAAACAAATTGATTGCATTAATGTGTTAAATTACATTTGTTTAAATATAATTAAATATATTAATGGTAATTAGTTTTTATTAAATATTATAAACTGCGTTTTGCTATATTAACTTTTGTTTTGTTTTTCTGTTTTAAATGTAATTTTATTTTTGCAAATATTTCTTCGCTTATTAATTATTCTTAGAAGCAAAATATAAAAAGAGAAAGAAAAATAAGAAAGTTACCAGTAAAAATAATTTATCATCTAAGATGCAGTAAAGTAATTGAATTTTTGTATTTTTTAATCAGTAAATACCACAGCATAATAGACTAATATTTTTAATAAATAAAATGTGAAAAAATATTCATAAAAATGCATAACGTTAAGAATATTTCTTTAAATTTGTATTTTGCACACACAGAAGATATATGTAAGACATGTAAATCTATTAAACTTACAAGTATTTTTAGTTATTTCTACTTTCTACTAAGCCCATCTTTATAAAATCTATAAAGAAAAATGCTTAAAAGAATTTATTGGCATTTATTGGCATTAAGAAAAATTTTGTAATTTTATCATAAAAAATTATTTATTAAATAAGTAAATGCAGTTAAGGTGTTTACTGAATTAATTAAAAGTGAATATACCTTGTAATCGTTGTTGCTTATAGTTTATTTAGTGTTATTTGTGATCGTTTAGTGTTTGCCATAAGAAAACTACTTCTCCGTTCATTTTTGCACTTATTTTTTTTTTTTTTGCATATAAAAATGTCATTTAATATTTAATAGAAAATTTTGCTAAATTAATTTTTTTCAAAAAATAATTACCAATTAAATTTAATTGAAATTAAAAAAAATAAATATATTTTTATATATACAACCAGCACCAATTAAGTAGGCGTAAAAAATAAAAATAAATAAATAACCACCCACCGTATGTATATTAATAGCTTAATTATTGTTTTATTTTTATTTTTTTAAATTATATTTCAAATTAAAGGTAAAAAATAAAATAAAATAAATCAATTAATTAGTTTATATTATTATTTTAATTCAATTGATTTTACTACACATTTAAAAACACTTGCTATATAGGATTTAATTTTAATTATTTTTTTTTTTGTTTATCGCTAATTGACGTTATAATTTTCTTCGGTATATATTTGTATGCTTTTCTTATGTTTTCTTTAACTATAATTTATTTAATTTACATAATTATTTTATTTATATTAAATTTAACGTAATTGTTATTGTACTTTTATTATATATTTTGTCGGTATACACAATTGATTTAAGTCGTTTCTAACAGCTGCTGCTGCTGCATTATTGTTACATTTTTTTTAAAAAGTTTTTATTTGTTTTATAATTAATAAATAAAAACTCTGAATAATATTATTTATAAATAATTATAATATAAAAAACAGTCTAATCATTTAAAGGATTATCCAGTACTGATTAATATGGCTCAATTGCATTAATAGAAAACTCTAATATGGTGTCACCAATTACCAGCATAATTATTAACTAGTTTCATTGCTAATAAAATTGTCTTAATACAGTATTTCCTGCTTTATTAGTTTATTTTTTTTACTTTTTCTTCTTAAGCATAAAAATGTTGCATAACCTACAACAATAACAATAGCTAAGCGTATTTGGTGAATAAATGGAATCACGATAAAAGGGACTTTTCTTCGTCATTTAGATCACATAGAAGTAAATCGATTTAAAGATGATTTACAATAAAAAAAAAAAAAACAAGAACCGAAGAAAAGAACTAAGTGATAAAGGAAGAGAGCATTGAAGGATATTTTTTTTTAAGAAGTATCTTCATCTTCTTTTTATTATTATTAAGACAGATCTATAATGTGATTAATGATTATATCAGTTTCTACTTAATTCCCGTCCATTTTCCACCCACAATTTTATACAGTAGGTTTTTTTTCACCTCGTCTTCTTCTCAATACAAAATGTTTGTTACTGTTGTTGTCGTTGTTATCACCATTGGTATAAGGATGTGGCAAAAAGGAAGTGATGAAAATACTATAAGAATGTTAGCATAAAAAAATTCAACTAAAGCACCCGACCCGATTTTCTATTTTATAAATTGTTGTAGCATTTTTTTTTTCTTTCACGCGCTTTTTTTTCTAAGTTTAAATCTTTGTTTGATGAGCTTTTAGGTGGGTGGTTTTTCTTTATTAAAAATTAATTTTCCTTAAACTATGATCGTGGATAATGATGATGACAAGTATTTTTTTTTTTTTTTGATTACGCATTAGTAACTACGAAGCATTTAAAACCCCGTTTGTCGCGATAATTTACTTGTAATACGACCACATTGTTGGGTTAATTAAACCGATTAATACCTTGTTTGATGTGTGAATATCAGTAATGTTAGTATTGTTTTTTCGTATTCAGAAAAAAAACGTATTTTATAATGGAAATTTTATTGCAAAAAAAAAGTTTAATAACAACAGGGGTGTAAGTTGCAAAAAGAAAACAACGAAGCTTTGCATTTGACAGTTAAAAATTATCAACGTTACATGTTGGGTGTTTTTCTGTTTTTTCATTTCTAATGTCATTAGCAGTTGTAAATAATTAAAAAATAAAATAATAATCATACAAATACTTAGTACAAGCTTAAATATAAAGCTTTTATTCGATGCTCATTTTATAATAATTTTTTCTATCTCTTCATTTCATATTATTCTTGTGAAAAATCAATGTTTTTTTTTTTTTTTTGTTTTTAATTGAAAATCACTTGTTACTTCTGTCAGATATAAATAAATAGAATAAAAATGATTATTATTATTATTATTATAATTGTATATTTTTATTGTATTCCTGTTGTCATCGTTTATAAAATATTCTCTTATAAAATTTAACCACAACAGGGTTCTTTAACCACAGATCAACTATGTAGGCTGTGTGTGCTTTTTTTTTTTGGGGAGTTGTAATTTTTCGCTTGTTTTTTTCTGCATCCATTTAACAAAAAAAAAAAAAAAGGATCAAAATGGTGGGAGTTTCTCTAAATATTAATACTCTCAGACTCTGTTTAACTGAATACTCTTTAACTCATAAAATGTATATCAATTGTTAGCCAGAACACTATAGTCTCTTAATATAATCCAAAAAAAAACCCACAAGCCAACGAAAAGCTCATGTTTATTTATAGTTTTTCTTTTCCATTTTCTTATGAATCAACAACAGTCACATCGTTACAAAGCTTTAAAGTTTTGAATCCATAAAGTTAATATATTTTTTTAAAGCTTTACGCTATGGTATTGCAAAAATTAATAAATAAAGTAAATTCTGTCAGAAACATATCAACAATTGAATAAGGAAAAAGCAGCTAAGAAGTCAGAACATTAAAGATTAAATCACAATAAGAATTTCAATTAAAAGAATTGTCAACAGATTAGATTCTTATTTTTATTTATTTTTTGTTGGTCGTTGTTGGTTGGCAAATTTAATAAAAAAGTAAAAAATGTGCACCACCGTACACAGTATTAAGTATTAAGGGTAGATTTTTGGATATATATATATCAGTAGAAGAAAAATAAAAACTAGTAAGAAAAATCGAAATCTAATCAATTGTTTTGTTATATAATATCGTTGTTAAGCTTTTTCTTATTTTATTTGTTCTTAATATTTCCTTTATTTGATTGTATTTCTCTATATTTGTGTGCTTTTCGATTTTTACATCCCTAAAAATAGAGCGACATCATGAAAAATGTGTGTTTTTTTTTTTTTTGGTTTTTGCACTACTAAAAGTACAAACAACATCAATAAAATAAAATTAACATATATTTTTACTTTTTTCTTTATTCTAATGAGATTTATATAATTGAGGTGGTTCTGGGTGGTGATGATGGTGATTCAGGTTAATAAAGAAACTGAAAATATATTTTAAAACAATTTTTCTGTAATATGAATCACCCGGTTAGCGAAAATAATATAAAAATTTTCTTATTGTATTTCAACTTGTGATTGCTCGTTGCTTCTTAAGAAAAAAGGAAAAAAATAGTAAAAGCATAAAATACCACCCAAACCAGAGTTTACATTTTAATTTTCTACAATTTATTTGTATTTTATAATCTCCTAAACCGTGTTGTTGTTAATTTTTTTTTTATTTGTTTTTCCTTTCTGAAAACTCTCAATTTTCTTTTATTTTTTTTTTTTTTTTGCTTTTCTATTATTATTTTTGATGAGGTGTAATTATGTTGGCTAAATTACCCCAAGAAACTATTGATCTGCGTCGGCGTTAAACGTTGACAGAAATTTCCCTACACATACAGTTGTAAATATTTAAAGCTTTAGAGTAAAGAAAATATAAATAAATATGACTATATTGACTTGACATTCATAAATGGAGTTCATGTTGGAGGAATGTACTGTTGGCTCTGTCGTTTATTTGGATCACGCGCGTAATAACATGCGCCTTGTATTCGATCGAATTTTTTGTGTTTTTTTTTCTTGTCTTTTTGGAGCTAAAACTGGTTCAACTGACGTTGATAATTTTTGCTCACAAAAAAAAAAAAAACGCTAGAAAGAAAATTATTCTCCCATTCAATAATATTTTTGTAGATAAATTTCAGTTAACCAGGCTTTTTATATTGTTCTATATATCTCTTTGCTACTTTACATCTCAATTTTATTATCAAAAATATTTGTACATGTATATATGTGATTGGGGAAATTACCAATATTTTGCTTCTTTCTTTTTTTTTACGTTACTATCGTCATCGCGTCCATAGTTGTTTTCTAACACAAAAGTTGTAGAGTACATTTTAAATAAAACGGCAGCGAATAGTGACCCAATTTTTGGGCGGGCGGGCCGTTTATAAAAATTTATTTACTATAAATATATATATTATTTTCTGCATTAAATATTTAATAAAAATAAATAAATAGTTTAAATAATTAACTAAAAGAAAAGCTTATTAAAAGAAAATAAAAACTTTTATTGCAAATTTTAGTTACAAGAAACGTTTAGCAAAAATTCTGTTCTATAAATATATATAAATTTTTTTTTTATATTGTTGTTGTGTTTTTCTAATAAGTAAGTGCAAAAAATAAAAGCTCCAAGAAAAATGGGATACAAATCAAGTTAAATGTTTAATAAAAATTGTTTTATGAATGAGTGATATATTTTTTTGTGATTTGTGTTTCTCTGATTAAATTTTGGATTATGGATTAATTGTAATCTGATTGTATGTTCTGCTAGAAAGTAATTTAATTTTCATCAATCACGAAAAGTGCAAAAATAAGAAGAGAAATGAGACAAAAATGAAGTGATTTTTTTGTTTAATGTTGCAAATATCATTGAACAGAAGAATCTGGCTGCTGGTACACACATAATTTCATTGCAATTACCCCATTAAGCTCTTCGTTTCTTAAAAGTCGCCATTTTTATTATGTGTGCGTTTTTTCTTTTTTTAATTTCTATTTTCTTACATTTTTTCCAACATAAAATATGTATCCCCTTAATTCACATTATCAACACCAACATTAGATGTGTCGCCACAGTATCCCCAATTTCGGGTTATCTAGAAATTTTATTTAGAAAGTTTTATGCGTTATTTGTGTAAGTGAGTTCTATAAAAATTTATTTGTGTAATGATATGATTTTCATAAAATGCTTGATTGTGTTAATATCATACAATACAAATATTTTGTGCTTTCGTGTGTTCGTATTTATTAAGCGGCGGGCAAACGATGGTGGTTGTTCATATTCATTCCACAATTACAATTATAAAAAATATATACTTAATAATGAAGAAAAAAAGTGTAATTTTGGAGCACCCTTAACCGATTTAATCAAGCAAACGGTTAATAAATATTTTTTCTCGACCTACAACCAGTATACGATTAAGCGTTATTTTTAAGCTTTCACCCTGTTCAATGTACTTTGAAATCGTTTCTATTTTTGAATTTTTAAGCAATTTTCTACCCGATTAGCAACATTAAAAATTTTTCTTCTTATTTTGCAATTTGAACTTTTCAATTAATAAATAAATAGAATTTGTGCTTTTTTGTTGAGTTATTTATGTGATGAAATAAATAAATGCAAAAAAAATAAATTAATTAATGCAAATCCAGTGAAAGCTCAATAAGAGATTTATTTTTTTTTTGTTTCTTTAAAGGAATAATTAAGTGATAGAAAAAATAAAATATATAATACAAATTGAAGCATAGAAGAGAAAAACACAGGATTTTGTTTAAATAGCCTTTTTCTTACTTAAAAGCTAACAAATAAAACAAAAAAAAAGTAAAAAGGAGGAAAAACTAAATAATTAAATTGCTATGGAGCTATGTCAAGCATCTTTTACACTGGAGATGCTGTAAATTAAATTTTTTACGGAGCACAAAAGGTTTGTCGGTTTTCAGTGTGTATGTGCTTTTTCCACATTTTTTGTGCTTTTATTATCCCTGTAGCAAAACGTTTTTTTTATTATTTAATTTTTTATACACACTTTGTATGCTGTCATTGTTGTTGGTGGTTTTTTAGCAGGCAAGTAAAAAAAAAACAAAAGCTCTGGCAATTGATTTTGTTTTTCTTTATTGCCACTGCCACTTGCTACTGCTGTCTTCCGCTATATTCCGTTTTAATGGAGAATTTTTATTTTTATTTTATTTGCCTACCAACGCTGCAACAACAATAGCTTAACAGCTGCTGAAACTTTTATCTTTAGACTTTTATTTAACCTTTTTTATGGTGGATTTACTATTGAGCTTTTTTTTTGTTTAGTTATTTGACTTAAATATTAACACTCTTGATGGAATCGTATTTTTACGTTTGTTTAAAGTTTAGTTTTTTATTTGCTGTTTTTTAATGCTTTTGAAAGCTCAGTTTAACGTTTGTATGAACTAGAAGTACGTACGTAAGTAGTGGCGTTTGCTATGGGGACAAAAAGAATACGGAAAATAAAATTGAAAAAAAGAAAAACCGACACATAAAACGAGGAAAGCTTACCTATTTTTTTGTTATATTATTAGGTCTCAGTTAGTTTATGATTTGGGGGGTTTTTTGCAGCGTTTTGAAACTTTGCTTAGTCACCAAAGAAATTTGCAGTTTTTTAAGCTTTCTGGTCAATTAATTACGGTTTTATCTTAATTTTATTAGATTTTAGTTTTAAGAAAATGCAACAAAGTGTATAAACTTACTTTCTAGATTTATATAAACAAATATGTACGCGTTAGCGAAAGCTTTAATGATAAATCTGATAAACAATCCGTTAATAAACCGTAGATTACAATGTTTAAAATGAAAGTTTTATGCTTCGTAATGCTTATTGACATAGTTTTACTTTTTTTATAAAAAAAAAATACATAAATGACATTATACTGGACAGAGAATTTAATTATTTATTTATGTAATTTTGTTATAACTGCTGCTACTGTGTTGTTACTTTAATTGCTAAGCCTTTGTTATGCACTCAACTTTTCTGTATTTATTTTTATTTTTTTCTATAATATTATTTCCTTTTATGTTTTTTTTTTTATTTTAACAAAAAGTAATTTTGCTTTTATAAAAATTGCAATGATGTCAATTACCTAGATGGAATACTTTAATTAATTGGTTAAAGTTTCTAATAGTGTTTTACTCGGTTTAATTACATTGTTTGTTTATTTATACATTTATTTTCTATGCTTACAAAATATAATGAATATTTAATAAGACTATTTCTTTTAAATTAATTTTTAATATTTAATGCAAAAAAATACAAAAAAAAAAAAAAATTCAAAAATTACCTTATAATTAGTTTATTAAATATTTTATTTAAGGTTAAATATTAGGGTAAATCGTATGATTACATTAGAAATACCTGCACATGGATATCTAATGTATGTTTTATTTTTTTTTTAACCAGAAATAACTTTTACCGATGATTTAGTGTGAAATGTGTGGGCAGAGCTTATTATTTGTTAAATCAAAGTATTTATATCGATGTGATGGGTGTTTTATTTTTGTAAATATATATTTTGAGGTTTTTCCAATAATTTATGTCTGATGAGATTTGTATCGTGTAAAGTATTTATGTGTTTTTTTTTCTTCTTTACATAAATAAGCCTTAAATTATTATATAAAAGCTAATATAACATAAAACAGTGCTTACATTGTAGATTTATCATCAGAAATACAGGAGTCTAAGTTAATAATGTTTTCAAGTATTAGACGTTAGTACTAACGAAATAATTAAGATTCTAATTTATATAAAATGCTATAAAAAATGTTTATAAACCTTAAGGAAAACTATCTTGAAAATATAATAAGAAAACTTTAGAAACAGAAGCAATTTTTCACAAGGAAATTAAATTAAAGAGAAAATAAAATGAATAAAAAAAATTTGTTTTATGTTTTTATGCATAAATTTCATTTCTTAGTCATATTAAAAGCAATAAATTAAATAAACATTTTGCTAATTAGGTTGTTTTAGTCGTGTTTCTGCATACAAAATACTTAAATTATTATTATTTATATATTTTCATTGAATTTATTATTAATCATATTTTGCTTTAATTTTACGTAATTATTCTAGACATTTTTAAAGGTAATTTTCTTATATAATATGGTGCGATATTAAGTGTAGAAAATATTACAATGTTTTTACTGATTTAACAACTTTTTAACAGCTTACAGGTAATTACGAAGTAAATATTTTTATTAAAATAAATATGACTGTGACTAACGTCTAAATTATTTATTTACTTAGTTTAAATTTTTTGTTTATTGAATTTCTATAAAAAAGCATAATAAAATGTGCTTTTTTGACTTAAATTTATAATTGATTAATTTAAGTTTTTATGCGGAAAAAAGAAGGGAGAAAAAAACACCATGTAAAAGTAATTATTACCAGGCGCCTCCACTGGCTTTATATATTTTTTCAACTTTATATGCATTCTATGCCTTTTTCTTCTCTATGTTTTTCGATTATAATTTTATTTCAATAAAGGAAAAGCCACTTGATTATTTCAGTGCACATTTGGCAACGTTAATATATCGCTCTTAGGCCGAAAAGAAAAAAAAACGCGAATATATTATATTATTTTATTAAAACAATAAAAGTAAAAATAAACATAAGCCAATGTATATATTTAACAATAAAAACACAAAAATTAACGTAAATTTGAATATTTAATTGTAAATAAGTTTTTTTATTATTATTATTATAAGTTATTTATTTTATTTGAAGGTACAAAACACCTAAAAACATCAATTAAATTAAGCAAAATGAACGAAAGAAACAAAAATTTTGAAATAATAATCAAAGCACCTCATATATTTATTTTCTCTCTGTTTATTATTCCTAAAAGTTGAGAAAATAAATTAATAAAAATCCTCTGTACGAAATGTAGAAGCTTTTTGTTTATTTGTTGGCAATAGTTAAGCAAAGAACTAACCAACCAACAACTTTTTTTGTTCGGTTTTTTCATTTTTGTTTTTATGAGAAATGTTAAAAATAAATAAATACAAAAATTCACTCCTATAAAATTAAAATAAATAATACAATGTTAAAACAGCAAAACACACAAAACAAAACAAAAATTAAATAAAATAACAATCAACACGCGATTGCATCTAATTAAAGCACGCAACATACATTACCGGAGCAGCATAAGGCAATGTAATGAAATGAAATTTTTTTCTTGTGTTATTTCTTTGTGCTTTTTATTTTATACGGGTGTGTGTGTGTGTATGTGTATGTTTGTTCACTCTCTCATTTATGTTAAAGCATAGTTTGAACTTTTAGCCACCCAGAAAATTAAACAAAAAATAAAAGAAAATATTAATGAAATGTAAATAAATACAAGAAAAAGTTGGATACTTGTTTTTTTTTTGGTATTGTAAAAGCTCACTTAATATTTTTAACTTATGTAGAAAAATAAAGTAGTTTCTGTGATATACCAAGGGAAATATATATTTTTTTTTTCATTTTGTTGGAAAAATTAAGTTTGGTTTTGAATTTATTGAGCTTTAGTTCCACTTAATAAGCATTTTTTTTTTCTGTAAATATTCTATAAACACGATTATCTTTGTTTAACACGATAATCATGGTATGTTACATTATTTTAGATGAAAAAAAAACAAATAAAGTGTTTAATAATAACATATTTTCACCGAAATTTATCTACTGTAGTCAAGTTGCTTCTGTACTTTGACTCTCCATTATTGATTTTTCCTTTTTTTTTAACTAATACTGCTTTTGTTCGTCTACAGTGGAATCTTACTTAATATCATCTCAGCTCATTTAAATATGCTACACGCGTTTATGTTATTAAAATATTAGACGAGTGATTAGTGAATAAAATAATTACAAAAATGAACAAATAAAAAATACAAAAAATTCATTTTCTTTAAAGCAACGCTTTTTTTGTTATTTTTATATTATTTCTATGCAAATAAAGCTTTTCGTATTTACATAAAACAAATCAGAACAAAAGAAACATTCTTTTCTTTTATATTTAAGTATTGGCATATTTTTCGATATCTGATTCCTATCCATTTGTTCTGAGTTCGACATTTTTTCATAAAAAAATTCTAGTTATTAAAGGAAAAGTATTTTGTGGTTGTTTTCTTCTCTTTGACAAATAAATTTTAAAGCTTTTAGAAAATTAAAAAACTTTTACGTATAAAAATAAAAGCATCTTTGTTAAATGGCATCAATTAAATAATGTCATTAATTTTGTTAAGGATTTAACAAGAACAATTTTATTCTTTTGCCTCAAATAAATACCACAACTACCGCACAGTATTGTTTTTTATTTTCTATAAGCTTTATTTTTGACTGCACTGCGCTTTAAAAAGATAGTTGGAATAAATAAATTAATTACAAAAAAAAAAAAATAAGAGAAGAAAAATATATTTATAACCTAATAAACTTCATTAACATCTAAAGTCTAAAAAGAATTAAAAATTAATTAAAACAGCAAAACGAGGTCATAATTACTGCAGTGTTTGTCAGAATTTTCATTTAAAATTAACTTAATTTTTGTGATGGAAAAGTTTTTTTTTTTTCAATTAACGTTAGTATTAGGGAAACAACAAACCAACCACTTAGAATATTTTCTTTTCTCTATTTTAACTGATTATTATGGTTTTCTTTTGCACTTTTGTGGTATTCCATTAATATTTACTACTTTACTGATTTTAAGTAGTTATTATTTACTGTATTTTCTAGCATGATGTTATTTTATTCATATAAATTTACTTGAATGCAATAATAATAATAATATTTTATGTGTTAAAAGCGTTATTTCATTTTAGCGCAATAAACGATTTTTAATGTACTTTAAGTAAAATTATTAAAACTATAAAGTTCATTTGTTTCTAGAAGAAAATTTTTATTATCAAACAAAAGAATAATGATTGATTTAACTACAATTTTGAAATGCTTTAAAAATTACTTTTAACTCTGATAATTTTCAGCAGAGCTTTCTTGTATTAGGTTAAACAAATCTTAACCACTTTAATGGTATATATTTAACACTTTGCTTTTCTTATAGAAATTATTTTAAGTACGAAAATGGGGATGTAAAATTTTGTTCCTAATAATCAATATTCTTCGTTGTTATCATTTTTGTTATAGTAATTATTTTTCTGTGCAAAAAATCTAATTTTGTAATGATGACAACACACATATTAAACTTTAAGCTTAATTATTTTATTAATATAGAAAATGCTGATAAATATAATTTAAGGCTTTTTTTTCATTGTTATTATTGTATTCGAATGTATTTAGCTGAGTAGACAGTTATTTAAATAAAATAAAAACAAAAAAGCATTATGCGTTCAGTATGTTATAATCTTTAATAAATATTTGTTATTATTTTGTTGAAAATTATCATTATGATTATGAAAAATAAAAAATAATCAGCAGCAGCAAAAAAAGTATTGATTTTCTTTTTTGTCGAAATTTAAAAATAGAAAAAGCTTCAACCATTAAAAGCAATTTTTGTTTCTTCTTTTTTTTTATAAAATTGTAACACTTAAATGCTTTAATATGCTGTTTTTAAATAAAATATAGATTATGCTCTAGGGTTGAATTGAATTAAAATAAAAATAATAATAATAAACGTCACAGACACCATTTAAATAAGTAAAAAAAATATTTTCAAAACTTTTTATAGTTTTTATCCCTTAAAATTTTAATAATAGATAGAGAAAAAATTGTACTTTTATGCAAAATTAAAGCTTTTACTACATTTTTTTACTATTTTAAGTACAGTAAGGTCTCTGTTTACGTGATAATTACACCAATTACACAAACGAACAATGTTGATTACTGAAAATCTGTGTTGTTTTTACTTGTTTTTTTTCGATGCATTATGTAAATACTGTATAGACGTGTTAGCGTGTGTTATTTTTGGTCATTCACATCAGTTTATGCGACTATTTTTAAGAGATATAAGCACTTAAAAAAGAAATATTAAGCATTATTAAACTGGTTATAGTAGCTGCAATATAATAAAGACAACATAGCAAAAGTATTTAATGCATGGATATTATAAAAGAATATTGATTTTTGCAATAAATTTTCTTCAACTATTTATTCGCTATTTAATTTTAGACAAAAATCTGTGACAAAAATCAAGAAATCACTGTACCTTGTTGTGTTTCTCAGTAAAAAATAAACATATCTTATTACGTATTAAGCTTAAAGCTGTCATTCTAGTTATCTTGACAACTCATCCCAAACTAATATAAACAATACAAAATTTGTATAAACAACAGCAAAACGCTATGGTATCAATTTATACTCAATTTTGCTTGTGGTTGCAAAAAGAAGAAGAAAATTTACGTCCCTAAAAATGTAAAAACGAAAAGCAGAGAAAAAAATGAAAATTTTCTATTATTAGATCACTGCCACTGTCACCGACTTAATAAAAAAAAGAACAAAAATTCGTACAACGACAGTGATATGATAGCCACGTAAGTATAGTATACTTTGGTGGCATAGTAGTTGTGTAGTATTTGAAGTAGTAGCTTAAAGAAAAGAAAACTATCAAGAAATATTTCTTGTTCTGATTTGTGTGACAAGGTTATTTTTGGTAACCGAACCCATTATTTTGTATTATGTAAACTTTGCAATAAGAAAAGCTATGCTCGTTTGTTGTCTTCTCGTTGATACACTGATATTACTGTTGTTATGTACTTCTTTTAAAAAAAGAATAATAATTCGCTACTTTAAAATTGAATTGTGTTTTCTCTTGTTAACTTTTTAGATAAAAAAACCACAAAAATCATTTATTGTTGTTATATTTTTAGAAATATTTCTTCTTTATACTATATTTCTGTCATCTATTTGTGTACTTACATATGTATATTAAGAAGACTTAAAAAAGCTTAAAAAAAGAAATATAATTTAGACAAGGCAAACAAGAAAAAATAATTTATGTTAAGAATATTCCATTATTATTTTTCATTTTTTGCGTTTTGCTGTTGCTATAATTTATTTATGACGTTAATTAAAAAGCAAAAATCCTCCTTTTTTTTCTATTTATAGAATAATTATAAATAAATATCTTATATTGATTTTATTTTTTTCTTTGTTCTAATTGTAGACGATGTCTTACGACGCACTGGGGTTGTCTGACGCAATGTTGGACTCACTCAGCTTACAGCTACGTGACGCTGAAGCCCGACGGGCAGAAGCTGAACGTGCACATCAGGTGAGTTTATTTTAATTATTTTTAAATGTTTGAATTATTTATTTTTGGCAATTTATGTTTTAAGAGAACAATGATTTTTGTTCTTCAATAGGAATTTACCCAGTTCTATATTAATCAATTTAACATGAGAATTTAAGTTGTTTTCTGTCCGAAAATCTAGAACTTAATCAGTAACATAATTTGCTTGTTGCTATGCATAATAAACTAACAAGTGTTTAGTTTGATTTAACACGGTATTTACATAACACAGTACTTTATACATTGTATATTATAAAAACACACATAGGTAAAAAAGGTCATTATACAGTTGTTTTCATTTATTAATAACAACATAATTTTTGTTATTTTTACATTTTCTATAAAAACAACTTGTTTATTCACATAAAGCATCAACAAAGCAATAATTTGACTAAAAAAGTAATGAAAAAATAGCAAAAAAAAAATGTAATATATAAATATCTTATCGGTAAATGAGTGGATTGTTTTTAATTTGTGCAATGACAGCGAAAACGAAATAAAACTAACATACGAAAAAAAGAAACAAGAACAAACCATTCTGCCATTTAGTTATTAATAATAAAATCATGATAAATAATTGAAAATGAAAATTGACACGCGATTATTATTATTATTATTATTATAATTATTAATCAACAAAATAAAAAAAGGGAAAAACTAATAAACATACGAGAGAAAAACCAAAAAAAGAGAAAACTAAACCACAAATAACAATACAAATATGAAAATTAATCAATAAATACTTTTGTTTAATAATTCATAGAATGTTTTCCTTTTCTATTTTTTAATAGAAAAATTTCTAATAAATAAAAATATATTTTGTTTTGTAAATAAATAGACAAATTTAAGCCACTTAAATATTTGATGATCGTTTTTCATTAGTTTACGGCCTTTTAAAATCGGTCAATTAAAAAATTATCTATATATATATTGTATACAAGACTTATTTGTTCAAAAAAGGAGCTTTTATAATTTAGCATATGATTATTATTGGTACGAGAAATAAAGTAAAGTAAAACTAGGGTTCAGACATTATTATTATTATAATTAATTAATAAATTAATTAATAATTTGATTTAAAATAATTATAAGACGTTTATAAATTTGAAAATTGCAAAAAATAAATTAATCTTACAACTTTAGGGGATGAACGTAGGAAAGGAAAAAAAATCAACAAGTGACAAGACAAAAAAAAAGTAGAAAATATGAGTGCGATGATGACGCGACATCAAATTTGAATGATGTGACTGGTGTGTCTTCTGTTGTCAATGAAAACGCACAAAATAAGATAAATAAATGAAGATACTCCCTCGGTTTTTTGTTTTGTTAAAAGCTCTTAAATGATGAGCAAAAAGACAAAAAAAAAATACTAGCTGACATTACATTTTTTTTTCCATCTATAATTCGGTTTTCAGTAGCATCATTTTCACATTTTTGCTGTGCGATATTACGTAGCGAGAGTATTTTTAATTTAATTTCGTTTTTTCATTGGTCTATTGCATTTATAAAATCATTAATTATTGATTTAATTTAACCTTACAAAGTGATTTTAATTGTTTTTTTTTTTTTTATTTATTATGAAAAACATTTTAGAAAATGGACACACGCGATATACACTTGTTATAATGACCACAGACAATAATAAAATAATTGTATTATCATATTTTCTTTAATTTTCTTTTTGTTAAATTTTACATTTTATTACTTATAATAATAAATATTTTTAGCAATGACATATTTAATTAGAGAACATTGTAAAAAAAGTTTTCTTTTATATTAATTTTTGATTCTATTTTTATGATTTTTACTGAGAAAACAGTATTTGTATTTAACTGTATTTTTCGGCTGAATAATAATTTGTTAAAAATAATAATAATAATATTTAATAATCAAAACACATTACGTAAATCATAAGGAATTTTTATTTCATTTATATTATTATTTTATTTTTGTATTTATTTAATATGATGGAGACGCCTGGTATATAGTAAAAAATAAATAATAATATGTGTACAGTGGAGGCGCCAGGTGAAATTTACAAAACATTTATTTTATTTTATGTTTTTAAATTATTTCCTTTACTTTTTTTATTTTCAATTGATTTTATGGAAAAATTAATTTCTCGTACGTGTTGATTGTGTGAAAAAGTCATAATAATAAAAATAAATAGCAAAAATTTTGAAAAGTTTAATTAAATTATTTAAAAGTTTTTGCTGTTTTGTGTGAATTTGTTATTTGTTTTCGCCAAAAAATAACAAATTTCCGTGTTATAAAAATATAAATATGATCAATAAGTTTTATTTGTTTTAACTAAGCAACAGTGAAATTATTATGATATTTAACAAAGGCAAAAAAAAAAAAACGAAACAACAGAAAAAATAAAAAATGAGAGCTTACGGCAAAGCAACAACAGTCACAACGTCAAGATTGTCATAAAATAAATAATAAAAAATTATTGTTAAAAAGGTAAAAATCAATAAAATGTAATTTTATTACATTGCAAAAGGAATTCATATTTTTGCTATTTTTCTGTGTGCGGTTAGAGCAGTAAAATAAGTAAAAATAAAAATAAATAAATAATAATAAAGAATTTTTTCTTTTTATTTGTGGAAAAAAGCTTATTTATTTTCTTTTTCTTTTTACAATCAGCTTACACCGTCTCTGATCTGTTTTTTCACCTTTTCGTGCATATTTTTTCTTCTTCTATTTTTCACTTTTTGTGCCACCTACTCTTTTTCTAATACTTTTTTTCCGTTTTGCAAATTTTTTTCTTTTTTTTTTTTTTATTCTGTGCTGTTAAAATTATAGCAGACAATTTTTTTTATGTTTTGCAAAAACAAAACTAAATGAAACACTGTGTGGGTGTGTTTTTTCACTGTGACGTAATAGAAATTGTATGTAGGTGGTTATACTGTTTTTAGTATTAAAATAATACTATATTATAAATTAAATAAAAATAAATAAAATACAATATATACATATATAAGAAACGATAATTCTTTTTCTCCCATTTTTGAGAAAATAGAAATAATGCTTCTTTATTTAGAAAAAATAATAATTTAAAGTCAATAAATTAGGTTACCTGCATTATATGTACATGTTAAAAAAAGCAAATATTGATCACCTGATCACCTGATCACTACTGACAATAGTATATAAATAAATAAATTTTCACCATATTTTGTCTATATTTTATTCATTTACTGCTGTTGCATATAACTTTGGGCTACAATTGCAGTAAATTTAAGTAAATTGCAAATAGTTTTTTTCAACATGATTGTTACAAAAGTAATTTAAAGTTTAAAAATTGTTTTTTTTTTTTGCATTACATAAAAGTAATTATTAAAAGTAATAAATATTAGAAAATTACTTTAAAAAAAAAAATCGCTTTTCTTGTTCAGATTTTGTGCTAGAGTTTAAAATAAAAAAATAACCAGGCGTCTCCATTCACTTTATTTTAAGTATTTTATTTCTCTGTACTGTTTTCAGTTAAAACTACAGTAAATTATAAATAAATTCTTATATTATTACATTATATAGTGAATATAGGACCAACACACATATTATTTATGAAATTTATATTTATATTTGTAGAACAAATGCAATAAATAACAATAAATTTGTGATTATTACTGTTGCTGCCCTTATTTAATTAAATGTCATAAATTATCATTTATATATGTAATTTTTGTATTGTACTTTAATTATTGCAAAAACTATATTGTAATTAAAATACAGATAATTAAAATAATTTACTTTGAATTTATTATTATGAAATACCAGGCGTCTCCACTGCAATTTTTTTTTTGTTGAATTGTCAACGTTTGAAACAATTGTAATAATTTACAATTGTTACGAAATAATGAGCTTTAATTATTTTTATTTTATAGGCTGCACAACTGTAGCTAAGCAAGACAATATTTTCGGAGCTTTTAAATACTATGTAGCATCACTAAAATATTGTTTTATCAAATAAAAATCAATAAAAATGAATGCATCAATCAATAATTATGATTATCATTGTAACTATAAATATTGTTATCATTTTTTGTATTTTTCATTAAAAAATCAGCGTACAGATAAAAAAATAAATAAATAAATCATATTACTAATGACAAAAAATAAAAAAATGAAAATAAATGTAGCAGAAGTTAGCATGGTAGCATGGTAAAAGCATACATTTGTTACATTAATGTTGTCATAATTATAAGACAAAGGACATATTCTACTTTTCTGATATACAAACAAATTAATATTTATAAAGAACAAAAAATATTATTATTATTATTTGGCATAATAAAGAAGCAAAGTATTTTCCTTTTTTTTGCAACTTTTTTATGATTGATTATTAGGAATCGAATAAAAATCGATCGTATTCTCTCATTTTCTCATATTGTAATTTGATATTTTGTTGTCATATAATCATTATCGATATCATAAAATAAAAATAAAAATAAAGTATAAGATAAGATAAGATAAAATGAATAAAAAAAAATAAATCTAATGACCTAATTCTCTCCTACTTTATTTTAATTATAACAAAAAAAGACACACAGAAAACTTAAATTACATGAAAAACACATTCGGTTGATAACTTTGTGTTATGTTTGCTTAAATACATTTATTTATTTATTTATTATTAATATTACAGGATGCATTAGCACAGCTAAGGGGTGTGACATCGGGTGTTACAAGATCTGGTGAACATTTAGAAACATTACAATCTAGAGCACGCGAATTGGAAAAAAAGGTGTGAAAATTTTTTTTTTTTTATTTCGTTTTTAATATTTGTAGATAAAATAATTAGTTGTCTGTCGTCGTAATTAATGCAGAAATACATAAAATGCATTGCTAATTACTGAAATGATGTATTCTTTTTGTGTTTCTGTAACATCTTAGTTCAATGTTAGACAAATGTTTGAAAAATAACTTTTTTTAAATAATAAATGTTTAGATAATTTTCTGTAATTTAAAGTAGTTTTTATGTTGTTGTTTGTTTTAGTAAATGTGCTGTAAATAGCTCCACCATACACTCTTTTCTTTTATTTATATAATTTTCTAAATAAGTAGTTTTCTGCTTTTGAAATGACTAAATCGTTACAACATTTTAAATTAAGAAAATGTCAAGAAAATTAAATGTTCCAAATGAAGAAAATAAAGCAAATAGAACGAAAAAAAAAAGCACAAAAAAGTTGAATGAACTTTATCAGCGCGAAAAAACAATCGCGACTATAAAAAAAGTTTTTTTTTTTTATTCATTTTTCTATTTTATTGATTTTTCTTCAACTTTTTTATATTTTTCAATTGATTTTCATTTTTTTATTCGCATTAATCAATTTATGCTGTAGTAAGAAAAATCAAAAAAAAATTTCTACTAAGAGATTTAAATTGTGTCGTTGTCAAGTACTTATTTGATATTTTATTGTATTGATTTTCAAGCATTGTTATCATATTGTTTGCTTTATTACGAACGATTATTGATTTGTGTTTATTTTAGTAGCAATCTGATTTTTTATTAACTGAAAAATTATGTTTGTTAAATAATAATGCTTTATACTTTATCGAGATAAATGTTAAATGATTTCTCGTTAAATAATCAATGAATATCTACAGTTTTAATTAAAGAAAGTAACAAAAATTTAATTTTAAGTGTAAAAGCGTTCTGATTGCTTACATAAACAAAAAGAAAACTAATAAAAATGCTTAGTGTTTTAAACACAAATCAATAGAATTAAAAAAGCTTTAAATAAATTCTTAATTCAAGCTTCTATCTACTCTCGTAATTCAAATATATTTCTATTGTAAAAATAATAATTATATACGCTATATATGCATGTTATCTATTTAATTTAATTAATAGTTATTGTACTTAACCACTTATAATATAGAAATTATTGTAGTTTAACAAAAGCACATATCAATGTACCAATAAATCACTGTAGTCATTTTGCATAGAAATTTACTCTTTACTAACAAATAAATAACAAATAAAAATTACTAATAATAATAATAATAATTTTGTTTTTATGTTTTGTTTAAAAATAATTAAAAACTATAAATAATTAAATAACAACAACAAAATTCAATTAATTTATTTGTTTTCCTCCTATATCTCTTTTCATTTGTTTATTCATTTATTAATCACAAATAATTTATTTATTTTCGTTTTATACATTTTGATTTTTATTTTAACGATTCATTTAACTAAAGAAAACTATTGTTTTATTTTCACTGATAATTTTAATTAATTAAATAATAATTTTAAAAACTTTAAAGTTTTAATTTTTGCTTATTAATGTTTGCTTTATGTACAAAGAAAAAAAAAAAAAACAAAAATCAATAAATGTGTTTTTATTTAAATGGTGTGTGGGTGTTTTAGATGAATAAATTTGTACTTTTTTGCAATCAACAAATAATTAAATAATTTTACATAAATATATTTAATTAATTAATATAAAATTGTTTCTTTTTTTTTTTGTTTCATTCCCCTTAATTTTTTTTTTTTTTTTTTTGTGATTAAAAATCGACACAATTTTTCTTTTAACGGACAATAAACGATATTTGTTTTGTGAAACTTTGTTTTTCGAATTTAATTGCAAATCGGACCATAAAACTATAAAAAAAAATAATAAAAGGCTGCATTAGAAACAGTTAGATGCGAAGAATTACAATTAGAATTATCAGCAGCATTAAAATCAAGATCTGGAAGGCCACAACAGTTGCAACATACATCAGTATCATCATCGAGTGGTATTGGTAGTATGAATGTTGGTTTAACTGGTGGATGTGGTGTTACCGGTGGATTAAATAGTGTTAGCAGTATTGGAAGTGGAATTGGAAATACAAGTGCTAGTGGTGGTAGCGGTGGTAATAGTTCAGCAACAGTAACATGGGCACCGACACCCGGCTCAGAAATAGATAGAATAATGGCCAAGATCGAACAGGCACGTTTATCAATTGCTAATGTATGTGTTTTTAGTAAGAATTACAAACAAACAAACAAATCAACAAACCAAATCAAAGAAATTATTTTAAAAGCTTTAATTTGAAAGTTTAATTAAACATTAAAGTTTTTAAACTAAAAGCACAAATGTTTAATTCAATTTTCTCATTTTTATTATTATTATTATTATTTTCGTTGATTATTATTTTTATTTTTAATTTATTTATTTATTTTTTGTGCTTTTTAACGAACAAAGAGAGAAATAATTCTAAAACATAATTATACATATTTAAATGTTTAGTTTTATGTTTTATTTTATTATTTTATTATTATTTTTGAATTTTAAGTCAGTAGATAAATGTTTTGTTTTTGATAAATAAAAAAGAGCAAAAAGTTTTGTTAAAAAGAAAAGAAAATTAAATAAAAAAATTAATGGAAATATGTAAAGTGGAGAAAAAGTTTGACCATACCCGAACAACGTTGTTAATGAATTTTTATAGGATAATCGAATATTGGCCGAATTAGAACATCCAAGGACAACTGGACCGTCTGGTATGACATCATCATCGATTGGCGGTATGCAATCAACGATTGGTGGCCAAGGAATGTCCAGTGGTGGTTGTGGTACAACATCATGGATGATGGGCGGTGTAACAACGTCAACAAGTAGCCATGCACTGACAAATGATACCGGAGGTTTATGTAATACATCAAATTCATATACAGTTGGTGGTGTTAATGTATCACCGTTACCGGTACGGGCACATCAAATGAGCACAATACCACCATTATGTCAGGTGTGAAAGATTTCATATATATATATTATTTTCTTTAAAAAATTAAATTAAATTATTTCAATCAAACTCATATTCTTCAACATTTTCTTGTTGTTGTTGTTGTTGTTGTTATTTAACTACTTGTTACCATTGTTGTTATTGTTATTATTATTATTATTATTAGTAATATTATTATTAGTTATTATTGTTAATATTGTTATTATGCTAATTACATAAAATTAAAATATTGAATTAAATTGTCTATTCTGTTTGTAAGTAATAAACAATCCTATTGCTAAAGCGTTTTGGTTAATTTTCTGTTCTAATAAAAAAAAACCACAAAAAATTAGTCCACGATTACAAAGGAATTATTTAAATATGATTAATAATTAAAATTACAAAGTAGAATTGAATAAACGGTTAATATAAATTGAAATTTTTATGAAATATTACAGTAGCAGCAACTGGGTTAATAATTATAAACATAGACGTAGTCACTTGGTTAGCATGAATTTTACTTGAAAGATTATTATGTTGGTTGTGTTATATTTATTCTCGTCTCTTTAATACGAGACTTTACTGTATTAAACATAATAATTTATTTATCGTTTTGTTGCCAATGTGGTTGAAGAATGTTTTTAACAAAACAAATATATACATATATGTTTATAGAAATAAATATTTTAAAGTATGAGAAAATACCGAAACGTTTTTAATATAAAATTTATGAAGCAAAAAAAAAAAAATGAATAAATATATTTGCGGTGATACTTCTTGATGTTTTTACTTGATTTTCATGAAAAATATTTTATTTCTTTTTTTGATTTATAAATAATATTATAAATTTTTCTGTTTGTTATTTCTATACATGTTGTTAGTTGACTTATTTTATTTTTTAAATAATAATAATAATAATAATAGGGGCTGGTTTATACTTGTTATTTCTACTGCTGTTGCTACTTTTTAACGAAAAACATAAAGTCAACAATAATAATAATAATAATAACAGTGGCAATAGCAAACAAATAAATAAACATACAATATGACAATGTGACCTTAGTTCTTTAACCAAATTTTCCTTTTACGTGGTAAATTTATTATATACAAAAATAAAATCAAAAATAACTAGAAAAATCTCGTTTAAAGTCGTTGAACTTTGATTTTCTTTTTTTCATATTTATTTGGCAACATTTTCTATGCCTTTGGAATTTAATTTTATTTTTTCTGCCGGTTACAAATATTACTTAGACTATAAGACTACTGAATAAAGATTAAATAGCTTATTTTTTCCTTCCTATTTTATTATGTTGTTACTGAAAGCACCCTGTTGTGCAGTACTGCGATCGGACATTTATATTATTTTATTAACGCAGAAAGTGATTTAATTTTTATTACATTTGTTTTGGTATTATAATCGGTGCTGTTGTTGTCATTGTTTATTCATTACTATATTAATTTTATTGCCAAAAATTTTTCCCTATTTTTCATGGCGACACAAAAAAAAGCATTTAGTTTCCGCATAGACAAATCTTCAAAATAAAATGCTGGGTTTTGTATAAGATGCGGTTGTAATGCCGCAAAAATATTTATTAAAATGAAACAAAAATGAATACTTAATTCAAAAATGTAATCAGTTGGAAAAAAAAAATATTAGTTTAGTTGGATAAAAAGCATAAAACAAAATAATAAAAAAAGACAAACTACCTGGCGTCTCCACTGGGCCATACAAAACAATAACAACAGTTACAACAACAGCGACATAAAGATCTTTGCTCTCTCTGCATGCAATTTATAATAATAATAATTATTATTGTTATTATTATGAAAAAACAAAATTAATAAATAAATAAAATTATTCAGTAATTAATAAATTTTCTTAGAGAAGGCTAGAAATTAACAAAAAAAAAAACTAAAATGAAAATTATAGAGTTCAACAATGCCCGTGCTGTCACTTCACAATACGTACTCATTACCATCAGGCTCAGCCAGTTACACACTTGGTCTCAGTGGTGCTCCAGTTGGTTCGTCATATACATACCCGACATCAATAACAACTGGGGCAATTGGTAATGTTTTTGGTACGGGTATTCCAGGTGCATCGCAATTAGGCGGTACCGGCGGTATATCAAGTTTAATTGGTACCGGCGGAACAACCGGCCTTAATTTAACCTCAACAAATCCATTGACTGGACTACCAAGTCTTGGCTATAATGCTGCCTGTACATCATATTCAACATATACAAATCCATTATTAGCGTCTGGCTCGATGAATGTCAAACTGAAATCACTCGATGAAATGGATTTGGGGCGTTTTGGAAATCGTGCTGGTACACCATGTTCGCCAATACCATCAACTAGTTGGGGCTTAGACAGTTTTACTGGATTAGACGGTGTCAATCCAACATTTATGCACACCCAACGGCCATTATCAAGAATGGGCGGTCTGGACCTAGATTGTAAGTAAAAAAAAAAAATTTGTTTAAAGAAATTTTTTGCTTTTTGTTTTTCTAATTAATTTTTATTGTTATTGTTCTTGTTGTTCTTGTTAATTATTTTATTCATTTATATAAATATTTTGTTTTTAAAATTAAATAAAATAATTAAAATTAAATTCAAAGGAAAGAAAATTAAAAAATAATAACAGTAATAAGAATATTTATTGATTTTCTTTTAAATTTGTTTTAAACAAATTTTTTTATTTGCAAATAGTTTTTTTCATTTCGAAAATTTTCCCATTTTTACTTATTTGTTTTATGTACACAGCTCGAACACATGGCATGAATTTAAATGGAACTGGTGAACTACAGGTTGACATGTTAGATATTCCTGGAAAAGGAAGATGTTGTGTCTTTATAGCAAGATTCTCATATGATCCACCTGAGTATGCTCTCGCGTTTTTTTTTTCCTTTATTTATTTAATTTTTTGTCATTGTTTGTCTTTTTTTTTTTTGTTTTAAAGTAAAGTAACGTTTAATTAGTAAAAAAAAAGAAAATTAAATTAATTAAAACAAACAAAAAAAGCTTCAAAATCGAAAAACAAAAAAAAACTTTGTTGATATTTTAGCGAATCCGAGGGTGAGCTGTCATTGTGCGCTGGGGATTATTTACTTGTTTGGGGCAATGGAGAGCCGCAGGGTGGCTACTATGATGCTGAGTTACTGGATGGGCGGCGGGGTCTTGTTCCAGCTTCATTTGTTCAAAGATTAATAGGTTGCTTTTTAGCTGAATTAATTTTATTCTTTTTTTTTTTTTTTGATTAAATTTCGCACACAAAAAATTTTCCATTTAATTTTTTTTTTTTGTGTTAATTAATTAGTTGTTCTGTTTTCTTTTTTTTTTTTTCATTAATTTTTCTTTGAATCTTTCTCTATCTCTTTTATTAATTAATTTTATTTTCGTATTATTACATTTTCGTTTTTCTTTTTTCTTCTTCTGTAAATATAATATTACTTTTTTGCACTCAAATTACTCGTTTTTACATTTCTTTCAAATATTACAAAATATCTCAATAATTTTTTGCGTAATTTAAAAAACAAAATCATTTATTTTCTTTTATTTTTGTTTTGTTTTTTTTTTTTGTTTTTCTTCAAATTTACATGCAAATTTAACAAACAAAAACAATAAACAATTCAGGCGAAGATCTACTTGATTTTCACCGAGCAGTTGTTTCAACATTAAATGATGCTGATGATGCACCAATGCCACTAGATCCAGCACCATTACCTATAAATAATCCACTTGCTACACATTCATCAGAGGATATGGCACGTTTAAGTGAAACACACGGTGATTTAGGTCCTGATCAAACAGATGATGATGCTGATACAGGTATTTAAAATAAAAAATTAATTTTTCTTTATTAATTATTAATCAAAAAAAAAAAAATTATTACTCCAAAATTAATTATTACAATTTATAAATAAATAATAAAATGCTGGACGAATTTTTATATGATGTTTCGCAAAAATGCAAAAAGAATTAACAAATTAACAATTATTCTACGAACACGCTGGTTATTTTTTTTTTTTTAATTACTTATTTATTGTTTTTTCTCAAATAAAATTAATTTATTTATTTTCTCTGTGTTAACATTAAACGGAATTTATCGATAAGAAATTCAGAAATTCACTTGTTGTCTAATTAATAAATGTTTTCATTTATTTAATTTTAATTTAAAAAACTTTCTCTATTTTCTAAAACTTTTCTTATAATTATTACATAAATACTTGTTGTTTAAATGTCATCATTTTTATGTTTTTTTATGTTACTTAAGTATATTCTTATTCATTGTTAATTAATTTATTAATTAATTATTATTTATAAAAAAAAATCTCCATATTTATTATCAAACAACGATATTACCTGCGTTTTGTCATTTTTGATCATAAAATTTTATGATGTTATTTCGGTAAATAAATCTTAATTAATTTCAATTTTTTTGTTAATTAAATAAGAACAGATTAATTATGTAAGTACAATCATTAAAAATAAAAAACAAACTAATTATTTATTTAATTATAGTAGATTATTTTTAAAGAAAAAGCATTAAGTAGAAAAGCACACAAAACACGTAAACAGTAAGAAATAAAAAATTTTTCTTTTTGATTATTTTTATAGGAATAAAATGTAAGAAAAATGCTTAGCTTTAGTCGCGAAATATATATATATATATAAACCGTCATCATTTAACCGATCGATAAACACACATGCTTAGTAAGACAGAAAATAATAATAAATAAATATATAAATAAAACAGAAAAGAAAATGCTATGGAAAAATAAATAAAATATAAAATCAACGAAATGGTGTTATGTAAAGAAAAATCGACAAAAATTGTGGTTTTAGTTACATTTTTTTTCTTGTGCTTTTGCCTTATATTACTTTTCAATAAAATCGTTTCGCTGTATTTTTTCTCGTCTAACTTTATTCGAATTGTTTTTTATTTTTTTATTTCTATTGGCTTTTCTTTTATTTTGTTGTTCGCTTATAACAAGGCTAACAATCTCAATATATTGTATATATACGATGGAGAGTCTTCTTTATCTTTACTTTCTATTTTTTTCTTTTTTGTATTATTTCTTAAAGCTCCAACTGTTACTCATTTCTTTACTAATGTTATATTTTTTTTTCTTATTATTTTATTACATAACAACGAAGAGATGAATATTTTCTTTAAAGAAGAGAATAAAGAAAAGAAAAAAGCACTAGACAAAAATTGATTGTGATTACAGTCATATTATTCTTATTTTTCTGGATTTCAAATTGCACATATGTTGTCCATCATAAGTTATAAATTTTGTCTTAAATATATTTTCATTTTTTGTGTCAAAGTAAAAGAAAAAACTATAAAAAGTGACACCGAAAACTCTATGTTAAAAATCTGGCAGCATTGTTAGCAAAATGAAGATACAAAAAGAAGAAAAACATTCCATCAGCCATGTTTAAAAATAAAAAGAAAAAAGGCTTTAATGAAACTTTAGCGAAATGATGGTTTTTTCTTCAAAAAGAAATATTACTTTTCCAGCTAATAGGAATAAAGAAAAATCACACGTAAATTCAATATTAATTTTATTTTTCTTTAACACAGTAGAAGGTATTTATCAAATAAATAAATAACGAAGAAAAAATCTCTTAAAGCTCAACGTTTTTCAAAAGTAAATAAACAATCAATAAGTGCAACACATGTCGCGTTTTATTTTTTTCGCCTCTTAAAATGTGAATAAGCATTTTTGCTAAGTCAGTAATGATATATAGCGAAAGCCAAAATAATAATTAAACTTAAATTCTCATATGTTGTATCTAATCGTGCTTTTATATGTTAGAAAACTTTTCAATAAGATACTGTACAGTATTTCCGGTTTAAACTATTCGAATGTCAAGAGGTCTTATTCATTTTAATTTATTTCTTCTTAATCTTTTTTTGTAAAGTAATTTAAACTTTAAGCTTGATTATTGTAAATTTGCAATTTTTTGTATTCGCCTAGATTTTTACTCAAATTTCTGCGCATTGTCCTTTTCACATCGTTATCACTGCATTATTATTATATAAAATTACTAGAGAGTATTATTTTCAACTATAATTTCCATGAAAAATTAATTTATTTTACTCATTAACCAAAGTAAAATCCTTTTAAAGCTTTAAAAGAAAAATCACTAAAAGTCTTACAAAGAAAACAGCTAAGAAGAAGCATAATTACTGTAAACAATATATATTCGCAGAATACAAAATATATTAGAAAAAACCCTTAACATCATTATGAATGATTTTTGTAAGTTAAAAAAAGCTTTATTTTACTAACTATATTTTAAATAAAAATCCGTTAAATAAAGTACAAAACGCACTAAAATGCATTAAAAAAAAACAAAAATCCTTTTCATAATTAGCACAGTGTTTTCGGCAATAAATAACCTAAAAGAAAAATTGTGTAAAAACTTTTTCATCGAATAATTAATAAATGAAAAGTTTTCGTTAAACTTAAATTATATAAAAAAGAAAAACGATGAAAGTTTACAAAACACCATAAAACACACACACACACACACATTACAGAAAAGAAAAATTAGTAAGTAATCAACTCAGAAAAATGAGCTTTTTTTTTACTTATTTATTTTATTTTATTTTTTTTCTGCATGATATTTTCTGCTTCATTTGTAGTTTTTAGTTGTAGATAAACGAAATCATTTTTTATTCACCATTTATTATATCACCACCCACCTGACAAAAAACATGTAGCTAGTAAACTTTTTAGCCAATATTTTCAATGTGATTTTCATTAATATTCAGTATTTTTTATTTAGCTTTTCTTTTCGTTTATTATTTATTTTTCTTTTCTTCTTTTAAATTAATAAATCAACCTGTTGTTATATGTACCTTGCATGCTTTTATAAATTTTCTTTACATTTAAATCATAATCATTTATTCTTCTTTTTTCGATTTTTCTATTTATTTTATTTTTGTGTAAGAGAAATTACCTTGTTTCGGTTCTTTTTTTTAAAAATATTTTTACTTGTATTGAAGGAACTTGTAATTACTAGTAGTCTAGTATCAAATTTATTTATTATAATTATTTTGAAGAAAAACAGTTAAATCGCATGCAATAACGAGAGTTTATAACAATTTTTTAATAATTTTTTTGATAAAAGAAAAATAAAAAAATACTACCGAAATGTAAATTAGTATTTAGTGAAAAAATAGATTTAATTAAGCGTTAATTATTATTATTTTACTATCGCAAAAAAAAAAAGCCGAGAGACAAACAAAATTCCTTGTTAAACACACAAAAAAAAAAACAAAAATTAATCAACCAAAAAAAAAAAAAAAAAATAACTCAGCGTGCATCATATATTTTTAAAAAATTCGTCCTAGCAGCTGACTTAATGTTCTCCGTGCTAGTTCCTGCACCTAGACACTTAACATTGGAGCGACAACTGAACAAAAGTGTGCTTATCAGTTGGTCATCACCGGAACCGCCTGGCTGCAATCAAATCGAAAGTTATCATGTTTATGTTGATGGAGTCCTTAAAGTAACTGTTAAGGCAAACGAAAGGACACGTGCTTTAGTAGAGGGTGTTGACTCGAATAGGGTACATTTAAACTAAATAAATATTATTATATAATTGATTATTTAATTATTTTAACTATTGAATAGCCACATAGAATTAGTGTTCGTAGTGTAACACAGAATCGTCGAACATCACGTGATGCTGCTTGTACAATGATTATCGGACGTGATACAGCACATTTAGGGCCATCAGCTGTACGTGCTAGTAATATTACCTGTTCATCAGCTGTTATATCATGGTTACCAGCTAATTCAAATCATCAGCATGTCGTTTGTGTTAATAATGTTGAAGTACGTACTGTGAAGCCAGGTGTTTATCGTCATATAATAACAGGTAAAATAGGATTTTTGTAATTTTTCGTCTATCGTTTACATAATTAAATTAATTTTTGTTTTCTTTATAAAGGTCTGGCACCAAGTACACAGTATCGTGTAACCGTGCGTGCTAAACATTTACGTGCACCCGGACAAGCACCACCGCCTGGCCCACCACCAGAAGAGGCACCAGGTGCATACACTGATTTTCGTACATTGGCTAAAGGTTTACCAGATCCACCGCAAGACATACAAGTTGAGGCTGGCCCTCAGGATGGTACTTTATTAGTAACATGGCAGCCAGTTAATCGTCCACCGTCTTCTGGTCCAGTTACTGGATATGCCGTTTATGCTGATGGCAAAAAAGTACTAAACACTCTCATTACATAAACATATTTATGTTCATTGGAATTTCTATTTTACTCATTTCTATTCGTTTCTTAATTGTTGAAGGTAACTGATGTTGATTCACCAACCGGCGATCATGCTTTAATAGATATAGGAAAATTAGTCGGACTTAATCCAAGAGCTGTCACAGTACGTACCAAATCAAGAGATGCACAATCAGCAGATAGTCAACCAACACCAATACCAAGTAATTAATTGATTTTTATGATTAATTTTCTATTTATGTTTTTTTTTTTACTGTTTATCTAAATTTTTCTCTACTTTTATTAAATTTTCTGTGTAATTAAATGTCTTCATTTTTTATATAAATGTGTGTATATGTACCCCATTCGTCTTAATATTGAAAAAAAAAAAAACCTTGATGTCGTTTATTTTCTTTAATTTCATTTTTAAAACCTTTTTCTTTGTACATAAATTGCAATTAATTGCAAAAAACATAATTTTTCTATACTTAAAAATAATCCAGGTAACTTTATTACATTCTAATTAATTTATGTTTTCATATTTTAATTATTATTTAATTATTATTATTATTTGGATTGTTTGTTACATGTTTAGTGTTTGTTTTGATTTTATTCTTTCATTCTTGGTTATAATTTAATAATTTTTAATGCTGTTTTTCTAATCACACGATAATGGTAATTTTATTTATTTCCTGTAAGAAACACTTGTTTTATATAATTAAATTATTTTATTACCTTTTATATATATATGGAAATTATTGTTTTGGATATAATTTCATTTTAAATGATGGAAAATATAGCTTTATAAAAAGCAATAGATTATAGAGAGCTTTTTTTTGCAATAAGATGCAATAAGAACAAAATAAACATAAACATTTTTTATCAGATAGTCAGATTGTATTTCTTATTATAATTATTAAATAACTGAAACAAAAAAACAGTTACATAAACATAATTCATTATTTTCTTCGCCTTTTGAATGCTTTTTCAACGCCATTTTGCATTTTACTTTGTAACATCAAAAAGCTCTAGTTTAAAAGTGATTTAACAAAGACAACATACACTGATAGGGTTTTTATAGTTTTTCGTCAACCTAATCTGGTATTTAATTATGATTATTTAATAATGAAATTACAGTAAATAATTATAATAAACATTTGCTTATATGTTATTTTTTTTATTGTTTTAAGTGCTATTTCTAATTTATTTTATTCTTTTTGCTGCAATAAGCACTATTTAAAATTAATTTATTGTTTATATTCTTTAAAACTATCAGCACGTATTTTCTTTTACTTTTCTAAGTCTTTTTATGTTTGAATATTTTTTTACATTAAAAACTGATGAAAAATTGATGGAAGTAATATGCTAAAAATATACTAAAATTCGCTGATGTCTTAATAATTATACTTTTTGCTTAAAAATTACTAAAAATTTTCATTTCTATTAATTTTTCTTCTACATTTTCTTTTCTGTGTGCTGTTTCTTTATTTTTTACTGATTTTAAAGAATTCTTAATGTTGTAATTTTTCCATCTTTTTGTTTATTTAATTTTCTTTTCTTTTGATAATTAATTATTTGCATTTTAATTAATACCATTATCAAAATGATAAACTGAATTAAAAATTAATAAAATAATTATTTTTAATTTAATTATTTTTTTTTGTTTCGTTTTATTTTCTTTTTTTTTTGTGCAATTTTTTTTTTTTTTTTGTATTCCATCTCCATCCATTTAAAATCGTAATTCGCAAAAATTTCCCCGGGTATGTCTCCTATGATTTCTTAAATAAATTTTTATTTTGTGTAAAAATTTTATAAATAAACTGGTATCGGTTATACCGAGCCATTAATAAATACTGAAAATGGATCTTATACACAAGATGTAGTTCGTAATGCAGCAGCGAGAAATGCACGTCATAATGTACCACCGACTGGTATACCACCGCATATGAGAAATGTACGAGGTGGACCACAACAACAGCATCAACAACAGCATCAACAGCAAATGAATCAACAGCAGCAGCAACAACAGCATCAACAGCAAATGAATCAACAACAACAATTATCAATGAATCCACAGCAACAAGCACAGCAGCAACAACAGATGCAGCAGCAACAGCAACAACAGGTTATTGAACATGATGAGAATTTAAGTGATAAGGAAGTCTTTCCAGGATCCATTCATCAAGGACAAATGGTAAGAGATTCGTTTTTCATTTTCATCTTAAAAAAACAATAATAATTAATTAATTAAACAATAATAATTATACAAAACATACTAAATGGCATAGATTAATGTGACAAAAAGTGATAGCAAACAAACAGAGATTTTAATTACATATACAAGCGTTTATTTAATTAATTAATTAATTAATCAGAAAACATTATTTATTTTATTTTATTTTTTCTCAATTTTCTTGTTATTCTTATTGATTTTTCTTTAAGCTTTTCAATTAGTTTAATTAATGAATCTTTTTTTGACAATCGAATATAAATTGCATAATCAAGAGAGTAATGCATGTGTTATTTAATAACTTACTTTTTTTGCATTACTTTTACTAATTAATTAACAAAGGAATTATAGAAAATTACCAGCATTAAGAAATAATGATTATTTAAGTATATAATTAGAGTTTTTATTATTCTAATTAATTAGTTAGATTTAAATTTATTTAGTTAAAAAATTTTTAATGCTGGTAAATTTTTAATTGAAGAAAAGTTATATTTCTTAAAAATTTATTATATTTGGTTTTCTTAATTAATTTTTTGGGCAAAAAAAAAATGTCTTTGATACAAATTGGAACAAAAATTTTGCTAAAAATTAACAGGGTGGTGGTGGTAATAATAATAACAATAATAATAATAATAATCAACAACAAAGCAGTAGTAATAGTGGTGGTGGTGGTGGTCCTAATAGTAGTTCAATACCAGCCATTGAAATAACAAAAGATGGTCAAAGTGGTGATGGTCAATATGTAAGTGATGATAGTGAATATCAAGAAGGAAGCCGTGTTCGTCGTAATAATTCAACGCATCATCAACAGCAACAGCAGCAACAGCAGCAACAACAGTCACAACAGCAACAACAGGTTAGCGAAAAATTAAAAAATCGAAAAACAAACAAATCTTTCACTTAAGAAATGAATCTAAATGAGAAAAGTAGAAAATTGTTTTATGCAAAAATGCAAAACGCATAAACTTTTTAATTAATTTCATGTCTTGTCTGCTTGTTTTGTTTTCTTTCTTCTAAATTTTATGTTCCTTCTATGTTTTGTTTTTTTTTACTAGAACTTATTTAGCTTAAGGAAATTTATTTATTTCAAACATTGCACCCTTACTATGCAATAATTAAAAGTTGCAAAACAAAATCTTATTACAGTGTTTTCCATTGAAGCTTTTTTGTTTTGTTTTAAGTTAAATAATAAAATGGAGTTAAATTAATTTTTATTATATCGTCTATAATAGTGAAATTAATGATTTTTCGTTAATTAATTACCGTGTAAGTAAGAAAAGTCATTAAAGCAATTGTGTTTTTTTTTTTGCGTGCTTCAAGAAATATTAAACGTTTGTGATACCATTTGATGGGAATTTATGGACATATGGTAGCTTTATGCTACTCACAGGTTAAACGCTTAGAACTAGATATTAGTTGCAGAAAAATCAAATTAATCAATGGAAAACACATTTAAAAATGTTTTTTATTAAATTATTGTATGCTGCTATCTACTTAACTACTTAACTACTATCATCTCTTCACTATTACACTTGTTGTTGTTAATTAATTACTATCAAATCACATACTTCTATTTCAATTTTAAATCTCTCTTTAATTAATTTCTTAATTTATTTATTAATTATTTTTACTTTTAAATAATTAGACTGTGTGCTAATTTTATTTTTTCATTATTAATTACTTATATTTAAAATAAAATTAATGATAATTTAATTAAATAAATTTTATGGCACTAACAATGTTTTTAAAATGAGAAAATGAATCAATTTAATGTAAGTAAATGATTATTTATACCATTTAATATGGTTTTACTCCTTATTTTTAGTTTTTTATGCAGAAAGCACACAGTCATTATTGTTTTATTTCTTTTTTAATTAAATTTTAACTTTTAATTAATTAATAATTAAAGAAAATTAAACGTCTTATATTTAAATAAGATGTTCAATAAGAATAACAAAAAAATATATTCATTATTATTATTATTATTATTATTATTATTATTATTATTATTATTATTATTATTATTATTTAAATTTATTTATTTTAATCAAAATGCTTAACACAAATTTAAAATAATTTTTGATTTAAATTTTTCTGTTTTCTTCTATAAATTTATTTTTGTTTTCTTTATATTTCTAATTACTTATTTGTTGTTTAATTATTATTTTTACTTGTTTTTATTTTTTGTGTTTCTATATATATATATATATAAATTTATAAATATATATTCAACTTTCAATTTGTTGTCACTTGCACAATGTTGTCGATTTAAATAAAAAATTAATTAAAATATAAAAAAAAAAAAAACCAAAAGAATAAAAACATTCAAAAAACCACAAAACCTATGTCACCTATGTCTTGAATCATAATTAATTTAAAGAAAAATTAACAAATAAAAACAATAAATTAATTATTATTTAATAAAACTCAATTAATTAATAAATCACCGTAAACACACTGTACTAATAATGTTTTTAAAATAATCAAAAAAAAAAAACCATACAAAAAAAAAATCATAAAATACTAAAGGGTCCTTATCAGCAAAATCAGGCTGGTCGCATGGATCCACGGAATCGTCAACAGAATCAACAAGGACAACAGCAACAAACACAGCAACAATTGCAACAGCAGCAACAACAACAGCAACCGTATTATGGTCCTGGTGGACCAATGCAGCATCCGCGTGGCGGTGTAATGCAACGGGGGCCTCCACAACAACGTGGACCAATGGCACAGCAACAGTTGCAGCAGCAACAACAGCAACAAATGCAAAAGAAGCAACGTTTCTTTTTAGCTATGTTCGATTATGATCCAAGCACAATGAGTCCGAATCCAGATGGTTGCGAGGAGGAATTACCGTTTCAAGAGGGTGACACGATTAAGGTAATTTTGTTTGTTTTTCGTACATATTTTTTTCTCATATAATCAACTTATTTTTTTCATTTAAGGTCTATGGTGATAAAGATCCAGATGGTTTTTATTGGGGTGAGTTACGTGGTAGACGCGGATATGTACCACACAATATGGTGACAGAAATAGAGGAGGGACAAGTCGGTGCCCAGGGTGGTGTCACTAATATGCCAACCACAGGGCAACCAAGTGTCCGTGGTGTAAGCCGTGACCGTTGGGGTGACATATATGCAAATATGCCGGTTAAGCGGATGATCGCATTGTATGATTATGATCCGCAAGAGCTTAGCCCAAATGTAGATGCCGAGGTGAGTTACAAATGGATATAATATTCTCGTTGTTCTAGTTATTGTTGTTGCTGATGTCTTATTTGCATAAAAAAAAAAAAAAGTAGAAAACATAGAGAAACACACAAACAAACAAATGGAAACAAAATAAAATTAAAATTTTTGATTAAAACATTTAATGCACGAAAAGTAGTGACCAAATTAAGCAACTTATGTGGCTCTACCCCGTTTTTTTGTTTGTTTCTTTTCTTTTTTCGTTTTTCTTCGTTTCTTTTTCCCAATGCAAAAAAAATTCGTAAATTGCGACCCAACTGCAGGTGGAGCTTAGCTTTAAAACCGGTGAAGTAATTCTCGTCTATGGTGACATGGACGAGGATGGTTTCTACATGGGCGAATTGGACAGTGTTCGCGGTCTGGTGCCATCAAATTTCTTAGCCGAAGCGCCAGAATATAATAATCAAGCTGGTGGCCAGGTCAGCGGTAACATGGGCATGACACAGCGTGGCGGTATGGCGAACAATCGTGGCCGAGGACAGGGACCAGGTGCCCGTGGTCCACCACCACCACCACGTGATAATATGGGACAAATCGGAATGAATCAACGTGGCGGACTACAGAGAAAAGGTATGTGACCAAATATTTATTATTGTTCTTTGGTTTTTTTTTTTTTATCTCTCAAATAACCTGGTTTTAATTTTTCTCCAATGATTTTTCTCACTTTAATTATTAAATTTAATATTTATATATATATATATGCAAACAATATTAATAATAATTATTATTCTTCAACTAAAAAAAAAAAGAAGATATTTTCTTTCTTATTATTATTTTAAAATTTAAATTTTCCAATCTTCATGTGTGTTATCTTTTAATTATAAATAAATAAATAACATAATATTTTAAATTTTCTAACATAATTAAATAACACTGAACACACATGTTTTCTTTTAAATTATTTAATTATGTTTTTATTTAAACACAAATTTAGTCCTTTTTTTTGTTTTGATTTTTAATTTTTGCATATTGTTTTTTTTTATTTATTTGATTAAAACAATAATTAAACGACAAAAAACATATTAATATTTTATGTTTTATAATTTAATTAAAACGTTATGTTTAATTAAAGAAAAAAATATATAATTATTGCCTTATTGCTATTTAATTAATTAATTTAATTAAAAAAAAACGAATATATATTTTATCAATCTGATTGTGCCAAATAACATTATGAATGTGAAATTTTTTGATTTTTATTTAATTAAATTTTATTTAATTATTATTGGCTTTTGTACAATATAAAAAATTGTATATACATATTTTTTTTTTTAGTTTTTTCTTTATCATTTTCCAGGCACAGTATTTATTATAATTTATTTTTATACCATAAATAAGTCTTTTAATCGGGAATTTTTAACATTTTTTTTTAAATTAGGGATAATTTTCATCTTTTTGTAAACTAACGTTTTTGTGCAAAAATTTAACATTTCTAATCTAAAAGCTATTTTTACGATAAATAAATGTTTCTATATTAAAGTACTGGCTTTATAATTAAAATTCAACTAATGCAACTAAAACTTGGCAGTAGAATTCATTAAAAAAGAAATCAATCTGCAATTATTTGTTTGTCAAAACCATTTAAAACGAAATAAAATGTATAAGGAAGCTAAACGAACGCTATTCAAACAAAAGCTCATTCTGCTACTAAAAACTCTACATTCCGGCGCATATTTATATATTTATCAAAAATGAAATTTTTGTTTAAAAAAATCTTAAAAATAAACTTTTTAATTAAAAATTAATCGCAAAGCATTACTGATCAATTAAAATGTGTGTGTTTTTTTTTTTTAATTTCAAATAAATTTATTAATTTTTAATCCTTTTAATGATAAAAAGTTTAATTTAAATAAAAAAAAAATTGATTAAATTAAATACCATCAGTTGCATATAGAGTTTTTGTGTTTTATGCTTTCGAAAGAACAACTTTCAAAAGAATATTTCTATTAATAAAAAAATAAAACTTTTAACCGTACATAAAACAATTTAATTTAATTGCATAAAGCTTATAAACAAAAAAAAAATACACAAAAACTAAAAGCATATAAAAAATGAAAAACTTTTTCATGCAAAAATCGAATTTGTGTAAATAAATTTTCAACATTTTTTAGTTTTTTTTTGTTTTAGTTTTGAATAATAAAGCCAAAAAGAAAAATGCAACATTTAAACTTCCTTAAATTGCATTAAAAATTATTAATAGTTCAACAAAAAATCAGTATGCTCTAGCTGTGACTTTTATTCGGAAGTTTTTTGTGGAGAAAATTTGATTTCCTGGTTTTTTGTTAATTTAAATAAAAAATAAATAAATAACTGAATGTGTGCTTTTGCATTTTATAGTTAAAGATTTATAATGTAATCAAATGAAAATATTCTTTTATTATTCATTATGAACATTTCTGTTCAACACATCTGAATTCATTCCAACAATGTTAACTCTGTGCATCTATCTATCGTTTCGGGTTATAAAGTGTTCATTATTACTACGTTTTTCTTTTTATTTTTGCAAACAAAAAATTCATTAATTAATTATTAGTAATTTAGAATCCTGCTCTGAATAACACAAATTAAACGCACGGATTACGCAATAAACCTTCCACCAAACGTCAATTAAGTCCGATATCTATATATCAATTACCACAATCAAAGCATAAAATTTATCCAAATCTAGATAATTAATTTATGGTATAAAATTACATTAATCACACAAACATTTAATTAATTAATTAACACAAATATAATTTTTTTTTATATAAATTAATAATCATTTAGCTAATCAGGATTTAGATAAATATTTTTTCTTTAAATTAAATAATTTTCTTTTTATTTTTATTTTTTTGCATAATTTTGCATAAAAATGCATAATTAATAGCGAAACATAAAATTAATTAAGATTATTTTTTATAATTAATGATATAACAAATAAACAATTATATGACAGCAGAATAGAATTTTAGATAATGAAATTTCTATAAAATTTTATTTATTTATAATTTATTTGATTTTTTATTTTGTTAATGGCGAAGCAAATGGACGATTTTAATAGACTTTATTATTACTATTATTATTATTATTATTTTATATATAGCTACATTAATAAATCAACATAATAAACTAAAAAAAAAAATTAATTAATTAAATAATCTAAATAAAACAAATAATACTAATTTATTACTATTCTTTACTGTATTTTCTGTCTTTCTGTGTTTTATATATAATTTATTTTTCGTTTATATTTCTTTAATTATAATTTTCTCTATATTATTTATTTATTAATCTGTTTTTGATTTTTAATAATTTTTTATTTTCTTTTTAAATAATATAAATTAAAAAAAAACACATAATCTATAAATACAAAATTTTAATTTAACTAAATTTGTTAAATGCTAAAATGTACAAAAAGAAATCACACTTATTAAAAACGAAACATTAAACAAAATAGAAAGGAAAAATGATTTAAATTTTTATATTATTTTTGCTGCTTTGTTTTCTAATTGTGAAAAAGTTTAAAAAATTTATTATAAAAAATATTTTTTATCAATTATTTATTTAATAAGTACAATAATAGTGTAAAGAAAAATCGCATTAATAATTCAGCTTTAATGCATAAATAAGCACTTAAGCAATTCATTTTACATATTTAAATGATTCATTTAATTTTAATTTAAAAAACGTATATCCAGAATTTAAAATACATTTAAGGCAGCTTCTGTATCTAAATATAATAGTTTTATTTCTGCACTAGTCGGTAATAATTCTTAAAATTAATTAAAATACTAATAGACTTATTAAAAATAAAAACCACTCAAAGGGTTCAAAATCACTCAATTTTCAATCACTACAAAGTACCATTAAGTGATTTTAACATAAATATTTTTATTACACCTAAATATAGGCAACAATATATACTATATATAATATTCACTCAATTTTCCTAACGAAAACAATAATTTTTCTTTTTTGTTTATATTATTTTTTTTTTAAATCATTTTTCCAATTAATTATTAATCAATAATTACAATAACAAAAAAAAAAAACTATATATATATATTTTATTTCTTTTCCTTTAATTACACGTGTCAATAGTAATTATTTTTTATTAAAAAAATAATAAAACTATTAATGAAAAAATCAATCTTTGTAAACAAACTAAAATACAAAATACAACAATATTAATTCATAATAAACACTAAAAAATAAACATATTTAAATAAACACCACAATAAAAAAATTTTGTCTTATAATAAAAATGTGTATGTATTTTTTAATTAATTACAATAATTAAATGTTTATAAGGTAATTACATGACATTTACAGTGTTTTATTGGAAACATTTGTAAGGAAACATCGGTAATCGGTTATTACTTAAATTAATTCACAATAGATTTTTACCTTATAAACCGTGCAAATACAATTAATTATAATTAAAAAATACAAACATATAAATTATACAGGATTAACAATAATTAATCTATAACTAAAAATAAATTTATATATAAAGAAAATAAAGAAAAATATACATATTATATATATATATATATATATATTTTTTTTTTAAACTAAAAAATAAACAGCTTTATATGTTCAGTGTGTTGCGCACCAATTATACTTAATTATATTTAAGCTCTATACTTTTATTTTAATTTTTCATATATTATAAAGAAAATTAATTGAAATAAATTGATTTTCTTTGTTTTTTAATTTTATTATTTAGTAATTAAATAATAATAATTATGTTTAATTAAATAATTTTCTATTTCTTATTGTTTTTTAATTTTTGTTTTTGTTTCTTAATTATAATTTTTCTTCTTTAATTAATTAATTTTTTTTAACTCTGTCTTATTGTCTATATTGTAATTAAAATTTATTAATTATTATTATTATTATTATTATTATTATTTTATTATTATTTTTGTGAAAAAAATAATTAATATTTTATTACAAAAAAAAAAAAAAAAATAATTAAATTAAATTAAATAATTCTTTCACCAATTTTTCAATTGAATAAAATTTAATTAAATAAAAAAAAAATAATTCAAATTAAATATAAATTCAATAATTAAAAATCGCGTCTATATAATTACATTACATTAAAATAATAATTATAAAAGAAAACAAACAAATTATTTAATTAATAGAAGAAAAATTTTAAATTAAATTAAAAATTAAATTTAATAGATTAATTAATAATTAAGGAAAAAAAAAACGGTGTCGAGCAGCAACACGGATTTATTATTTCTCAATACTTACCTGCAGTATTTAATTGTTTATTATTTCTATTATTATTATTTTCATTATTATTATTAATCAGTTAGGAGGTGGTGATTATCGTCCACTTGCCAACCGCCTTGTTTTTCTTTTTCTCTTTCATTTTTTGTTTTTATATTTATTTATTAATTATATTATTTTTTTTCTGTTATGTTAATTATCCGTTAATTTTCTCAATTAATTAAATAATTTGGTTTTCTAATTAAAAAACTAAAAAAAAAGAAAAATTAATTGAATTATTTTTGAGTAATAAATAAATAAATAAATAAATAAATAAAAAAAAATATATATAAACGCGATTCTGCTCTGCTGTGGTAAATGTCAAGTCTTCATGTTGTTTGTTTGCTAGATGCTCGCCCTTCTTCCCCTACACTGTTAGACAACACGGGCCATCCTGCCCCCGATCACCAAACGCAGGTAACTACTTAAATACGCAAAAAAAAAAAAAAAAATTATAAGAAACTTATAAAAAAAAAAAAAAATGAAAATTAATTAAAATAAAAATTAAAAAAAAAGAAAAAATTTTATTAATTATAATTTCTTAATTATTTTCATTTGTTTTTCTTAATGCTATTTCTATTGCTCTGTTGTTTTTTCATTTCTCTTTTGTTTTTCTGGTTAATTTTGTTTTACTTTTGATTTTACTTTTTCTTAGTTTTATTCGTTAATTTTTCTTAATTATTTCTTCAAAAAAAAAAAAAAAATAATAATTATGTTTTGCTTTAGATTTTATTTTAAATTAAAAAAAAAGTAAAAAATTAACCAAAATAATAAAAATTAATAAAATAAAATTTAGCTAATTAAAAGAATAAATTTTTAGAGAAATATTAATTTTCGACTTTGTTTCTTTTTTTTTTTTTAATTTGTATTATAATTAATTAATTAATTAACACAACCCACCTGCCCACAATTGTTTTTAGTTTTTGTTTTAAATAATTTAATTATTTAAATTAATTATTTATGTATTAAAGAATAATTTTTTAATTTTATTTTTAATTAAATAAAATTTTTGTTTATTTCTTTGTTAATTATGTTTATTAATTATTTATGTTAAACAAAAAAAATTAAAAATACTAATTAGAAAAGTTTTATAAATTAAAAATATATAAAAATAATTAATTACTGTAGTTAGAGATTAATTATTTAAAATGTCTTGTAAGTGAAATAGTAAGCAGTAATAATTAATTAAATTAAAATTTTACAATCTAAAAAAAACACACTAATTAACAATGTTTTGAGCAGAATTATGTAAATTCATTATTATTTTTATACATAAAAGATGGGTGCGTGCATTCACACATTACTTTACATAATTAAATTAAAATTTTTAATTAACAAAGTGTTGTAAGATACAGCCACCCACTGAAATTCACCCTTACATGATTTTTATACTTTTATAATTTTTTTTATGTTTTTAACAAATAAATAATTAATAATAATTCATTCAGTTCAATTTATTTTCATCGTTTGGTTTTTTTTTTTATTATTATTATTATTATTTTTATTAACACTTTGCATTCGTTTAATTAAAAAAATAATTTATTAATTAACACTATTGTAGAGAGTTTAGTTAATTGTCGCTAAATTAAAACACATTTTAAACGGCTGCTATATACAAATGTAATAAAAACCTTTTAATATCCGAATCGCAAATAAATTTTATTCTCACGATAAAAATCCACCGTAGAAAATTGTTTTCATTTTTTTTTTGTTTTTTGCTAATTAAATTAAATTAAAAATAATAATAATGGGCAGGGGGTGTTAATTTTTTATTTTATTTTTTTTTTTGTTTTATTTTCTTTTTATTAATTAAAACTATTTAAAAAAAACTTTATTAAAATAATAATAAAATAACTAGAAAATTCTTTAAGTAAATTTGTAAAAAAAAATTAAATGAAATGAAATGTAGGCGACTAGAAAATTAATAAAACAGAAAATTAGTGAAACTTTTTTTAATTATTAATTATTATTTTATTTTAATTTTCTTCTATTTCATTTAATTTTTCGTTTTTTTTTCATTTTATTTTATTCATAAATTTTCCTATCTCTGTTTTTCAAAAAAAAAAAAATCTCTATTCTCCTTGATCTTTTCTTATTTAAATTATTTCTTTGAATTTTTGCTAATTATATATTTATTTATTGTTTGATTATTTTTTTATAAAAATAATTATTATTATTATTTTTATAATTAAAAAAATTGTTTGTTTAAAAATGTATGTTTGTATGTTTTTTGTTTTTTTTTAATTCTTATGTACATAAATACTAAAGACTTAATTTTAATTAAATGTCATTTTTGTAGTTACATAATTAATTATGTAAATTAATTTAAACTTAATTCAAATAAAATGAAATTAGAAAGAGAAATTAATTACTTTTCAACAACAATAGTTTTTCTTATTTATTTTTTTTGCATGTTGAATGATCGTAGATTTTTTATTCTTTAATTTGATTTTATCTTCTTAAATAATAAAATATTTAATTAATTTATTTTAATTATTTTCTTGTTATTTTTTTATTATATTTGTATTTCTTCTTTCTACGTTTGTTATTTCTTAGAAAAATTTTCCTTAATTTTAATTTCTATTAAAATTTTTAATTAGTTTATTAATTAATAAATATTATTAAGTAACTATAGTGACTTACTTAGTTTGTTTAATTATTTATAATAGAAATTTTATATATTTATAGAAAATAAATAAAAATAAATAAATCAAGAACAATTTGATCATATATATAAAAAAAAATAAAACATTAAACTCATAAAGAAATTAATGAAATTTATATAAACAAATTACAAAATTCTTTAATTTACATACAATAGAGTAAATATATATACATATATATATATATAAGAAAATTACTTAATATATTTAAACACAAGAATTATACTAAATTCACTAATATTTATTAATTTTTAATTTTATTTTTTTGAAAAACTTATATAAATGAAAGCAAATTTGATAAAAAGGATGCAAAAAATTAACAAAATTATCCAATGAAAGTGAATGTCAGTGAATATTTTAAGAATTATTGTTGTTTTTTGCCTTATTTTATAATTTATCCAATATAAGATATGCAATAATTTATCATATATGCTATGATTATGATAAAATTATTTATTTTATTGACGGTATAGACAATAGATGGTAAAATATGTACCAAAAACGGTTGTCTTTCGATATGACATTTACTAGGTTTTTATATAAATAGAAATTTTCTCTGCATACATTATACAAATCACCTTAGCAAATTTGTTTTCATTTTTCATTTCTTTATGTTATTTGTTTGAAAAAAAAAAATTTATTAATTATTATATGTATTTATGTCTATAATTTATACAAAAAAAAAAAAAAAAAAAAAAAAAATTCTTTAAAAAACATAAAAAACTAATTAAACATTTTCTCTCATCATAATTAAATTCATAAATATTTAATTATTATTATTTTTTTTCCTCTTCTTCACAAACACATTATTTGTTTATCTCTTTATCTTACTTATTATTATTATTATTATTATTCATTTTTATAATTTTATTTATTTATAATTTTTCGTTTAACATTAATAAATAAATAATAAAATAAAATAATTTTCTAGAATAAAAAAACTCTCACCATAAATATTAATTTATATGAATTTAGATTGAACTGAATAATATTTATAAATTATTTTTATTATTTTAATTATTATTATTATTATTAATATTATTTCTTTAAATTTAAGTAATATATAATTAAATAAGTTAAATTAATTTGTAGTTAATGATATTTATAAATAGCAAATAATTCTAATTACTATTATTTATAATTTATTAAAAGTAATACTGTATTTAAATTAATTTTAGAAAAATAACACAAATTCATTTACATTTAAACAAAAAAAAAAAAATCAAATTAATCAATCAAACAATTGATTATTAATATTTTAGTTTCATTATTAATTATTAGTTTAAATTAATTACAAACTGACTTAACAAGCAGCTAATTTGCATTTTTTTTTTTTTTTTAATTTAGAGCAAAATTTATATTTATTTTCTTAATTTTTCTTTAAATTAGATTAAATAATTATTGCTTTGTTGATTTTTTAAAATAATTAAACGAAAATTTTATTTTATTTTTTTTTTAAAAATAGAAAATTAAAAGTTTATTTAAACTCCACGTTTACTGATCATTTATTAAAATTCAATTATTGATTCTAGAAAATAAATTAATGAAAATATTCTTACGCGATTCTTTCCTGCATGTAGTCTCTTAACGAAAAGAACATATTTAAACACTTGTTTAGAATCCATAAAATAGTTTCTTTTTTCGCTAAAAATAAAAACAAAAAGAAAATAAATAATTAATTAATAATTAGATTAGTGAAATTTAGTGGGTTGGTGGGTCGATACTAAAGACAAATTAACAAAAAAAATAAATAAATAAAAAACAAATTAAAGGAACAGGACTAATATTAAGGTATGAATTTTTTAAGGGGATGCTGGGGAAAGGAGGGATGATCGGTCGAGGGATCGGGATCGGTGGTAATCAAATGATGCAGCAACAACAGCAGCAACATCAACAGCAGCAGCAGCAGCATCAACAGCAGCAGCAACAACATTCACAACAGCAAGGCAATTCAATGATGATGGGTGGTGGTATGCAAAATATGCAAACGCAACAACAATTACAACAGCAGCAGCAACAGCAACAACAGCAGCAACAAATGATGCATCAACAACAGATGCACAATCAACAGCAACAAATGCATAATCAACAACAAATGCATAATCAACAGCAACAACAGCCAACAACAACCGCATCATCGGGTGGTGTCTTTTCGACAGCCTCAAGTTTATTCTCTGGCGCAACAAATGCAGCATCCGGTGGTATATTTAATACAAATCGTCAACAAACACAAAAGGGTATACCACAGGTAATACCACAACCAGGTATGACAACACAAATGGGTGGTCCATTTGGTAATCAACAATTAAATCAACAACAACAGCAGCAACCAGCCCAAGGACCAAATTTAATGCAAAAACTAAATGAAATGGCAGCACCCGGTGGTGATATATTATCAAAAGGCAAAGAACTTATATTTATGAAGTTTGGTCTCGGTGGTAAATAACCCCGGCCATTATTTAAACAATTTAACGACCAACAACAATTAATAATTAATTATAAAAACATAATTATAATTAAAATTATAAATAATAATAATAGTAATAATAATAATAATAATAATAAAATAAATAATATTAAATTTATAAATAAATATAATTATTGTTAACATGGTGATTATTTATTAAAAATTATTCTATCATTTTTAATTTTACTTAACGCACATTCATTAATTAAATTAAATTAAATTTATTCATATTTCATTTATAATTTTATATTTATTTTAATAAAAAATAAAATAATGTCTGTTACTCTGTTACTCTATTCATACAATTAAAGAAGTAAAAAAAGTAAAAACAAATCTAATTAGAAATAAATATAAAATTAAGTAATTAAAAACATTCATGATAACTCTTCTGAACAAAAAAAAAATGATAATAATAATAATGCAAAGTGTGTTCTTGGTGCACAATTGTTTCTAAGTAAATTATAAATATTATTTATCTGTTAATTAATTGTCTAAATTATTGGTTATACATTTTATGCTTGATGATTATTTTGTTATTATTAAATTATTAATTAATTAATGAATTTAATCCATTACATAGTTAAAATTTTTATGTAAATAATAATGTTAGAGGCTGAAAACACTAAAAACAACAAATATTAGATACAGAATTATGTTTATTTGTATTTTAGGGACCAGATAGGTACACTGGAATTTCCAAACATGATAATTTTTAAAACAACTTTGTTCGATTAAAGCAAATTAGAGCTCTGTGCCAATATTGGTCCAGTGGGAAAAAAATGGGTTAATAAACAGTTGTTCCATTTCAATTTTATGCAATATTTTTTTTTTCATATAAATTAATTTAATAAAATATTAGCGAAAAACCATTTCATCTTTTTAAAATATTGTGTTTTTGATTAAATTCGTATTTAATCATAACAAACACTATATTTTTCTACATCAGTACATTCTTATTGACAAAATCTACTCCATTAATAATAATAAATCCATTTATTTCCAAGTGCGTACATCTGGTGACAACTGATAACAGAGTAATGAAAATTTATAAATAAAAAATAATAACACTTATATCTATCTAATAACATTCTTATTATTTTTGTTCAATTTTTCTTTCATTCATTTATTTATATTATAAACTAAAAAATTTAAACAAATAAAATAAAATAATTAAAACATATTTTGACAATATAAATAATTAATTAATTTTATAAATAAATTAATTAATTATTTAACAAATAATTAAAATAAATAATGTTAAAGGACAATTTAAAAAATAATAAAATAAAACTAAAATAATGTTTACAGTATTAAAAATATATGAAAAAAATAAATAAAATAATTATAATTTCATAATTATAATTAATTAAAATAATTAAATTATAAAATAAATATAAATTAATATAATTACTGCCTCTCTCACAACTAATATCTTAAAACTCTCTATCTATCTAGTTATCTCTCTAACTCCCCTTTTCAACTATATTAATAATTATATCATTAATTAATAAATAAATTAATAAATAAATTAATTAAACATAAAATTAAGAACCTTCTTTATTGTCTCTAGACTCTTGCAAAAAATAAATAAAATTAAATTAAACGACAAATTATTATTATTAAAAAAAGAAAAACCTTAAATACACTTTGCTTAATTATAAAAAAATCAATTTAATTAATTTAAACAAAAAAAATAAAAATAAAAACCCACTTAATAGTTTTCCAATTACCTGATTTTTAATTTAATTTTAATTCAATCAATTCCAGCCAATCTTAATAATGAAAATTAATTATTTTAAATTAAACAAATAAAAATTCAAAAGTATAGAAATAAACCGCAGTGTAATTGGAGAAAAAATTTTTATTTTTATTTTAAATTTAATTAAGAAAAATAAATTAAAATTGTCTGTTAAAAATAAATAAAGAAAAATAATATATTTATCTTATATTAATTGTTATAAAAAAAAAATAAATAAATAAAAATTAATTAATTAAATAAATAAATTCAGTTTGGTGCCTTCTGAATGTTTGATGCGCGTAATTTTTATTAATGATAAAAATGAAAGAATATAAAAATTTAATTATTATAATTAAAAGTGAAAAGAAAAGAAAAAACTCTTTACCACCAAATTTCATTTAAATTAAATCGTCTAATTTCGTTAATAAATTTCGCTAACAAAAATAAAAGAATAGATCTCGTAGATTATAATTTTCATAAATTAATTAATAAAACTAAAAACAGGAATGTTGAAATAATTATTTAGTTAAAACAAAAAGTATAAAAAGAAAATTAATTAATTAAATTAGCAGAAAACGAAAAATGATTTTTGACTTTTAGCTTTAATTAAATAAAATTAAAATTAAAAAAAAAAAAAAACGTTTAAGGAAAATGCTGTTCATTGTTGTTAAAGATTTGAGAAACCAAAGAAAAATTATATTAAATGTGTGTTGCTTGGAATAAAAATTAACATTCCTTAATTTATTTTAATTAAATTATATAAATACAAAGGAATATGTGTATAATTATCAAATAATAATAATAATAATAATTAAAAATTTAGCAATAAAATGCAATTGATTGTGCTCAGTGCTCAGTTTTTTCTTTTATTTTCTTAATTATTATTTTAATTTTTAATTTAATTATTTTTATAAACATTTTGCACCAAAGTCCAAATGACAAGTAGGAAAAAAAAATAATTTAATTAAAATAAAATTAAATACGAGACTAGACAAAGTAAATTAATTAGAAAAAAACATTTTATTTAATATTATTTTCGGTAATTTTCTTTCATTATTTATTTTTTTCTGTGGACGATAAAGAAAAATTTGTAAAAGCTTAATATAAATAAAAAAAAAAACAAAGTAATTAAAAAAACGAATCAAAACTAAAATTAATTAAAAAAAAAAATTAATAAAAAAATAATTAAATAAAGAAAAACCATTATATCATTAAAGTAGAGAGAAAACATTTAAATGAAAATGAAATGAAAATAACTAATAAAAGGCTAAAATTGAATAAATAAATTGTAGGTAAAAAATAAAAATACATAGGCAAATTAAGGATTTAATTAAACAATAAAATAATTAATTAATTAATTAAAAATATAAATATATAAACTAATATTATAATAGTTTTTAGTAATAATTATGTAATAATATTATCTAATAATTAATTAATTAACAACAGTTCAAATAATGTTGTTTCAATGCTACTATTTTCTATAATTTTTGCGTTTAATTATTCTTTATTTTATTTCGATTTTGCTTTTTATTTTAATGTTTTTACTGCAAAAAAAATATAAATTAATGGATAATGAATGATAAAAAACGAAAAAATTTAAACAGAAAATAAATAATTTAATGGTTTTAAAGTAACGTAGCGTTAACGTAAAGTAAACTAAAGGAAAATTAATAGAAAATAATTATAAATTTATTTAAGAAATATAATTTTCTTTGTTTTGTTTCTTTTCTTTTTTTCTAAATAAAATGCAAACATATCATTGTGCTAAACATTAAATGAATTATTTAAAGAAAAATAAACGAAAAAAAAAATTAAAGGAAAATATAAAAAAAAAAATTAATTAATAAACTATTAATTTTTTCAATAGAATTAAACTCTAAAAAATTATTTTCATTGTTTAATTAATTCAAGTAAAAATAAAAGAAAATAATTAACGATTTGATTGGCTTTTCATAACAATTATTATAATTTCCCATCGTTATTTCTATGTGAAAAGAAATAATTATTTAATAAACATTAATTAGGCAGTAACTGTTCGCGAATATTTATTATAATTTAAGTGATTTTAATTAATCCTAAATACTATGCGCGTGCTAGTCTTAAGCACATACTACGTAAGGTATTTAAAGCAAAAGTTTTTCTTTTTTTATTTTAACGGATGTACAGTACAATTATTTAAATTAAAAAATAATAATTAACTATTTTCTGTTTATTTTAATCACAAGGCAATTAATTTCACTTAACTTTACATGAAAAAATAAATAAATTTAAGCACAAAGCTTTCTCGTTTAACGAATTATTTAATTTTTATTGCTTAAATACATAAATCTGCTTTAAAAATAAAAATATTTATTAATTAATTAACAGACAATTATAGCAAACACTAAAAAACTATTGTAATAAATTAATTAAATATATAATTCATATTCATTATTATAATTATTTATTTATTTTTATTTTTTAATTTAAATAATAAATTATATTTAAAAAACAAAATAAAAAATTAATCTAATCTAATAATTGACAAATAATAAATTTAAATAAAAATCAATCAAATAATTAATTAAGCAACAAAATTAAAACGTTTAATTAATAAAACTACTACGTATCTCTATAATCAGCTTGTTTTTGTAAATAATGAAAGAAAAAATTTATTATTATTATATTAATAAAACATTAAACATAATTAATTTATTATAATTTCTAAATATTATTCTTCTAATAATTAAGAAAACAAAATTTTCGCTCCTCTCTTTATTCATTTTTCTTTCTTATTTATTTATTTAATATACTTCAAAATTCCCAATCAAATCAATCTAAAACCAAAAAATTGATTAATTAATTAAAAAATAACAAACAAAAATAATTCTTTAAATTATAATTAATTAAATAATCAACATAATTAATAACATAAATAACAATTAATTAAATAAAAATTAAATGAAAAGAAAATAATTATTATTATTATTTTTCGTTTGTTAAAATTAAGAAACTTAAAAATTAAATCATTCTTAAGCGTGTTATTTCTAATTAATTAATTATTAAAAGAAGTAAAAGAAAAAAAAAAGAAAATAAGTAATTATAAAAATAAATGATAAAAATCTCTATCCTCCCAAAAAAAAAAAAAAACATAATTAATAAATAAATTTAATTAATGATTTCAGCAAAAAAAAAAAAAGAAAAAATAAATTAATCATTAAAAATATCACTAAGTTTAATTAAGATAATTATAATTATAAAAGAGATAAAAAGTTAATAAATAAATAAAATATATTAATAACATAAATAGAGTTAAATAAAATTAAATTAAACAAAAAAAAAAAATCAATTAAATTAAGTCTCTTCATCAACCATTAAATTTATTCATTTTTATTTAATTAATTATTTTAAACAATGTTAATTGTTTTTTAATGTAAATTATTTCTATTTCTTGTTATTTTGTACTAAATAATGATGATTATTTATTATATAATTTGTTAATATATTTTTTTTTTGTTAATTAATTGCAATGAAACACAAATTAAAGCAAAAACAAAATAGCACATTAAATTCAATTAAGTTACAGGGTGTACAATATGATATAGATTTTATCAAATTTATTTTTCATATTAAAATGTTTTTTGGTCTTATTTAGGCAAGGCATTGCATTTCACTTGACAAATAAAACATATTGATGCTTCTATAATCAACAATATGGAGTTAATCATTTAAGAAGTATGTTAGTTATTACATACCCTACTGTAAATGTATATATCCAATGATTTTCAAGTCTTAAATATTTCCCTCACTATCAACTAATCAACAATTAATTAAATCATCTATAAATTCTTAACACAAAAATCCCCATCACTCTGTAACTTAACTAAATCAATATCACATCTACATACAAGTATTAATTTTCGATCGCATTTTAATTAAGAAACATAAAATTTAATTAAAAACATTTAAAAACAAAAAAAAACACTTTCTTTAAATTTAATTAAATAAAAAAACATAAAATAGTTTGTAAAAAAATAATAATAAATTAAAATGCAAAAAAAAAAAAAAACTTTTGTCCTTTATCAAAAAAAAAAATGAAATTAAATTAAATTAATTAATTAATATAAAATAAAATAAATAAAAAAATAATAAACATGTTATTAATTATATAAAACAATAAATAATTTATATATATATATTACGGTATAAAGTAATAAAAAAAAATAATTAAATAAATAAAAATTTAATTTAATTTAATAAAATTAAAATATATATTAGACCAATTTAAATATGGAAACATTGCATTGTGTGTCCAATTTGTTGTTATTATCTTTAAATAAATAAATAAATAAATAAATAAAGTTTAAATGTAATAAAAAAGAAAAATAATAATTAAAAATTTAAAAAATCATAAATGAAAATGCAAAAAAAAAAAAAAATAATGTAAAACGAGAGGACAGAACACAGAAAAAAATAAATAGAGGCATAGTCACAAAAAAATTAATTAAACAAAAGAAAGAAAAAAAAAATAACAAGTAATTAATGTAAAAATAAATAATTAAACTAAAAACTATCTAATGCGATCAATAATTACCAAAAAAAAAAAAAATAAAAAATATGTTGCGTGTGTAAGTATATGTGATGTGTATCTCTGATGTACAGCACCAATTAAACAAAAATAATTAATTAATTAAAGATAATTTAATTAAAATATATAAAAGAAAAAAAAAAACATAATTAAATTTAATTAACATTAAACAAACAAGAAAAAATAAATAAATAATTTAAAACTAATAATAATGAAATATTGCGAAAAGAAAAAAGAAAAATTATAATAAAAATAAATATTTCTCTCTCATTAAATTTCTTTCGTATTTTTATTATTATTATTATAATTTTTCTTTTTGGTAATTACAGGTAATTAAAGGTTTTCACAAAATTAAAAAAAACAAACAATTTACGGCCTCCAATGTGTTTGCGTTATTATTGTTATAATTTCATTATTTTGATTAAATGTTTCTGGTGAATACTTTATCTGCCATAAATAATTAATTAATATTAATGTTTCACCCGGATATAATGTTATTTTATATTCACCACAAATTATTTTACATTCACCTCGTGATTGTAAATAAAAATTTATTTTACCTTTTACTTGATAAATATTTATAAAACCATAATTTATCGGTAGAGTTTTTATCAGATTCTCATTGTTATTATTAAAATTATAATTTTGTGATATTAATATCCAGACTGTTGTCGGTGAATCCAGATGTGTTGAATAATAGTACGGCCGTTTGATAATGTGTCGTAATGATTTCACCACATCAATATAACAATTTTCAAATAAAAGAAACCATTTATCGTTAGAATGGTATGTCCGCAATATTAATTGAAATAAATCATTTAAATTCTTATTATTCTCGTTTAGTAATAATAAATTTGTTTTCATATAGCACGGTACAGAGTTTTTAATATGATTATACGATAATAAATATTCAATAAATGATTGATTTTGTATAAAATTTATACTTTCTGAATCCGTTACAATTGCTGGTAAGCCACGTAATAAGTATTTATCGTTTATGTAATCATATGTCACATCACTGAGATAATCAATTTGTTCTGAAATAAAAAAAAAATAATAATAATAAAACCAAATAAAAGAAAATTATTTAATTAATTAAACAAACCATAATTTTCACAAACATCACAATCATTTAATGTAATTTCATCGTCAATTAATATTGAATTTGTATTTCCTGTATCTAGTGCATCCGTTTTGGCTTTAATTAAGCAACGTTCACCATACAATGCCCTCCAATTCCAATACGGTAGTAATTTAATAAGGAAAATCCGTCCAATTGCCGCAATATTCCAATTTAAATAATCAACATAATAACATAGAAATATAATTACAAAAATAATAAATATTATTTTCAGTATTTTTTTAATTAATAATTTATTTAGATGTTTTCTAAGCGGTGAATAAATTTCATTAAATTCATTTCTGGTTAGTTTTAATGTTTTGCAATAGTTAAAAAACTCATCAAATTCTTTACTCAAATTGATTTCCTCACTGTTTGCTTGTTTATTTCCGGTTGTCGTAACGTACGATGACATGGTTTATATTGAACTGGATGTTTTCAAAGGACGAAACATCATTTTATATCATTTATTGTCACCATGTGCTTTCTATTGCTCCATATTTTCTGTTCAATGAAAATTTAATTAAAATTCATTCAATTTTCCACCTTACCACACAATTTGCGTTTTTTTTTCACTTCTATTTATTGAATTTTCTATTCTTTTATAATAATAATAAAAATTGATGGATTTTTTTCTGCCTTTTCTATTTGAATGCATTTTTTTGAGATAAAAACGGCAAACACATGCGCTGCCACTGGCAATGGAGTGTAGAAAGGAGTTTAAAAAATTCAATTATGTTCCTCAATGGTTATTTGCTTTAAAGATGACTAAAACAAGATAAAAAAAAATACATTTTTCATTGTGAGAATTGTTGGGTAGCCACTTAACTGCCATAAAAACAAATTAAATGACGTGATTCATGTTTTTATAATTTTATTTGTTTTACTTTATGATTACGCACAGCATGCTATATCGAATTCCTGCATGTTTTTTAAGCATATGATTTGCACACTTATTTTATTCGCTTTGATACTGGCTGATAGTTTCCATCAAATACGACTTAAGTTATATTTATCAAAGGTAAACTATGCGAAATACATTAAAAAAGAGAAAATATTTTAGCGCAAATTATATTTTTTCAAGTTCAACGACCAAGCAAGTTATTTATGCTTTTTTTTCTTCATTTATTGTGTTGTCGAACGACCTTGCTCTTAAAGAAATAAAATCAGTATTATTTTTCTCTTTAACTGTACAATTGTATAAAAACACGTACGCAATATGAATAACACAGAAAACGTTTTTTAAATTTAATTTAGAAATACATTTTATTCATATTCATTATTTATATTATTCATATTTTTCAGAAACATATTTTTCTCTTTAATTTTTGTTTTACAATTTTATATCACCAATTCATTGGTGAGTTCTCATCACTTTAATGAGTTTTACACCAATTCTCATGTTTTTGTGAATTTAATGTTTTCATTTAAATTTTAATAAAAGCTTAATTTAAGTATGTTATTATTATTGTTTTTAATTAATTAATTAAATTAAAATTTTATTTATTTCAAATATTAATTTAATTAATAAAGTATATATACATATACTTTAGTACTTAAGGTACATACTAAGTACTAAAATATATGCTACTAAAATCACTTCAGGCAACTCCATTTCAACAACATATTATCTGTAATGAATGTACTCTTTATAAAAGTCGATAATGCAGTTTTTAATGAATAAAACATTGTGCTTTAATTTTTGCTATATATTAAGTAAAATGACTAAATAAGTTAATTTTTAATTAAAATATTTATTTATTAAAGAAATTAATAAAATTTTCCAATATTTAATATAATTTAATACTGTAATAACAGAAAATTTATCATAATGATTACGTCACGACTCCATTTTGTTTTAATTACATTGGTATTACAGAAAATTTAATTTCACCAGTATAGTGAAAAAGGCTTTTCAAGTCAATTTTATTTTTATTCAACGGGACAACCAACCTGCCATCTGTCTAATTTCGGGCTGCAGAAAACCCGAAATTAGAATATTAAATTAAAAAAAAAATAATTCATTAAATTTCACCAAATAAAAAAAAATATATACATATATATTTTTTTTTTTGCTTATTTAACAAAATATTGCATTAATTAAAATCGTGTACTATTAATTAATAAGTTAATAGAATAATAATTACGTGTGAGTAATTAAATCAGAGACCAGATTTTTATTATAAAAGTGCAACTTTTTTTGTAAGTGCATTTTTGATAGGAAGACATAAAGACATAGCAGCACCAAGAGAATTATTTATAAAGAGAAAAGTGGTGTGCGTTATACGTAAGAACGGATAATAGAGCTCAGATAGAAAATAAAATATATAATTAAAGTAATTTATTAATATTATTATTTTTAAATTAAAAAAAAAAATAATAAAAGAGGAAGACCCATTTTGTCAAACTCTCAATACAAATAAATAAAAGAAATTATAATCGCAAATATAAATAAGCTAGAAGCGATAAACAAGAGAAATTAATCATCAATAATCAGCTGCTGAGATTGCAGTTTTTATCAATAGATCAATCCGTCAAAATTCCGGTCCCGACGCGTACAAACAGAGAAGGCTCCTATCCACCGGGCCCTTCAGATCAAGATATGAATACTAAAAAAAATAAACGTGTCGTTACTACCAGGTAATTTATTTATTTTTTAACATAAATAATAAAATATTTATTTAGTGTTTATTAAATTATATTTTATTTTTTATTGATAGCAAAAAGTAATAACATAAAATTCTTTATAAGTAAAATAAACAAATTAAAAGAAAAAACATACACAGAAAATCAATGCTCTGCTCTTTACGATAATTGTTCAGCCTTATAAGACGCCATGTCGTTCAGTTTATCTGGCCATCCAAAAGTGAATTTAATTTTACTTTTCTTTTCTTTTTTTTTTTTTCATAACATTAAATCCCTTTAAATTCTTTATTTATGTTTTCTGCTTTAATGACATTTTACCTTTTTTGTTTTATAATCTTCTCATGTCGAAAATAAATAGTTTTTCTCTTTAAACTATTAAAATCGATATACATAATTTCTTCTTTATTATATTTTATTTAATTTAAATGATTATTTTGATAATCATTAGTCATAATCTCATAAATCATGTATCATTAATATAATATTCTGTTGTAATTGTATTTGTTTATAGTAAAAAATTATTATTATAAACCAAAACACAAAAAATCATATTTATATCAATGGAATTTGACTTAGTCATTGACTTACTTTGTTAAAAAATTAAAGCTTTAGCTTTCTAAAAAGAAATAAATAATTAATGAAAGAAATGAAAATTGCTATTATATACATATGTTATTATCAATTAAATTTTCTTATCATATTTTGTGTCTTTATTAATAATAATAATAATGATATTCATATTGTTTTCCCTGAATTGATTATTATATGTCAAAATTGCAAATTTATGAGCTTTTCTATTTTTTTTTAATTTTAGAACGCAAAGAGGTAGATATGTATCAGCAGAAGGTGTTTATAGTAATGCACATTTTATGTATGCAGCAACTTTACATGTTGGTAATACAGTGCAAGTGCAAACACCTTCTGGTGCTGTTTATGAAGGCATCTTTAGAACATTCTCACCATTATTTCAAGTAAATAAATAAAATTTTTGATAAAAGAAAAGTGAAAATTTTTATTATTATTTCTTTTTAATTTTATTAGATTGTATTAGAAATGGCTCATCGTGTTGAAACTAATTCAAATGATGATTGTAAAATTGCTGCAAATTCAGTTGAGAATATACTTGTATTTAAACCATGCGACATTGTCAGTATTGTAGCCAAAGATGTTGATCTAGACTTTGCAACTAGAGATACTTTTCAAATAGACACAGCCATTTCAAAGTGCAATGGTAATTGTTTAATTTTTTTCATGATTTTAATTTGATTTTATTAAAATGTATATTTATTAATAAACTATAGGTGCTATACGAAGTGATGATAAAGAACCAGAATTAGAACCATGGGATCCATCAGCATGTGGACCATCAAATGGTGAATTAAGTTTTGAATTAGACGGAAATGCAAATGGATGGGATGTTAATGAAATGTTCCAAAAGAATGAATCGGTTTATGGTATACAATCTTCATTTGATCAATCACTTAGCGGGTATACAATGCAAATAAAAAAAATAGATACACAAGATTATAGGTAAGTTCTTCATTTATTTATAAATTTCTAATTTATATTTATTTATTAAATTTGTTTTTTTTTTGTGTTCTTTTCTGAAATGAAATAGAGATGCTGAAGCGGAAGCAGAAAAAATAGCAAATGAAATTGAAAATATGCCAAGTAATAAGGAACGTAATGATCTAGAAAATGGTGATGAGGAAGCTAGATTTGCGGCTGTCGAACGGCCTCAAACATCAAGTCCTGATTGTAATACACCATATAATTCTAAACGTATATTTTTTTTTTTTATTAAACTTCTTTTTTCAATTTTATTATTATTTTTTCTTTTTTAAATTAAATTTTAGTAGCTGCATCATCAGCAATTGCTAACAATGGTAAATATGTGCCTCCAAATAAACGTAAAAATCCGCAAACGGGGAAAATTGTACGAAGTACACCACCCCCAAATAATAATAATAATAATGGACCATCGCAAAGTCCACAAATGCCGAAAAATTATGCTGCAATGGCTGCTATGTCACAAACACAAAATGTCACAAATGCAATAATGCACGGACAACCATTTCCTCCGCATATGCATAAATATGTGTACGTGTAATTTTGTATTATTAATTAATTGCAATTAATTATTATTTTAATTTTTAGACAACCTCCGCCATCAATGAACGTGAATACAAAAATGAATGGCGAAGGAAACAATTCTAGTAATAATAAAGGACCATTGCCTCAACGTACTTTGAGACAATATACACCTCAACCTACTACTCCTGTAGCATATACGGAACCGCCTCCGTCACTTGGACCACAAGTATTTATACTTGTCCTTATAAACTTTATTTATTTTTTATTAATTATAATTTGTTTTTAGTCGATTTCTGGTCAAATGTCGGCGATGAATAAAATACAAATGCATGTTCAGCATCCACATGCTCATGTTGTACAAGCTCATTTGGCACCAGTTGGTATACCCGATGGTCCATCACATGTTGTTGTTCCACCACCACCACATCATGTCGTTGTTCAGCAAAATATAGTTACTCAACAAATTCAACAACAACCGCCACCACAACCACAACGAACACCTAGATCACGTGAAGAACAAGATTTAAGAAAGTTCCAACAAGATTTCAACTTGTCAACACATAAACCACCACCACCACAACAACAGCAACAACAGAATCAAATAAACAATTCTGTCGTTGTTACTCATCAAGCACAACAACAACAGATGCAACATCAACAGCAGCAACAACAACAGCAAGTACAACAGTCACCACAACAGCAGAGTCAACAAGTTCAACATCAGCAGCAACAGCAACTAGCTGACTCTTCAACTCAACAACAACAAAATGACTCATCTCAATCATTGACAAAATCTCAACAACAATCTCCAAATAATCAAATGACACAACAGCAACAATCGCAAGACCAACAAACACCACAATCATCAAACGTTGGTGGTTTACAGCAGCAATCCAATTCACAATCATCGTCACAATTAAGTAACTCAAGCGGAAGTGTAACACCAAATGTAGCACCATCATCCTCTCCACCACAACAGCAATCTGTAAATAATAGCAATAATACAAGTAGTTCGAGTACCGAGACACCACCGACGGAAAAAGCTGGTGTCGCCGCTAAAAAGTTTGTACTTAATCCTGCAGCTAAACCGTTTACTCCGCGTAGCCCTAGTACACCAAATCCATCAAGGTATAATAATTCATTGTTAAATTTGACCTGGAATTAAATAGTTTTATTTTTAGGCCACATACACCACAAACACCTGGACCAGCAATACAACAAAATTGCTATCCACAACCACAGCATGTGTCGCAACCCCAAATGCTGGCATTACCAACTTACGTAAATGTTATGCAAGCGCCTCAAGGGGCATATCAAACACAACATAATCCGCATGCTGGACAACAAGCCAGATACAAAAGAAGTAAGAAAATTTATCCTATAAATTAATTATTTTGGATTTTTCTATATCTATGTGTTATTTTCAGTGCAATTGCCTGCGTCACAATTACAAGTTGCTGCAGCAACTGGTCAACCATTATTAGCGCCTGCTCCACTGCAGTCTTACGTACCGTATCCACAAGCACAGCATCATTTTCAATCACAACAATATGCTCCTATGGTAATTTTACTTTGGTATGCTCTCCACCAGTGAATATAATAAATGTTTATTTTTTTTAGATGCGTGTGTATCAGCATGAATCACAACAACCCCAATTACAATATTTAGCGCCAACACCACCATCTACAACACCATCACCTGGTCAGCCGCATCAGCAATATCACCCAGGTCCACAACCGTCCCCTGCTGGCGGGGGACCACCATCATTTGCACAAGCAGTACCAACGCAGCAATTTCCAATGATGTGTCCTTTATTACCTGGACCACCACAATTGGTGCCAAATTATTTTCAAGGTGGACAACCACCACACCACGCACAACATATTCAAGTGCTAATGCCGCAGCAACATCCTCAGTAGCATTATATTGATAGACGGGGTAGTAGTAGCTATTATTTAACAACAACTGGGGGCGGGAGGGGTGATAATAATAACAATAATAATAACAGTAATTCAAGAACATGGGCTACAGCGGGAGTTGGTGCAAGTGGAGTGAGTGGATGTATTATAGGTGGAAATTTATCTACGGGATTATTAGGGGACGGACTAGGTGATGAAGTGCGAAGAACTAGAGGAAATGGATTAAATAATAGTGATGTAATAAGTATAGGAATTGGTAATAAAATGTACAATGGTATAACAGGAGGTGGTGGCGGTGGTGCTGGTGCATTAGCAAATGGTGGAGGATCAAGATATTTTGGAAGAAGTGTTCATAGTATTGGAAGCGCAACTGGTGGCATTGCTAGTGGTGGTGGTACCAATAATGGAAATAGTGGTGTTGTGGCAACAATAAATAGTTTAAGTGGTACAAATAATAATTCAGTTGCAACGTCTGGCCCCGCAGCTGGAACATTTGTTGTGATCGGTGTTGGCGGTTTAAGACGTGCAAATAAAACGACGGGATTATTTCGTCATGTAATTGGTACAACATCAGCATCATCACCATCAATAACAAGTGGCATAACCGTTGGGCCACCAAGTATATGCGGAACTGGGGGCCAAGATCATCATCATAATCATTATCATCACCATCACCACCATCATAATAATAATAGTAGTAATAATAATAATAATAATAGTAATAACAATAATCATAACCATAGCCATCATAATAATAGCAACAATCATCATACAAATCATCAATATCAATTAAATAATCAACAATCATCGCACCATCACCAGCAACAGCAGCAGCATACACATTCACATCATTTATATCAACATAATAATAATAATAATAGAGACGAAGTTGGAAATAATAATAAAATGGACAATTGACTAAATAATAAAATTGAAAACGAAATTAAATTTAAAAGTAAAGAAAAAAAAAAAAACTAAGTAATAAAAATGTAATTAAAGTGTGATGGTTTTAATTTACAAGAAAAAAAACTATTTTTTTTGTTAATAATTATTTGTTGATGAATTTCTCTCTTGCTCGTTGTTAGTATCACACACACACATTATATAGAAGGAAAAGTTTTTTCTTTTTTGTATAAAACATTGAGTTGAGAGAGCATAAGAGAATACTGCATATATTTTTTATGTTTTTATATTACTTTGATTTCTTTTGTTTAAAAATTTTTATTTTAATTTATTTATTTATTATTATTTTTTTTAATTGCATTAAAAGACCTTCACATCAATAGGAAATTTATTTTTTACTTTTTAATAAAGAAAAAAAAGCAAAACAAACACATTCCCATAAAAAAAAATTCACTTTTTTTTCCGCTAATTAAAAATAATGCAGTATTTTCGATAAAAAAAATTATTCGCGCATGTTTTTTTGTTTTTTACATTTATAAAGAGAAAACAGTGGCCACGCTTTTAAAGAAAAAAATAAAATAATTATCACAATCATATATAATATAACTAATAATTTACATTTTTATTTTCTTTCTATTTATTATTATTATTAATTAAAATAATAGAAATCGAAAACAAAAATAAAACATATTGTTTTAATGAGGTAATTAAGCAACCAAATTGTTAATTAAAAATAGCGAAAATTAAAGGGGAAATTATGTTGCGAAAATTACCAATTACAATTCTCTCTTTACTTTTATGCTCTAGTAGAAAAAATAACTAATTATGCTCGATTTTAAAATCGCAATTATAATAATTAAAATTGAGATAAAATAATAAAATATGTAATTATAAAAATTAAATTAAAAAATATATAAGTGCGGAAAAGAAAAAAAATTTCTCAAGTATATTTGATGGTAGTTGAAAAAGACAAAATAAATCACATGATGATTTATTCTCTCTCGTTCAGCTTGTTTTTCTTTTAAATTTGCAATATTTTAATGTAGAAAAAAAAATGAAATAATTAAAAGAAGAAGAAAAAGAAAAACCAATCAATATTTGTAATTAAAAATAAATAATAATTAGCCTTAAATATAAATTTAAAGTAAAAAACATAAGAAATTGTAATGTGATGTTACAGTATTCTGTTTTCGTTTTTGTTTTTCCATCAGCACTTAGCTTCGTTTGATTTTCTTTTTTATTTTTTTAAATTAATTAATTTTGCTGTTGAATATACCATTAATTAAAATATTATTTTCCGGAAAATGCATAAAAATTTATTATCAATTAAATTAATGAGAAATCCTACTAAATATTGTTATTAATTGAAAATTTAGTTGGATTTTTCTTATTTTGCCGTAATTTATTAGAAGCAAGTTTTTTGATTTAAAATTTTTCTTTTGATTAAATTAAAATTTGTGAATAATAATCGCTTTTTAAATAAATTAGTATCTTTAACCACCCCTTCGCGTATACAATAAGGATTTATATATATTAATTAAAAAAATAAAATCAACAAGCAAAAAGTTGTTGTTAATAAAAATATGCTAATTTAATATTAAAATGCACAAAAAAATGCCCAGGCGTTGTCGCGCTTTTAATATTATTATTAAAAAGCATAAAAAAAAAATTAAACGAAGCTTTTTTATAAAAAGTTTCTAATTTTCTTTCTTTTTTTTTTTTAATTACTAATTTAATGACGTTACATTTGTGGTGAGTTTCTTTTTTCGTTTCTTTTAATTTTCATTTCTGTTTTTATTTTGTACATTAAAACCACAAACAATTTACGACATAAATAAATAATTAATTAATTAAAAAAAAAATCATTCCATTTATAATTATTATTATTAATTGATGAAAATTATGCATAAAACATAAATAAATTCACTAAATATGACAAACATGGTAAATAAAAATGGCGGGGAAAAAAAGCCGGAAATGATGGTGAATTTAAAAAAAGTATGAAAAACTACCCTTGTCTATATATGGATAAAAGAAAATATTAATTAAAAATGAAATAAAAAAATACTTTATTATTTAAATTAAATTAATTAAAATTAGACAAAAAAAAAAATTAATAAAATATTGATAGATAGAGAAGAAAACAAAAAAAAAAAAAAATCAATAAAATTGTTGTTGTTGCATTAATGTGTGGTGAGAGTTGTTGCTGTTTTTCTTTTTTAAATTATGTTTGTGGTGATTTAAAAAAGAAAAAAACAGCTACACCACATTGTAAAATGTATTAAAAAATGGAGAAATGGGGAAAAAACACATATGTGTTCCCCCATTGTGTTGACCTAAATGTAGGTGAAATAATTTTGCACGTATAAAAAAAGCAATAAAATCGGCATAAATTAAATAAAAACAAAAGTAATTAATAAATTAAAAAAACAAACAAAGAAAAATCTTGCAAAAATATTGTTGTTGTTCGTTTGTTTTTTCCCCCCTTTATAAGAATTATCATTTAAAAGGAACTTTTTAAATGATAATTTAAAGGGGGTTTAAAACAAACACTAAACGCTCACAAATCAAAATTTAAATAAAAGAAAATCTAAAAAAGAAAATTTATTTAAGAAATTTAAAAAAAAAAAATTATAAAACGACGAACATTTTTTATATATATAAAAGGTAAAACAAATTAACTAAATTATAACAAAGTATTTCGCATAACAAAAAAAACAAACATCTTAATAGAAATATTTAAAAAAAAAAATAAAATAAATAAAAAATACAATTAAAAGAAAAAATATATAAATAATAAAAAAAAAAATGTATAAAACACCAAAAAAGAAAAATTTTTATTTTTATTTTAATTTTAATTAAAGATATAGGAAAGGACATCATTGGTTCATTAAATTCTTTTAAATGAATGTGCTGACATCTATTATAAAAATTTTAAGTCTACAATTAAGCAATTTTAATTAATTAAATTTTTTTTTAAAAGCAAATGTCGTGCATTCATTTTTCAGCCCCACAAAAAAAATTGCTGTGCCCCACCATATTGCAATAAATTAATAAATCGTTTTAATAATGTTCACAATTGATTAAAGTTTTATTAATTAATTAATTAATATTTTTATTTTATAAGTTTTGTGTATATTGTCGGTTGTGTGAATGATTAACTGGTGAAAGTCACTTAAGATTAAATAATAATTTACATATATATATTTAATGAACACACTGGAAATGTCCTTTAATCAAACAAAGGCAAAATTAATAACAGAAAAATTAAAACAAAAAATGTATAATAATTTAAGTAACTGTAATTATAATATTGGTTAGTGATTTTTACATTATTATTAATATTTTGTTTATTAAATAATTTAAAATTATATTTTTTAATAACGTGCTGCTGTGAAATTATTCTGTTTTAAATTTGGTTTTTTTTTTGCAAAGAAAATAACTAATTTTCTTCACTGTTTTTTTTTCTTTTTTATTTAATTAATATAATTGTGTTATTATTCTTTTAATTATGTTTTTGCGTCATATTACCTGTAAATTTAATTATTTTATACAAATTGTGTGTGTTTAAAAATAAAATTTCTTTTTTTTTGTGTCATTTTAGATCCTACTCGTGATGAGGCGTGTGCTATTCGTCTTAAATTTCCAACAAAAATTCCTGTAAATAAATTATTCTTTACGTTTATTAATTAATTATTTATTAAATAATTTTTCTTTTTTCTTTTCTTATTTAAGGTGATTGTGGAAAAATACGCTAAAGAAAAATATTTACCAGATATACGTATAAATCGTTATTTAGTACCTGAGGAGACAACAATATCACAATTTCAAAATATAATTCGTACAAAAATAAAAATTAATTCAACAAAATCGTTTTTTATGTTTATTAATAATCGTACAATGTCATCATTAAGCCGTACAATTGGTGATATTTATCGAGAATATCGTAGTAATGATGGTTTTTTACATTTTCATTATGCCTCACAGGATGGTTTTGGTGGTTTTTGATTGTAAAATTAATATAAACATTTTTTATTAGGTGAGTTTTTTTTTTTTTTTATTAAATTACAACTTTTTTTTCGCAAAAAGCATTGTTAAAAGCATTTTTCATAAATCAACTCTGTGTACACAATTGAATAAATTTTTTACCTTAATTAGAGCAAATAAATCATTAATTGTTAAGTAATTTTTCTGCTAACAATGTTGCATTAATCCAAAGCAAAGAAAAAACCGCACTTAACCGGCATCTTACGTATATTTTTAATTAATTTATATTTTAAAATTTTATTATTTTTGCATGTGCGGTTTTAAATAAATGTGAGAATAATTTGCAAAATAAAAATATCTTAATTGATTTGAAAATTTTTATAATTTGTTTTGATTTGCTCAACGAATAGGTTATCAATAATTTTTTCTTCTTTTTTTCAATTAATTTATTAATTTCTTCTCATCTTGAACATATTTATTTATTTCTTTTGACATTGTATTACATTATATTTATTTATTTATCTATATTTATTATTAATTTTATTACTTTCATCTCTTTTAGGTTAATTAATTAATTAAGTAAACAAATAATAATAATAATAATAGAATGAGAGAAGAAGTGTGCAAGCTGATAATTTTTTTTTTTTTTTAATCATCTGTTTATCAATATAATTATTATTATTTATAATTATTTTATATTTTTGTTCATGAGTTTTTTTTTTTATTGATTTAATATGGCTAAAAAAATGCCTTAAATATCATTAAATAAAAATAAAAACTATGACATTTCTTTAAATAAATGTACAAATTGTAATTAGTAATTAATATTTGACAAATAATAAAAAATAAAACATTAATTTAATTAAAAATTGTAAATAAATTTTAAATCTTTTTAATTTTTTTTTTTGAAGTATCTGACGCAAGTGGAATACCAACAGGTGATTTACAAGGATTTACTAGAATTATTTAAATTATTCTTCGAATTCTTTAAATTAATTAAATTAAATTTCAAAAAATATATAAGTAAAAGAAATGTCAAATATTTTTTTTAAAATTAATTTAATTAATATTTAAAGATCTCAAGGATAACAATTAAACTTACCAATCATTATAGCCGTAGTCGTTAAGGCTTGACTGAACGTATTAATAGTCAGTTTTAGGTTTCTGGTTCGAAACCGAGTCGTCCGCATATAAATTTAAAAAATTTATCACAGTAGTAATTTTGCTAAAATCGCAACCAATCCACCCACCACACCCGCAAGGAGAGAATAAATTGTAGGCGAAAAGAATTAATAATAATTATTAACCAATAAAATTGGTAAAAATTCCTTTTTGCAAAATTTTGTGCGTATCGTTGGATGTTTTAAAGCTTGTTGGGGGATAGGGGTCGTTGCAATTTTTTCGTCGTTGCAGTTTCACGATAGTTACATATTTAACCAATGGTTAGTACCACAAGTTTTTACAAACTTAACCAATGGTTAGTACCACAAGTTTTTTACAATATTAAACCAATGGTTAGTATTGCAAGTTTTTTGCAAAACTTAACCAATGGTTAGTATTGCAAGTTTAGTTTTACATTTTTTCATATTTCACCAATGGTAAATTTTTTATTCATACTGAAAATTTGCAAAAATAAAATGACAAGATTTTTTTCAAGTAAATTAAATGTTTTATTTTCAAAGTAAAATGGATTTTTTTAACGTTTTTTTAATTAATCAAAATATATAATAAATACATAAAATTATTTACAAGATAAGAGAAGATTTTTAATTAATTTATTTAAAATTTTTACGTCAATCTGAAATGGCTAAAATTATTATCAGTGTCGAAGGAATGCCAACTACTGCCCCTGTTAAAAATTGTACTTTTATTTCTGGCTGATTATCTGCAGTTACCTGTTGGATTCTTAATGGTTGTTTGGATAATACTAAATTGATGTGGGCCATTATAATATTTTTACAATTAATTTTGCCAACTAAAAATTTGTTACATTTTTCTTAATTTATCTGTACAAGTGACTTTGATTATTTATTTTTTTAACATTTTGATTAAATGATACAAATAATTATTTATCAAAAAAGTTACTAAAATGAAAGATGATATTTCGCTGTAAGGAATGCCAAAAACTCTTCACTACACCTTTACAACTCTAAATTGGAAATAAACAATTTCAAAATGGAAATTACAAAATTTATCTGTTGCAATTTTTGCTAAATTTGTTGCATATATTTAAATATCCATAAACAGATGTTTTAAATTTAAATGATATGGCTTTTTAATTTAGCACTTATATTAATTATATAATTTTATATTATTAAAATTAATAATTATATAAATACTAAATTAAAAAGCCATATCATATTAATTTAAAATTATTATTATTATATTAATTTATAATAAAGTTATGAGAATAAATATTTCGATTATTTTCATGTTGAAATTGTTTATTTTCAATTTGAAGTTGTAAAGGAATAGAAGACTCGAGAATAATTAATTAATTAATGATGATCGGTGGTCATACTCTGATAAATACTTTTCCAAAATATATTTTAATTCTACAAACAGAACAAAAAATAAAAAATTAATTAATTAAATTTTTTTCATATAAATTTTTATGTCAGAAAGTAAGTTATTTTTACTTGTTAACTGGATGATTCTCAATGGTTGGTAGGCTTTGCTGATACTGATGATAATTACGGTCATATGGATCCAATGTAATGTAATTTGTTAATCCTTTAATTGATTGATCAGCGGTGGTTTGGTGGGTGGCTACAAGTAGAAAGAATTAATGATTTATGCAGAAAAATTTAAAACAATTTAATTTTAATTATTTACTTTTCAATATTACTGAGTGAATTAATATGGCGAACAATCCTTTAAGTAAATTTCAAGAGAATAATTAATTTTCTTGTTGTGCGGCATTGCGATGATCGGTGGTCACTGGTTACTTCGTCAAAATAAATGTTAAAATCTACAAATAGAACAAAAAATGAAAAATTATTTAATTTTTATAAATATTTGACAGAAAGTAAATTATTTTTACCTGATCACTGGATGATACTCAATGGTTGGTGGGTTTGGCTGATGCTGGTTACGGTATGACAGCAGATTAAATAAAATTATTTTTATTTAAATAATAAATTATGTTCCTCTTATTCATCACTTAATTAATTGATCAACTGTAGGTGGCTGGGTGGCTAAAAGTAGAAAAAATAAATAATTAATTTAATTCTTCATAAAACAATCTAATTTTAATTATACTTTTCAATTGCACTGAGTGAATTAATTATCACTTAACATGGCGAGCAATCCTTTAAGTGGACTCCAAGAGATTTCACAAAATATTATTATTATATATTATTATTAGTATTATATTATGTTATTAAATATTATATTATATTTAATTTAATTTATGTTAATTATTTAATTAAATTATATTATTAAATATTTAATTCAATTTATATTAATTATATTATTAAATATTTTTATATTAATTATTTTATTAAATATAAAGGATATTTTTTGCAATGGTCACTAATATTTTTTATTTGCAAACACGAGGATTTTATTAAAAATTATTTTTATTAGAGTAAATGGTAAATGTCACTCGCACAATTTAAAAACAAGTGCAAAGCTGGTCACAGTTTGCAAAAAAAAATTAATTAAATTTGCAAAGTCAATGCCGCTTAAGTAAGCAAGGACACAGAATTTATAAATATATGGTGAAAAAATAGACTAAGTTATTTTCAAAATACACGTGCTATGGCGAATCCTTTATGACTTGCACAATGGATATTTATTATTAAATTATTTTTAAATAGAAAATTATTTAATAATTTAAATAGAAAATTATTTGCAAATGGCTTTTATTAGTAAAATATTTTTTAACAAATAAATAATAATAATAATTTATATAAATAGTAAATTATTTTTAAAATATATAAAATGGTAAAAAATTTTTAAATGAAAAAATTTAAGTAAAGTATTTATTTAAAGTAAAAATAAAATGATATATATGGAGAAGAAATAGCAAAATAAAAGGACAATGGTTTAGCGAATAATAGAAAAAATATTTTTTTTTTAACACAATAGAATAGATATTTACAGGTTCGTCGTCGTCGTCGCACTGCCTGCTATTGTTATTGAAATCTTTTGTTATTGAAATCTATTGTTTGGGCACAAATTTTGTGCACTTTTTTCTAACGGTAAATTCCCCAGCCGAGCCGGCCTATTCCCCCGCAGAATAGACCGGCTTGTTGTTTAGAAAAACTAAACATAAAGGGAAAAATATATGGAGGAACTCTGCAGCTCTAAGATCCGGGCCTTTCCACCATGACAATCATCATGGAAGGCCCGGCCGCCACAGGCAGAGAAATCGGGAGAGATCTCTAACCTGTGGCCTCAGAGGGCAGTTCCATATACCGTGATTTTATACATGTGAAGCTAAACCATTTTACTAATACGGACCCCCGCCGAACTTGAAAGCAAGCCGGGGATACGTAATACAACAATGCACGCTGCCACGGACGCAGCCGAAAATCAATATTTTTATTTTGTATATATATAATATATGCACAACTTTATTCTTGTGTTCTTTAACTAAACTGAAAAAAATAACTGACTCTTTTTACATTGCAAAAAAAAAATATTCAACTTTACTTACATTGCAAAATATTTAGCAAAAACGTCAATACTTTCTTTTAATTATATATATTTATGCATATTTATTAAATTCATGCATGTTGCATTGGTTTTACACATATCGTGTTATATATATTTAATTAATTAAAGGAAATAAACAAAAAAGAACAATTTATGTATTACATATTTCAATTATTTATCATATAACAGGCGTTTGATTTATTCATTTAAAAAATTTATATCCTAATATCTTAAAATCATATCCTTTAGATAGTTAAATAGGCAGAGTTGCAATATACCAAAATCAAAGATGTATCTGAAACAATAATTTACATGAAATTCCATTAATTTTGTTTGGCGACAGCAACATTAATTAACTTTATTCTTCTATAACTAAACTGAAAAAAAACTAGCAAATTTAATTATTTATTATTTTGTACAAAAAAAGTTTGAATTAAAATTGATAAATTTTTAATCATTTATTTATTTATTTATAATATTATAATTTTAAACGTTATTTACAATAATTTTTTTTTTATAATTTATTTGCATAATTTTCGTTTTTGTTAAATCAATATTTCCAGTATTTTTTTTTTGTTTTTTTAATTCCATTTTCAATATAGTTAATTAAATTAAATTTATTCTTTCGTTTTATGTTAAAAGAATAAAAACTTTATTTTTTTCTTGAACAATAATAAACATAATAATTAGTTAAATTAAAAAAAAAATTATAATAATAATAATAATAATAAACTTACTCGCTAACAATAATAATAATTACTAAATATTTACAAATAATATAATATTTATATTTATTAATTAATTAATTAATAAAGAAAAAAAATAAGAAAAACTTTAATTAATGTATTAAACGCAACTAAATTTAATGCCATCATCGCTTGAGTAACAATTATGACAATGTAATTTATGATTGCGGACACGTACATCGGTGCCAATTAAACCATCGCCCAATTGTACATGACATACACAACATTTAAAACAATCAATATGATAAAATAATCGTAAACTTTCAATTATCATTGCTGCACCACGACCTGCAAAATGATAAGAAAAACTTTATTTAATCATTTTCTTATTCAAATAATTAATTAGAGAAATATTATTTAAAATAAAACGCCAAAATGTAAACTATACGACATTACACAAGATAAAATTAATTTTGCTTACAAAAATCCAAATAAACTATTTTGGGCGCAGCATTAATTAAAATAATAACGAAATTAATTAACGAAAAGAAAATTAATTAATTAATTAGCATAAACACATACCTAATTCATCACCACAATGAGAACATTTTTTTTTACCACTAACACTTAATATTTTATCCTGTGTTAATGTGTCCAATGCTAATAAATTTTGTGGCATTGCTGATTCTGAGTGTCCATTTTGTGTTGTTGCCACGGCTGTTGTTGATGCGGTTGTTGTTGCCGTTGTTATTATTGGTTGTAATGATGCTGATGATGTTGTTAATGCAATTATTGCTGATACATTTTTATTACCATTTGTTGTTTGCTGTTGTTGTGTCAACGGTATCGGTGCAATTATTTGTGTTGAATTATTATCAAATCTGAAAATGGAAAATTTAAGTAAAACATGTAAAATGTATTCGATTCGAGCATAGACAAACCTTCTACGTTCACCGATTCCACGACTTTGTACTCTCTGTGTTAATGTCTGTATGATAGAGTCCGGTAAAGGTTTATTGTCGTTGCTGCCCCGTCGCTGTATATTTGACCAACCATTTGTGGTCGCTGATGTACTATTACGTAGCCCGCGCTGTTGCTCAATACGGCGTTGTTCCGCCTCTTGTATCAGCCAGTGTCTATTATTATAATTATGTGGATCGGATTTACGTTTTTGTTGCAATGCCAACCATGAGTCAGCTGTACGGTCTTTAGCCACCAGATTTTGTTTATTTATGAAAGTTCCATTTTGATTAAAGATCTGTTGCTGGTCGTGATAACCGTTTTCAGAGTGTCGTGATTGTTGTACCCAGCCATCCGTAAATTTAGGTTTAGGAACAGCACTTAATGCATGCAATGTGTGTCTTGACATATTGTTGTAATGCTGTTGATGATGCTGCTGAGGTTTAATGTTATGGTGATTCCTCAGTTGCACAAATTCATCATTGCTTTGTTGTGCGATGGATGGTTTGGGCGCAATAGAAATTGGTGCCGAATGGTTACGAGTATGAATAATGTCGAGATTAGAATCGGCTGAGGGAGTGCGACTGCCGCGAATTGTCGTTTCTCTGAAAGTAGAATATTCAGTTTGTAATTGCAAGCGTTGAGGCTTTGCTGGAGGAGTTGGCGGAATACGACGTCCTGTCTGATCATGCATCGGCATATTTTGTAAATCGGGCATCGATTGACGATAGTCGGTGTGTACCTGATATATTTGATAAGTGTTTGGCACATTTGCATAGTGGTTAATAGCATTAATGTCTTGTAATGAGCGATGATTCGCTGACATTAGCATTTTTGCACCGTGATCTAAATCACGACGGGCTTGGTTTTCACGTTGCATTAAATTCTCACGTTGACGTTTTAACTCCTCTTGTTCCAACTGCAACAATTCTCGTTCAACTCGCAACACTTCTTCTTGTTCACGTATCTGATCTTCAATACAACGAATTCGTGACTCTTCATCAACTGGACCATTGGACATTGTAGATGTCTGCAGTTGATTGTCGTCGCGTAATAAATCTCCAATTGAACGACGTTTTTCTTCCTTTTCCAATACATCAATAATTTCTTTTTCTTTTTTAGCAATATATTCTTCTTGCTCTTCGGATGATGTATTGAACGGTTCGCTGCTTTGACGCGAATGATTTTCTGAAACTCCTGAATCTCTACTTTCACCTTAAAATCAAAGAGAAAACATTATTCAATATTTTACTTAAAATAAAAAATAAACAAATCATACTTGTATCCGAATTTTCATAGAGACCAGCTTTTATGTAGAATTGTTTATCTAGACGTCGTTCTTCCTGCAATAATTTGGCCATGTTAGGTGGTGGAGCTACGGATAACTCCAGGTAACTATCATCATCAGCACTTGTTTCGAGACCCAAGAAGCTTGTACGCTTATTACGGATTTCTTTTTTGATGCGTCTCGTTGAATTCATTCGCTTCATTTCTTGAGTAGTTTTTTCGATTTCTTCATCATCACATTCATCATCCTCTTCCTCGTCGGTAGACGCATCTTGTACCGGTGGCGGTGGTGGTTTTTCTTTTGGTGGCTCCATTGGACTATTCAAAACGAATGGTATCTCATGATTGGACATTTTCGATCCTGAATAAAACATGTCCACATTCTCATACAGTGGAACTGGTTTTGATTTTGGCACTTCATAGTACGGTTCTGATGATTTTGGCACTTGATAGTACGGTTCCTCCTCAACTTGTTTTAATTTTTCTTGCATAATTATTTCTTCAATCGTCTCCACTTGATATGTACTACTCTCAATCGTTTTTTCTGCATTTATTGCAGTTTCATTAATATTCTGATAAATCGGATCTCTGGTCATTACTAATGGTTTTTCATTATCCAATGTCGGCACACAATTTTTAACATCATTAAATGGATGCACAATACAATTTGTTTTTGTTTTTAATGTTTGTGTTGTTAATAAAAATTTCTGTTTTTGCGGTTCTCTGTTATCGTGTTCGTTATCAATTGCATCAAAAGCTATATCTAAAGCTTCAATAACCTGTGCATCATGTTCAAAATAATAACAAATCAAGTCAAAAAAACAACAACGACCATTTTATGTAATGGGGTGTTTTTTTTAGTTTGGAAAAAGAAAATTACAAATAATTAATTAAAAAAAAAATCAAATCATTCCAAAAAAATATTAATAAAACATGCAAATTAATTAATAATATTAAAAATAAACTAAAAACATTACATTATGTTGAATTAGTAAGTGAACAACACAAAATGGGTGATTAGTTGTTAAATTTAAGGTTAAAAAACATGCAAAATGCAATAAAAGCACATACAAATTAATTAATTAATATAAAAAAATCATAATTAAAAACAAATAATGCGAATACATAATAATAAAATTAATTTTGTAAAATTTATCATAAAACATTTGCTAAGTTTAACTAAACGTCAAATGCATAATTAACATAAAATTATATAATTAAAATAATAAAACAGGCAAAAAAACATTAAATAATTATAAAAAACAATTAAACAATTGATATTTGTTGTTTTTTTACCCTTTTTATATATTTTTTTTACCATTTTTCCTGTTTTTAATACATAAATCAATAATTTCTACAATTGCTTAAGATTAATAAAATAATTCAAAAAAATAGTATAACTTTTGGCGAAAAGTTTTCTTATAATTTTCTTACAATCATAATTTATGTTCTGTATGTATTTTCATATGTATTTGTTTCTTTTTAATATTAAAATTTCATTAATTATTCATTAAATAATTAATTAAAAAATGAATATAATTGTTATTTTATATATTAATAAAACTAAAATATTCATTTAACAGGTTTTTGCAACAAATAAACTGTTTTTTTTCATTCTCTATACAATTAACAAAAAATTGTCACATATTTGTGCATTAAATGTTGAACGAAAAAAAGAAAATAAAACATGAATAATCCTCACTTATGTAATTCCAATAAAAATTAAAATATTATTTAATAAAAATACACAAAAATAAAATATAAATTAATAAAAATACCACAAATTAGTGTAGTGTAGAATATTATTTAAAATTTGTCTTTACTTTTTTTGCAACAATTACTTTCACATAATTTATTTGTTTTTTAATAATTAATTTAATTTTTATATAATATTTTCTTAATAAAATATTAAATAATTATTTTTTTTTATTCACTTTATTCTATTTCCCATTAATAAAAATTTTATTTTGATTAAATTCTCCACTGTAACCACGGATTATCTTCGTTTATAATTTTTATAATATTTTTTTTTTTTTGGTTAATTTTGGCACTTTTTATCAACAGAAATTTATTTTTTATTTTAAAGGATTAATAATTCACTTTTTTTTATTTATAAATAATAATAATAATAATAAAATGTTAATTATAATAATAACAATGTTAATAAAAAATTAATAATAATGACCGATGTTTATGATTAAAAGAAATAAAGAGAAGAAATACAATCGTAATATGGGCGACAACAATGTTGCACAACCAGAACACCAGACCGACCAACATTAATAATATTAATAATAATATTTATTAAACGTAATAAAAATAATTTAAATATATATTAATATAAATAAAAAGAAATAAAAACAACTAAAGAATGATATTTTAACCAAATCTAATCTAAAATGTATATAAAAATACAATTTCAATTAAAATAAAGAAGAAGAAACCGCGTTGTCGCGTAAATAGAATTAAAGATAATAAAAAATTAAAATAAATAAAAAGAAAAACGCAACAAGATAATTTAAAACAAGAGCTTTAGAGCATATGAGATAGTAAAAAAATTATAATGTTAATATAAATAATAATAATAATGTGAAAATAATTATTTTTATTACATATAGAGTAATACTACTTTGGCGTTGTTATTTTATTTAAACTTCATACCAATTTATATTTATTTTCACTGTTATTTCTTAAAAAAAAAGACAAAAATGTACGAAAATTTATTGTAAAGTAATCATAGTCTTATATTTTACAAATAATTTATAATTGAAAAAGATATTTATCTTGAAATCTACCAGTTTCATAAATTTCTTATAGCAATTTTTAGCACTAACTTAATCATCAAGAATAATATTTAAAGAAATTACAGTTTAAGTACATTAATAAAATAATAATAAATAAAATTTAATACTTGATCATATGTTGCATATTTTTTATTATTATTATTATTATTAAATAAACAAATAAATAAACGCTTCTCAATTAAAGCAAAAACAAATAAAAGAAAATTCTTTATAACAAAGTAAATTCGCTAAGGTATTTCTTTTTTCTTTTAACCGTTTTGATTTCTTTCATTATTCTTAGCGAGTCTATTAAAAATATTGTTGCGTTATGAAAATAAACTTAAATTAAGCGAATAAATTTATAAATAAATAAATAAAGCTTTTTTGTATAAGAGCTTAACAAACCGTTAAACATAGCTTTATTTATTTAAATTATTTATAAAAAAAACAAAAACGAAAAACTAATAATAGAAAATAAAAACAAACAAATTGTTAATAAGACAATGTTACTTTTTTGTTCACATTTAAATAATAAAATAATTAAGAAAATTTTAATTATAAGAGACAACAGGTAATTGCAATAGAAATTATCTTATATTTTTTTTCTAAAAGACAAAAGCTTATTTAATCCTTTGTAATCCAATGCAAAAAAAAAAAAATAAAACAATTATGAGACTTAAGATGAATCAAGTAACAAATTTAAAAAAAATAAATATAAAAAAATACCATTGTATGACCTTCAGGTATATTAGCAATAGCAACTGTTTACTGCTATTCTTATGCACTTAAAACACCTGCTATTAAAAATTGTTTTATTTTATTTTAACTTTATTGTTAAGATAAATAGATATCATATTCTTGATAACCTTGACTAGTTAATTTAACTCTATTTATTTGCACTTAAATTCTACTAATTTATAAATTAGTTAATCAACTTTTTCTTATTTTAATTAAATATTTATTACAGTTGGTAATAAATTTTCCATCGTTTATTATGAGAATTTTTTCTTTTTTCTATTATTGATTGAATAAGGAGTAATTTTCTATTGAATTAAACTATTAATAAACCATTTATAATTAAATGAAATAATAATAATAATAATACTATTTAAAGTAATTATTATTAATTAATTTAATTAAATATTTTAATTATACAAAGTTATTATTATTATTTGGAAATTTTAATTTTTGATCAAAATAAGGTGGTCAAATTAATTATAAAAATGATAAATTATAGTGAATTTTACAACAATATGATTATAATTCTTCTTCTCCGATTGTAAACGATTAATTACACATATAATTAGATGTATTTAGTATTTGATAAATTTTAATTAATTAAATTGATTATTAATTTTTGATTTAATTATAAAGATTTCATACTAAATTATCTATCTCTATACAAAGGTGTTTTTATTTTTCTATCTTTCTGTTATTAATATTATTATTATTATTATTATTATTATTTTGATTATTATTATTAATAAGTGAAAGTATTTTTTTGTTATTATATAATGGTAATTACTGTTGTGTGCCTGTCTTGTGATCATTATTATTATTATTTTATTAATTTAACAATTTTTGTATATAAACCATATAAATTACTTATTCATTTTGGTCAATTATTAATTCATAAAAATTATATAATTCACCTCTATGTATTTATTAAAGTTTAAATAATAATAATAAATTTTTATTGTTTTCAATTAAATTATATATTAAAATTTTAAGAAAGTTTCTTTTTCTTTTTTTTTGCTTTGCTTTGCTTTTTTATTTCGAATAAGAAAAATGAAATAATAATATTGTTTTTATTCTACAAATTTTAAATTACAGGTAAAAAGAAAAACCAAAAATAAATGATAAAAATCTTATAAATGAATTGTTTTGGTTAAGAAAGATAAGTCCTACTGACTTAATTTTACTTTATAACATATAAACGTTAGATTATGCTTATTAAATAAGACAAAAAAAATATATTTAATCACTGTAATCATCTCTATCATCTACATTATTATTATTATTATTAATTAAATTATTATTTTCTTAAGAAATTTCTGTTAGCAAAAAAAGAAAACCCGCCTACTAGGTAGATTTAATAATTGTTTGAAAAAAAAAACACAAAAATTACACAGTAGTGATGAAGCCTACTTGTTGCCTTTTCTATTTAGAAAAAATAATTAAAATAATTATAAATTATGTACATTGTGACATTATTTAAATAATGAGTTAAACTTATCTTATATTACTCACTATTTAAGCTATAAATTGTCTCGTTAAAGTCTAAAGTACAGATTTACTTAAATATTCTTATAATTTTCTTGTAAAAAAATGTCAATATATGCATCAACATCAGATCACTGTGATTTTTTAATCAAACATTTATAAGACACAACAGTGTGCAATTTATATATGACTGACTGAGTCTCTTATGTCAAGGTTTTATGCTTTTTTCTTATTAATAAAATGTATAATAATACAGTGAACGTGCTAAAATTTTTTACTTTAATTCGATTGTAGATAGTAGAGACATTGTAACATTTTTACAAGTGTTTCTGTTTAATAAACATAATTACAAACAAACTGTTATAACTAATCTAAGTCATTGTCATTGTTTAATTTTTATATATTAAAATAAATAAATTTCTAACTATTTCTATTGTTTATACGACATAAATCAGTGATTTGTTGATAAAATAATAATAATTTCTCTGTACACACAAATAACAACAGATAAAAGTGTTGTTTTAGAAATAAAAAAAAAATAGATTTAATAATAATAATAATAATAACTTACGAAAGTCAAGTAAAAGTAAAAGAAATAATTTTAGAAAATAATTTCATAAATATTACAATACCAAAAAAAAAAGTACTTTTTGCTTTAAAATATTCAGATAAAAACATAAGTAAACAATAGATACATAATTTTTCATTAAAAAATTAAAAAAAATAATATATGTATATATAAAAGAAAAACATAAATGAATAATAGAAAATTATGTACAGAAATGTATATATATGTTGTTTAAAGTACTAAAAACTTAAATAAGAGGAAATAAAAGAAGAAAGAAAATAATGAGTGCAATTAACGTACGAGTATGTATTAAATCTATTCACAAATTACGAATATCTTATTGTAGATATATTTTTTCTTTAATAATTAATTATCATATATAATTAATTAATTTTATAAATTATAATTAGATCATCATTGCAGTCAGTTGCAATTTTATGCATAGAAATATATTTTACTTTATTTAAATTCTCTAAAGAAAAAAAAAACCGATAATAATTTATGAAAATTTGATTAATAAATTAAATGAAAATAAATAAATTTATATTATTTACATTGATTAGGAAAATGATATTGCATTTTTGATATTAAATAAATTAAATAATATTTTGCAATTGTTATTAATTAATTTGCAAGTTAGTAAGACAAATAAATTTTGTGGTTTCTTGTATTTTCTGTTTTGTAAATAGAATTTATGATTTAAATAAATTCATTATTATTGATTTTTACTACATACAATACATTAAATTGAATTTTAAAAATCATTTACTAGTTAAAAACTGTAAAGTAAAGCCAATAGTATGCACTATTGTTACAGTTTCATTAAAAAGAATAATTTATATATAGAAAAATTTAATAAGAAATCGCATTAAATAATTTTATAATTTATTTAATTCTTCATCAATTAATGCATTTATATCATTATGATCATTATTATCAGCAGTATTATCATCAACTTTTTGATCATTTATTGTCATTATTTTATTGATACTTGTTAATTTATTCTCTAATTCTAAAATGCTTGTTTTTAAACTATTACTATTATCATCACTTACAATATTTGATTGAATATTTTCATCATCATTTATCGGTACATAAAATATTGATTTTGATGGTGATGATGTTGGTGTTTGGGAATTTGACATATTATTACCATTAATTATTGTATGATCATCAAATAAATTCTTTTTTATAAAATTTAATATATTTGTATGACTTTTTGTTGGTGTTGTGGGTGTCGTCGTTGGTGTTGTTGGTGTTGTGGTTATTGGCGATTTCTCAATATCATTATAATTTAAATTAACATTTATAAATGGTGTTGGTAAATAATTTTTACCATTATTCATTTCTGGTAAATTATTTTTATCCTTTTTCTCACATATTTCAATTATTGTCTTTCTACGTTCAGCATCTAATGATTTTTTAATTAAACGTTTACGTGACTCATTATCTTTTGGTAAATTTGTTATTAATGATTCTGTTTGTGTTGTATCATTTGTTGGCACAATAATTGCATCATTATTAGGAATTTTAAAATGTGTTGGCAAACTGGTTATTATCGTATCATCAATATTATTATAACTGCTCTCTAATTTATTAAACGGTTTTTCATTTTGCTTATTTACAGTATCTAAATCCTCAACATATACTTTAGCTACATTATTATTATTATTATTACTATTATTATCATTATTAATATTATTTTTATTACTTAAATTACTACCATCACCACCAATAGCGATATTATTATTATTATCATTAAAATTATTACTATTAACCAAATGTTTAACATCAATTATTAGTTTTCCCTCAAATACCATTGTCTGTGATGAATCAGATAAACTTACACTTGTGTCCGTTTCGGTTGGTTCCGGTGAACAAATCTCGTCATGTTGATTTGTTTCTAGTAGATTTGTAATAACATCAGCAGCTACTGGTACATCGTTACACAATACAACATCAGGTATAACTGAGGTTGCTGTGAGTTTATTTTGCTGCTGTTCGATTTCTTCTTCGATAAAAATCTCTTCGATTTTTGTTATTGGTTGTTGAATAACTTCTGGAATCTGTATCGCTGTCATTTCATTTTGTTTCTCTTCAGCAGGAATCGTTGCCGCTGTTTCTTTCACTTCTGGTATTATTGGTACATCCAATTGCTCGACATCAGTTTTAATCACATATTCATTATCTGTATTTATTTTTATTTCTTGTTTTTTATTAAAAATATTATTTTCCAGACCGGCTGGCAACACCTTATCATTTGCATGTAAATCGGATGCATCATCATCAGCAATTAAAATCTCTTCAAATGTCTTTATTTTTTCAAATTTATCTGCAATTAGCTGTTTCTCAACATTCTTTATATTTGCTGTTGGTAAATCTTTTTTAATTTGTTCATATTGTGGCTTCTGCTGTTGTGGTACAAGAACAATTGGCTTTTTGATTTCATCTTTAGCAGTGACACTAGTTACAGCTGATTGCAAACTTGTTAGGCGATCTTTTAATGCGACAACGGGAACATCAATTTTATTTATTTTTTCATTTGTGGCTGCTGCGGATGTTGTTTTTTCAAGATTTGATAAACGATCTTTGATGGTCGTCATGTCACCGGATAAACGGTTTAATTTTTTCACAGTTGCATCCTTTACTCCAACTGATTCATCGGTACGCTTTTCCACCAAACTGGATAGACGTTCCCGTATACTTTTCGCATTCGAAAAATCACCAGACATACGATTTGAATTACCATTATTGTTGCTACTCAAGTTATTATTTGCCAAGTTTTCTGTTGACGAAGAACGCTCTTTCTCGAATAGTTCTCGTCTTTTAATTATGTTTACTTTGGGTACATCTTTTTTAGTAACGGCGATCGGTTCAACGCTGTCAGTACCAGCACCTTTCATCTCAAAGTTCAGCAAACGATCTTCAATTTTACTAGCCGATGAACGTCGTGGCACATGGAAATTTTGTTCATTTGTATTTGTTCGTCCTAAATCGTAACCACTATTACGTTCAGGTGTTGAGTCCTTAGATGAGTAATTTCCATTTGTAAAACCACCACTAGCACCATTTTGTACGGTATGCTGAGCACGCGATATACGCGATTTATAATCTTGTATTGCTGATTCATAGGTATATTCACAGGGATCTGGTGAACTAGCCGGCGCTGTACTTGACGACGTATCATAACCAGGACTTGACACATAATCACGTCCAATCTCATTATTCTCATGATTTGAATTATTATCAACATCTGATTGTGATTTTTCTGTATCCTGATTATCACTCTAAAAAATAATTTTAATTTAATTAAAACCGAAAATTACCGTAAATTATAATTATTATTTTTCTCTTTAGTTTTTTTGTTCTGCTATCATTTTCTTATCAAAACAAGAAATTAATTTTAATCTTTAAAAAATAATAATAATAAAACCGAAAAACTATGTTAATAAATTGTTTGTCGGTATTTCTGTTTCTGTAATTTCATGGCACAAAAAAAGTGATTTTTATCGCGAATAATACAAAAAAAAAACTGAACTAATTAAAAATAAAAAAAATAAATGAATGAACGAAACGCAAACAGAAGTGTAAAAGTTAAGGAAGTAGAAATTTCAATGAAAAACATTTAACGAATTTATTTTTAATTAAATAATTAATTATTTTTCGTTACTTACAATAACACTGTGATTATCAAAGTCCTCAGATAAACTACTTTTTCCACTGGCACTGCTTGTACCAATACCTAAATCACTTAAATCATTTGAGTCGTCTTCTGTATAAACAGCTAATACCAATTTTGTACGAGCTGATCCTCTATAATAATAAAAAAAGAAAAATTTTAATTAATTTTATTATAAAAAATAGAAAAGTTTTACGAAATACAATTTAAAATACATAAAGCCACGCGAAATAATAATAATAATAATAATAGACCTTTTTATGTGTGATTTTTTGATGCTGTCATTAAATCATTCATAATCAAATAAGTGAAAACGACTGAGACAAGACAAAAGTAAAATTACAATTCACTTTTTATTAAACTTTAAATTAGATTAATGCAGATAAAAATCAATCAAAGTAAAAATAGTGTAATTTTCTCATCACCTTAAAAAAAGTAGTAAGAATTTGACTGACAAATAAATACAAAAAATAAGCGAAATTTCTTTATTTAAGTTTAATTATGGCATTTTTTTCTTATATTTTAAATACACAACGTGCCGAAAAAAGTGATCCAGTGTAAATTAAGCCTTTTAGACATGGATAATTATATTATTTATAAGAGAAATTTTGTGAGTTTTTATAAATGAATAATTAACTGATCAAAGAATAAAATGGTTCTGGAGATATTAGTAGAAAATAATGGACTAGAAGTCTTCTGTTCGATATCATTTTACAAGAAGAGCTGAAAAACCTCTTTAAGATAACAAATACTTTACGCACAAAGTTTCAATTACCTGTGCACCATTCACTCTAATTCTATTATTTTTTATAAATGACAACAAAGCAAATTTATATAAATTAAATAGAATTAGCGAAAGTGTGATTGGTAAAATCAGTTTTTTTTTCTTCTTCAAAGAAAACAAAAAAATCAAGTGTAAGGTGAATGGCAGAATTCATGAAAATGAAATAAATAAAAAAAGAAGAGAAAAAATCAAAGTAGTAAATACATTGAATATAATTATTTTGATTAATTCATGAACTTTTAATTATTATAATTCAGTTTTGTGTGCTTTCTTACAGACAATCTTTATAAAAAGAGAGATTTGGAAGAAATGACAAATCAAAGTGAATATACCTTAGGAGAAGCTTGTTTTTGGCTTATCGAATTTAAAAAAAAAAAACTATTTAAATAATTTTTATTTGTCTGCATTAGCAGCAGAATTGATAACTATTTTTTAGTTATTAAAGCTCCACAGGTGATTTTTTTTACTAGCAATTCTTACATATTGAATGGCTAAAGAAATAAAGACAAACTTAAACCATTTCTTTGTAATAAAATATTTAATAATCTATAAAAAAATATTTTATTTACAATTTAAACCTTATTATGGTAAATTAATAAAAATTTAAGCAATAAATAAATAAATAAAATTAAAGCTTCGATATTCATTGAATTTTGCAATAATAAAAAATCGCGTTTAAAGACAAAAAAAATAATGGCAGAACACAATTATAATAAAATAAAAATTGAAAAACGACAAAATTAAGAATAAGAAATAAGGAGAAAAAAAAACGAAATAAGCAAATCAATGATCCTCTTTCTTGACTACAAATGAGTTTAACTTTGTATCTCGTTAATGTAAAAATTAAAGCAAAGTATTATAGCATATTTCCATTAATTCTCATCGTCATCCCACGGTATACAATATAATTTTTTTTCTATAATATTATTATTATTATTTTATGTTTTATTGTGATTACTTCTAAACAATAACACTAATAATATTGAATATATTTGTCAGCAAAATTAGCATTTTCGTGTCAAAAATTAGCAAAAAAAAAAAAAAAAATACAAACATTTCGATTTCATTTGATTTTTATTAGTCAAGTTATAAAATCAGAACAGAAATAAAATAAAATAAAATAAAATGAAATAAACTACAAACAAAATGAAAATTACATCACTTTTGTTGACAAAAATTACTTTTCGTTTTTTTTTTTTTAAATGAAATAAAATTAATTTCATAGTTTTGTAATTAGAAATTCATTGTTGGCTTGCTGCTACTGCTATTATTTTTATTGCAATTAATATATTATATATGTAATTAAAACAGCATACATTACATGTAATTAATAATAAAATAAATAAATGCTAAAAAAGCATAGTATAAAATCACCATTAAAAATAGACAACAACCTTCAGGAATTAATTATTTTGTTAATAAATAAATTTTGAAAAAAAACCAAATTTCCGTTTTTTTTTTTAACTTTATTTAATTACATTTTCCGTTTTTATTTATTTAAACAGGTTTAATAAACTAATAACCCTGCATTATAATTTATATTCATAAAAAAAAACTCTTTCTCTTTGATTTTTTATTAAAAAAAAAGTTATATTAAGGCGGCACAATTCGTTTTTGTTGTTTGAAACAAACTCTTGAGGTCTATATGAAAATATAATTAATTTAAATTAGAAAAAGAAAACACAAATCAATATTGGATTTAGAAATAATAATAAGAAAATAAAATAAGTTTAATAACCTTAAAATCAAGAAAGAAGAGAATAAAATGCGTACGAAAAAAATAAATAATAAAATGTAGCTAAAAACCGACAACAACGACGACGACTGACTACGTATGTATATACATATGTGTAGTAAACGGCGACAAGTTAAACATATTAATAAATTATAAATCCACTAAATTGTGGTCAGTTTTTAACTAATTTATAATCTTCATTAAAAATATATACATATAGTCGACGAGACATTCATATTAATTAATCTTTTTCTTTTACCTAACATTCATTTACATAAAAACATTTAAATTTTGTGCGTAAGGCAAACATCACAAAAAAAAGGAACTAAATGATAATTTTATTTAAATATTTTTACTTAATTAAAAGAGTAAGAGAAAAGTCAATTAATTAAATAATTAATTAATATCAAGTGAAATCTAATACTCTGTTATCAGGTTTTATTATTTTTAAAAAAGCAGGTAGAAAACGCAGAAAAAATAACATACAGAAACAAGTTGCCTTTACGCATTTATTCGGTAAGAAAATAACATCTAAAAAGCGAAATGAAAACGCATTAAATAAATTAAAACTTAAATTAAATAAAATTTAAATTAAAAATAAAATAAAACAATAAAATCGAGCACAACGACACTTTGCACAAAATTTGTCGTGTCGTAAAATTTAACAAAATCATAATAAAATCAACTCATTATTCAATTGTTATGTGATCAACATAATTTTCAAATGAAATTAATTTTACTTTTCGTTAAATGGTAAGTAACATTTATTTTTATATATATATTGTTTAAAATTAAAACTGTGTGCTTATGTGTTTTATTTAGTTAATCGCTAACAACTAATAATCTGTTCACCAATCATCATGAATTCATTTGGTGTGCTAATTTTTTTTTTATTTCTTTGACCAGATAAATAATCCATTTCTATTGATTAAATTCATGAAAATAAACAATTTTGTGTACGAAAGGTAATCATTTGATTAAGCAATAAATCATAAAAAAAATAAAAACGCACTTAAAATACAAAAAACAAATGATAATTCGAGGTTATGTACTTTAAATTATGATCGCGCAGCTTTAATTTAAAATAAAACAAAAGAAAAAACAATGCATGCGTTTAAAGTTAATTAAGCTAATAACATTTTTATTTTAAAAATTTTCTTTACTTATTAACCTTAGATGTTATTAACAACGCAATTCATTGTTTTTAATTTCACTTAAATGGAAATTAACGGATTCTTTTAATTTTCAGACATTAAAAACATTAAAACAATGGTTTAAACATTTTTATAATTAAAAAAAATGAATTATAGTGTTAATAGCAAGATTTAAATAAAATTCGTTTTTAGGTAAAAATTATTGAATAATTTTCTAAAGTGATAAAGAAGTTTCTTTCTGTTAATTTAATAAACTTATTTTCTTGTCTAAAAATCATTGATTTAATTAATTAATCAAAAATAATTTACCTTTCTTCAAGCATCTCAGAAAATGTTTTTGATTTTCTTCGTTGACGATCATGCTCTTCCATTTCTAATTTTTTTACTTCAACAACACGATCAATTATATGTTCGACTCGTTTTCTTCGTGATGATTTCCAATTATCCAAATTCTGTAAAAAAAAAAACATAAATAATAATTATAATAAAAATATGAAAATTAATTAATCAAAAAAAAAAAAAAAAGATGAAAATATTTCTTTAAACAAAAAAACCATTTAAGTTAAGTGACTTAACTTGAAACAATCATAGCTAACAAAGTTTTTGTGAAATAATTTTTTTTCATTTTATTTAAAAAAAAAAAATGAAATCTATGCACATATAGCCACGCTGTTGTTCATATTCATATGGAAATTAATTACCATTCTTTAAGAAAAAGAAAAATTAAATGCCTTTTTGTTTTTGTATAAAAAATTTCTCACCAAAAAATAAACCTAAAGCGTTTTTACTTAAATAAAGAAATTTTGTTTCTTTTATTTATAAAAAAAAACATTTCTTAATCTGTTAACATGTTTATACATAAGTTTTTTTATATGTTTTCTTTAATTAATTAAATAAATAAATAAAAAGCTCAAACAGAAGCAATTAAGTAAACGGTGAACATATGTTTGCTGCATTGCTGCAGAGATTTGCAATAATTTATCACCTGTTAAATGATTTAAAAATTATTTAATTATTATCCTATTCTTAACTAATCCAGCTTAGTTTAGTAAGTTATACTATCAACCTTATTTAGTTGCTGCTGTTTTTATGTTAATAAATTGCATAAATTAAGTAGTTATTTAGGAGATTATTAATCCTATTTAATTCACTGTACAAAAATTCAATTTTTGCATATTTTAAACAGCTTTTAAGTAAATATGTTAAAACGTGTAAATCCACCATAAATACTTGTTTCTAACATCAAATTATTACATTTTAATGAGAAAATTGTATTACCGTGTATTAATTAAAACCAAAAATAATTAATTCTGTCAATGACACAGTAATTAACATTCAAAAAAATATCTTTATATATCATAATCCAACTTAAAAAAATAAAATTAATATTCCTTTGTTAAAGTTGAAAAAAAAAATAAACTTTATCCAAAACAATTAAAATCAAAGGTATCTTTTGTGTATTACACATTAAAGACTTTACTTGTATTATGTGACTTTTGTGTCTTTTATTTATTAAATTTTAATAATAATAATAATAAGTTATCCAAAGAGCATATTACTTAACGTTCATGTAATAAATAGTGTTTTTGCCAATACAATTCAGAAAAAGCATAAAAAATAATAATTATTATATTATTAATTAATTTATTTTATGGACACAAAGAACATAAATATTTTCATTTAAATAAACATTAAAAAAATAAATTATATAACATATGATGACCTTTTAATATTTTTCTTTTTTTAAGTTATTATGACAAAATTGTTTATTTATTTACATTTTGAGAAAATAAATAAATAAATAATTAAATAAAAAAAAAGTGTTATTAAGTTCAATCCAATAAAAAAAAAAATAATTTATTGATTATAAAAAAATAAAAAAATAATAATTTTCGCTTGACAATTTATAAAAAATTGCAAATGAATAAAAGCAAACAGCAAAGTGAAAGGAATTTTATTTATATTTTTTTATTATTTTGCATTTAAATTAGAATCGCCAGAGCATAGTTTATTTAGCTACTTTATTTTACTTAAATTAATTTAAATTGACTTAACTAAGCAGTCAGTCAGTCAGTCAGTCAGTCTTTGTGCGCTGATTTTATTTATTATAATTTTTGATTATCATACAAAAAAATAAATTAAATATTGTTTTATCTTTTAATATCTTATTAATTAAATAAATTTAAATAAATTAAATGAAATAAAATTATGGTGGTTGTAGTAAACCTTTTAACTTAGGGCAATATATCGCAATATTTAAAGAATCAATGCAAATAGGAAACATAATAAGCTGATTATAAATCTTTTGTGTCTTTATAACGCAGTTCTTTTTTCCAAGAATTTCGATTAAAATTAATAGGATTTTTCTATACAACAAATATTTCTTAAAATGTCATAACAAATCACTGAAAAATAATAAGATTTTAAAAGATTATTAAATCAACATTATTCTGCAGTGATTTTTTCCTACTTTATAATCACATTTTTTAACCAGGAAATATCATTAACATTTAAATTATGATAATATTTTATTTTTTTGCAATAAACTTTATGAACAAATCAAAAAATAAAAAAAATAACTTCGATTAAAATTTATTATAATTGAAATGTAAGCAACTAATTTACGCTATATTAGTTGCAGCAATATTCATACATATAACGGGGAAAAAAAGGATAAACGAGCAATAAATAATTTTATTATACAAAAAAAAATAGCAATCTAGCAAGTAAATATATATTTATAACCAAAACACGATAAATAAAATAATATTTTCTTAAACAAATCAAAATAAATAATAAATTATAATGAAAGTAATAAAAAAAAAAATTCTTTCAACATTCTAAAAAATCGATAACTAACGAAGGTTAAATACAACTGAAAAACGAAAAAAAAATGTAATTTAATAGTAACAAGAAATAAAATTATAATAATAATAATAAATCAATATCCTTGATCTTGTATTACTTTTTTGCCTCTTTTTATTTTAATTAATTTTTTATTATGATTAAAAAAAAAATAAATAAATAAATAACTAAAACGGAATAAATAAGCGCAAAAGAAATAAAACTAAGTCATTGTTATATGATTTAAGTAAATAATTTAATTATTATTCTACAATTCTACGTTAAAAAATTGCTCAGATTAATTTACATAATAAAATTAATAATAATATTAAAAAATAAATTTAAAAACATTTCTCGTTGTCTGTTTCACATATAATTTCAATAACAACATCACAAAACCTACAATATTTATTTAAATTTAAAAAAAATATTATTATAACTAGATTTTTTTTTAACTATTTACTTAATAACTAAAAGAAAAATAGTTGTATTAGGGCATTAAATTTATTTAAAAAAATAATTAACAGAGTGTTTAAACAGTAGAAAACAATTACGCATAGCAATCAAAGTTAAAACAACAGACTTATAATCGTAACTAATAATAACAAGTATTTATGCTTAAGTAATGCCAATAAAATCTATACATCTGAGCTTCTAGTTTATTATTTTATTTAATTCTACTTTAACAGAATAATAAAATAATCTCTATCTATGTCATGATTATCATCGTTAATTACAATTATCTCCTATCATAAATTAATAACAATAATAATAATAAAATAAAAGCAATTAGCCGCTTGATAAAAGTAATTAAATTTATTTATTTTTCTTAATCACTTGTTGAGAGAACTTTTGTAGCAAATGCAGCAACTGATAGTTTTTTCAGCTAAACGAAGAAGAATCCAATTATAACAAGATGATAAGGTCAATGAATTCAATTAAAGTAAAAGTAAAATTAATTATTAATCACGAATAATGCTTATTTATTAATCACCCTGTGCATTTACATTAAAAATAACATTAACAAAATTAATTCAATTACTAACCTAAATTCAATAAATAAATTAATTAAATTCGCTAATAAATAACTTCCTAGGTTTGAAAAATAAGCAAACTAGATCAAAAAAGTATTCAGAAAAATAGAAAATAAAATGAACAAAAATTCTAAATTTAAATCAAACCAAAATAAGAGGTTTTTAAGTAGGAGCGCAGCTATGTTGACTTAACTTAAAAATAAAATTAAAGGAATTATTTTGTCAATCAAATTGTTTAATAAGAAAAATAAAAAAAAAAACTAACTAATTAAAATAAGAAAAATATATTTTGTTGGTACACGGTTAGATAATTAAAAACAAGAAATTCCACAAATTGCTCTGTCATTTGATACATAATTAATAATATATATATATAAATAAAAGGAAAAGTAGTTAATTTGCATAATTGTCGCTAACGGTAATTAAATTTATTATTTATTTTAATATCAAAACATCGTTGGATTAGCGCTGAAGGTGAACAAGATTATATTTAAATTAATAATAACGACGGTATACGGTGTGCGCCAAGAATGGTAAAAGAATGCTTAGGTGATAAACAAGACAAACAAAATGCAATCAACAATCACTAAAAAATAAATCAAAATAAATAAAAAAGAAGAAGCAAAATCATATGATTACGTCAAAAATTAAAAATAAAAATTAATTAATTAACCAACAAGGTAGGCTCGCTCAAAAACTGATCACTTTCCAAATGCAAACAACAAAAACATATTACAAATGTCAAATCTGGTTTGAATTTCACTAAATTTTGTGACATTTAATTTTTTTATTGAAAAAATCAAGTTTAAGAAATTTATTTAAACTGACTTAATCAAGCTGCTAGCTTATTTTACTTTTGTTGATTTTTTTTTTTTATTTTAATTTTGTGATTGTAAATGTCAAGAAATGCATTTTTTTTTGCTCGATGTTACGTTCAATGGTAGTGAATTAATAATAATAATTTGCCTTAAACGTTTTTGTGGTGAATTTTTAGATGATTTTTTCTATATGTTGTGGTTTAAATACTTAATTTAGTGAATTTACAGTCAAACACGTTTAATAAATAAATTTAATAGATTTCTGAAAATAAAACAAAGCTTATTAATCGCTATCTATTTACTTAAACCTTATAATCGTTTATCAATAGTAATTTTATTTTCTAAAAAAATTTTAATCATTAATTAATCATTTTGTTTTTTGTATTTTTCTTTTTTTAAATATATTTAATTAAACAATAATTGCCATGTAATTAATAAAGAAACTCAAGAAAAACATACCGATTATAAGGTATAATTATTATTTAGCGGTATCGTATCAACACCTAACCTTAGCAGCACTGTTATTAGCGACAATTATTATTATTTTATTTATTTTTTTAGATTTAAAATTAATAATTAATGTTTTTAACCGATTATTGATTAATCAGAAAAATTAAATTAATTATATTTTAAATGAAAAAATAAAATTGTTTCATTTTGCGAATTTTTGAAGTTAAATAATTGTTTTTCATAAACTAAAATTTACGTAAAATATTATTATTATTATTTTTAAAATCTAGCACAAAATCGTGTCTTGTCATAAATTTATTGTAATGATACCAGTTACGCCTTTAATTATTATTATTAATATTAATAAAAATATAATTAAATTGCGTTTAATTCTCAAACACCGTATGTCATATTCTAACAAAGAATGTCACGTTTACCATTTATTAATAAAAATAAATATTTAATTCAATGAAATCAAATTAATTTTAATTAATTGAATAAACTTAAAAAAAAGCTTTAAAAAAATTAATAATTTTGTCATTAAAACTTTATAAAAAAAAAATAGAAATCGATAGAAAAATTTCCATTTTAGGCGATTTATTTAAGTAAAGTTTCGCTTTCATTTTAAATTAAATTCCATTAAAGAAAAAACAACAACTTAAGCCGATTTAAAAGAAAATTAAATAAATTCCTAAGTTTAAAAAATTGTTTTTATTTTTTTAATTAAATATTGACTCAAATAACATCAGAGAGTAAAACAAAAAAATCAATTTAAAGCTAATGATTAAAGTTTTTATGTGCCGAAAGCACACCTTATACTTGTAAATTAAATTTTTGGTCACTCTAATTGCTCAGGATTTTAATCCTGTTGGTGGAATAATATTTTTTTAATCAAATTATTTAAGAAAAACATTGGAAAAACCTATTATTGCAAATGATACACAAAATACACAGTGAATTCTAAAGTAAATGGTAGTCTACATTCTGGTGTTATTTTAAATAATAAACACTTACATTTTGCCAATCTTCTGGTTCCTCCTTTTTTATTTCTTTCACTTTCTTTACCTCTTCGGCCCTTTTTAATTGTTCCTGGGCACTTTGATATAAATTACATGGTTTTATTTTAATAAACTGCATTGTATTTGGTGGTGGTTTCGGTGGTGCAGCCCTTGCGGCACGTGTTCTTGTTACATATTCTGTTGGATCGTATGAAATCTACAAAGAGGCAAAAATATTATAAAATTATTATTAATTATTAAACTATTTAATTAAAATAATTATTTTTTATAATACTATTTTCACTTAAGATGACATTCAAGATGGAATTTCTTTCTCGTTTAAAAATAAACAATTTCACGTTTTTTTTTTATAAAACGTTTATTAAGAAATAAGTTTTATTATTTTTGCGAATTTTTATTTGCTGATTTTTAGTAGAGAAAAAAATAAACCATAAATAAAATTGCACACAAAATCGTGTTTTGTCATCTTTAAAGCGACAAAAACATTTTTTTCTAAACGTGTTGATGCTGTTGTAGCTGAGGTAACATTTCGTTTGCAGATAAGAAGAAAAAACACAACAAAGCTATGTTTGACTTTTGCTACCTTGTGAAATAAATAAACAATAAAGTAAGCATACCGTGGAATATTATTGCGAAAAGAAATGAAAAAACTAGCGAAAACAATAAAAAAAATATAAATTGATGGATTATTGCTAAAAACACAATAATATTTTTTTTTTTTCAATAATTTTATTTATTTCCTTCCGTTTAATAGGTAATTTTTAGTACAAGCATATTTGCAATTAATTAAAAAACTTTAAAAAGCTTTTAAAAATAATTATTTATTATGATAAAAATCAAACAACAACGAAAAAAAAATTAATTAATTAATTATTTTCTTCTTTTAACGATAATAAAAGTGAAATTAATAATAAATTTTCTGCAAAAATTATATTACTCATTAATAAATATAGTTTTTTCTACTAATTAGTTGTTCATTAATTAATTAAATAAAAAAAAAAGTTTTGCTAGTTTTAGTTTTTATTAATTTTCGTATAATTAATTAATTTCGTATAATTGCGTTTTTAATAAATAATATATCCACACTTAGTAAGTATACTCGCCATTTTATTATTTTTAAATTATTTACTCAAATGTTTATTACTATTTTCATTTGTTTAGAATATGTTTTGTTATTATTTTGTTTAAAAAATAGTATTCCGATGGCGTAAAATACATTTAATTCGAAATGACAATTTATAACATTATGCCAATACAGATATTCTAAATCAACTAGTGGCTTTTTCGCCTAAACAGAGCTGTTTAGTAACGCGAATTAATATACACCGGTTGCACTGTGTTTACAAAAAAAAAAAAAACTACCATCAATTACATAAATACCGCATTAATAATATAATTACATTTATTTTTCTAATAATAATTAATTCCAGCATCAATAAAAAAACAAAATTCACTCAACTAGACTTCCGGAATACTTTTGACTAAATTAACATAATTTCGTCTTAATTTTGTCAAAATTTTCATAGAATTTAGGTTGACAGTAATAATAATAATAATAAAAATAACTTACAGATCTTGCTAATCCACCATTTCCACCTGTGCCAGTACCATTTGTCGTAATCCCTGTTGTACCATTTGACATTTTTCGCTCAGATGTTAAATTACACTCAATCACTTTGTCACTTGTAGTTAATTGCAATGGTGACGTTGGCCCACTATCAGATGGCATTTTTAATTACTTTTATTAATTTATTCTATGTCTCACAACAGAAATTATTATCTTATTTTAATTACAAATTAATCGATTTCTTCTTTTAATTTCACTTAACCTAAATTATTTCGTTTTATTAAAAACCAAAAGTAAGAATTTTTATTTTTTATTCTTGCTTATTGATAATTTTTTATCCACTGTGTTGTTGATTGGTATTTTGATACGTTTTTTAATTAATTAAAATAAATTCATTAAATATTTTTCACGAGCTTTTTTTTATTGATTTTGTCGCTTTTTATTACATTTTTTTTTGTTTCTTTGTATTCCTTTAATTATTTATCATTTAATCTGTTGCTGATTTTATTTCAAATATTATGTTTGATTTTTTATCATTTAAAATGTATTTATTTTCTACACACAATAATCACATTTATATATCATTGTTTTGTTTGATTAAATATTTTCCATTACAGTCAACATCCACGTATTATATTTGTTTATAATTTTTTCTTATCTGCAAAGTAAAATAAAAACAGCGTAAATAAATTTTAATTAAAATAGACAAACATGATAAAACTTATTACTAATTAATGTAAACATATTTAATTAATTTGTTTAATGCAATTATAAATAAAGACAAAAAGAAAACGATTTTAATTGTTGACTTTACAAAGATTACAACAAAATTATGCACTTTATTTAATTAAATAAAAAGAAAAATAATTATTATTAATAATAATAAGAAAACTATAATCTTTTATTAAGCGCACCGGGACGACACCGACACAATGTTGTTTCTAGAAGAATTTTTAACAATGCAATTATTTTTTTTTGGTATTATTTTCACTTTTAGACAATAAAGAGAAAGAAGAAAAGACGCGACGGCATCACAACGAATTGCGCAAAATCTCAAATATTTCGTGAAAAAATGCAAAATAAAAAACCGAAACATAATAATAAATGACAACATTGGCTGATGTTGTAGCATCACAACAACTACTTTAAATTGGTTTTAGAGAGAGAATATTTCTTTTTTTTAAATATAAAATGATGATAAATTAACATATCTTTAATGCAATAGAAACAGTCACAAGCAAGATATTAGCAACATAAGCAGTTTTCTTTTAATAAAAATTTTATTGTTATTATATCATATGTCATTTGCTGATTTTAACCATTTTTTGCACGCAAATATATTGATTACATAGCAAATTTCGTCAAAAACATAAACATTAACACCATTTAGGCCTAATTAATTAATTTAATTATTGATTAATTTTTGGTGGCATTTAAATAGTTTTTTTTGACACAGATAATAATATATTTCAAAACAACGGTTTTATATAAAAATAAATATATAGGAAGTAATAAAGAAAAACCATTTTCAAAACGTGTGTTTACTCTTGAAAGAAAAAATTTAAATAACATTTAAAACGTGTGTTACGATTACAATTGATTAAAATTAAATTTAAAATTAAATTATTATTATAACGATTTTTGCATGCAATGGAGACAGACACACAAAATAGAAAATAAACAATCATGTCTAAAGTGAAAGTAATTTCACTAAAAGCATATTACTTCAATTATAGACAGTTAGTATTTATTGTGGTATAAATAATAATAATAATAATAATAATAATAATAATAAAATTATTACTTTTTAAGCATTTATTTAAAAAAACTATTAGAAACAAGCAAATTATAATAATAATAATTATCACCACGGTTAAGGCAAATTTTTAGAAACGACTAAATAAATTGGTAATCTCACGTGCTTCCAGCTGTTACATGCATCAAAAACGTGAAATTGAAATTCAGGAAATAAATGTTTTGTGTGATATTTCAATGAGGTTTTGCTTTACAGATAATTTCTGTACAAAATCACTGAAGACCACCAGTAATATTTTTTAGCATCATCGCTAAATATAAATAAATTTTTATTTATAAATATTACCAATTAATTATCAAATTAATTAAATTAATTTATTTATTAATTAAGTCTACATATGAGACAATAACTAAAGATATGAAAATAAATAATGGAAAAACCACTTAAGTCAAGGATTTAATGAAATTAAAATGATTGAAATTCCATTTGTTTATTTTAATTAGTTTTTTTTTTTTAAATAAATAACAAAAATTTACAATAATTAATTTTGGCGTTATTGACCCAGTCAGAATAAACAAATTTATTTTCATATTTATACCAGATGGTCAAACGAACAAAAACGCGTATAAAAGCAAGAACAACGGCCACATATTATGTATGTTTTGTTTGTTGATTAAGGCGATCGTATAGTTAACGTAACGTATGTGACAGTAAAACGCAATCAAAAAATAAAAACTCGCAATTTTTCTTTGGTATTTGGAACAATGATGTAACGGCACACAACATTCTCTCGTAAAATATTTTATTATTATAATTTTTTTTTGATTCTTCCATTTTTATCGCTGTCTTTAAATCAAACCATTTGACTGCGGCTTAAAGATTGATTCTTATTTAAAGAATATGCTATTGCACCGTGGTGTATCACAAAAATAATAAATAATAACGTAAACGTCGTCATGGTTAATGACTATATCGCGGATGCTGGACTGTGTATTGTTTTCTTGCATAAGAATAAAATTTTCTTTTTAAACTGCAAAATATGATTTCTATATGGATATTATCTAAAGAAATTAATATTATTTATTATCTTGCAATTTAAAACAACAATAACATAGAAAAATATTTCATTTAATTTACGGTTAATTAAATTCTTAGCGGGTAAAAACAAAAATAGTAAATAATTAAGAAATTGTAAGTGAATTTTCTTTTGCACAAAATAAAAGAAAATTATTATTAAAAAAAATTAATAAACTTTAATTATAGCATAAATCTGTGCAAAATTAATCAATTTTAAAAATATTAAAGAAAAATTGAGATAACTGAGTGTTTCTTTTTATTTTCTTAAATGTCGGTCAGCAGAAATATTTTTAAAAATCAACAACATTAAAAATAAAAAATCTCTGCTTTGAATAAATTATATAATGAAAAGAGTAATAAAAAACAAATATTTATAATAAGAAAAAAAAAAACAGCAAAGAATCGCAAAAGTTTAAAAGTTTAATTGGACCGGATTGGTTCGTGAATCAATGAAAAATCCAAAGAAAAAATAAAATTAATTAATTTTATTACAAAGATTTTAATAGGAAATAAAATTTCCTTAAAAGAAATATGTTGCTCTGTGTTGCTAACTTATATAAATCGATAAAATAAAATAAATTAATTTAATTAAAACAAGAAATGTTCCAAGGCGAAACGCAAATCTCATCATTGCTATCTAAATTGCAGTCGTGACATTCAAATACAATGCGTCTTTCTAATGTAATAAAAATTAATTCACTATTAAAATTGCATTAAAAATCGTTTTTTTTTTTAATTGCAAATAAAAAAATGAAGCGCCGAAAAAAAATATTTATGTTTACAAAAAAAAAAAAAAAAAAATAAAACAACATGACCTTCCCGGGATTCTTCTGGTTTTATGTTGCTCACGTTACTTAGCTTAAGTTAAAGAGAAAAAAAAAACACATGAATAAAAAAATAAAATAAAATCCAAACACATAAAAATGTGGTTAAACCATTATGCGAATAAAAAAATGGGCCAAACAGAACCAGTTTAATAAAAATATATTCTTCTTCACATTAGTTACACAGGGCAAACTCAGAAATGGTTACAGTATGTGGCTTAAGTTGATTTCTTTGCTTGTTGCTTTCTTTCTTATGTTAAGTTTGTTTTTTCTTCAACTGCATGATTGTGTCATCGTTGATTATATTAAATAATAAAATAAAATAAAAAAACATCGAAACTAGATACGGTTATTCGTTTATACAGAGAAAAACAAACAAAATTCAGATTTTAATATTAGAAAATAAAAAAAACAAAACATATTTAAGTCGTTTACAGAATGCAGCTACAATTTGCTTAATTATCAGCAACTAAAGCAGTTGTTTTTAATTAAAATAAAAACATTATTTTTACTCTTTGCTTCTAAATAAATAAAATTAACTTTGACATTTTTAAGTAACACGATCATGCACAGTAGTCTGTAGTAGGAAATTTTTCTTATTAATTTTACTTAAATAACATTAAAAAATTCTTTATCATCAGGTTTAATTGTTTTGTTTAATAATTATTTTTATTTAAGCCGTCGTGATATTATTTATGCTATTTATAGACAAGAATGGAAAGAAATTTAACAAAGTCAGTAAGTCAAGTAGATGAATTAAGTCTAGAAATTAATTAAAATTCATTGAGCATAATTTTAGCATAAAAAATATACATATTAATAACAATAATAAAATAGAAAGACAAAATAATTAATTAATTAATATAATAAAATATTCATAAAACGTTTTTAACCGAAATTATTATTATTATTTATTTATTTTATTAAATAAATAACAAGGCGAAGAAAGTTTAATTAATTAATTTGTGCGTGTAAAATATTTGCACATAAATTGTTAACCGTTTTTATGTTTATTAAAGAAACAATTTACAAATATAAGCTTTATCAATTAACCAATTAATGTCAACGAACTTATTTTTTTTTCTGCTTTTATTTTAACAATTTTTTTTTAATTTTTTAATTGAAAAATAACAAGAAATATTTATTTAAATAAAAATAATAATCGTTTTTTATTGTTTTTTGTAAATTAAACTTGATTATTATTACTAACAAACATTTTTACTAACTAACCGTCATCCGGCTAAGTCATATCAACATTTTTTGCTGCTGTTTTCTCTATTAAACAGTTATTGTTTAATTAGCTAACAACTTACTTATATATTTAAGTATTTTATTTTTATTTTTATTCTTTTACAAAAAATTACTTAACTTAAGTAAAAATTAAATAACAAAAAAAAAAAACGCTATGGGAACCATTTATATTTTTGAATAAAAAAACTCGTGAAAATAATAAACAAATCATAAAATATTTTTTTTTAGCATATTTCTGAATAAAATAACGAAAAAAAGCAGCAAAATTTAATTAAAAGAGGATAGAGATAGTAAAAAACAAAATTCTAGCTGATGTAGAGTTATTACAGCATAAAAATTTACGGTTAAGAAAACATATATTCATGGCTGATGTATCAAAATCACAACAAACTATACAAGATTTTCCTAACCAGCAACAAACAATAAAATTTCCCGCATAGTGGAATCCATTAGAAAAAAAACGAACACATTATGTACATATTGAATAAATTATTAACCAGAAACGAAAAAAAAAACTTTAAACCGCGTATTTCAACGATCATTCAGTGGACAAACTTTTTTTTTTAAAAACTATTTCTGTTTTGTTTTACAGAAAAAGAGAAAAAACACTGGAAGCCAACCAAACTGCAGTTACTATTACCACAGTGACAATAGATTAGATTTACTTAATGCATTTTTTATTTCTAATAAAAAGAAAAAAACACCGTTTTGATGTGAGATCAACGATGATATCAATTTCTCGCGGTCACCAGAGATTGTACTAACAAAATGCAACAGGAAAATTAATTTTTTATATTTTTAGTCAGAAGCAGTTTGACACGTTTTTGTTACTTTTCTTTTTTTTTTTTTTGTCTTGTAATTTTAATTAAACAATTTTTCTTTAAAGAACTTAACACGATTTGGTGTAACAAGATTAAGCTGTACTGTCATCCAGTATGATCTGTAGTCTGTGTAATGATAAATCATTAATTACTAAACATAACCTTGTAATATTGTTACATAATATTAAATACATAAAGGGCGCAGACAATTTAAATTTTCTTTTTTTGCATAAAAGTAATAAAAAATAGTAATTAGATCAAGGCAAACCTATCTGTGCAAAAACTTATCACTTAACTTTTAAATAATTCATAACAAAAGCATTACTAAAAATGAAGAAATTCTTTTCTCTTTGATTTTTTTTTTTTTTGCTGGCAAAAACAAATTATTAATAAGCGCAACATAAATAAATTTATTATGTTGAAAAAAAAATGTTATTAATAAGGACAGCACAAAATTATACTATATATTTTTTGCGTTACAAATAAAGCATAAACATTGGGTAGGTGTTACCGTATTATTTATAAACTGGATTAACAGTACTGGTTAACAGCTTAAGGCCAACATTATGTATTAATAAATTTTAAAATAATAATAATAATAAGAAATGAAATTACAATAAGGAAAAAAAGTATGTTACATTATTGTCAGCATGTCACGGCTTTAATTACATTGATTAACGGTTCAACAAAAAAATATTATAATTTCTTATTTAATCTTTTATTTTCTTAGATATTCTTAAATGCAAAAGCATTTTTATATTTTCTTCAATTTGTGCTTATGCGTGCGTTAAAAATAATTTAAATTAAGTTTTATTATTCTATAAATTCACCACTTTTAAAGAAAAAATTTATTAGTTTAACTTTTGTTACAGTTTTACAGACTGCAAAAGCAACTAGCTTAAACAGTAATCTAAAGAAAAGAATACAATTTTTTATGGGTAAAAAATTAATAAAGAAGTTTAATTAAAGAATTTTTAAATGCAAAAATAATAACCGGAATGGGAAGAGCAGAAAATATAATTTATTTAAAAATAGAAAAATAATTTATTAATTAATTTACATTATCCGGATTTATGTTTGTATTTAAAGTAATAGATTTTCTATTTTTATTTTATTAAATAAATGTTACATAATTTTAATTTCCTCTCGATATTATGTCGAATGACCTTTCTGTGAATAAAAAATTGTTTGTCAAAAACCAGATTGTCTACCTTTTATTTAAAATAATTAAACCGATTAATATGTTTGCGTCGACAACTTTAATAGCGTGAGTGAAAAATCTAGTTTTGTTTTTTTATTATTTTATTAAAGTTAATTATGTATTAATTTTGCTACTAAAGATGCCGTTTCTTTCGTAGAAAAATTATTATTATTATTTTTGTTTATTAAATCTTATTTATTTTAAAAATAAAACTCCACAATGTTTACCACGAAATTCGTATTGGATTACATACATCTCGCATTATAATTTAAGGTTTATTTAGAGATATTGGTTCAATCAATTATTTGATCATGAAGTAGCTAATAAGTGAATGGTTTTATCACGATAAATTATTACTTCACGTAATATTATAGATTTAACTGTATACAATGTAAAATAATTTAAGCAGCGATTAAACTGTACGTAATAGATAATCTATGTAGTTGAGCTAAAAAAATTGAAATACGATTTTTGACAAGAAAAATTCTAGAGAATTCTATAAATATAAATAAAAATTACAATATTTTCTTAACCACAATGCATAAAACTAATCTCTTTAAATAAAAATTAAACTATACTTAATGCACTTAATGCTGTTCACGATTTTTTAGTTTTTTTTTTTTATACAGAAAAATATGTTTTTTTCCTCTTAAAACAATTCCAATCACTTGAGAATGCATTAATCAATAAAAAAAAATATAATAAAATGTAAAATATTAATAAAAATGCGTACAAATCAAAATTCCCACACTCGTTATGTTTAATTTAATAAATAAGAAAAAAACAAACAAAAAAAACATTCCTTCTTCATATTAACGATTATTTGTAAAGAATTTTATTAAGAAATGAAATTGATTGAAAGAAAATATTTCTTATTATTATGATCTAGTTGTGGAATTTTCTTAAGTTAAATTCAATAAATAAATAATTTTTATTTATTAATAAATTGTACGCGATAATTGCAATTTAATTAATTAATAATGAATTAAGGCCGCCTTATGGCGCCTATCAAGTGAATACTATTCTCTTATTTTGTTCTCTTCAAGACAACTTTTCTTTTCTTTTATTATTTAATTAATTAAAACAAACTAAATTAATTAATTAATGAATATTGACAATAAATTAATTAAATAATGAAATAACAATACTTAAGATTGTTTAAAATAAACTTTTACGATGCAATTTATTAGCATATTTAACTACTTTCTGTACCAATTAATTAATCAGAAAAATAATATTAAGGACGAATTTTTATTGTTTTTAATTAAAAAATACAAAAATAATTCTACAAAATGCGAAATTTATCTGGTAATTTCATTAAAATGAATAAAGCATAAATCCATAATGATTTTTGCAGCAAAAAACTATTATTTATGTAAAAATTTAATTAATTTTAAAACAGATGAAAACAATGCAAAGCATAAAATGTTTTTTTTTTATTAAAAACAATAAATACAAAATGCACATTGATGGTGTAGCAGCACCACTAATTTTCTACAATTGCTTAAAAAGCATAGAAATAAATATTAATAAATGGAAATAATTATTCATATTTAGCTGTTCTAGAAATAAAAATTTATTTATTAAATATATATAATTAAATATTGCATGTTTGTTATACATATTTATATATTTATGTTTATATTTCTATATATTTTATAAATAAAATATTTATTTCTATTTTCGCTTTGCAAATTATTCTGTTTTCTGCTTTTAAAAGAAATAAACTAAAAAAAAATGTATATGCTGCATTTAACAATAATCATTTGGGCATAATGCTTATGAAAGCATAAACATAATAAATAAAAATCCATTATTGAATAGAAAAAAGGAAAATGAGTTTATAATAGCAGAAAATAAAATAATATTACTATTGTGTAGGCGACAATAAAACATAATTTCTCTTCTAGTGAAATTTAATTGCATTTTTTTTTAAATTCTAATATAATAATTCTAAACACCGGTGATAACTGATCGTGTTATGATTGTATTTATCCACGTTTTAATATTTTTATACAAAGAAAAAAAGGTGAACAAACACTGATTTAGTACGTTCGCATACATTTTAATGTTTTATTACAACGTATCATCACCATCATCATCAACATCATCAAGTATTTAAATTTACTACTATGAAAAACGTGTCGATTGCAGCCATAGAAAAACTAAATTATTTACTAGGGCAATCAGCTTCTTCTTTTTTTAAAAAAAATAATATTTCAGGTTCAATAATTGTATATATTTTTAGTAAATTAACCGGATGTTATGTGTTTTATTCCCTATACATAAAATACAAAGAAAAAATAATAATGTTTTGCTAATAAAAAAAAAAAAAAAAATTAAAGCAAAACGATCGATGATCAATGTTTTTTTATTTTTTTAATTAAGTCAGTAATTTATATAATTTAATTTTAATTTTATTTAAAATGAATAACAAATGACTAATAAATGTTAATAAATAAAAATAAATTAACGACTAAGCGTAAGAACATTTTACACATTATAACAGACACTCATTTCGCCTGATCTTTATTTATTTAACGCAATCTTGGCGTGATGATCAAGTGACTTTAAATAAATTTTAAAACAAAAAAAAAAAAAACATCCACAAGAAGAATCATCATACGACTAAATTTAGAAAACGAAAAAACTAAAATAAAAATTCTATTTTCTAACACAAAATAGTGGATTCGTCACATTTTATTTCATCATTAATTGTTTAAGTAAAATGGATTAAGAATTAGAAAACGAAAAAACGAAATAATAAAGAAGCCATTTTGTAAGCCATATATTTAATGAAATAATAAAAAGAATTTAAAACTTCGACGATCACATTACACAGGATTAATACAAATAAAAAAAAAAAATTACAAAATCAAAAAACTATAAAAGAAAGAAATGAAAAAATCCAACCAAAATCCGCAGCTGTTTTTAAGGCAACAAAATATTATTTTTTCGTTTCTCTATTCACTGGATTAATCCTTTTTCTAATAAAAATAATAATAAGAAAAAAAAAACAGTCATAGTGGAATTGTTTTTTATTTATTTTTCTAACTTAAAGATCGTTAAGTGCGGTTTCTTTAATTTATTTTATCGTTTAACATCTTGTTTTCGAAAAAATATATATAAGTTTCTGTCATCGTTTGTACAGCATTGTTGTTAAGGTCATCCGGGCGTGTTTTTTCTTAAATATTTATTTCACTTCATCTTCTTAAAGTTTTTATAAAACCAGCAATAAAAGTGCATTAACAAAAGAATATAATTCTTGTTCTTTCAGTTTTTTTCTGTTATTCAATTTTCTTTATGGAAACAAATAAAATAAAATCAAAATTCTTTCTTTCTTTTTTTTCCGAAGGGCAACCTAAGATTGTTGATAATAATTGTGAAGGTCATCTGCATCTGTGCAATATTATTATTATAATTCCTGCTTAACATTTTTTTTATTATTAATTTAAATAAACGTGCATTATAGCAAAACAATACATAAAACGCGTGTCATTAACCTGTACACCGTACTGTATTGTAACTGAAAAAGAAACAAACTTATTGTAAGACCATTCGCGATCATCATAACACGATCTCTAGAAATAGTAATATTATTGTTTTTTTTTACTTTTAGATTTAAATCCTCAATTATTATATTTTTAATAATAAAATAAGCGTAAAAAATTGATAGAATTTTGGTTTTTCTTTAATGAAAGCAGCAGCAACACAGGTTATTTATGTGAAATAATTGTTTGACCTAAATTTTGTTGGTTAATTTTCTTTTTGCAAATTTTTAATAAATATATCCAGGTAGTTAGAGATGGTTATTGATGGGTTTTTAGTTGTTTTTTCTCTTTTGATAATTAATCATCTTGTTAAAAGAATAGCAATATTGGTTAAATAGACAAAAAAAAAAAAAATTTATAACCTTTGGCACTGTATTTTGTGAATTATTTACCTGTGCTAGAAATCTATTTGATTTTTTTTTGTATTTCTTTCTATAAAATGAGAAATTATTAATAATCAACAATATAAAATTATAAATCTATTAATATACTAAACTTTAGCATAATTATTATTATTTCTAGACAATAAGTCTCTTACAATTATCTTCCGCAAATGACTTTAAATGAAACATAAAATTTCCTAATCAAATTATCATAAACTTACAAGCAAATAAACATCGTTCACGTGAGCCATGTCATTTGTCTTCAAATTTCTTAATAAAAAAAATCGTATATTTATTTGTTTCTCATTCCCATTTCACTCGTTATAAATTAATCAAATTGTTAAATAAAAAATACTGATTTTGTAATTTTTGTCATTAATAACATAAATTAAAAATAAAAACGAAAGAAAAACAACTTTCAGTTTAATTTAATTAATTTAATCATAGCCAAGTAAAGTAAATTAATTTTAAGTATTTAAACAAATATATATATCACCTTAGGTAATAAAAAAATAAAACAGTTTATAACACTAGCAATTTCGTTGTTGCAATAAAAATAAAATTGCAAAAAAAAAAAAAAAATCAAGAAAAGAAAAACACTTGTCACACTGTCAGCAAGGAAACGCAATAAAAAACGTTAAATTCACGTACGAATTATTTATTATTATTTTTTTATGTTATTGAATGAATTTTTATTTTTATTAATTAATTTTACTTGTATTGGTGACGACCATGGTAATGTTTACAAAAATTTTCTTTACTGACTTTGTGTCAACAGAAATTTTTCTTTTTTTCGCTTAAAATGAAAAATCAGTTCTAGTGTTTTACTTGAATTAATTACATAAACAAATAATTTTATTGTTGCAACAGTGCAACCTTTGAATTTGCTATTAATTATTCTGTAAAGGTAATTAATTAACATTAATAGCATTGATTTTTTTTTTTGGTTTTTATTAGTTACATAATTACTGCGATATTTTTAATAATAAATTATTAACTTATTTTGTGCTAAAAACTATTCAAAACATATTTTATTATAATCAATAACGATGTATTAGGTACACGAGAATCAACTATATTGCGTTTATAACTCGAGTTAAAGTGCTAAATTTCAGTAATAATCATAAAGAAGCGTTAGTCTTATTAAATATTATCATTATCAGGCATTTTTTCAAATTAATTAACCAAAAAAATTGGTTAAAACAGCTCTTAGTAGTCCCAATAATACTGTTATATTTATGATTGTTTAACCGCTTCTTATCGCATTAACAGGTACTATCTACCCGCCTTATTAAAAAAACCTACGTAAACCGGTGCTATTAATTGTTATTATTTATCAATTTTTTTTAATAAATCAAAGCAAATTGATAGCTTAAAAAAATAAACATTCTGATTAACTGATTTAAATCTAAAATTGATAATAAGACTTAGACGCCAAAAGAAAAAAAAAATATTACAAGCGATAAAAAATTGTTTTCAAAACAATAATGTTAATCGTTTATTAATTAAAAATAAAAATATTTTTAAGCAAAATTAAAAGCAAATAATAATTATAATTAATTTTTTTTTTTGAATTTAATATCCAAAATAAGAAAATAATCGGAATACCACTTATGCTACAAGTGTTAATCAACGAATTTTACTTATATTCAACAACGATTGAATGAATTAAATAAAAGCGATAAAAAAACCCTCCGATAAATTTAGCAAAATAAAAAATGTTTTAATTCTTATTAACCGTATACAGAAATAAATCTATTTCCGTAAAGTTTTTATTTTATTGTATTTTATTTATGTTATTCATTAATCAAATCATAAAAAATTGGTGCGAATAAAATTTGTGTTTTTAATTCAAATAAAGCAACGAAAAACACTTGAATACACTAAATCCAAATAAAACAATAAAAATTTATTGTGAAATATTGAATTATTATCGTTACTGTTGCGAAATTTTAGTTTTTTTTTTTTACTAAAATTTAGAATTTTTTAATGTGAATAAAATGTTTGACTTGATGTTTATACAATGCTGTTGATTGAACACGTCGTTGCAAGTTGAATACATAAAAACAGGAATTAATTAATAAAAATTCTCTAAACATTAAAAAGTAATTTCAAATTATATTAAATCTTTAGAATATTTTAATTATTAAAACTAAGTCTTTGCACAAATATTTTACTCGTTTTAATCCGCAATTAACATATTAATTATCAAATAATGAACGAAAATTTACGTACAAAACAGCTTTAATCATAAAAATACATTTTTATTAATTAAATTACAAGTTTTTCTTGTTTAATTGCTTAAAAAAACATACATAAGTGATAATAAATTTCAAAAACCGTGTCTGAGACTATAGACAACTTTAAGCTTGATTTGATTTTCTCTTTTCAGTTTTTAATATTTTTTCATAATAAAATTAGCTAATCCGTTGATGAAATTATTATTATTATTTTTTTGTTATGTTTAATTAGAGCGAATTTCCTGGCTGTTTTTCTTTTTTTTCTTTTCATGAATGAAAAGCTTAAAGACATGTTATTTTTTTGTAAATAAATAAAAAAAACCTAAGTAAAAGCATTTATTAATAAACAACGAGCTTTTAAGTAAAAGTTATAATTGACGTTGTGCGTCGTTTTGTTTTTTAATTATTTATTCATAAAAATATGTAGAAAATTTTATATTACTTTGCGTAATTTAGTAGGTAATTTTATTGTCTTAAAATACCTTTCTAGTTGTCATGGTGATGCTGACGATGTGAAACAGTCAGGTGTAAATATAGCAAATACCTTTCTACAGTGGTACAGTGTATTTTTTTTTTTTAATTATTTAAAGAATTTAATTTTACTCAACAAATTGATGAATGTATTTATTAGCACTTTGAATAATTGCTTCAGAGTTTTGCAAATTTCTACTTTACAAGATTTTTTTAAATTTGCACAGCAATCAATAAATAAATGATGCGATCATCTACTACATAATCCACTGTATTTGGTAAACTATTATGTAACTACTGAGGTACATCAAATCAGAAAAAAATAAAACATCAATGCCATATTCAAAAATAATCATTTTATGTATATTTGCAGTGAAAAAAATTAATAAATAAATAGCAATTTCAAATGTCAACAACATTTCAAAATTGCGTATTAAAAAAAAAAAAGAATTGAAAAAGCAAAAATAATAAAAATAAATTTTCGTTTATAAATAATAAGCATAAAAAAAGGTGAAATGTTAAAAATAAATGATTATTATATTGCTCGCATTTATTTATTAATAATTTTTTGATTAATAAAAGGTAAACTATGTGGCAACCAATATATGTTGCTCCCACTTGTCATCATAGCACATATTTCTATGTAATAAATCCTGAATAAGATATGCATTTCTGTTTAAATAACAACTTTGTGATGTAATTAAGATCGTTTTACATATATCAACTGTTAATTAAATCATATTTTTTGTATGGAGTAATAACTTTAATAATAATTTTCATCATCAATCCAACAATTATTCATTCTTTTCATTTATTTTTATTCACATTGTACCTTAGTGGTAATTACAACTCTAAAAACAGAACCAGCAAAACAAAAAGCCTTTCAATTGTCAAAAATAATAAAAAAATATTTATTGATGGTAAAAAACATACAAACGTCCTTCGAAAGTATGTACATAGTTGGCTTACTAAAGTGTTATTTATTTTTTCTGCATAACATAATAACTTGTTGGTATTTAAGAAATTAAAAAAAAAACAAATATTATGTAATTTCGATAAATAATTTGCAATAAACGCGTGATTGCATAAACTTATAACGTTTTTACTAAAGCAAAAATTAACACAAAGATCAAAACTCACCACACCTTTATGATCACTAATTTGTACAAAATTAATCTTTTTCGCTAGCCAAATGATAGAAACACGAAATTATTTATTAAAATAATAAAAAAACGATGAAAAATGACGTTTTTCAATGCAATTAAATAAATTTTGCAAACATAGAGAGAAAAAATTGCAATTTATAATAACAGAAGTTGATATGACAAAATGTAGGTTAAAATTTTATTAAATTAATTTGCTACTTAATTATAATTCATTTAATTAATAATTGAGTCATCATGATTTATTTAATTGTTGCTTTTTTCATTCTTTATTCACTTTTCGTCATTATAGGAAAGTGATGAAAATGTTCATTTTGCATGTAGTTTCAATAATTTTCGCTTTGGAAAGCGTTAACACTTTTTACTTTGACCTAATTTTTCTTTTAGTCGATAAGAAGATTTTATTGATAAAAATTAAGTGTTCTGTTTATATAGTTTTTCACCGATGCTTTCAGCAAGGGAGAAATATGCAAATAAAGTGAATGAAAGTAGTTAAGTAGCCTTGCAATACTAAAATAATTTGATATGTCCAGTAGTTACTTAAGATTTTCAACTGAAGTGATGCGACCTTCAGTACCCTTAAGATGTTATTAATATATCGTAAAAATAAGAACTATTGTTGTCTTTTATCGCTGCCAGTTAAAACTAGATGGAAAATATAGCAAAATCGTTACTTTATGACCTTGTATAAAATTTCCGCTAATTTTTCAAGCCTTATTTTTACATAAGCAATAATTAATTACTTAAAATAGATTGTACTAAGAAAAATAAAATAAAACACTTAGTGTACGCTTGTCATCGTGACACACCTTGCATAAAATTAAATTTTATATATATATTTTTTTTTCGTTTGCAAAATAAACAAATTAGTGTGTGCATCATAGAATCAACAATCAAGAATATAAAAAAAAAAACGCAAACAGTGTACCCACCCACATTGTTTAACAAAAAAACAAAAAAAAAATTGACAAAATCATTTTTTTTTATTTCTAAAAATGCTGCTCAACTTGAATCTGGTCAACAGATGAAATTAAATAAAGAAGTTTTTGTTAGTTTTCAGTGCTTGAAATACAAAACGATGAATCAGTGTGCGGATTTTTTATTTTTTTTTGCAATTTGAATTTCTGTGTTGAGTTAAAAATAATCAAAAAGGAATTGTAAAGAATAAATTTAGCGAATTTATGTAAATTTAAATTCAAATAATAATGCTACATGCTGATGACGTTGCTAAAAACATGTGATAAATATTTATTTGTAATTTTTTTTAACACTTTTATGCTGTCTTGCTAAACAAATTATACATTTTTATGTAATTCTTTTTTCGTTTCGTACCTTTTAAAGATAATGTTTTCAATTAAAGAAAAAAAAAACATAGCAAGTAACACGATTAGAGAGTTAAAAACAGTAAATATGCAAAATATTACATAATTTGCGAGTGACGGTGAATTTTGTATTTTTATTTTTATAAAAGTCTAAGAACACTGCTTTGTACTATTTAGTTTAATTTTTAATATTTTTTGTTACACAATAATTATAATAATTATTTTAACAATATTATTAAATATAGTGTGTTTGATTGCTAGTAAGTCAGTAGTTGCAATTCTAAACTGGGGAGAAATTGGTGAATTGGATTGTTTTAGCAGATTTAATCTTACTGCTGCTTTACTGTTTAACAGAAAAAATTCACCTTTTATAAAAAAAGGTTAAATATAAAATGAACTCATAGTTATTCGATTTTTAATTATAGACAAAAAAAATCTCGCATTGAATTCAATAGTAAATATAATAATTAAAAAAAAAACACAACAACCAAACGTCAATCAATCGAATTGTGATAAATACCTTAAGTAACGTGTCTATTATAATTTTATAAACATATTTTTTATGTAAAACAATTTGCATTAAACACGAAACATAAAAATAAATAAATACGTTAATTAAATTATTGTTTTCGTATAAAAAAATTTCAACATTGTTTTCGAGTAATTATTATCATTATTTTTTTTTTTTTAAATTTTATTTTAACATAAAAACAAAAAGAAAAAGAATTTCTGTAATTAACATGTTTTTACATATTTTTAATGTAATTTAATTACTATCAGGTAAATGTTAATGTTTTAAAATATAAAAAATATGTCAGTGAATGCAATTTGTTACTGTGTCTGCTAAGGCTGGTATGTTTCGTTTATATTGAATTTACTGTAATTAACATTAAAAACTAGATTTAAGACTTCATTTCTTAAAGAAAAACTCATTTTCCTTATGAAAAACATAGCAAATAGTTTAAAAACAACAAAATTACACGCTAGAAATATCAGTTGAAACTTACCAGCCATCAACACGTAATAAAACATAGTTAAAGCTATATCAACATACAATTTAATATATTTTAAATAATTTTATTAAACTATAATTAACTATTTAACATATCTATGATGTTTCTTGCTTAAATTTAATTAGTTAAAATATTTTATTTTATTATTTTTTTAATCTAACCACAAAAAGCACGACTAAACTCAAAACTGTTTCTCTGTTAAAATAATAAACAAAATTAATTCATAAAAAAAACAGAAAAAACTTCCATTAATCTTACAAAATAAATAATTTGTTAACAATTAATGATTTTATAATAATAAAAATAAACCGCACACTACGGATGCATCGCGGTTATTTATTTAAATTAAAATAAAACTATACATCATTATTATTATTACAGTAATTGCGTAGCATTTAAAATTCATTATTGACATTAGCCGACCAAAAAAAAGAAATTCAACTACAAATCAATTACAAATTAAAATTTCATTTTTTCTTTTTCATTCAAAAATTTAATTTTTCATTATTACAGAATTATTTTTTTAAAGTTAATTTCATCATCATTAAAAATATATCATCCGTTTTAAAAATAAAAATAAAAATAAAATAATATTTAAATAAATTAAATTTAATTAAATCTATAAAATAAACCACATGCTGCTACTGTTTGTCTGCGAGTAATAAAAGTTAAATATATAATCTATTTTTTCTCTTCTAGTTTTCTATAAATACTTTTTTTTTTTTTTTTTGGAAATTTCATTCATTACGCATAAATTATTATAATTTTGTTTGTTATTTTATAATGAAAGAAAGCGTTATGTAGTAAATTTTGTATTATATAAAAAATAATAAATATTGTAATACAAGTGTAACTAATTTAAGGTAAAATAATAATAATAGGAAACCGGTAAAAATAAATTGATTTATTTTCATAAATTTACATAAAAACTTTAAAAATATCAAATCAACCATCAAATACTTGCATAGAATTACATTTGATTTAAATAAAAATTTACTAAAATAAATTGCAAAAATTAAAAAGCTGCTATTTGTTTTATTTTAATATAAATTTCAATTAAAAAATAAGAATTGATTTAATGTGTGTTAATAACTGTGTGTTAATAAATAGGCGACAGTAAAACCGATTAATAAACACAAGAAAAACCGAAAAAAAAAAAATACACAAAACATATTATAAATTCCAATGATACATTTGCACAAAAAATAAATAAATAGCAACAGCAGCAGCAAGTGAATTAAATTAAAAATAAAAATTAATAAAAAAAAAAAACCATTCACAAAACCACAAAAAATAAATAAATTAAAGTGAATGGATTGAAGTAAATAAAATTTATTAATAAAAATGCAACTAGCTAAGTATAATAATATTAAAATCAGCAAATAAATTAATGAAAAAGCAAAAATTAAACAAATCGACAACAAAACGACCTTCAGCTTCATCCGTTTACATATCATTTGGTGGCATTTACCAATAAATAAAGCTTTTAATAAACATTTTAATATATAAAAAAGCAAACAGCAACAGCAACTACAATTCAATTTTAATAAATTATTTTTTTATTCATGATTCAATGTTTGAAAACAACAAAAATATTCTCAACATACAAAAACATAGAAGAAAAAGTTAAAAATAATTAACCAGATTTGTTGCTAAAATAAATAAATAACAGAAATAAACTTTTATAAATTATATTTTCATATAAAAAATAAATAAAATTAATAAAACGACAAAAAATGATTAATCAAATGTACATAAATCGTGTTGCTAGTAGCGTTCGAATATTTATTTGTCTATCATCACGTTGGTAAAATTTATGTTTTTAGCAATATAAATAAATAAATAAAAAAGCACAAACATGTGCATGACCAAACTTTTACTTATTTATTTATTTGCTGTACATAATTTAAATTGATAATAAATTATAACTGAGACTGAATGCATGGGGGAGGTGAAATCGTGGCTTAAGTACGATGCGATTATTGTTGATGATTTACAATGAAAAAAGAAAAAACTAAAATGATATAAAATTTAATTTTTACAACCAGCCCTTGAGGGTATAAACAAATTTTTAAATATATATATATATATATTTTCACATTCTTTTTCAGCAATAACACAAGGAAATGATCACTAATCATAAAGCATAACTAATTTATATTATTTGATTTAGAATTTACTGCTATCCATTGACTATACAATTTTATTTCACTGCATATAACACCGATAATTAACTAATAAAAAATTCATTTAAAAAATATGAACTACACTAAATCGCATGCGCTTATCACTTAAACATATTTTCCTATTTAATTCAAGCAAATATTCGAGCAATTAAATACAACATATTCAGGTTAAATATTTTATTTAAATATTTCAAAAACTATGACCTTTTACAAGTAATTTTATTTTCTATAGTAAATCATATAGATTTTGCACTGTACAATAGAAAAAAGATATAATGCCGGAGCAAAAAAACATTGGAATTTTATGTATTTAATAAGAAAAATATAAAAAAAACATTTAATTACTGTCAATATAACAAAAAAAAAAAAAAAAACGAATCATTGCTTGATTTGATTGATGGAAATTGTAATCTTAGATGTGATAAAAGAGAGAAAATAATTTTATTTATATTTTTAAAATGATAATTAAAAAGCAATTGAACAAAATATTATAAATAATTATAATAATAAATCGTATAAATAATTTTATATAATAACGGTAAATAAATGCGATACGGTTATTTTATTTATTTATTTAATAAACATAATAATAAAAATAATAATATTGCTTACATTCAACACTTTGCATCTCTTGTGATTCTGATTGTTTGTATTCTTTTTATTCGCATCTGAAATGAAAAGAAAATAAAATATAAAAAAAAACATTGTTTTTTAATCATCATCATTATTATCTTAATAAACATAAATAAATAAGTAAACTTAATTTATGCTTTTTTTTATCATTTGTATAATAAAAGAAAGAAAGAATAATATTTGGTTTTTATTCAGTAGTTTTTGTGCTGAGTATCCAAATATATTATTTAAATTTTAAAAAATATGTACTTGAAATTTAAACGTTTAAACTTTTTCTTTTTTATACAATTTAAAAACAAATTAAATTTGTTAAAGTTTGCTAATTATTATTATGCTAAAAGGAAAACCATATAATGTCATCCTGCGAAACTGAGAAAACGAAAATTGTGAAAATACCATTTTATCAGATTATTTAATAACAGAAAATCATTTTACTGTACTTTGTTTCATCGATGATTAACAATTACAAAAAAAGCACACAAGACAACGCAAATTACCTTTCACTAAGCGTTTTTCTAATCTTCTAATAGTTTATCGACGACTTTTGAAGGTAAAATATAAATAATAAATTAATAATTATTTAGTTATTATAATTTTTTTGAACTTTTATTGCATTTTTACATTCGATTAACAGTTAAAAAAAAAACAATATACATACATAGGTGTGCACAACGCGCTTACAATATTTATTTACCTTTATTAACGCTATTTTTGGTAAATATAATTGTTTTTAAAACGAAACAAAGCAAAAAAATTAATAAACTTTTAAGTACGTGATTTGTGTGATTATTTTTAAATTTTATTAAAAACAAAAATCTGATCGTTAAGTATTTAATAATAATATTGGTGTTGAGTAGGTATACTATGCGTTAGAATAGTCATTTAGAAGATAAATATGTTTTAAGAATATTTGAATATATATGTTTTTTTTTAATAATTTATGTCCATAATATTGTAATAAAATTATTTAAGTACGTATGTCATGCGCAATTAACTGATTTTATATAAATATTTAAAAATAAGCAAAAAATATTTTTCAAACAACAAACGACACTTAAAAAATATTGGCTTAAAGCAATTTAATTTAATTAAACACAAATAAAAAAAATAAAAATGTAATAATTATACAAAATTTATGTCAATAGCACTGTTTATGTATACTTTCCTTATGGTTATGATTTATTTACATTATTTATTTAACCATATTTAAGCTGTGTGCAGAAATTTAAAACGATTAAATTACAGTAAGAAATGAAAAAGAAAATAAATAAACAAATAAATAATTAAATAATTTAAATAAACGAAAAAAAAAAAAAGAAGAAAATAAATAAATAATTATTTAAATAAATAAAATAAATAACCACTAAAACGGTAAATTCTATATGAATTTTCATGTAATTAAGTTATTTTCGCTGTTTGTTGTTTTTATTTTTATTTCGGTTTAAATAATAATAAAAAAATAATAATTTTAAGTCTGCAAAATAAATCTACTTAACCGCGCTTTGGTTTTTTTTTTATTATTATTAATGACTTAATGCAGTGTTTTGTAACAATTTTTTATTATTTATTTGCTTAATCCGACGTAATATCGGTAGTTACGATTTGACATTGTTTCGGCACATCGGTTGAAAATCTCTGTTAAAATGTTTAAGATAAAAATAATTTAATTTTGTAATGTATCGTTATAAATTTGTCACGCATTGACACGTATTTTCCGTGTAAATGACGTACATATATGACTTAATTTAAATTATAATTTTTTTGCATGTAATTAACATGATTTCATATATATATACAGTTGTTGCATGGTTATTATAAAGTTTAATTGCGGCTACAATGTAACTTTTTGTGTGTTTTTATTAAATGATTTTAATTAAAATACAAATTATAGGTTAATTGAAGCGAAGTATCAGTGAAATCCGTTTTATAATGAATTGTTTTTTCTTTAAAGGTAAATAAAATTAAATTAAAAAATAATGAAATAAATTAATTAAAAATATTTATTAATTAAAATTACTGCCGTTTGAAGTAGTTCTTTAAAATTATTAGTTTAAAGTAGATCAGTTTTTTCTTGACATAATATTCTGCGGAAGCATATTGCTTCCGGAAACAAGTTATCAACAAAAATTTACATAAATCTACCTTAAATTTATGTTCGAAATATACTTAATTATAATTTAAGAATGCCATAATTGTTATAAAGGTAATTTAAATAGCAGAAAAATACTTTAAAAAAGTATTAATACATTAGTGGCGTTAACTTTTGCACACTCATTCATTTCAAATATCTATAACGGCTTAATGGAGCTATTTAACATCATTTGGCTTTTTTTAAAATTTATTATTTTTAACAATTAAACATTTATCATAATATTGTTAAATAATAAAAATTTTTAAACGGAAATAAATGAATTAATTTTAAAGAAAATAAAATAACAAAAAATTATTCTTTCGCCGTTACATAACTTATATAAAGTGTACTAGATGTGAAGTGGTGAAATGAAATTTTTTCATTTCAACATAATACACAAAAAATATCAGTTCAGTTACGGTTAATCAGGAATTAAATTAAAAACCGCATAATTGTCTATTACATAATAATAATAATAATATTTATTTAAGAAATAATATGAAAAAGAAAAAATAAAATAAATTATTTACACACTTTTATGCTTTCTAGAAACATATATTTATTTTTTTTCCATTACATTACCATTTTTGAACTGAGAAAATATAAAAATCACGTCACTTGCAAGAAATATAACTTAAATATATTAGAAATATCAGTTTCTTGTTATTATTTGCTTTCATTTTATACTTAAAATATATGAAAATTAGAAGCGAAAAAAATAATAATACAAATAACAACAAAGAATATTTTTTCACAAAAGTAAAAAAAGTAACATGACAAGCAGGTGAAACAATAAAACGACTTTTTTAAGGTGTCAAAAAAAAAAAAAGATTATAATAAGTGAATGTGAAATTGTCGGATGTTCTTCATAGAGAATAAACAATATTATTGTAATTTGTAAAGCACAGCAAGATAGCAACTAAAATTATTTTAGACTGAACATCGTTGATGAATAGTGTTTGCTGCTGCTGTTATTGATGCTCCTAAACATCAATGATATTTTTTTGCTATGTTAAACTGAACTAAGCACTGTCTTCTTCATTGATTTTATGCAAAAAAAATCAACTCTATGATTGCTAGAATGTTACTTTTTGCAGAAAACAAATAGCACTTTCATTTTACTAAGTGTTTTCGTGAATTTTGCTTCTGGGAAATAATCTTTTTTATTAAAATTAATTCGCTTCTGAGTTGGATAATAATGTTTTAACTCTAATCAACAAACTATTTAACAAAATTAAATTTCTATTCAAACGATCAATATCTTAACATCTCTTTAAAGTTACATTTATCTATTTCTAGATAAAAAAACACCAAACATTCGTCTTATATACAAGCAAATATGTTTAAATAAACAAAAATCAATTAAAGACAAATTTATTTATAAACAGAAATTACTTTGATTTATTTTATTTTTTTTTGGTTTAAAAAATGGTGTAACCTCGTTTATTGTTTACTTTTTTGTCGAGAAACTTATTATAAAAAAAATGTATTTTTGTTTTAGGAAAACATCAGTAAAAACCAAAGTGGTTTTAACATTATTATTATTTTTATTAAAATTATTTTCGTTTGCTTTTAAGATAATAAAAATTCCCCCCAGGTTGTTGGGTATGTAATTTTTGATAGAAAATAATTCGTTTTATGTTTGTTTCTTTGACTTTGAAAAAGTTTTATTATTTCTTTGTTTACTTTTTTTATCTATAATTTTTAATAAATTTTATATCGTTAAAGTGAAGAATTTACTACAAAAAAAATTAACACATGGCAAAGTTTATAATTTAGTGTAAAGACAATTATTCCGAATAACAAAAGTTTATACTTGATGGCAACAGGCAGCTACTGTGATTCATTTTTTTGTTTTCTACCAAAAAAAGAAAAAACCCTCATGAGAAAACTAACGTCTTATGATTTTTTTCTTTTTGTTCCCAAGTCATTTATTTATTTTTAAATTGTTTACAATGTGTGTCTCCTGTTTATAGTATTTTTATTATCCTTTATTTGAAGTGTTTTTCTCTAACAGACTTTGTTAATACAGTTTCAAGCAGCGGAAGTTTTTTTTTTTTGTAGTCAGAACAAGACACTGGTTAGGCAAAAAATTTGACAAATTGAAATTTTGCAGAACAAAATAAATTAAGATTATTTATGGATCCTTTAAAATGAAGAAAAAAGAAAATTCTTAAATGTTTCACAATGATCTTAAACTGAAAAAATTTGGTAGTAATAAACTGTTTTGAGAGTAACCAGATTGTAAAATAATCAGGGTCGAGATGCCTGTTAGTTTTTTTTCAATATACATATGTATTTTTCTTTTGTTTTTATCCTTGTAATTTTTTTTTTTTGTTAAACATAAATATGTTAACAAAAATTATGGTAATAAATGATCGCGATTATTTAATGATTTTCATTTTTTAAGAAGATACATTATATTCAAAATTAATGTAATGCCAACGAAAAAGCAATTGTAAAAGGCGCGGTACAATAATATCAAAAAGAAAAGAAAAAATAATAATAAAAATTAAAAAACTTGACTTAAATACAGCAAACAATAATAACATCAACAATAACGTGAAGTAAAGATGACGACCTTCACGCGTTCCACCATTTAGCACATACAGAAAATAACAAAACAAAACCAAATAAAAAAAAGACAAATCTTTGTAAAAGAACAAGAAATGTTTGTGTAAAAAGAATTTAAAACAAAAAAACCAGCATTACAAGAACTGGGCGCGGAATAACAAAAAAAAAAAAAAAAAAAATATGAAAGAAGAAAAACAAAAAAAATCCTCAAAAGCGATTATAATGACGACAAAACAACATCAGCATTAAATTTAACAAAACGGAATATTTAATAAATTAAAAAAATAATATTATTATTATTATTATTATTATTATTATTATTATTATTATTATTATTTCTTCAAGTAATAATAACGCCCACAAGGCGACGATCGCTGAACGTTATTATTCTTAATTTTGCTAAAAAAATAACTCTTTTGTTTGCTGAATGATGAATTGTTTGCAGATTTTCTTTTATTTTCTGTCTTAAGCAACAATTACAGTTTTTTTGACTGTTTTTAAATTACTCATTTATTTAGTTCAATTTAAATAAATCAAAGAAAAAAAAACATTAGTTAACATCAAATGGGCTGTTATTGCCCAGATGAAAGAAAAGAAGAATAAAAACCCAAAACAACAACGAGAAAACACGTCAAATGATCTAATCTTAATAATTAAATTATGAAAAGGTTTTACCATATTTTTTTTTAAAGATATTATTTAGTTAAATACCACTAATCTAGTTTTTTTTTATTATTATTTTAACATAGATTTGGTTTGCGTGATTATACATTTTGATTTTGTTTGTGCGGCAACTGACTTTTTACTATTCTTAACTATACAAAAAAAATTATCATCGATGAACTTTTAAGAGAGGAAAATACTTTAGACTTTAATTTTCTTAACAAAGATAACAGTTTTAATTTACGAAAATTATTTTTAAGTGCAAAATCAATTATTTTATTTTAATTTATTAAAAAGAACCGCTTATTTTGTATTATTTCGCCAGTATGACTTAATTTAATAATTATTAATGGTTATAATGTTTTAATAATTTTCTTAAGATAAAAAAAGATATGAAATTCGAGGGTGTACACGTATCTTAAATTTAATACACCAGTACATCGGGATACATAATTCGCAAACACAAAACTATGCCGTCATTAAGTCAATATCAGTTACGGTAGATTAAATTTAATTTTTCTGCTTTTATTATTGATTACAGTTTAAGTTATTTATAATTACGTTTTAATATTTATAAAAAAATTCGCAATTTTGACATTTACCGTCATAAAACATAATCAACAACACGCCAATTGTTGTTAAAATTACCAAACAAACGAAAGAAAGACAGAAAAAAATCGCTAATAATTTCATTGCACTTTAATAAATAAAAAATTCCAATCAAATGCCAAAAGAATTTCAATCAATAATGGAAAATAAGTAATCATTAATAACATAAAAATAAATAGTGACTTATTTTATTTTTTAAGCATGTTTTATGCAGCAAAAGGTCACTCAAAGGTTCAACCAAAAACCATCAAAATAAATCATTGAAAAGTTTTGTTTTCTTTTTTCTTATTTATTCATGTTAAGTTCTACTCGTTGATAAAATTAAATAATTATTTACAGAAAAATAAACGAAAAAACAAAATTAAGCGAAAGTTAGTTTAACCAATTGCATTTTTAAAAAGTTTTATTTGTTATGTCTTTTGTTTAAGCAATGTTAAGTATTTCGCTTAAGTCACGATTTAAAATTACAATAAAACAAAACCAAAATCAAACAGAATCATGACTGTTTCTGTTACGTTTATTTTCTTATGTTTTTCAACATAAAAAAGTAAATTAAATAATTAAAACGAATTAATATTTGTCTTGATACGAATTTAGATTAAAAAAAAACAAAAGAAAGAAAAGAAAAAAAAATATGGAGAGACAAATATTTCTTAAACACATTGCTTACGAGGTGAACCTAAACATAATCTAGTTATATATATGGTTTGTATAGCAACAACTATTAATTCTAGTCTAAAAAATACAAAAAAAAAAGAGTCCAGTCCCAGACAAGGTAATGCAATAATCATGTTTTTTGTTGTTTAAACCGGTAGCAAAATATGGTAAAAGCATTAATAATAATACATATTTATATAAAAAAACAACAAGAGATTATGATCAATATACATTTTGGATTTTTATTTAAATAATTATTAAATCAAAAAAGGAATAAAAAATATATGTAATTTCGATTACATAACAAATAAAATATTAATCACCATTTTGTTAACCGAAAAATTAAACAAAACACAACAAGTAGAAAAACAAATACAAATTGACCCGTGATGTCTAAAGGCCTCATTTACTACAATAATTTTAATAATAATAACAATAATAATTTGTTTCTTTTTTAAACGGTTTTAATTAATGACTATTTTTTATTTTTATTTATTTAAAACAATGGACATTATGCAATACACACTGTATTAAGTGAATGACCGCAAAATTTGGTTTATTTAAAAATTCATGAAACGAAAAACAAAATTTCGTAATAATTGCGTTACTAAAGTCATATTAAAAAAAAAATAATAACAATAAACTTAAGTAAGTCAGTAAGGAAATCGAAGATAATGTTATTTATTTTATTATTTTTATATTATTTAAGCTCTTTGATTAATTATTGTCGCATGACTTTGGAATTATATTTCATCGTTGCCAGGTAAATTACATAATAGTTTCTTTTTTTTGTAGCATAGCAATGCATACAGTATCTAAATCCAATTATTTTTACTTTAACACATTTATAACAAGCTTATTTACCTTAAAAACCGTAAAAAAAAAATAAAACTTCATGCTTGTTTGTCCCTTTAATAACCTTTTCTATCTTAAGATTTTCACTTATTTTTTTAACGTATTTAATTTCATTTACTTGTTTTTCTTATCTTAATTACATTAAACAAAAAAAAATATATATATAAAATAAAGACACTTTAATGTCTGTGTTGATAACATTATTTATGCTCTTGAATTATTAAAATAGAAGAAGAAAAGATTAAATGAAAAAATAATATTAATAAACCAGGAACGATTTTTCAATGTTTTAATTTTCATCACATTCATTATAAATTATAATTTAATCTAGATATTAGAAATTTACAGAAATAAAAGTAATAAATTAATAGAAAAAGGTATTGAATTAATCTATTGATAAAAATATTGAAATAAATTTTTAATCAATATTCAATAAGAAAATAAAAGAAAAGTTACTGCACATGTGTAAATTACTTAAATATGTTGTTTAATGTTTAAAACAACATTAATATTTTATTTTTTTGTACAAATATTGTTAGAACATTATGTTTTAAAATAATAATGACCCTTATCTTACCCCAACTATGCAACATTTGCCCTTGTATTTACATTTATTATTAATTCAAGAAATTAATTTTATTTTTACTTTGTTTGTTATACTTAAATAAATTAAAAACTAAATGATAAAAGTTAAAATATATATTCTGTCTGTTGTCTTTTACATTAGTATGCGACAACATGAAATATTGTCAAGCAAACTAATAACAACAACAGCAGCAGCAGCAGCAGCTTACATTAACATCATATGGTTCATAGGGATAAAAACTTGCATTTACCATTTATGTAGAATTTTTATTAATTTACCTTTTTTTTATACATTTGTAGTGATAAATTGTCTTTAGAGATATTTTATTTAATACATATATTTCCATATATATATAAATATATAAATATTTTCTTTAAATTTATTTATATTAAAATAAATCTTGTAAATTACAACAGCAACAGTAAAATAGCAAAGAATTAACAGAAGAAATAATAACGAAAAAAAGAGCAAAAAAAAAAAACACGACTTAAAAAACAAAATAAAAATTAAATTTGTATAATTGCTTCTGGCAAGACGAGAATTTATTCTTTATTTATTTTAATATATATATATTTTTTATTATTTGTTTGAAAATGATTTAAATTTAATTATTTTTAATCATCTTTTATCATTTAACTACACGCAAGTTTTAGCCAAACTAAACATTAAAACTATTAACTTGAAATATAATAATAATAAAAAAACAAAACATAAACGAAATTAATGCATTTGTTTTGTAGTTGAAGCTGCTGCTGCTGCTGTTGCTGATGTTGAATACAGCCACGTGGCTTTTTAGATTTTCTATTTATTATTATTATTATTTTTTTTTTAATGATAATCAAACATAGTACTGGTTTTTCTGTATTCATTAATGATTAAATTATGTTTGTTTGTCTTTGTGATTGTTTTTGTTTTATTAATCCATTTAAATACAGTTAAAACCACTTTTTTTATTTTGTTGACTGTTGTTTACGTTTTTGGTCGCTTAAGTAAGCCGGGGCAAAACTTTAAGCTAACACCAAATTTTACTCAATATAACCATACCTTGGTATATATTACTGTAATTATGATTAAGAATTTTCTTGATATTCTATGAAAATATCAAGAAACAGGCTTAAGTCTTGTATCATTTTTTTTTTTGTGGTTAATGATGGCTTTTTATGTTGTTTTTATTATCATTTTTTTTTTTTTTTGGTTTTATTTGATTACTCCAAGTCTTTTATGCTTGTCTAGCATTCATCTGGGTTTATTGTTATTATTATATCATTATGCGTACAAAATTTAATATTTATGCATTTAATAATCATAATAAATAAATAAAATAAGAATGAAAAAAAAAATATATCCAAATCCCAGCACAACAAATAAACAGCGATCATTTCAGAAGAGAAAAAAAAAATTAAATAAAATAATAATAATAATACGATCATTCCATATGGATTGAATTGTATTGAACCGGTTTAAAAGTTTCTTCTTATAAAATTTTATCTTATATATATAAAATAAAAAAAAAAAACGATGAGATGAAACGAAAAATTATTATTATTATTATTAACAAAGCATAAAATATGTTTTGAATGCTTTTAAAAGTTATATACAGAAAATAAGACAAGAGACAGAAGAGTAAATAATAATTTTTCTTAAATATGATCGCGATCGCAAGATTGTAAAAAAAATAAAAATAAATTATTAATAAAATAAAATAATCCTAAAGGCAAAATTAATAATAATCAAGAGAGAAAAAAATATTTATTAAAAAAAAATTAAATAATAAAACAAAACACACAACCTATTTTCAAAATTTGTTTGCTCTCGCGAAACCGATTTGTCAAAAATAAATACACAGAAGAAATAAATAATAAATAAAAATTATTATTATGATTACCTTCACCTTTTGTCCTTAGATTATTCATAAGTTTTTTTTTTATTTGCTTGACTTCGTCAAATTAATAACAACGAGGAAAGACATGAAAACGTAAATTATTTGCAATAAAAAACAAACAGCATTTTGGCGTTTATTTTATTTTTTTTTTTTTCCATTTTTATTCTTTTACTTAAAAAATTCTTTTCTATTTGTTGCTTACCTCGAAAGAATGAGTTTTTCTTTCTTTTTTTTTTTTTTTCAAGCATCAACCGCACGTAAATTTGCGTGATTTAAAGAATAATAAACTCTTTTTTATTTATTTTGTTGAAAAAATAAATAATAATAATCCATACACGCACGTTTTTCTGTCTTTTTGTTAAATTTAAACATAAAGCCATAGCCATATCAAAAAAAAAAAACGAGCAAACAAATAACATACAACCGAGCATAGTTTACACACTACAGCATACATATTTTAATAAACATTCGTTTTATTTTTTTAATGTAACTGTTAAAACAGTTATTATTATTATTATTTTATTTTAATAAAATAAATAAAATTTAAATCATAATCAACAAAAAAAAAAAAAAAAGAAAAGAAAACACAAAATATGTACATAGAATTTAATTTAGTAAAAATTATTTTTTATATGTTTGTTCGCTTAAAATTCTTTACAGAAAATAAGTCATAAAACAAAAACCAAAAAAAAAATATTTATAATAATAACTAACAAATAATAATAATAATAATATTAATAAATATGTACAGTATTTTTGGTTAAAGTAAATACACCAAAATTATGTCATAAAAATTAATTAAATTATCGATACATGGTGGATAAAGCATCGAAAACGAATATTATTAATACACTTTACTCATATATGAAGACACAAGACACTTTACAAGTTTTCCTACTTAAAAATTATTTCCGTAAATTATTTCTCACAAGTATTTAAGAAAAACAAAATTATTTATTTATTTATTTATTTATTGCTAATTATAAATATTTAATTTAATTTAATTTAATTTTTTTTTTAAATAAACACAAATTTAATGTATTTTTAGCGTCAACAAAAAAACCGGTCAAGGTAAATTTTATTTATAATAATAATTATTATTATATTTGAATTGTTTGTTGAATGAATAAAAAAAAAAAAAAATTAAATTAAATTAAATAAAAACACACATAAATATCGCTAAAATTTATGCTTATTTATTTTTATCTTAATTTTCGTATAATAATAACAAGAAAAAATCACCAATTTTGGTTATGATAAATAAAGAAACAAAAAGAAAACACAAAGGGGAAAATACAAATTTTGCACACAGTTGAGCTCAACAACTAACCTTAAATTATTTGCCAACAAAAATTAAAAAACAAATCAATGAAGAAATTTAAAGGAATTTAAACGAAAACAATAAAAAATTAAACACAGTATTTGCATGCAGCTAAGCTAAAAATGCAAGCAAGCAAGTTAATTAATTTTATTTCAGAGATTTAACTCATCAGAAGTGAATTTAATCACTAAGAATAGATTTTTTCTCTTTTGCATATTGCAACAGATCAACAAAAGTATTTTTTTTTTTCTTTAATTCTACAAATAAAATTCGTTGGCTGCAAAAATAAACGCTTTTCAAAATATTTGTCATCATAGGTGAATGCGAATATTTGTGAAAATGTTAGAAAATATTTAATTAACAAAATCAAATAAATAAATAGAGAATTTTTCTTTCTTCTAAAAAAATACTTTAAGATGATTAAGAAATTTGTTTATTTTTCTTTTTGAATTAATTTGCAATAAGCGAAAATTACCATATACGGTTGCATACAATATTTTTTTTTATTTAAATTTACATTTGGATGCAAATCAAGATTTGTTTCGTTAATACAACCGTCCAGATTAAAAACATTAATAAAAGAAAATAATCTGTTATCTTAATCGAATAAATCTCAATATTAGTATAAAAATTGATACAAAATTATCGAATTGATAATCAAACTAGTCCTTTATTCCTACTAATATGGGTATTCCTAGTACAAAGAATGGTAAAACAAATCAACAAAAGTAAAGTTCATTGGCCATATTACTAATTAAACATCACAGATGATAATAATTACAGAATGTCAAGTAATAACTAGATGAATGTTGGAATTTTAATAATTGAATATAAATATCATCAGTGGTAATTATCTTGTGAATAGCAAACAATAATAAATATCCATGATCTTGAAACTCATCAACAAATTGTTTACTTTTTTTATTCTTATTTATCATCTTTATTTGCTTCTTTTAAACGTTTTTTTTTTTTACTTTATTTCATTACATTTTATTAACAAAGAGATTAATAAAAAACAAGAAAACATACAAAAAACGAAGAGCAGCAAAAAACACCTGCTCTGTCATCAAAGATAAATCATTAAATGAATGCTTTTTAGTTTATTTTTGTATTGTTTTGTTAACAAAATAAAATTAAATTACATAATAAAAATTACTGATGAGATGTTGATGGACTATAACAATGTGACGACATTGTGGGTTATACGCTTATATATAAATATGTACAAGGTATTAAAATGTTCAGGAAAATCAGGTAAAGCAAAGAAAAAAAAAAGAAAATTAATTAACAGAATAATGTAGAAAAACAAAAAAAAAACAATTTAATTGCATTAAAGAATTTAAATAAAAAAAAAAAATTAAAAAATAAAAACGTTAATAATTAGTTGAGGTTAAGAATAAAGATTTTCTTGTTTTTCGAGAAAAAAAAACGCGACATAACTGTGCCAAGCAGCAGCATTTTTAACTTCCTACTATTTTCATTAAAATAGATTTAAAAAACAAAGATTTATTCGGTTTTTTTTTTTTACTTTGAGAGAGCAAAAACACATATAGAAAAGTAAACATAAAAACCTGTTTAAATCGGAATTTTTATTACGTAAATAAATCAAAATGAAAGTTTTCTTCTTTTTTGGTTTGTTTTTATTTTTAAATAAACTAGAAATATCCAAAAATATTTGTTTTAATGAGATTAAGATTTAAAAAGATTTTTTTTATGTGTTTAATCTATAAGATTGGTAGTAGTCGATTTATGCTACTTGAATATTCACTCTGAACAACTGATACACAGTAGTAGTTTTATAAAAAATTTTGTGCACAATTTATATCCACATATGTACGCCTGAAATCGAAGTAACAAAACTCACAAACGAAATAAAACGGCAAAACATCTCATCGTCATAAAAATGGGCAAAATTTTTTGAAAATTAACAGCATCAGGTCAGTTCAAAAGTTCTTAAAACCATAAAAATACCGCCACATAAGACAATAATCGTAAAAACGACATCAATTAGGCGTAAACAGCCCTTAATTATATGAGTTAACCGAAAATAAAACATCTGTATACCATATGGATGTGAAATAATTATAATTTTAGTTTCCTGTTTCGTTCAAAAAATAAAAAATAAATTTACCTTCAAAAATATTCTCACAACTAAAAAAAAAAATTTCAAAAATTTTCACAAAAAACAATTAATAAAGCATTTAAAAATTTTAAAAAAAAAATAACAATAATAATAATAGTAAAACGAATTATGCAATATTACCTTGGTAATTAAACAATTGGCGTTGAAAAAAAAAATAAATAATCCCACATACATGTATCTAAGTGTTATTTAGTGAATCGTCTATTCATGAAATTAAATTTAATCAAACATCCTACTCAATTTCAGTATGTTTCATTATGTTTGGTCAATAATCAAAAATTTTATTGGAAAAATATAACGATATTAAACGATTCATTGGTAATATTTATTGAATAATAAAATAAAATGATTATTTTTTTTTAATGTTTATAAAACAAATTATAATGAAGAAGAATAATATCGATGCACACCTTAAATATGTGGGTTGTGCTAAGTCAAGAAAGAACATGATAAAGTGTTAATAAGACAGAAAATAAATAAATTAATAATTTGAGGTTAAAAATTCATCTATCAACATACATCCACAACCACAATTAATGATTTTATATTATTTTTTTGCTTCATTTTCCCTAGTGACAACAGTTCGGCGTCCTTAAACGAGGTTTTTTTAATCAAGTTTTTCATCAAGCCCCAGACACACCAGCAATAATAATAATAAAAGAAAATTTATTCGATTAGTTGTTCTGTTGGCAGAAAAATTAAATAAAAAAAAATATAATTTTAATTTTATTTTGTCACCTTGTGAATTTAAATAAAGAAAATTTAAGAAAATATTTACACCTCGATAAAAATTTATTGAAATTAATGCGTAGAATGATTTTGAAAAAAAAAACTTTTCAGAAATTTTTTAGATACAAAACTGTTCTCGACGTGAAACTGGACATGATTTGAGGTTCTCATACTAAAAGGTGAAGTAATTAGTACTTTTAAATTGTCTGCTACTTCGAAGATTTTTAGTCCCTTCAAAAAACCTTACGCAAACTACTCGGTTAGTTTCTTTAATGATTTAGTTATAGCTAGATATTTATTACAGTAAAAGAATCAACAGAAATCTATTTAACATCAAATAAATAATAAAATATTGTTTACAAAAAAAAAACCAAAAAACTCCACAAAAGCTGGAAAGACCTATATAATATATACACACTCGCTCGATCATCAACAAATTTATTATAAAAATTATTATTTTTAGATATTTTTTTGATTCAGGAAAAACACAAAATGCATCTCGTGCGACAACGGTTCGTTTTCATCTTAATTTGTAATTTCTTCTTATTTTTTTCTTTAGCTAACAAAGTGAACCAAGAAAAAACCATCTGTCTTGCACACATTCTAAAAAAAATACCCAAAAATAGCTCAAAAATTAACTGAAATTGTGACTTTAGAAAAACAAAACAAAAATCTAAAAATTTATTTCTTTAAATGCATTTCGTTAAATACCTCAAAAAAATTTTATTTTATTTATTTAATTAAATATTGACTTTAACCTTTTTTTTTTTGTCTTTTCCACTCTTAAGTCAAAATAGATGAAGAAGAAAAAAAAAACAGTTTATTAAAGATGAAAAAAATGAAGAAAAATAAACCGAAAAAAATCTAACAAGTAAACATTAACGAAGCATAACGAATTATAGTATTTAAAAAAATTATATAAAAGAGTTAATTACTACAGTAAGACCGTGATTTACAGATCAATTGATGGATTAGCGATTAGTTCTTTTGTGCAAAGGAAGCAGATTAATGTCACTTGGACTTTCAAAGCAAAATACTCCGATTAAAAACATTACAAATGGACATTAACTACCATTAAGTATCACCAACCCACAAAATCAAGTCTTCACTGTTTTACCATTAAAAAAATCTAAAGAATTTTAGAAAAGTAAAGAAAAAAACCTCAAAAACATATTTTTTTATTTTATTTCTAATAAATAAATATTTATGAAATAATTTTCTTATTACTTTTTCAAAGTATAAATCTTTCTTTTAATTTTTAATTAAATATATTCATAAAAATAGTAAAAACAATAGAAGTGTAATTATTTTTAGAAATAAAATTATACGATGGTGTAGTGTAGTGTAGTGTAGTTGTTTTGGCAAAATAAATCTTCAACTAAAATTTCACTTTAACAGAAACATAACAAATAAAATTTATAATTTCTATTATTGTTTTAATAAAGAAAACATAAAATTTTTTTTTATATGTTTTATGTTGTGTTACAATATAATAAGTAAAAAAATTAAAATAATAATTTAAATAATAAAAATAATACTTAATTAACACAATAATAATAATAATAATAATAATATTTTTGTTATTATAAATTCCTGTATGCTTGTTTTGTTTAATTATATTATGTACTGCGTGTACACGTACTGCATAGTCACAATATGACATATTTAAATTTTTTCATAAAACAAAAAATCTAAAACACGAAAGGCAGTATTTGTACCAAGCAAGTTTAATTATTATCCAAGTACAAGCGGTTATTATTTATTATTATTCTTTTAATTAAATTATTTATTGTTTTCATATTTTTTTTTTTAATGTGTATTAAAGGTTGTTGCTTCAATTCCAGCAACATAATATTTAATTATAATAAAAAATAATAATAACTGTGTCATACATACTAAGTATAATTAAATTATGTTATTATGTTATGCGGTTTTTACTTTGTTTTGATTTAATTAATTCAAATTGTTTTTTTTTTTTGCTTAATAAACATATTGCAGTAAGTAATATAGAATTTAAGTAGCATTTGTTTGCTTCTGTGATACACTTAAGCGGTTTACTTTTGCGTTAAAATTGCAAAGTTTCATTTTACATTTATATAGAGAAAAAAAAGGATAATCGTCTCAGCTGAAAAGTATTTGAAATATAATTGATAAATATTTAAGCAGTATTATTTCCAGAAAAAACTATGCACTTAAATCATATAGCTAAGCTATACCCGGTGCGCATAACTGGGTTTAACAAATCAACGCATTTAATCTGTATAAAGTACTTAAATTATTTTATTTTGCACAATTAAGCTGATTTATGAAGCGAAATTCTCATACTTTACTTTACTGTGTGCAAAACAAAATGTGTTTTTTAATTGGTTATAATTTTTTAGCATAATTAAGTCACTACCAAATAAATAACTTTACTGTTTTCAGTGTTGTGTAGTAATTTTGGTTAATAAAGGTATTTTTTTCTTTTATTTGCAAAAAAAAAGAAAACCACAAAAACACTTTATAGAACAAAAATTAATTTAAAATCATCGACGTATCATGCATGCATAGATTTTCTTTTCTTATAATTTTTATAGTGAGAAACTTGTGGCAAAAAATAATTTATTAATTGAGATTTTTACATTAAAATTGGTTTCCTATTACTACTTGAAAAATGTTTTTATTATTTATAAAAAATCTCAGAAATTTAATACAGAAAATAATAAATTAATTTTTTTTTAAATTATGTTTGACTTTTGTAATTTAATATAGAAAAAAAAAAAAATAATAAGCCAACATCAGCAGTAGCAGTAACAGTAATTACAATATTTCAACTTAAATTACTACGAGGAAAAATAATCTGTTTTTTTTTTTCTTCTTCTACATTATGTAGCTGTGTAGTTAAAAATTAAATTAAATAAAATAATTACAAATTTGTGGTTCTGTGTATTGACTTAAAAAATCTGTATAATTTTATTTTCTGTACAGATGAAAAAAAGCAAAAAATAAATAAATGACTTAACCTTTACAAAACATGAATGTAAATGAAATCATAACCATGAGTATAACAGCAATGACAATACCACCAATGAATAAACAACATAACCGGCTAATTTTTTGTGATGATTAATGTTTAATTAATTTATTTTTAATGGAAAAACTACTGACGTAATTACAGTGAATACCGGTTAATATAATTCAATTAACTAATCAATGTCATTTTATTAAGAAAATTAATTTTTGAACGAAAAGTATAGGCAAGTTTTTAACTAGAATAAATTAAATAATTATTAATAACTGAATAAAGCACCAACAATGCCTCATTTTTATTTTTTTAATTATAAAATTCTATTGATTATTTACAAAAGAAAACCCACGCAAACTTATCAAGGGTGAAAAATGCACCTGTCGGTAATTATTTCTCTATAAAAAAATAAATTCAAACACAAAACTGATGTAATATTATGAAATTGTTAAAAAAAAAAAAAAACTAAAAACTAAAACCAACAATAATGACAAATAATAAGTAAATAGTTAATTAATTTTTAATGGAAATTATCAAACAATAAATAATTTATGTAATTTTTCTATACAAATTTTAATTTGTCATTAATTTTTTATTTAATAATTATTATTAAAATATTATCATTATGATAACAAATGTAAAGTAAAAAAATAAATATGATAACGAAAATTTTATTTAATTGATTTTTCTACTTTTTTATTTAATTACAAAATAAAAGTAATTATTGAAATTGTTTTTCTTGTATTTTATTAAATAATTTTAAAATAAAAACATATGTTTTATCCGGAAATAAATAATAATAATAATAAAAATAATTATTATTATTAGAAATTGTTTTTAAACAACGTAATATATGTAAAGATGATTGTATTGTTTGTAAGCCACAATTACATGGTAGCGTAAGCAGCAAAATGTATTATGAATTGTAGAAAAAAGTAGAGAAAATTTTTAATAATTAATTATAATTAACAAGTATGCAATAACTGAACAATGGGTAGTATATTTAGCTTAAAGATCCACGAATAAAAGTAATCAGAATCAAAAAAAAAAATTTACCACATTGGAACCACGACAACGAAGGCATAATTGGCATTTATGGTTTAGTGCAAATTGATACGTAATATAGGGGCTTAAAATGCTTTAAAAATTGCTAACAAAAGAATTATCATGCTAATTTTAATAAAAAATAAACGATCCCCTAAAAATTCACCATATGCGGGCATTAAATTGTAAAAAAAAAATCACCAAAATACAATTATTTAAACATTTTATGAGTGCAAAAAATGTCTAATAATAATATGATGTAATTTTATTACTTAATAAAAAATATATACGAAAATTCGCTAATTCAATAATCAATAAATAAAAATAAAAAGCGAAAATGTTTGTTTCTCAAAACAAATAAAAAAACAAAATTCCTTTTGAATTAAATTTACATAAATTAAAGTAAATAATGTGTTAATTAAATATATTTTTTTCTATTAGCGCATATAAAAACATTTTTACAAAAATTTTGCTTAAATAAAATAAAAGATTTATCCGGCGTAAAATTGTAACTAATCGGCAGGGCCTATCAATAAAATTTCAGATGCCGTAGAACCAAAGATACAAGAAATAAGAACCAAAAAAAAAAAAACATCAAAGAAATGTTCACCGTCAAGGCCAGGTATAATCACAATTAGCAGCTAATTTATTAGCTTTGAATAAATTTCAATAAAAGAAAAAACGTATTTTATTGTACCTAATTTGCAAGCACAGTTTTATATAAATGAGAAAATATTTCATTAGCTAATTGTGCAAAAAAACATTAATAAAATAAAACCGAAACCATATTAACAAGAAACAACAGGAAAGAAGCATCATAGGCTAGGCTACTGAACTTTAACTTGCCAAAATAACCGCCAAATAAAAAGTAAATTAAATCAATTCTATAATTATAATAATCATAAAAATATAACTGAATTTATTTGGCCAACAAAAAAAAATAGAAAAGAAAAGCAGATATTAATTTAATTATAATCATAGGTTTCGCAGAAAAATATCTATCTAATTGGTTTTACTATGTGTCATTGGCGTCTTTGAACCCGACAACAAATTGTATAGCGAAATTTTATTAAAGCAATGTGAAGGACATATGTTTATTTTAAATCAAAACAGGAAAGGTGTTTTTTAAGCATTAATTACTTGCGAAAAATAAAACAGGATACTACTTGTTATAAAAACAAAATAGTAAATGCGCACGTTATAATTACCTAATTAAAGATTGTTTTGTAGCATAAAGAGAGGTATTGTCGCCATTTAAATGGCATAATAACAATTACCTCTAGTTAAAAAAATTATGTACTGGATATGTCTTGATAACCATACCCCACTGTTTTTATACAATAAACACCATTGCTCCTGGCTATAACACCAGGTGGTTTAATTGCACAATAAACAATGCACTATTAAGAAAAGTGAGTACCCTTTTTAACATTATATTACAGTTATTTAGTTCTTATAATATATTTTACTCGTTTTCATTTGTGTTTTATATCTACAGGATGATTCATATATAATACTGTAAGCTACTATAGCAACAACTAACACTGCATATGTATTCAATTTGTATTTTGTAAACAACATAAATGTGAAATAAAATAAAATAAATAAATAATCAAATGGGTAATTTAATATCAGCAATTTATAACACTTTAGTGAATTTATTTGATTTATTATAAATATCAAATAACATAAAATGGTTTTTGTTTGCAAAATTCACAGGTATTGAATTCAGAAAAATAATATTAGTAACAAGAATGTGTTAAATGACAAATAAAATAAAATAAAATACATAAAATATGATTTATGAGATAAAGTCAATAAATAGAAGAAAAAATGTGTTAGCTGGTGGTAAATCAGCTGTTTTCTTGTTACGATTGTCAAGGTTTAATCAAAGTTTATGGTGTTTTCCATAAGATCTTTAATTTTTAATAAATTGCCTTATAAATCCGTAAAATGTTTATCAAAATTATTAAATAATTCATGCTTTCAGTATTTAAATGTTTATCCAAAAATTAAAGTGTCTGAATTTCATTAGAAATTAACTCAATAACTAATTAACAACTAAGTAATCAAACAAAATTAATGCTTTCAATAGAACTTTAAAAACTTAAAAGCTAAAGTAAAACCGGCAAAATACAGCTTTTAATAAGGTAACAGAAGCAAAACAAAATAATAATAAAGAAGAACAGCTAATAGATACAACGTGACCAAAGCACTGAACACTTTTAAGTAGATGTTTGTAAGTAAAAAAAAAGTATTTTTGTCTTTATAGAAAATTAATAGTAGAAAAAAAATCAAATTCTTAACCTTTTCTTATAAATTTTTTATTATTATTATTGTAAAAAAAAAAAAAACTCATAAAATATCCAGCGGTCAACTTAACAAAAAAGAAGCTAAAAATTAAATGTGTGAGATGAAAATCTCTTTTCTTCTTTTACTTAATAATTCCTCTTCAGTTCATTGTGTGTTGTTGTTTAATTTTTTGGACCTTTATATTATTTTTTTTAAGTTTATTTTACAAGAAATGTGTAGAATTGTTTTTTTTTTCTTTCTTTACTGTAAAGTTTTTTTTTTTCATTTAATAAAATAAAAATTAAGAAAACAGTCATTAACCTTAGTGCTTCGTTCAAAAGCAAACAAATGAAGAGAATTTAAAAGTAACCAACACGAATATGATGAAACTGCGACTGATCGTTGTGCTTGTTTATTTTGTTTTATTCTGATATTTCTGTTGATTTGTTTTTATGATCTTTTTTGTTTTTGGGTACTTTAAGTACTGTACTTAAGTCTATTAAATTTTTTTTTACGAAAAATTTCACTACAAAAACGATGAAAAAAGTCTTTTTCGATAATAGCAAAAATAATAAAATTAATTAGACGTTGTTAGAAGTAAATAACCGCGCATATGCAAAGTACATAATAAGTACATGAAATAAAATTATTCCATATAAAAGAAATTTTTATTTTTAGCTATTAAAAGCTCTTAAACTTAGCTTTTATTTGATGGAAATCGTGCAACTACATGACAAATAAAAATAATGTCTGTCGAGTAGCTAATCACTCATTGTAAAAATTCCGCTAAGTGCAAAGGGTTAAAGAAAAATAAAAAACAATAACCTCAAAACAAGGTGATCTTGTTTGCTCTTTAAAAACTTCTTTTTTTATCATTATTATTATTATTAATTTACATAAAGCTTCAAAAGTAATAAAAATGTTTTTTTCTTCTCGCTGTATTATTAAGAAAACACTCTACAAGCTTTTGTAAAACATATATTTTTCGTTTAATAAAAATTATTCTTTTCGAATAAGAAATGAAAAACATAAGAAATAAAATCCCGTTTTTTATTTTTTAAATATAAATTTTGGTTAGCGACCTTGAAAGTGATCTTTCAACAAATGATCGTTTTCTTATTCTTCTTCATCTTTTCAATAATAATTCAAAATCAATTATTTTCTTGTTTGTAATTTTAAAAATAATTAAGAAGCAAGATATGATTGAAGTTTGGTGGTTTGGTGCTATTGTTTCTTTTGACGATGTTATGTTGCTGTTATTACTGCTGCTACCGCTAAAGTTTTGTTATTTTATTTATAATTATTTAACAGCACGTTAAGTATGAACATGAAAATGATTTTTTTAAAGAATTTTGTGGTTTAACCATTAAAAAAATAATTTATTTTTCCTTATAATTTTTGAGTTTTTCTTTATTAAATAAATTTTCCGAAATTCGTTACGTTAAAAGCTTTATCTCTTTAATTTTAAAACTTTAAGTATTGTTAAGTATGGTAAAAACATTTATCGTCTATAATAACAAGACTCAAGGCTTAAGGGACTGTGTGAAAGGATTAAATATAAACTTGATTAATTACAAACATTGATTAAAATAAAGAAAAAAATACAAAACAAAAACCCACTTAAGCCAATTTGATAATGATAAGTAAAAGTAAAAGCTAAATTTACTTTCATTAAAATTAAATATTAAAAAGGCCAACAATTGGTAAATAACTAATTACACAGTAATAATATAGAAAAAATATTTTTTTTTAAAGTAATAATCTGGCTTAATTACATAATATTTTAAAGAAAAAAAAAAGAATTCAAGACAACGAAGTAAGGTAAACTATAAGAAGTTAATCACGTCATAAATGATGTTACAAGGATTGATTTTTTCTCTGTTAAAATGAATAAATAAACGAAGTCACGCAAATATTATAAGAAAAATAATTTATTTTTTCCATGAATTATAACAGACAAACTTCTAAGAGCTGGAATTATTCTTAATTTGCTTCTATAACTTCTATCTCAATTTAAATTTTAAAGCAAATTTGATTGCTTTTTCAATAGAAAAACGCCCAACTCATATATGCTTACTAAAGATCCGTCACTTTGTACCAAAGAACATATTTTTTCTTTTAATCTTATTAAACAAGAATTAATACAAAAAACTATTAAAAGGAATGTTAGCAAGATTGCTTAAGTAGATTACAATATAAAAAAAGAGAGAAAAAAAATTCAATTTCAATGTTAATCAAGAAAATAACAAATATTATTTATTATTATAAAATTACAGAAAAAAAAAACCGTTTAATTACATAGAAAACATGGACTGAAATAAAATAGTAATTATAAATGATGTAATTAGTATTAATTAAAATCAGGTGATTGTGATGACGTTATCTGCAATATTGCCTTTATTTATTTTTTTACTTCAATAAAAACTCAATGAACTAATTTAAAGTGAAGGAAATGCAAAATAAAATTAATCTATGATTATGATAAAATTCTCCACTAGAGCAATGTTATTACAGATGCGAATTTAATTTACTAAATTATGGCAAGACTGAAGACAGAATTTAGCCAGATGATAATAAAAAAAAACACTATTTATAGAAGCCAACATTAAAAAAATAATTAATTAAACTAAAATCAATTAAAGTACGCCATACAACAATACATCTCTGCTTATTTTTTAAACATTTTCTATTGCCTTTGAGGCGTACTGCAAATTAGAACAGCAATTGTTGTTTACAATAATTTATTAAAATTACATTAAGTAAGAATTACTTTTTATGCAGAAATACAGTATTTTAAACGTAAGTAAAGTGGGAGTTCGCGAATAAGAGTAAAATATTTAACATTTAGTTAAATTAATGACAATTTTCTTTATTATTTTTATTAGGTAAAAAACGACCGTTTAACCTTCAGTAAAGAAATGATAATAGAAAAACGATGTAAAAACTAAACTAAAATCATCTTTTATTATAATTTTTTATTTATTTACTTGACAAACAAAACAAAAAAACTTTGCATTCAAAATTCTTATCTAAAAAATAATAAATTATCGTTTTTTTTTTGTATTATAATCAATGAATTTCTTTCGCTGATAAATAATAACATTTTATTTTTTTAATTATTTAAATTCTTTTTCTCTCTCTATATATGTACATTTCATAAATCAAGGTTAAATTTCTTTATTTATTAGCTATTAAAACGTTAATCAATTGTATTGTGAATTTATAATTTAAATAAAAATTTAATTAATCATAAATAATCTTTATTTGGTTATCTTAGAAAGAAATATAAAATATATAATAGAAAAAATTGTATTGCTTAAACCACCGCTGGGAAATACAAAACATTTGAGTAATATAATTTCAACAACAAAAATATAAAATAAATTATTTGCATACTAATAATGTCATTTGTATGTTCGTGAATGAATAAATAAAGCGAATATTAGTCACACGTATTTGTTTACATATAATGTGCTATGATGTAATATATATGTATATTTTAAATCACCTTGCTTTCCTTGCATAATATGAACGAATTAATCTGATAAATTTTGATCCAAGGTACGTTTTACTATTTTTAATAGGTTTTTCATACTATTCATACTATTTGCCTTACAATGTAAAATTATTAAGAAAAAGGTTTAGAAAATTGCCTAGATTATTACTAAAATTAAAACAAGTAGATCTAATATGCTGTACACTTACAAGGTGATAATCAGCACAACGAACGATGAGACTTAAAAAATTGTTTTTAATTAATTTTTAACCAAAAATAGGTATGAGGTCAGTAACCATTAACCATCAACCATAAAATATCACAAATTTAAATATAGAAATATTTTTCACCTTACTTTAGCCAAACGAAATTTATTGAATTAACCAAAACAAAACAAAATTTTACAAACAGGTAATCATTTAGTTTTGTTTTTTACTTAAACAAATAAATAACATCACTCAAGTCGCAGGTAATACGCAACAAACAAATTATTTAAAAAATAATGAAACAGCGAACAATAGAGTGACAGCGCGTTGTCATTTGTAAACACATTTTTATTAATTTTGTCATTTTGCTGCTATTGATAATGTTTTTGTTTGTAAACAACACGATACCTCGATTACAAGACAATGTTTTTTTGTATTTAAAAAAAAAATGTTTTCTTTTAATTAATTAATTTTATATATGTATAAAAAAATCCCGTCACACATGTTAAAATGAAGAAAAATTTCCTTGAAACAAACAAATAAAATAAAAAGAGAAATTATTTTATTTTAATGAAAAAAAAGGTAAACATGATGACAGTTAAACCAGTGACACTCGTCCATCACAATACCGTTGTATTAATTAATATAAATTGAAATTAATTTCCAAAGAGGCAAAGTATCAACGGCAATGAAAGGAAATAGTAAAAAAAAAAATACCAGCAGAAAATACACATCTTCTGATATGATGGAAGTATATAGAGAAAAAAAAACTTGTTGCGTTTGTTTTTATTTAAAGCTTTTTTACGAGGTTAGTAGAACTTTTATTATATTTGATAAAATAAAAACAGATAAACCAGCAGAAGACATATATTTTGTTTTAAACATAAAATTATGCTTTTATCTTTTTGGAAAAATATTTGCAACATATAAATGTGCAAAATAATACATATATATATATTTATATCCTCGCTACTACTGCTGATTCTTATTTTTCTTGTTCTTTTCTGTTTGTTTCTTTTAATAATCAAAAACATAAACTAAAAACAAGTAGCTGTGTATTTTTTTTTAATTATTATAATTATGTTGATTTACAAGGATTTTAGGTTTTTATTATTTATGTTGCAATTCGTAAAAAATTTAAGCGAATTTATGGCAAAACTTTGCTGCCTGATTTGATGTGAAATTTGCACAGGATATTTGTTAAACAAATATTTATAAATTTTGTGCACGTATAGCAGGCACAACTTGACTTACAAATATGTTGCATACGTTAATTGCGCCGTTAATTTATTTTCACTTAATTATAAACGTTGTAAATTTAATATATTATTAACTTTCTTTAAATTTTCTTTTATTACTACAGTACTGCTGTTGTCATGCATAATATAATGTCATTTTTTTGGTGAATTCATTAATAATAGTATTTATTTTGAATTTATCAATAATTCGTGTTATGCAGTGTTTTAATTCAGGTAAAATAACTAAAAATGTTTATCGTTTACTTTTATATTATAATTAATTAAGTTATTTACTTAATTTATTTCTAATGAAATAAATCATAAATATTTTAGACTATCGATTACACTATAAATCAGGACAACCTAGAATTTAATTTAAAAAAATAAAATTAATGAATATATAAATAAAAAAAGAAAATAGTCTTTTAAATCGATTTTATTTTAAAAGCCTTGAGACAACGCGATTACCATTCATAGCACCACGAATGCAGCAAACAAAAATAAAAATAATTAATGAACTTTTAATATTATAAAGAATAAAAAAAAACTCATTAAAACAATTCCATTGATAAAAATATTGATTAAAAGGGAAACGAGCAACCAAGCATTGATTTATTTAATAATAAAATATTTTTGATGAAATTTTACGATATGCGTAGGCTATTTAATTGACTTAAATTTAATTTAATCATTATTATTATTATTATTGCATTATTAAAATAATATTGAATCAAACAACAACGAAAAAAAAGTAACAGTTTTAATTATGCTATAAAAAATACAAAAATAATCATAAATTAATTGTGAAACATGAAAAATTTTTAAATGAGCAGCAAGACAAGAAAAGAAAAAAAAAACTTTCACACATAATTTCTGTTTATGACAATTTATATATCACAGAGAAGAAGCAAAAAATAAACTAACTATAGTGAAAGATATTAATGTAAAAGGTAAAATCATATTTATTATTTTCATTTTAATAATTGTCTTGTAGTATTGATTACTTTTAATAACTTTTGCTAAGATTACAGGTTAAATAGGTAACAGAAACTAATTAGTTGTTTTAAATAATAAGTAAATAAATAGAAATTTAATTATTTAAATTAAAATTTAAGAAAAAAAAAGAAACACACAAACATCGTAATGAGCCTCACCACTCACTTTTATCTAGTTTATTACTAAATATTAAATTTGCATGAAAAAAAAGGTATATACATCATTCTTCAGTTTAATCGCACTAAAAGAAATAATAAATAAAAAAAAAAAAACACAAAATTTATGGCATCAGTAATAAAAATTCTTTTTCGCGAAATAATGTTACTAAAATCAATAATTGCAATAAAAGAAAAAAAACACAAAAATTAAGGTCAATAATTGCCAATTAAAGATAAAAATAGACAAAAATATTAATAAATTAATAAAAGAAAAAAAAAAACAAACAAAATGATTACAATTATGTAATTAATTGTCCATAATTAGCAAATCTATAATCAATTAATAACAACCACGTAATAAATTAATTAAATAAAAAGAAAAAAAAAAAAAGATCTATAAAAATTTTAACCTTTAGACGATAATTTTTTTATAAAAGATAATTTCTATTTTAATTTATTTACAATCAAATATGTAAAAGATAATTAATTATTATTTTTATCAATTTAAAGTACTTTTTTCAGTTTATTTTTTAATATTTATAAAATCAAAATAAATTCCATTTATTGATTGATTAGGTTTCATTTCGATATCGATACAGAAGAAAAACAAAAACTCTTTAAAAGTACCTAAACTAAGTATTGTTTTGTTTTTTAAGTTTAAGCGCATTAACTCAGTTCTTTTTTTACTATATAATTATTATTTTACATTACTTAATTATTCTTAAGTGTTTTAAATGTAACTTAAATACTTTTTTCGTAGTACTTTCGTTTTTTTACAAATTAAATAAGCTGAAACTACAAATTTTAATTGCAGCAAAAAACAAAACATTTCTCTACTTTTAATTTTTTAGATTTAATTAAGATTAAAATACGACAAGAAAAAGGTGAATAATTAATTAAAATGTTTTGTTTTCTCTTATCTAGAGACAGTACTTTCCGCTGATTTTATTTTCAATTGCATACGTTTCTCTGTTTAAATGTCTTTTAAATGACCGATAAAATCCTTTAAGCATTCTTAGAATTTTGATAAGAGATTTTATTTTACTGCAATTTAATTAATAATTATTATCATTTCGCTGAATTCACTTGTTTCATTAGCGACTAAGTAGCATTTTTCGACAAAATTGGCTTTTAAATTATAATTTAAAGTACTTAACCCATTTTTTCTCACTGTACCAATATTGGCACAGAGATCTAATTTGCTTTAAAAATGTTCATGTTTAAAGTTCTAGTGTACCTATCTTGTGTTCCTAAAATACAAATAAAAAAAATTCGGTATCTAATTTTTGTGGTTTTTATTTTATTATTATTTTCATAAAAATTTTAACGTTTTTCGGTTTACCGTGGCATGTAATGGGTTAAATACACTTCATTGCTACACATTCTTAATATTTTATAAAATTAATCGTCTAAATCCGTCAAAAAATGTATATTTTTTTTTCTGTAATAAAGATAAAATTTAAAATAAAATCAAATAAATTTTTAATTATATAAAATAATAATATAACAAAAAATTACCCAATAAGCATTGTTATAATGTTAATTTCAGAATGAAAATTTTTCTATTTTTCTATTTATTTTCACATCATCATGTGCAATTTTTTAATTATTTTTATTTCATTTGATTTTTAGTTAAATAAATTTTCCCAGAATTGTTTTTAATATTTTTATTATTGTATTTTCAAAAGGTAAATTAATAATATAATAAAATTACCACGAGTCTTGAGCTGTTTATTTTATTTTTTATTATATTTAAAAAGTAAATTCATTACGAAATTTTTGGATTTTTGCTGCTGAATTAAGAAAAAAAAAATATCTAAATAAGGTAATTATTAATTTTCGTAATAATGTCATTTTTATTTAACAATAAATATAATTAATTAATTAACGTTTTTAAAAGGTAAAAAAAAAAAAACACAAAAAATAATAAGCAAAATTTCACGCAAAGTAAAAGTAACAGCGGAGACGAAGGTATATACTTGGTGATGGCAACAGTGTTCCATAATATACCAGTTTTTTAATAAAATATTTAATTTTTAACTGTTAATCAATTAAAGATTTATTTGTAAATTAAATGTGATTAAAGTATTTAATTTTATTGATTTTTATTTATTTAAAAAAAAAAAAAAAAAATATTATGACAGCTTAAGTGATAACAAAAATTATTATTTGTATTTAAAAATTAATTAAATATAAATAAAACAAAAAAGCATGCCCTTGTTCTGTATTTATTTAATTTTTGTAATAAATTGTTAATTAATTAAATATTAAATGTCACTAAAGTTCCATAAAACTTTGATTGATTTTATTCGACAAAAAAATTAACAAAACTTGCACAATTTTTCTCGTTTTTTTTTCCTTTCTTTTTGTAAAACAAATTAATAAATAAATAAAAATATAAAAAAAAAACATTTTAAGCTTACCTTAGTTTATTTTTAAGCGAACAATAAAACTCTTTTTAATCCAATTTAGAAAAACTATGTATATATAAATATATTTTTTGTTTTTAAAATAAAATTTAGCACAAATTTGTATAAATTTTTGATTCACCAAAATTATAATTATTTGTTAGTATTAGATAGACAATAATATTGTCTAAAAATTATTTAATAAACCAGAAATAAAATAACACAATAAAATACACAATTTTTAACACATTTAAACGAGGTATAAGGAGTTTTGAAAGAATTTTTCTATAAACCAAAAACAAAAATAAGTAAATTCTATTCTTTTGCTCTGAGACAGGTAAAAATTGATGACGCGATGTTCTTGTAAGGTTTTTTCTACATTTATTTTAACTTTTTTTTTCTATGTTTAATGAAATTAATTTTTTTTATGAATATAAAAAAAAACAAAACAAAACGCTTTTAAGTTACTCTACAGCTCACGAAAAACTGACTTAACTTAAGTTAATTTTTAGTTTGTACAAGAGATTTCGAGAGAAAGGTAAATTTGTTTTTTTTGTTCGTTTAACAGTGTGCGTTTTTAAAAAACAACGTACTAGATTCAATTACATTATTTTTATAAAAAAGAATTGAGTAGAGTAATTAGTAAGTTTCCTCGAATTTCTGCATTTGTATGCAATATTAAGTGTTAAAACTGTGTAATTAATTTAATAAATAACTTTTTTTATGTATATAATTAATTAACAAATAATTAAAAAGTATTATTTATTAAAAATGAGGTGTACACTAACAGCAATTGTTTCTCTTATGAAATTAAAAACTATACTGAGTACGTTTTAAATACAGTAAAATTTAATTGTACTAGAAGTTTAACTGTTTTAATAGTGTGTTCAGAGAGTTTTAAGCTAACCGCATGCTTTAATGAATTGAATACGAAGCCAAAGCGTGTTGAAAAATTGTAAATACAGTAGAAACGCGAATCCAACCACCACCACATGGTGTTCTAATTTTTTATTCATTTGCTATTAAAATTTACTAAAATATTAATGTTTTTTAAATATAAAATTCATGAAAAATCATTTAAAATAATTTGACTAAAAAGTCTAGCCAAACAATAGCAAGTTCCAAATGCCGGCAGGATAATAGAAACAAAATAAAATACCATAAATTTAAATAACAACACAAAATGCATGGGTAACCTTTGAAGGACTTTTAAAGAAAAGATCAAAATCACAATTATACCAGTTCAAGTATCAGTATCAAAGCGGTAAGAATTTTGTTTTTTCTATAATTGTTTTTTAAGGTAAAAAAGGCGACGAAAAAAATAAAATTGTTGATCTCAGCATCCTTGTTAATCTAATTTTTTATTTGTTAATTTTGTGTTATTTTCTTTTAACAGCAATAAATAGTTCAAGTGGCCTGCCCAGCCGCCAAACAGCCGCACCAAGAAAACATCTTCAAACTTGCATTAAAATGCCTCAAGGTAAATAAATTTTATATTGCAAAAAAAGAAGAAAAAATTACTAACATTTACCTGGTAGCAATTTGATTTTAATTTATGCGTATGACGCCGTTAATCTTGTGGAAGGCAAAATAAAAAAATGACAAGCAACAAACAAGATGTTGAAGACACAACCGAGTTAAGAAAAGGAGGTGGATGCCAGAACAGATGATTTTTATTTAGTCTGCCTGCCGGTTTTTAAAATTAAAAAATATTTTAAACAACATAAAAAGCAATTAACTTAGTTATGTAGTGCTTTCTGTCGTTTTATGTTTACGTTTGAAGGTCGCTTTTTTTCAAGCGAAATATTTTTTTTTTTTTGTTAATTAATTTTTTCTGCTTTTTTTAGTATTAAATCAATCAAGAGGCAATTTTGCTGCTGTCCGTGGTAGTTGATTTTTTTCTTCTTATAAAATGACAAAGGATGTTTTGTTGTTTTGATAATTTTGGGACGGTAATACGACAATCTCAAGGTAATCAATTTTTTATTTATTTAAAAACATTTTTTTAAGTAATAGCACGTAAAAACATGATTTTTAGTTCAGAAAATCAATAAAAATCGACTTAATTAAGTAAACACGAGTAGTTGGCTTCGTTAAATAAATAAAAAACAAATTTAATTTGTATAAACTAATGCATTCGTCAAGCTCAAAGTTGTGTTATCATAACAACAGCAAATATTTTTGTTAATTTATTTAATCTTTAGAATTTATAAATATATCTATATGCGTTGATTGGCCAATTTAAATAATTAATTATAAATACAAGGTCAATGAAAATTATCTTTATTATTTAAGAAAAATAAGAAAAACAATCTCTGGTGACTAAAGAATACTTAAAACAAAAAGTCATTAATAATCAATTAACAACGCATAAATTTTTGTTAAATTTTATAAAATCAATCAATAATAAATGATTAATTGCATTAAACATATTTATAGGTTAAATTAAATAAACAAAGAAGATTTATTTTTATTAAATATTTAACAAATTTTAGGTTATAATGTTTATAATTTGTTTTCATTTAATTTAATTTTGTTTGGTCATACAATTTATTAACTGCGTAATTGCAATATGTGCACCTGATGATCAACACATTTATAATATAATTTGAATTTCAATTTTCTTTTCTTTTGTGTTTATTATTATTATTTTTTTTGTCATTTTAAGTGAGCAATTTACCTTAATGGTAACCTCATTTATGTATAATTTTATTTCAATATTTACTTATTATTATTATTACTATTATTTATGTAATTATTTGTGAAAATTATAATTAATTTATGCTAAATGATTTTCTTATTTAAAAATCAATCATTCCATGGCGAAAACACTATAATTTTACAATTATTACACAAAATGATTGGTAATTAATGACCGTGATCTTGTTTTAAGTAGTTTTACATATGTGTTTAGATAATTTCTTTTATTAATTATGGTTTGCTCAGTTAATTTTTATTTAATAATATACAAATGAGTTGATTTTTTGTATTAAATATTAGGGAAATTAAACAAACTATAATATTTAATTAAAGAATGAATAATGAGTTTGGTTTTTATACTTAAATCGAAATGCAATAGGAGGTTTTGGAGACTTTGTTTCTGTTAAAATGTTGTAAAAAATAATTTGTTTTGAAAGTTATCTCGTTTGCGATATCTACTGACAAATACAAATTAAGCCTAATTTAGCACTTTTAAGGCCTATAATTAATTTTAGTTCATGATTTAATTGTTTGACCATTATTAAAATATAAGTCTACTCCTTTGTATCCTTATAAAATAGTTCTTACGTGTTCTTTGTTGTGGCAGAGCTTATCACATACATAAGTTAGAAAATTTCCCTATTAGCATAATGTTTTATTTAATTTTCGATTATTAAATTTAATCTTTAATTAAGTCAAGCATAAACACTTGTCAGGAATCCATTACTGCTAATAAAACCTTAAAAATATATAAAATAATAATTAAAATAAGTTTTGTTTAAAAAGACGTGAAATTGTTTGCTTAATTGTTTACAAAAAATAAAATTAAAATCAGTTTTATTTGATTAATTTTTTTTTTTGTATTTCATTTCTTTTACATATTTGTTGTTATAATTAGATTTTGTTTGCCAAAAATAAAAGTAATAAAAGAAATAAAAGCATTAACGAACCATAAAAGCAACAAAAATAGAAAATGTAAACACGGAAGTGTTTAATAAATAAATCATTTGAAACAGAAAAGTAACCTTAAAAGTTTTTTTTAATTTTAATGAATAAAGAAACATAAAAAAGAATCAACCAGTAATAGTTGTAAAAGCTTTTTGGCTGTATTAATTAATTTTTTGTTTTATTTGCAAATTTTATGCAAAATTTATTACATTTTTTTGACTATGTTTGTGCTAATATAAAGTAAAATGATGAATTGTTGTTAGTAAGTGAATTTTTCTTATTCTTTGCTATTTTTTAAATAATAAACGTTTATTATAATTTCCATAAATGCAATTGAAGCTTTTTTTTTGGGTGCTTAATAAAATTTTTATACAATTCCTCGTGTTTTAAATTTGTTTAATTGTTGATATCATTATGATAATTATGTGGTTACAAGGTAATTACAGTAGTTAAAGAGTTTTTTTATTTATGTTAAAGATAATTAGTTATTATTTTCGGTTTCAAAGGTGATCACGGATCAAAGTCAAATAGTTTGTAAATTTTACCAAAGTGCAGATCTTATTATCTTATATTTTTCTGGCTTGATTTTTTTATACTAAAAATCAATGCCTACTTAGTCAACACTCAGCAGACTTTTTTATTGTGTTTGCTTTAAAGTAAGAATTTTGCCAGCATAACAACTCATTTTTTTTAAATAAATTAAATTGAAATAAATATTTTTCTTAATTTAAACAAATCAAAATGAATAAAATAAATATTTTTCCCATTAACAGTTCATTTGTTTACATCAAAGTAGCAAAAAATTTTGATTCAAAAGCAATGTTCTTTGTTTTACTTAAAGAAATACACAAAATTCTTCTAATTAAAAATGACGCAATTAATTCAAACAAATTAATAATAAATCTAATTTTAAAAAATAATTTATAAACAAAATTAACAGTCTGAAAGATAAATAATAATAATTATAATAAATAAAGATTGTAAAATGATTTATTGCTTCTCGTTTCGTTATTTCGATTTCAGTATTTTTTTCTTTTATAATGTAAATAGTTTTAAAACACTTAATTTAATAAGAATTAAACGTTTTTTATTTATTTTCTTTATTAGAAAAAAATACTTAATTAAGTTATACATAACGAAAAAAAAAACGAATAAAGAAAACACAAAAATCCTATCAAATCATAATAAAAATGATTGAGAATTTTTATTTTTTGGTGATTCTACGGAGAATAAAAATTTAATATAAATTTTCTTAATATAGAAACTATGCTTTATGTGTTTTCTCTACAGAAAATGTTATTTATGTTAATTATGCAGAATTCTTTGATATTATAAATTTAATTTACTCTTATTAATAACTATTCTTTCAGAAATCGTAGTGGATCTTAATTGTCATTCAAAAATGATATATTTTAACGATGTTGTTTTTTACTAAATCATCCTGCTAAGTAAACCATCAGACAACTTTTAATATAACAAAAACGGAAAAAAATTAAACTCAAACAAATAACAATAATAATATAAACAACAATTGTATCAACAGCAATAACTGTGTGGCAGCATTTATGTAATTTCTTTTCACTTTTCCACTATTTATAAAAAAATTATTTTCGATCTAGATTATTGTCTTACAATTTCTTTAATATTTTCATTTCGATCGTTTTATTATTATGTTTATCTTTAAAAATAATCGCAGAAAAAAGAAAGAAATAAAATAATAAAATAGTAAAATTGCAATATATATTGAACTGTTTATATCGTCTGTTTATTCGCATCATTTTCTTATTGCTTATCAATTTGCTATTATTTGAAAAAATAATATAAAAATTAAAATTAAATTGCCCTTTAAAAGTAAATAGTGACTAAGTATGTCTCGACGTTATCCTTTCCACAAGTTTTGTTTTGCAAATAAATGTTTCTAATTCCTTTCTCCATCAATGTGCTTTTATAATTACTTAAAATTTCTTTGCATGTGTGCTTTAATTAGTATAGTTTTAGGTGAATTCTATTATACTCTACTAACATCGTTTCTTAACTAATTTACATGTTTGACGTGAGCATTTCTCATTTAACTTTTGTTATTATTAAAAATAGTTTTTTACTCCAATAAACATCATATAATTTTAATGATAACCATTTATCACAAATATATAATTTTAATGTTAGAAGTCTGTAAACTTTTAGTAATTCATAACAAAATAAATATATAAATTTGAACGCATATTATTGATTTTCTTCTGACAATCGTTGAGTAATAATCGCTACCACATATCCAATACGTTAATAAAATCACTAAATATCGAATAAACAATAAAAATTATTTAATAAAATAATAAAACAAAAATGCAAAAAAACAAAGTAATAAAAATAAATCATAAATATGTAAAAATCAATATTTAGCAATAACTACAGAAAGTTTATTTTTATTAATTTATTGTTTTGCATTAGCTTCTGTCACATAAATGAAAAAAAATATTATTATTTTTCATAAATATTATGATTATTAAATAGTAAAAGTTATATACATATATTTTATAGAATTGAATAATCTTCACACATGGATTACCAATTTAATTACTCAACGACCAAAAAGAAAGGATTTTTTGTTTTGTTATTTTGTCAACAAAGTAGCAAAACATTAACATAAACAAAAGTTATTTTAATTAACATTTTCAATTGTTTTTTATGTACTTAAGCTACACTTAATATGATTTAAGTTTCATTTTATTATTAAAACGGATGAGTCTTTGTTATGCATTTTTAATTTTTTAGTTTGTATTTTAATGTAAAATAATTTTTATTCGCTTATTCAATTGATCGTTAAATGTTTGCTATTTGAAAACGAAGTAGAAAAACTAACAAATCAATAAAAAAGATCGAGGTTTTTATTTATTTTAGTCAACGATCGTATATTTTCACTCACTGTAGGTAATCACCGTTATTACACATAAAAATAAATCAAACGATTGAATAAAAAGTTGCAAAAATCCTACGATCGCATTATTGTTATTAGATTTCTTACAAAAACCTTTTTAAAACTTCAGGAAATGTATAAACTTGCGAACGATCTTTATTGCCTCACTTATTTGTCCATTAAGTAACTAAAATCATATATTTCTATCTAGTGTTTATTATATTAAATAAAAAAGTATGATATTAATAACGAAATCATAAAACCAAATCAATCAACATATTTAAAATTTTATTGCTTTTGTTTAAATTTTATTTACACATTTTAATTGATTATTGATTATTGAACTATATTTTTTATTTTATTGCTTCTTTTTGATACATAATAATTAATATTAATTAAATAAAAAAATTTATTTAATGTTTTGTTTTGATTTTTTTTTATTATCAAATTGTATAATTTTTGATAACAATTTGATTATTGTTTTCTCTCTTATTTAAAAATAAAAATAATAATTTTCATATAATAATGATAATAATAATAACAACAGGAAAAATAATATTGAATTGATCATAAATTGATTAAAAAAGAAACATAAATACCACAGTAAATAACAATTAATAAAGTATTTCTGTGCCAAAAAAATAAATAAATAAATACTTTGCTTTCAATAAAACAATAAATGGCATTTAAGATGCAAGACAAGCTTTTGTTGTTTACATGTGAATTGTATAACAAAATTACAGCAAAACTTTATATATACAATATACATATATATATATAAAAGAAACATAATAAAATTATCAACTAAAACGAAGAAGAAAATAATAAAATTGATAACGAAAAATTGTGACAAGAAATGAAAACCGAAAACTAAATAAAAACAAAAAAGTGAAAATCAAAAACAAAATAATATCAAATTCACTTTCTTTTATAAAAATTTATTTTTATTTTTTAAAGAAAAATTAAAATAATTTATTTTATTGTATAATAAAAATATTAAAAAACTAATAATAAAATATCAATCAATTGTGAATAATAATTTTAAATATTTATGAAAATTGAAAAATTATGAAGTTTTCCCTTTATTTTATATTTATTTACTATGGGAAATACAGATATAAATTTACGGTATACACACCTACGTGATTATAGTATGTATTTTTGTAATATAAAACGCAAAATTTAATTTTCACTTTAAATAACGCGTAAACCACGTAGTATTGTATTTTTTATTATTTAGCTACGATTATTATTTGTTCAATTGAAATGAATATGCACGTTGGTAAAGCCATAAAATCTTTTACGGAAATTTATTATGTGTGGAAACCTTAAATATATACGTTCATAAGTAGAAAAGAATAAAAATTAGAACGACAGTAAGGTCCGCTTAAATCAAATGACAATAAAATTCCAGTCCTTTCAGTAAAGGATTTTTATCTACTTTTTAGCTGTTTAAGTGGATTTTTTAAAAGCAAAATATTATTAATTGTATGCTTCAGTATTGTTTTTACTGAAGGCTTTTTCATTTATCTGTTTTTTTGGCTTTTAACATCTAGAACCATTCTTTGCCGATTTAACTGTGCTGAATTTAAACCACAGAATCGTTTTAATTGTCACATTTTGTTACATCAAAAATAGGTACATATTTTAAGTATTTAAAATTAATTTTATAATATAAAACTCTTTATTTTTAGTTCAAAGTATGGTCTACATTGTGACAATAACGTGTAAAGAACTCGTATATCGCACCAAATTGATGTTATCTTTTAGCCACAAAATTAAATTTTTATTTAAATAAAACTTCTCAAAATCCACGATTAAATTAAATTGTTCCTTCATGCTTATCTATTTACCTATCTAATAACACAAAAAAGCACAAGAGAAAAACCGCCAAAAGCCAAAATCACAATATTTGACAAAACAAAGAAAAAAAAAATAAGCATAACAAAAGAATAATAGAAAAAAACATATTTAATTTTCAAAATTTATTCAAATTAAATAAAATAATAAAAAAATAAAGAAAAAACAAAACGAAAAACCATTACGAAATATATATTTATGTTGTGTGAAATCTCAGGCAAATAAAGAAACACGAAGAAGAAATATAAATTATTTAAATGAAAAAAATATAAAAAAACGCGATATGCGTGGTGTCATTTATTGTTTCGTCTTAACAAATCAACAAAATACCAAAAAAAAAAAAAATTTCTGACATTATAATTTTCTCCACTAATTTTTATTAAACATAAAAATAGGTAATAAAAGTGATTAATAACATAAATAAGAGACTTATTAAGTGGTATAATCTGTGTTTTTATTTTTTTGTAACCTAGTAAATGTTATTACTCTATCATTGAGCAATCACAATGATTATTAAAAGGTTTTTCATTTTGCTTTCATCATATTTTTATGCACACTTTGTTTTTTTTTTTTATTATTTTTAAACTAATCAATATTGTTTTTAGTTAATTAATTAATGCAAGAAACAACATTCAACATTTCTTTTAATTAAGCTGTTAACGAAATAATCTTTGTTACTTTTTGGTTTATCTATGTTTTAATTATTCAATATAGTTTTTATGTATGTTTCTTATACCACAGATTTTATTCAAACATTTATGATTTTGGCTTTGCTTTGTGAAAAGATTAACAACTTGATGTTACAAGTTTTTATTATTTATAAGTAATAATTTTATGGGTGGCTACTTGGAATGTACGAATTTATTACTCAGGTTTTTGGTATTATAGCAGCATTAGCAGTAATGTTTATCTCTAAAATGAGCTTAACCAGTTTTATGTATGTTATTATAGACAGTCGAGAATTTGGTGTAATGCCACCGGTTATGGTTACCAAAAAATTTAAATCACAGTAAAGTTAATGCTGAAAAAATAAGCAAAATGTGTTTAACTAATATTATGTGTTTAAAAATTTAAACATTATACTAATAACAAAAATACTTTCCATTATAATTGCTGTTACATTTTTATCTATCCACAATTAATCATCAAATTTCCATATACATTTGGTTAATAAAGTAACAAAAACTATGCAAATTGTTTAAAGAAAATAATATGGCTAACGAATTGTTTTAATAAATAATTAATTAACATAATTACCATAATTAAAATTAAATAAATTAATAAATAAATAATTAACCACCAACACAATAGTTATAGTTCGATTTTGTATAATAAAAAATCATTAACCAAAAGAGACAAAAAGAAAGCGATAAAATATTTATCATATTTGTCAAATTAAAAATAATAAATAAATAAATTTCTGTTTATGGTATTAATTATTCTAATCACGAAGGTCAATGTTTTTATTGCTTTTAAAAACACAAAAATTATTATTTTCAAAATAAAAAAACGAAAAACAGAAACTTTCGATTTTTATACGTTTTTTTTGTTTTTTCTTTTAATTCAACGAAAAATATAGAGAAAATTTATTTTTAATTTTAATTCAATTTAAGTTATAAATAAAAAATAAATATTTTTTGATTTGTTTTTAATAAAACACGGAAAAATTATTTATGTTTGGGTGAAACGTGCCAAAAAAATATTTTAATTTTTCCATATTTACAATGAAAAATAATGAGAAAAAAAAACCTTTAAATCCGGTAAAATAATTGAAAAATTGAACTTAATTTTTTATATGTATAAACAATATAACATTAAGACGCAAAAAATAAAATTAAATATTGTTTCGTGCTGTGATTTAACCATTCATTGCTGTTGCGTTTCTTCAACGACCATCCAAATATTATTGTTTAAAAGTATCAAAGTTTATCATTTCAACAACAACCAAAAAAAAAATATATAATTGATTTGTTCGATTGGTTTATTGGCTATTTTCGTAATTAAAATATTAAATAAAAAAACCAAAATCACAGAGGAATGTTTTTTCATCGTCTTATTCTTTGTCGTTGGTTATTTTATTTGATTTTTTGGTGTTAGTAACATTTTTCTTTGCATTTTATTTAATTAAATTTTTCAATTTTTTATTTTATTTTAAAGAAATATCAATAAAGTCACGTATTTTATTATTATTATATGTATATAAATATATATATATTTTTAATTATGTTATTAACGAAATATTTACAGTAGAGTCTGATTCACTTGATTTTAATTGCTTTTCTTATTTATATATCTTGTTAAATTGTAACAATGACGTCAATACTAAATTTGTTTCTTTTTATAAAAATAAACCTTCGTAAGAAATTAATTTGTTTCGTTATTTGTAGTATTTTATTGAGTCTCCTCAATAAAACTCAGTCACAAAAATGATAATCATCGGAAAATTGTCTTTAATTAATAAAATCCTCCTTGATTATTAACCGAAAAATAAAATTCTTTATAAAAAGTAAATAAACATAGAAAACAGCAAGTGTGAAAGTCAATAATTCTGTGGAAAATACCCAAAAAAAATTAAATAAATCAATATCAAATTAATTAATAATAATCATCTTCTGTTTATTAATTTTTAATTAAATTAATTTGCATAAATTATTTATAACAAAAAAAAAATATATTCACCTTTCAACTTTATTTAAAATAAATTTATATATAAACAGGAAAAGAAAGTCAGTTATTTAGTTAACTAATTAACTAATCATTAATTATTTTAATATAAAGAAAGAATAAAATCTTTAAGTAATTATTTCTTTGCATAGTATTATGTTGTGTTAATGTTCCTTCGAACTTTACTTAAATAATAAGACAAATTAGAAAATATAAATAAAATAAAAATCATAATAATAATGATAGTTAAATGAAAGAGAAAAGAAAATGCGACAAGTAATTTGCAACAAATATTCAATGAAATCTAAAACCTTGAAATAATATTGTATTTCTTATTAAATAAAATAAAAATAAATTCACAATAAAATCGAGCATAACATTAAGAGAAATAACAATATCATTTGTAACAATAATAATAATAAATGTATCAACATATGCGAATAATTTTTATATTTCTGTTACCAGCAGATTGAATTGCGATTTTTTTTTTGCTTTTATGTTTTGCTTAAAACAAAAACAGCATAAACAATTGAACATTTTGTATTTTTGGGGCATTATCGAAATTTTTTATGCTATACGTAACGATTCATTGAGTTTTTGGTGATTTTAATTTAATTTAAGAACAAAAAACATTTAATACTCAGCAAATATTTTTTAAAAATAATTTTTAAACCGGAAATGTTAATTTAATTTTTTTCAAGCAAATAATTGCAAAAAAAAAAAATAGAAATAAATTAATATAATCACTTAATAATCGATTGTGAGTTTTACCTTGACTGTAATTATTCAAAAAGAAAAAAATCATTTTACAGCTGATAAGAAATGTTAAGTAAACTGTGGATAAAGAATAACTATCCGATCTCTTATGTGACATGTATTTAATACTTCTTTCGTTTCATTTTCCTGTTGTTATTGTCTATTTTTATATGCTTTTTTACAGTTAGGCTCACAACATACACGTTTTATTTTATTTATAAATTGACCGCATTTACCATTTAATAACAGATGGTTATTGTTATTGTTTATGCGATTTAGTTTTATTCGCGTTATTTTCTTGTATGTTATCTCTCCCTGCTTTATTATTATTATTAATTTAGTTTTTTTTTTTTTTGTTATATTTATCAACTATTTATAGAGCAACGATAAATTATTAAATAAATAATTATTAATAATTTATTTATTTAATTTACAAATAAGGAAATTGTTTGTTGTGACAAAATGAGAAATAAGCCAAAATAAAAAAGGTAGTACAGTGTTTTTTGTTAGGCTTCTATACTGATTAAATTTTGTTTGCCAATGGTAATAATAGTATGTAGGCTTATACAAAATCATATTGCGAATGATTTAAAGTTTTATTAACACCAAAGAACTAAATAATTCAACTAAAAATTGTATGAATGTTTAGCGATGGAATTATGAATTGAAAATTCAAAATAATCGTTGTTTCTTCTACCAAATATTCACAGAAAAAGTTAAATTGAGAAGATTTTCTTTTTTTTTTGTAAAACAAAAATAAAGTGCCCAAATGCACTTAAATGCTGCCAGTGAAACTAAAACAAAAAAAAAACGAATAAATTCAATAAATAATGACAACATTAAATTTAATAGAAGGGAAAATTATTTTTGCTTGTTTAAGACCATAGAAACGAAAACAAAAAAAGGAAACATTTTATTTTTTTCGCTTGTTTAAAGATCAGATCAGGTCGTGACCTATGATTTTTACCAAAGTTTAGTTAAGTTAAGTAAATTTTGTGTTTTCTTTTCGTTTTTGCACTTATTTCGCACAGATGTCATTTTGATAGAAAGAAAAAAAATAGCAGAAGATTGTTTTTATCTTAATCCAATAATAACAATAAAAAAATAAAATTGGCTACAAATAAATAGTGAAACAAATCGCTACAAAAACTATTAAAAAACAACTAGCTGACAGCGTGTATCACGAAATGAAAGAACGATGAAAAAAAATGAAGAAAAAAGCGGGCAAATCTCTACTATTATTATATTTGCGTTAAGATAGCAGATTGACATTGAAAGTAATTTTTTGCTGCACATTATCTTCCTCATTCTTAAGAAAAACATAAAAATACGAAAAGACAGAAAATGCATTACGTCGAGCAACAGCAACATTGCAAATGATTTTAAATTTGATATGAAAAGCATGAAAAATGCTTTTTTCTTCTATTTTGCATGCTTTCATTTCAAGTAAAAAAATATCGAAAAATTTATTTACTTTTTCTATTAATTAATTTCTAAAGAATTTATTTGGTTTATTTTTAGATGAATTTCAGTAGCTGAGGTGCGTGTAATTACTTCATAATTTGACACGTTTTATGCTGCAAGTTCCGCAAAATGCCTGCAGTTAAGCTTTTTATTATTTTTTTAACGGAAAAATCAAAAAAAAAAATAATAGATTTATTTGAACTGTAACTTGTGGCGGCGGCTTTTTTTATTATTGTTTTATCTGCGTCTAGACGCGTGAGTATTATTATTATTATTCTTTTGCTGATTAAAATAATTTTATCTTTTTTTTTTTTCAGTTGGATATTATATATGTAATAAGGAGTCGTGCTTTAGTTTAACTGTGTCGGCATACTATTCTGTAATTTACACAACTTTTCTTTAAAGAATTATTTATTGTAAAGACTAAATTACAAAAAACACGTAACACCAAATTCAGTGTAATTAGAGTTAGTGTAAAAATGTATTTATTGGGAAAAAAAAAAGATTTTTACAAAAATGGTAAGCTTAATTATTATTTTTACTTTACAAATGACGCATAAAACAATAGGATTGTGGGTGATTTTTAATATAAATACAGCAATTTGCAACAACATTTAACTGTACAAACAGCTGTTTTAAGTAACTAAATCAAATGAAAAAAAAAACAAATTATTAAACTCGTAGGTGGCAGAGGTGGCAAAGGAATAATAAAAAAGAAGAAAATAATGAAAAAACAGTAGTTTTAAAAAGAAGAAAAAAAAATTGTAATAATTTTTGCTGTTTAATAACAGAAAAAAAATAATAAAATCCATAAGACAAGTAAGTCACTGACCCAGGAAGCGTGTAGCTACATCACTGATTTAAACAACAACGAAAAAAAAATCCCAGAAAAGAAAATAAAAAGAATCAAATCAAGCACAAATAACAACACTGATGAAGAACAAAAAAAATAATAAAAAAATTGTGGCAAGAGTTAATAACAATCACGGACAAGGTAAACATCACCTTGATTTTGTGTTTAAGTTTTTGTTTTTTTGTTGTTAAAACAAAAATACAAAAGAAAAAAACAGCGACTTAAACCGACAGGATGCTGAATTTATTATTTCCATGTCACAACAATTGATTCCAAGTCATCACACTGGACGTTCTTTAAATACTTTTAACGCTATTATTATTATTATTGCTGCAATTCATGCTACAAAAGGATTTTATTTTATTTTTTGTTCTCCAATTCAGTGAATACAAGAAACTGACAAAATCATCTCTCTTTTTTTTTTTGTATATACATATATATAATATTTAATTTCTGTTACGTTAAGTCACATTATGTTGCATTCCTATCCGTTTTTATTCAGTTTTATATATTTTTTTTAACCAAAAACAAATATATATTTATATAAAAATCACTTTGAGTGAGTTAATTTTTTATGAAATTTGACAGACTGTTAATGCGTTAAAGTTTTATGCTACATCGATATGGCGTTTAATTTTTATTTTTTTATTTTTATTTTACTTACAGACTTAAGTAAAACATGCATTTTAAGAAGGATTAATAAAGGATTTCAACATAAACATATAATTCTAATGTTTATTAAATACAATCTGACAGTTTAATGTCAAAAGATAAGCAACGTCCGGATTTGGTAAATAGATATTATTTATTTCACTAAGAAAGATATAAATTTAGAAAGATATAATCGTAGAGAAATTATTTTATTGATTTAACAGCCAAGTCTAGCACATTATTAACGATTAATAACAAATGAGTGAAGAATTATATTTAAGAAAAGAAAATTATTTATTGATTTTTGTTGCAATAAGTAGCTAAGAATTGATTCACTTACGGGTCACTTATTAATCGATTTTGTTTGATAAAAACAACAAATTATAGATAACTTGAGTATTTTATTTATGTAAACGATGGTTGTTAAATGCAGCAATGCAAGTCATGCTAAAATTATGACTAGAAAGGTAGTAGCAATATCACAAAAATTTATTTTTTTTTTCCAATTTAATCCAATGGGTAGGAAATTCCCTTATATTTTGAAAACAAGATAACAAAAAATTTCATTTTACCATAACAGATCAAAAGTTAACATTTTTTTTGCAAATAAATTATTTACAAGCGAAAACACAATTCACAAAGTTTAATCAGTGCAAAAGCTTATATCTAGCTAAAGCTTTGTTTCTTATTTTACGATCATAATTGATTGTATGAAAAATTAAGCATTTGTAGGGTTTTATATAATGGAAATAGGTTAATATTGATAATATTATTCATATATTATTTTAATACACAATTGCTCTTCATGCTTTCCGTGTTAGAAATTATTTTGATTACGTATAGCAATCATATATATTCCTAATTTTCATTTTTAAAATAAAAAATCATTATTTTTATAAACATTTAATATTTTATTAATAAAATTTTCTTTTCTATTTTATTGTCCATTAAATTTTATTACAAATAATTATTAATTGATTAAAATAAATTGAACAAGTAATTGTGTTTTTGGTTATGATATATATTTTTATTTAAATTAATTAATATCACATTTATATAATTTAGTTTTTATGATTAAATAATGATAAAATATTTAGTTGATATAGATTAAATATCTAAATTATAGTAAATACCAGTTGGTGTGTATAAAAGTGGTAAAATTTTACCATTTGATTCATCTACAAAAGAAAAAGAAAATTAAAATCATATTATCACGATATCTAGTATAATTTTATTTATAAAATACAAGTAAAAATAAGTCTTTATTATATAAATAGTAGTTTTTGGCGTTGTAGAATTTGTGCCTTAAACTAATGAGTAAGGAAAATTACGAGCCTTGGTAACGCTTGGCTTTGCTCTATATCGCGCGTGTGCGATTCAGTGTGCTTTCGGGCGCATTGAAGCCATGCCGTAGCGTAAATTTTTGTTTGGGTAAAGGTCGTCCCTTTGAGCATACTCGTCTACTTTGCGAGGGTCTCAGGTGAAGCGATCTGCCTATAAATGAAATAAATATGTTCAGTTACCTGTTGGATTTGTTGAATTGATAGTGCCAACACCATCATTATTGATATTATTATTCTTTGGTTGAACAATTTGATTTGCTGCTGATCCACTACTACCGTTGCACATTTGCCAACTTTGATTATTGTTCCAAATCCGATCTCGATACTTTGGTGTCGTGAATGTATACAGAAGCGGATTTATCGCTGAATTCAGTGGCAAAGCAAAAACCAACAACCATGCATGCAGGTCTCCTACATATTTAATAAAAGAAAAATTAACGAACCATTAAAATATTCCAATAAAATTACCTGAAAGTTCGTAGCTAAAAAATGCAGCGATTTTTAATCCAATTATCGGTATCCAGCAGGCAACTTCTGTTAGAACAATGAAGAAAAATCTGAAAGAACAAAAAATATGCACTCAACAACAATCTTGCGACAACAAAGAGTATCAGACCTTATGGCGAATTCACAGTCCCACATGGCTAAAGGTGTAGCACGTCTAGTCTTCCAAATTGAAAATAATAGCGCAGAATAAAGTGCTGCAATAAGTATTAATAATGTTAAATTAATCCCAAGAAAGACAAACGTTGAATACTCCCATCCCAAAGGATAATGTTCGTCTAGATGCATTGGAAAGCAAGTGCCAGAGTAAGTTCCATAAAAGTATTTGTTTGAGCGCCAATGAATTACTAAGAAACCAGCAAATAGTAAATTTATTTATTTTTTAGGAAAATCCATTTATTACTTGGAATAATAGCGATGGTTCCGCCAATTAACCAGATTATGAATAAGGAAAAAAAAACGTTTTGCGTGTTTAGGCGTTTGTGTCGGCCACCAAAAGGATCGGCGATTAATAAAAACCTCTCTATAGACATAAACGCTAAAATTAGCATAGTAACCTCGGATGACACCATGGCGAGAACACCAGCCACAATACAACACCACGATCCAATCCATTCGTATGCCACCAGATGATACTTATCGCGATACTGTTGATCTGTTATGCCAATAATGCATAAATATATACCCATTAGGACATCGGACACTGCTAAGTTCCTAATCACCATGCTGACAGCACGATTCTCATCGCGGAAGGTGAAACGTCCCCATAATACTATCGAGTTACCCAGACACGTTACAACTGCCATCATCCATGCAGAGTATCTTAACACTTCATTTTTCAATAAATCTTGAAACGAAGAAATAGCTACGAATTATAAATTTTTTGTTTATAATTCATAAACAGGAGGTAAATTCTATTTATTTCCCTTACCATCAGTATTTGGTTTGCACGTCATCACATGTGGTGTCCTTGAGCAATAATAGAAATTTTCATAAATTATATATTTTAGATTTGTCATCGATTGGATCGCATCAAAGGCAATGTACTCCTCGTTAACATTTTCCAAATTGCTGTTATAAGGATAGAAGAAAAACAGCTAAAAATCATATCATCCAATACTAAAATACGTATTTCCTCCACTTACATGAATGAAAGATTAACACCTCCAATCAACTCCATGGATATTTTTAAATTTGAGTTATTACCGATGTACCTGGCGTAGAACAAGTAAATATTTAATTTTATTTTTATTTATTATTATTTCTTTGGTGTGAAAAAACAGAAGATTATTTATATTAATTCGGTTTTTTGTCTGTGTGAACATCGTTTACTACAGAAAACACCTTTGAGGATGTTTTACTTACGTTAAGATCTTAACTTTTACTCTAGCTTAATATAGATTAAGGGTTTTAGTGAACTTTGCTGTGTTATTGCTTTTCATTTATTAAAAAAGAAAATTTCTTTAGACGTTTTTAAAAATCTAATAATAGCATTTTGTGGGGAGTAAAGACACCACAAAACATACAGCTTAAATTAATTTATAAAAGATAGAATTTTCCAATTGCATACATTTTGGCACAAAATTTTCTTTGTATAATTTGGTAAAGCTGCGTAATTGAAAAAAAAAGTTTCGTTATTAGAAAATAATGTTTATCATGACAAGAATAGCACTTTTTCCAATTTTCGTTTGTTCCCCTATTGTTCTTTTATTTTATTAAGGTCAGGAAATAATTTTTTATGGTTTATCCTGTGCTTGATAGAAAAAAAAATAACATTGAAATATATCCTGTGACGAAATGTATGTATTTAATACATTTTTATTTTCAGTGTTAATCACTTTATAAATTGTGTCAATAGCGCGTTAAATGTTAAAACAATATAATTGTGGACGAATAAAATTTTATCAGCTGTATTTATTTGCTCCAATTAAATCAGTAAAATCTGCTTTCATTAGAAATAAAAAGAAATATTCTAATCGATGCCTAATCATTTATTTAACATTATCAATGTTATATAGCGTTTGTAATTGCATTAAATATCACGTTTTATTTATTAATTTTATTTACATTTTATTAATAACTTCATTATTAAGACAAACATAAATGTGTTTACTTGAATTAAAGCGAATAGAGTGTACTAGAGATTTTTAAAGCGTTAATCTAAATGAATTTATTTATTTTTTAAATACAAAAACCTTATAACTTCAGTACATAAAATAGCGTTTAAATAGTTTAATTACTTACAAGGCATCCAGTAAAGGTAAATTCTTGAAGATGTTTGGTGGTAGCGTAGCTAAAAAATTGTTCGCAATTCGTCTTGAATAAAATGTTAAAAAAAAAATAATTAGCATAGAAAATTCATTTAATTACATTAAAAAAAGGCCCCAAAATTGTAATAAAAATTACATAATTAGAAAATAAAATAAAAGAAAGAATATGTTTTTTTTTTGCTTCGTTGTGCTATTATTGTTATTATTTAGTATTAAGTGATGGTAGTTTATGTTAATGTTTATATTATTCCACCCAATACAATACATGCCACAGCATGGGTTATAAATAATAATTAAAATAAACAAACGCTGTATTTACGTTACATAAACAAGAAAAATGCGTATTTTTGTTTGCCTGAGCACTGTTAACCTTGATTAATAATCACTTAATTAGCTACAAACTTTATTATACTGTTCTCTAATAAATGTTATTTACTGTTTTTTAAGTAATTTTAGAAATAGACAAATTTTTTCCTAAAACTTTAACCAATAAACATATAAATGGAAAAATAATTAATCCCATTATGGTGATAAAAACAGAAATGATTTGCGTTATTACATATAACCTTACAACAGCAGATTTTAATAATTATTTATTGTGTACTATGGTGCTATCTATTAGTCTACCGTTTGGCGTTAGTTTTATAAGTAGATAAAAAATCATTATTCACATCAGAAATATTTAAAACTACATTAAAAAGCAATATAAAAGCACAAATATATAGCGCAAAAACATATTACAAGCATAAAGAAATATTATAAGTTATTTTTGCTTATTTATTTTTCCACCATTAAAAAAATAATAAAAAAACGTCCCCAAGTTGAATGAATAATGTAATTTGTGGCATATTTCACCATATATGTTATCAATTGAATAGAAAAGTTATATGCTTCTATTTGTTTTCATTTTATCCTTGTTTGCTTATTATGATTATTTTGTATTTACATTTCTCTTGTATTATGCTGAAGAGATTTAGGTTACTGGCACAGATTATTGCCATTATTATTTCTTTCATTCCCTATATTTCGTTTTGCTATTTATTTTAACTTAAATAATGAAGAGAAAAAAAATAGAACAGCAAAGAAAAACTATCTATAAATGCATATAATAAAGTGAACTTTTTATATAAAATAATATTTTCTTAATAAATTAAAAGAAAAATTGTTAAATGTAAAAAAATAAAATAATTACTTACATTTCTTGTAGGTTAATCAACTTAATAAACGCATCTGGATGTATCGATGTTATTTTATTATTATTTAAATTTCTTTTAATTTTGTATTGAGGAAAGTACATAGAATAAAGAATAAAAATAAAATAAAATTATTAACTTTCAAAGAAAATTCACTGTAAAAGAGCAAAAAAAAGTTTTTGTTATTCTTTTACGTTATCATGTGAACGAACTTTTAGGCGCTTTATTATTATTATTATCACTTGATTTTAATTCTTTATTTTTTCTTTTATTTCTAAATCAGTTTTTGTCACTAAATCCCTCTGGTTATTAAGTGTTTTTTTATCCTACGTGTTAACCACATTGTTATCTAACACATACTTTTTTTTTTCGCTTCAGATTAATAAGAAAAATTCACTTTTTTTCTGTTATTTTTACGATGTGAGCAAATAGAAGTGGAAATTGATGAACAGAAAATAAATAAATAAATTAAATTAAAGAAGAAAAACAATGTTAAAAAATACACACGTTAATATAGAAAATATGTCAAATGAAACATCGTATTAATACAAGTAGAATAAATAAAAAACGAAGAAAATATTGATAAATAAACGTATTGATGTTATATGATGCTTCTCATCGCTCTCTATATAAACAAATTATTATTTTATTATCAGAACTTGCAAGTGAAACTTACAAAAATGTCATTCACTTTGATAATTCAATAAAGTTTATACAAAATGTGTGTTTTTTCAACAATTTTCCATTATTATTTTTTTGGAAACTTTTTTGAATTTTCTTTTCTTTTCAATTTTATTATTTTTTTGTAAATCTAATCTTCGTATTCCATTCGATTTAGGAAACTTTCTTCTTTTTTTCGATTATTGGAAAAAGCTTCATTGACAAATAATAACTTTAGGCGTAAAAAAAAAACAGAAATTAATTCTGAAGTGTCAAGATCAATAGAGATTTAATTTATTTTTATTTATTTAAATTCAATCCTAATCGATAAACAAAGTGTTTGTACAAAAATAAAAAATTTATTTCATAACAAATAAAAAAGTGACCACTTGTGTCTGGGATTTTAATTAATTCTTGTTTAAATAATTCATGAAATACCTTTCTTGCATTTTATTTAATACAAAGTTATTCATGTTTATCGATTTTTATGCATTAAACATATATTTTTAATTCAATTAACATGACACGTAATGCTTGATGTTGGACTTTTTTAAATTTATTATTATTATTATTTTTTTAAAGCAAATATCTGATTTAATTTACTACAAACATTCTGTTATTAGTGCAATTGCGATTAAAAAATCAGTTAAACAATTAATTAAATAAAATATTTAAAGCTACTTACAATAGCTGCAGATGATCTAATTCAGCAAACATTTTATCATTAACAGATTCAATTAAGTTAGTGTGAAGATGACTAAAATCAAAACATTTTGAATCAAAATTTTAACAAAAAACATAATTTAAATCATTTACTTACATCTCTAGAATACTATTTAATTTCGGAAATTTATCATTTTCCATGGTAATTAAATTACATGACATATCCAACCATTCTAATTTATTTAAAAAATTTAATTGATTTAGTGGTATTTTTTCTAATCTATTTCTATCTAAAAATAAGTGTTCCAGCGATAATAAATCTTGGAAAACTTTTTCCGGTAAAGTATTTAATGAATTATAACCTAAATCACTAAAAACAGAAAACTTTGTTTTAATGCAAACTCTTTTAATTTATAGGCATAGCTACTTACAGAACATTGACATTGTACAATCCTTTAAATATATCTGGCGGTAATTTACTTATGTTATTGTTCTTCAATCGTCTAAATACCAGAAAAAATAAATTTTTAAATGGACAACATGTGAATTTTGTTATCAGAAAATCAAATCTTACAGTTTTTTTAAAGCGGACAATCCACGAAAGTCATCTGTCTTCAATACAATACGATTGTCTGCGATACGTAAGCTTTTCACCTGAAAAAAGGTAAATTTTATGCTTTTTTACGATTTTTATATTAATTGACCGTTTTTTTTTTGTACTTCTATAGGTATTGGTTTCGGTATTTCTGTGACACCCTTATTATCGCAACTTAATTTTTTGAAAAATTCACATTTATATTCGCTAGCATATGGAGGTAAATCTGGAGAAAAAATGTATGGAATGAAAAAACGTAAGTAATAAAAAATAATAATACTTTACATACTACATGCTTCTTCGATCATTTCAGTACTACTATTTGATGGCTGTAATGCATTGGCTATCAATTCTTTGCTGCCGTGATAAATTCCTAAATTAATAATTTATATTTTAATTCCTGCATCATTTTAAATGGAAAATATTTTTACCACAATTAATAACTGCCTCATCTGATCCATTGGGACAGTCTATTACGTTGTTACAAAATTTACGTTGAACAATGCATGTGCCATCATCACATGGAAATGAGCCCTCACTGCATGAATCTTTAAGGTAAAGAAAATTTATTAAATTATACAAAAGTGTCACATGTTTTCGTTGTCATTTCAATTGCAAAATATATATATATATTCTGCTACAGCATCACTATTGAAATATCACAACATAAACACATTTTCTATATCAGTTAAGCAGCACGGAAGAGAATGACAATTGACTAAACAAAAATCATAAAGATTATAAGCATTATTATCAAGTACGTGGGTTAGATGTTAACTCAAGTAGATTATTTCTCTTTGTTACATTGATTTTTTGATAAGGGAATGCCGTTTAAATGGTTTCTTTAACGGAATTAATGTGGTAAAATCACAGATTATTATAAGCTTTAATTGTGTAAGTGTAACTCTTAAAAGTCAACACCATTTATGATATAAAAACAAATACATACGAATGCGTATACAAACTTTTCCCATAAAAAATAAAATAAAATAAACTTTGAAGATATTTTACTTCCTGTTAAGAAGCTTTTTGGTTTTTCTTCTTAACATTCTTTACCGCCATAATTTATGCTATTCAATACACAAAACATATATTTTCGTAAGTAAAGCAAAATAGAAAAACCTTCAGACATGCAAAGAAAATAAATAACAAATAATAAACATAGAAAATCCTTACATATCAATAGCTGTCTGAATATTTATTTAAATTATTTCCAAGTGATAAAAAAACGACGTTTTTTTGGACATTATCGAACATTTGAGCACAATTGTTGAGGTTAAGAAACTTTTTCAACGTTTTTATTGTTGCTATTTGTTTGTTTTTTATTTCGTTGAGGAGTAAAAGTTCTGTTTTTATATTTTTCACTTTTTTATTTACTTTAACACTTATTAAAAAGGCGTTTTATCTATGGCATTTCAGGGAAAAAAAGAAAGAAAGAAAAATAAAACAAACATATCTATTTTTTTCTGATTCTTTGGCGGTACGAAAATTACAAAAACTTTCTCGTACATTTTTTTTATTTTATTTTTTTTTTGGAAATTTGATTCAATTTTGCGTTGTTAAAATATATTATGAGCACTCACAAGTAACCTCGGAATAGAAATAAAAATAAAATAAATAAATAAACAATAAGAGGCAAAATCAGCCAACAAAAGTAAATAATTCTGCAACCTAAGGCAGACACAAGAATATTGTTAATAAAAAACCGTAAAATTATTAATAAATTTTATGAATAAAAAGAATGGAATTAGTTTTCTTTCCCATGAAGAAATTCTTTCAAAAAGTTAAAGGATTTTGAGTGACCAAGTGACCATTCTAAAGCGACAATATTTTTCTTCACTTTTTTATTATTGCAAATAATATTTCTGGCAAATGTTTTTTTAAAGTTTTTCATTTTTAATTAAATTATTCTCAAGAGTTTAAAAATAATATTCTCCTTGTTATCAGGAAGCTTTATGCGAAAGTTTGCTATTAAAAAAAGAACACTTTGAAGTAGTGTAATAAAAATAGCAAACATTTTAGCGTATTTTTAAATTTATATTCTTATTTTGACCACGTTTCTTGTTAGTTTTTCTGCGATTATTACAATTTTTCTTTTCTTGCATTAAAATTTAACGATTTAAACGTGGCGACAGTAATACAAACCTTTGTTGTATTATTATTCGTTTTTAAGTTTTCGTTGTTATGTTATTTTTATTATTATAATCATTTAAGGATCAGACGGAACAAAGAATGAATCAAAAAGAAAACTTTTTATTCCCGGATTAGTGGAAACAATAGAAAATAATATTATTTTAATAGACTAAAGATATTAATGATTTTATTTTTATTATTATTATTTCATATTTTCGTATATAAATTAAAAAAAAATAAAATGTTATTATAAAACTACGAGTAATAAGAGTAAAGTAGCAACTACAAAGATGTGATGACGGTAGTCGCTATAAACATACATAAATAATAATTTTAGTTTTATGGTGTGGTAACAGTTGGATAACCAGAATTACATTATAACTTAATATAAATCTCTTTGACCATATATATGACATTGTGTAGTAAAAAGACTAAGAACATTATTATTTATTATATTATAACTCTCGTTTTAGCTGGCTAGAGTCATATAATTTCTTCCCTCATAATTTTCCATTTAAAAGTTATTGCCGAATTTTATTTTATTTTTTGTTTTACCACAAATAGAATTTATTTCTTTTCTAATTTTTTTTATTAAAACTTTATATACAATTCAATAAATATTACTGCATAAAATATGCTTTCGATACTTTATTTTCCGCTGAAATAAATATAAAAATTTGTTTATAGACTCTGAAAATATTTCTTCACTCTCTAATAGTTTTCAAAGCAGAAAGAAGTAATCTCACTTCCGGTGAATAAAGTTATTGATTTATTTTTTAATCAAAATTAAATTAAAATTTTAATTGACAGTAAAATTGATTTTATTTTTCAATTAAATTAAATTATGTTGCGATTAGATAATATTAGGAAATCCCTTTGCACACAAAACTAGATAAAATAAATTAATAAAAAAAAATAAATAAAAGACTGTCTTAAATCCAATTACAATCAGGATCTCTATTGCTATTTCGGACCAAACAATAAGATAAAAAAACGGTTTGCCTAAGCATACATATTTTTGTCACAAAAATTTATTTAATGAATAAAAGCAAAAGAAAGAAAATTCCTTAAGCCTGACTTAATTAAGAGTAAAAATTTACACATTTTTTAGTTGTAAAGTTACCGCACAATTTAAATCAAGCAAGCTAGCAATAAAAGGGATTAAATGGTAACAAATATAGAATTTTAAATGTTTCAAAAAAGCTTCAACCGTAATAAAGTTTTAAAAGAAAACTTTTGTTGAGTGGATTTTGCTACATAATTTATTTTTTATATTTATTAAACTACGATGTATTGGAAGTAAATACCGTCTCTTATTCGTACAACAATGAAATGAAAAGTGGAAGAAAAACTAAAACGGAAACACAAACAATGGCAAAATACTGGTGTGTAGTAAATAATATCGGAAAAATGTTTTTCACTTTTCTTTCTCTTATTTTTAGTTTTAGCAAACAAATTGTAGTAGCTCCATAACCATATACACAGCATGTTAATAATGAAAATAAATTGAACATAAATTTTTGCTTTTTCTTGATGACCCTATACGTACACATTGTTTTGTTAATTTACTTTATATTGTGAAACATTTATTTTGATCTTGTTACAAGCAGTCAAGTTTAGCAAAAAAGAAAATTCGTCTACTACTCTACGTTATTTTCATTGAAATTAATAAATACAAAAAGAAAAATCTATTAAATAATAAAGGATAATATTTATTACAGTGAAAATGATATAAAATTATAATTAAATATATGTTTATGAAAATAATGTATTAAATTTAATAAATTGTTTAATTAGCCTAAAGTTAGACAACACTCTTAACCTGTAGGTAATTATTTAAAACAAATTCTTAAAAGGAAAATTCCGAGAGCATAGGCTTCTTATAGGGTAGTTAAGATGGTTTTAACCATAATTATGTCAGAAAAATTTATTAATTAATAATGAAAAATAATTAATTTATTGTTTTTCATATTTTTATTTTTTAGATTTATATTAAAAACACGATTTTTTTCTGCCTTTTAAAATGCAAAATAAAAATAACTTTTTATTTTCTTTTCTTCAACAAAAATCTAAATACATTTTCCAGTAAAATAGCAATAATAAAATTAAATTAAACGTCTTTACGATTACGAAAAAGAAAAAATAAGCTTAAATTTTATTATAATCTTTATTTTAATATCAATACGATTTTATTTTTATTTTATTTTTACAAGAAAGGATATTCAATTTTTCTTCTTTCTTTTTTATTTGTTTCTTTCTGATGTCATTAAATTTTACTTTGGGTGCCACGAAATGTTTATAAAAAATTAGTTTTTAATTCTGTAAAGTGTATTATTTTTCAATTTTATATATATATTTACATTTTTTTTTTTATCAATATTAAAGTAAGAGAATATTGTGATAAGTTATCGAAAAAAAGAATGAAAAAATTAACTTTGCTTAACTGGCTGTAGATATTTTTCTGCTTGATTATGATGACCAGATGGTCGGTTAGTCAGCTATCCAAGCGTATTTTTTGTTTATATTTTATTATAAAGACCTTTTATGACATAAGGATAATATTATAACGAACAATAGAAAGTGACTGTCTTGTCTAGTAAAAAACAACAAGAACAAAAAACTAATCATTATCAAAATTTAATTTACTTTCTTCTTGTCTATTTATTTTTTTTTTTAATATTACCCATCAAACATTGACAAACATCAAATCAATCATGAGAAGCTAAGAAAAATATTGAAAATATACTAAATTAAGACTCATTTACTTGTTGTCTACGTATTATGACATTGAAAATAAATGTCTTATACTGTAAGAGACGTAAAATATATATAAAATTACACAATAAAGTCAAACATTTAACTGTTTCATATTTTCATTTTTTTGTTGTCTGTTATTATAATTATAATTATTAAAAATGACACAAAACATTGATAACAAGGTGAAAGCTTATCCTTACATCCCTACACCATACATTTATCATTGATAAGTAAAAACAATGTAATCTCATTTTGGATCATTTTTTTTTTATTGTCTAATCTTTACGATTAAATTAATGCTTCGAGCTTTACCAGCATATAAAGCATTGTTAAATTGAACTTCCACAGTAGATAAATCAGTAAATTAACTTTGAATAGCATTTTTTTATCGATAAATTAGCATATTTACTGTTTTTATGATTTTATAGCATGTAAAGATATTTTAATCCTCTTTTAAAAGGCATATTAAAGAAATAAATCCATAAAATATTAACATGATAATACTGTATAAGAATTCAACATAAAAAATATTACTTTTATTCCTTGAACATTAAACTAATTGCCAAGGATTCACAAATTTTCAAACGAATATTTTAAAACCTTTTTTCTTACGTGATTTTCATGCAAAAATAGAATATTTCCTTTGCAGGGAAAACCATTACAATAATTTTAATTAATAATCAGTAATTAATCAATTGGAAAAATCAAAATTGTATCGATTTAGAAGGGAAAAATATAGCGATTAATTAAATAAATGCTATTTTATCTTTACTTGTCTTCTGTTAATTAATAAGTAATTTGAAGTGTTTTGGGTTGTTGACTTTTAGGTGAAAGAAAATTTTTTCGATTATTTTATTTATATTAAAAGTTTCCTTTTTTTATTTTTAATAATGATGACGATGGAAAATTTAACGTATCTTAGCTAATCAATCAATGATTAATTTTGGGCATTTGGGGTAAAAAATATATTTGAAAACAAATCTTGTAAATACGAGAAAGCGGTGTCTTACCCACCACCATACAAAATACCACAAAAACCACAAAGGTGGCTAAGCAAAGATTAAAATAGAAATTTTTAAATTAATAATACTTACTTCGACTGTAGTAAAATGTGGTAATAGATATTAAAAGCACAATAACCACTAAAACACTACCAATCACAATGCTTCGTGTGTAACTCATGACTTTTTTTCTCGTTACTTTTAAACGTTTTAATTCGTTATTTTGTATTTTAATTTAAACAAAAACAAAACTATTAAAGGAATGAATGGTTCGATGGTTTTTATATTTAAATACAAAAAAAAAATTATAAAACGTCTGCTAATGGTAAAATTAGTATCAACACCTAAAACATTATGTTATAACGAAAAACACATTAAATTTCACACAACACTGATGCCTTTTTTTTTTCTGTACGTTTTTATTTAATCCTTTAGCACTATTTACAACTGTTTTGTCTTTTTGTCTGGTATTTTTTTTAAATAAATAACATTTTAATGAATAAAATATAAAACGTTTGACAACCAACCGAAAACACTTTAAATAAACAAAGTGCGGGCTTTAGGGAAAGTTTTTTTTTTTTTTAATTTATAAATTTTTAATGATAATAAACAATTTTTGTTGAATTTTATTTGTTTATTAGTAAAACTAATTAAATTTAAATATAATTATTAATGTAAAATCACGTTTAAAACTTAGTTTAAAGGTAGAACTAGACTATTGATAAAAAAATCTTATTATTTGTTGTTAAATTACATTAAACTATTGCCGATGGCAGTCAGCATCTAACTGAGGACCATTCTAGCTATACAAACAATTTTTATATACATTCTTTTGCAATTCGCTATAGAGAGTATGTTCGTTTAGAAAACATGTAACCGAAGTAGAAAAACAACAAAAATAATATTTTAACTAAATAAATAAAGGGAATAAAAAATAAGCAGTGAACCCAATTCACGCAAAAATATAGAAACAATACAGTTGAGTTATATATTTTTTAATTGTAACAATAAAAAATATTTATTTTAATGAATAAATTATTAAAGAAATTTATTTGGAACAGGTTTTTTTTCCTTTACCGCAAATAATTAATTCTAAAAGCAAGCCTTTCAGTGTACTTAAACGTTGTAACAAGTTTAAACAAGGATTATATCTTATTTAGTTAATTGTTTAACAAACTTTTTTAATGCTTAGATATTTATTGGTTTTTTTTAGATATTCAAAAGGTTTTTTCTTTTGAAAACCCGGAAAAGTCTTAAAAACTTGTCCTTTTACAAGTAAATAAAATTTAAGCACGTAAAAATTATTGAATAAAAATTTATTTAAATTTCGCCTATTGTTAGGCAAAAATTTAAAAGTTTACAAACATGCGCCTTTGGGGCAGCAGCAAGTACAATTATTTGATTGATGAAAGGGAAAATAGCACGTGCTATATATTTGTTTTGTTTATTTTCAAAAAGTACAACAGCTGTTATGGGCGTCACTTTATAGTATGAGCCACATATCGTTGTCTCATATTATTGTTTATTATTATATTTTGTACAATTTTTCATTTTTTGACGTTTATGCATTTTTTTTTTGTAAACTACATATTATAGAGAATATTCTACTGTCAATTTTGGCAGCTTTTACTATATTTTTTATATTTCTAATTATTACAAGAAATATGTTTATAAAATTATTACGTTTTAGTAAAATTTAAATTTGTTAATTATTTTTTATAAAGTGTAATAAGTGCAATAAATGTAAAAAGGAATTTAAAAATTTACTATATTTAATAAGAGGAAAAATTTTAAGTAAACGTGTACATAACCTCATTCTTTTCTTGAAAGTCAAATTAATTAAATAATTATTTTTCTGTTAAAATTGGATATAGAAATATTAAAATGCCTGGCAAAGTAAAAGTAAAAATAATAGCGGGTAGAAATTTACCTGTAATGGATCGTGGAAGTGATACAACGGATGCATATGTTGAGATAAAATTAAGTTCAATAACGCATAAAACTGACGTTTGTCGAAAATCATTAAATCCACAGTGGAACTCTGAATGGTATCGTTTTGAAGTTGATGATGCAGAGCTACAGGATGAACCATTGCAAATACGTTTAATGGATTATGATACTTATTCAGCTAATGATGCTATTGGAAAAGTTAATATTAGTTTAAATCCATTGTTATTACCAACTATTGACACAGTTACGCAAACTAGTCACTCTGGAAAAGGTTTTTCTATTTTCGATCCTTTATTATCTTTTACATTTTTTGATTGTTACTCAATTATTTCTTTTATATTACTTTAAGGTTCTGTAATGTCTGGTTGGATACCTGTATTTGATACAATGCACGGTATACGCGGTGAAGTAAATTTAATTGTTAAAGTTGATCTATTCTCTGATGTAAATAAATTTCGTCAGAGTTCCTGTGGTGTTCAGTTCTTCCACTGTAATTTTATTTATTTACTTATTAATTTGTGTTATAATAATTATCATTTTGTTATTTTAGCACCAAATATACCACATGGTTATCATGCACAAATAATTCATGGTTTTGTTGAAGAATTAGTTGTCAATGATGATCCAGAATATCAATGGATTGATAAAATAAGAACACCGCGTGCTTCAAATGAAGCACGTCAAGTAGTCTTCTTGAAATTATCTGGACAGGTTAGCGAAAATGTTACATTGTGTTCGATTGATTAAATAAAATGACAAAAATGTTTAGGTACAAAGAAAAATTGGTCTAAAAGCAATTGATATGGGCGCAAATGCAGTTATTGGGTATGCACAGTGTTTTGATTTAGAGGGTGATGTTGGTGTCGTTGCACGTGGCATTGGCACAGCTGTAACATTGGTTAAATTACACGAATCTATATCACAACCAATTGTTGATAATGCACTTGTTGAAGAGTGAGTACCGTTTTCAAATTAATTTTAATTTATTTAACCGTTATTCACTTTAGTTTAGAAATTAAGTTTTTTAGAGCAGTTTTTACACAAAAAAAAAAAAATTACAAATTGATAATATTTTGATTTAATTAATGATATTTTATTTCTACCCTTTATGCGCTCTACCTGAATCATCCCGAATTTGGTTATTTTTCTTCTTTATTTTTCTTTTAATTATCATCAACATCAAAAAAAAAAAAAAAATCTTCTGCACCTAACAACAATTTTAATTTCGCTGTTGATTTTTTTTTTTGAAAATAATTTACAAAATAAATTTAATTAATTTATTTACATGCTTATAATATTGTTTGTAATTATTTTGTTTTATTACTTATTATTATGTTTTGATTTTTTGATTTTACTTTGTAATTTTTTATATTTTATATATAAATAATAAAAAATAATTCTTTAGTCGTACAAAGAAATATTTTAAATTTTTAGCATGTACCAATGATAGTGAAATAAATAATATTAGTAATATTAATAATAGTAATAAAATTAATAATGATAATAATTTAATAAAAAATAATAATAATTTAATCAACGATAATGAACAAATTAAACAGATATTAGATTTAGAAGATCAACGCGGTGAAATTTGTAATAATTTATTTAAACGTAAAATTAATAATATCAAGTATACATCGAAAAAATTAATAAAAAAAAGATTTAATAAAATTAAGACACGTTTAAGTAATGATGATGGCGGTAGTAAAGATTGTGTTGATAAAAAAGGTTCAATATCTGATGTATCACGTTATTCAATAACAGAGTCGGCACGCAGTTCACTTGGTGAACTTAAAGGATTAATGAAATTAGGTAATAAAATTATTTTAATTAATTTTTATGCGTTTATTTATTTATTTCTCAATTTTCTGTTTAAGGAAAACGTTCAAAGACTCATTTTCAACGATCGCTCAGTGATGGCAGTGGTATGGCCGCATTATTAATACGATCAATAATGACATCACCTAATACAAATTTGCATGCGATTGCCGAAGCACACGATAATACACCAAAGTCGTCACCAAATATATCGACGATTGGTCGTAAGGATGATAAAATAAAGAAAAGTGTTTCCTTGTTAGATCCCAAAGATAATAAATTAATTAAAAACTCAAATATTTCATTATCAGTTGGTGAATCTGAGTCTGGTTCTAGTATTGATGAGGAAGATGATGATGATGAGGAAGAGGACGATGACGATGAAGATGATGATGATGAAGATTTATCTGAAGATATTTCTGAATGTATTAATCGAGATAATGTTGTACCAGCACCAGATACAATTAGTATGGTGGTAAAGACTGTTTTGGCGAATGAACCAGAACTAGAATTAGAAATAGATGATGATCCAAACAAGTTAAATACAAATCAATATTGTACGATTTTACGTACAGGTTCAATGCGTGTAACAAAGGATAAAAATATGAATTCTCAGAGGGAAATAATTGAGAACAAAATCGATCCGATAAGTATAGAGAAAATGTTATCATCGCATAGAAACGATGAGGATGATGATTCTGAAATATGGATAGAACCAGGCTCTACAATTGATGAGCCAGAGATAACAGGTGAACGTCGTAACTCAATGTTTAAAAATATTAAAGATAATATCAGTGAAACATTTCATCATTTACATATGCCACATCTGCATGAAGCAAAAATGCATCATGGATTACTGGAAACAGCTATGCAAACAATGTTGGCAGAAAAGGCAAATATATGTGGTGCACATTTGACACAGGAAACACTTGATGAGAATGAGAAATTAGAAAAGGAGGCAATAAAACGTCGTTCAAGTTTAAATTCAATAAAAAAGAAATTACATTTTAATTTTGATAATCCGTTTCATCGGACAAAATCAGTAAAATCACCAGAACCAAGTGAACATGATCATGATCACCGTCATGATATTGATAATAAGATAATTGATATAAAAAATGAAGACGGTTTAATTAATACAGCAATGAAAACAATGCTAATGGATCGTATGAATATAATTGAAGATATTAATGTTGATACAATTGAATCAAATAATTCACAATATCCATCATCAATTGATGTTAATTTATCAAATGATTCATCAAATTTCTTAAATAATGATAAATCGTTTAATATTAATCATAATAATGATAATAAAAAATATCAAATGAATAAAAATATAAATGGTTCATTTTCACAAAATGATTTAAAATTAAATTATAATATTTATGATGATGATGATGATGATACAAGTGATATTATTAATACAGAAATAATATTACCAAAATCAAATGGAAAAACACCAGCAATATTATTACATAAAATTAATGATAAACATAGTTCAAAGAGTTTTGAAAATTTATTAACAAATATTAATTATAATAATAATAATAATAACAATAATACTAACATAAATAAGCCAATGCATGTGCCATCTCCATTTCCATTTAATAGAAATGAAGTGCAAGCGACATCCTCAACAGCAAGTGGTGTTGGTTCGACAATAGTAGGTGCAACCGTAAAACCAATACCGGGATCATCATCAATAATGAATTCATCGAATTTATCAGCAACAGCACCGGGTGGTTCTACAACACATGTGATATCAATGAACACAAATATATCGGTGGGTCATATTCGGGCTGAGTCAGTTGGATGCAAAATGGTAGCACAGAGTCCAGCAAAATTAACAACACAAACTATTGCGTTACCTGGTACTGGCACCGGAATTTATCGTCGTTCATCGGATTCTGATTTAAGTGTTACGCCTAAAGGTAATTATTATTTGATTAATTTTTCTTTATTTTTTAAATTTTTTATTTTCTTTCTTTTTAATTAAAGGAATATTAATTTTTTGTTTTTCTTAAATCATTTTTATTTTTTTTTTTATTTTATTTTCTTTAATTTTTTTTTTATTCATCTTTTGGGCTAAAAATTATTAATTATTTATTAATCTACCGTCAATAATTTATAAATAAATTAAAATTTATTAACGAAAATTGGTTAAAAAAAATAATAATTATAAACCAGTTATTGGGCGTAAAAGTGAGTACATCCAGTATTGCATTCCTATGTATAGTCCTGATGTTACATATATATAATTTTCTTTTAAATTAATAAATTAATTTACTTTTATTGTGTCTTTATTACTGTTTTCATTGGAATTTTTAATATTATTTATTTATTTTTCTTAATTTATTAATTAATTAATTTTTATCACAGTGAAAATGAAAATGTTTTTGGATTTGGATTTTATTTCAAGCTTTGAGTTTTAGGTGATGGGATATTTTGTGGTTTTTAAAGATATCCTAAACATGTTAATTTCTTCTATAAACATAAAGCATTACATTTAAATTACACAGACACATATCCGAAGGTGTTAAGATTGGTGGTTATTGGTTGTTGGAAAAGTTATTCGGTTCTATATTTGGTGTTTGACGTTTTTTTTTTGTTTTTTGAATATACTTAATTAAATTGTCTAAAATAATTTAATTAATAATGGAAATGTGTCATTATTTAATTATTTATCAACAAATTAATATAATTTTTTACATAAATTAAAATAAGCAAGCAATTTTATTTATTATTTATCGCTTAAAATTATTTCTTCTCTAATATCTAATCTTTCTATTCTGTAATGATTATTAATTAAAAGGAAAATCTATTTATTTATTTTAATGTTCGCTGTGATGTTGTTCATTTTATTTTATTTTTCTTTTCATGTTTAATCAATAATACTTTAATTTCTACTTTTTTTTTGTATTAAATATTTATTAAGATTCTAACTTATATTGAACAAAAATTATTAATGCTGTTTTATCTTGCTGTGCTACTTGCCACTCACTATTCTTTATACTAAATAATTATTTACTTATGATTTTAAGACGAATTTGTTTTTATTACAACTTATTGCAAAATTAATTAATTAAAAAGGATGTTTTATATTTCTTTGGTGTTTTCTTTTTATATGTAAATTTATTTGTAAATTTTAAATTAAATTAATTAAATGTTATTTTTTTCAAAGATAAAACAAAGATTCTGTTTTCTATTGTAAATGTCATTTTTTATTTTTAATTCATTTTTAGTATTGTTGTGCTGTTTTGTTGTTTTTAATTAAATTTCAATAATTTTTCTTTATTATAGGAAATTCATTAACAACAGCAGAACGTCCAGCAACTGGTATATTAAGAATGACATCGGCAATACCAATGAAAATACCATTAAATGATAATATTGATATGCTAGAATATCCATTTTTAACAATTACAAAATTTCCACAAGGTTTTATATTGCATTTAGGTGAAATTTAATTAAATAATTCATTTTTTACTATCGAATGTTTAATAACCATAATTTAAATTAATAGGTGCAACAGTAGCTGCAAGATCTGTTAAATTATTAGAGCGTGTACCGAACCCGGATGAGCCAGAAACAAGAGATTCTTGGTGGACAGAATTACGTATGGAGATACGTTCCCATGCTAGAGCATTAGGATGTAATGTTGTTTTGGGTTACTCTGAAGTAACAACAATTTCGTAAGTATTTTTGTATTTATTTTATTATTAGTTAATGTTTAATGTATTTGCTTTTCATTTTAAAGGGATGATGTTTGTGTTTTATCAGCAACTGGCACAGCGGCTGTTATGAATTTACAATATATGGGTGATATAACAATAGTTGATTCAACAACATCATTACAACGTAGTAATATCTCAACAAATTCAAATAAAGATGTTTTACAAACGTCATACGATCAACAACAAAGACAGGATCACGGTGATAAAGATACAATTGGTAAAGATATTAATAAAACACCATTGAAAATAATTGAAATAAGTACAACAGCAAAAAATGAAGATAATGAAATTGAAATGGCAACATTTATAAATAAAGAAAATAATCAGAATATGCTTAATGCATCAGGATCATTGCATTATCATCAAACAAATATAAATTGTTCATTGTGTCATATTCCATATAGTCAAGCGTCTGTACCATTTCAATGTCATATGAAAAAGTGTGCTATCTGCAAGTAAGCTCAAATGAAATTAAATCCATTTTATCATTTATTATCAGATAATTAAATTATTATTAATAGACGTGGCAAAGTACCTGATGTTTTATTATCAACAATCGAAATACCAGATAATTTACATATAACCGGACGTGGTTGTTTAGTACAAGCACAAGTATGCCGTCCAAAACGTGATCTACGTTCTGAATCGAATGCTAAAGAGATATCAGATGGTTTACCATTCTTGGAGTATGAATTACATCGTTTATTAATTAATAAATTAAAAGTGAAAGGAATGAATGCTATCTTTGGATTAAAAGTAAATTAATAATTTAATTAAATTAATTACTTTTTTATTATTAAATATTTATTTCTTTTAGGCGACAGTAGCAATTGGTGAACGAATGATGGCTCTAATAGCAACAGGAACAGCAGTATTTTTAACAGCATTACCACCACCGGATGTACCAAAAATTGTTGCCGGTAATTCATGGACTGATGTTGAGAAATTAAATGAATTAAAACGTACAATACAGGAAACGGTTAATAAAAATCGTGAAATTTATCAGCTGAAGCCAATAATTGTATGAAGAGAAATTATTTATTTTATTTTTATTGGAATAATAAAATTAATTAAATTATAGGAACCGGATATAATAAATAAGCCAATATCATCCGATACAGATGATTCTGATACGGATGAATTAATTGGTGATAATATGGATTTAAATTTAGGTAATAAAGACACTTGTGTTTTGGAAATAGATGATATTGAAGATCTGGAAGTAATCTCATTGCTAATGGAACAATGTCCACCGGACGGTTTTCATATTGTAAATACACAAATTGTGCCTGGCTTACATGATCTTGAAGTGGTTAAGAATTTACAAATGTTTACACAAGTGTGGCGTGCCAAATTTCCTGTTAATCAGCCTAATAGTAATTTTCCAAAACATTTTCAAAGGTAAGACAAAAAAAAAGTATTTCCAAAGTTTCACACAACACAACATTCAGTGCTACGGTTTGGAAAGGCCCCGGCGAGATTCGAACTCACGATCTCCTGTTTACTAGACAGGCGCTTTAACCAACTAAGCCACGGCGCCGATAGCACAAATTCTTTTATAATTATTTTTATCAAATTTCATTCAAACATCAAACAAGTGTTTTTATTTTTTAATTAATTTACTTGTCTTTTTTTTAATTCGTTTCTAGATTATTACAAACAATTTATTTTAAATTGCGTAGCATGGTGCCCTGTGCAATATGTGATTTAAGATTTCGTTTAGATCTGCCAGAATCAGAGGAGATACAATTATTGGTGACTGGCATGGCATTGGGTTTAGGTGAATCAAAAGCGATGAATAAATTTAAACGAAAAATTATAACACATTCAACTAGTAAGGATGGCGGCAAGAAATTAGGCGATGATGAGTTAATATTCAGTTTAGAAGAGGATCCAGTATTTGAAATGTCACAATCACAGTCCCAAACAAATAATTTAACTACGGCTGGCTTACCATTGACCAGTAGTAGTGCCATAAATCTACCGACAAGTATACACGGATTACAACCACCGACAACTCCATCCCTACAAAATCATCATTTTCAACAGACTGGTTCACTGAAGTTGCGTAATAAATCGCCTTTAAGAAATCGTAGCATCAGTTCTGCAAGAACTTACTTAAGACATGTTAGTGATTTATGGAGTTTTTAAAAAATGTTCTCTAATTCAATATTTATTTATTTTTTAGATGCCATTACGTGAACGATATGGTGTCGACATAACACCATTAAGCTATGTTCCCGGTGGTAAAATTGAGAAATATTTAGGTAATTTAAATTTCTTTTTTATACGGGAAAGTACTTCAATACGTGAGAATGGAGGTATTAGTGGCTTTGTGCACACTTTTATAACTGAGGTAAGATGTTTATCATTGCTTTGATTTTGTAAATTAATTACACAAAATTCTTTAATTAAATAGCTTTTGGCAATTGTTCGTGCTCATGTTACAGCGTTGGGTGGCAACGCAATGATTTCTTTCTACATGACTGAATTACTATTAGTCGATAATCCACATAAAAATCAGGTAAGTTTTATTAGATACATTATGTGTTTTAAATTATTTCTTTTATGTATACATTATACCAATTTAATATCCAATCCGTTAAAACCAATGTCTACATTATATCTTATATCCCATCCTATAAATTGACATGGTAGCTCAAAGCTATTCACAGGTCCACTTCACGTCGTAATTCCTCAACTTGTCAATTTCTTTAGAAGAAAAACAACAAAAATGTTTAAAAAATAATTTTTTTGCATGTTTATATTTTAGGGTCAATGTTTAATCAGTGTTGGTGGTGATGTCGTTTTTGTGTCTTATTACAATACACAAATTGAGGATTAATACACGAGTTTTATTATTATTATTATTATTTTTAATAAAAAGAAAAAGAAAATTATGCTATTATGTACATTCATATAATAGAATGATACTGGTTACGATTATATGTACAAATTTGTAAAAAAAAGCGAAAAATTTTTGAATGAATTTATTTAAATGAGAAAAAAAACAAACAAAATACAGAAAAATAATATAAAAACACGTGTTCAGTAATATTAATATTTAAAAAAAAATAATAATAATAATTAAAATCTATTTTGATTTGATTAATTAAGCAACGAATAAAAAAAACATATTTTTGTTTCTTTATTTAAAAAAAAAAAATGTGTGCGCGATTTGTGTTTATTTAATATTAATTACCAAAAAGAAAAATATTTATAGTGTTTTATTAAATTATTTTGTTTGTTATATAATATATTAAAGTAATCAATTATTAGTAAATATTTTGTAATTAAAAAAAAAAAAAATTCAATTAATTTGTTGATTAAAAACTGAACTGATTGCAAAGAAATAATTTTGTTTGTTAATGAAAATGGTAACGGTTTGTTACTTTGCTGAACTGGTATAAATTCTATTTATTATCGAATTATACCAGTTTCATTATTTATAGTCATAAAATGCAATATTAATCTGATTTTTATCTAATTCTTATTAAAATTCTTATTATAATTATTAAATAAAGGAAATGTGTTTATTGCTTCCCTTTTTAGATATTAATTAGTAAAAAATTTATTACTCATGTAAGCTACGTAAAAGCCTCTCAATTTTACATTGCTTAGATATTTTTTTTTAATTTATAAATGTAGCTTTTATGAGTTTGAGTACTGTGAGGTGATTTAGACAGTGATTTATGGTAAAAAAACATTGTTTTAAGTATCAATTTTTATGTTTAAATACATTTATTAAAGCCTTTTGTAAAAACATAATAACAAATATTAATGTACCTAGATGAAACACTTGTATTAAATCAAAGATGAGTAATATTACACATTAAATAAATTTATTAAAATCATTTAACGTTCATTAGCCTAAATAATATTATTCATTATTATTATTTTAATTATATTAATATTATATTGAAATACGCCTTAAATCACGTCGAATACCTCAAACACCACTAAGCAATATTATTTTAAGCTAAAAACAAAATATATACTTAATTTTTGACAATCATTCGCTTTTAGAGTTAATTTTTAAAAAATTAATTGAATTATTTTTAAATAATTAAATTTACGTAAAGTTTTGTCGTTTTTTTGCTTAATTAAAAAATATGTTTTTTTTATATATATATAATCTCGAATAATAATTTGTTTTCCTTACACGAGACATAATTTAGAATTATTTAATTAAAAATTCAATAAAATTATTGTAATTAAAAGAAGGATTAATTAATTGGTTACCAGTAAAAGAAAATTTATCTTTTATTTTAAATTCCAAAAAAAAACTCCAATTCTATTCTTGGAAGGCCCCGGCGAGATTCGAACTCACGATCTCCTGTTTACTAGACAGGCGCTTTAACCAACTAAGCCACGGCGCCGTTATAATTTCGTAGATTATTACTCAAGTTATATAACCGTTTATTTCTATTTATAAATGATTGTTTCTATTCAATCAACTACAAGTATAAGGTGGGCAAGAAATATTTTTATATAAATATACTTATATTTACAATTCATTCGCATTTGTATGGTTTTATAATTATCTTTTTAAATTGCAACATTAATTAATCATTTAATGCATTATTACATGAAATTATGCTTTTTTTTAAATAATTGTACTTATTTTTCAAATTATAATTATTTAAAACATATTTTATTGTATGTGTCAAAAACGTAATTAATTACTCTATTTGTTATCTTATATTACTTTTTTAATTAATTAGAATTAAGTAAGTTTATTGAATCAAATTAGTTGAGTTTTAACACCAAAAATGACATACACCAAACACTTTTTACAATTTTATTTTTAATGTTTCTTTTTATTCATTTCTTATCTAAAAAATTAAATTAAAAATATATATTCTTTAAACTAAAATTTACATTATTTGGAATTTATGCAAAAATAATAAAGACGAAAAGTAAAAGAAAACTAAAAGCATAGAAAGATTAAAGCAATTATTGTTCTGGGTGACGATAAATCCCAGTGAATAATATTAAATTCTCTTTTGTGTCATAAATCATAAAAACAAACGGTTGTGTACAGAAAAACTGTGTTGGATCAAGTGGTCGTGAGGAACGGAATGAAAAGAGTACTGTTGCTGCGGCTGCCGTTGATCCTTAAAATAAAATAAAAAAAAAGAAAGAAAAAAGTTAGTAAAATATTATAGAAATCATAACCGAAAATCATTTACCATCTTCATCGACTTTAATTTTTGCCTTGTGTACAGCATCGCCTAAACTTAAATTACCTTCCTCAACGAAACCGGTTAAATTAGCTGATGATTCGAATAAACCACCGATTTCCATTTGTCGCAAGACTGGTAAAAGTTCAACAGTTTTCTCATATGAAAATTTTGGCAATTTTACCATAACCTTCTTAGCGTATCCTTGATTCAATTCCTTTAACAATGTGTCATAGTTTAAGAGTTGTAAGAAGTTTGTTACACCATCGGTGCTTCTACTGTAACCACTTGGCGTTACTAGAGGCGGCAAGAACACATACATCGCGATATGCGCTTTCTCACCCTTAAACGGCATTTTTAATATATGGGCGTTCAATGCCTCTGATACACCTGAAAATAAAATAAATACATTAATTAATTAAAAAAATAAAAAAAGAAACAAATAGAGGTATATTACTGTGTTCAAAGTTGCCAGTTTGTGACATCATATCAGTGAAAACTTTATTATTTACTGACGTATAGAAAAGATCCTTTTGTGTTTGCGATTTATTGAATTTTGCGACCCAATCACCCTATAAGAATTCGAGAAAAAAAGCGTTTAACTAAAGTGGCATAAAGAAATTAGAAATAAAAGTTACTTTAAAGTAGGCAGCATTAGCTAAAACCAGATTTGTATCAGATGCTATTGAACCTGGCACTAAAATCTCCTTAATATTATCCCTTGTTTCTTTTTCAACAAAGTTATTTATGATTTTTCGAGCCTCTTCTGGTTGGCTCTGGAAATTTAAACTTTCAACTGCGTGAGATAAATCGTCCAATATTGAATCTCTGTTAAAAATAAAATTATTTTATTATTAAATTTTCCTGCTTAAACTAAGACTATCAATTTAACCTACCGAATCTTATACTCAGAGGAAATATATACTTTATCTGCCAAACTAAATTCTAAATCTTTTATGGATGATTTTTGTTCAAGCATTACCCGTTGGTGATGATATGTTTTTATTACTTCATCTTTATCTTTAGCCCAATTAAGATTTAATCCTTGCTTAAGGTATTCTTCTGTGTGACCACGGCTACCAAAATACGCCAACAATAGTGCATGATATGTGCTGATCGGTGAAAAGAATACATTTTCGTTTGGCGTTGCCCTATTTATTGTATTTAACATCTTATACGAAAAATTATGCAGACTTTCAGATAAACTTTTTATCTGACTGCGTGTCGCTAACCGTGGTTCATCAGCTGTGCATTGTATAAATAAAATTGTGGACACTGCCAGCATCGGTAGTGCTCTTTGGAACAGCATTTTTCAACTGAAATTAAAATTATAATAACTAATAAGTATACATTTTGGCGAAATTAAATAAAATAAATAAAACCATATAAATGTTTGACGTGTAGCAAGTTTAATGCTATTACTGAATTCAAAAAGAATTATTTTCCATATAATTTATGAATCATCGATGGAATCCAGTAATAACAAAAAACACTTTTTACATGTATTTATACTTAACAATAATTATTAATAAGTTTAAAAATAAATAACAAAATAAAAAATAAATAATAAATAAAGTTTCACTTTCTCTGATTCACAATAAAATTAAATAAAAATTACAATTTTCTTTCTTGTTTTGGCTGTACGGTTTGTTTGTTTGAGTGCACACAATACGGTTCGTTGGTGATTTCATTGATGTTGCAAACGGATAGATTTCTATTGTAGGTGTTGGTTATGGCTTAACTGGTAACATTGAATGAATTTCTTTTTGTAAAGTTAAAATAATGAACATAAATAAAGCATAAGGTCATTTATAATCATATTTATTGCCTTTTTCTCTGTTAATTTATATAGAAGAAAAAACTAATCTATTTCAAGATCAAAAGGTTGTGCGCCACAAGCGCATTAAAGATCATTAAGTAGGCGATTTAATGTCTCAAAAATGACATTTCGTTATTACGTACGTGATGATTTAAGATCCTGTTCCAATGAGCAAAATATAAACAATTCATCATAAGTAAGGTTACAATGCATTGGGGAATTTCCAATAATAATTTTTATTATTATTAATATTTTATTATAAATTAATTATTTAAATATGTGGTGACCTTATTATACGATTTTAACATTTAAGTGACTTTAAAAAACCTTTTTTCTTTTTATTTATTTATAAAAAAAAATTTTAAGCATTGTTTAAGGACGTTTCTTTATTTGCTAATTAAAATGTAATTCGAGATTAAGGTAAATAAAAGCAATAAATTTTGACAGTTGATTTGTCAAAATAAACAAACCCAGTTTTAATAGACAAATTTAATTATTTTTGATTATTAAAAACTTGTTTTAATTCGTTTTTTTTTATGTTAATTCATTTATGTAAATTAATTAAATTATGATAAGAATATTTTTTTTAATATTTTAACAGTTTTTCTTCTTTTGTATTTTGTAGGTGACGTATCAACTGTTTAGGAAGCTAAAAAGTGAGTGTTTTTCCATTAAATTTATAATTTTAATTATTTCCTGTACTTTTAATTAAGTTTTATAATAATTTTGTTATTTTTAAGGTTTCGAATTATACTATGAAGCATTTTTACATGCCTTTGTTCTTTATAGAGAAACACCTAAGCCCGACAAAAACAAATCAACAAGATTTGATTTTAGATGATAAACTGGAATTTTATTTATAAATTAAATAATCACCAGCTGCTAAATACTAGGTATTTATTATTATTATTATTATTATTATTATTATTATTATTATTATTATTATTATTATTATTATTATTATTTATTTTGATTAAAAAATTCAAAAACAAATAACAGAAATAAATTAAAAACAATAACCTTGTGCACAGCCAATAATAATAATAATAATTAAAAATTTATTATAATATTTAAAATAATCATTTTGTTGCCCCTTAAATTCTTCAAAACAATAATTAATTAATTAATAAGTAAAAAAAAAAAATATTCCAATCGCAAATAATTGTAAATATCACGTAGTATTTTATTTTTATAATTTATTTTCTTTAAAATCAAAGAAAAAAAAAAAAGTATAATCACTTTATACACACCTTGTTAATTAAAATAATAATAAAATTGAAAAATTAACACATTAATCACTTCACAATTAATAATAAATAATAATAAATAAATTATTTTCTCAGACTCAGATATATATTTATATTTTTAATAACAGAAAGAAAAAATAAAATAAACTTCCACTTTCTTTCGTTGTGCCTAACAAACTGAATAATTTTTATGAAAAATACAAAACATATTTAAGCTATTTTTATGCAAATGTGTGGTTTAAAATGTTTAACTTTTATATTACATATATATATATAGTAAAAACGATTGTTAAATATGTTTCTGTATTATTATGAATTACAATATAATACAACTACGATAAGATTGGTCGCTTTAATTATTATATATTAAATAAAAAAATAAAATATATTACTTTTTGTTAGGCAAACAAATCAAATCTGTGTAATTTCCCAGTGGTTTTATTGCTAATATTATTATTTTTGTTAATGATAAATAAATTTATTAATATGCGCTTTAAGAATATATTTATTTTAAATTGCTGCTATTTTAAAACAAATAAAATAATAACGTATATTTAAAACGAGTTTTATAATTTCATTTGTTTTGTTTTAATTAAGTGATTATAAATTTTGTTAATTATTTCATTTTACTTTAAAAACACTAAAATATTCGTTTTAGTAACACTTTTCAATAGATTTTTGCATGCTATTTAAGTGTTAAATATTTGCCTGAGTTAAAAAAGTACCCAAATTATTCTGTTTTCATTTCTATAATCACTTTAAAGTCTGTCTTTCTAATGAAATTTATTTGCGTCATAATAATATTAATGATTTAAAAAATTATGTAAATCCAGTTAATGTTTCTGATAAAAGTTTTTTTCCACCAAATTAATGGCATAAACATTTATTATTATTAATAAAAAGAAACATAATACTTAAAATATACCCACATTTGCTTTTTGAAAAATTATTTTTAATAAAACAAGAATTAATTAATTAATAAAATCCTATCAATTGCGTAAAAACCCTAATATTAAATATGCTTCGTTAATTAATTCCAGTAATGACTGTACACAGGTTAAGTAAATAAAAATTTTTTATATAAAACGATTAATTTCCAAAAAGTAATTATTTATTTTCTCTTTTTTTCTTTTTAATTTTTTAGATTTCGTTTATACACACAGTTTGTGCTGATATTTTTATGCTAAATTGCTACAATCTGGCTAAATGATGGATTGGAGAATAGACAAAGTATGCAAGAACAACAATTAGCAGTACTTATTGCAAATTTTTTTAACCAAATCATAACATCTAATAAAGTTCATTAAACGTAACATAAAACCCCTAAAGATATAAGACATGAACTATACAAACCGGAATACTTATTCGACAATAACAATAATAAATTAGTCAATTTTCATGGTAAGTCATCATAGTAATTAATTCTTATAAATTTTAACTAATTTAATTAAGTTAATAATTATAAAATTATTATTGGAACATAGTTCCTTCTATATTTGTTATTTAATATTTTAAACATATTGTTTATACACATGTTTCTATTTTTCTTTTTGCATAATATCAATTTTTATTACAGGTGCAGCTATGATTTCGTGCGTTACACATTTTTAATTGTTATATTTTATATTGGAAAACGGTTTTACTCTCATTATGGCAGTCTCATTGAATCGGAAAATAATTGATATTCAAGAATTCTTCCATCTCTGGCACGGAAATACAACAATAATTGAATTTAAATGAAATTCGATTAATATTGGCTGGCGAATTCAACATCAATTTTTCTGATAAAAAAATCAGAGCCATTTACTCAATTTCTCTTGATTGAAGATTTCATTTGATTTGAGAATGATTTACCACAATGCATTATTAATTATAGTTTTATAATAATTCATACTAAATTATTTATTTATTTTAATTACAATCTATTTAAATCATCTTAATTTTTTTTTGAAGTATCTGACGCAAGTCGGATCATAAATGTAATAAAAATTTTAATTAATAAAATTATGCATCTAAGAATGCAAGTGAAATACCAACAAGATTAATTAGAATTATTGAAATTATTATCCAAGTCTTAGAATTAATTTAATTGAATTAAATTTGCAAAAAATATATAAGTAAAAGAAATGTCAAATATTTTTTATAAGTTAATTTAATTAATATTTAAAGACATCAAGGATAACTTTCTAACTTACCAATCATTATAGCCGTAGTCGTTAAGGCTTGACTGAACGTATTAATAGTCAGTTTTAGGTTTCTGGTTCGAAACCGAGTCGTCCGCATATAAATTTAAAAAATTTATCACAGTAGAAATTTTGCTAAAATCGCAACCAATCCACCCACCACACCCACCCGCAAGGTGGAAATTTGTAGACGAAAAGGAAAAATTAATAAATAATAATAATAAATAACCAAGAAAATTGGTAAAATTTCCTTTTTGCAAAATTTTGTGCGTATCGTTGGATGTTTTAAAGCTTGTTGGGGGATAGGGGTCGTTGCAATTTTTAAAGCTTGTTGGGGGATAGGGGTCGTTGCAATTTTTTCGTCGTTGCAGTTTCACGATAGTTACATATTTAACCAATGGTTAGTACCACAAGTTTTTACAAACTTAACCAATGGTTAGTACTGTAAGTTTTTTACAATATTAAACCAATGGTTAGTATTGCAAATTTTTTGCAAAACTTAACCAATGGTTAGTATTGCAAGTTAAATTTTACATTTTTTCATATTTCACCAATGGTAAATTTTTTATTCGTACTTAAAATTTGCAAAAATAAAATGACAAGATTTTTTTCAAGTAAATAAAATGCTTTATTTGCAAAATAAAATGGATTTTTTGCGTTTTTTAATTAATCAAAATATATAATAAATACATAAAATTATTTACAAGATAAGATACATTTTTTTATTAATTTATTTAAATTACTGCAATCTGAAATGGCTAAAATTATTATCAGTGTCGTTTTATTTCTGGTCATTATAACATTTTTACAATTAATTTTGCCAACTAAAAATTATTACATTTTCTTAAATTTATCTGTACAAGTGACTTTGATTATTTATTTTTTTAACATTATAATTGAATGATACAAATAATTATTTATCAAAAAAGTTACTAAATTAGAAGATGATATTTCGATGTAAGGAATGCCAAAAATTCTTCACTGCAAGACTGGAGAATAATTAATTAATTAATGATGATCGGTGGTCATACTCTGATGAATACTTTTCCAAAATAAATATTTTAATTCTACAAATATATCGAAAATAAAAAATTAATTAATTAATTTTTTTATATAAATATTTGACAGAAAGTAAATTATTTTAATTATATTTACTTGATCAATGGATGATATTCAATGGTCAGTGAGTATTGCTGATGCTGATGACATTTACGGTCATATGGCGTAATGTAATTTTTCAATCCTTAAATTGCTTAATCAACGGTGGGTGTTTGACCAGCAGTGGCTACAAGTAGAAAAAAATAATTTATGCAGAAAAATTTAAAACAATTTAATTTTTATTATACTTTTCAATAGCACTGAGTGAATCATTTAAGTAGACTTCCAGAGAATTCACAAAATACTGGAGAATAATTAATTTTCTTGTTGCGATGATCGGTGGTCAATGGTTAATCCTTCAAAATAAATATTTGAAATCTACAAAGAGAAGAAAAAATGAAAAATTAATTATTTTTTTTTTTTTTTTGCATAAAAATATTTATGTCAAAAGTAAATTATTTTTACTTGATCACTGGATGATACTCAATGATTAGTGAGTTTTGCCGATGCTGGGGTTACTTTAAGACAACAGAAGATATAAAATTATTTTTATTATTATAATGAAAAATTGTGTTCCTCTCATTTATTTATTTAATTAATCATTTAATTGATTATTCAACGGTGGGTGCGTGTCTAAAATTAGAAAAAAATTAATAATTAATTTAATTATACAGAAAAGAATTTAATTTAATTATACTTTTTAATTGCACTGAGTGCATTATATGATGTGAAATCTTTAAGTGGACTCCAAGAGAATTAACAAAATACTGGAGAATAATTAATTGTGCGGCATCATTGCGATGATCGGTGGACAATGATTACTTCTTCAAAATTAATATTTAAAATCTACAAACAGAACAAAAAATACTTTTCCAAAATAAATGTTTTAATTCTAAAAAATAAAAAAATAATTAATTAATTTTTTTTTTCATATAAAAATTTATGTTAGAAAGTAAATTATTTTTACTTGATAACTGGATGATTGCTGGATCTCAATGGTCGGTGAGTTTTGCTGATGCTGATGATGTAATTTTTTAATCTTTTACTTCGTCAGAATAAATGTTTTAAATCTACAAAAAATTAATTATTTATTTTTTTCGTATAATTATTTGTCAGAAAGTAAGTTATTTTTACTTGATCACTAGATAATTCTCAATGGTTGGTAGGTTTTGCTGATACTGATGGTAATTACGGTCATATGGATCCAATGTAAGGTAATTTTTCAATTCTTTAATTGATTGATCAACGGTGGTTTGGTGGGTGGCTACAAGTAGAAAGAATTAATGATTTATGCAGACAAATTTAAAACAATTTAATTTTAATTATTTACTTTTCAATATCACTATGTGAATTAAAATGGTGAACAATCCTTTAAGTGGACTTCAAGACAATTTACAAAATACTGGACAATAATTAATTTTCTTGTTGTGCCGCATTGCGATGATCGGTGGTCACTGATCACTTCTTCAAAATAAATGTTTTATATCTACAAATAGAACAAAAAATGAAAAATTATTTATTTAATTTTTTTCATATAATTATTTATGTCAGATAGTAAATTATTTTTACTTGATCACTAGATGATTCTCAATGGTTGGTAGGTTTTGCTGATGCTGGTTACGGTATGTCAACAGAATAAATAAAATTATTTTTATTTATATAAAAAATTATGTTCCTCTTATATGGATCCAACGTAATGTAATTTTTTAATCGTTTAATTGATTGATCAACGGTGGGTGTCTACAAGTAGAAAAAATTAATAATTAATTTAATTATAAAGAAAACAATTTAATTTAATTATACTTTACGCACTGAGTGAATTAATTATCACTTAAAATTGCGAACAATCCTTTAAGGGTACTCCAAGAGATTTCACAAAATATTATTATTATTATTATTATTAAATATTATATTATATTATATTTAATTAAATTATTTTATCAAAATAATATTATATATAATATATTATTAAATAATATATTATATTTATATTAATTATATTATTAAATATATTATTATTTAATTAAATTTATATTAATTATTTTATTAAATATAAAGGATATTTTTTACAATGGTTAATGTATTTTTTATTTGCAAACACGAGGATTTTATTAAAAATTATTTTTATTAGAGTAAATGGTAAATGTCACTTTTACAATTTAAAAACAAGTGCAAAGCTGGTCACAGTTTGCAAAAAAAAAAATTAATTAAATTTGCAAAGTCAATGCCGCTTAAGTAAGCAAGGACACAGAATTAATAAATATATGGTGAAAAAATAGACTAAGATATTTCCAAAATACACGTGCTATGGCGAATCCTTTATGACTTGCACAATGGTTATTTATTATTAAATTATTTTTAAATAGAAAATTATTTTATTATTATTAATTATTTTTAAATAGAAAATTATTTGCAAATGGCTTTTATTAGTAAAATATTTTTTAATATATAAATAATAATAATTTATATAAATAGTAAATTATTTTAAAAATATATAAAATGGTAAAAAATTTTTAAATGAAAAAATTTAAGTAAAGTATTTATTTAAAGTAAAAATAAAATGATATATATGGAGAAGAAATAGCAAAATAAAAGGACAATAGTTTAGCGAATAATAGAAAAAAATATTTTTTTTTAACACAATAGAATAGATATTTTTACAGGTTCGTCGTCGTCGTCGCACTGCCTGCTATTGTTATTGAAATCTTTTGTTATTGAAATCTATTGTTTGGCACAAATTTTGTGCACTTTTTTCTAACGGTAAATTCCCCAGCCGAGCCGGCCTATTCCCCCGCAGAATAGACCGGCTTGTTGTTTAGAAAAACTAAACATAAAGGGAAAATATATGGAGGAACTCTGCAGCTCTAAGATCCGGGCCTTTCCACCATGACAATCATCATGGAAGGCCCGGCCGCCACAGGCAGAGAAATCGGGAGAGATCTCTAACCTGTGGCCTCAGAGGGCAGTTCCATATACCGTGATTTTATACATGTGAAGCTAAACCATTTTACTAATACGGACCCCCGCCGAACTTGAAAGCAAGCCGGGGATACGTAAGACAACAATGCACACTGCCACGGACGCAGCCGAAAAATGATAATTTTATTTTGTATATATATAATATATGCACAACTTTATTCTTGTGTTCTTTAACTAAACTGAAAAAAATAACTGACTCTTTTTACATTGCAAAAAAAAAATATTCAACTTTACTTACATTGCAAAATATTTAGCAAAAACGTCAATACTTTCAAAACGTCAATGCATCATAGATATAACCAAAGACGTTTCTACATCTCGTCTTTTTTTAAATATAAAATCATATTATTGATAAATTAACAGAAATAATTTATATGTAAATAAAGGAAGTGGTTTTATTGATTAATTTTCTATTGCACAGTGAAAATATATTTCTATACGTTTAAATAACATAGAAAAAACTCTTAATTAATCAACATTAACGACTTTTCAATATTACTTAATTCTTAATTAATATATTTATTATTTTCAGTTGATTTATTTATTTAATTTGTCAGAATGATATATATGTATATAATTCATTAACAAATATTTAATTAAATATTACATCGATACGACCATGTACTGGATGACGACGTTATGAAGTAATTTAAAAAAAAAATAATTTTATTTGAATTTTTCATCATCGCATAACCACTTTGAAAGTACTTTTAAGAGAAATTCAGTTTTTTTTTTTTTATTAAATAATTCTCATTGTTGTAATATATTTATTTACTTTAATTAAATTTTAATTTAAATATTCGTGATATGAATAATAATTTACAATTAAACAGGATGATTAAAAATTTTATGTATAATGTTAAAAGCTCAACAATGTTATAAAGTATATCCGGTGTTATTATTAGATCAAACCGAGATTTTCTCTAGGAAAAATTTTATCAGTTTTCTTTGATTTTATTGAAAAAATATGAAAAATCTTTAAATCGATACGACAGTTCTATTAAAATGTTTCCAGATAAATAATTACAATGTTTTTTATGATTAAATAATTAATTCGAAAGTTAATACGGATGTGATCGTTTCTTGCATAAATTATTTACATTTTTAACTATAAAAGTTTTCTTTTTTTTTTTTTTAAAAAACCGAATAATAATTATCGGAAAATGTAACCACAAAGTATTTAGTTTTTTTTTAAAAAACTATATTTATCCATATAATAAACATTTATCAATCGTGACCAGTTAAATAAATACGTCAATATCCAACCAGTGTAAACCTAATCTCAAAAGACATCAATTCCACATAAATAATTAATAATGTAATAAATCTTATAGAATAATAAATAAATTAAAAAATACAAAAGTAAACAATTAAAAATTTTCACATTTTTCTTTTATTTTTGCCATAATTCTTTTCTTTAACATCTTTAATTATTGTTTTCTTAATTTCTTTTTCTTCATTTTCTTTAACATTTTTCTTTTTACTTTATTTATTTATTTATTTATTTATGTATATATATATTTATAGATTATATTAAATTAAAATTCTTTATTTCATTTTAATTAAAAATTAACTTCTAATAAATAAATTTTTATGACATTTTAATTAATAATAATAATTATTATTTTTTTGTTTAGATATTTTTCCTTTTTATTTTGGCTCATTAGATGGCGCGCATCACGGTATGATGAATAGGTTTTTTTATACAATTTCTTTTTTTCTTTATTGACTGTAATTTCTGTTCTCTTTTAATTTCGTTAATTAATTAAATAAATTTTAATTAAAAATAATAATAAAACGTTTGGTGGTAAGATTTTTATTCGATTTTGTTCATTTTTATTTTCGTTTCTTTAAAATTTCTTTTTCTCTCATATGTTAGTTTTTTGTATGTTCCGCAATTTTATTATTTTCTTTTTTACATTTGTGTCTTCCGGTTGATATGATTGCATTTTCTTTTCTGTGTTATAAATTAATTAAATAATTAAGAAAATAAAATTAAAATAATAATTATAAAAAAGACACTAACAAATCAATTTTTGTATTTTTTATCTTCCTTTCTTTTAAAATAATAATAATTTTCTTCTTTTTTTTTTAATAAATAATTTTAATAAAATATATATCAGCGCAGTGATTGTTGTTAATTTAATTTATTATTAGCTGGTTGATTTTATTAATATTTCTCTCTTCTTTTTGTTTTGTTTAAAATTAAAAATAAATAGATATATTTGTGTAACTTGCTTTCCTCATTATTTGTCCAACATTTCTTCTCCCCCTAACACACACGTACACGTTCTACAATTTGTTCTTTTTTACAAATCACTTTCGCCATATAGTGCTGTACTAAATGACATGTAATCAAGAGCACCAGGTACACCGCCTGGTCCCTTAAATGGTGGCATCCTTTGGATACAATATTCTGCTTGATCTGGTGGCAATTCACGGCGTAATTCATCGGGAAGAATGTATGGCTGCATTAAAGAAAATTAGAAAATTAAATTAACATAATAAAAGTTAAAAATTTTAAATCACCTTATCTGAAGCCAAAATTCTGAATGAGTCAATAACTTGTTCTGCTGTGTCGGTGTCGGTGCTTTCGCGTGTCATGAAATCGAGGAAGGCGTCAAAGTGTACATAACCGGTTGAGTTGGGGTCGACAACAGCCAATATACGTTGGAAGTCCATATCACCTTGTCTATCCTTACCGATTGAGTAGCCAAGTGAAACTAGACATGATTTAAATTCATCAGGTGCCAAGCGTCCTGTACGGTTCTTGTCGAAGTGATTGAAACTTGAACGGAATTCTGTTAATTGTTCTTGGGTGATTCCCTTAGAGTCGCGTGTCAATATTTGATTTTCAACTTCGTTAATATTTCTATTAATTGAGGTAAGCAATTGTTCCCAGCCGACGCGCAATGTCTCCATTGTGTACAATGTGTAACGATTCTCGAAGATCATTGATTCTTGTACGGCTTGATGGATCTTTTCAAGTTCCTCAATATGTGGTTTATAGGCGTAGACGGCCTGTTCATATTCACGTAAACGATGAAGTTGATCTTCTAGAGAGCCTTGGAGTCCCATACCGATTGCGGTGACGGCATCCATTTGTCGTTCGATCCATGGGCCAACAGCGTTCGCCTTTTCGGCGAATTGTCGGCGCAACATTTCGTTGTTTTGTTGTTTGCGTAACTCGTTGGCGAGTGTTTGGTCACGTTGTGGCACCAATGTACGAACATCGGACCATTTTCGTGTTAAATCGTTGGCGGTAAGGGTAGTGTAGGGATTCTCTAGACCACCGGGGATTTGGTGTTGCTTAACAATGCTCTCAACTTCACGTACCAAACCGACAATAACATTGTATTCTTTGTCAGCTTCTCCTAATGTGGCCTTAAATTGATCGTGAGCCTGCATGAGACCTTGGATTTCCTCCATTGTGTGAACAATAAACATATCTACAAGATCTTCGCGTGTTCCATCAAGCCAGTTGTTGAATGGAGCAGCACGCTTAGCGAATTCCAAATGTAAGATATCAATCTTCTCAAGAATACGCTCAGCATCGTCAAGTGCTTGGCGACGACGTTGTGTAAGTGCACCGAGACGATCCCATTGATCGCAAATACGTTGGCAACGGGCATTTACTGAAACACAATCGTGATATTCGAGAGTACTGGATAAAAGGAAAAAACAAAATAATTAGTTTGCTTAAGAAAAATAAAAAAAAATTCTTACTTTAATTCTTGAGCAATGGCAGCGATTTGCTCTACACGATCTTGATGAGCAGCTAAATCAGATTCGAAGGCTTCGTGCTTCTTCTTCAATGCCTTAAGTTCATTCAATTTGCATTGACGGAAATCTTGCGATTGAAGCATTTCCTCTTTGCCACGAGTCCAGTCTTCGTGAGTATCAGCTTTGTGCTTGAATTTCTGTGCTAAATGTTCAAGTCGCTCAAGACGCATTGTTTCGGCCAATAACCATTCCTCAAATGCTTTCTCAGCTAATTCTAGACCTTTCCAGTTGTTTGAAATGTCGGAAACCATTTTTCCCTCGGTTGGCATATATGCGGGACGATTGGACAAACGCAATTTTGTCTGTAGGGTGTTGAAATTTGTTTCCAATTTGGCCTTTTGTTCTACACGTGGTGGTTTGTGCTTGCGACGGTATGTACGATATTCCTCCAATTTCTTTTGGACACCAGCCAATGAATTATCAGTTTGTCTGGAATTTAACCATGGCATAGTGCGACGAATCCATTCAAGAAGCTATAATATAAAGTTTTTTTTTAAATAATAATCTTTTTTCTTATTATATGACAGAATTTATAAAAACTTACATCGCTGGCAAGACGTTCATACTCTTCCATGAGTCTCTCATTTTCTTGGTTGACTTTAAGAACTTTGCAGATACGATTTGCAGCTGTTTCAGCCTAAATAATGATTGTATTATGTTGTTTTTTTTTTAAAGAAGAAAAAAATATTTATTAATATATTTATTATTAAATTATATTTAATTATTTTATAGAACATATTTAATTTATTTCACTTAGGCAAAAAAAAAAATCATTGAGCGCGCGAGCAGCGATATTATTAGCGGACGCATAATTAATTTCACTTGCAGTCGTTATTAACATTTTAACGTTGATAGTGCCATTTGTTAAAATATTATTCTAAATAAATAATATATTTGCAAAGACACTAAATTCGTTGATTAATTATTTGTATTGTGATATTCCTTCATCGTTTTAAATTTCTTTTCTTAATTTTTCGCATTTTCGCTATTAAATTGAAGCAAATTATTATGGACCGACCTTTTGTGCACCACTGAAGCAATGATAATACGATGATACATAAGTCATAACAGCTCTTTCATCAGGCATTGCTGTATTCTGCAGATCTATAATAATCAAACAACAAAAAAAAAAGTTGCAAAAACCAAAGCCACAACAAAACAAATAACAAAAAATAAACGGCCAAAAACAATTATGATTTGATTAATATTTGTTATTTGGATTATCATTCAGAGATTTTTAATAGAGTTTTTTTAATTTTTATATTTCTTTATACTTTTTCATATTCATTTAGGATCAATTTATATATAACAAAAACAACATAAAATAAACGAATGCAAAAAAAGAAATTTCTTTATGTTTTAAAAGACAAGAAAAAAATAATAAAATTAAGTCTGTTTATGTAAATATGATTAGTTAAATTAATTTATGCAGCAATATATAAAAAAAAATCAAATTTATCTAAATAAATTAATTAAAAACGAAAGAAAATAAATATTTCATTAAAATAATTAAGAAAACCGAAAGTAAAGTTTACTTTTAAAATGGAAATATTTATTAATATTTATTTTTCTTTATATTTAATTAATTTATTTATTTGTTGACACGACAAACCAAACGACAACAAAAAAAAAAATATTTGCACAAAACATAATACATTTTGATTGTGTAATCAGGAACTGGATGAGATAATTTGCCAGAAAAGTGTGTGGTAAATAGAAGAATGAAACCGTAGAATATCATGATATTCTTTGACGAATAAAAACATGAAATGCGCGGTTATAATTTTCTTAATTATAAAGCTCATTACCACCAGTGCATAATTACACAACCAAATTGTTCAAAAAATTGCTGCTTGTTCTCTCAATTTAAGAATCCTGGGCCATGGAATAATAAATCTTTTTTTTTTCTGAAATCAAAATCTATTAATTAATTCAAAGAAAAAAAAACTTTGTACGGTCCAAAAACAAAAAAACAACAACAGCAGAAACAATGAAAATTAATGGAAAAAAATGTTTTTCTTTTCGGTTAGTAAGTGTAGAAAATTTTAATAACAAAAATAAAAATTTTCTATTTTCATTATAAAAATTTGTATTTTTGTTAATTAAAATATGCGTTTGCCATTTGGTATAGAGTGATAGATTTAATAGATAATAGGAATAACAACAATAAAACAAGATAAAAACAAAAAAAAAGAAAAAAGAAAAACAGGATAAACACAAAAGAGAGATAAAATGTATTTAAGTAATCATAGATAGTAACGATATAAAGAGCTGGCAATAACTCTTTTAGCTGAATTTTATTAAATTATTTTAATTAATTGATTCAAAACATAAAAAACCCGTCAAATAGAATCGAAAAAATTAATTAAAATAATTTAAGAAAAAAAAAGTATGCTTCAAAAATAAAAAATAAAGTAGAAATAAAAAACCAAAATGAAACTCAAAAGTGGATGGGAACATTTTAGTCACTTTGTGTTTATTGTTGTAGGGATGATAGTAGGTAGAAGGTGGTCCAACCTGCTGGGCTCCTTGAAAAGCATGATAATAACACGAGACATATGTCATAATAGCCCTCTCATCCGGTTTCGGTGTGTTGATCAAATCTAAATTTAATTTAATTTTTGTTTAATTAAATAAAATTATTAATTAACTAATTATAATCCTAAACTAGTGACACTGTTTAATTCCTCGATATCTGTCATTGGTTAGTTAAACTAAGTACAACTAAATAAACTTGAATTCTGAATAAAATGTTTGTTAAATTTTTGTTTTATCTTATTTAAAAGTAATAAAAAATATAGAAAATAAAAATTTACCATCAGGATCTAACATTCTTGGGATATCTAAATATTTCTCAGCAACATCGAAGGCTGTATTCAAATTCTCCAATGGATTATCTTTGGATAATTTTGAATAATCAATTAAATCTGGTCGATGACGATGAATTAAAGCACAGAATGCAAGACCATCCTAAAAAAATATTATTAATAAATCATTTAACTAATTTATTATGGAAACCTTAATTTGATGGGTATTTTTATTTACCTTGAAACTAAGATGGAAATTTTGTACGTTGACATTTTTATATGGTGCAGTTTTACGTTGACACCATAATAGTAGACCTTCCTTGGCAGTCATCTCCTCAACTGAGATATCCTGAATGGCAAAACGTAAGATAATTGTCCAGATCATACCTAACGTCATTTTAAGATTACCATCGACAATTTCTTCAGCACCAATTGATACCAATTTTACACCTTTTGAGGCAATAAAATCAAGGGCTTTGTTTACATTAGCGATCTAATACAAAAATAAATAAATATTAATCATATAAACTCCACTATGCAATCTTGTCACACGGATTTTCAATATTTACCTTGTGGAAACGCATTTTACCACGATCGGGTTTTGGTAGTGTTTCACCAGAAATAACTTCCAATAAAAGCATGAGTTTGAGTCCATTACGAAAATCATCTTCGATATTATCAATAGCTGTACCAGCTTTACGTAAATGGCTGTTACACCAAGCAGTGAATGTCTAATAAAAAATAAGCGAAAAAAACAACTTTCAATAAATAATTCGATAAAAATGATTAAAAATAATTAATTAAATATTAGATAGTAAATAGAAACATTAAAAAGAATAAGAGCTACAGCGTAAAAGTAATTTAAAAGAATATATATAAATAAATTACGAAACACCCACAATTAATCTAAATGATATTACAGCAACACCTTGCTATTAATTTTGCTTAATGTATTTTGCACGGGACAAAATAACACTTGAAATTCCTTTATAATAAATCATAATACGTAAAAAACATTCCTTTTGTAATAAAATAAATTTAATTAAAGTATGTTACTACTGTTATAGCTGACTCATCTAATATCTTTCTTTTGATTCACCTAATTATCATTAATAGTGGCTTTACTGTTTTTTATAATAAAATAACAAGGACATGTATATTTATATCAAACGGTTATATTTCTATTTTTATTTTTTATTTAATTTAAATTATTTATTTATTCGTTTGATTTATGATTAATTAATTTATTCAATGACATAGTACTTTAGTTCTCTGAGTTATTTATCTAGCTAGATTCATATTAATTTAACTTTTCACGAATGTAATGTGTTTTGATTATTATTAATTAATTAATGTATGTTTTAAGTACTAAATTGCTAAATTATTATCCTAAAGTCTTTACTAATTACTCCACAATGCTTTGTTTATACATTAAATATGTTTCAACGCATATATAATCAAGAATATCGAGTACATATTGTTCAATTTGTATTTTTTATGTTAATTAACACATTAATGTTTTAAAATAACTATTTCAGGTGAAAATCCTTGTAATTTGATTATTATTGCTGGCGGGTTATAAATGGTGTTTTTTTGCTTTTAGAGTAATATAGGTAATTTCTATATAGTTAAATGAAAAGTGTTTATATATAATTTTTTTTGTATTTTGTAGGTGATTGCGTGTTGTGTAATTACATGTGTTTTTTAGAAAAATAACAAAAAAAATTGTGAAAATAAACAAACAAAGAAAAGAAAAACACTTGTGGGTGACTGACTAGAGAATCTAGAAAATATGCAAAATTTAACCAAAATAAAAAAATAAAATAGACAAATAAATTTCTTTGTAAAAACAACTCATAACGCGATGAGTTTGAAAAATAAAAAATTAACAATTAATACAAATTAATTAATTAACTAAAAAGACAACTAATTAATTAATTTTTATTTTATAAAAAAAAAAAGAAAGAAAAACATTCAAAAAATAATTGGACAAAACACAACTAAAAATAAAATAATTCATTTTTTGTTTTGTTTTCCTTCTATTAAACGAATTTAAAGGTAAATAATTAAAAATATAAAAACAACTAACTAAGCGATAATTAATTAACATAAAGAACAACAATTAAAACACACACAGCACAGTAACAAGAACATTATTGATTTGATTTGATTTTTTATAACAAATAATCCACTTACACTTAGATCCTTTTTATAAAAATTTTATTTTAATTGTTTTTTTTTTGTGAAGATTAAAAAAAATTAAATAATTTTAGAATAAAATTCGATGTTTAGTTATTTGATTAGAAATTATAACAAAAAAAAAAAAAATATGAGCATAAATAATAAAATGATTATTTTTTTTGGTAACAGGAATTGATTCGTTGATAAAAATAATAGAAAAATAAATCATAAAGTAAAATTAAATAAATCAATAAAATGATAACATAACGAAAACGATAAGATCACAAATTTAATTGATGCAATTACTGTCAATCAACAAGCATACAACAATCGATTGAAAGTTAAGACAATACACCATAATAATACAATACAAATGTCAGTTAGGTAGCGCGTTTAATCAGTTTGGTTTTATCATGAAACAAATAATAAATTAATGATATAGAAATACTAGAATTAACCTGAATAAAAAATATAATTATTCTATTATTAAGCACAAAGTAAACTAGTTATTGTACCTTTGCGAATAAAAGAAAATAGCCCCCCCAAGAGAATATTTTCTACCTGTAATCGCTAATTTTAAGTAATTACGGTTAGAAAATATTCTATTATTATAAGCAGATAACGAAACACTAGAAAAAAAACCCCAATCAACATAATAAATTCATCAGCATTACACCGGTAACAGCAATTTATACATTTTCCAGCTAGATATTTAGAAAAAAAACCACCGTTTACCTTTATAATTTTATCAATTTTATTTGTCTTTTACAAAACGGTAAAATTATTACCAATAATCATAAATAAAAAGAACCGGATTTCAATAATACAACAAATAAATAAGAAAAATATTTCTTTTTAAACGTCACTTCTTGGTTAAGTTAATCTTTAAGAAAAAATAAAACCAATTTCTTTCTTTTATTCCAGATTAATTCATCATTCAAAGAAAATAGAGAAGAAAATTAATTAATAAAAGGTATTTCAATGAAACACTGATTAGAAAAATTAAAAGAAAACTGAAAAGATTTTCACTGAAAATATTCAATTGTATTGGGTATATTCCACACCTTACGACTACTACAATTGAGGACAATACAATTTATTATTATTATTATTATAAAACTGTTATGTTTTAATGGACAAAAAGGTAAAAATAAATATAAACAAAGGAAAAGAAAAAATAAAATTATCAAGGTGAGTGTCAATTAAATAAATATTTACGCTACTAAATGGAATAAATAAATTTTTAAAGTTTTTATTTTTATAACGCCAACACTTATGCATACCAGATAGTACGATACACTCAAAACTAGTATTTAATTATTATTATTATCATCAGCATAAATTTTATTACTTTGATTATTACCGATGAAAATATACAAAGAAATTATCTACCAGAAAAAATCAGCAACAATTTACTAAATTAATTCCAAGGAAAAATCAAAGTTTTAAAGGTTTTTGTCGTTAAACAACTGAAATTTGATCTGTGCAATATTAAATTAATAATTTAAAATATTTTTAAAGAAAAGATTTATGCAAAATTAATGCACAACTGTTTAACCTTGCGCTCTTTATAATGTTAAACATCAAAATATGCATTTATTTGGTTGATAAACTAACGGTTGATATAAATATAAATTATTAACAAAAATCATATTATGCAAAGGTCAATATTTAACGAATCTTGTATTTAATTAAATATCAAAAGTAACATCTTAAATTATATATCATAAACATCCTCTAAACTTAACAAATAAAAAAGAGTTTTTTGCATGAACGTTTAAAACAAAAATAATTTGCATAACTTAGCAAAAAAAAAAAAAATATCATCAAGTGCCATTTCACAAAATTAATGTTTCAATTAAATTAAATTAATGATTTATTAAAGAACCAAAACAACAAAAAGAATGAAAAATAAACATTTTTCGCATTTATTTATTTATCTATTTTATACCGTTAAATAATAAACAAGTGACTAATTAATAATTACTAATTAGAGCAAATCTTTAATTAATTATTTAAGAAAATTTATTTTTCTTTTTCTTTTGACAGTTATTTGAGCTTTTCTTTTTTATTTATTGTTTTGTTTTGTTTTTTTATTATTCGTAAAACGTTTTTAAGTGAAAGTTTGGAAAATGAATGACTTTAAATGAGATAAACAAACAAACAATAATTTATATACAAACATTTATTGTTTTATTTAATTTAGAGAGAAAGATTTAAACATTGATACAATCATTTTGTGGGAAATTAATAAAGAAACTTTCAAATAGAAAAATAAAAAAGGAAATTAAACCTAAATACCCTAAATTGGGATTAATAAAAGATTTAAATAATTATTAATTTAATTATTTATTTATTGATTAACATATTAGAAAATTATTTGTACCAATCTAGGTTATTATTATTATTATAATTAATAAACATAAATAATGATAATTTATTTTTATTATTTCTTAAAATAATTAAATTAGAGCAACAACAAGACAATGTACAATTTATTATAATTTTTAATTGCTGATTTTGCAATAAAATAAGAAATAAATGTAGAAAAACTAAAACCGAAGAAAAATTATGTCAATTAAAGATGAATTGTTTTGTTTTGCACTTGTTTTGCTTTATTTGCAATTAATTTAATTCTCTTATTTTTTTTTTTGTATTCTTAACAGTGCAATAGCATAGCTTAAAATCTATGTCGATTTAGTAAAACTAATAATAAATAAATAAATTAATTACTAAGAAATTAATTAATAAAAAAATGTATACTATTGTGCCGTTCACAATACAAATGTCATCTTGATTTCGTTTTAAATATCATATGACGTTTTGTGGTTTATTTTTTCTTGTTTTCATTTATAAATTTTATTTCAAAGAAATTTCATTATATTTTATAGGAATTTTGATGATTTAAAAACTAAAAACAACATTTTTATATAAATAATTAAATAAAACACGACATAAAAAGTAAAATGACGCATTTTTTTGTTGTGTTACTTTTAATATCCTTCATTTTATAATGCATAAAGTTATTAAATATTTGTTAATAACATCAAAAACAATCAGACTTATATTGAGTCATATTTATTTGATTTTGAAAAATAATAAAATTTAATGCAATATAGCAACATTAGTCAATTGAACTAGGGTTTATGCTTTTTTTTATTTATTACTTAATTTAATTATAATAATATTGAACAAACTGGGGTCCAGTATTACGAACTTTATCATTGTTTTTTTGTACAATAAAACATATACTTTCTAAGTAATATTATAAAGATTCAGGCATCAGACTAGTCATATATGCTAATACATATTTATTTATGAATGAAATCACACATGTCTCATGAATTTCAAAATAAAGTTTTCAGTGAATTTAAGAGCTTCAGTTAAAATAGTGTTAGTCAGCTCTTTTTTTTTGTTTTATCGAATACTTTGGAACTTGTCGACAATCCAAAGGATTACTATATTGAGATACTTAAATTAATTGAATAAAAACTGTCTGATGTGCTCTAATAGCACAAAAATATTTAATATTTACTATTTTAATCTAAAAATAATGCCATAAAGTATAAAAATAAGTATTAGCAATGGAAAAATAAATAATAAATAAAAAACCAAGTAATTGTATGCGGCACTATAGAAAGCACAAATTTACAAATAATATATAAAAAAATGAAGAGAAACAAATACAAATTCCTGTAATTAAAATAAAATTATTTCACCTATATTTACATTATAAATAAATAAATAATATATGTGTATAAAAATATATCACAAAGTCATTATATTTTAACCAAATAACATAATAAAAATGAAATTAAATGATTACTCATCATCATCAGCACACAAACAATAAATAATTAACGTATTTTTATTTTATTTTTATATAATTATGTTTAATATAGAAATTTTTGTGAAATAATAATTATTATTACGTCACATAATTGTTTATTTTATTTAAATTAAATATTTGAGGAGAAAAAAAAACAAAATAATAATAATAAATTTCCGGAAGTTTCTATATTCAAATGTGTTTATGCTTTTGGTTTTTTTCGGTAAAAATTCAGATCAACTTAAGTATGCACAGTAGTTTTAATGTCGTCATGATAATTGTTAATTAAAATAGTAAAATGCAAGTTATTGCAGTTAAATAATGACGTAAAGACGTAAAATACTAAAATCCACTACAAACAGGTGGAGTTTTTTTTTTTTGTAGTAAAATTTTAAATAATTTTAATGATTTTTACATGAACTGAATTACTAATAATTTTCTTCTAATAAATTTTCTTGATGTTTCTGCTAATTCTGCTGCTACTCAGAGTAGAGAATATATATTTTTTTCGTTTGTAATAATAAATAAGAAACTAAACATAAGATCGTACATAAGTTAAATGATATAATATGCTGAAAAACAAGCGAAGAAGATTTTTTATTTAGAAGAAAAACAACAAAGATCGAACACGACGACGACGACAACGAAGAATACGACGCTAAACGGACGCCGCCGCTCTCATCCATGCCATTTTTGGACGCATGAAATTTGAAGCGACTTGAAGAAAAAAGAAAAAATTTATTTAATCACATTATTAAGAACAAACAAGCAATGTGAATTTATATATACATATTAAACGTGTACATTGAGTAGAAATTTTATACAATCTTAAAGATCTTTTTAGAAGGAAAATGAAGAAAATTAGAGCGCGATACAGACACTTTAAGTGAGAAAATTATTATTATTACTATTATAATTTTTCATTTCAAAATAAATTCTCAACTTAATAGTAAAATGGTTTAAGCTGTCGTTTAGTTAAAGAAAACTCTCTTAAAGAAATAAAAGAAGAAAATCTAAATGTTATAATCGTTGACAGTAGCGTCGATGCTTTTTGATCGTATATAAAAATATTTAGATTTATTTACTTTTCTTATGTGGGTGGAAATACAAAAATAAAAGATCGGTGATCTCTCTGCAAGAATTTTGATTTTCCATTGTTTTTTTATTCCAGTATAAAATTTTTTAAAATAATTTTGTCATGTACACTTTTGAGTAAAATTGAAAAGAATTATTTAATTGTTTTTAGCATAAATAAATATTATACAAAGAAAAAAATGTCATTTTAATAGTTTATTTAATTAATTAATAAAATAGAAATAAATAAATATTTAATATTTTAGCCGGTAAATAAATACATTCGATAAATTAAAATTCACTTTTTAATTTAATTCATTCATAATATTATTTGATTGAATAATATTTCAATTTTAGCAGAAATTCTGAACTTGAATTAAGTAAATGAAATTAATTCACTTATTTTAATTGATAAATATTAATATTTTTAGTTTTATTTTTAAAACATAGACGACAAAGTAGTCAGTAGTCAGTCTCAGTTATAATGAAAAAGTAAAGAAGAAAAGAATTTTATTTATTTGTTTTATTTTTGTCTTATTACAAAATTGTTTGCGTGTTTTTTTTTTTTTTCTTTTATTTTCACGGTACAGATGGAAAAGAAACGACTAAGACGACTACGAGACCAGTAACACATATATATATATTAAGAAATATCCAAAAATAATATATCGTCAATGAGAATTTTTTTCTTATTTTAAATAATATAAACAGAAATATGTTTTTTATTTTCTTTTTTTTTTTCAAAAAATTGAGAAAAAATTCTTAAATAAAATAAGAAAAGAAAAGAAAAAATAAAAATAATGTATTTCTAAAATTAGAAATTAAAAATTTTAATTTCGTTATTGTTGTTTTAAAAGTAAATAATAAATAAATTATGGCATGACAGCGAATAGTTAATAAAAGAATATTGAAATGTTGGTGGAGGAGAATGTTCGTTGTTTGTATCTTTTGCACACAATAATCGCATATGACAACAAGAATAATAATAATAACATTGAGTAAATGCAAATGAAAAATCAAAAAAATAAAAAATAATTCATTGCCAGGTGGTGGTTTCGTGTTTAAAACGGATCTCGTGATAAAAACTGATTTATTTGAAAAATATATTATTTTTTTTTATTGGTAAATTAAAGGAAATTTATTACCTTAGATGTCAAACACTGTTATACTCAAAATTTCTTTATTAATCTTTAAAAAAGCAGTTAAGTTTCAAGAATGGATAATAATTGCAAATTCTCTGCAAGAAAATACCTGATTACCTGACCAAAAGAAATGTTTTTTTAATTTCGCAGAGTAGAGCTATTAAATGAGTTTCTTAATGACAAATTAACATAAAATAATAATAATAACCTTGTACCGTGGAGCTTCATGATGTCAAAAAGATTAACAAAAACTACTTAAAAACCGTCAACAATGACCGTAGACAATAATATCAACAGATAGAATCAACACAGTAGGAAAAACCACTCTAAAAAAAACGAATCAAAAATAAGCAAGAAAAAATTAAATAAAATTATTTAATTTAAATGACCGGAATACAGTGAAGTAACCTAGCTCCCATTTGGTAATCACAAAATAAAAAAAAAAAAACTATTTAAATGCCAAAAAAGAAAAATAAAAATTTAAATATTTCGTTTTTATTTTGCTCGTCAATGTTTTTGGCTAATGTTGATGTTTTTTTGCTGCTGTTGCTGCTCCTTATTTATTACAATTTTACTACACAACGCAATCGTTGTTTTTAAAAAACTGTTTATTGCATAATTTTGGCAAAGAAATTAAGAATTTTTTTATTTAATTTTCCTAATTAATGTCAAAAATTGTGTCTTTTTGTTTAATTTTAATGCAATTTTACTTGTTTCAATTAAGAAATAAATGTATGTCGTTGCATATATGTTTTTCTGTTAATCCAATATTTCACTTAGCCGAAATAATTAATAAGTAGAGTAAAGAATTTACAAAAAATAATTATAATCTTTACTTAAATAAAAACGTCTTGATTTAATGTTTTATTTTGTTTTAAAGAAAATAATGCAGAGCAAAGAAAAAAAGTCGTGAGAATAAATAACCGAATGAATGAATGAATTAATTATGATTTAATTATAATAACTAATGTAAAATTGTTGTACCGCTAATTATTCAACATTAAATAAATAAACGAGAGACGACTGACTTGCAATCATAATTTTTATTTTAATTAATTAATTCATTGTATCATGGATGATTATGTAGTTTTTTTCTCGGCTTTTCTTTTTTGCCATTAATTATGAACTTCATAAATGAACTGCAAATTGTTTTTAATTACTTTGTATTTGTGTGGAAATTGAAAACAAAAACAAAAAACATTAATAATATATATAATGATGTGAACTGGGACCTGTGGAAATATTTTCTTTGTGTAATTGTGGCGCTGAGATTATTACTATTAAATTGCCACAATTAGTAAGGTTTAAGGTCATAATACATATTTAATAAATTATTTATTTAATTATGTTGACAGAAGAATTTTTGTTGAAACTGTGTCAATAACCGGGTAAATTTAGCTAGGTATTCACTGGTTATACTGTTTTAATGAAATTATGAGTCAAACTCTAGAAATAATTATTATTATCTTGGGTTTTATCTTAAAGAATCTGTAAACCTTATTAAATCGTACAAAAAGCTTAAAAATTCCTATTTTAACCCTAAAAGTACCTCAATAATTATTATTCCTTAAATAAAACAACAGTAGCTCAAAAAAGCATTCAATGATCAGTTAAATAATATTAAAAATAGAAGAATAACTTCGATGGCAATGAAATAAAAATATGCCTGGAAGATATTAAGAAGATTTATGTTCCCAATTTAAAACCCCATTAAACGCACAATTTACAGTAGATTATGTTAATTAATTAAAACCTTCACAAAAAAAAAAAATACTACATCACCCGCTATTTATAATTAAAATAAAATAAAATTTCAATTTACCAACAATATTCTTCTTGTCATTTCATAATTAATTAAATAATATGCAATATTCTATTAATAATAATATTCATCAAAGCAAGTAAAAGAATTTCTAATAAAAAAAAAATCGTGTCAATGTTTTTTCTTTCATTTATTTATTTATTTTTTTTGAAAGAAAAGTTAAAGAAAAATTAAATATTTTCTTTTAAAACATAAAATCATCGCAATAAAATCCTAGAAATAGATAAAACAAAACAAAACAAAAAAAAAATGTATACTAATAATAATTATAATTATTAATAACAAAAATATTTATTTAATTTGTGATACAAAAATAAAATCATGGTCAAAATTGTACGTAAATACAAAATGAATTTTGTAATATGAAAAAAAGAAAAAATAAACACATCTTAAGAGTAATATTTTTATATTTAAAGAAAAAGAATGTTTCTATTTTTATTACGAAATATGACAAATGATACTTAAAAGTAATAACCAAGACAATAACATTCACCTTAGATGCAGCGAAAAAATAAGAAAACAATCTTAAATGTGTAATTAAAGAAACGACAAACAAACATACAAATCAAGATAACAATTGTTTAAAGTGAAAATTTTTCCGCTTGTCATTTTACCAGCCTACATTTATTATTTCACGTGAAATATTTCCTACACAAATTACCTCACATATCTTAACTAATCCAATTAAAACCGTTTTTCTTTTTTCGCATGATTACTATGTACTTTTCTCTTTAAATAAACATTTTACTATAGTAGATTATTGTCATTAACGATGTGATCTGCTGTAATTGCTATGAGAAGAAATTTATTATTTTTTTTTTTTTAATGATCGAGAGCAGAGTCACCGAAGAAAATTAGACACAGGTTGTTCTATTTATGCGAAAATTAAATTTAAAAAACAGAAATCTAATAAATGAGAAACATAGTGACCTATTTATGCCGTCAAATAGATATACATATGTAGCTAGGACAGACTAGACACACCTGTTTTAATTATAAATTAATTCTTTTTTTTTTTATTTTTTCGTCATAATTTTATTGCACTTAAAACAGGTTGAAGAAATTCTTAATCTTTTATTTTTTTGTGCTAAATTTTTGACATTGCAAAGTGTTTTTTCTTCTTATGCGTCTTCTAGCTAGATTATACACTTGTCATATTTTCTTTGCTTTTAAAGTTTTACTTTAGTAACGACATTCAAGTAAATAGTAATAGAAATAAAATGTTTAATGATGCTTCTGAAACCGTTAACAGATTACAGTGTTATGTAATTAAAAAATAATTATTAATTATTAATTTAAACGCGACAATGTTTAACAAGAAAATATTTTTATTTATTTAACAACATTTGTCGTTCGTGTTAATTTCTTAAGAAAAAAATCTTAGCATTATATAAAATATATACATATATATCGGTGTAGAAGAGAAATATTAATAATTTTATTATTTTTTTACGGAAAAAAATATAAGCAAACATTGTTGTAGGCGGACAACGGTGGTTTTTATTACATAAAAATTAGAGAAAATCATAATAGTAATAATAATAATCTGTTTCTTTTCTTTTCTCTATTTTTAATAGAATTTTAACTCTTTAATAAATATATTTCTCATTTGTATTGTCAAAAGGAAAAATTAACATTTTTCTTTTTAATTTTATTATATTTTCTTAAAGAAATTTGACAATAAAACAGAATATAAAAATAATAAATAAATAAAATGGGTCACCTTGACTCTTAAATGATGAATTTTGCATATTTATTTTTATAATTTTAATTAAATTTAAATAATCATATTTATGCTTTTCATTATTATTATTATTATTATTTCAATGTCTGTTTTAGAGTAGAAAATTGATGAAGTTTAAGTGAATAATTAATTTAAAGAAATAATAAAAACTAATTACTTATTAATTAATGGAAGAAAAATCAGTCAAGATACTAAAACTATAATACGTAGAATTACAACATTTTTAATGAATTTTCATTATTTTTAGAACCTTGATTAGGAGATATTTTACTAAAATAAATTTAATCGACAGAATTAATAACTTTTTACCTTGACGAAAAAAAAAAATATATAAATCACAATTTAAAAATTTTATTTTACGACATTCATAAACGGAAATCATTTTTTACATAAACGTGTTTTCTTTATTAAAAATCTTCTTTATTATTATTACATTTTTTTTTTAATTTTTAATTAAACTTTTTAAATAAGGAATTGATACCGACAGTATAAACGTGGTAAGAAAGTACAGCTATGCACATTACATACAGTAGTAGCAGCATTTTGTGAAAATTACGATATATTTATTTGTTTTATGTACAAAAGAAAGACAAAATCATGAATAAAACGATTTATTTATTTATTTAAGAAAATTGACTCAATAATTATTAAATAAATAACCGCGTAATGTGACACCGTTAATATACATTAAAGTGAATAAAAAAAAATAATCAAGAGAATTAATTTTCTTCATTTGATAATGTAAACATTGTACAGTGCTGCAATTGCAGGGAATTTGAACACTCAGTTTAGGCTTTAGTTCTCACTGTTGAATAAATTATTTAATTAAATAAATTGTTAATAAATTTGTTCACTTTTTCCTATATAAGGAATGTGTTTTCCTTCTCTGATCCTCAAAATTTTAACAGTAACTTCAGTGCTGGTATTACAAAAAATCCACAGCAATCAGTTATCATAAGATGTTGTTAAAACAATTCTCAATTTCGCATAGATACAACCGAAAATACCATAATATTTCTCTACAATTACATAACTAAGTAATGACCTTTAGAAAAAACACTATTTTTCCGCAAATACTCTCGTAAATACAGCACAATAATCGCTGTACATAACTAACGATTAAAGCAAAAAAATAAATACCTTAAACCAGAATTAAAATAACATTTTTGGTCGCGTGATTTTTATAAATCAATTTTTATTTAAGACATTTTTTAAATTTCTTATGAATAATATATAATTAAATTTGATTAACATGTTACACACGCATAACACGGTATTGTATTATTATTATTTTATTAAAGAAAGAAAAATCATTTTAAATTTCATAAATTTAAAGATTAAAAAGAATATTTAAATTAGTTTAATCATCAGGTATTTACAGTAGAAAATAAACTTTATTAAGTTAAAATAACAGAAGAAACCGTTAAATGTATATAATTCAGTTTAAAGGTAATGTTTCTACCTATAAAAGTATTGAAAAAAAGAAAAACATATTAATTTAGATAAACAATTAAACGATGTATTGCTGGTGACAAGTATTTGGTGGAACATTTAAGAAAAGAAAATACAGTTTTAAAATTATAAATAACTAAATAAGTGATTGTACAGTAAATTGATAAGAAAATCATGTGAATAATTGAATTAATTATATGAAAAGCGTTACAATTTATCAGAAAAATATTTCTGTATTTGATAATACAGTACAGTGGCATCTCCAGATGTTTATCAGATTAAAATTAATATCTGCAAGTAGTAAAAATTTCAAAAATTAATTAAAAACAACTACAGTTTGTTAGACAGACTACAGAGAAAAATTTAGCTATTATTTTTTGCAGAGAATAAACCTAAAACGATAAATAAAAATAAAACGATCGCACTGTAATTAAATTTTTATTTTTATAAAAATTAATAATAGATAAGAAATTTTTATTATTTATGTCTATAATCGATACAATCAATAAATATTAAACAAAATACTTGTCTAATGTAAAACAATTTTACAAAATACGCTTAGCTAGTTAACAACACGTTATCAGTACTACGAACAAACTAAAGAATAAGAAAAATTACATTTATTTTTTCAGTTGCCAATTTATTATTTAATAATTTTACTTATTTTTGCTTTAGATTTCGTAAAACAGAAAAAAAGAAACACTCAAGCTGAAATAATAATAAATGACGAAATGAACATACGAAAAACACCGAAATTAATATGTAAATAATTTTTTGGCAATGCAAATGACTTAAAGAAAAACGTTTTTTTTTTTGTGTCGCCCACAATTAATTAACTTAGGCAGGACAAACAGAAGAAAATTAACCACCGAACAATAATAAATAAATAGACCTATATCCATCCACCTACACGATCAAAAATTTTTTTTTTTGCTTTCCATTATTCAAGTTGTTTCGCGTACGCCAAAGAAAAGAATTTTCTTTTCTTTACTTTTTATTTTGCTTCTCTATGAAATCTGATATCCTAAGTAACGTTTATAGGAAAAATATATTCAAAATGTGTAACGGAAGGACAAAAGTTATATCAATAGACCTTACAGGAAAATAATTACCGTACTATATTGGCAATAAACACCATCGTCTTGTGTCTTGATTACTCCAAACGATTTCAAAAGAAAATCAAAAGAAAAAAAGAAGCAAAATGCAATCAAAATATTTAAATGAAAAATCACGTAATCCACACAGTAGTAATAAGAAAATTAAAGAGAGAAAAATAAAGAAAAATTCTTTATTTATTTAATTATTTTTTTGCTGCCGATTTTTAAATATTTATATAATCTGCGGATCGATCTAGGAACAATAATAATAATAATGTGTATGTGATGCGTGAAAATTTTTAAATAAAAAATAGCTATAGAGATAAGAAATTAAAAAAATAAAATAAAATCTTAATAATAATCAAAGTTATTATTATTTTTTCATTTTAAAATTAATTTAAACCAATAATACCAGCTACTATGCTACGAATTAATTACGAAAGATCAGCGAAAAAATAAAAAATTAAATCAGAGTAAAAACAGAACGAAAAAAAAAACGTATTATTATTACGAAAAAACTAAATAATAATAAATTTTCTCGATCAAAAAACCTAGAAAAAATAATTTTTTAAAGAAAAACTAAGTAAAAAATTGTAGCCACAGCAAGTAATAATAACAGTAAAACAGTACTAGCAACAGTAGACTTTTCATTTGTTTAAAGGAAATTTTCCTAGAGGAAAAATTAACAACACGAAAAAAAAAAAAGGAAAATCAAAACCATCGCTTTTCAATTGGTTCGTTTATTTTTAAAAGAAAAAAATGTTTAAAGATAAAATAAAATTATATGAAAAAAACTAAATTGTGAGACTAGCAGCAGTAAAAGTAGCAAAAAAAAAAAAATATTAGTGGGCGCACTATCCGCCCCACATAAACATTTCTACACTAAAACAACAGTAACAGCCAGTTATTTTTGTTTTAAAATTCGGAATTTTTTCAATCACCAGGAATTTTTTGTATTTTTCTTATGGAAATTTTAATGCTTAAATAAGCGCATTGAGCTTAATTGTTTTAAGCAATCGTCACCACCTTGTTGTTATTCAAAAACACAAATTAGATAAATTTTCTTTACTAATTACTTTAAGAAAGACTATTAAACACTAGAATACCACAAATTTCGGTATAATTATCACAATTAATAATCCTCATCAGAACAATAATATCATCAGAATCTTAGAATCAAAAAAATATGCTAGAAAAAGAAATTTATCCATAAGGAATTTTTCGTTTTTCATTTTCATTTTTCTTTAATTTTATTTAAACACATGACGTCACACAAGTTACACAATTTCAAATATAGATTTTTTTTTTCTGTTCAAACATTTTCTTTTTAATTATAAAATCCGAGAAAAACTAAAAATAAATCACCGCACAAACAACAACAACAGCCACAAGAATAACACAAGTCAAGAAAATTGAAGAAAAAAATATTAAAATAAATTTATAAATCGCTATAATCCTCCTAGAAGAAAAAAAGAAAATAAATAAATTTTCTTAAAAGAAAAAATAACCACGAAAAAAAAAAAAATAAAGAAGTTAAATCAATTAAAAATACAAAAATAATAAAAATATTGATGAGTGAAAGTAAAAGAAAAAATCATATTTAATGAAGTAAAAAGAAAAAAATAAATAAGAAAATTAATTATGCATTTGCTCACCTTCTTCTGCTGTTTCTCCCAAGCAGGATCTAATAGTCCTTCGCGTTCCCATTCCTCCTCTTGTTCCATATATCCATCATCATACTCCAGCCCGTTTTCCATCATTTTGCTGTTGTTTTTTTGTTTTATTTAATTCTTTTGGTTAAAAAATTAATTTTTCTTTATTATTTCTTTAATTAAATCGTTCGTTTTTATATAATTTTCTTAAAAATAAATAACGAGAAAAAAAAGGGATTAAAAAACTAGTAAAATATATTAACAAAAAAAAAAAAAAATTATAAATCACACAGTTAATTAATTAATTAATTAATTATTTAATAGCACAAACAACAATTAATTAATTTTGGTTAATTAAAAGCAAAAAAAAAAAGGCAAATCTAGATTCAATCTGATTGCTCTAGTGTTAAAGGAAAAATTGTCGAGCATATATATAAAGCCAGTGACGTACGTTAAATTTTTCTTATTAATTAAATTAATTGTGCACACAATAAAAACAAAAAACAATTAATTAATTAAATTTATTAATTAATTAAACACTTTATTAAAAAATTGAAGCAAAAAAAAAAAAAACAAAAAATTAATCCATTGGTTGTCCCATACGATCATGTAATAGAAAATTATGCGAATTTTTTCCTTTTCTTTTTAATCCAAATAATGAATTTTATTAATTAATTAATTTAAAATAAAAATAATATTACAATTAATTAGTGAGCACACATTCACACAATCAATTTAACAAACAAAAAAAATAAATAAATAAATAAAAATCCACACAGGTAATGAACACAGAGCACAAAATTAATTAGAAAATTATATAAAAAATTCTTAAATAAATTTTCGTTTTTCTCGTACTTTTTATCTATTTATTTTTAAAATATATTTATTTTTTTCATTCAATAGGTAATGAAAAAAAAATATTTTTCTTTTTTAAAATTGTCGGGGGTAACGTGTCTTAATGAGAGACCGCTCGCGATGGTAGCCAACTCAAAACTAAGCACTAACCATATAATATTAGTATGTTGGAATTTTATTTATTATAATATTATTATTATTATTATTTTTGCTTTCTCGTTTCGTTGTCGTATTAAATGCACGAAAAATTCTTTTTTTCATTTTTTTTTAAAAAGGCGATAAACATGTGTGCTTTATACATATAAATTTGTACTGTGATCGTGTAAACTCTGCGATCTACACTGCCTTGTTATTCAACAGATTATATACATAATTCTATGTGTTTGTGTTTTAAGTTAAATTTAATTACAAAAATAAATATCTATTTAAAAATAAAAATCAACTTAATAAAAAACTACAACGACAAGATCGTTATATGTTTCAATTTATAAAAATATAAAAAAAATATTTCTCTCGTGAGTGATCGCGATCAGAATAGCATGTACAAAAAGTCACGATCGTAAGAAAAATGATAGAAAAAAAAATATATATTTATTTATTAAGAGCATATAATAAAAATAAATAAATAAAATTTAGTGGGCGAACGGCGCCCATTTCTCTCATTTATTTCAAGAAAATTAAAGAAAAAAATAATCATATATTTTATTTCTCTCAACGTCAAGAACTTCTTTTGCATAAAATTATCATAATATTCGTTTACAAGATCACGAGTTATAATGAAAAAGTAAAAAGAAAAAAAAAAATAAAACACACAAATACATACAGTTTTAACTAAAAATTAAAATTAAAAATTATTCTTATTATTATTACTATCTCTATGCAATTATATTTACGATATTCTACGTTTTATAGATCATGATCAAAATTAATTAAATTCATAATTTTTTTTTTTATCTTAAATACAGAAAATACAGTAATAATAAATAAAATAAGATCAATAAAATTCTTATGACAAAACATTAAACTATAGTTTAATGTGCGATCACTAACAAATATTTACATTAACAACGACATCATGAATAAAAAATATAGAAAGACAGATCGTTTCTTATAACATATCAAGAAAAAATATTACAGTTGTATGTTGACTTGTTTTTGAGTAAAATAAATATGTAATAAATATTACTAGTTCGAACCCCACTATTACTTGTTTATTACTAATAATAATAATATTATTATTATTTTACAGTTGTACGTCTAGTGATCTTTTGTGTTGCTTAAAGAAAATAAAAATGATTAAACAAGTTAATAATAACAAAAAAAAGAAAAGAATAAAATAAGTCAGTCAGCCAGTAACAATCGTTAAGTAATTACCAAAGATCAGTTAATAGATGCTGATGGTACTTGTGATTACTAAAATAAATATTCTTCTACACTTTTTTTCTAGTATTAATTAATAAACGTGCTTTTGCAGTATTTCTATTTTTAAAAATAAAAAAAAAAAACATTGCAAAAAAGTTTTTAATTAACACGGTTAATTGATATCGACAGTTTCCGCGTTTTAATACATATAATTAAAGTAGTGCAGTTTTTTTGCTTCTTATATATATACGTGTCTTGACATCTTTGCACTGTTCTTATACCTTCGCCTCATAAATTTTACTTTAAAATCAAAATTAATTAAAATAAATGTTAATTTGTGGAAAATTCTAATGAATAAACCTTATAATGTGTTTTCAATAGAAAAAATACACAAAACAAAGCATATTATTCATACGGAAATAATTTATTTTAAAATAATTAACACTAATTTAATTTCTGAAAAAAAAAAAATGAAAAAACAAACATACAAAAAATTAAATAATATTTAAATGAATTGTAATGTCTCACTGACTCCGTAAAGAAATAAGTCAAGACATTATGCTGACATAAGATAATAGTGTTAAGACACGATAAACAAATAAATGAAAGAAAAAAAAAACCAGTCTAACTAGAATTTATTTATTTATTATTATTAATTTAAAAAATACTTTCTAAAATTAAGAATAATAATAATAAAAACACGAATAAACTTCTTACAACTTACACTTAAAATAGTATCAAAATAAATAAAATATCGATAAAAGCGCACACCCATAAAATTTTTTACTTAACAAAATTATTATCAATCTTAGATAAATGCTGAGAGAAATACCCTCTTCAACAACTATACTAAAAACTAATAAATAAATAATTGTACAATTTGTATTATATTAATTAAAACAATAAATTGATTTTAATTATATTTTGTAACAAATGACGACATAATTAAAAAGTAAATTACAAAAAAAAAAATTAAGAAATTAATGTTTCACTTCTTATTTACGTAATTAATCAAATAATAAATCATGAAAAATTTTCCTCTCTTTATTGTTTATTTAAATAAAAAACAGAAAAAATAAATTTATTTATTATTAAAAATTTATAAATAAAAAACGAAAACATAATTATTTATTTATTTTTGTTTTTTATACTAAATTTAACGAACAAAATATATCACTTGATTTACGTGATTAGCGTTGAGTTAAACTATAATGGTTAATCCTACTGACATGGCAGAACTTTTTAAAAGCATTAAAATATCCTTAATCTAAGGAACAATTACATTTCTAAGAAGGTAGCGTTAGGAAAAAAACCATAATATATCGGACTCTGTAAGTGCTTAAAATTTTCAAAACTGTGCTACCAGAGTCCTTATGTCTAAAGTCTAACATATTCGGATGAAAAATATCAGTCAGTCAACATATATTGCAATAAATGTATTAAACAATCACGTAAATCAAACCATTTTATAAAATATTATTTTCTGTATAAACAACAATGAATTAATTTTTATTTATACATTTTGTGTTTTCCATCACAACGAAAAAAAAAATGATCTATTTCAAATATCAACACTAAAGTAACATAATTTCTGTGTCTACAACGCGTGTACAAGTAAAAATAGAAAAATTTTATTAATTAAATTGATTGGGGGAAGTTATTGTACTTTATTTATTATTTTTAAGACTTATTTATGCTGGGTAATTATATTTTATTATATATTATTAGCTTCTTCTTCTTTTTTTTTGTATCTGTATTTAAGGGAATAAGTTATTTATGTTTTTCTATTTTAATTCCCTTAATCGGTTAAATCGATTTAGTCAGTGAGATACAAATAGTGCACTATTTAATTATTACTACATTCTGATGATGAGAAATTCAATTTATTAATTAAATAATATAATAAATATTGTGAAGATATTACTGTATACAGTGTAACATACTTAAAATAAAGAATAGGAAACAAAATACATTACATCTATATAACGATCAATGATCTTCCATCAAAACATCTTTCAACAAAAACACTTTAAATAGCGAAAAATTATTATGCATTTTAACACGGAATAATTTTAAATAACAAACAGAAAGCACAATCTTTATTTGTATTTTTTAAGTTATTTAAATAATCAGCATATGTCACTAAATAGCAAAAATAAATTAAAATGAAAACGAAACGAAATATAAAATTCAATGAATTTACTTTCATTTTTTTAAAAAAATAAATAATAAACTGAACAATGAAATAGTTTTTTTTTTTGGTATTATTAAGCTATGTGACTTGCAACAATTATCAAAGAATTCAATCTGCACGTACCTATGTATTGCTTAAGAAAAATATGAAAACATTTTGAAGAAATAAAAAATCTGTGCTAGATTTTATTTTATTTTTTTTAAGTAAAGAGAAATATTTACTTTGGCAAAAAACGAAAAAGGTAAAATAATAAAGAACTAACTAACGAAAAAAACACTAAAAGTTAGGAGGAAGTCTATCAATCTCTCAACAAATTGATTTGCACAGTAAAACTAAGTGGACAACAAGAAGCTATAACAGAACTTTATTTACTTTGTATCGAACTCTACTTTTGGGAGAAAACGAAGCAAATGAACTTTTTATTTCTTAAAAAAATTTAAATTAAAAATATTATTACATTTATTTTCCTCAATATTCACCTCCCGCCCACTAACCAAATATATATATATACAAAATCCACCCACACATAATACAGTAAGCAAAACATATTTATTTATAAAATTTATTTATTTTTTCTTTTTAATATTTATGTTATTAAACTGAAACATTGTGTTTGTTGCTCGGAAAAACTTATTTTTCTTTTTTTTTTTTTTGTATCAAGGAAAGAAACATTTTTATTTTTTATTTTAATCGTGAAAGAGATTTGAAAAATGAGGGAAAATCAAATGAAAATAGATTTATAAAAATATTTTTATTAATAAAAATAATTAAATATTTATTTTTATTGATTTTAGTGACTTTTTTCGATGTGTTAAAGAAAAATTATTTTTTCGCGTTATATTTAGTGATTTAATGATACTTGTTCATGTTTTAATTCACTAATAAAGAAATATATTTCTGATTGCCAATTATTATCAAATTTATAACCGATATCCTTTAGACAAATCTTGTTCAAGAAGTTTATCATTAAAAATGTTTAAAATGCTTCTAAATCACCATCATAAACATACAAAAAAGCAATTACCTGACTCAAAACTATACTAGAAAATGTGCCTAATAAATAAATAAAGATTTGTATCTTCCTCTACATTTTTTTGTAACACCTTTAATAGGAATTTCCAGGTTTTTATTACCAGATTTTTTTTTCGGAAAATATTAAGGGTTTCAAACAGTTATTTACCTTAACCACAATAAAACTGTGTTGTGTCAAATGCAATAAAAAATTTAAATAATTACTTTCTTAGCTAATTAACCTGCAGATACCCTGGGAAAAACTTGTCACTGTCAAATAAAACATTTAACCATATTTAAGGATTATAATCGTCATATTTTGTCGCATTAAAAATTAACAAAGTTTACTGCTAAGCTACAATCTTTACTTTTCAAAAACATATTTCTATTCACATTCTGTATTACAATACACCACTGTGTTAGCAAGTTTTCTCCAAATATTCACGCAATTATCACACTTTAATAACATAAAGAAATTGCAATAAATTTTAATCAGATTTAATTTCACTTTATTTATTTAAATAAAAAGTAGCGAAAAAATTTGCAGTTAATCAAATAAATTTGTTAATTTTTTCTTTAAAACAAAAAAAAAAAAAAGAATGATCAAAAATAACCGAAAAATAGAAATGTAATTTAGAAAGGCATATGTAGGAGTAATAACAACCTATTAGAATGGGTTTAATTCCTCGTTATCACAATTAAATGAATGATGTGAATAAAATATTTATTTCTCACAAAAATATGAATGTAGACACGGAATAGTCAGACAAAAATATCCTATTGCTATTATCCACCCACTAATTTTAAGTAAAAAGAAATTCTAAAATAACTTTCAGGACGCATTAAAGAAAATATCTTTTCTTTAGTTTTATCAACGAATTTACATATATTTATATTTTTGTTGGGTGGTCGTGTGCCAATGACGTAATGAATTTTATTTTATTTTTAGAATTTTTCTTCTTTAACTACTCTGTTATTTTTAAACATTTTATTACTTATTTTTAATCGTTTCCAATAATTATTTGCTAAACAAGAAACTAATTTTGCTATTTTTGTATTTTGTATTCTTTTCTTTTTCCTTTTTTTTTCTCTAGCAAATAATCTTCACTGTATTGATTCTTCGTTAATAATGCTGGTAAAACACACGATCTACAAAATAAATAACAGAATGAAAAAAACCAAAAACAAACCGATTAATATTTACATAATTAGTAACATAGGGAAATCATATATTTTCAATAAAAATAATTAAATTTCTATTGAGAAATATACAAATGAAGAAAACTTCCTAATTGTACATCAGATAAACATATCATCGTGATCATAATTTTACACTTGTTTTGCTTGAAAATACGCCAAAGTTTCTATTCCAAAGTGATCCCATGAGATAAACTAAAAAATTATGCTTAATTGTGCCAAAAAAAAAAAAAAATAAATCAAAGAAAATATTTGTATGCTAATTAAATTTATTGAGAAATAAATTAAAAATTAATTCTTTTACAAAGAATTAGTGTGATTCAGGATGCTCTAAGAGACACTGTAATAATTTTCCAATCAAAAGTTTCGACTAAAATAGACCTAATTAACTAACAAGTACTACTTCCGCTTAGATAAAATAATTTAAAATAATTTTAAAACCTTTAAATTACCTTTTAAAGAAATATTCAATTTTCACATTAAATTTATGCAAAACAAAAATTCGCCTGCGGAAAAACACTTTCCCGTAACCGTAGTTTCTTATATACGGTACATTGTTTATTTATAAAATAATGCTATTTTCCTATTTCCTAATTTAAAAGAAACAAAAAAAAAAAGAAGAATACTCTTTAATCGATGTTATTTATAACAATTGTTTATTTAAAAGTAAATTAAATTAAGCATAAAAATTTCACCAATACATAACACAACATAATAAACTAATAAACAAAAATATTAAATTTTTATTTAACAAGCTTCCTGTGTGTTATTTTTTATTTACTTCATTCAATTATGTTGCATGTTATATATATACTTCTACAAAAAAAAGAAATAAATTTCTACTTCTGATATAAGAAAATCACTGTAAAAACGCACAAATACGGTTTTTATTATTTAGCAGCAGCAAGAAATATAAAGTAGCAAAGCAAAGCAAAAAAAAAAAGTGAATTTACCATTAAGTAATTAATTAATTTACTAAAATTATATATATATATACAGAAAAAAAGGCAATTAAGTAATGTGGCTTAATCGATTAGAAAGAAATGTAAATAAAATGTATATATGTAAACAACAAAAAATAAAAATAAATAAATGCATAAATTGTTGTAAAACACTTGAAAACAGGTAATGAAATATGCGTTTATTATAATTATAATGCTAATTAAATAATTTCCTATTCACTACTACACACATTAAACACAATTATAGTAATTACCGAAGAGACGTAGAAATAATTATTATTTATTAAAAATAGTAATTATTATTATTGTTGTTTTTCGCTGCTTTAAATTTGTAAAATTAAATAATCAAAAATGAAAAGAAAAAAATCGTTTCTTCAACATAATATGATTTAGTTAATTTTAAAACGCTTTCTTTTGTTATTTTTTATAACAATTATAATTATTATGTAATTACAATTGTTATTTTCTGTTGTAAATGAATCAATTGTTATATAAGAGACAGTATTACAGAGTGTTAAGATGTATTTTGAATGATTGAAAAGGGTTATGAAATTGATTTTACTTTAATCCAACATTTTTAACAGGAAAAGAAAATTTTATAATTGAAATCTAAGCATTAGAATAGCAAAACCATAATCAGGTCAAGTGTTTTATTAGCATTTATACTCTTTAAAAGTAAAAACAATCTTTGTAAATTATTTATTGGTCTAAAATGTGTTTTTTTTTTTGAAAATGTTTTATTAAGAATAAAATTATAAGGTGTAATAAACACCTTGACATTTGTTTTTACACGCTTTTAAGCACAAATTCCGAATCAAAACAATGTTGTACAAGAACTTTCAGAATATAAACACATTTTTCTTTAATTTTTTTTATGTTAAATCTATTAATAAAATAACTAAATATCATGATTTAAATTCTTTAAAAATATAATATCGAAAAAATTCCATCGTTTTATTTATTTTCTCTCGTTTCACATCTCTTTTTGCTTAATTTCTTGTCAACATTTTTGATAAGGGTAATAATATTATTTTAATAAATACATAAATAATAATTTAAAGGAATTTCAAGTATTTTTATAATTAAATTTGTGAATTTTTTATTTTTAATTTAAATCAACAAAAAATTTCAAAATAGAGCGCCTATCCACCTACTATATATTAATTTATTAACTTAACTGAAAAACACCTTTTAATTTTAATTGTTTTTTAAATTTAATTTAAATTATTTATACTAATGTTTAATAATAAAACAATAATAAACCGTCAAACCATTTAGTTCGTCATTTTTCCATATCAATTCACAGTTTAAATATTTTATTTCTTTTTCATTAATTTTATTTAAATGAATTTTTTATTTTTTCTTTAGTTTTTTTTTCTTCTTAAGCTTAGTAAATAAAGAAAACAAAAATTAATCACATTAATGAAATAAAATTAAAATAACACGAATAATTTTCACGGAATGTTAAGCATTTGGTTTATCATCTATCGCTTGCGCTTTTTTTACTTGATTTTCTTTCTTAATATGTTGTGTCTTAAAGTATTTTCTGTTTTGCTAACTAAATAAATAAAAAAATTCACTTTTTCTTGTTGTTTTTGATTGAATTTTTTTTATTTTGTCGTGTGTTCAGAATTTTAAAGAGCAAACCACACATCAACATCATATGCAAAATGTAAACAAATTGGCAACAGTGCAAGCACAACTATAGATACTAAAAGCAGCTGCAAAAATCAAATATAACATTTAATTCTGTTGCAAGTAAATGGAATTTTTAATAAAATTTTAACAGAAAATTATATAAACAACCTAGAAATGTCAGTATCTGGCTATTTAAGTAGTAAAATAGCGAAATGAAAAGAAAAAAAAACTACTTTACTTAAACAAATCGAAAACAATTTTTGTTTATTTCAATTAAGTCATTGTAAATAAATTAATTAAATTATTTAAAACAATTGTTTATACTTTTTTAATTTGATAAATCTGTTCGAAATAATAATAAATCCACTGCAACTGTCCACTGGTTAGAAATAAACAAAAAATCAACGACGATAACCACCAAAACGATGAAAAGCAGCTGTCATTGATGTTTCAATGAAAAATAAATAAAAACATGTGAATCAGCAGAGGAATTTCATTAATCTTATCGCTTCTTCATTTGGTGTACAATCAAATTATTAAATAAATAAAAAAATTAAAATTATTTCTCTTTGCTGAAATTTACCTTATTTACTGATTGCTTGCCTGTAATTAACCAGGAAAACATTCTTTTTTTTTATAACAGAAAAACGATAAGAAAATTTATTTAATTAATCTATGAATGCCAGTTAATTGGTGATTTAATTAATAAAAAAATAATATAAAAATTAGTTTATCAAAATCAAGAAAACATCAACAAATTAGTGATTGTGACGTTTAATGTCACAAGCAGACATATACATTTGCAAATAAACCATCCTAACCACACACACTGTACACATCCGATACGCAATTGTTATCCTTTTTTAACCAATTTCTATCTCACAATATTTACTCTTTCGGCCATTTATAAGTTTATTGATTTTTTTTTTATTATTATTTACAGCCGCCAAATAAATAAAATAATTAATGCTGAACTTGTGGATTTAATTTATTCTACTTAAATTTAAATAATTAAATATTACTAAATATATATATTTTTATCCTTACATATAATACAGTTATATCCGTTACACAAGTACACTAATACACTTTTAAAATAAAAGAAGCACATTAAAAATGTGAAAATAATGTTGAAAAATTTATTAAAATTGGCACTTTTATAATTGATTTTCTTCCACACATTGAGCAATTTATATTGTTTTCTTTTCTTCTTAATTATTTACATTAAATATTTCTTGGTGCAATTGTTATATTATTTATTTCTCTTGAGCTTAAACATTAACAACGTGAGCAACAAAAACACCTTTTATTGAATGGCAAAAAACAACGTTTTTATTTTGTCATTAACTAACCACCACTAACACAGATAAAATTGCTCTGCTGTCGCTTTTTCTTCTTGTGTAAGCACGGACACACAAGAGCACTTGATTGTATAGCATAATAGCGATGACACAAAATGTATAAACTGTGAGTCAAACGCACACTCAGTATTATACGTTTGTCAATATATTTATGTACTTTTACTATACTTGTTTATTTATTTATGCTTTTTATACGACATTAACGACGTCAAATAACGGAATAAAACCTAACCTAAAAAAAACATTCCTTTGTATGGAGCAAAATCATACAAAAAAGATGCTCTGGTTTTTGTTTTGTAGTCGCAGTCATCGTCACCGCATACAATGAACGCAGCGTCAAATAACAAATTTCTATACTGTTTATTGCTGTGTATTGTCGCAAGCATGATACAGTTGAGATAGGTAGACACAGTGTATTTATGTATAGATGTGTTTGTATTATGTTTAACGGATTTTCTTTGAACTAAACATGCAAGGTATTCAATTATTGGCACAATATGATCCAAGACACACTATAAGAGTCTTTATACTGTTAAAAGCTACATCTATAAGAATAAAATATAAAATCTCATGTATATATAGTTTTTAATTAAACTATTTTCCTTTTTCTTTTATTTTAATTAAATTTAAGTTTTTTAAAAGTAAAATTTAACCATATTCAGTCATTTTTACTTATTTAATTAATTTAATAATGTTATTTATATTTATTTATATGTAAATTATTAAATTTCTTTAACCTAATTTTAACATTTAACAAGTTTTTAATATGTTCTCTTTTGCAAAAGTTTTTTTTATAATCATTTTTTCTTTTCGTTTTTGAAAATTGAAAATAAAATTATAATTATTTACAAAATATAGTTATTAATAAAGATTTAAATAAAATTAATAATTGCAATTCAAATTAATTTCCTTTTAAGAATGATGTCATCTACAAAATGGAAAACTTATTGACAACTTTTAATTAAGGTGTTATATCTCTTATTTTTCTATTAAAAACGATTTAATTATTAATTTATTCTAATTATAATAATTTAATGTATTAATTTATATTTTAATTACTAGAAAAACAATTAAAAATAATTAAAATTTAAAAATATATTATAAAAATTAAAATTAATCTTAAACTGGTATAATATTGGTTTGTGTCTGTAATTATTTTACTTTACTCGATTTGTTACCACTAAACTGGACAAGTTACATTCGTCAATACTACTTTGATTTAATTAATTTTATTAATTTAATTAATTAACTTAGCACACATGGACGAAAAATTATTAATTTTTTTTTGCTACATCATTTAATCGATGAGAATTATTAAGAAGTTTATTTATATAAATTAATGCAATAATATCACAACATTAACAAGATATTAAAAGTATTATTATTTTTGGTGATAAAATTATGGTTTTCAATTTCTTTTAACTTAAAATAATTAAAATTAAATGGCAACAAGAAACGAACGGATGATTTTTTTCCTTCTTTGGATAAATGGGCAAATCAGTAATTAAAAATAATATAATATAAATAATTGCAATTATCGAGTCTACACGTTTATTGCGAAAACGATTACTTGTTATTGGTCCCAATCAGCCCTGTTATTGTAGTGGCAGTATTAGTGGTGGTTGTAGTCGTCGTTCGTGTAGACTGAGTACTGTGTCATGTGCGCTGTGATCCTCTGCCACCAACATCGTTGGAGCTTCGCGATCCAGAACGACACATCAAAAGATTCCAGTAGGCCTGTCGGTACTCAGATGACATTACTACGTAGATAATCGGGTTAATGCAAGTGGTCAAATAAATCAGCAGATAGCCCATAATATTAATAACATGTAGATCAGTTACTTTTCGTACAATCTTTGTTAATGTTATCGGCAAGTAGCAAATTAAAAATGATATAAAAATAACGAGTATCATTTTCAGAAGGCGACGATCCTTTGCAGTCATACGGCCAGGATACAAAATTGATGCACCTGAAGTGTTTACAGTGGACTGCCGCCTGGCTGTTGCCACTTTGCTTGTGACCTTCTTATGAAAACGCTTCTGGTGAATTTTAGCACTCTGACGCAATGCTGAAATGAATTTTCTCTTTTTCTCTGGTCTGGAATATTAAAAAAAAAATTAAACCAAAAAAATATTGGAGAAATAAAATAAATACATACTTTGGAGGTAACTCAATGTCGACAGGTATATCGATACCGGAACTAGATGAAGGATCTATATGAACACCGAGTAATTGATTTTGAGTCTCCAGATGCGACGGTCCGTTATTATAAATTTGATTGACATCATAAGAACTAGTAGACTCTTCTACAGCTGAATCAATTTCTAATTTATCCATTGTCACTTTGGATCCGTTGATTGTAATCTTTGTTCCTTCGTATTCATTTTCGTTGGAAAATTCCACTGACTTTCCTATGCTTGTCGAGCTTAATTGTCGATCAGCAGTTGTAATCGGTCGTAACTCGTTATCCGGTGGAAGCAGAACAATTTTTGGCATCGAATCATTATCAATACTAGTGTCAATAAATTTAAAATCTTCATCACGATATTTTGATAAATGTTTCCGCGAATTACTATTGTTGCTTCTTCTATTTCGATTTTCATCATCTATTTCTATTTGTGGCTGCTCATTACCAATATTATCATAAGTATCCACAGTCGAACAGTATTTTGATAAAACAATAGCCGGATCATTGGTTTCCACCTGATTCGGTACACTAATTGGTTCTTCTTCCAATTTCTTATTGAGTGCCTCAAGTGCTTGTTTTTGTTGTTTCTTTGTCGCCTTAGTAATTTTTACCGAACCTTTTATAACTACCATTGGCTCATGACTTCGTAATGCAGTTTTACGCACAATATAAAATATTCTAGCATAGCATACAACGATTGCCAGACATGGTAATGCAAATGCCATTATGAATAAAAATTCTTTTGGTGATTTATCTGGAAAAAACATTTCGTTTTTAAAATTAAGAAACAAACAGAAAAAATTAAATTTTTACTAACGATTATGATCTGGCAATATAGAGCACGATCCAATATTTATATCTAATCCAAATGTTCCCCAGACTCCACGCCATGTGGGTATTAAACAACAGAAACCGCATAACCACGTCAAGGCGACCATACAAGCAAGGTACTTTCGTCGATATAATCTAAAATAAAAAAAAAATGTTTAATAATTTTCACAATGATTTATTCAAATGAATTTGGACGTTTCTATCATCATCATTATCATCATCATCATCGACGTCTACTTTGCTGTCTTATTCATTTATTTTTCTCAAAACGAAAACATTTGTGAATGACAAAAATAAACAATTACGTGATGGTGAAAAACAACAATAAAAGTCTAACGAGGAAACTCTTACTCTGTCATGTTTTGTTTACGATAATGACGTAATAATTTCAAATTACATTAAATTAGGCACACAGCCGGCTTTAATACACGTGATATGAAAATTAATTCAAACAAAATAGTTACATTTTTTCGTTTGCATATAATTTATGAATTCAGCAAACAAATCTAAAGATAATAATAAATACAACCGCTAAAAACAGTATCGTTAAACTTTAATACAAAGTAATTTTCTATTATATTTCTGAAACAAGTATAATACGCGAACAAAGTGGCTAATAAATGAAATGCACATTCGTAGATAATAAACTTCCTTCTAAAAAATGCATCAAATATTATTACACCAGAAGAATATGTTATAGAAAATAATTGGGTAACAAAATTTACTCTACTTTAACGTTAACACATAAATAATATTATTTCATTTTTCCTTTTAATAATAAAATTTATGATGCGATCTCTACGATACATACGGATGTTATGTTTATTTGCTGTTATAATAAAAATTGGATAAAAAAAGACACAAAATAGTTTTTACTACCCTTAAAATAAAAACTATGAAATAAAATTGTGCTGAAAATTATATTAAGAAATTTATTTCAAAACTGCTTTGAAACGTACGTGAAAGCAAATGCATCGTTTAATGAAGCAAAAAAGCAATAATAATTAATTAAATTAAAAATTACATATTTTACAGTAATTTTTAATGTTTAAATAACTTTTTATTTGTAGTACAAAATTGCATTAAAGCAAAAAAGAAACGTATAGTTAAATTGTATGAAACATGATTGAAACAATAATATAAATACTTTTAAACATTGAATAAAAAATTATTTTCTTTAATTAAAATTATAAAAACACAAAATTTGTTTAAATAAAATTTAATTATTAATTAAAAAGACGTTTTTACTATAATTAAAAATATAATTAAAGTAAAAAAATAGTCATAGTAATAATAAAACAAGTGAAACATGTACGAAACATCAATGAAACATTAATTTTTATTTTTAAAGCAATTAAAATTGTTACAAATGTTCATAGATAATGGTTATCAAATGTTCCCGAGGGCAATTAAGCTTTGTTCAGAAAATATATATATATTTATCGAATGAACGTTTTATTGCATTTTTACATTTTATTTTATTTTAAAAATACAATTTCTCTGGTAATTTCTTTCGTTTTTGTTCAAAAACATTTTTTTCCAACTTTTAATTCAAGTGGTTTGTCGTTTTTTTTTTTGCGTTTTTATTATTTTTAGAGCAATAAAAAGGTTTAATTTTTTTCTTTTTCACTACAAAAAATCATAATAAATTATTTTCACAATTTACAGCAATAAATAAAATAAATATATATATATTCTCTTATTTATAAATAATTTCATTCTGTGCGGTTAAAAGAAAGTTCAAAAGGACACTCAAAACATTGTCTCGCATTGTAATTAATTAACTAAAAAGTACACAGAGAAAATCGAAAAAATTATTACAAAATATTATTAAATAAATAACAGAGAAATTGAAACATTAAAAATATAAATATATATATATAATAAAAAAAACATAATCCACTAAACTGAATTAATGACATGAAAAAAGTTCGCGAGAGATTAAACTGAAAAAAATGAAAACCAAAATTTCTAAACGTTTCACTTGTACAAAATTACCGTGCAATGACGTTGAAATAATTTTAATGGAATATTATTTATTTAAAAGCAGATTTAATTAATTTACATTAAAATAATAATAATAATAATAATAATAATGTTTATGAAATAATACAGAAACATAAGAAGTAAAACAGAAAATATAAACGTAAAACATCAAACAAAATTGAATTAGTATTTGTTTCTGTAATTAGTAATCAATTTGACGTCATAACACAGCTGAATATGATTCCTTTGGATGAAATAAACAAATCAATAGAAAACATTTAGAGAAAATATAGATATGTGTCTGTCTTATTACTCCAAAGATATCGTAATCTACTGTAGAGTCTCAAGCCTAAGAAACCAACTTACCAAGTTTTAACAATGTTCCTCTATTCAGTAATTGTTAAGCACAAACAAGTATACGATTCCGGTGTATAAACGGTTTAAAAACCTCTAATTTAGCTATTCAATTACCATAGTATCTGCTAAGTATTGAATAAATTAACAAATAATTTTTTTCCACTAAAGATCACTTCTAAAAATCAACACTCTACTGTACTTTATGTTATTCTACTTAATTTAATTATTTTTTCTAATTGATATTACTTAGTTTAATTTTCACAGCAAGTGTCTTAACTCGTTTGTTAAGTAATTTATTTTCTCTTTTATATAGAGTAATTTTATTTCGCTTAAAAAATAAAATTAGGATACAGACAAGATAAACAACACACATTCGGATCATTCTCATAATAAATAAGATTTGTTTCGTTTTTTCTAAACAGAAAACAAGTGACCTTATATCGATTTTAACACAAATTAAAAAACAGAAAAAATTCAAACCACAGTAATTCCAATTCCAGAAAAAAAAATTACTTAATTATTTAAAAAAGAAAACAATTTAATTAATCCGCGAATGCAAAAAAAAAAAAAAACAATGAATATTTTATCTCAGTGTAGCCAAAGCAAACGAAGGAAAAATATGAACCGAAAATTCTTGTTTATTAAAGATAATTCACTTTATTTATTTAATGAAAATGAACAAAAAAAAAATGTTTATTACAGAAGAAGCAAAAGAAAAAATAAATGAAAATAAACGTTTATTTGGAAAATCGCCAAATCACTACGTCATTAATATTGAAATTTTATTTTTACTAGATTTAAAAACAAATTTTTTATGTTCTTTTCATTTTTTTTCTTTTATCGAAGTGAACTAAATTCATAAATTGATGGAAACAAATCATAATATTAAGTATTTTCGTTTTGGTTTAATAAAAACAACAAGAGGAGTAGTTATAACAGCGGAACACAACACTGTAATTGATTGATTTTTTTTATTTTCGGGAATTATTTATTAGTTTTTTTTTTTTTTTGTAGCATAATTTTTCATTCGAGAAACAAATTAACAGAAAATAAAATTTATAAATTAAAAACTGTATGACTAGACGGAAAATTGCTAGCAATGACGGACTTAAAATATAAAATAAAATACTAAATGAGAGCGCGCGCAAGGAACTTAGTCTAGTCTTTAGAGCAAAGTGTTTATTTTTATTGCGGTTTTTGCTTTTTTATTTTCTGTAAATAATTTTTATATTATTTCCTTATCTGATAAATAGATTTTTTTTTTTTAAAACGATATAATTAAACTTAAAAAAGTGTTTTTTTTACCGAGTATTTTTCATTCCAATCTAAACAGAAAATAAAATTAAAAGTTAAAATAAAAAAATAAAATAATATTTCTATTATTGACCTAATTTGATTATTTATTGATTTTTTTTTTTCGTTTTAAATAAATAAAATAAAATGATTCCAATTGCGTAGGTTTGACGTAATGATTATTCTTTTGAGGATTGCAACATTTTGTTGGCACATTATTTAGTTATAAGCAGTGGAAAAAATTTAAAATCATTCGATTAATTCAGTTCAGCTAAGACATGGAATACAGAAAAGATCCAACTAACTATTATAGTCAGTTCTAAATGCTTCTGAGATGTATTTACTATTTTTTATTATTACCTTCATTAACATTCTAACAATAAATGAAAGTGTCTAGATATACTAATAAACAATACCATGACTTTAAATAAATTCCATAATTTCACAAATTTTAAACTTCGTTATTTACCTAGCTAATATAGTGGTTTAACTTTTAAGCTGCGACAATTTTAAACAGCTTAACACTATTAAAAACAAATTAAAAACGCTTAACAATAAATGTAGAAAAAAAAACTTTACAATTTAACGATAAACTCTACAGGAAATATGTCCGCAAAGTATTTAACTTTATCAATTTCCTTAAGCACAAACCACACAAAAAAAAACCAATAACAAACTTTCTCTTGCTCTTTAAATATTTAAAAATAATCGTTAAATTACAATAATAATAAAAATAAAATTTAAATAAAATTAGATTACATTGTAATAAACATCAATTTGACAGTTTAATGGAATTTATAAAGAAGAAACACAGAAGAGAATCACATTTTCCTGCTTCTTCACTTGCGAAGCGGCGAAAAAAAACGATTAAAATTTTATTTTTAATGTTTAATAATTTTATTTTCGTTGTAAATATATATATTTATTATTTAATGAATTAAAAAAAAAATTACTTAAATAATTAATTAATTAGAAAAATAAAAATGTAGTCAAAATAATAAAAATAAGCAATATTAAACAAGAAAAAATACGATCGACACTAATTGCCTTTAACATTTATATACATATTAATATTAAACGTTTTATGGCGTCTATAATGTTACTTTTTATGGCTGTGATTTTTTGTAATTAAATTGTATGGCGTTGCATGGGATTTATTATTATTGTTGTATTAGCGATGCGTTTTTATATTAATAATTAACCATTGAATAGTCGAGGATAATAAGGAAACTGAGCTAAACAAATATTTATCGTAATAAAACATTGATGTTTTTTTATTAATGTTCTAATAATAAACGGAAAATTTTTATTCGGATGATATAAATACTGAATTGAACGTTTTATATGTTTTATCCTTATTGTAGTCCCTAATCTATGTAGCAAATATACTGATTTTATAAGAAATATTTATATTAATATAAAATTTCTTTTTTTTAAACTGATAAAAATTAATATTTCTGCGAACTCGTGAACAAAGTCACAAAAATTGTACAAAAAAGCTAATCTACCGCTATAAAAAAAAACAGTAATAAGCTTAAAATAACCAAGTAAATTAAGGATTTTTTAAATACGAAAATAAATGAACATTTTAAAAAGCTTTAAAGAGAATTATTTTATTTTAAAAACTAATTCATTAATAAAGTGCCAAGCAAACCAAGTAAAAACGATAATAATAATAAAAACCAGCTGAGTTAGATAACACACTAAAGTGATAAAGGATTTCACAAATTATATATATAAAATAAATAATTTAAACAAAAATAATGTAATGTCTATTGATGATAGTTTTTATCTGAGGATAAAATATTTCAAGTGTCCACAATAATATTTTCTTTAATTCCTCAAATGAAGCACAACTGTGTCAACTACTTTTATGTATGCTAAAAATATATATCCAATGAGTTTTATTCCTTATTGGATTTTCCATTAAACTAAATCTAATAATAAAAAAAATGTAATAAAACCGATTTAAAGCTAGATAACTAGCACAACTAATGTGAATTTTCTTTATGAACAACGAATAAAAAGGGAAATAATTTTAAAGTTTTTATTATCTGATGACTGGCTAAAGGGAAACTTACTAAGAACTTCGTACTCTAAAAAACGGATATAAATTATTCGACTGAATTAATGGCAATCATAAAAAGAAAAATACGAATGGCAACATAACAGACACGAAAAAACATATAAATTATCTGGTTGGTAATGAAAGTCTTAAATAAAAAAAAGTACTAAACAAGTAGAAGATGGACAGCTAAATGGATTTTAGGATCATTTGTCCCTTGTCACTACTTTTGAATTATTAGATAAAGAAGAAAATATTTCATTCCATTACATTTTCACCAGGATTTATATTTTAATAATTTTACTCAATTAAATCATATTTTGATTATCATTTCCTGCACACATGTGTAATAGATTATGAAAATAAATTAAATCCCTTGATTATAGTAAGCACAGTGGAGATAATGATTTATTTCAATATGCTTACCTTGGATAAATTCGTGGATGTCCAATCATCACATAACGATTTAGTGTTATCGCTAATATTGTAAATAATGATACTGCTAATAATCCATAACGTAACATTGGGAATAGACGGCACACTAGATCACCATGAGTCCATCTCCGATGCCAAAATGTACTCGCCGCCAATGGTAAATTAAAACAGCAAAACAAGAAATCGGATAGCGATAAATTTATTATAAACACAGCGGTTGCATTTCGTACCTGAAATATATATATATAAATAAAAATATTAAAATTTTTATTGTGTTATTATGTCAATTATATGTTGTAATTTATAAATACAATAATTTTTAATTAAAAACTAATATTAATGAGTTAATGGATAATGTATTATATGTAGTATTTGTGTCGGCAGTGATGTTACCAACTAAACCAAACAAATCGAATTGTTTTTTTTACTAGTTTTTTACTAAGCAAAATATAATTATAAATACTACCAAATTTTATTTTATTCTAAAAACATAATTAAAGTGTATTAAATAATGTTTTTAACAATAGAGAGTAAACAAATATTATCCTTATTATTCATTTTTTTAAATATCTTAAGGTGCTTTACTTGATTTAATAAATTTATTAAAATAATTAAATTAGATTTTTGTTCGATTAATATTTAAAATTTTATAAATAATAAAATACAAAATATTTGTCTGTTAACACTTAAAAAAATACGTTTGTAATATTCAATCATTGTCGAGGACAAGCACTTGTCATTTAGTTTATTTTATTTTTTACTATTGACTCGCTTGAGAGATTGTTTAATACACTTGATGTTTGCAAATGTTTTATCGATGGTATCAATGTTAATGATGATGTTTATTGACAAATTGAGCTTTTGTGTGTGTGTGTGTATCATAAATGACAAATTCTGTGGAACTTTCAAAACTCCATTTTACCGTTTACAATCAAAAAATAAAATCATTACTGCCATCATTTGATTTCGATTTGATTTTTGTTATTTTTTAAATTTATAAACACAAAAATGGACGCACACATATAATATAGTACGTGATGAACCAGATCAAAAAGAAAAACCAAATTATATTGATCTGTATGAGTTCAAATTCAATTTATCGAAAATAATAACCTAAGAAGATAATAAAAATAAAGAGAAAATTATAGAAAAATAATTTAATACAGATCAAATATCAATTGAAGTAATAAATACGAGAACTTTAAGAGTAGCATTAGAAAATTACCAAAAAATATATTTACCATAATTTTTTGGTAAAACATTGGTTGAATGACCGTAATAAAAAAAAAAAAGATTGCAAAAACTAATGACATTGGCAGCAATGTTATCAACATATTTCCACAAGTAGCAAATATAATGTAGAAAAAAAACTGCTCACATTGGCAAGTGTACATAGTTTTACTCCTACTAACCAAAATAAAAATAAATAAATAAAAGCATAAGATGATCTACAAAACAACATCCGTTAAAAATTATTCTTTAAAACTTTATTTATTGAATGCTTGTCATGTTAGATAAATATGTTAAATTAACCCATATTCACCCACAATTTATTTCATTCAACCAAAAATTTATTATGTTTATTGCATAAGTAGCTTGGCACATACTTTACTTATTAATGATTTAAAGTATTTTTATATTTGAATCAATAAAACAAACAATATATACGACTAAAAATCGATCGAAATAATACAATTTGAACATCAAATACAACATTCGACAATCAAATATAATTTCTATATTTCCTTATTTATCTTGTAATCTTTTTGGTAATATTTATTTTATTTTTATTACTGTCTTTAACAGAGAGTAACAAAAGAATTTCCTAGTTTTTGTGTATCTTTAACATGATATGAATCTTTGTCACGTTCGAAGCAATTATTTTCCATTTCCGATGTATAAAACAAAAAAAAAAATTAATAACAAAACAGAAAAAATAGACTCCTCAAGAGAATGGAAAAATCGTGGTGGAATTTTCACGTTCTTTATTTTTTTTTTAGATCAAAACAAGACACTTCCTAGTTTGCTTTAAGCACACACTAAAAAAAATTCATTGTCATCTTGATTCCATTAAATTAAGCAGAAGTTGAAGCCAAAAAAATATTAAATTAAGTAAAACAACGCCGACAATTTTAAACAAAAAGAGGAAAAAAACACATTTTATCGCTTATAAATAGGTTCAAAAAAAAGGTTAAAAGAAAATTTATCTTATTATCAGTATTCTTATCCTTAATAAATTTATTTTCGATATTTATTTTTATTTTTTTCTTTCTCAACGGTTTACATGAACACAAAAAACCATTTTTACCACGTGCTGCTCCGTTTTTATTACTCTTTTTGTTTTTGCACACTAGTATACAAAGGAACAGGATCAATAGACTACAGTAAACAAAACGATGGAAAATAAAATATAAAATGTAATTAAACAAGATAAAAACAAAGTAAAATAGTATTATGTATTTAAGAGAAGTATTTGCGGAAACAAAGCTTTTAATTTCTACACAAGGAAATAATTAATTTTAATGGATTTTTATCGTTAATTATGTCAAAGTGGTATTTAACGTATTAACGAACAACAGTTACACAGTTATACAGTATAAACGTAGGGGGCTCCTACCTTACAAATGATTATAAATAAAGCAACCCAATTCGGATGTAATATTTCAATATTTCATTTTAACTGCGCTGATACGAACTATACTCTTTGTCTTTTTTTTATTATTTTTGTCCCATGTAATAATATAAAAAAAAATTCCACTATAAATTTCTGCAAGAAAATTCAGCACAAAAATTATGACTTTGTAAAATTCAATTCATAATTTTATTGCCGTTTCCGTCGTCTGCTCCATTTCTTGCTTTTTAATTCAAATAAATATAAACTTTTTATAAGTACATAATTTCAAGAAAAGAAAAACATTTAAAACGATAAAAATCAAATATAAGTGTAAAATCCACTTGTTATTATAATCCTTTAAACACACATTTATAATTTATTTTATGAATTTTAATCGTTACATTTTCTTTATCAAATTTTATTCAATAAATACATCAGTAACAACACGTTTATCATAAAAATGCATCAAATGGCGCCTTTAATAAATAATTCTTTATTTTTATTATTAACTCATTAATATGGCATTTTTATATTTTATAAAATAATTATAAATAATTCACTCATCGTTAAATTAAAAATAATCTTCCACATGAGCAAAAGGCGTTTTTTTATTATTATTATTTTTCTTGACAGTTTAACAACTTTATTCACATATTTATTCTTTTGTTTGTATGATCATCATCGGGTTAGATCATTTCATAGTCTCTACACGTGACATTTTAACCGAAAAACATAACCCAGCATATAACTTGTGGTTAGAATCAAAAACTTTCATAACAAAATAAATACATTTGATTTATTTAATTTTCTAAATGATTTGTGATATTATTATGAAAACACAAAAAAAGAAACTAGAAAAAGTTTTAATTTAATATTATTATTTATTTTTTTCTCTATAGATAAATACCGCTGGGAAGCATTATGTTTGCTATATAAACAGATAAACGTTGCAGTAAATTGATGTAAATTTATTTATAGGTTATTTTAAGTAACGTATTGTTAATAATTTTACATAAAATAAAATTGTACATAAATATATAAATAAATAATATTTCTTATAGAATTTTTTTTATGCTGTTGTTTGTGACTTTGTATGCCACAATGACGCCAAAGGAATTTTCTTTAAAGTTTTACGCCTTGTATTTTTAATTTTCTTCTCATTTTTAGAAAAGTTATATTGAGCTAAAGTTGAAAAACATTTAATTTAATTTAAGCTTTCTTATTAATATGCGCAAGCAAGAAAATATGATTTTTTAAAGAAGTTTACAAAGTTATACCTAAGAAATTTATGGTAATAATTATTAGATTTTTTTTTTTAATTAATTAATTAAAATTCATTGAAACTTTAGTGACTTGAAGAAGTTTTTTTGTTTTGAACGTAAAAATCGTGAAAAGTATCTTAAATGTTTATTGACTTTAATTTTAGTAAAATTGAAATCTTCCTCGTTGACTATATACAACCGTTTACGAAGCTACTTTATCAGAGCTTTAATGTTAAAATTCACAGTACAGCAATGGTAAATAATTCTACAAGTAAGTGTAAAGAACATTACGATATTACATTAATTTTAGATTCAAATGAGAATTTTTTTAATTATTTTAACAGGTTGATCTATCTATAACACGTATCGAGTAGGTGGTAATAAATTTCTTTTAACCTGACCTTAGCATTACCAAATACAAAGCAACAAACATGAATTGATAGCGATTTAAAAAAAAAACCAACAAACTGCGAGAGCAATTGCATAACAAAAATTAATTCATTTGATTTGGCTTTTAAAATACATTTAAAAATGAAGAAAAAGTTAATTGAAAACAGCAATTCATGAGCTTTTATTTTTACCAAAAATCGTTAAATTTATCAATAAAAACGTATCAAAATGAGCCGGTAAATGTCCGCAGAATTTATTGCAAAATAGTTTTTTTTTTTTTTTAATTTTATCAATTTTACAGCACTTTGTTGGAAGTTTTACTTTGTTTTTTTTTTAATTATTTTAAGTTCAGTTTATAGTTTTTATTTTTTTTTTTAAATGTTTTTATTTAATTTATTTATTGCAAAAACCATTTAAAATTTATAACTGTCGCATTGAGTAATTTTTTATTCTCCAGCAATTGAAATACCATAAAATCACAAACATTTAAAGATGACTTATGTGATGATTTTTAGAAATTTTTGTATTTTTAATTTATTAATCATTTAAACGCGGCGAGACAATTTAATATTGTTATTATAAACTCGATAATAAATTCAATTTAAACAGTATATTTAAGTTGAGCTTTCAGAAGAAAATACCCAACATATGGTGTTGTTCCCTACATAAGCTTTTCTTTTTATTTGTTTAACAGAAAATAATTTTCTTTATTTTTTTAAAGTTTATATAGATTTCTTTGAAGCTTTAAAACAATATTCCCTGAAAATATTTTTGCTATTACTTTCCTCATCATAATAGAATAGAAAAAAAAAATAATATAAACTATGTGACAGTTGATAACAAAAACTAAATCGATATACAATATGTCCCCAAGATACACAACAAAAGCAAACAAAATAGAAAATATAATTTAATTTAATAAAAAAAATTGTGAAAAACTAAAAGCATTTTATTTTTTAATAATCAAATGAATATTGTTTAATAAAAAAAAATACACCAAAAGAGAGACAGTTTTTTATGGTTTAATTATTTCCATATACTTTACTCGTACATAACTAACGTGACAGTTAGTATAGCTTTTATTACTTATTAAATTAAATGGGAACACGGACACCGGCTACGTATTTAAAAGAAAAATAACAAAAACAATTTCCCAAACTAAGCATAAAATAAGAAAATGATTTATTATTGAAAAAAAAAAAAAACAAAAATGAAAAGAAAAAACTATTTTTTCTTAATATACAAAAAACAAAAAATTAGCATAAAAAGCGTCTTATTTTTTATTATTATTATTATTATTATTATTTTTCTGCTGTTTTGTGGTGTTCAGGGTGCCGCATATCATTATAAAACATAAGAAAAGAATCTTTTTTGATTATTAAAAAAAATTATTTATTTTTAGCATCTTGTTTGTGTGAGAAAAGTTATCATCACACACTTTGAAAACTTAGAATGCAGAAGAATGCTAGTGAATTCCACCCTGACCAAGTACAATTGGGATTTTAATAGAAAATATAATTTTCAAATGATATTTTTTTGTTTTATTAAAGTGCTGCTATATTCAGGAAGATATTTATTTCAGGCATTAAAGTTTACCACCAGTTACTTGGGAACAACAAAAACAAAAAAATAAATACGAGGTAAAGGTAACTTTCTTAATCAAATCCCATAACCATACTGTGTTAATTTACATTGCAACTATTTTACAAATATTAAATAGAATTTATTTTCCTTTAAAATTTAAAATAAAACAGAATTCAGGTTAATTATGTATTTTTATAAATCAAATTAAGTATATATTATTTTTAAAATTAATTTTATTCTACCTAAGGTGGGTTCAATGTATTTCTTTTAACTAAAATCACTGTAATATTATAGTTTGTGTATTAATAGGATTTACAACTTGTTTACATTTTAAACACATAAATTAATTAATTGTTTATGTTTTAAACATATAAAATAGAGAATAATAATAAAAAAAAGAACTTTTTTAAATAACTTAATTACATTAAATTCGTTGTTGTTGTTGTTTGTTTAATTAATTAAAAATTTAAATAATGAATAAAGAGGAGCAAAATAAACTAACAAAGTGAAATAAACAGTTGTACATAGTTTTTTTTTTAATAGTTTTCAACTAGGAAAAATCAATAAAAAAAGAAGATTATAAAAATGCATTTAATGCGTTTAAAGAGTTCATTTATATTACTTGTATACTGGAGTAACATTTCAGTGCTGTAAACCGTGGTTTATCTAAGCTTTAGAGTAGCTTAATTATTTTAATTTCTCTCGAAATACAATATTCTTTTGACACTACACTCTCTCTCTCTGTTTGTGAATATATTGGCTAAGTACTATATTTTTGGCACAAATTTCTATAAATATTATAAAAGCTTTAGTGTTCATCCCTAGCATTACTACTTATCAAAATAAATAATATTTAGTTGATTAGCAGTTAAAAATGAAGCTAAACAATTATATTTTTTTTTTGTTAAAAACACCCTTTGTTTAAATTAGCAACACTTAATTAAATAAAGCATAAATTAAATAATAAATAAGCATAGAATTAATAACAACATAATATAATTAGTAAGAACAATAATATTATTCACTGAAACGTCATTAACATTAAATTAAGCAACAATGAACTAATAAAAATAATAAAATCAATACAAAGGCATCGTATACATTCAGTGATATAAAGCAGATAAATTAAAAAAAACACACACAGTTTCGATAAAATAAAACAGAAAATTTATTTAATTTTCCACTTTTATTATTTTGTTGTATTTTTGTTAAATATAATTAAATTGACCACAAACAAAAAAATATAAAAATAGAGAAAAAATGGATACAAAATTTGATAAAATTGAAGCACAAATAAAATTAAAAATTAAATTAAAATTGCATACGAGTATTGTTCATATTTTAATGTTGCCAAAATGAAAAACGAATTTATAGTATGAGAAAAATATTATAATTTTATAATTAAATGAATATTTTGTTACTCTTTAGTTTTGTTTGCAAATTGATAAAAATAAAATTGTCTATTAAAATATGTTTTAAGAACCATCCAGAGACAATCTGGATGCCTGTTACAAACGAATCCTTAAACAAGTTACAGTTTTGAAAAAAGTTTTTAAAAAAACTAAACAATAATAATCTCAAAATAAACGAGCAAAAATTGAGGCAAGACTAGCTGTAGAAAAGAAGCGAAAAAACCACAAACTCAAGTAACATTTAAATAAAAACATAAAACACTTAATTTTATTCATATTTGCTGCTATGTGTGCATGTTATGTTTGCATGCAAAAACTTCTCCTTACATTATTTACATCAATTGTATTCAGAGAAAAAAGTATTTAAATAGAAAACAATATTTTGCCCCATTATTTATTTATTTACTTTTTTCTATTTTTTTTTTGTTTGCATCATATTTCGCGTCTTGTTTTCTTATCAAACAACTTTTCTTTTCTTTTTTTTAATTCTATGTATCTTGCTGCTTAGATTTAAGCAAAGAAACAAGAAAAACAACAAGCAAACACATGAAAAAACATGCAAATAAATAACTTAAAAAATTCTGCTGACATTTGACACATTTTACTATACTTATAAAACGGTTTTAGTTATGTTTTCTTATTCAATACACCCTGTTAAACCCCCAAAAAGTAAACAAAGAAAAGATTACTCGCCAGCAAATCTACTTCATTAAAAAAATTTTTTTTTCTTTACATTTGGGTTCAAAAAAAAAATAACAAATTGTTTCTTTAGATTGTTAACGTTCTATGTCTGTGGCAGAGTGTCCAATTCTATATTCAAGGCACAACGCAGCATTTAAATAAATAAATAAATAAATAAATAAAGGATTTTGCTTAAGCAAGGCGAAACAAAATAATTCTTTAGAAAAATTAAAGAAAATGTCAACGAAATAAAGATTCTTAAATCCATTTCAAAGTGGTATTAGTTTCTTTAAAATGAATAAGAAAAAACTTCAACTAAGAACAGCTTCTTAAACAAACGTTAAAATGATAAATTGAGTATTTTACTACTTGCAATCCATAGATGTTATTATCCTTGAAATGAAAAACATGAGAAAACTCATTGTGTATTCATTAATCACTCAGTTTTGTTTTCAAAGAAAAACAATTTTCCATTCAGGAAATAATGAATTAACGAAAAACCAAAAATTTTATAAATAAAATCATTTTTTATTTTGTAATTACCTTTTTACACCTAGCTAAAGCAATAATTGTTATTAAATTGCCAGGCACTCCTAATAGTATAAAAACTATACATGCTATCGATGCAAAATTAAGTAATACAGGATTGTAGCCAATGAATAAATCATCAGATTCAGATAAGGGACCTGAAAGTAGAGAGATAAAATCATTTATTTAATTAAACTGCAGCAATCAGGATGTTTAGATCCAATCACTCACCTTCTGTGTAATTTTCATAGTTGGTAAAATTTTCAGGATACGTAGATAATAAATCCATGATATTTTATTTTCTGTTTTTTATTTAAATATAAAAATTAACCGTTTTATTTTTTTAACAATAATTAATTAAATAATTCGTTTACACATTTTTTTCTATTCATTTTTTTATTTTCACAAAATTAAATCACTTTTTAAACACTTTGCACAAAAGTTTTTCTTTTAAATCAACTAAATCATTTTTATCGTTGATTTATCAAACATTTTTGATATTCTTTAAGTTTATTTATTTATTTATATATCACACACTTTAAAATGGTTAAATTTTAATCATCGCTAAAAATACCTGCTGATAAATAGAAAATTTTATTTAAGAGAAAAATTCAAAGAAAATATTACTTATAACGATGTAATCTTTTAAAGCACTCAATTAACTTGATTTATTATAATTATATATATTTTCTAAGATAGATATTTCTGATTTATTAACAAGAAATTGTGATTTTTCTTTTCTTATGTTTATTTATTTATTTTTAAAGTATTAAATGAAAAAAAAAAGAAACACAGGGCCGTGTCTTGAATTGTATTGATTTTAAAATATATTCCTTATTCCTTTAATATTACTTAATACTTATTAATGCCTAGATAAAAATAATAAGTAGAAATTCAATCGACACTGCTATTAAGACCCTATAGTGACCTTTTCTTAATAGACGCTTTATTTTCTCTTCATTTACACTCAGTTTCATCTTATTTGCTTTATTTTTTCGCTTTCTCCATTAAATTTATTTCTGTTTATTTTTTCATTTTTATTAAAATCTTTAAATAAGTACGATAAAAAAATAAAGAGAAAGTTAAATACAAATAATAATCATAATAATAATAATAATATTAAAAACGATAAAAGGGATACAAGAGGTTAATCCCGATAATAGAGTGTTATTGTTGCTGCACATTATATGTGTGTCTGTTTTCTTTTTCTTTTGCTTTATTAAATAAATTTCTTTTCAGTAAAAAAGATAAGAAACGATTTCTTTTTTTAATATACATTATACATAGTTTATTTCAAGTGTTTTTCTTGCGTTTGTGTGAATAAATACGGTCGATACGCGTTTTAGCTTGCAGTTGCTAGAAAGTTAAATAACAAACAAAAAATACTCTGCTAAGAAAACATATGATAGAAGCCGTAAGAATTTTGTTAAGTAAGAAAAAAAATCACTGTGTTAACATTAAGATAAACACAATGTTGAGTATATACTGTAGTGTAAGAACGTCTTGATGATCAATCTTTAAAATGAGTTAAATGTCTGTTTAGAATGAAAAACAGTTTTCACGAGGGATTTTTTTTTGTTTTTCATTTTTAAATGATGTTAATAATTCACCGATAAGCAACAGAAATATTATTAGAATTTAATTTAAAATTATTAACAAAGTAACGTATATTTATATTATAAGCAAGATTTATTCCTTAGAATAGATCACCACCGCAGTTTAAACAAATACTATTTGTATCAAAGGAAATTAAATAAATAAAATGATTGTAAATGGTAACATAATGACATTGCAAAAAAAAATTTCTTTAACATTTAAGTAAAAATACAAAACACTTTACGAACCCAGTTAACAATATGGCATATTTGTTAATATTTCTGTTATTTTTCATTAATAATTATCTTATAAAATAAAGCAAAAAAAATAATAATAATTTAAAATGACTAAGAAAATAACAGAGAATAAAATAAAATAAAATACATATGTAGAGTACAAGATTCATCCAGCTAACAATAATTATAATGTAAATATTTATAGTAATTAAAAGAAAATATAATTATTATAATATTTTTTTTCTACTTTTTATTATTGTTGTTATTCCTTCATTCTTTATTTAATTCTTTTAAGTTTACTCTTTTTATAATAATAATATTATAAAAATAAGAGTATATTCCATACCATATTCTATAATTACAATGAAAGGCTTAAAAAACAACCATAGAAGATTGTTCATTTTTCTATATTTTTCTTTTATTACTTCACTTTACGTTATATATTTAAATGGTGTCAGATTAAAATGTTATTACAGCAGAGCAAGGAAAAGCGAAACGATCTAATGTAAACAGAGAAAATTTTACGAAAAATAAAATAAAGGCAAAAAACACTACCACGAATGTAACGAATTTTAAATAATTAAAAATTATACTTTAAAAGTTACTTTTTATATTGTATTTAATTACTTTTTTTGTACTATTTTCTTACTAAAATAAAAAGGAGAAAATGTTTTCTTGGTCTATGGTCTATAGAAATTTTACATGAAACGCTTTTAACATGTACAGTGTTGTTTCAATGCACAACAATACTCCTTTGCATCAGATTGTATTCGTTAAACAGATCAAACTCAAAACTATAAAGACACTTACAATGAATTATATTAACCATAAAATTTGACTACTATCACTGTTGTTGTTGAAAAGTTTTTCATTTCTTTTTAATTTTTTTTTTTAAATAATACAAAAAAAAAAACTTTACAACTTGGAAAACTATAATAACAGCATCAAGAAGAAGAAGAAGATTTTGCATAACTATGGAAAAAAAATTATTAACAACAATAAACAAAAACATCGAAAAATTAATGATTCATTAAAAAAAATTTATTTAATAAAATGGCAAAAATTGTTTTTTATTGCATATGTTCTAAGAAAAGACACATATTTTCATGAATAAAATAAATTATTTAAAGACAAGCGAATATCGTATTGAATAGCGAATTTGTTTGTGTTTTTCTTTTTCCTTTTTTTCTTCAATTGCTATTATCGAAGATTTATGTAAAGTAATAAAAAAATATTGCAGATCAATGTTAGATAAAAAAAATTATATTTATAAAGAAATTCATTTAAAATTATTACTTCGTCTTTTTGCTGGCATTTATAATGAAATTTATTTATTTATTGAATGATAAATTTATGACTGTGTGTATAGTGAAGAGTGAATACGAGAAAATGTGCAGAGATTAAGCACAATTCAAGATTTTGCTAAAAAGCAAAGCTTAAAACATTAAATAAATCTGCTTATAGCTGCCCTTAGTTGAATTTAATTCAAAACTTACAGAAGTGTTTAAAGAATTACTTAAAAGGAAATTAAAAAGATCTGCAAAAAGTATTAACGAGCACAGATTAGTCACTTAGCTTTTAGATAAGATAAATCAGCTTAGATTTTCGCGGCTGCTAAACTATTTATTATGCTTAATGACGATCATAATGATCATGAACTTTTAAGATTTAAACAAAACTATGAAAAAATAGAATAAATCCAGACGATTAAAACAAATCAAGGACAGCACACGATTGAAAATATAAAACAAAAACTGAAATACCAATCGCAGATGGTAATGGCTTAAAAACCAATAAATAATCCAAGGAAACTATTATTTTTTAAATTATTTTCCAAATTTAAAGGAAGTAAGACACTAATACGCTGCAAAGAAAAAATAGACTATAAGCTGGCAGCAACAACGCGACTTCACTTCTATAAATAAACACACTTTTATTTTTGTTATTAATAATGTCACGTGCTAATTGAATAATTAATTATTATTACTGTAATAGAAGTAAAAAATAACAAAATTAAATTAAATTAAGAAACAACTACAATAACGATGACGACAACGTAAACGTAGAAAAAAAGCACCGAAATTGCCAAATGGTATATATTGACCAGGCGCCTCCATTCGTTACTTCTACAATACGTATTCAATGCAAACTTATTTTAGCAAAATTTCGCTGACTATTATATTGTTTATTTTTCTGTTTTATTTTTAAACACAAAAAAAAATTAAATTAGCTTTTTTAAAAAAAAAAAAAAAATAGCAATAAAATTGTTAACTAATCGCTACTTAATTGATTTCGTTGAGTTTTGGTAATTCTTCTTGTTGGTTTGTTTTTTTATTTAATTCTATAAATTATTTTTAGACAGCAAAACAATAACACTCTTTGACATTAACTCATTTCGTATTAATTTTAAATAAATTAAATTTAATTTGTTATTGTATAAAAGAAAAGAATAAGATATAAAACACGCGAAAAATACGTTAAAATAGTGCTCAAAGAGCCAAAATAAAAATATAATAATAACAAAAATCTATCATCAAGTCTTATGAATGAAAATACAGTGATATTCCCAAGAGATGAAATTACATAATTAATGCATTGATGTATTTTAATTAAATTAAGAATGAAAACTTCTTAAGAACTCATTCAAAGACGATTGAATGGTTTAAAAGTTGCTAAATTCTACTTTAGTGCAGTATCTTACTGTTTAAGTCCCTAAACTCAGTTTTTAGATATTAAACTTTAATAATTACCTACTGCAAAAATGTTTTTTGGAAAGATCCTAGAAGTTTTCTTGCCTTTTTTAATTTTTTGGTAAACATTCCAAAAACATTTCAGGAAAAATGAGGCACAAACCACAAACATTTGTCGCCACAAGGACTGTCATAATATTAAACGTAATATTTCCAATACGAACATTTTATTATCGGTAGACGACAAAAAAAAAACACCAAAATAAATATTAATTAAGGTGGTTATGTTAAGTTATGTATGTGGGTGGTTAGCGTTCATTTTATTATTGTGTTTTAACTGACTTTTCATCGAGTAAAACATTTTTTTTTTGCTGGTAATTTTCTGACAAATAACCATTTAATGACACACTGTTCCACATTCGGGAATTTTCTTAATATTTACTTTAAGAAATAAAAAAATTACAATTAATCTTTGCTGCTGCAACAAAGTAGTAAAAATATATATTTTTTTCGCTGTTTTTTTTTACACCAAAATAGATTAATTAATTTTGAAAAATTTGTAAATTTGTAAAATTGTTAAAATTAACAATTAGCTACAACTGGTGTTGTGCAATGAATAAATAAATAAGAAACAAGGTGACATAGCAGTAGTAACGCGAACAACTAAAACTAGGTTACAAAACACTGGACTTATGATTGCTTAAAATCATTGAATATTATTTATCGCAGTTATATATATTTTTTTTAAATAATATAACTTTTTTTCTATAATAATAATCATCGACCAGCATTGAGAATTTTCCTCTTTCATATCATAAACGTTTGAATGTCAAATCTACAAAACGGCGGCGCCTTTAAAATGCGTTTTATTTCGTTTCGTTTAATACAAATGTGGTTATTTTTTATTTAAACGCAAAAAAAGGACTTAAATAAATATTTATATTAAACCTTAAGAAAGACGATGTGGCCGAGGAATTGAATAGTATATAGTGTATGCCACTTTTTAGTGGTATTATTATTATTTTTCTTTTATTATTATTAGTAAAAATGTCGAGACATGTTTTAATCATAAACATAAAGAAAGATAAAAAATATTTATGCTTTTTCTTCGTCATTTTCTTATCAATATTTTAAATAAAATTTATTTTCTATATATATATATATATATTTCAACAATAAATTCAATTTTTATTAACTCATATCAGAAAGGAAAAATAAAAAAAACCATGTATATAGTACACTTGTCAGTGTATTTATGCATAAAATATAATATTTAATCATAAATGTCGATTTTGCCTAGTAACTTTAACTGTTTCGTTGAATTTTACAGCAGTAGCAGTAATCAGAAATATTTTTATTTAATATTAATATTATAATAAATTCTTAAGAATTTAATAAATAGTAAATCGTCAATAAATAAATAAATAAAATTAACAAATACAACAAGCGAAACAGAATAGCAATACATATTTGTGTATATATGATAAGAAATGTTTATTATCATTTGGAAAAATAAATGTCTATACAAAAAACACATTCCTTATCACATATTTTCTGTTTATTTTTAATTATTTTTTTATTTCTTGAAATTTTATTTATGGCATTTTAATCAAAATAAAATAAATTATTTATTTACATAATACATAAATAAAGAGTATTACATACATAATTAAAAATCATAATAATAATAATAATTATTATGAATTAAATAACAATAATAATTTATTTTTAAATTTATTTACAGTTGCAAGGTATATTTCTTAAAGAAACAAAAAAAAATAAATATAGGATTAATATATCTTCAGAAAGAAAAAAATATTTTAGGTATTTCGACCGCAATAAAATTTATTCAACCGTAATAAAGTATTGTAAAGACTATGTATACGAAAAACTAAAATTTTATCCAGATCATAGTTCAATATACTATCAGATTTATCAGGTAAACCACAAAGTGTTTAAACATTAATATAGTAAAAACCAATTGATGTAGATTTATGATAAAATTATTCAAAACTAAAAATATATCTCTAGTTGCAGGTAAATAATTCAACAGTATATTTTCAGGAAATATTTCACAAATTTTCACGCTTTACTATTTTACCATTTTTAATATTTTGCAGACTGAAATATTTACACCGTTAACACTTTATTCACTTGTAAATGCGTACAAAAATTTAGTGTCGTTTTTGCTACTTAACAAAGTATTTACTTATTGCTACAATTCGAAAAAATAAATTAAAAAACTAAATCATTATAAAACCAAAGTGTAAAAAACAAAAAATTTATTTAATTAATTAATTTATCTGGTTTTTGTAAAATTTTATTTTAGAAAACAATTTTCATATTCCTTTCGCTAAAAAATAAGAAAATTCTCAACGTAACTAATTAAGAATTTTCAAACAACGAAATTTAAATTGTTTTTACACAAATTAACATAGATTTACCGTTGTGTATGTGTTGTTATTTTTTTTTTAATTATATTTCTATTTAAATATTTTCCTGTTAAGCAAAAGCAAAACGAAAAAGATGAAAATAAAGCAAAGAAAAAAATTAGCTTTATGTAAATATTTACATTGATTTTTTGGCCACTTTGTAATTTTATTTTTAATTTAATTTAGTTTTTCAATAACAAAAAAAAAATATATGCTAATTACTAAATTATTATTATTTATCCAATTTGATTGGTTTTTTTCTTTCTACTTCTTGTGTTTTTGTTACATGTTATTTTGTAGCAAAAATAATTACAATTAGCATTTAATTTATGTTATTCAATAATTGATTAATTGATTAAATAAACTATAAAATTTTTTGCAACTAATCGATAAGTCAGCAAATTTTTGCAACAATTGTAGACCGCAGATATTTTTTCCAACACTATCGATATTACTTTAGTAAATAATTCCTTGAAAATAATTCTTTAACTTATAACTAAGAAAGTATAAAAATAGAAAACAATTAATCATAATTAAAGTTGATTAAACGCATTAAATTCCACAAAAATTCTCCACAAACAAACAATTAAAACTAACAAAATCGATTTTCTACAAATAATAATAATAATAATAATAATTTCTTTAATTATTTTGTTTATTTAAAAATTCAAAAAAAAAACATTTATTTAAACATTTATTACATGAATCATAATTAATTTGAAAAAGTAAAAAGTCACTCTTATCGCGTTAAATAGTAGAAAAGAGAAAATTCTACAAAAGGCTACCAGAGGTGGAAATTAAATGAAAATAAATAACCTGTTGCCCAAACATTACAAAGCATAAAAAAAAACATTACACCGCCTACAACATAAATTTCTATTAGTAAAAATTACCAAAAGAAATTCCTTTAATTTCGTCAACAAGGAGAAAAATTATTTATTGCTAGGCAAGGTCTTTAATCAATTTTAATTGTATATTTTCTGCAGAAATTTTCACCTGTACATTCCGTACACTTTGCTTATTTTTTTTTCGTTAACTATCTATTTCTAAATTAGCAAAAGTAAAAAAATAGGCAACAACAGCAATAATAATTCTCACCTTTACATATCCGTAATTCGCAAAATAAAGTAAAAAACACTTTTCGTTAATTATTTTTTTATTTAATTTAATTATTTTTTGTTTTCTTTAATACTTTGTTTACAGATGGGAAATTGTTAAAGAAAAATATAATTTAAAAAAACTTCTTCATAAATAAAATAAATTTTGAATTAAAAAATACGAAAAAAATTCCTCAGTGCGCGTCGTTTTTAACGCGAAAAAATGAAAATTCTTTTTAATTAAATAATTAATTAATGAAAATTAAAAAAAAATTAAAACTAATTATAAATTTTGTTAATAATAATAAAAAAAAATGTTAGAAAAGATTGTTATTTTTTTATCATAAAAACGCAGAAACAGAAAAACCCCCCTTTGAAAAACCGCACACAAATACACCGGATGGTAATTTAAAAGAAAGAAAAAATACAATTTTTTAAATCAAATTAAATTTGTGTAAACAACGACACATAATTATAATAATAATTATTTTTTTTTATTTAATTATTAATGTCGATAAAGTTCTTTTGTCCGAATGAAGAAAATAAAAAACCGCGAGAATTTTAACGTTTCTTTCCTAGATTTTAGCATACGTCGCCGATAATTTAGTAATAATTATTCATCATCATTTTATTAGTAATTTAATTAAATTGACGTAATTTGCGTGGTTTTTATCGAAAAATAAATAAAATAAAATATGCTTAAGGATGTAAACACTGGACAAAACTGTTCCTACGCAAAATAACAGTTTGAAGAAAAAAAAACTCTACTTGAAAATTCATTAAAATTCAGCCGAATAATAAAATTATTATCTTTTTATAACGGAAAAGTACGTTGTTAACCTTTAACAAACGGATTACAAGTGTTTTTCATTTTTGTTATTATGACGAACGGTGTGTTATTTATTTGTTTTATATGCGTTAAAATATTTGCAAAGGTGGCAGTTAATTAGCATATTTAACTATGCAACTAGAACCAATATCAAACGTTTTGTAAACATTATTTTTTTAAAAAGAAAAACCAGAGAAAATTAGAGGTAATTAAATCTAATTTAATCTCTACTTGAACTCTATTAAGCATAAACTATATTCAAAAATGCTTAACGAAAGATAATACCATTCAATTATTATTATAACTTCACGGGTTTCCCCACTGTGTGTAAAAAACCGCGATTTTCTAAGAAACAAAAAAATCATTTACGACTTTAATTAAATGAAAAATCAAGTCAAGAATCATTAAATCATGTTACAATGACCTAAAATTAATTTAAATAAAAAATTCTACCTTTAAAAACGTATTTTTCTTTTTTTTTAGTTAAAAAAGAAATTAATTAATTTTCTCAATTAATTTCTTTACTAAAAAATTCACAAAAAGTCACATTTTGGAGAATTAAAAGCAAAATTATAATTTTATTATTGTTTAATCCTTTTTCTATTGTATCATCTTTATGTTTAGTTCAGTAAAAATTTCTTTATCCTGTTGTGTCCTTGTTATAGTTTGACGAATTCATCAAACGCGAATTGCACTTTGTCTATTGTAATCATTAAACAATTGAAACTTTTTAACATATATTATTTATCCACAATTAAGCCACAAAAACACAATAAAATGGTAACGAAAGTTGGTGAAATTTTTTATTTACATTTCTTTTATGGAATGTTAACAAAATTTTGGCACTTTACACGATGAAAAACGGATAAAACAGAATATTTTCGCTGTTTTAATTTTAATTAATTAATTTTTTGTTTTGTTTATTTGAAAAGACAAAACACTGAGTAACAACACATTACAATGTAACTTTGTTTTTAACTTTAACAACATAAAACACAATATATTTTTTTTTAATTGCAAAACGCGGTTAAAACACACGTCAACGATTCGTAACTAAATAAACATGAAATTTAATAATTTAAAAAAAGAAAAATAACTTATTTTTCGCTACAACAGCAAAACTCTACTAAACATAACGAACGTACGTGAACGACTAACTTGAATGACTGAATTAATTTTCTTTCAAAAAATATATAAAATTATCTACTTGTTGTTTCCCGAACGAAAAATTTCCTTTATTTTATTTTTTCTATAGAGAATTTTCATTATAGAAGTTGATACACTTGTACTAACCAATACTGTAACACAATTTCAATAAAATTACTCGATTTTGATTGAAGAAAGAACAAAAAATAAATTAAATATAATATAAACAAAGTAAACGATTAAATTCAAATTCAATTATAAAAAAAAATAACATTATAATAAAAATAAATTCAATCTAGTTAGCTTTGAATTAAAATAAAAACGGAATTGAATACGTGCTCAATATTATTATAGAAAAATCTATTATTTATATTAAAAATATTATATACAAAAAATAAGAATATATTTCAATTAATAAAAGCATATTTTTAAATTAATTAAATCATTTAATTAAAGTTTTTTTTTTGCTTATTTTACTATTTATTTTACATAATACTGTACAATCCTTAAAACAAATCCTTTTTCAGCACACTATTCTACGTTATTTTAGCATTAAATAAACAAAAAACAATTTCTTGAAAATAAAACCACATTTTTTTCCACCGGTTTTAATTTGTTAATTAAAATGCAAAATAATAACAATAATAATAAAAAATTAGCAGAAAAAACAAATAATAATAATAATAATTCTATTACAAAATAATAACTGCATCGTTAATCAAATAATAAATAATAACTAAATAAAAAAAACACCAACAATTAACAATTAAATAAATAAAAAAAATAATTAAATAAACTTACATCAGAAGAATGATTTATTGTGTGAAGGTCATACAGCGTCTCTAATAGATCTAAGCACACATATGCGAAACGTCATTATCATAACGCAACGTCGTTTACTTTCACTGTAATAAAAAATATATTTAATTAAATTAAAGAAATAAAATAAAAAATAAAAATTAAATATTAATAAATTAACATTAATTTATCGTTAAATTTATTATCACGAATTTTTTTGTGTACTTTACATAAATGTTTAATTTATTTATTCTAAGTAATTAATAGAATATTATCGTTGTATTGTCATCGTGGTAATTATAATTAATTTTTTTTTTTGTTTTGCTATTTTTAACAAACACAAACAATATATAAAATAACAATTATAAACACTTTACTAATCATAATGTTATTTTTATTCAATTAGGTTTTTTTCTTTATTTTAGTCTCTAAAAACTTTGATGACTTAATTAACAAAAAATTACAAAATAATTTTTTAATTGCTTTTAGCATGTTTTACGTTAAATTTCTTTGTTTATTTTAATAACAGAGTTTATTATTTATTTATTTTTATTTTTAATGTAAAAATTTTTAGTTCTTATTGAAAAAAAAGCTAAAAAAACGATAAAAATATAACAAAATAAAAGAACGAATTAATTATGTTATCGTGTATGACGACATTTATTTAGAAAACAATTAAACAATTATCAATTAGTTTTTATTTGTGGAAAAGCAAACATGAGAAATGATAATAATTAATAGAATTGTCCAACAAGCAGCCAATTTGTTAAAAGGAAAGAAGCAAAAAAAAAAACAGTGAATCAAGTCGTTGGCATTTGGAAATTTAAATGTTTATTGGTAGCCGAATAATGGTGAAAATTTAATCAAATTGAAAGAAATTACTTCAACTAAATAAAGAGACTAGTCATCAAACAATATAATTAAAATATTTATTAGGATATATTCCAAGAACAAACAGTGTAAAGTAAGTTTGTGCTTTAAAACTAAGTTAAAAATCATCCTAACTGTTGATTTATTTGCAGGTGACAAAGTATAACTAATTTACTGTAAGCACAAATACAAAAGCAGGTTAATCCTTTGTTGCATATACACTTTTAAGCTCACGTCAACATTTTTCATATAGAAAAATTGAAAATAATAAAGACTTTGTAGCCATTTATGATAGTTTAACCAACTTAAGATAAAACTGATAATAAATAACTCTTCAAGTTTCCGGTTCAAATTTAAACAATTAAAATTGATTATATCAGTGGCACAGCTGTGATTATTAGAAACCAAACGATATGATCAGTTCATTGGCGATAATTTTAAAACAGAAACAGACTTGTTTAAGATAAAACAAAAGAAAAAATAACCACATACTTTGTTAATAGTCAAGAAATTTCTTTCGTTTTTATTTATCCAAAAATATTATTATTTCTATAATTGAACTAGAGAAAAGCTAGACACTGAAGAGTAAATTATTATTATTTTTATAATTTTCTTCTTTAGAAAAGTACAACAACCTGAAAAGCTTTCGTATATAATATGTGATAAATATTAAATATAAAAAGCACAGCTGATATTTTAGTTTCAGAGAAAACACAGTTGGTGATGAGCTTTTTAGTTTTAGTTATTTCTATCTTGTAATAATTGTATCCTTTTATTATTATTTGTGTATGTGGGTATATTTATCGAAATAGAATAAGAATTAAAGAGTTGGATACGATATAATATCTTAAAGTAAAGAAATTCAATTGTAACAAAGATTTTATATTAGAAAGGAAAAAAACACAAAACAACAAACTACTGATACATTTAAGTCACTTAAATACATTCTTAATACTTAGATTTTACTGTATAATTCAATAACACTATAGCAACGATAAAAAGAATAAAATGTAAATAAAATAAAAAAAGCATAACGGAAAACGGAAAAGCTTTCTCTAACTTCTTTCTGGTAACTTTTGCATAAGTTTTTTTCGCTTTTATTAATGCTGAAAATGCAGTATAATAATAATAATATTTATTAAACTGCAATATTGTAAAGTTAATTTCTGCATTTAAAAAAGAAAAATAACAACTGGAATGAGGATTAAAACATAAAAAAATTTCATAATTTATTAGCTTTAATGTTACTTTTATTTTTAAATTCATAACTAAATGAGGTATTAACACGTTGCTTTGTAATAATTTTATATTAAAAATAGACGCAGTTTTTAACAACAAAAAAAAAAAAACACGCAATTTAATTTAATTAATTCTGCATAAAATAATTAAAAACACAAAAGTCATATACAGTGTGGTAGTTGGAAATTTTTTTAAAATTTAAATTATAAAGGATATTTATGGATTGAAGAACGCTTAAGCTATTAATCTGGCTGCATTACGCAGCTTAACTGGATTAATAGCATAGAATATATAAAAATTGAATTAAAACAGCCCTGCAATTTGTAAAGTCAATATTTCAAGGCCAAGAAAATACTGGCAACAAGATAAAACTAAAGATAAACTAGAGTAACAGCTGATGAAAATGCATTTAGAGAAACACAATTAATTATAAAATTAAAAACCCCATGAGTTTGATGCACCAAATGATGATAAAGAAGATGCATTGTGGATGCACTACTCAACTATAATTATCCAACATTTAAATGCAATTTTTTCTCTTCTTTATATTTAAATTGAAATTTTGCAACAAACTGACTGCAATTAGTTTAAAATAAATTAAATACGTGACATTTCGTTGAAACTATTATTAAAACTTAAAGAAACGTTTTTTAATTAATTTTTTCTTATTAATTAATTAAAAAAATTAATCTAAGATGATTTTTTATTCTATTTCAATATTGATTTAACACAATTTTAATAAAAAAAATTTTTTATTTATTATTTAAGCTGCAATGGTTTTTTTAATCAATTAAATAATTGTGTCCCAAAAGCTTCCGGCATTATTATCCAATATATTTTTATTGTTTAAATTTATTGGTGTCACATCTAGAAACACGGTTATATAGGAAGTGGAAATGTTGTTTGTTTTTACTTCTAAATGGGTACATAATACTTTTATTCAGTATTTACTAACGCAATTAATTTTAGTAAAACTAAGCAAGTAATCAACGTAAAAAACCCAACGTCAAATACGTCCCATTTTTATTCAATAAAATGAACAATTTCCTGCAAGGAATGTCCACTTGATGTAAATGTTTTACTTTTTTTTATTAATGCACTAAAGTGTTGAAAAACAATTTAAATTCAATTATTTAATGGAAAAAATAAATCTGTATACAATGATATGGTTAGTCTCGTGCACGCAATAAACTCAGTGTTAATATCATGTTGGAATGTTTAGTTACGGGTACGCAGACGTTATTTATTTATTTATTTATTTATTTTTTCAGTTAAAAATAAAAGGTAAAAACTCATAATGAGTAAATTGATTCAATAAAGACGTTATTAAGCGATAACAAAAAATCATAGCAGACGCGACACCACAAACAATTTCTTAAGAAATAGATTTTTGACGAGTCAGTGGGCGACAAGTCGCTTTATTTGCGACAATTGAACTTTTGGGTTTTTATTTTCTTTCTCTCGTTATTATTAATATTATTGTTTTGTTTGTTACATTCTTGACTTAAACGTCTTTATTACTTAAACAAAAAAAAAATAAAAGAAGCATTTATTATGTGTGTTTTTGGTTTTGAGTTCTGTTTTGTTTTAAATCTTAAGGCTAAAGGCTACGAATCGTTATGAGACAAAAAAAAACACTTTTTTTCGTTTTCTGCATTATTAAAGTTGTCATCTGTATGCCAGCTACTGACAGTTAATGAAAAAAAAGAAAAAATAACAAACTTAAATGCTTCAAAATTGTACTTTTGTGATAAGAAATGATTTTCTTTCATTTAAACTATTGTTTAAGTTATATTTTTAGGATTAGCAAGTTTGAAATATATATTTTCATTGCAAAAGAAAAAGAAAAGAAAAACACATTTTTTAATAAAGCGAAAATGGATTTGTGTTATTACTTGGCTACTCAATGTGATGGAAATATAGAAAAAAAAAAACATGTTAAATCGTGAAGATTTTATTTATGCAGAATAATATTGCACTTATCTTTCAGATTTCTAAATAACCTCTCTAGAGGAACCGAAAGTCATAAAGTGATGCAAAACACTTAATTCACTCATTAGTTGATCGTGTGGTTAACTATCTAGGATAATACAAATGTTATGTACAATAAATAAAGATAACACCACCCACAAAGTATTACTATACTTGAATAAAACTATAAATCTACATAATAATAACTAACACCGGTAATAATTTCTATTTAAAAGTGTTAAAATTTTGTACAGATAAATTTCACTCAATTATCTAACTCAATAAATTTCAATTAAAGAATTATAATATTTTAATGACACACGAAGAGAATATAATGTAAAGAGAAGCACTCTTTTTTTTTAAATATAATTTCACCTGCACTTTGAACAGATTTGCATCTTTTTTTTATTATTATTATTATTACTTTCTTCAAGCAACTTTGAGAAAACTGCAGTCTAAAAAGTTAATAAAATTCGATAAAAGTTAACTCAAATGAAAAGAAAATCACTTTATCTAGATTAAATTAAGCTAAAATGTGCTTTTATTTTTTTTTCTTCATTATTTTTATGCTAAATTTGAACTTTAAACACGATAAAAATAATAAAATTAAAGCAAAAGCTTCAATTGCAGTTTCTAAAACGAATTTTCTTTCCAAAATAGAAAAAACACTCAAAATTGCAGTTATTTTAGAGTAGAAAACTTTTTGAAAAAAATATATTTGTTTATTAATTCGCCTGCAGCATATACTACACATGATACAATGAATATATATTTCATTAATTACAAAAGCACTACGTACATTTCCAGAAAAACCTAATAAATGTTTATGTCTGTTTTTTAAGTAAAAATAATTTTCCAGCAATAATGAAGAAGAAAAATAACTTTTCCAACAAAAAATATTAAGTGAATTTTTTATTTTCAATTGAAATAATAAAGTTTATCTATTTATTTAAGCCTTTTACAAGTATTTTATTAAATAAAAATTAAGTAAATGAATTAATTAATACGATTTATTATGGTTCTAAAAACATTATGCTACAGTGAAAAATATGTGGATTAATGATGAGATATTTGTGCGTGCGATTTATTTATGCGGAAAAACACTTGGCCAGAAGTAATTTTATTGTCTTATCCAGTGTTTCACAACAATTGTATCTATTTTATCGTTATTATTCATTGTTAAACACGTACGACAAACATTTGTTACAAATCATTAATGCTGTTAGGTATAATGGAAAAAAGCTCACTAGTTATCAGTGTTTTACAGAATTTATAGATAATTATTTAAAGAAAATAGAATATTAATTGTAAATAAATGTTAAAAATGAAATAATCTACACTCTAATCAAGAAAAATAAAACTTTAATAAAAAATATTTACTTTATGTAAAATTACTTCAAAAACAAGCATAAAAGTTGCATAATTGTAGTAAAATAATTCTTTGTAATAAAAACGATTTAATCAAACATTAAATTAACTAATCACCCTATATATTAAATTATAATAAAATTTTATTTTTCATTATTATAATTATTATTTAGATTATCTTAAAGCAGCAATAACAGTAGCAGTAAATGTGGTTAAATATGTTGGCTATTTTAATAAATATAATAATCATTCTATAAATGTGATTAATATGATTTTCACTCAGTAATGCGTATAATGGTATTGTTATAAAAAAAACGAATAAAATCTTAATTATATACTTCTTAGTCAAGAGAAGATGGACATTTATGTATTTTTTGTAAATTACTTTACTTAATACAGTAGAATAACATTGATAATATAAATATTTTCCCTCTAAAAATAAAAATCCTTTACATGATATACGACAGTTAAAGAAAGTCATTATTTTGGTTTAAAGATGAAAAAAGAAGTGATTAATGTTTATCAAGGTTACTATTTCGTACTTATTTTGCTTAAGATATACATATACATAGTAAGGAATTTGACTAAATTTTGTAATTAAACGGTTTAGTGAGTTTTGTATTGTAATTAGTAAATTTTTATTTTATTTTTGTTATTCAATTTATTACTATTTCTATGGTTGAATGAATTTTTGTGATTTTTGTGCTAGTTTTTGTGATTAAATTTAAAGCCGGTTGTTTAATACAATATAATCTAGTTAAACCTCATTAAATACATTTATTTATTCATTATTTTAATCAACATAAATATTAAAATAAAAAAAAATTTATCAGTTAATTTATACAAATCAATTCAATCAATTTAGCTGTTAATTGATATAAAATGCAAGAAAAATAATTTTTTATTATTTAAGATCAACGAAAATATATAGTTTTCATGGTAAAGGTTTATTTTGTGTTCTGGCTACCCAAATACCGATACTACTCTTATAGAATTGATCTGTCCCCAGAGAGAAATCTTATAAAAGATTGTTTACCTGTTATTGGTTAAACATTACTGAGTCTTATAAAATGAATCATTAAATCATTTCTAATAATTTATATTTTACAGATTTTGTAGAAATAAATCAGTTTTAAAAATCAATTTAATCAGACGTGAGGTATTAACATCACGAGCTTAAAAGCAAGTCAACAATTTGTCACTAAGAATTTAAAAGAAAGTAGAATCGCTGTGAAATCACAGCATTAACAATCAGAAAATTAAGATTTATAAAAGAATTATATAACGATAAAGCCTTGTTAGCTACATGTCTATGTATTACTCTCACGAGTAAATTTAAACCTGCTGTAACTATACCAACAGATGACTAAAGGTAAAAAGAATAAAAATAACAAAAAGAGATTTATTTATGAATGAAAGTATATCGTAAACAGCTGTTTTAATATTTATTTTACTTTTTATAGTTTATTTTCTCTTGACTTCTTATTAAATGACAAAATATTTATTATAAAAAAACAGCATAAATAATTTAATATAACATCAAAAGTTTTTATTAGTAATACTTAGTCGCTTAGGTATGTAAATGAATGAATTATTTTTCTATATAAAAGTTAACTGTTAACTGACGTCATTTATCACAAATTAACAATAATAACAATAGCCAGCAGGTTATAATTTTTCAAAACTATAAAAATATAAAGGTGAAATCATTGCTTATAATGTTATAAAAATATTTTAGTGTATGTATGTATGTACAATCGCAGGGATGTGTCATTGTCGATTCATTTCAACAGCGATAGTAGCTGAATTATTTTCTTATTTAATTAACACAAGATCGAGATACATTGAATAAATTTACAAAGTGATATTTCTGTGAAATAATATACTTTTTTTTTGCATATAAAATTATTTCCGTATAAGATTGAATGAGTAATTGTTGAAAAAAAATTATTTTTATTTCTTTAAAATTATAAACTATTGAATAATAAATGTGAGGAGAAGAATTTTACTTACTAGAAGGTTGAGTGTGATTCAATAGTGTTGTTGCTCACTATAGCACTGTAATCAGAAAAGAAAAACATTAAATAAGTAAATAATTTATTTATTTATATAAATAAAAAATACTTAAATAAACTCTGTACGTGTTTAATGCTTAAGTATTTATGCTTTGAATAAACCTTGTTGATAACGTTATATTGCCATTTTTTTAAATATGATTTATTATTTATTTTATTGATGAATTCGTTTGCTATGAATGGCTTTTTTTATTGACATTATTTTAACGCAGAAAAATATAGAAATATTATTTATCTAATGGTAAAATGTATTGTTAAAGGTGTTTAAGTTTTGTTTAATATCGCAGGTTTTTTTATTTGCTTATAGCGTGATATGTATTCGGTATTTTAATGCAAAAATATTGGATATGTAATTATTTGTTAAAATAATACTAGAAATTGATTTAATTTTTAAATATTATAGAATTACAGAATAAAATTCGTAATTTTTCTCATTAAAAACGAATTAATTACAATAATTATATTGTTAAATCTACCTAAACACTTTGTAAGCTATTTATAAAATTAACAAGAATTAGATTCTATTCAACAATTAAAAGAAATAATTTATTTTTCACAATAAAATCGTTTAAACACAATAAATAATTAATTTATTAATTTAATAATAAATGACACTCTTGCTAATTAACAACAAAGTAAAATTAAATAAGTAAGAAAAGAAAAAACCCGCCAAAAACCTAATTAATCACATGCAAGCACAGTAAATACATTATTCTGATAATTTACTTTTGCCAAAAATTGAAAATAAAAATAAAAAATTTAATTTTAATAAATCATTTTTAATATTTTTTGCGCTACACTAATTTTGGCATCAAATTATAATTATTATTCTTTTGCTTATTTTTTTGTTTTTTAATTAATTATAGTTAAATCATTAAAATATAAACAAAAAAAATTATAACAATTATACTTAGATAGAAGTAATAATAAAAATTAAATTCAAACGAAACATAAAAAAAAATTCCGAAACGCATTTATAATAATTATCGTTGTCGTGATTAAAATATTTAATTATAATAATATTTTTATTTATAACGATAACAATTGTTTTGTGTTTTTATTTTTAATTAAATTATTAAATTTATTTCTTAGCTTTTAACTGAATAAGAAAATAAATTCTTCGTGGGCGAATAGGCGCGTGTAATGTAGAATAAGTTTTTTTAACAGACAAAACAGTATAATATTAATAAAATCAAATAAAAGCATAATATGTTAAATATGTTTTATACTTAAAAAAAAAATAAAATAATAATAATATAAGCAACTTCCGGACGTGTGTAGAAAAAGAAACAACAGAAAACATTTAAACAAAAATTTATATTTTTTTCGGTATTAGTTTTGCCTTTTGGTTTTCGTTGCGTATACAATTTTCTTTTCATAATTTCGGCAACGCAAAACTATCTGAATAACGAAATTTATTTCCCATTACAGTTTTGCATATTTATTTTTTGCTACCAATAAAATATTATCTCACTTTACCCGCCTCCCACATGTATGTTAATTATGTTGCGAATTTTATTTTAATTTTACTTCTTTTTCTATATTTTTCATTGCCATTCATGCTACAGTTTGAAGTTCATTATCTTTCATCTTGACTACACTAGCACAGTGTTTATTTTTTCTTCTTTTTTAGTTTTAATTACATCAATGTGCAATGTGTCATTTCATATCAACAAAAAATTATGAAAAAAAAAAAACACTTAAAAATGAATGAAAACAAAAAATTGTCTTTTTATCAAATAACAAGAAAAAAAATGCTTCAGCTATTCATGTCACAAAACAATAGAAATAATTATGATTTAGTTAAGTATTACTGAAAAGGGTACAGAGACAGGCAATTGATGAAAAAATTTTAAGATAAAAATAATTGTGTGTGCGTTTTTTTTTAAACTGCAACAGAAATAAAAGAAATAAACGCAATCATATTACATACGAGTGCATACGGGCAAATGAATATACCAATTATTTATTATTATTATTATTTAGGGGTGTATCGTCTGGTTTAGTGTTTTATTTTTTATGTGACTTTTAAGTGCCCTAATTTTATATTACTCAAATATATATCTCACTTTAACAAAGCTTGATTATTTTTAGGCAAAATTATGTAGACAAATGTTTTTGTATTACGAATATCATGACTGTATTGATTAGTTTTATATTTTTACTATTTAAAACGCTGCCTTTACATGTAATAATAATTAGTTAAATTTCGTTAAAGCACTGTTCTTACTTCTATTGCTATTCTATCAAAAGAAACAATACATTATTAATTATTTTGAACCCTATTAGGAATCATATATCACCCATATTCAATAAAATAAACATTTTAATCATAATTATTTCTATTATTGTTATTTTTATAACAATTTATTCTAAAAACCATGTTAATATACCAATAGCGAACCATATGTGAATGGGAAATTTTTAATATTATGTATATAAAATTTAAATGAATAAAAAAAAGGCCAATAGTATTTTAGCGTTTATTTTTTTATCTTATGTTTTTTGTAATTTATGTCGTTTTTTAATGTTTATTTTGTCTCTCTATATTTTTTTTTTTTATTATTTTTAAATTTAATTTAAATAATTATGTATACAAAAGATGACACTATTTATTTACATTTATATATATACATATATGTATTGTTTTATTTACTTATTTTCGCTTATTTTAATGTAAACAAAGGCAATACAAGAGAAATAATAAGTAAATAAATATATATATTAACCACTTGTTCGGTGAGGTTTTTCACTTTATTATTATTATTATTTTATTTTAATGGTTCAAATTCCATTTCCATAAAATAAAATATTATTTATTTTTTGCTTCTTTTACAATAAAGCACAATTTATTGTGACGACAATATATAATTAATTTTTTCATTTTTTTAAGTGACTAAACTATAGTCACAATATTTCATACATATATCGTTCAGTTGTATTTTAGTCGTTAAGTGTGTAATATGTAAATATTAAGCGCGCGCAGTTTAATTATTTAACAGAAAATATATATATATATATTCTATAATGTATAGTGCGCAAACGTAAAACGATTAATATTTAAATATAAATAACAAAAGACATTAGACACGAATAAGAAATAAAAAAAATGAATAATTAAACACATTTAGATGCATTTTATTATAATATTTATGAATTAATTAATTTATTTATTATTTTATGACTTTTATGAAGCAAAAAAAAACACATTAATTAATTAATTAAATAATTTAATAAAATATAATGGATAATCAATTTAGTTGGTGGAAATTAACAATTATTTGTGCCGCATATTTTATATTAATCAGTATTGTTCGTCATATCTATGGTGCCCTGTATTATTAAGTTTTATATAAAAATTAATTATGTTTTTACTATTATTACATCATAATTAATTAATTTTTATTAATTAATTAATAAATATATATTTGTGAAAAAGTATTTTACTTTGTGTTTTATTTGTGGTTTTCTTTAAATGATTAATTCCATTACGATTACTCATATGTTTATTGTGATTTCTTTATTTTTATAATAATTAAAGAAAAGAAAAAGTTTTACCAAGAATTTAATTTTAAAAAAAATACGAAGAAAATAAAATAATTTATTAAATTAAATTTGAAAAATAACGACAATAACATTTAAAAGCATCAGTATTACATAATAAATAAATAAATAAATAAATAAATAAATAAATAAATAGCATGTAAGTTACTTATATTATTTGTGCTTTTTTGTTATTTTTAATTTTATTATTGTTGATTTGTTGCTTTTAACTATTGTTGTTGATTTTTTTTTTTGTTATTTCTATGTATGATTGTTATTTAATTATTCATTAAAATTACCTGGCGTTTAATTAAAATTTCAGTGGCGTTACAGTGGATTATTTTTTTGTTTTTACTCAAAAAATATGACATTCTTTAAGTGCTTGGACTTGTTTTGAACCTGTTTTATTCAAAAATAATTTCTATGACTTTAACTATGTAAGGAAGTTACTAAGTACAAACAACATTGAATATATTGAAGGAAAAAAGGATTATTTAAGTGAAAAACAAAACACATCATTGTTTAAAACCTCTATATGATATCATCTAATCTTCAACCATATATTATTGTTATATTTTCATAATTTCTTTAACATATTTTATTTTTTATAAATTATTCCTTTTTTTATTCTAGATAACGTAAAATTGAATTATTTTTTTTACTTTTCTTCAATATTTATTTATTTAAACATAATTTTTGTCCGATAAGCAGTTGTGTAACAAAGTTTATAAAGTCATAAAGAATTTCAACAAAAATGAAAATAAATAAACTAATATAAACTCTGCTTATAAATTTAACAGAAAAATTTATGCTCTTTTCTTTTTGTCAAACAATAATAAGTCAATATTTGTTATTTTCAATAATAATAATAATAAGGAACAGAAAGAGAAATAATTTTATTTTTATTATAGTTTTATCAGAAATTCGTTACAGTATGGTAATTTATTGTTTAAATTTTAAAAATTAATTAAATAACAATTAGAAAATTAGAAATTTACATTTTATTAGTTTTGATAATAATCTTTAATATTAATTCTCTTTAAATAAAATTTGATATATACTTATTAACTAAGTAATTGCGTACGTCACTTAATTATTACATTATTATTAATATTATTATTATTTCAAACAAATAACAAAAAGCATAGAAAATTAAATAATTAAATCTAGAAGAAAAATACTTAATGAAAAATTTCAATTTATTATTTTATTTTATTTTTAATTCATAAAATACATAAAATTAAGCGAATAATGAATGTAACAAATATCAACAATAACACCCAATAACAATTTTAATAAAAGAAAAATAATAATAATTGACCTCTTCTAATTAGTGTTAATTGATACAAATGTTCTTCTTTATCATTTATATTGTTCTATTGAATATTATTATTAGTATTTTAACCACGAAGAAGCAGTAAAAGTACATTCTAAATTAAGCTATATACCAGCCACCACCATCATCACCACAATAATAATAATAAAAAATAAATAAACCAAATGTATGTATATTTATAAAGATATTTCCTTCTAGTCTACAGCTCTACACACATTAATTCACAAAAAATAATAAAATTCATCATTACTTGTCAATCTTGGTATAAATTTATCAATTTTATCATTTATTTTATTATTATTTTTACATTATACATAAATGTAGATGATTTTTGTCATTCGTAATATTTATTGATAAAAATAACAAAAAGGGTGTTTGTGTGTTTACCAGAAATTGAAAATGTTTTTTTTTATTGTTTAATTGAGAATTTCGCGTTAAAATTTTGTTTAACGTTTCAGGGATTAGAAATTATTAAGTTCTTACATTCTCATCCGGAAAAAAGGTCTTCCCAATGGTATTTTTTAAAGCTTTTTAATTTAATTATTAAATATTACGTAATTAGTTAATTAATTAATATTAACGTCATTTGTTGATTATTTAATAAACATTGAACATACAACAAAATTCCCCAATTGATTATGCTTAAATAAAGGAAATTTATTAATTTAAAACAATAAAGACGTTTTTTTTTCTGTTCTTATTGATTATTAATAAAATTAAGTCATTTATTTAATAGAAAGTTACATTGCTTGCGGATATTTAATAGCGATAAATGTTTTGTCAATTTTATTTGCTATTTGCGGTACAAGAAATTGAATTTAAAGTTTATTTTGTGGTCAAGTAAATTCAGAATAATTTTCTGACGCAAAATGAATCATTTTGTTAATTTTTTGTAATTGTGTTTACTACTTGGGTTGATAAAAACATAGACTAATCATGTTCAGAAGATCAACGAATACCTAAAAGCTCTTTTACAAATCGAATGTATAAAAAAATGGTATCTTGAATGACTTCTTTAAAAAGCAACTCTGTAGTCATATCGTTGATTAATACCAGCCTATACCGGGGAATAAAACAATATAATCTAATATTAAACCTATAAAATAAGCCGTACATAAGTGTTTTGGTTGCATGCCGCTGCCATATGTGCTTTTTTTATTTAAGTAAATAATCATAAAAAAAAAATAAAACAAGAAGCAGCAAGTAAAAATATTGCGTACACCCAAAGGGGTCGTCATTGTCAATTTAATTTTGTATCATTTTCTCCATATTTATGTATTTATTATTACTTCTGTGTTGTTTTTTTTCATAAACGCGCTCAGCACTTGTAAAGCAACAAAGTTCATGCGTTTTTATTATTTATATAATTTAATCATTAAATTATGAGACAGTTTCAGTGTATTTTCTATATATATATATATTTGTGTATGCTTAATGATTAAATAATATTAATAATATTGTGTAAATAATGTTGAACCGAAACCGATCTTCTGTTTTAGTTTTTGTCAATTATTTCATGTGTTTAGGAGTCACTTAAATATTATTTTATTAAAACGTTAATCCATCAAAATAGTGTTGTACAGTTTATACATTGTTTTATTCGCTATTAATTAATTTATTTATTCTATTATATTATTTAATTAAGTAAATTAAATTTTAATATTATGTTTTTGTTGTTGGTGACTTATGTAAATGGATTTAAGTGAATTTTATTGATTAAAAATAAAAATAAAAATAAAAGAATGAATCAACAATGGTGGCAAACGTTTCGTCGATTTTCAAAAAGGTTTACATGGATTATTATTAATTTGTTAACGTTAACGTAACACTGTTTTTAGCCTATTTCTCGAGAAGTTCTATTAATTTTCTTTAATTACACATTATTCACTTATAATGAATGAATGAAATAATTGTGTCAAAATTTTAAATGTTTCTCTCATTCATTATGTAATTTTCGTTTTTATTAAATTATTTATTTTTCAAAATTAATAAATCATTTAAAGTGTATAACGTGTGAAAGAATATTTATTTTATTTTATTATAAATGATTTATTCTATAAATAAATTACATAAAATTTCTTATCTTTTATTAAATATTTGTATTTTTATTATTATTATTATAATTTTATGTAAATGTTACGCAGCTAAGTAAGTTTCGTTTTGCTTGATTTGCTGTTTATTAGTTAATAATATTTTTATTTTTATTATTATTATTTTGCCTAATTTAAATATAAATGACAAATTATTTTTATTTACTTGCGATAAAGATAAGTATTTTTTTTAGTCGTTTATTTGTTTGTTATAAAAAATATATAAATCAACAAAAATTAAAGTTAATAATCCATTAACTGAGGAAGAATAAAACGTTTATTTTTGTTCTTTAATTATTAATTCTGAGTATTGAAATAATTATCATTTTTTAATATTTTATTAATAAGTTAATTACAACTAAATAAACTAATTAAATACAATGATTAAAGTAAATTAAAATTTAATTAACTAACAAATAAAATTAACGATCAAAACTGAGTGTTTTAAGAAAAAGCGTTGCAAATGTGTAAACTTTTTGAAACCATTTAAATGTCAATTTTTATGTACAAGTAAAGTTCAATAAAAACACTACAAAAACTGCTTAATTAAAACAATTCTGTTTAAATTTAATTTAATTAACATAGACAATTATTTCTAATTAAATTTTCAATAAAAATATATTGTGTTTTATTTTTATTATTGATTAAAAAGAAAATTTTTTAACGTGGGTTTTCTGGTGTACTTAAATAAATTAAAAAAAAGCTTAAATACTGTAGAGTAACAGAGTTAATATAAAAAAACTATTCTAAAGTACTTTAATAACGAAAATAATCTATGATTTCGTTTAATATTTATTTTATAAAGAAAATTCTCAAGGAAATACATAAAAAATAAAATAATAAGGATATTTATTAACAAGAAAAATCAACAAAAAAAAAAGAAGTCATGTCGCTTGAACATAACATTCGTTTTAACAAGAATAATAATAACAACATTATGAAATGTAAAAATATTTTCTAATGCAATTTGGAAATAATAAAATAAAATAAAATAAAATACAAAATAAAAAAAGAACAGAAATTTCCAATTTTAAATTCATTTAAAAGAGAAAGAACAGAAGAAAAACATACAAACAAATCATAGTTGGATAACAAAGATTCTATGTCGTTGGTTATTAGTTTATTGCAACAAAATATGATACTTTGTGACATGTGAATTTTGTGCACAAAAAAAGAATAATAAATTTATATTTTTAATGAAAAATTATGCAAGTAGAGTGGAAGCATTCGGGTTGCCTTTTGTGCATTATAATATGTTATGACAATGATATATTATTTTCTATTTTATATTAAAAATATGTTCTCTTATATTGTCACTCATTATATTCTTTAAATCGTTGATATTTGTTACATTAGTTTTGGTAATTTTAAAGTTTAAGTGAATGTGACATTGAAAGAAAATGCATTCTTAGATAAGGTTCGAATGTTTATTAAAAGATTAATAGTTAATTCTAGGAGTACTTATTGATTTATAATTATTAAGGAATAACTTAAACTTTCTAAAATCCAACTGTCTTAAAATCTTTTGAAAAACTCTGTACATTTTTAATTCAAAAAATGTATTTCTCTCTTATTATAACAATAAAAGAACAAATAATAACAAATATTGTAGATATTAGTATATAAAGTCATAAGTGATAATAATTGACCTAGTAACCTTTTTGCTTTAAATTTAATATTAATTTATTACTAGTATGTAGCTTCATTATCTTATTTACTTTGTAAGAATTTATTAGACAATAAAAATGAAAAAAACTCTTCTCTTATTTTTAACAAATTACTATTCTCTATAAAAAATTTAATCAAATTTATTTTTAAATGAAACCCGTACACAAGGTCATTTAATAAACATAATTATTACATAATTATTTTTACAGAATGGATCCAATTGAATTTAAACTGGGACGATATGGCTTAAATACATCAAATATAACGACAACAACAGTAGCTAAAGATTTAATTGAGAATGCCCAATTGCTGGCCACAACCATTGCAAATACATTAAATGATGATAGTGGTGTCTCGCCAACAGCTGATAGTGAATTAAGTCGGTAAGTCTACAGGTTATTTTTTACTTTAGAAAATTATTTCTCTATGTTTAACAATTGAAATTGCATTTTTGAGATGTTTTCAAGGAGTTTTTTTCGTAAATTAAAAAATAAATACAGAAATACCAGGGAAAACACATAGAATTCATTGATTCTTTCATCTATCGGTCTGCTAGCATTTTTTAATATTTATTACAGAGTTGTATCAGGTGTTTTTGTACAAATGATTCTTTAACTATTATTATTATTATTTAAACTGGCTATTCACAAACTATTATATTACTTTTTTAGTGCCGCCTTTTACCTAGTTTTGTACAGAAAATTGTAGTATCGTCTCTTTGAAATTCGTTTAAAATTCCTTTCAAAAATTCCTCAAAAATACATTTAAACGATATTCTGACTACAGTATACAATTTTTATTTATCTCATTTCAATGGGTTTTCTATTGTAGTTTTTATAAATAATATTCAATTTACAGTGGATGAACAAATTCAAAATTGATTTTCCACAATTCTGTTATTTTCCTTTGAATTTATTAAAAAATTATCGCACGCACACAATGCATATTCACTCTCATTGTTGCATAATTAATATGATTTTTATTTATTTTATCTATAAATTCGCTAAGAAACTCAATTTAAAATCAAAAAAAATATCTTTTTTTTTAATTTTCATTAATTCTTCTTTTGTTATTTACTTTTGTAAAGTTTAATCGAAAAAAAGCTCTATAAAGCTTGCCAGTAAATTAATAAATTTATAAACAAAAAACTTTTAAAGTAAAATTTTATTGGAAAATATAAAACATTTCAATAAAAGTTTTGATGCACAAACAACAAGAGTTTGACAAGAAGTAGAATCACAAATAAGTAAATAAAAATGGGAAAAAGAATTTCAAAATCAAAATCATTAAAATATTTAAAACTATAACTAAACAAGAAATTGAGTATAAAAATTCTCTACTTCGGCCTTTTTTATTTACGTTTATTAGTTATTTATTTATTTATCCGTAAATAATAATTTTTAAGTGCTTTTTTTACATTATTTTTTCTATGATTGAATTAAAAAAATTAATAACATTAAAAACAAATATAAAAGTTCAGTTTTCTTCGAATTTTGAATTTTAAGTGCTTTAAAAAATTATTTTATTAAATGTTCTTTGACTCATTAATAAGTATTTTGTGCTTTTACCATAAAAAGCTCAGAAAAAATGTGGTTTATGGATAGACATTTATCGTTTTAAATAAGACAATTTTTCAGCGTTTTTTTTAATTTGATTAATTTTTTAAATAAGGAAAACTGCATATATCTACATAACAGCTTAATTGTCCTACAGAATTGTCCTTCGAAACCTAACAAATTTTTAATTAGTTTTGCCAGTCTTATCTCTCATAAAAACAACGAATTTCTGAGCTCCGGTAAGTTAAATTAATTTAAATTGCAACAAAGATCAAAAGTGTCATTAAAGCATTCAAAAGTCAATTAAGCTGCAAAACTATCTCAAAGCAAAAAAAAACCTTATTTAAAGCGGACAACTTTCACTATTTCAAAAAGAACTAAATAATTATTTAATTAAATAAAGTGATTTCATTAAACAATCACTTAAATCGACATCCAACCAGCTTTCTTCGATTATTTTCTTTCATTTTTTTTGTTTTTTAATGACTTAAATGTTCTGATTTCATTAAATAGAAAAAAAAATTAATATTATTATTATTATTTTTGCAAATTGCGTCTATAGAATGCTATGAAAATTTAATGACTTTAGGGTGGTAATTTGTTTGCCATTTGATTATTTATTTAATCGATTTCTATAAGTTTTTTCTTTTTTTTATTTAATACGATACAAAATATAACGCAAAATACTATTTTTATAATATAAATATCGAGCATCAAGGGACGCTTATATAAGTTTTGTAATATATAAAAAAATAAAATAATAATAAGCAAAGTGGTGACATACTGCTTTTGTAACTACTCTGAACCAGATTTAAACTGGAAATTGGGTTGAAAAGAATTACCTTTTTTTTCTTAATAATAAATTCATTTTATTATTATAATTTGATATCAGCAGTAGTATCAACAGCACAAAAGATTTCCCATTGGGTTAGGTCATTGCAGGAGAATACCATTGTGTCTAATTATTTTGACTATTTTTTCCCTGCTAGTCTTGAGGTTATTTTTTTTTTTTTTTTCATAAAAAATACCGATTTGTTGCGGATAAAATATTATTCCATTGATTATGGGAATTAGAGAGGAGTTACTTAAATTAAATTAATAAATTTAATGTTGTCTAGCTTTCCCTAATCTCGCGTTGATTACATAACCGTTTTATTAAATAGTAATTTCCCTAATGGTAAAACTTTATTACAGTTGATTAACCCTATCTCTGCTTTAGCATTTTAGGAAGTTAATTTATTCCATTACTACAAACAAAGCATAGACAAAATTTTCACTTTCTGATTCTTATTTAACCATTCCAAATGATTACATCCGTATATTGAGTGCCCTACTTTAAAAGCTATATTGCTAATTAAAATAATTTTATTTCCCTGATCGTCAATGAGAAATTAAAATTAATTTACAGAAAAATATATAATAATTTTGGGGAGTTAATGATAAATAAATAAAATATGTTATTTTTATTATTGTTAAACAGGAAAATTTTTATTAAAATTATTTAAAATTGTTGATAATTTTTTCCACCGTATTTATTGAGCTTAATATCATGCAATATGCTGCTTTAAAGGGTGAACATTTAAACAGTTAAAAGAAATATTTAAATTATTTAATTTATTAATTTTTTAGTTGATTAGATTATTTAAAGAAAAACTTAAACTATTGGAAAATGGTGTAAAATTTCTGTTATCTTTTCAATGTAATATCTGACAACAAAGTAGCAAAATAACATTTTTTCTAACTTCAATCATAAAATGTATAAAATCAATAGAGAAAAAAATGATTATTTTCGCCAAAAAATTTCATTTACTTCCAAGAAATCAGTACTTAAAGTAAAACTAAATAAACATAATAAAATGTTTCCTTTATTAGGTCAAATGTAACAAATGGATTAAATGAATAAAACGATTATATATATAATATTAAAAAATACCAAACAATAAGAGAAAACAAAATACAGTGAAACAAATTCAATAAATAAATGATAATTAGTTTATATGCTCTGCTTGATTTGTTTTCATTTTTATTTTAGTTAGTTAGTTTAGTTATTTTTTGTATCCTTTCTTTCTTTTTTTATTATACTTTAAATCCGTCTAGACATGACTAAATGCAGACACTATCTTTCAATAACAATTTCAATAACAATAATAATAAAAATAATTGCTAAAATCAACAAATACACACATGTTCTTCAGAATAAAAAATAATTTACACAATTAAAATGATTATTGTTTACCTTTAACAATGCTGCTTCCACAGTGTAAATACCGCAAATTATTGTTACTATTTATTTTAGTCATTAGTTAACTGTCTGTTATTATAACTATTCGTTCATTAAAGGTAATCAAACGAAAATATATCTATTTAGAAAAGAATTACAAAAATCATATAATAGTTGGTAGATAATTTTCTATTCTGTTAAATTCTCAGACTAACAATTGTTAATATTCTATAATAAAACAATTTATTAACAAACTATAATGCCAAAACGGAAATCAAAGTATTTACTATATAAAAAAAGAAAAAGCTTTTCTTTAAAATAGATTTAATAAGCTTTAAAATTAAATTTGCAAGAAAAAGAACAGAATTGTAATGAATAAAAATTCACCTAAATGCAGGCAATTAAGTAGCTGTATAGTACATTAAAAATTTCTTAAATAAAATTTAAATTAAAGCTTTGGCTTGAAACAATGATAAAAATAATTAAATCAGCTTTAAAAATAATTGATTTTTTAAATAAATAACAATCAAAGCATCTGCTGTTAGAAATTGATGTATTTTGTAATAAATATTAATATGTTGTCATCATATTCTATGTAATTATTGGTTAAAATGCGTTTGTTCTTTTTTCTACTATTATAACTTTAACAAAATACTGAATTCTGTACTTTTATTTGAATATTTACTTTATAAATTATTAATTGTGTATTTAAAATAGATTTTATTCTTTAAATTTTAATAAAACTCTAACGAAGCAAAAGCATATAAGTAAAATAAATAATATAAAATCAATGTTAGCTTTTTTTATAATAGTAAAGCTTTACTAAACTAAGTAAAAAGTTCATGTTAAAAATATTGTATAAAGAAAATTCAAATTTATTTATTACAATTTTATGATTATAATTGTTATTTAATGCAGCGATGTAAACCATTGATGGGATTAGTTGTTGATAATGTGCATTGTTCATTTACTTGAACAACTTAAGAACTTTAAATATTCATAGTTCTGGGTCACAACACTGTTTAAATGCAATATGTGCATAATTTCCAGAAATAAAATTCACGCCACAATTGATATATAAATACGGAATTTGCTTGTAATTTTTAACATTTAGTTGTTGCTACTGATTTGCATTATGTAGAACCAGCCCAGCTAGCATACATATTTGCTGCTTATAACATTATGACGACAAATTTTTCAAGACAAATTCTAACATATTTACGAGTGTCAACAGTCTCTTCACCACATAAACGTTTCGTTTCATTACATTTTCATTAAATTTTCATATAGAATTTTTTTTTTATTGTTGTCTATTTATTCATTCTGAATGCAATTTTGAATGTAATTTTATTTAAAAAGCCAAACAAAAATGATATTTTTTCGATGAAAATATCAAACATCAAATTGATATTCATAATTTCGCTATTTGATTTTCTTTTCGCTTTTTTAGCAATTTAAAACGAATTATATTCATTTCGATAGTGATTGTGTGTATCGTAATGTTAATAATTTATTTTCTATATATTAAATTGATAAAAAATATTGTCATTCTCCATCGTTATATTAAACAATTTTAGATTGTTTCTGATTTTCAATGACAATGACGAAAGAAAAGAAACTGTTGAGAAACTTTCTCTTCGTGTTGCGAAAACAAAGTGATTTTTCTGTATAGAACTTTTTTGTCACTAAGCTAATTTTCTTATGCACCGATTATTTCTTATAACTACTGAAAATTCTTAATTCTAATTGAAAAATTATGATTAAATGTAGAATTTTGTTTCTGTTAATTCATCACAATAATAACGCAGAAAATTAGCAAAAAAATCAGTTAAAAATATTATTTAAAACTTTGATAAAGTTTAATTAAAACATTGTTGCTTAAAAAGCATTAATTCTGTTTGCAAATTAAATAAAGAGACAATGTATAAGGATAAATAAATTTACAGCAAGTTAAATGTAATACAGAAGTGGAATTTTCTTTATAAAATATTATTTGAATTATCTTAATCCTAAGATTTTTCAGATTTTGATTGTACAGAACTTTCACTCGACTACAGACACAGTAACAGCTTTGTGCTTTTTGCATTAAAATAAAATTATTATTATTAAAATCCTTGAAGGCAGTGTCTCTCTATCTGTTTGTAAAAACACCGGTTATATTTGCCAATTTTTAAACAAACTTTTTCCCATTTAAGTTAAATAATATTCTCATTTCATTTTTCTTTAATTTTATTTATTTCTTTTAATTACCTAAATTAATTACTTTGCAAATGTCAGGTGGCTAAAGTACACAATGGTAACCGATTTAAATGTGTGAACAAAAAAATTTGCAAAATCTTTGCAGAATATTTTCCTTTCTGTATTTTATTTTTTATAACTTGGCCGTAATAAACGTTTTTTTCTCTTAATATTTTAATTAAAGCGTTTACTCCTCACCCATTAACACATTTATTGGTGGCAAAGGGAAACTTAGCATAGTCTAAGTCTCAGCAAATAATAAATGAAAATAAAACATTTATTCATTTTTTTTTCTTTCTATAAGAAATATAAAGAAAAATTCTAAAACTCTTTCAGTTATTTAAATTAGCTTTGAATGCTTAAGAGAATGAGATAATTAATAATTTATTTTAACAATAGAAAAATGATTTGAAGAATGTTTTTGTCTTAAAACAACGATAAAAACTCAGCTTATTGATGTCATAGCAAAAAAATGCATTATTAATGAATCTTTTTAAAAGAAAAGATAAGAAAAGAAAAAAAAATCTCTTACAAACAAAATTTAAAATTAATAATTAAAAAATTTTCATTCATTATTTTTACGAAAATACGGTTTTAAATCAATGTTTCATTATGCAATGAAACGTGTTTCAATAACAATTATATTTTTTACACGATTTTACATATTTACATTATTTTTTAGTGCATTTTTTAAAAATTTTAGTTAATATATATAATTAAATATATTTAAAGTAATCAAACTGATTATTTTATTGTTTTTATTTAAAATAAATAACACGTATCATATAACAAACAATAATGCATTGGTGTTTCACAGTGTTATGAAACATATTTCATTGTTAAATTTATTTTTGTTTTAATATTAAATAAATAATTTATAATTATAAGTAAAAAGTTAATTAAGAGTATATATAATAAATATATTTTATTTTTTTATAACAATATATATTATAATGGAGAAATAATAATTAAATAAGATAAAAAAAAAGAATAACGAAAAATCAACGTTAATATTTCATTCGTACAAATTTTTTATCATTATTTATGTATGCTATTAACATTTATGTTACAATTAAAATATTATTAAAAAGCATATTTATCTGTTTACAATATTTTAAAATAATAAAAGCATAATATTATTTTTTTAAAACAACAATAATAATGGTTAATTGCGTACAAATAAACCAGTAACAAAAAATAATAATAATAATAATTAAATAATGCTGCAATGCAGTTCAGAGAAGGTTAATTGCCATTCTGCTTATAAATAAATAAATAAAAAGAAGAGAAAAGCACCGAGTGTCAGTGGTATACAGTATGTTTTGTAATTTAATTAATAATGCTTGTTGCTTTCATTTTAAAATTAATTTTCTTTTCAAAGTAGTTTAAACTTTTAACTACAGATCTTTTGTTTTGCTTTACTGTAGAAGTGTTTACACCAGGAAGAAATATATGTATAAGCTTTTAAAGAATTCATTCAACTACTTATAATTACTAGCGAATGATTTATGTGCAAGGAAAAAGCACTTAATATTTGCACAATAATATGTTGAAATATAATTTTACATTTTTCATTTCTTTTTGCTAGATTCGCACGACCATTATTGACAATTGCAGCAATATTAACACTATTAATCATGGGTGTTGGTATTATTGGTAATCTGTTGACAATTGTAGCACTCCTTAAATGCCCAAAAGTGAGAAATGTAGCCGCTGCATTTATTATAAGGTGAGATAATTCAAATATTTTACACTAATTTAATTTAATTTAATTTTACAAATATTACAGCCTCTGTGTAGCTGATTGTCTTTTCTGTTTAATTGTTTTGCCGTTCAGTGCATTTCGCTTTATACAGGGTACATGGACACATGGTGATTTCCTTTGTACAATGATTCCATTTATACAATATGGAAATGTTGGTGTCTCATTACTATGCATAGGAATGATTACTATCAATAGGTTTGTTTTTAGTCAACAAAATAATATAAAAAGCTACTAATACCAGACGTCTCCACTGTATCCATTAAATCAATTAATAAATTATTTTTCTGCAGATACATAATGATAGCACATCACAGTATGTATGCAAGAATTTATAAACGACATTGGATCGCTTTAATGATTGCATTTTGTTGGATATTTGCGTATGGCATGCAATTACCAACATTATTTAAAGTTTGGGGAGCTTTTGGTTATGATGCGAATCTAGGAACATGTTCAATATTAACCGATGCGAATGGTCGTAGCAGTAAAACCGCATTATTTGTTATTGCCTTTGTTTTTCCATGTTTAATTATTATCGGATGTTACGCCCGTATTTTCTGGGTTGTTCACAAGTAATTTAATTAACTGTTAGAGATAATTTTTTGTGCTATAATTTTATGTTTTTATTTCGCAGATCAGAACTAAGATTAAGAAAACATTCATCGATGCAAAATACTATTCCGAATAATATGCGACCACCGCCTGGAGTAACATCAGCGGCAAACAATGCAACGACATCGCCTAGTTCGAATTCCATTAGTAGCGGAAAATTCTCAATGACAACAGTGAGTGGTCATCATACAAAAGCAACACGAGTCAAAGATCAACGAGATGTAAAAGCTAAACGTAACGAATGGCGAATTACTAAAATGGTTTTGGCCATTTTCCTGTCGTTTGTCCTCTGTTATCTACCAATTACACTAACTAAAGTAGCTGACAAGGATGTGCGATATCCAGGCTTTCATATTCTTGGCTACATTATGCTGTACCTGTCTTCCTGTATAAATCCGATTATTTATGTTATAATGAACAAGCAGTACCGACAGGCATACAAAACAGTAATCATGTGCAAGACACCGCGGATGTTATCATTTACACAAGCCGCCGGAAGCAGCCTTGGTGGTACGCCAACTCTTTAGCAATACAACATTTCTTAATTAATCTTTCTAACATAACTAATGCATGCTACTAGCTTTAACATAATTTACCTTCACTAATTGATTTACATAAAAAATGTACAATTTATGCGATTGGTTTTAGAGAAATGGAAAGATATCGGCTACAGTTACAACCACAGCCGTACTATGGTGTCACAGGTATCGGTAACCGATACGCAACCAGTGCAATTAACACAGTCACACCAGGACAGTATAATTCGACCGACAACAAATCCAGGCGGATATCGGATATCAACATTGCGTGTAATACCCGAACAGGAACAGATAAGCCAACATCACCAAGTAGATATACAGCAACAGCAACAATCACAATTAAGCCATATCAATCACCAGCCAGACATTCTAGATAATAATAATCTAAATAGTCATCATGTTCCAACAAATAAAATTCATAAAACAACATTTATAACAAATAATAATAATGATAGCACATTAAGCAGCAATAATAATAATAATAATTATAATAAAAATGATGAAAAAGCTGATGATACTTAGTTTTTAAGGAAAAAAATAAAATTAAAAAGCTCCTCTTTAATAATAAATTACTACAAATGAATATATTATATATATATTATAACGAAATGTGATTCTTGCCAAAATTTATATAAATCTCAAAAAAAAAAAAAAACAAAAGAAATTTAATTAATTATTTATGATTTAGAATAAATTCTTTTCTTTTCTAATTTTTATTATGTAACTTTATACATACGTTTTTTATTTTTTATTAATGAAAATAATAATGCGCACAGAGAACAATAGGCACATTATATAAATTTTGTAAAATCAATAAATATAATTTAGATCTACTATTATTTTTAGTTAATTAATTAATAAATATTTATTATCGTAAAAATAAAAAAGGAATAAAGAAAGAGAAAAAAAAACATAATTGAATGATTTGTCAATAACAACCACATTGCCTTTTATTTGATTTTATTTCAAGCCAATTTAATTTAAAATACTTTGAAATAATGATTTTACTTACTTCAATATATCCTCAATGTTCGACATTTTATGAATTAATTATCTAAAACTTTGTTAAACTTAATTAAACTTTATTTCTACGATATTTTCAATTGAAACAAAACTTATAAACTTCACGAACTTGTAAAAAAAACTATAATGAACGCGTTAGATCAGTCAGATGTTATTTTCAGTTATTTTTCTGACAGGCTAACATAAATGAACACATGGTGCTGACTTATCTGACTTCAAATCAAATTAATTAAAAAACACATTTTAATTAATTTCTCTTATAAATAAATAAATTTATTTCTGTCTTTATACAATTATAAATTTTTGCTTTTTTGGAATTTTCATTTTTATTCATAAGTCGCTAGTTGTTTTTTTTTTACAAATTAAAACTTTACGTTAAAAAAATATTATCGGATAAATTAATTTAATTTAATTTACAAAAACAAATAAAATTAGTTTAACAACAGTGCATCAACCATAATTATTTTAAAAAATATTTAAAATTATTATATTAAAACTAATTAAATTAAGACTAACTGGCCATATTCTCGTTCATTTCATTAATTATTTCAATATTAGAGGAGTCATTTGTTCCAGGTGATAATATTGATGTTGTTGGTCCTGATGTGTTATTTTCCAGATTATTTGTCATTGTATTTTGACCAACTGGTGGCGGAGTACCTGGTCTAAATAAAAATTGTCCACTACCATCACCATAACAACGACGTTTAAAATCGCTGAGAAGTCTCCGCTGTAAGTTTGCCGTTTCGATGCGTATTGATTGTGTCGTGTTACTTAATTATTATTTAATTAGAAAAATATAATTAATTAATCTCATTAAAATCAGGAAATAAACTTCAAAATACCTTGTCTTATTCAATATAGCTGTTCCCTTGTCATCGATTTGCATATTTAATGAATACAATTTCGCTAAACGTGTCAATTTGTAATGATCATCTGCGTCTATATCCGGTATCAACATTTGCATTTGGTGTCCGTCTTGTAAAAATCTAATTGGAAAATGAATTAAATTTCTATTAAATGTTTGTTTTTATTTTTTTAAATAAATTTTTATAAAATGTGCAATGAATGAGAAAAACACTACTACTTTGATAATTCCTCATTGGCGCTGGTCAAAATGGAGAAACCAGGACGTTCGTCACGAATGCGACGACAACCGGCGCGTATCTCTCTTATTTCTGATGTTGTATTAGGGGATGACAAAAAATGATTTGACGTTTCCCCGGACATTTCACTTTCAATTTGATTATAAATGCTGGTCGCAGCTGCTATTGGTATTATGCCCGCTGCACCTTTAGGAGCAATATCTATCGGTGTCGATGATGCTACGTTGGAACGAGGTTTGTTTGTTGACGATACATTGGCCGGCAAGGCTGGTGAGTATTTAGCTATAAGATCCAATGTGTTTGGAGGATTAATATTTTGCTTTTCTTGCAATTGTTGATTTTCCTGATGCAAACTGTTCAAGTGTTGTAGTTGGCTAGTTACTAGCGGAGTTGTACCACCGGCTGGTGTGGATGCAAAAGTTGAACCGCCACGACTATTCTGATTCAAATTAGCATCATCCCCGGACATAAGTGTGTCATCGTCTTGTCCTACATCGTCCGACTTTATTTGAGGAAGCGAAGGTTTGTTTCGTTGTTTCGCTCTTTTGAAATCATTTTTTGATGTAAAATTAACCATTGCTTCGTTTCCAGGCCAATCAGTTAATTCATCGTCGCCTTCACGATCGCTTTCATTTGTCTCTGCCGCTTCTGAGTCGCTACTACTCAGCGAACTTGAACTAAGAAAATCATTAAGGCCACCACAGTCCATAAAATTCGGATCATCAAACTGCAGTTGCATTTTCATCTCTTGGCGACCACTATGCTTATGTTTGCGTCCACTCGAATCTCGTGTCTTAGTATCCTGCGCATTAGGTCGTTCATCTGTCTGGATATCTTGAAAAGTGAATGTGGATTCAAAACTACCAGACTTATGTGGTATCCGCTGAATATGCTGCTGTTGGCTGAAATAGCAACCAACAGGTGTTTGTTCAACAGTGTTTTGGTTGATTAACAAGCCCCCTGGCAGTTGAGTTGTACTTTTCAGTATATTCATTGATTTGTCTCCACTGTTAACTCTATTAATTGCAGCTTTATTATGCGCGTTAAATTGGAATCCAATTTTGGTTCGTGAGTCTTGTGAAATTTTTTCTATTTTCGAGACAATGCTTTTGGTTAATGGTAAAATTCTTTCGCACGGCTTCGAAAAGCTACGACTTCTACTTTTGTACTCTAGATATGATGAATTCTTGGGCGCGAAAATATCTCTGTGTCGCGGCACACTAGATGAATGCTGTTTATGGTCATAATCCATGTATCGATCCCGATGCGAACGTTTTCGCTTTCCACAAAAGAATAAATTCGCACGAAAATTCTCTTGACTCTGTTTCAGTGCTCGTTTCTTCATAGGGCCAACAATTGGATTAAAAGCAGGCATTTGGCAAGTCGGCGATGTTGCTGTTGTACTATTCGGTGCTGATGGATTTCCAGAGTTACCCGGTGTCGACGGGGTGGTCTCATACTCAACGGCCATACGTTTAAATTTTCTTTTTCGTCTTGTATTTGGTCTAAAATAACAAAATTATGAATTTATAGTGACTTGGTGACTTAACCAATACAAATGACAAACCTGGCCGGACTAAAATTTTCATTTAACGAATCCGATTCAAAATTGGGTCCTATGAATTGGTGCCTTGTTGACAACGATAATCGCATCTCTTGCCTATCGTCTGAGTCACTTAATATTGAATTATCTTGTCCATCAAGAACGTTATTCTGTGCATTCAGATTGCCACTAGTTTGTTGATTTTGATAATGACTATTTTGTGGCCCTTCTGCTGGACTACTAGAACTATCTTCTGTTGGTTGTGGTGCGCACGCTTTAATTAATTAATAATGGTTTTTAATTAATTATAATCATTTTAATAAGAAATATTAATATTTTAAAACTTACGTAGATTGCCGGTGGAACGTGTTCGCCTGCGGATACCCCATCTTCCACTGTGGCTACCAACACAACGTGATGTTTCTTCTAATGCCAACGTCAAATCATGGGAAAATTGCTCCATTGCGATTAAACGTTAATGATACCCATATACATAAATAAATTTTTGTTTTTATTTAATTTTTTTAAATCTTTTTTTACAGTTTTAATTAATTAATTATTTCAACATCATAATTATCATAATCATAAAATTAAAAAAATATATTTAAAATGCGACGTAGTTAGCAATGCATGCAGCTTTATTAATAATTCACAATAGTTAAGTATTTTTATCAATGTGTGTAAAAAATATTATTGTTTGCGTTTTACCACTTGATTTACTAATAAAAACTAATTATAATAAACTGAGTAAATAAACAGTAAATAGTTTATATTATTAATGAAATGTAATAATTTATTTAATTACTTCTATTATAATTATTATTATTTAATCAATGAATGTAAATGATAAGCATTCAGTTTCCATTCATAATTTTGTTTTGTTATTGTTTTATATTCCAAAGTGTTTTATTGAACTTTTAAAAGAGAAAACATAATTAACATAGTTTTTTAGGCTAAAGCGAATGTACGCGCTACATAATTATATAATCACTTAATTTATTAAACAATGTTTACGTATTTAATTTAATACTTTTTATCATTTTAATTATTTTATTGATTTGTCACTTAGGTACTTTTTTTTTGTATTTATTCTAGTTTGCTCCAGTTGTCAAAACATTTTTTAATGTACTTTAAAATCTAATTAAAACAGAATAAATAATGAATATTTATTGTATTATAAAAACTTGTAATTATATTTAATTACATTAAATAAATTATTATTATACACTGCATCGGTAAAAATCATGTGAATTTTAAATGATGAAACAGAATAGAATAAAAATCATAACATAACTTAAATAAACAATTAAAACATATTAAACTCTATTAAATATAAAATAATATTCTTCACTTTAATTATTTGTTATTTATAAATTTCTTTAATTATAATTATTTTAAATAAATTTTATGAAAATAAATAAAGAAAAACACTTCAGCTGTCAATTAATCGCCATTTTGTTTGAATGCAATTTACCACATAGCTTTCTTGTCACAAACATTTTTTTCTTTGGTTACTTGCTCTTTGAACTGGAAAATGACATAATTTTTTAATTTAATAAATGATTATTAATTAAAATTAATTATACAACTGTAATTAACAAATTATTTTGTTAATTATAATATAAATAATTAGTTTATTATAAAAAATGAATTATTTTTTTAGTCTTTTATAAAGATTATAAGGAATGAACGCACTCATCTTATCAGATTTAAAAAATAAAACGCTCTTAACACAAGTACACTGTTAACTAAAAAACACTCAGTTTTTGAAAAAAAGAAAATATTTTTTGAAATTCCCATCAATAAAACAATTAAATTTTATTTATTTAATTTATTCCAAAAGTTTATTAAGCATTTATATAATTACGTTAATAATTTTCTTTTATTTTTTTTCACTACAAATATATCGTGTTTAATAATTACATAATACAAAAATTATAACAAATAAATAAAGAAAAAAAAACCTTCACAACCGAAAATGTCTTAATAATTTTTGCAATATTCTTGTATTTTCATTAATTTTAATTAAGAAAGAAAATTATAAATAAATAAATAAAATAATTAGGCACATATAACCCTACTACAATTGTGATATTTATTTTATATAATTAATGATATCGTTTTACTCCATTTATTATTATTATTATTATAAATTTTTATTTAATAAAATACGTAAAAAACATTTCCTTAAATTATTAATTATGGTTTATTATTATTATTATTATTATTATTATTATTATTATTATTAGTTTTTCTGTCTCTTAGTTTATTTAATTCATTTCATTACCATTTTATCATAATTTCTCTCTTTTGAATTAAAATTATTGTTTTGATAATAATTATTGCTTTTATTTGAGAAAGAAAAACAATAAACAATTTTGTTTTTTATTAATTAATTTAATAATTAATTACACATAATATTGCTGTTTTGTCTTTTTTTTAATTCATTAAATTTATTGTTATAACACATTTTCTTATAAAAAACCACACAATTTTGTATTTTAAAAAATAAAATAAGAAAAAATTTTCTATATTCTATTTTAATTGCTATTCAAAGTTGTGTAAAACCTGATTAATTATTATTTGATAACAAAAAATTTCTAATTAATTACTATTTTAAATCATTTGGTCGAAAATATATCAAAAATTATTTCCCAAAGTAATTATTTAAATTAAATGTTCAATTTCTATTTTTAGATTAATTCACTTCATAATTTGTTTAAAGTGGCGTAAAAATGATTGTTTCTTAAAGAATGCACCGTAAGTAAATTGGGAAGATAGATAGGATAGTGTTTTCTTTTTTATACATAAAAAGATAATTATTGAAACTAAAGGTAAAACAAAACAGCAAACACCTAAACTGTATTAAAATCATAAAACATTAACGCTTTGTCTTACATAGTATGAATTAACAGATAAATTCAGAAAATTAATCGATCAAATGTGTTATGTGCACGCGACAGAAAATTCAAATTAAAACTAATTTTATTTATAATAATTAAATAAATAATAATAATTGACATTTTCAATGTAATTTTATAAAAGAAAACTTATTAAATGGTTGTATTCATTTAATTAGATTTTATATTAAATAAATAATTAAAATTGAAAAAAAGGAATATTTGTTTTTCTTTTTCACACAATTTAAATCGTTTTTAACGTTAAATATTCTTAAAAAATTAAATAAAGACGCTTAGTCTAATTAATTATTTAATATAATTTAATTTATTCTTTTATTTTTGTTTAATTAATTATTCAGCTATTCACCGCATTATAGCTATTATTATTATTATTATTATTAATCGCTATTAACCAGTTTTAAAGTATTGTCATTTTAAATTTGTGACGTTTCAGTTTCAAATTTTATTAATTAATTATTAAAGTTTTTTTCCTTTTAATTGTTTTATTAAATTACTACCATAAAATGCGGTTAATATATATATATATATATATATATATATATATATATATATATATATATTAATTGTTAAAAATTAATTTAATATACTATGTGACAGTGATTATTATAATAATATTATAATTATTATTAAAATATACTATTCTCTAATACAAATCAGTACTAACACTTTGTGATTAAAAATATTCATTTTTTTGAAAAGTTTATTTAATTATTAGTTTATATTTCTAAAGCTAAAACTACACAAAAAATATTAAATAAAAAATATATGTAAAATTGGATATAAATATGGATAAACGTCTACATAAAGACGTTGAGATAAAAATAATAAATTAAATTAATAATGGTTCAAATATTGGATAAAACTGGTATAATCGTAAAGCTACATGTACTACAATACTACTACTTTTGTCGATCTTGATTTTAGTTTTTAATTTTATTAATTAATTAAACAATATTTTTTTTATTCCTTGTTTATAATATTTGAATAATTTAATTATTTTTTTAAATATTTTTCTACTTAAATAATTTTTGTATTATTATTACTATTAATTAATTAATTATTGTTTTTGTTGATTTATTTCTTTAATATTTAATTTTATTATCTTATGGAGATTATTGTTGTTTTACTCATTTTTTATGCTAATTATTTTCAGTTAAATTAATTAAACTGTTGTAAATTTTATCTATAAAATAGCAACAACATGAAGAAAAGATACAAATATCTTTAATTAATTGTTTTATTTAGATATATATATATTAATTTTTTACTAAATTTATGATGAAAATGGAGTTTTTTCGTTGACAATAAATAAATTGAAAAAAAGCCAATACTCACAATGCTGCTTGTTTAATTCAATTATTATTTTAATGATATAAATGTTTGATCAAATGATGATTAAAATGTAAAAAATAATAATTATTTTTTATAAATTGCATGTAATAAATATTTTCTAAACGAAAAATAAATGAATTTTTCATTTTGTTTTCAATTTAAATTATATTAATTAAATAAAAACATTTCAAATAATAAAAATACACTAAAATACTACAGAGTTAATTGTTAGGCAATAAATTAATACTAATGCGTTGATAATGCCACTCAAAACTGTTAAATTAAATTGTAGAAATGGCAATTCTGACTGTTCCGTTATTTGTTTACACAAAAAAACTGAATAAAATTGTCAGAAAACTAATTATATAAAGCTTTAAGGTCATACGGTAAAATTAAAGGAGAATAATAGTTTAAAAAATCTTTTTACTAATTTAAATGCGAAAAAAAATTACCAAATGTCTTTAAGAAAATTTAAATAATTTATTAATTTACTTTTTTGGTTAAATAATAATCTCGGAAAATCTTTTTTTCCACAAGTTTACTAATAGAACTATTATTACCTGCCTTAATCTTATTCCAATAAAATTATGAAAAAAAACTTTTAATTAATTAAATCAATTAATTAGCTAATTATTTTCACCGTTTATATAATAATTACATTAACGGATTATTATATATGATTACCATATGATTTAAATGTTAATGATATGATTATTATGTCATATTTTTTATGAAAAATGTATGTAATTATTGTTATATTTATTTATCTATGTTTATATAATAGTAATGACGTGATTTTATATATATTTTTCTATAATTATTATATTTATAAAAATCGTTATTGAATAATACAACATCAATTCTACTATTATTATAATTATTATTATTATCAATTGACTAAATAAGCCAGTCTTTTTTGTATTAATTATTAATAAATTATTTTTACTTAGTATTTCTTTTTTTATTAATTTATTTATATTATATTATTTATATTTTTTTTCTAAATCGATTCCATTTGTTCAGTTAACTCCAGTATAGGGCTTTCACTAAGCGGTTGCATCGGTGGTGATAATGAATGTACCGAGTGTGGCCATGGCGGTGCATACAATGTTGATCCGCTTGTCTGCAGTTTATTTTGTTGTTGAGAAGAAAAATCAAAAGAAAAACATAAATTTATTTATTAAATTATTACTAAAAAAAAACTAAATATTTTATTTATTTATTAATTTTTTTCTAAATTTAATTAGCGACATTAAACTTGTATTGTTTAATATAAATAACCGAAAAATAAGTCTTACGAAAAATTTAGAAATAAAAACTGTTCTAAAGTACTGTGCACTCAGTACATGCACTCTTAATTACAACACGTGTGAAATGTCACTAATTACAAAAAAAGACATAAATTAAAAATAAAAAGTCAAACTCACAGTCACAAATTGTAATAATTTTGTTGAATTTTGTACTAAAAATATTAAAATAAAAAAAATAACAAACACAAATTCAAAAGCTAAAGCAAAAAGATATTAATTAATTTTAAAAAAAAAGCTCATTTTGGGTGCACTGCATAAAAGCCAATCACTTGTTTAATCTGCTTGTAAAAAAAAAAAAAAAAACAAAATAAATATAATTCGCTAATTAGCAAAAAATCAAAATTAATTTTTCAACAATAAAGAAAATTATAAAAATAGCAAAAGAATTTAATTGTTTTGTATTTTTTTTTATTATTTCTGTTCGTTTTCTTTAATTAATTCTCTTTTTTATCTAATTAATTCAATTTTCTAATTAATTATAAATTACAATAATATTATTATTATTATTATTATAATAAATTATATTATTTTTAGATATTTACTTACGAATTAATTATTTGACTAAAATAAAAACTACAATTTATTTAAATTAATTAATACTTTTAAATACACTAATACTAATTTTTAAATTAATTATTTCACATGCAATAGAAAATTATTTAATCTTGTTATTTTTATTTTATTATTTCTATGTTTTTGTGTGTTAATTTTCATACAGATAATAAAAAATAAATAATTAAATAATTCCTTAATTATTTATTGAATAACATTTAAACTGGCATGTTAATGGTGACATTTATTTTCATAGTACTAACTCTTTATAGTGTTTTTATTTAACACAAATTTCTTTTTTACTCTGATTAATTTTAAATTAATTAACTTTTTGCACACCTTAGCCAAGTAAATAAGATAAGTAACTAACTTTTATTCATACGGCTAGATAATCATATACATCTACTATGGTAACCTGCATTTGCCATGCTCCGTTTTAATCAAATTTTATTGATTTTTTTTTATAATTCATAAAAAAATAGGTGAGCAAACAAAATAATAATAAATAAATAATAATTATAATAAAAATTTTCATATATATAGTATATATATATATATTTATATTTGGTATTTCATGTACTTTGGAATTACAAATAAATAATAATAATAATAATTTTTTTCATATTTTTTTTCTGTAAAGTAATATAAACAATAGAAAAAATAATCAAATAATTTATTTACAGAAACAATATTATTAATTAATAAAATTAAATTAAAATTAAGCTTATAAAGATAAAACAGAAGCCAAGTGTATTTATGGCTGTGTGTTGGATTTTTTTAATTATTTCTTTTCAAAATGAAATAAATCTCAACGTGAATAACGTGTGTTGATATAAAAGATTTTAAGACAATTAATGTCTCCACAATAAACACTTTATTCATAGAGCGAAAATCTTCCTTAAGCACAAAAAAATTTCTACACAGTTTAATAAACCCGGAATAGAATTTTTCAAAATAATAAAAATTGTGATAAAATTACAAAAAAAAAAGTACAAATTCACAGAAAAGCTTTTGTTGTGTGTTTTTTTTTGTTTGTTTCTTCATCATAAATTAATTAATTAAATATTTACAATAAGAAATAAATAAATAAACAATTTATGCTAATTATTATAAGTGTTAATCAAAAAAAAAAAATTCATTTAATTCAAATTAATTATTTTCTTAATAAATAAAAGAGAAAAACATATATGTATATATAAATAATTATATAAAACAAAATTTAAACTTACAAAATATATATAAATTAATTAATTTAATAATTAATAAAGGATTCACATTTCTTGTAGCCATTTTTTCTAATTATTTTTCTTTTGCTTTTTTCTTTAAGCAACAATCATATTTTTATAAAAATTTAATTAATAAACAAAAACAATTGCATAAAATAAAATATTAACAAATTAATTAATTTAATTATTTATAAAAAAAAAGCAAAAATAATAATTCAATTTTCTTCTCTTAAAAAAAAATCAACAACTGACAATGTGACAGATTATTAATTTTTTTTTGCATCGACTGAAAATAATAACAAAAAAATGACAATACTAATTACAAAACGAAATATATAATTTAATTAATTAATTTTCTACTTAATTACTTTAAAATATACGTATGCATGTGTAGATAGGTGTAATTGGTGTATATTTGTTTATTTATTATTAGAGAATTTGTTTTTCTCTGTATACAACTAGACTAGAATTAAATAATTTCACAATAAATAAATAAATAAATTAAAAATTAAGAAATGAAAAAAAATCTATACACAAAATAAACTGCCAATATTCTATTCATTGGTAATTGTGGAAGAAGTGGTTGTCGTTGTCGATGTTGTTGTTGCTGTTGCATTTGAAAATACCTGGTAGATAGGTGAATGGGTCCATGTATCATGCTGTGCGGCCGCCGCTACTGCTGCAACGGCAGTTGCAGCGCCAATTAAAGAACCTTCACTAATTTGACATGTTTGCATGGATCCGGACAAGGTGTTCCAACAGTCACCAGGTTGCTGTTGCTGCTGTTGTTGTTGCTGATGTAGCTGAAGTGTTGCACCCAAGGACTGTGTTACAGATGATGTTGTTGGTTTCATCATCTTTGGGGACCCAGTCAATGATGAGGATGCAGCAATTGCAGCATTAGCGCCCAATACACCAGCAGCTGGACCTTCGACAATCGCCTGGAACGCCAACAGATCTTCAGATTCACTTTCGCTGAGTGGTAGCGGCGGAAGCACCTGTGTTTGTTGTGCAATTTTATAACTATGTTGTCGCAACATCTGACGTCGACTAAGACCAGTTTCCATTGCTACCTGTTTTTGTAAGATTTGTCGTTTTTGCTGCAATAAACGATGCTGCATCAACTGCTGTTGCAACGGTGGCTTCTGTTGATCAGTCACATTGTTTGTGGTTTTAAATTGGCGCCCACAACCACCACCTATTTCAGTACCATCGTGTTTGCCCAGCACACTTACAAATGAAGCAAGATCGCCGGCTTTACAGTAATAGCCTGTTGCACCTGTTTCCGGCATTGACTGTTGTTGCTTTAAAGTTGCAACAGAACCAACTCCACCACAATGATAAACACCACCCAAATCAGATATATTTTTATTCGGGTGCACACTCACGTGAAATTGATTATGCTGAATTTGCCGAACGCTCATCTCATCCGGTGGTACATTTGCCTGATATTGTGTCTTCAGTTGAGCCGCCTCCTTCTGCAATAAATGCAACTCGAGTACACCCTTTGCTTTACACGCTTCATGCAATCGTTGACTGTTAAATGCCACGGTTGCATTTAGAGGGTGTTCTGAGTGTGCATGAATTATACCTTGTGCGACAAGACCATCACTAGCCCGGCGCCCCTCTCTGTTAGCGGACAACACAAAATAAGAGAGAAAATTATTGGATTAGTCAGGTACTAGGTCTTGTGTCGACTTTTGCCCGAACTAACCGAAAATCAACAGGTGATCGAGTAGCTGCCCGACAGCCACCCTTAACATTATGCGGATGATATCCCAATGGATTATGTCGTGAAAAGGTGCACGGTGATTTTGTTGACATCGACACATAAACACAGGGATGATTCGATGATGTTGTTATTACGGATCGGCTACCTGCAAACGAGATTAATTTAATGACATTCAATCTATTAGGAAACGACAAAAATATAATTACCATCGTCCTTATTATCAATTTCAGTGACAGCAACACTACTGGCACATGACGGTAAGCTTCCTGCTAAATCACTGCAATCGGACAGATTTAAATCTAAACTCTCAAATGTTGAGAAATTACTACGAGATGATTCACAGCTAAGGTTTTGACTTAAACTTTTCGAATGAAAATTTGTTACGACACCACTCGAAGAACTGGACGAGGCATATGAATTAAGACGCTGTATTGGTGCTGGCATTGATGGTGGTGCTTCGTCCATTTCTATAACAAAAAATTAAATAAAATCATTTTAGCCAAATTATTACTAAAAAACAAGAAAATAGCAAGATAAAAAAATAGAAATTTTCAATCAAGCAAAATAGAAAAATTAAAAAAAAAAAACGGCAAACACACCACCATGGTCTGTATCACAACCCTCATCGGTACTTGAACTATATTGTTGTGTTATTTGTGAGTGACGTGGTTGTAACGATGACACACTTGGTGCTATTTGCAATTGCTGTTGTTGTTGCTGTGATTGTTGCTGAAGTTGCTGTTGTTGATGCTGTTGTTGTTGATGTTGCTGCTGTTGTTGTTGCTGCAAATTAAATTGTTGCTGTTGTTGCTGCTGCTGTTGTTGCTGCTGCTGTTGTTGTTGTGCCATTAATTGTTCATTTTCCATATTATTTTGTATAAAAGTGTACGCTTGCAAATTATTTAAATAATCCTTAAATGGGGGAGTCGTTCTAGCTATCTCACTAATAGATACGATTAAAAAGAAAGAAAAAAAACGGAAATAAAAGAAAATTAATTAAAAAATACATTAATATAACAAAATAATTTTATTTTCATTTAAACAAAACGGAAATTGCTTATTTAAAATTAATTTTTACCTAAAATTAGTTGATAGTTTATCTTTTCCACCACCAATATTATTATTTATCATACCAACACCCGCGTTAACACCATTTACATTTATTCCACCGCCAACACAACTTCCAACTACGCCACTACCACCACCAACAACACAACTAACAATACCCAAAGGATCATTATTTCGTTGTTCACCTTGTATAAATGCATGTGATGAAGGATTCGGCTGTTGTTGATGTTGTGTACTCTGCTGCTGTTGTTTTTGTTGTTGTTGTTGTTGCTGAAATTGTAATTGCTGTTGCTGTTGCGATAAATAGCGGAATGAGTCAATAGTTGGACGCATCTAAAAATTTAATAAATATAATAAGTATTAGAATAAAGTTACCAAAGACAAAATAAACTAAAAGATGTTCAAAAATTAAGGAAACTATTATTTCAATCATGCAAAATCACAAAGAAAAGGAAAAGGAAAAACTTAAAAAATAATAAAGTAATATATACATTAACAATTAATTACATCTGTCGGGATCAATGGCAGTGGGCTTTGTTGTAATGTATTGAAAAGACGTGTTGCCTCGGCCGTCATCTGGAAACCACCGCCTAAGAATGAATTAATGCCGCCACCACCGCCTACACAATAACGTGGTAAATTCGACTTGGAATCAAAACTATTGGACGATGTTAATAAACGTTGCGTTGGATGATGATGACCACCATGATGGTGTGGCGGATGATGGCCTAAAGGCTGTAATTGTTGCTGCTGTTGCTGTTGTTGTTGTACGACATCCATATGCATTGTTGATCGTGATGGGTCCGCAACAGCTGTAGCCTTAAAACATTTAACAAAAATATACAAAATGAAAAAATATATATATATATATATAGAAATTATTTCCAAAGACATACTTGTTGTAACAGTCGTCGACAGTCTTCTGTACTCTGTTTAAGGATACGTTGATCAATACCACTCGACAATAAACGAGTCGATGGAACTCGATGTGTCATCATACTGATTGGTATTGTTGTTGTACTACTATTGCAACTGCTTTCTCGTAATATCATAGAATTACTTTCTTTTGGGTTAAAAGGGGAGCATGCTGGAAGGGGTGGTGTCATTCCTGCATTACTTATAAATGGTGAACTACACTCACGTTCACGTGATAAAAATGCTGAAGAATTCAGAACGGCTGAAGGATTTGATGGAGTATAACCAACACCAGTACCACTGCCAGCTGCTGATGTTTGAAAATTATTTGAAGTAAAATACGAACTATCTTTTAGCTGAGATTGTTGAGGTGGTTCACGGATATTTGTATCGCGCAGTGTGACCATTGATGGTAAGGGTGTCGCTATTAATGATGTTGGCAAAGGTTCAGAATTTCTATCATTAGTTACGGACGCATGGTGTCTCGGCGATACAGGTGGTTCTGTTCGTTGATGGCCACTTAATGTAAGTTTGAGCATTGCCTGTTCAGCTATAGAACTAGGCCGACGTCTTTGTGATTCTAACGAAGTATGCTTAGCATTTGTACCGGGCGCAATACATCCTGGACCATCCTGTGACATTGACCGATGTCGTAATCGCTCCAAGAGCAATAAATAAATCGCCGCATGATGATCATAACTATTCAGTTTTAAACTATCACGAGTTTTTTGTGCGTCTATACCCAGTGTTTGCATTAATCGAAGAATCTGTTCGTTTGGCTCACATGAGGCTGTACCACCTCCCTTAACATTGGTACTGCTGTTTAAACTAATCGCTGGACTATCAGCCATCTCAAACATCATCCATCGATGACGTTTAATTTGCTCAATTGAAAATCGTCGAGATGGATCCAAAACAAGCATTTTCCTGATCAGTGACTCACAATCTATTGAAAAATAAATAATAAATTAGATAACATTAACCGCAGTTTAATTTTTCTATAAGATTATTAACTAGCTCATTGATTGTCTATTATTATTAAAATGTAGAAGAAAAAATAAATAGTGGAGAACCATAGAAACGTGTAGCAATAAACAACAAAAACTGACTAGAATGAATGTCGCTAACGCAATAATATTCTAAGAAACACACGCAGAAAGAGCAACTACTTCTCATTGACTTTTAAATGGGTACAAAACAAAATCCACATCAACAAACACATAAATATTATTATCCAAACAAACTTTTACCCAAGAATAACAACAAAATCTTTTTACTAAAACAAAAAAAAATGCTTGACTTGTTTGTTTCGGAAGTAGCCAAAAAAAAAAACGTTACTCTTCTTGCACAGTTGATTTGTTTTCGAAATTTAATAAACGAGAAATCTCAAAGAGACTACAGGTAACATATTTTCAATGATAAAAAAAAGATTATTCAGCATTAATTTCCATTCGTAAATACGATTACCCGCCTACATATAATTTTTTTTATTTTCAGGCAAAAATGATGACTACCTTCCAATTACACAAGAATTGAATTTCAATTTTTGCATAATAAATAAACAGTGGGGGTGTTGCAAAGCTAAACATTTGTTATTTAAAACGTGTAATGCAAAGTGTTTCGTGTGTACCTGTAATTTATTTAGCACAAACATATGATGACAAATTCAACAATTTTAACAGGTAATATCCGAGGGCAAGATAAATGAAATAAGCAAAGTAAATAAAATATATATTCATAGGGGAGTATTTATTGGAATTTATTTCATTTTTGATTGTTAAACCGTCCGGCAAACATACGCTTGTTTATTTAAAGGTGTTAAAGAAGCAAGGATTGAACAAAAAAAGGGAAAACATTTAATAAATAAAAAATAATAATAATAATAAAATGAAATATTAAAGACCAAAAGAAGAATCATTACTGTCGATATGGACTTGACTAGACTAGATAAACGTGTTATAAAAAAAAAAAACTCATACTCTCAGTAATAAGTTCTTATGGAAAGGATATACGATATAATAAGAATAAATAAAAAAAAACGCACCCAATAAAATCGCTTTGGGGTCTATGATCTAACATAATATTTGAAAGCAAGACTTGAGCAAAACTTATTCCAAATAATAAAATAAAACGAATAAATCATTACAGATGAAGCAAACGTTACATTTTACACGAATCGTAGATGATGGTCAGTCTTTATAACTAATCTTTTGAACTTATTGAAATGATAAAAAGAAAAATAAGTTCAACCTAAGATCCCTTATAAATAAGTAGGGAAATGTGGAATAAATTTAAACATTGTATTACAATCAATAAGCAAACGATAAAGGCTGATCTACGTCCGTCTAAAAATCGTGATAAAAAATATTATTGCAATATTACCTACTTGTATAAATATACAATAAATAGACTGACTATTTTAAACATAATTAGAAATATGTTCGTTATTTTCCTTTTTTTGTTATAGAGAGATAAAACCAGTAATATCTGGAATTATCGTCAAGATAATCCTCCTTACTTTATCTATCCAAATGTTTCACTGCAATAACAACGAAATTTAATAAAGAATATTTCATGGCAAAATATTTTTTCTTAAAAAAAAAACACACCAACCACAAACATAAAACTAAATAATTCCGAGAGATGTGTTTTATTTTCTTTACGCTGAAATATCAAGAGATTAGCCAAGTAAAATAAAGTAAAACAGAAAAATAAAACATTTTATAACACTTTTACCACGCAAACATCTTGTAAGGAATTTTCTTATTTTTATTTTACTTCTTAAAATCACATTTTATTTCAGTATTTCTTATTTAATTAGTTGTTTTTGTTGTTTAAATTAAATTATTTCTATATTTTGTAATCACAGATAATCATGTAACCCGTAGAAGCATATACAAGAAAATACATAATAGTTTTATCCATTTATCATTTTATTACAGCAAATAAGATATAGAAGATTAAAAAAAATAAGCTCCTACATGCTTTTGTCAGATATTTTAATTCATTTGTCATAATCATGTGCAGATAAAGGATTTTTATTTTCGAATTTAATCTAATTTTAATATAAATTTTCTCCTTAATTCATTATTTAAGATTAATATTAATAATTTTATTTTATTTATTTTGGTAAAAAAAAAATTGTTGCTACTTTTGCATTATTAATTACGTTTTAAAAGGTTTTCATTTTATATCTTCTAAAGTATATTTTTTCGTTTAAAAACCAGGTAGAAATCCGGTAAAAATAAAATGATCATTTACGTGAAAATAAAAACACTGCTTATATCTGCTATCACGAACGAAAGCAGCATAAAAATATCAAGATAACGAAGAATAAAAAACAATTTAATAAATAAAATTGTCGCCTACACAGTGAACAAGCATATATAAAAAAAAGTAGCAAAAGTGCCGAAAAACATTCATTCCTATGATAATACAAAAAAAAAAGCTTGTCTTTTGTTTTTCATCGTTATTATGCTTTTACCATTTTTTCTTTGTTTTTTCATTTATTTTGTAAAAGATTTCTTCTAAAAATCATTTTCTTGTTTCATTGTTTCGTTATGTTTAATGTTTGCGCTTCTTATTCAGAAAATACACTATTCATCAACGCATTTATTCGTTGTTGCTTTTGTCATTTTTTCGTTTTTTTTTTTAAATACATAAACAGTTGAAGCATTCATTAAAACGATACAAAGAAAGCACACCCTAAACTGGTGCTCTATTATTATATTTTTAAAGCTTTTGTTACTGCTTGCTTGTTATAATATCTCTGACAGTGTTCTTTCTGTTGCTACTGCTACTGCTGATGGTGATATTGTTATTTACTTGGGTCTTACGATTTATTTATTTTTTTTTTTTCGCCTACGCAAATCAAATTTACTCTTTATGAAATATTTATCAGCATAATCAAAGGCAAAAGCTAACATGAAAATAATATTCATAAAAAATATCAACTAATCACTTAATTCAAAAAAAAAAAGAAGAAAATTTATATACACTGGTTTTGTATTACATAATAATCTGAAAAATTAGTGGAAAATTAATTTAATATTTCTTTTTTTTTATATAAAAAAGGATGTACTAGGGTGTACAAAACATTGTTAAGTAACTAATTTATCGTTTACAATGACGTCAAATAAACTTTTAAAGTTTCGTTTTAACAATTTTTTTTTGTCTTTATAACAAAGAAAGCTTTTACTTGTTTTATATAATTTCTTTTTTATTTTGTAGGCAGCAACATAAGTAGTGCTAGTAACAATGTAATGTTAAAGTGATAATAACCTCACTCACTCAATACAAAAAATACATTTTTTCACGCCTACAGGATTATTAAATTAAAGAAAAGAAAATTCTAATTTTACTTTAAACTTTTTCTTTACAGTAGATTTTGATTGATTGATGCAAGACTGATAAGATGCTTAATCTTAATTAAGGTATCAAAGAAAGCTTTTCTTTAAAATTTAACCGAAAGGTAATACATTTTTTTCATTCTTTTTTTTTTTATAATGACCTTATGAAAAATTGTGAAGTGAATAATCACAAGCAGCTTTTAACGATACAATAGATAAACTTTGCAATTTGTGAATGAAAGTGTAACTCAAGATTAAAAAATATATATACATATAAAAAAGAAAGAAAATTTAAGACAAATTGGTTTACAATACAGCAGTACATGTACGACAGGATTATAGGAGTTAAAGCTAAGTAAAAGCTTAAAGCCACAATAACAATAACGAAAATTCTTTTCTTATTTATTTAAGTAATAAACCCTAAGTATCTATCCATCAACACACTTAATATTATTTTAATGAAATAGAAAAACGAAAAATAAAAAATTTAAAAAGCCCTTAAAGCCCATACAATAACCATCTTTTGCTCGAAATAAGATAAGTAATAAAAAAACAATTTAAAAACAGAAGAGTCAAGCGATTTTGTTTTATTTGCAAGCCAACAATATAGTAAATTTGTCTACGAATAGAAAAACATGCGAATAAAGTTTTCTAGACAAGCTTTAATGCACAAACATAAAACAACAGACTGCTACCAGTAAATATTCTTCGTTTGGAATTTAAATGAAGAAATCCTAGACAACGCTATTGATATTGAACAGACTTATATAGTTTTTCTTGTCGAAAATAATATATTTAAATTTTCTGCAATAAAATATTTATGTTATCAAAAACTAATAAATATAATTATGAAGCATCACAGTGATGTCAAATACTTCTCTCAGATTTTGTTTAATTATTTTGTTACATTAGAAAAAAACCAAATATTCTCCCTTTTGCAACACTATTGTTGACATTTTCTATGTTTTTTAATCATGAATATGCTGTTGTTTGTCACTTTTTATTTACTTTTTGTTTATATATTTTCTAATAAATAAAGATCAAAGTGATAGTTTGATTCTTTTATTATTTTTCTATTTATATTTTACCCCATTTGTGATTCAACTACAAAGGAATAGTGGTATAGTAATTCTATACATCATAAAGAAGCATCAAAGAATTAATAATGAAAAAAAAATTATTACAGAGACCTTAAAAAAAAGTTTTTTTTTAAACACAATTCATTTGTAGTTTTAACAACAGATTTCGGTCACTCATTAAACCAAAATACAATCAAATTAATTAAAATTTATAAAACTATAAAAATGTTAAAAGTATTTCACGGACATTTTTATCTGATTTTCCGCATTCATAACCTTTACATAACAAAATAAATTAAACTCTGATATTTTAAGGACCAGACAAGATATTAAACTCAAGATATGGTCCCTTAGATATGGAACAGACAAAAATAGGTAAAGTCTTTTCCCTTTTAGCTAATTTTACTAGTGTTTTTAAACTAAATTAAAAAGCCTCAAGATAACAGTTACAGCACAGATTAATTGATAGTCTATTGGGAATTATTTTAATGAACTCATTATTTATCCATAATTCAACTAACTAAATAATTAAATAAACACAAAATATCTAATGACGTTTTTTCATACGTCTGAGTCGTATCTTTTCGTCTTTTTATTATACATTTCTATTTTGCTACTAAGTTAGTCTATTTTGGTCACCCATGACATTGATCAGAGCCACTTTATTTATTATTTAGTTATTTGTTTGTATTTTTTTTACTTTGGTTTATTTATTTTTAGTTTATGATAAATATTTTCTTTGCTTTATTTATGTAATTTAGAAAAATAAAAATAAAAACCAAAAAATTGTGAAAAATATTTAATTTTATAAAATTAGTGGGTAAAGTGTGTTAAACCGCGATTACTTAATTCGCTTAAAGCTTCGTATTATTTTTAAGAATAATTAAAAAATAAAGAGCTAATTAAAATATGAATAAAAATAATTAAATAATGTTTTATTAGTGCCCAGAAATAACTATAAAAATATAAAGAACCAAAAAAAAAAAGAAAAGGAAAAATTATTACAGCATTTGGTTCACGACACTGTATCGTTTATTTTTATATTTTTAATTTATTTAAAATTAAAAAACAAAAAATACACTTTTTACTTATTTATTTATTAAAAATATTTTAATTTGTCATTCAACATGCAAAAAAAAAAAAAAATAATCTAAATTTGAATTTTCAAACAAAAATTTTTCTACACTCAATGCCAAAGTCAATGAAAACAATTTTATTAAACAATTTTTTCGTTTTTCGCTTTTGAAAAAGAAAAATAAATAAATAATAAAAAAAAAACAAAACAACAAACTGTTTAAATTCTTGTTAACAACAAATAATAATTTATTTTAATACGATTTTTATATAGTTAAGAGAGTTCTTATAAATCTGGAGTGAACGAGACGATTAAGCTTCATTTTTTTTTTTTTTTTTTGTGAAAACATTACAAAATTATGTAAAGAATTTCTTTTCAGTTAAAATTTTTCATTCTCTTTTAACTAAGATACATAACGATTTGATGTACAGAAATAATACATAAATAATAAGATGTTAAAGGAAAAATAAACTTCTACAAAGAATTTGCAACATTAAAATATCCTTTAAAAAAAAAACTATTGTACAACGAAGCATAACTGAATAAGGATAAAAACTGTTAATAATTTATTTGCCTTTGACTAACTGCTTATAACAGCAGCAATGATTTCAAATTGAAACTGTTTTTACATGAAACTTTATTCTGTTGTTTGTTATATTTCGCATAAATATCATATTAAAAATTGAATACAGTGCTAACTGCCTGTCAACATTTAAAGTTACTGAGAGAGATTTCTTTATTCTGAAACGTATATATACTAAATATATTTTATTCGTATTTTCCAAGTTAAATAATGGAATGAAGATTAAGTTATGAACAAAAAATAATGAATTTTTCTCATCTTAAAAATTTCTAATTTTATTTCTACATTTGTTCTAAGTAAAAAATCTTTACAATAAATTAAAGACTAAAAATCATAGAAAAAACGCTTTCAGAAATCCTTTATAAGGTTTTCCTTTAAAGTTCCAATAGAAAAACTAAAACTTCCAAAACATAAATTGATCCTTAATTTAGTTTTAGTTGTCGGCAGCAGCTATAAACAAAATTATACCAAACACCAGCTGCATGTTTCCTTTTTTGTTCTTTCGTGCTTTTAATTTTATTTTGAGCTTTTTGCTCTATCTTTTTCAATTCTGTTTAATTTTATTATTTTTTATTGTTTTATACATCCTAACAAAGCTAGTTTATTGTTTTGATGACGTCAAACTGTATTTTCTCAAACTACTACCGCCAATGACGTCACGTATTATTATTTCCAAAAAGAAGACACAAAAAATAAATATAAATAAATATTTCAATAAATGCTTAAAGTAGAAATAAATTCTACTTGATGGTGGAGAAACATAATTCACAATATGCCTGCCGAATTCTCATCGAAAGTCGACGTTCTCTCTCCCAACACTTACACTCTGATCATTCACTTTAAGATACTTTAGACACAAACTAAATAATAATAATAAGGAAAAACAAAAAAAAAAAGGGAAGCTTATCTTAAAGCTTATTCATTTCTTACATCTGGTTAAATTCGCAAAATCTGTTAAAGGCAACCACCGTTGTGTACCAAACAAACACAATTTAGGTAATAAAGTCAATCAAGATAAAATAAATAAAATTTAGAAACAAATAACAGAAAAGAAAACTATGTATAGAGGAATCCTTGTTTGCAATGTTACTAAAGCGTTTTTCATTTGCTTTTCTTTCTATATCAACAATAATATGGGAAAAAACTTTTTTTTCTACTTTGCCTATTCATTTTGAGTTCAACAAATGAAAAGAAAAAATAATGTGATAATAGCTTTGAGTTTTATTATATTACGTATGTTGGCGGTAACCTCTTTTATTGTATTTTATTTCCTTTTTTTTTTTAATATTATTATAATATTTTTGACATTATCCTTTTGTTCTATATTTATTATTTTTGTTCCTAAACTAAATTCCAAAAGTAAGAAAAATAACCAAGAAAACACTACAAACATCAATACAGACTATAGAAGTTTCAATGTAATAAAACGATTAGTTTATTGATAATGTTTTCTTATACTTTTCTTTAATTTTCTTCATTTTACTTCTTTAAATCACTTTTTAAAATCTGGGTAAAGAAATATACCAAAAAAGGGTTTTAAATTAAATTGTCTATGCAGAGCTTTCATTTTTAGAAACTCAGAAGACAAAAAAGAAAAACTATGTAGAATTTTAAACAAGGATATAATCCTATGATAAAAATTGTGAAAAATTATTATATAAAGGACGAAATTGAAGTTTTAGATATCTGAGTATATTTCTTATCAAATAATTATGGTATTTTTATTAAATATTTTTCTTTCATTAACTATATAAACAGTAAAATAATTAAAAAAGATTTTCTGCAAATTAATTCAGTTAATTATATGTTTATATAATATTTTAATATGTTTAGTACGTATAGTAGTTTGTTGGTGCATAAGACTTATAATATCACTTGTAAATCACACACTATTGGTCATACGTTCGCAATTAGTACATTTTTTAATATACCAAATTGGAACACTTTAATTCCAGTTAGAAAATTATAACGAAAAGTATCATTCAGAGAAATAATGTTAGTAATTGGAACACATGAATATTAAAAGTTTTCAATTTTCTAAGTGAGGTTTTTTTTCTTCTAAAAGCATTGCATTTATAAGCTCTCATAAATTATTAACATCGCTGAGCTTGTAAAGTTGTAATTCCTTTAAAAGAATTTTATTATTTTTTCTTTTTTTTTTTCTAGAAAATGCAGTCAAAACAGCGTCGTGAAAATCACTTCAACTGTTTAAACGCGCATGTTTCAACATTACACGATTATATTTCTTAAAAAATAAAAGGACAATATTTTTTCGTTTGTATATTTGTCTATACTTAAAGCTTCACATTAAATGTGTAATTTTTTATTTATTCATGTTGAGTGCAGATGAGATATATTTTGTTTAAATCAAATGTTAACACGAAATAAAATTAATAAAAAAAATAGAAAAAATACGCAAATACGAGGTTACAATAAGATGAGTATACAAAAAATAAAAACATTTAAAGAAATACAGAAATCGTGACTTGAATTTTTTTTTGTATTTTTATTCTTTGTTACTTTTTCGACAATGTTTTTTTTTTGTTCACATACGAAAAATATTGTGAATTTTTTGATACGCAATTTAAATGCCTTTTCCGTTTTTTTTTATCTTTACGTAAGCAGTTATGATATGAATTTTGCTCTACTATTACTATTATTATTGTTACCCTAGAATACTAGCGAATACAAAATATGTTTTAATAGAAAAACTTGAAGAGTTTCTTGAAGAGATAAAGACATCGTAAAAATTGTAAAAAACCATTCAATTGTTCATTTTATGTGTGTAGTTTATCAAAATTCAATTAAAAATCGATTAATGATTTATTGCAAAAAAAAATAAATAAGTAAAAATTAATAATTTTAAACTTACCAGATGACATAAAAAATGGTATCCTAAATCTTCCAGATAATACACGATCCCTTAACGATTGTAATGTTGAACCATCAAATGGTAAAGCACCACAAACTAGTACATAAAGTACGACACCCAGTGACTGTAAAACACAAAAAAAAATTAAAGTTTATTTTTATAGAAAAACAAAAAATAAATAAACCAAATACCAAAAAAAAAAAAATCTCAAACACGTCATAAGCGCGAAATATTAAACTAAAGTTAATTCATCATGATCATGATTAACGAAAAAATCAACAAAAAATAAATTCATTTATATATAAATAAAAAATAGAAAACCAAACAAACGGAAAATTTATTAAAGAATTTAGATAAAAGATAAAAAAATAAAATAAAATAAATAATAATAATAATTATTATTATTATTATTATTTGTTTGCGTTAGTAGCTTATCTCTGCCAGTTTGACGCACTTTGCATTTATTTAATTTTAATTTTAGTTACTTTTTTTTTTTCTTTATTTGCTCTACTTTAATTTTTTTTTTATTAGTTTTTCATTCATTTTTCTCTTTATTACTGTTTACTACTGTGGATTCTAAATTAAATTAAATAAAATGATTTTTAGTTTTAATAATAATTAATTTCTATTTAAGCTTTATCATCTAAACACCAACCATATTCGCTCGGTAAACACCCTCAATACAATCACCTGTGACATGACAATAAAAAAAATAAAATATTAGCTGACTAATTACTTCCATTAAACCCATTTTATTCAAATTTATTAAATAATTTTTTTTTTTGTTAAGTCATTACGTATTTTTTTCAAATTTTGTGAATTTTCTTTTGATTCGTTTCTACAGTGTGTCTTTGCCTATAAATCATAATCCAATTAACATATTCTTCAACTTTTAGTCGCTACATTTAAGTAACAAACAAAGAATAAAACAGGAAATAATTTTAAAAACACTTGAAAAATAATAAGAAATTATTTAAGAGAATAAAAAACAGTAATAATATTTAAGAGGCTAGCTCAAAATAATCAAAACAACAAAACAAGTACAACCTTGCACTTTGAAAAGGCTATTTGCTGTATGACGTGACTTGAAATAACAATCAATATCTAACCTTAAGGTACCTTTTATATTAAGGTTAAGGCCTTATTTATGTTTCTAGTTAATAACCTCATTAATATTTAATCCGACACTGCATGCAATGACGTCAAACTAAACGAAAAAAATAAAGTTTTGCGTTTATAATCTTCAAAAAAAAACATCTATCGGTTTGTACCGGTCAAAACTAAAAACAACGCATTTAAAAAAAATACTTAACCTTTTTACATTGCATGACTATTGTAAGGTTTTATCTGAATAAAAATTAATAATATTAATTTCATTGACAATAACTAATACAGCCGACCTCTACCTTTAGACTCTACCTGTGCGTTGTGTGGTTTATTGTTCGCTGTTTTATTATTATTTTATTGCTTTTTTCTAACACACCTTTTATTTAAATTTGTTTATTTTTAATTTATTTAATAATATTATCAAAAAAACAACCTAAAAAAAAGAGAACAATAACACAGGTAATAACGCGAAAATAAAAACATTATGATTTCATCCATTTAACACAATTTTCTATGTGGTTGGCTGGCTGGTTAGCTTACTGTCGATTATTTGTTTATTTTTTTCTTTTTTAAGCGAATTATAATTACATTTTCTATCATTATTTCTATATTTAACACTTATCGGTTGGTTTTTTTTACATAATTATCATAATAATAATAATAATAATAAAAACAACATTAGCATAAAGGTGTTAGAAAATAATATAATTATTATTTTGCAGTACAGTCAATTCTCATTTACATAAATGAGATTTTTTTAAATATGTTTATACAAATTTCCTTAAATTACCAACTAAGTCCGTTTAGTATAAAAATCAATAAATTAAAATTACAAAACTTTTCAACTGTGTAAGTTAAGGCCTAATATATAATTATTTTCCACGCAATGTTTTAAAACCGTTTAACAGGCATCAACATATGCAAATATTAATGTATATTGCATACTGTTTAGTCACATATGTCCAATAAACGTCAAAATAAAGACTCAATAAGTTTCAGGCTGTTATTGCGATAATAAATGAAAAACAGAAATGTTCTATGTCAATTGAATTTTATAAAACCTAGTTGAGATTCCACTGTGCTATCATTCAAACATTACAAATAACAAATGTATTATTAGTAATGTCTAAAGACGTCAAACGTTTAGTCGGTACGTTTAAATAGAAAAAAAACACAATTAAGTGATTATCACCAAAAAAACAAGCATAAACAAGTTGATAAAAATAAAAACACTAATCACTTATGACATTTAAAAAGAAAAATTAAAAAAATAAACTCACCCAAACATCAATCTCTGGTCCCGTATACTTTTTTCCTTCAAAAACTTCTGGTGCCGCATATGGTGGTGAGCCACACCATGTTGCTAATAATTCACCACGTGTATAATAATTTGAAAAACCAAAATCAGCAATTTTTATATTCATTGATGAGTCAAGTAAAAGATTTTCTGCCTGAAAATTAGAAAAAAAAATAAATAAATAAAAATTGTTTATTTTTTATTAATTTTATTATTTTTGTATTTCATTAATTAAATACAGCGATGAAAAAATTAAAAGCTTTGATTAAAGAAGAAAAAACAGCGAAGTGTCGATGGAGGCGCCTGGTATTTTTAAATGTAAAATTTTCTTTCTATTTTTTTAATTAAAATTTAAAAAAAATATATAATTTCAATAAAAAATAGAAACAAATAAAAAAAACTAATTTTTTTCTATCATTTTATTAAGTTTTTTTTTAATTATTAATTTAATACGTACGTAGGATAGAAGTCAGATAAAAATTAAGTGAATTAATTCAAAAAGAAATTCACCACTTTTTTTATCCAACTTCAAAACATTTAGAAACTATTAAATAAATTCACTCCTACACACAAAAACAGCATATTTTTTTCCAACATTTAATTTATCTGTGCAGTGTATGCTACCTGTCATAAAATGAATTATACTTGACGACAAGGTCACTGTGCAATACAATAATGTGTGAATTAAAGTAAGTACATCAAATAACGCGATCAAAAAAATTCGCAAGATCATAATTTTTGATGTTTTGTAATAAAAATAAATTTATTTATCGAATTTTCTAAATAAAAACAACAAAAAACAAATAGAATTTTTCTTATTATCTTCAAGGCTTTATTTTTCAAGTTAAAAATCAACATAAAAATGATGTCAAATCAAGATGGATTTCTGGCTCTATATAAGGCAAATTGAAATTGCTAGGATTTATCATAACCAAGCACATGACACATGCTAATAAAAATCATTTAATATAAATCAGTACGTTGACGTTACTGTAATAAAAAATCACGAGGAAATAAAAATAAAAAATAATAATAATAATCACGAAAATGGCACCATCGTCACCACTTTGCGTTTTATTCTCTTCAATAATAATATTACCTTATGATATAAACAACATCAATAATATTAATAATAAAAACAGACTTCAAACATTAACACCAGAAAAAACAAGCATAAATCAAAACAAAAACAGGAATAAAATAGGACTGGCATAAGACAATTTTTGTTAAATTTAAATAAAAAAGGTTCGCGTGTATTCGCTCATGACCTAATCCACTAAAAACACGTGTATGCAAGGTGCTCACAGTAAATTTTCAATTCTTTATTATGAAAAACAATAACAGAAATAAAACAAACAAAACACCCACACTAGGAAAAACAGACAAAAAGTTTTATAAACAATAAAATAGAAAGAAAAAAAAATTTTTACGAAGAAAAAAGAAATAAACAACATCGACGACGCCTTTCAGACCAAGAAAATACTTCGTTTATTTTCATTTTATTTTTATTATTTTCTAAACAAAAAAATTGCTTAAAACAAGAATAAAAATGTTTGTTCATCAAATCTGTTGTAGTCGTCCACAGTTATCGTCGTCTTTTGTGTATTAATTTTCATTTTGTTTTTCTTATCAAATTAATCTACCGAGAAAAATTTGTCCGGGATTTGTTTTCCGTTATTTATTAACATTTCAAAAATGTAAAATTAATGAATAAAAATTATATAAAAACAATAAAACAATACTGAAGGTACATAATAAATAATTTTTTATGATTTAATTATGATTGTTGTGTCGACTGTTGTTACTTTTTTAAAAAATTATTTACTGAAGGACGTCGTCAATTTAATTTAATTGAAACAAGAATTAATTTTATAATTTTCTCTTTAAAATTTATAAAAATAATGAGCAAAAAATTCAACCACAATGTCAGTAAATTATGTTTTATTGTTTTGATTTATGAGAGCAGTAAAAACACTTCTGTGTCATTTTTTTTATTAAAGAATTTCTTTTTTGCTTTTGTACGCAGCAGTTTCAATATGTATACTTCGTATAATAAAATTAATTAATTGATGAAAGCGTATGCGACCAACTTAAATAATGCAATTGCATTTTTACTTGTACAATTTCTCTAATAATAAAAGAACTAAAAATTTATTCATTATATTTAATTAATTTTATTATACTGATGTATAGCCCTTTAGTGTAGCCACTATGTTCAGACCATGTACGTGTACAACTTTGAGTAAAGAAAAACAGTCAAATTGAAAATTACCATGTTAAACTTTTACAATATAAAATCAATGTTTGAATGGCATGACATTACAATGTTTATTTAAGGAAAAGCGTTTAACGATGTCCTGTAAATAAAATAAATATTTATAGTACAGATTGAATTGGAAGTTTAACGCTAAACACAGGTAAACCATGTTTTGTGGCACGACACGTATTACAAATTGTGCAATATTACTTGCAGCACTAAAATACCGACACAATTCTATGTCACATAGATATTTAATTCAAGGAATACCCTTTTCAATCAAAGCTTTAAATATTTATTTTAAGAAAATAAATAATTCTTACCTTTAAATCCCTATGAACAATTCCTTGATTATGACAATACTCAACCGCTGATAATATTTGCCAAAATTTATGACGAGCAGCACGCTCATTCATACGTCCATATCTTGCAATATAATCTAATTAAAATAAAATTATCATAAATAAATACGAAATTAAAACAAAAAAAAAATTAAAGAAACCAACATACCAAATATTTCACCTTGACTAGCATATTCTGATACAATGTAAATCATATTCTTAGTTTCCATAACCTAGAAATAAAGAAACATAAGAAAATTATTAACTTTTCCAGCAAAAAATTATTATAAATAAAATTTTCTTAAGAAAAACAGAAGAAAATATAACAACAATATCTTCATCCGTTTCCATCATCAATAACTGACATCAATAGAGGAAAATAAATAAATAAAAAATTGGAAAACATAAATGAAATATAAGTATTATTTTCATTGAAAACAATACAATAAATCAATGTGTTCATTATTTTTTTATTTCTACTTAAATACATAATATTTATCATAATTTAAGCATGAATAAATTGATACGATTGTAAACAAAATTAATAATATTATAATAAAAAATTGTGTCATAAAGACATCAGAATCCACCAAGAGTAAAATATTATTATTTTATTTTCTGTTTTATATAAATAAAAAGCACATTAATACACATTACCTGATATAATTTAATGATATGCGGATGATCTAAACGCTTCATAATATCAACTTCACGATAAACCTTCTGCAGATTACCAGTATCCAGTTGTGATTTATCAATTATTTTGATTGCCACCTATATAAAAAAAGAAGAAGAAATTTAAAGCTTTATAAATAAAAATAATCTTTTTTACTAAAAAATTATTACGAAATATACGAATAAACAAGGCCATTAGACACGAAGTGCTTTAAATCTCATAATGACAGTCTTTAAACAACAATCATGACTAGCCAACAACTTATTTATTCAATGAATAATTATTATCAATTATAAATAAAAATTGCAAAGAAATATAAACAAAATAAACAAAACACCTTCAACTGTGGGAGTACATTTATTGAAAAATAAATTAATTTAGTTTTCAAAAATATTAAAAATAATAACAGTAATAATAATAACACTCGATAACCACATTCTATACGTTAACGTCATCATTTGTTATATTTTCTAACGTCATTGCATTTGTTTATGATTTTCTTTTAACTTTTCTTGAATAAAAACAGGAAAAAAAATTAATTCAATTTCTTCTGTAAACATCCCATTTAATTTATTTAATTGAATTATAATTAAAAATAATCAAGAATAACAAGTATAATTTCTTTGTAAAAGTATGCAAAAACAAACAAGAAATATTTTAAATAATTAATAAGAAAGAAAAATAAATCAGTGCCGCAATACTACTATTAAACATATTTGATGACATAATGTTTAAAAACTATGTTTTTGTATAGCATAATCTTAACAAGTTTACATTGTATTGTTAAACAAAAAAAAAATTCCATTAAATCGTCTTAAATAATCTTAATAAAATAATAAAATGTTATATCGTTATTTTAAATACAAGTCACAAGGTCAACAAATATACATGACTAATCCATATACTTGACGTACCAAATATTATTGAGACAAAGACATACTATTTATTTATAAACTATCGTTTTATATTAATAAATAAATAAATAAATAATTAAAAAATTGTATAACAATTAATTAAATTTAAAAACAAAAAATAATAAACTATTAATAGACCGGACGTTAAATAATTATAATAAATATTATTGTTGATTAAAAAAATATATATATTTATATTTTGTAATAAAATTAAATTAAAATAAAAAATAAAAACAGTGAAAAAATGTGTGTTCGCGCTTTTATTTTGTTTTAAATTGATTAATTAAATTATTTATTTAAAAAAAAATAATTAAAATGACTCAATTAAGTTATTTTTTATTTATTTTTGTCTTTAATTTAATTTAATTTAATTTTTTTTTGCTAATGTCGTCAGAAAATGCACATTTATCGCCGACGTCAGCGGCATAATGCACGTTTTGTATTTAATTAATTTAAATTTACAGAATTATCATTGATATGATGATTAACTGCATACTTTTATTTTGTCGTAGAATCATGAGAATATTATTTATTATTTTATCTCCGGTAATTATTGATGGTTTAATAAATATAATTAATTTAAATTACTGTGGTTGTGAAATGAATTTTATGCGGTTTTTAAAATAATATCCAATGTCGTAATGATGACACAAAAATATTTTTTGCTACAAAATATTTAGTATCTCGATTTAAATCTTATCACGTAGTAAATCAATTTTTTTCTATCAAAATCCAACCAAAAACAAATCAAATACATTTAATAACAAAAAAATATAATTTCTCACACATCACGAATTATCTATTTTTTTTTTTAATTCCGCTTCGATAATATTAAATTTATTTTTTTTTTTTGCCTAGCAAAAATAATTAGCAAAATTTTATTCAAACAAACAAATTGATTTATCATAAATTATTCAATTAAATTTCATTTTGTAAATCAATCTATCCGGGTGGGTGGTCGCAGTCATCGTCGTCGTCTTGTCATTTAACAACCTAGAATATTGATTAAAAAATAAAAATAGCTAAATGAATAAAAATAATAATAAAAATGCCGATAATAACAATTAATTTCACTGACGTTAACGTTATACACGATTTTTTTATTATTATTATTATTATTATTATTATTATTTCTTCTTTTTCCATTTTATTAATAATCAATCGAAATGAATAAATAATAAATAAAAAATAAAAATATTGACTACGATGACGATGATCACGATTTGTCTAACTGATTTTCTTCTGTTTTTAACATATTTTTTTTTTTTTTGATAATTCTCATGTTTGTCATGCAAAAAGGTCAAATAATTTTCCTTTTTAATTTTTGTTTTTTAATTTATTTTTATTTATTAAATTATCGCTTATGGCGTCAGTTACTCAGTCCGTCTACCAGTTAAATATGGTTAAGATAAGTAATGTCAATTAAATTTAATTAATTAAATAAAACAAAATTGCAAATATCCTTTTTGGTGGGCTCCACCTGCGCACATTTATTTTATTTTGTTAAAGATTTTCTTTTATTACCAGAGAATGCATTTTATTTCAATATCTTGTTTTCGCGTGTTTACATTGCTTGACTATAATTACGTTTTACACAAAAATAAATGCAATACAAGACAAATAAAGTACAATATGAGTTAGCACATGTAATAAATTAAATAAAATTTCATAAATTCAACATGCTTTTATTAATATTTTTTTATTTCTTTCTTTGAATGGAACAACGAAGAAAGCTATTATGTCGTACGTAAAATTAAAGAAAAAATCGTTTAGGCTGTTTTTAAGTAGAATAGCAATGACGTATTCATGTATGTTTACTTTATTAATTAAATAAATCATTTTCTTTTGTTTTTACTTAAAAAAGAAAAACATAGAAAACAAACAAATCAATGTTGGTAGTGATGTGTGTTGTAGTTATGTTTTTATTTATTGTTGGCATAAATCATCAGTATATAGAAGAATCAAAAATATGTTTTTCTTTTATCCTCCATATGCGGTTGTATGAGGTTTATTATTTTAACATTTTATTTTGCCATTTCACCAAACGAAACGAAATGAAATGAAACCAAACCAAACCAAATGACGTCAAAGTGATTTCTGTGTGGCATACACAACACGGTACGAAAATATAATTTTCATCGCGAATTTTTATCTTCTTTAATATTTTTTTTTTAGTTATTTATAAAATGTAAAAGAAAAATCGTTCGTTTAGTTGTTTTTGGCTTTTTTCGGATTGATATACTACAACAACAATGACGTCATAATGAAAGCAAAACTAAATAAATTAAATTCTTAATTTTTTTTTTATGTTTTGCTTCGACAGATATTTTATTGCCGATAAAAGAAATAAATAAAATGTTAAACATCCACCCGCCTCTGTTTCGTTATTTTTTATTGATTTTCTTCTCTGGAATTTTTATTTTACTTAAGAAATAATAATATAAAGAGCTTTAAAAAAAATAAAATAACTTTATTTCCCGCTTATCGCGATTTAAAATACCAGGTAAAAATGTCGCTGTAATAATCAGCAATTGTGCATCTGTGTGATATTTGTCAGTATTTTTATTTTTTATGATTAAAGCATATTAACTCGAATTATAATTATATTTATCGCGTTTTTAATGTTATATCAAAATGCTTACTTAACTAATCCGAAAACCGTGTACATAAAAAAAAAATACCTACAGATAAGTGAGGTACTTCTGTACTGATGTTATTAACACTATGATAAAAACATATATATTATAATTAATTATTCATAAAGATAAATTATTAAAAAATGCAAATAAAAAAATGAAAATGACGATAGTGACATTTTTTATATATAAATATTTTTTTAAAAAACAAATAAGTCAGCAGCACATGTTTTTAATAAAATAATTAAAGAAAAATAATAATAAGATTTATTATTTAATGTTTTTTCGTTATGCTATCGATAATACCAATAAATATTATTTCTTATTCTTAATTATTATTTACTATGTTACCATTTTAGAAAAGAATTTTTTAGATTACTCTTAGTAGTTTAGGTTTAGCACGTCTAGTGTTAGTTTAAAGAATAGATAGTACCACCAAAGGTCAATAGAAGGACTTACAAGTAACCTAATCCAATTAAAAGAAATCAAAGTTGTTGTTCTTATTACGTGACAAGAATTATAAAAACAATTTAACCCATTGTAACTCCAACAAAATAATTACCAATAATTTTGGCATTACAGAGATTACAACTAATTAAATAATTTGTTTACCAATGACGTCAATGATCAGAAACTAGTTATATATAGTCAGAATTACTAATTACAAAGACAACATAAACTTTAATTAATTAATTAATCAACTTCTATTTTTTTTCTTGTTATAAACAAGATTGTCACAATTACATAATCAACTAATTATAGGAAAATTGAGAGGAGGATTAATTAGGAGGATATTATTAAAGAGGATTTTAAATCAATTATGCTACAAACAATTGTTCATACAGACAATTTCATTCAAAAATACAATGAAAAACCAACAAAATTATCATAATATTAATAAGAATTGAAACCACGCATTCTATTAAATTTGTTAATTCTATTTTAGTTTCTTTTACTGAAAATTATTAATTCCTGTTTACCTAAGAAAAGGTCTTTTAACACAAAGATTATAAGTTTAAGAAACATCGGTTAAGTTACCAAAGAAATGAAAACAAAAAATGCTTTCCATTCATAAATTTTATCTAAAGTCTCTAGATAACATAATATTGCACCATTTTCACTTTTTCTTATTATATTTTTGTCTTTTTATATTTTACACGTAGGCGTAGAGAGAAAAAAGAACGGTTTTACGAGGGCGGTCGTATTCATTACATATTTATGTATTATTTTTTTAATATTATTTATTTAAGCAGTATAATGGCAAGAAAAAATTTAAGTACAAATCCGCACGAAGTTATTATCTACAATCATAAAAGATGTGGGTCATTCGCAACCAAAGCAAAAAAAAATATATTTTTGGAAAAAAAAGCAAAAAAAAATTTTTTTAGCTTAATTTAAACTTGCGGTTTTTATATTGACCTATTGTGTTTTCCTTTTATTCAGTTTATTTATAATAAAATTATTGGTTGACGTAAATCAGACGAGCTTATTTTAGTAAGCGCAATATTATTTTCATATTTATTCTCTTTTATACCGATTATTTTTCTAGAGGTGTACACGCCGCAATATGATCGTGACAAAGGTATAGTAAAACATGACGTTTGTTCTCTTTGTTGATTTTATTTTTAATTTTATTTTTTACTTTTAACTTTTGTTTTCATTTTGCGCTTAAGAAAATAAATAAAAATTACTACAAGAAGACGAAGAAGCTGACCTAAAACCAACCGACTAAAACATCAAAACCGAAAAAAAAAATACACACAGAAAGTAAAAAAAAAAGAAACATAATGTTTTTATGTAATGACGCACGCAACATACCATACCATTTAATCAGAAAAAAATATAAATAAATAAATAAAAACAGAAGTACAATAGCCGGGAGGAATAGTGCTGTACAAAAATGTTCACATGAATGTTCAACTGGGATCAAATCAAAGAACATAAAAATATTTAATATTTTTTTTTTCATTAATGATAAACGAAACTATTCATAATCCGGCTCGAGCAAAAACAAAACAATGTTGGCCTTAGAGAGCATTTCAAGGTTATAAAGACCCCACATATTGTAAGAAATGCTACAAAAGTACGAAATTCTATAAAATATTATTCTTTCTTTTATTAAACATAATGTGGATGATCTAGAGCAAAAAATAAAATTCGAAAAAATATAACACTTTTATTAGAATCAAACTAGAGAAAATATATTTCACTCCTATTCACATATAAAGTGTATCATTTGTAGCATAAAAGTGTTTTTTAGCAATACAATATACTGCCCAATTTTTGCAGGAAAAAATAGTTAACAAAACAATATTTTATAATCATTATCATGTAATAATCAAATCAAATGAAAACAATGTTTTGTTACCTACCATCAATATTAAAGAGCTTTTACACTTTTCGCATAAGAACAAAAAATTCGCAGCTCATTTCCTAAAAGAACCTTTTGTTAAAGAGCAATAACCAAAACGAAAAATTACCGAAAAAATAACAAATTTTTAAAATTAATTTCATTGTTTATAATGATGGACGCATATTGCGACGCTGTTATGACGCAAATTCCACATTAATCATCGTCACTTTACAAAATATGTTTATAATAAAAATAATTCAAATTTTGACGCCGGATGATTTTTTTTATAGCTGATATAGCGTCTTTTTTTATTATTATTCGTAGAAATTTTTCCTCTTTAAAACTATTCGCTGAAAATGTGCAATATCGCGCACGATATTCAGCTGGAATAAATTCTAAAAGAAAAAAAAAGCTCATTAACATAACTTAAAATTAGTTTTAAAAATAATTATAATAATGACACGCAGACACGATCTGCTGCATAAATATCACTTAGTACTACAAGGTACTTAAGCAGAGCATGTTGAAAGTCTTAACACCTGACAAAAATGCAATAAATCTTAAAAAAAAAGAAAATTAATGAACACAATCAAAATGACGTCAAACGTAATGCAAATATTTTGTTTTTTTTTTTCGGTATATATTCTATAAATAAAACAAAAACGAAAAGTAGAGTTTTTATTTATAAATTTCTTATCATAAAAATTTTCTTATCAGTAACTAAACAAAAAAAATAAATAAATAAACATGTATAAAAAAAATCAATTAAGAAATAAAGAAAATGAAAAAAAAACTGACTAAGCATGACACGAAATAGACCTAATATTACATGAGATCGCGATAATTGTTTTTATTATTTTCTTTAATAAAAATCAAAAATTAAATTTATGCGAAATATATAGCACCTGATATGCTGATGGTGCTTCAAAGACAAAACGTAAGGTTTTTTTATTTTATTTCAAAATAGTTTCAGGTGAGTAGAGATTAAAAAACATTTCAGCATAAAATCATCACAAAGAATATAATTTTTATTTGTTATTTTCTTTAACAAAAAAAAAAAAAACAATGATGAGAAAAAGGCAATGAAAACACATAACAAACAACCTCTGACACCTGAAGTGAGAATATTGTTAATTTAGGTAAACAACCAATGTATATTTATGAAAAAAAGAAAACAACAAAATCTATTGAATTAACGTTATTGCAATGACCTTTTAATAATAATAATAATAAAAACCACGTAATTCAGAACAGTACGTCATTACAGTATTTCTATATTATTTTAATAATAATAATTAGTATTATTATTAATGTTAAATCACAATATTGATAGTAAATAATGATAATTAGAGATATGGAATAATAAACAAATAAAAATTTTGTAAGTAGTTTATACATGCAAATACATAGTAATAGTATTTTATATGATTGATTTTTTCACTATTATTTATTATCATTAAAATCATATATAATAATAATATAATATATAATAATATAATATTTTATATCAAATAAATATTTATTAAAGAAAACAGAGAAAAACTAAAATAATTCCAAGTATGTAGGTTGTTTTAGTGGCAGTAAGTAGCAGCAATATATTCCCTTTTTATGTAATAACTTATTATTATCGATTGTCAAAGACTTCAATATAATAAAATAAATAATTTAGAAAAAATGAAATGTTTAATAATTTAATAAGCAGTATAAGAACTTATAATTAATAAAGTACTTAGACAAAATGAAATTCTAATTTAAAACAAGAAATGTCAAAAAAGTAATGAACAACTTGTATACCTAACCAAGCATAGAGACTTTGTTTTATCAGGTTGTTAGAACAGAAAAACGACAACAAGTGAATAAAATAATAATAATTGTCATAAATTGATCATATTTCAGCGATTAAATAATAAAAATTAAATTAAAAATAAACTCGAGTAATCGCAAACAAATAGGATTTGCAAAATAAAAAAAATATTTAGAAAGGTTACAAAAAAACAATATTTTGCAACAATAAAAATTTGAGACAATACCAGAAACATGTAATTAAAGACTGTTATTGTCATTAAAATGCGTTTAAATAAAAAGAATAGCAAGAAAAAAATACAAAACAAAACTATAACATTGTTATTATTATTTTGCCTTATGTTTTTCACTACAAAACAAGTAAAAACAAAGCAACGAAATTTAATTAAGCAGAACAGAAACAAAAAAAAAAAGAAATCATTTAAAAAAATATAAAATAAATTTTAAAGAAATAAACACACAGAATGACAGAGCATTATGTTATTTTTTATTTTTTTGTAGCTGTTTCCGTCATTTGTCATAAATTTGATGTTTTCATTGTCGTCACGATTTACCTTCGTTAAAAATTAAAACAAATTAATATTATTTTGTTTTGTTTCTTTAATTAAAAGGTGAAAATAATTATCATAATCCAGTTTTACAGTTGCAAAAAAAAAATCGCATTTATTTAACGATTTTATCATAAATAAAATAAATTAATTAATTAATTTAAAAAAAAAAATCAATAAAATAATTCATTACAAATTTGCCAGCCAGGTCAAAATCATTTATTAATATCGCGAATCAGACTGTATTTAAAATTAGTGCAGGTCTATAGTTATTTTCTATTTAAAATACGTTTACCAAAATACTGTTTATCTAATCTACTAAACAGTAAATGTAAACCTTTGCTACTAATACCATTAATTGCAATCTAATAAAAAAAAACTAATACAAAAGAGTAACATGACGATTAACCTAGTGAAATTCCAAAACAATGTTAACAACAACAAAAAAACCATAAATCTATTAATAAATATTTATTTTTATTTTATTTTTCTTCTATTAAATAAATTTTACCTTATTGCTCACACACAGCAAAAACTTAAAAAATTCAAATCATAAATTATTAATTGTCATTTACACGACAATGACGATAACAACGAAAACGCAAAACGTACATAAATAAAAATTATTTATTTTTATGGTTTCAAAGCACACAAGAAAAATAAATTCACAAAATATTTATTGTATATATAATTACAGGTAAACGAATCACCTGTTTAGTCATATAAAGACAGTTAATAATCATAGAACATTTATTTTTATTAATAAATAAATAATATACGAAAATAGATTAATGAAAATTATTTTTATTACGTGTGTGTTTCATATTTTTTTTTTTTTTTTTTGCTTCTTTAAGCAACAAATAATTCACCTGTGCTCTTACGTTTTATTCCCATTAATAATGACAAAAGAAGACATTTTCATGTTTTATTACATTATTTTTACATAATTTTATTATAAGAAAATAAAAAAAAAATTAAAAACAGACACGTGCTATGTAAAAAAAAAAAAAAAAGATAAAAATAAATTAACGAAACAGAAATAAATATTGTAATAAAGTCGTCACAAGTGAAAAACATAATTTTAACATAAAACCGTTAAGCTGGGTAATTTATCCAAAATATTTATCGCATAATTAGCTTAAAAACCAAAAATAAATAAATACAAAGCAAAAGTTTAAATCAAAAATAATATTTGTCATAACTTTCAACTGTAATTGTGTCTAGTCTACTCTAGTCTAGTCTAGTTTAATCAAGTCTGGACTTAGTTCTCCTTGCATAACAGCAACTACGAAAATAACCAAAAAAAAAACGTAAAAGAATCCATAAAAGAAAATCTTTTTACGATTCTTTATCGATACAAAAAAATAGAATTGTGATAACGCCGAAAAAATAATCACAAAAACTAAATACTTAGCGTGATTTGCCCTAAAAATTCTTTAAAACGAGGTCAAAATTTATAAAAATAAATTCAAAAATATTAAAATAATAATATTCTGAAAGCCAGTGTGTTTCATCTTAGAATTTTCTGAAGATCAGACCGATTTTTCCAAACAAATATCACAATAATTTCAATGAAAAACCATCTTTCAAGATACTTTAATGAAAGAAAACGCGAAAAATATCACTCAAATCGACTATCCATAGCGTTTTCTTTAATATTTTTCTTAATAAACCAACAAATGTTTTTTACAATCCAATTTTATTAATGGCATGTTTTAATTAAATAAACAGAAATAAGTAAAACAAAGAAAAACAATAAACAATATATAAACGCGAGCAAAAAATAAAATAAAAATTAACTAAATAAATAATAAGCCATTGAGTAAATATTATTTATTGTTGAAATTTATTTAAATTCATTACATAAAAAATAAGTTAATCAACGCAAATGAATTTACATAGAAAAACAATAAAAGAAAAGTAAATAAATGGTATTTACGTCACAGGTGAAAGTGTTCATTGTTCTCAATTAAAATTTCGTGTACAATTTTTTGAACTAAAAAAAAGCCAAAAATTTTCCACAAGAATTATTCTGCTATTAATAATTTCTAATCGATTTAATTAAGATTTATCTAAACAACAAATAAAAAATCATTTTCTAAGCTGTAGAAACCAATTAAAACTTTTGAGCTTTTCAATCAATATAGGAAAAAAAGACAAGTCAATCAATAACATTCGTCAAATGTTTTTGAACTTTTAAAATTGTACAAAAAATTGCATTTAAGGCAAATCTTTAAACTCTTTTTAAAACGTACACAATAAATTTTCCATCAACCAGTCTGAATAAAACCAAAGTCTAGCCACAAAAATCACAAATGTTTGATAATAAAATTAAAAAAAAAAAAAACATACATACAACAACTGTACTTTCTTAAAATTTCATAATTATTTTACAGTATAAACATAGTATTCCGCGAAGTGAAAAAAATAAAACAGTTAATTACCACTGTCCTACGTCAACGTAATGTACGTAAATCGAGTAAAAATAATAAGACAGAGAAAAAGCAAAAAAAAAAATAAATTTTTAATAAACAAAAGGAAAAATGTAATTTATATTTTTTAATCTAATTAAGTAAACATTATAAAAAAAAAACTGTCGATAATCAATATTTAATTCAAAAAAAAAATGTTTTTTTTTTTAATAATAAACAAATAATCTGTTTGGACGTCACAAAAAATGTGTTAATATAAAAAAGCAATAACAACAGCATAGTAAGATAACTTAAAGATTTAATTTAGATAAAATAAAAATTTATTAGACAAAAAATTATTAATATTAGCTGTGCTTAGTATAAATCAGCGGTTATTCATCGATTAATCACAACGTACTGAAAATATTTCTGTGAACATTGCCGACGTGCGTATTTCCTTTAACAAAAAAAATAGAAATTTTTCTATGATTTATAGTAAATTTTTTAGTAAAAACGTCTGTAATAGAAAAGATCTCTGGTTTTCCAACAAGTTGAAAAAATTTGTTCATTTTTACGTTAACAACTTTATAGCCCATCGGTTAGTTAAATTTTTTTTCTCACTTTTATGACATTACAAGACCTAAACCAAATCAAAAGAAAAGTATAATCGGACAATAAATTTTTTTACTAACTAAAGAGGCATCTGAGTAACGCCGAAGTCTCCTTTTTTCTAGATCATATCTTTTACGAATGATTTTGTTATGAAATATATATTTTTATTATTGGTAATAACAATGATAATAATAAAAACAATAACAATACTAATAACAATAATAATTTAACGTTTCTTGACGTCATTTAAACCAATAAAAATAAATAAAAATTGTTTGTTTTTATTGTCTTGAAAAAGCAAAAGAAAACACACATTGCATTGAAAGGGGAAAAATCAAATTAAATTAAATCAAAAACATTAAATAAAGAAAATATTAAGAAATTTCTAAAGACAGTCAATAGTATTGAGAAAAATTTTCAAATATGTAATTTATTCTAGCGTAATTCTTTAAAAATGATTTTTTTTTTTTTTGTATATATAATCGCTTTGCATTTTTTATCTAGCTTTGTTAAACTTCTAATTTTGCATTTTCTACACTTTTTTTATAACAAGTGTATATTTGCAGACAGGGTTATTTATGTCGTTAAACATAGTATCAACTATACGAAATAATACAAAAAATAAACTTCTGAATAGATTTTCAATTTTTCTACATTTTTTTTTGTAAAGTTAAATTTATTTCGATAAAATTTAATTTAAACACGAAATTATTTTTAACGGCATTTACGTTTATTAACCTTTTTTATATAAAAATATCATCAATTTCGTTCATCATGAGATTATTTGTTTGTCTGCTCTGTAAAATCATATGTACACTTCATGACATGCTGAAAAGTTTTAAAAATTCTCATAGATTTCGGTATGGTAACTAGAATTTAAAATTAAATTATTCCCTTTTTTAAACGGTAGAAAGGTTACAACTTATACTTTTATGTTAAACCATTTGAATTAAGAATAATTCTTTGACAATAAACATTATGTTTACAAATTCTCGTCACTGTAAAAAAAACTACAAATTAAAGCTTCACAATGTACAGAACAACATAGCATACAAAAATAAACATTTAATTCATTCAATAGTAAAAACGAATCCATTGAGAAACACTGCCACTGACACCATCAACATCCCAAACATAATATTCATAGAAAAATAATCAGTATATCATAATATAACCAACAAAAAATAAATAAAACATTAATCAAACAATCGATAATCGATTTGATAAAACAATATTACAAAAAAATTAGCAAAAAAGTAAATAAAATGTAACAAAAAAATTATTTAATTCGAAAAATAAGATAAAACCTTATTTTCTTGATAAAAAAATATTTATAATAAATAAAACATGAGATTATTATTATGTATTTTATCTAGATAACACAGTTAATTTAAGTTCGTTTAACCGCAAATAATAATAATAATAATAGTAAAATTATAAAAAAATCTAATAAAACAGAAGAAAAACAATTTGAACCTACGTAAAACTAGATAAATAATAATTATCTTCTTTACTTTTTTATATTGTTTTATCTATGTATACACATTTTCGTACAAAGAGAAAACCTTTTTTATTTATTTATATTTTTTTTTGGTTCGCTAATTATTTGTTTGCATTGTTCGTTATTTTGTTAATTTCCAAACATACAAATAACGTTAAAATTTAATAAATGTAATAAAGAAATAGGTAACAAAAAATAAAGGCCAATTGTCCAAGAGATGACATCGAAAACATTTATAATTCAGTATTAACTTTCATCTGGCTTCTTCTTTAACAATATTTTAAATAAAAAATCCATTTAAAAATTTAATGAAAAATCATTTAAGTCGAATTAAAAAAATAAACAAAAATTATTATCTTCAATAATTTTTATTGTTTTTTACAAGATAAAACATCGTTTTCTTGTTATATATATATTCTGTTTGCATTTCTTTAGATTTGTCACAAAGTTTTCGTGGCACATAATAATGCCAACACCAAGAATATTAGACAATTGACTATAGTACAAAAGAGCCTCAGTTCTGACGTCATTGTGACGTAAGAAATATTGTAACCCACCTAAAAAGCTCTACCACCTATATCATCCACCGATGTAAAAGTCGTTAAACTTGCCCAACAAAAACACGTTCACCATACCACGACGATAACACAACATCGAATTAATAAGCAAAAATAAAATTCTTTCTGCCATATGAGCATATACATACATACAGTACATACGTTCGTTATAAAAGTACACTTCACTATTGTTGTTTCCACCTTATTTCTATATTATTATTTCTGTTTTCTTAATTTAATTTCGGTTAAAACCATAAAGTTTTTACCATTTCATACGTAAATTATAAGAGAAGAAAAAAAAATACAAATAAAACCTTCACCACCTGTTTGCTGCTTTACAATGTTTTTTTTATAAATTAACAACATAAAACGTGGATAAGCAGGAGAAAAAACTTTTTACCATTGTTTCTCAATTGTTAAAAGTTTAAATGATTGTTAAACCGACAAAAAATAAAGGAAATGAAAGATCTTGGAAAATCACATGTACATTAAGTAACCTTAATGGGAAAAAACTTTTAAACAAAAGGAATACACACAAAACATGTACGTTGGAGGCAGTTCTTAAAAATGTTAACACAGCGATTTATCGATTCTTTCACATTGGTAAAATTATAAAAAAATAAATCGCTGATATTTTATTCTATCTAGAAATGGCCTCTTGCAGTTAATAAAAAATCTGTTTGAAATAACTGAATTATCAACTCAGGTCAGTAGCAGATTTTAATATTTCACCCAGCTCCATGACAAATTTTCTTTCGTCAAATACATACCGCAAAAAAATAGAAAATTAAAAATAAACAAAAATCTTTAAAAAGACTGATGAAAATGTGAAAATTATAAATAAAAACAGCGCACACACCCGTTTTGTGCAAAATAATCGCTAAAAATAGCACCCACACATTATGAAACCGCAAAAAAAAATATACACAAAACATGTGAGCATATAGCAGAAATATGATTTATTTTTTCTTTTCCGCGTATACAAACATTACGCGATTTATTTCTTTTTTTTTTTTTGTAAATACAATTTTCTATTTTGTTGTGAAAAACAAAAAAGAATTTAACCAGAACCGGGAGCTAAGACATGTGCGATACACAATAAGGCACTTATCACGTTATTTAAAGTTTTTTTTTTTTAATTTTAGACTAGAATTGCCTTTAGTTTAAAGTCCTAGACAATCACATGAGCAAATCGAGGACAATCAAAACCAATCCTAATAAAATATTTACTTTTCACAATTAAAATGCGTGAAAATATGCTAAATATAAAGTAAAACACTTTTCCTTTAAAACAATAAAAAGCAAATAACTTCCGTAGAAAATTTTAACGAAAAAGTATATATACGCTAATCTATACTATACGCTAATCAAATAAATTTCTCTTGACACAAATTTATACCGGCAAAATAATGAAAATACAAATATGTCTCTATTATTTTTTCGCTATACATTTCAGCAAAAACATTCCGGTACAAATTTCTCACACATAAGAAAAACGGTAAAAATTATTTAATTAAAAAGACAAAACAACAATTAAAGCTTTAAAAAAAAAAATAACAATAATTATTATAAATTTATTCACAACTTTATAAACAGATAATTTATACAAATTGCGGCATCGGTTCACCAGCACTAAATTTAATGCTGCGTCATCTCTTCACACATTAAACAACGTCAAAAATACACCAAAATATAAAAAAAATAAATTTAAATATAAATTTATTTAATAAATCAATTTTATTTTCATCTTGAAATAAAAATTTAAATTAAAAAAAAAACACCAGCACACGCAAGCAAATACACGAAACAAACAAACGAATTCTATATCATGGTCAATTAACTTTCAACCAAAAATTATTTGTGGATTTAAATCATGTGATCATGTGTGGCTAACCGCTTAGTCGTTTCAAATAGTTTTGTTTTTTTTTTTTTGCAATAGCTTGTGCGCTACATCTATCTATAATCAGCTAATTATAATAATATGTAGACGAGTGTTAGTGAATTTATAATTCGCAACGTAACATTTATCATAAGAAGATTTAAATAAAGAAATTAATAATTGATGACAGGAAAGCAGACATGAATAAATAAAAACTTTAAAATCGAAAGTGAAAGTAGCTTATTGCATGCAAATAGCAGAAATCATTTTTCATCTTTAATTACGCAGAACGACAGTGATTATCGTTTACTTTGTTTATATATAACAATATAATTGGAAAGTGGAAACAATGACGTTCCCATTAATATCAACAAACAATTTTAAATAATAATAAAACTCACCTCAGTTTTTGTAATGCGATGTCTCGCTAATTTAACAACGGCAAAATTTCCTTTACCAATTGTACGCTCAATATCATAGAAGCCAACACGAATCGGTCCTTTATTTTTGGTTGTTGATGTTGTCGGTCGTCCACTACTTGTTGGCACACCTCCAGCTGTAATTGTTGCTTGTGACGCACTTGTACCGGTAACATTTGTTGTTATATTACTACCACTTAGTACACTACCTGGTGGCTGAATCATACTGACTGTGCTACTACAACAACCAATTCCAGTACTCCCAATTGTTCCTGAAACACTACCGCCGATCCCTGTTGTTGATGTACCACCAGCAATAGGCATTGTCGCAACTGTTGCCGCTGATGCAGCGGCCAATGGATGTGTTGATGATGCAGAAACTGCTGCAGCAACTTGATGGTGCTGTTGTTGTTGGTGTGTACCAACCGCGGTATTACTACCAGTGTTACTAATGCTACTACTACCTAACGGCATTGCAGCTACTGTTGTCACTGCAGACTGTGTCGCTACACCACATTCACGTTCACCCATTTTCTGTATTTATTTTACTCTCCTTGATAGCAATTTTTTTTTTAAATCTTTTATTAAATCTTCAATTTAATTTCAAAATTTCTTTTCCTTACTTTTTTTCTTTCACAATCCCGCGAACAAACGATTGATTTTTTTATTTCAATTCATTTAATTATAACGTTGTCTTATAAAGTCACATTAAAATTATACATTTTTCGGTTTTTAAAGGTGTAATTCCGAGCTAATTATAATAACATTATTTTTATTTTCAGTCACATTTTCAATAGAAAATCACTTAACATCGATAAATCTGTAATTAAAAGAAATAAAAAAAAATTAATGATTTGATTAATTAATTTAAAAATATGTAAATATTTAATTTTAATTACAAGTCACCCACTTAAGCAGCTTAATCATTTTTTTTATCATACCCACGATTTAAAAGGAAATACATTTATTTTAGAACCATAATTTACATGATTTTATTTAAAAGCCTACTATTTACCGAGCATAAATATTAAAAATTGTCTACTTTCAATGCAGAGTAAAACTAATTAGTTGTCCTTTGGGGTTTTCTACGTATCTAGTACAAAAATATTTTAAAAAACATGCTCGACAATCACAAAAAGTTTATTTTCTATCAAAGAAAAATAACTCTTACCAAACCACAAATACGAAGCTTAAAAACAAAGTAGTAGCATAATCATCAAGTTTAAACCATCAAGAACATATGATACTTTTGCCTCATAAATTCAGTTATTAATTTTATGTAAATATAACACAAAACTCCCACTTACGTTAAAACCAATCAAAATATAAATTATATAATTATCATTTAATAAACACAAAATCATAAAGCATAAACGAGAAAAATATAAAATAAATTTTAATTAACAAGAAAAAAAGAACTTTTTTATATATAAATAAATAATTAAATTAATTAACTAATTAGTTAAAAAAATCAAACAGTTAATTAATCAAATCTATAAATTACTACGAAATAAAAATGAAGAAAAACACCGCTAATTAATATAACCCACAAAACATTAATAAATAAATAAAATTTTTAATTGAATATATATTTTCCTTTATGCTTACACACATATGCTTAAAGACAAGACGACAAACATTTACGTCATAGAAATTTAATTTTATTTAATTGCGTCTGTCTAGTATACAATATTTTAATCTTTTCTTTTCTTTTCATTTCATTTTTTAAACAATTTTATTTAATAATAAATAAATTTAAAATAATCATCATAATAATAATAAATATAAAGAAATATTTCTTATAAATATAAATGTTGCACGCGATTATTACATGATTTTTAGTCAGATAGATAGTATAGAGAAATTTCTTTTAATAATTAGATTTTTAAAGTAAATAAAAGAAATTCTCTATTACTATAAAACGGTGAAAAGTAATTTATAATTTTATTATTAATACATCATCCTAATGCTGCTACAACACATTTATTTTTGTTATAAATCAAAGTATTCTTTTTTATTAACTAAAAATTTATAACTAAAAAAAAAAAAAGAGAATTTTCTTTGTTAAATAATCAACTTATCAAAGAATTTTTCATTTTAAAACAAGTTAAACCTACTGTACCCTTATAACAACAACCATTGTGGTCTATTGTTATTCGTGTTAAAAAAAAACATTTCTAAATAAGCTATTGTTTCGTGTTAACCACAAAAATTTAATAACTTTCTTTTTAATTAAACTTCTAAGTATTAATAAATCATATAAACACCTTAAAACATAAATTATAGTTACCATAATTGAATTTCTCATGTAAACAAACAATACAGATTTTCACATAATAAAAACATTACCGCTTATTATTGTTTCTTTAATGAAAATGATTTTTTATTAAGTGAAAAGGCAATCGTGTAATTGTCAATAACATTATACTACAGAATATTTTTCTTCGAAAATTAAACCATACGATTCTCATCTCAACAACAGACACTTTCGTTAAAAAATAAAAAATAAAACAAGAAAATTATCTTATCTTATCACTTTGCGGCATATAATAAAAAATAATAATAAAAATTTTATTCAATTCTCAAATAGACATAATTATTCTGTCTGTCTAGCGTCGTTCACAAGAAACAAATAAAATAAATAAATACGAAATAAGAATTAATTAATTTAAAAATAAAAATTTAATTAAAAATAAAAATAGAGAAAATTTAAATAAAATAAAATCACGATCAAAGTTCAATATTTGGTATACGTCAATAACGGATAGAATTTTAATTTTGTTTATTATTATGCTGATTATTATATTTATTTTGTAAATTATAAATATACTTTTTGGCAACAATTTTTGCCAATAAAGTGAAGAACGTTGCAATAAGACAGGAAAATCACGGTTACTAATGCTGTCAGGCAGGCACAAAGACGACACTGTATGAAACACGTCAATAAAAATAATTCTATGACATTGCCAGAAATAAAAATAACTAAAATTCCTATCTGTCTTGATATTTGTTATGTATTATTATCATATTTAATTAAATTTGCAATAAATATACAAACTGTTTCCTTAATTCCGCAATAAAATTGCATACAATAATCATACTCAGAATTTAAACTTACAATGACTAATATTTGCTGAATCTAAAGATCTGAGATCAATCTGAATAAGTTTAGCAGCATTAAGTTCAAGATATGGTTCATATCTCAACATTATAACATCCTATAAACAAAACTAAATTTAATTTAGCTGCTGATGCAAAAATACAAAATCGTAATCGAATCTTAAGACATCACAATACGTCAAAGATAACACTAGAAATATTTCCATTATTCAAACAACAAAAAAAAAATATTATTCACAAAATATTTGGCAAATAGTTTTATTAAATTTTTTCATTCTAAGAACTCTTAAAGACACTTTTCTTATTAAAACTGGCAAATAAAGTTTAGTTCATTGTCCTGTGGTTTTTTTTTAATAATAAAAACGATAAAAAATAATTTTATTGAAAAATTTTAATAACAAAAAGTCCTTAAAAACTCTTCATCCTTTTTATAATTCATAAGTTATTAAGATGAAGAAAAAAACTGTAACTTCTTGAAAAAGTTATTCATGATGTTACTTAAATATTTTTCTGTATTTTAGCGTTTCTTAAAGTATTGATTCTACTAAGTTTTAAAGTATCAACATTTATATCGTGTTAAATCAAAATCTGTAATATTCCCGAAACCTGTCTACTAAATTATATTACTTAAGGAACTATTATTTAACGTGCATCAAAAAAACCATTAAAATGAATGATGGAAATCAATAAACGTGCAGTATTTTTGATTTCTTTTTCAAAAGTTCATCCGGATTGTTAATTTTTTATTATTTTTTTCTTTTTCTCCAAACAATTTAACTAAATAACTTTTAATTAAAAGAAATTAACAATTATTATTTTAAAATAAAAAAAGGCAACGTTTAATTAAATAATTACAGTTCTGTCCTACATTTTCAATTAAAATCAATTCAATCAAGTTTTTTTTATTTATTTTTTTCAATTTAACCGATTATATTATTATACATATATAGTACTTGTTGTCGTCTGTTATCCGACGACCTTACAATAATTTTCATATGTTTTATTTTCTTTAATAATAAAAATTAACATAATTTTTATTTAAATTTCCGATTTCTTTCGATTATTAAAAAGAAAAGAAAAGATAAAATAATTGACAACAAAAAAATAATCGTAAAACATTAGATAATATATTTTTTTTAATTTAATATATAAATTGATCAATCATCGAAGAAAAAAATAAAGAAACATGACGTCAAACATACATTAGCATCAGTAATTGATTGATTTTTATTTGATTGAAATTTACAAAAGTGTCTAAATTAGTTTAAAAACAATGTGTGCACACACATGTACTTTATGCGAGTTTTTGTCATTATAAAACAAATAGCTTTAACTGATTTTCAGATAAATGAACATTTAAGTTAGATTTACAAAACATTTAGACAATTCAATTATTATTTATTATCTGGTAAAAACCTTTTAATATAATTCTAAATTATCATACCTTAAAAAAATTGCCTGTTAAGGGTATTGTACGGATGACATATCACACCACAAAATAATTACGCTCAATATTGATCTCCTAGATAATCCAGTTTAATATGAAACAGAGCATTTAAATTTTCCTAATAAGATTGTGTAAATTAATATATCCAAGAAGACGTCGTGAATAACCACCCTAAAAATAAACCCAGATGAAAAATTTATCAAAATATTTTACATTTAAAAATAAAAAATTGAACAAAATTTACCGAAAGGAATATTACTCCGTTTATTTACCTCATAATCGGTTAGATCAAGTTTAATTTAAAAAATTAAATGAAATTAATTTAAAAAAAAAACGAGCAAACATTTTTAATCAAACAAGAAAAAAAAATGAAAAATTATTTTAAGAACGCAAAATTTGCGAAAGAAGATAAAAAACAAAAAGCAGGCAGAGAAATATTTATTTTCCCCTGCTGAAGTATTTATTACCGGCAAATTATTATTTATTTTTCTTGCAAAAAAACATTTATTAATAAAAAATTATGATTTTTGCAAAAAAATATTAATAAAAACAAAACAAAAGTAATTTGAAACTGTGCATTAACCGTGTTTTGACGTAGAAAATAATCAAAAGCAAAAATATACATTTGAAAAAAAACTTGTAAAAAACTGTCAGAGCAGCAACAAGAATTAAATAAATTAAAGAAAAAAAAAATCCACTTTATCAAAACTGCCTGTTACGATAACAAAAAATCAATAAAAATATAGTGAAAATTTATTTTAATACCACAAAAAAATTACCAAAAGTTACTGTGATATAAAATAATGAAATTATTAATAAAAATAGAAAAAAAACAACAGTTTTTAAAATATGTCTGACTTGTGAAGCAAACAAGTACATTCAGATACGTATAGTAGAAAGAAACTTGATAATGACATGGTTATGGAGAAAAACTATTAAACTACAAAAAAAAACATGCAGACTGCTTTATGAATTGCATTTTGTCTAGCCATAACGGCAAGGGTGGGTATGGTTATGTATTATTATTATTATTGTATTTTTTTTTAAATATATTTATGTAGTTAATTTTTATCTACTTCTCTTATAAAACTATGCAGTCCTGTCTTATTACATAACGAGTCTGTTTATGCTTTACCCACATACATTATTTCTAGTCCAGACGACTTAGTTTTACAAGAATTTTAATTCAAATACCCTGTTCAACATAGCATACATTTTTATACATAAACAAACAATTAGAAAATGTTTACTTCCTTATTACAAAATTAGGTAAGCAATTATGTAAGTAACTGTTTTTGGAAATTACTATTTACACAAGTGGAGACGCCTGGTAATTATAAGGTTTTATATTTAATTAACGCACACTAAAAAAGTACTTTTATTTTGTTTTTAATTTTTTTTGTAGACAATTTGCAGACGTCAATTTGACAGTAAAATTATAAATAGACAAAAAAAATTATTACCAAAAATAGAAAATAAACAACGATAAAAAAATAATTAATCATTTTTTGGTTCCAAATTAATGACTATGAATAATAAAAACGAAAAAACAATTCTTATCTACAATAATAAAGTAAATACAGGGGATTTTAATGTGCAGGTTAGTTTTTTAATTAATTAACTGAATAATTTAAGAAAAAAATACAAAATACCTAGTTAATATTAAAGAACGAATTAAGAGAACCGTTAATCGGTTATTATACAAAATTAAAATTAGAATGAAGGTGAAATTTCCTACTTTTCGAGGTTACTATTTTTCTTATATAAACTATTTTTATGTTTGTAGATTGTTATTAAAACATCAGCTTAAATGCACACAAATATAAAATGAGCAAAAACTCAAGAAAAAAATCATTTCATCTTGTTTAAATTAATAAAACAGAAAAAAAAATTCCATTTTCCAGAGCTACAAATTTCACCGCAAATTCAAAGAAAAATTTCAAATTTTATTAACTAATCAATAGTACTGAATACGTTCTTAGTATAAACATATAAAACAAAATAATTTAAATTCACATAACTCGCATGCGCTTTTCCTATGACGTCATTCGAAATAAAGCTTTTTTGCATACAATTTTTTTCAATAAACTAGCTGTACCTGTCATAACATTATCCTGATTTCCTGGAAATAAAACATCACTAATATATTTCACTATATTTTACTACCTCTCACCGGTTCATTTCATAAATTTTTTGCACTGCAAAAAACCTTTATTTTGTTTTTTTCAGCCACACAAACTTAAAAAAAGTCTTTCTAAATAACGATGAAAATTCCCACCATTTTAGATGAAAACAAAAGAATGAAGAACCTTAATTCAAAAGAAAATTTTGTTATCTTTATGAATATTGGAAAACAGAAATAAAAATTAATTTTTCTTTTATATAGTATTCATTCATATTCACACAGATTTATTTATGAAATACAACACACTCTTGCCAGCGCACTTAAATACAAATTTTCAAGGTAAAATCAGCTAAAATTAAAGATTAATTTGATTAACATGAGTTAAAATTATTAAAGGTAAAAACAGTCAATTAGCAGTAATTTTCAAACCACAAAAAAAAATAATTAATTCACCCACGCCATAGGGAAAAGATTAATTGAAAAAATTATTAAAAAAGCTAGACAATTGACGTTGTTAACTTGAAATAACGAAATAAAACTAATTTATGTATAGTACTATATATGTGTTTGTTCATAACTTTCAGCTACCTATTTTAGCTAAGATTTTCATTTAATTAATTTTTTTATATATTTATTATATATTTATAAAAAAATTAATTAATCAACACTTGCAAAAAAAATTATCAAAGTTGTTAACCACGAAAATAAATGTATTTACTTTATTATTGGTTACAGTGTTAGTGATTGTTTGACTTGTGTACGCACTTATGTTTATTTTTTCGGTAATTGAAAATACTTTGTTTACCCAAAATTTAATTTAAATAAATAATTTTTTATATCTTTTTTTTTTTATAAAGTAAAAAAATTAATTTAAAAAATTGTCATAAATTGTCTCTTAGAAAATGATCCTGTCATTGGTAGCCAAATGTTTTTTTTTAATGTAAGCAGACGTCACGGACACATAACACTCAAGTCGTCGCCAAAGATACATTTTTATTTTATAAAATAATTTTCTGCTTGTTATTTTTGATTTTATCTATGCTGTCTGGCAAATATGGTGATTTTTTTGTTTTATTTTTGCTTCCACTAAACTAACACTACCCACCCACAACACGAGCTAGATTTTTCTTCTTATTTGTTTAGAAAAAAAATCATAACAAAAATCAATAGCAGTTTTTTAAAAGATCTTTTTAATTAAAAAAAAAACTAAAATAAATGTTAATTACCTCACTGTATAATTTTAATTATTTTTCCCTTAAATTAATCCCATGTAATGTTTGTTGCCAGTATATAGCTGATAGTTTCTAGAAGCACACACTCACTAATAAAAAATTATCATACAAACAAAACAACACTTTTGTTTTTTTATATGGAAAGTGACGTTTTGTTTTTGTATGTTATTCTCAGGTTTTTTTTTAATTAAAAAAAACTAATTATAATAATATTAATAAAAACAAACAAAAGAAACTTTTCTCTTTGACACACAAAAATAATTATTTAATCAATTAACCGCACAGATTATGATTTTTTTTAATTAAATAATAAAGTCAAATTCATTTTTTAATTAAAACAAAATGAAAACAAACTAAAGTTAAATTAAATGGTGAAAAAAAACAACTAACAAATAATATTATTCTCCGGCCCGTGGGTCTACTTCCGAGACCAGCAGCGGTGAACAAACGTGAAGAAAAGTCAGCCACGAACACCCGGTTAATGTTCGTACGTTCCAGCTGCTTTTTTAAAACTGAACATTGTGTTGAGCATGAGGATAGAAAATTTATTTTGTTCACTTGTTGTGTGTATTCAACACGATTTAAACACATATTCTATACTGTTAAGTTTATTTGTTTTTATAAGAACGCGCGGTGGCGTCCAACTAAACTAAATAAAACAATGTTCGACACAATAGAACTAACACATTCAACATAAAAAAATTAACGCATTAAGAAAAAAATTCCTACTATTCGTGTTCATAGTATTTAAATGCCGGTAAAAAGGTTTTTTTTTCATTTTTGTTCAATTATATAAAAACCATGAATATATTGTGGGTGTACATCGCAATTGGTACATGATTAAAATCATGCAAAAATTAATCTACGTCGTTTTAAAATATATTTTTTTATTATCTTACAATACACTAATTATGTTTTTTTTTTCTTCTCTTTGCTGATCTATTGTGCAATCTCTATGGAGCAGCCTGTGACGTCAACGCAGCAATAATAGAATAATATATCAAAAATCTCACTTCTGCATGTGTATGTATGCATAATATAACAGAAGATTTTACATTTGTATTGTAGAGAAAACCAAATTCAATGCCACTACAGATAACACATGGATAAAATAGTATTCAATACATATTTAAATTTGAATGTGGGTATATAGTTTAGACACAAACCAATATAAATGAAATTTAATTTATATGAAATATTTTTCAGGGACGTTTTTTTTGCAAGAGAAATTTAATTTGTTTTTAATTAATTAATTTAGTAAACTCTAGCACATTATGTACTGTTTTATATGTTAGTTACAGACCCTGACTTTGAGGAATTATACGGATTCATGTGCTATCATGGAGGTATGTTAAAATGCAATTTTGAATGCAATTCGTACAAACAATTCTTCTTTTACATTGTTAGTGAACACCGTCTATTGATACAAATAATTAAAATGGTAGATAATCAATGTTTTTGATAAAAACGCCAAATAATAAATCAAACTAAGTAATACCTGAGATTTAATGAAGCTTAAATGAACTCGTTGTGCTCTATTTGTTATATAAAACATTCCATACACCAAAAATGGTGAAATTTATTGAATTTGAAAAACAATTACATCAGTTGGCATAATCTAACACTCACATTGGGAAGCTAGTTAAGACGTAATGAAAATTTATGGATTTCATTGGATTTACTTCTGTAGTGTAATATGAATTTTATTTTTGAAAATAACATTTAAATAATTTTATTTTTATTCATATTGTAGGTGGAATTAATTTTCTTCTGTACAACATAAATTTATAAAGTGGGCACTCGGCTATATTAACAATTTATCAATTATTTGTGCTACTACAAATAATACTATTATTATTTCCATTACGTTACATAGTAAATACCCACTTAATTGTTTGTAATTATAATTCAATTAAATCAAAAAAAATTGAAATTAAAAACCGATGAAAAAATTATATAATAAAATATGGCGAGTTGGATTAACACGATACTAATGTTGGTGGATGTTGTTCAGTAATTGGGAAATAGGAAGCAACAAATTATCACGTAATTAAATCAAGATTTTTTTGTCTAATTCTTTGGAAATAATGTCTTAAATTTTTAATTTTTTTTTATTCATTTTTGATTCTCTTTTTGTAATTGTCAAACATATTTTAAGGTCCAAGAAACAACTTGTTATTGCTAAAGTTAATGCTTAACCAGCACAATGCAAATTAAAAGAAAGAAACAATAAAAAAGCACCGTTTCTTTTGTTTAAAACCTCCTCAAACTCTTTTAACCATTAAATACGTAAAAGTGTGTGACGTACAACGGTTTAACATTAAAATAAACACCTTATCGCATACTACAAATTATGTTTTTTCAATGCTAACGCAGCTATTTACCCTTTATTTAAATAAACATATATTAAAAAAAAATCGTTTAGTGGGTGGATTTTATGATTTTTATGATGTTATTAATAAATATTGTATATACATATTTATATATAGATATATATTAGTTATTAATTTTTTTGCGTTATTATTTCTGTTCGCATTGTAATAAAAGAAAGTTAGGAAAATTCCCAAAACAACACAAAAAATTATAATATAGCATTGTTGGTGGTTCATATTATTGTTAATACGTTGTCGTCATCAAACTACCAAACTACGTAATTCAATGATAAAATAGTTTTGACCAAATGTAATGACATTTAAAATATGTTCTTCATTATTTAAATTTAAACAATTTCCTTTAAACATTTACTCACTAAGCAGTGTTTATTTATCATTGTTTAGAATGTTAACAAATAAAAAATAATATCAAATAATATATAAATTAAATTTATTTAACTTACGATTGCATTTAGTTGATGCTACAACAGCTACTGGTGTATGTACACATAAATATACTTATATTGTGCCCAGCTGTTTGTGTGTACACCACCATTGACGTCATAATCATTGTCATTTTATTTACATTTTGATTGTTTGAAAATTATAAATAAATAAATAAAAAAGACAAATAAATAAGCGAACGCGAGACCCGTAACGCGCGATTTAAAACATTATTTATTTATTAAAAAAAAAAATCTGAATAATTTTTTTTATATAAAACAGAAATTATGTAATTAAATAATGCACTTGGCTGGTTAATACATAGATTCATTATATATAAAAAATATTGTTATTAATTTTACTAACACTGATTTCTAGTAATGGTTCATTTAACATTCAGGCATGCCAAGTATTAGATATTTTAAGGTACAAAGCTGAATTTATTACAATTTCCAATTTTTTATACACATTCTAAACAAATAATTCTGTAATTTCTCTTATATCCATAGGAATTTAATTTATTTCAATGAAGAAAACTGTTGCATGGAATTATAACTCTAAAAAATGGTAAAATGTAATGTAAACTTTTAAACTACTAAACAACAAATAATTCCAATTTTCTATTCCATTTTAAACCAGCATATTATAATTTTGCTTCAATTTATTTAATAAATTAAATTACTGAAAAATCTTTCATATTAAATGAAAATTATCCGCAATTACCCTCTAATTTGGTTTTTCAGCTTAATTTTTGGATTTATTATTATTATTTTTCCTTCATTAAAACCAATCAAAATCTGGAGAGTATAAATAAATAAATACGAAGAAAAAATACAACGAATTAATTGAAATTTTATTGAATTGACGTCACATTATTTTTTTCTTTGCTTATTTAATTAATTTAGAAGAAAAATATATATGTTTTAATAAAAAAAAATCAAATTTGCGTGACTTTAGGCGTTTTTTATATAATTTTTTTTCTTTTGAAAGGTAATATTATTTCAGGTGAGTGCCTTCAAGCAATAAATGTTTTTTTTACTAGCTAAACACGCAATATTTTGTTATATTTTTTAATTTAATTTAATTTAATGTTTTGTAGAAATTAGACGGTAGTTTGGAAGTCACAAGGGCAAAATCCTGACAGGTTATCAATGGAACAAACCAGCATTAATCGAGCAACAGTTCAATGAAAAATTACCTGGACTTCAAGAACCCTATAAACAAGCATTTCGTAATTTCCGAGATTATAACCGTTTACAAAATAGTGAAATTGGAAAATAAAATCACTATAAATAATTACTAATAAAGCAAAACAATTACTCCTTTGTGTAGGATTGAAAAACCGGTATAAACAACAAAATTAGTTTACTTAAATAATTTTCTTTTTATTATTGATTTTGCATTTTAATATTGTAATTATATCGAAAAGAAATATTTTTTTTTAATAATTAAAAAAGAAACAAGAATAGTGAAAATATATGAAAAAAAAAAATCTATTTTATTTATAAAATTCATGCTCCTGTTCATCCTTTTTAATGTTATTTTTATAACCCTTTTCGAAATCTTTTGCCAAAACAATGTATCTGTAAAACAAAACACAAATAAAAAAAAATTGACAATACATTCAGGAAATAAATCGAAAATACCTATTTTCTCTAACTGCATGCATACCAGCCTCCTGGCAAATAGCATTAATGTCAGCACCAGAAATTTTATCGGGCCGTGCCACATAATCTTCCAAGTCAACATCATCGGATAAATTCATTCTGGCTGTTATTGTTGTAAAAATTAAACGCTTTTGCCGACGATCTGGTAATGGAAATTCAATTTTTCTATCCAGACGTCCGGGACGTAATAAGGCAGGATCTAATGTATCAGCACGATTTGTCGCCATTATCACTTTTACATTTGTTGTCTGATCAAAGCCATCCATTTGATTAAGTAATTCAAGCAAGATACGTTGCACTTCACGATCAGCACCAGTTTGTGCATCAAAACGTTTTGTTGCAATCGCATCTATTTCATCAATGAAGATAATCGCTGGTGAATTCTCCTTTGCCAAACGGAATACATCACGCACCATACGTGGTCCTTCGCCCAAATATTTTTGCACAAATTCGGAACCGACAACACGTATAAAGGCGGCTGTTGTATGATGTGCAACCGCTTTTGCTAACATAGTTTTCCCACAACCAGGTGGTCCATACATTAAAACACCACGAGGTGGATCAATGCCAATTTGTTTATATAATTCAAAGTGTGTCAATGGTAATTCCACCTTAAACAGAAAAAAATATTATTTCAATATATAAATTCTATTCACTTTGTCTATTAAAAATGCGTACAGCTTCGCGAATTTCTTGCTTTTGCATATCCATGCCACCAATATCGGCATAAGAAACGTCTGGTTTTTCATCCGGTTGCAACATTGATATGGAACTGTCAGCCTCTGGTGGTAAAACATCGACCAAAGCATTACTGTGCTTGTGCAAAGCAACACTTGCTGATGGTTTTAACAATTCTCTATCAATTGTTGATAAAATACGAACATAGTAATTAGAACCAGTTGTTGATCCAACAATTCCTGTGTTCTGAACACAAAAAGAAAAAATAATAATATAGAGCAAAAAATAAAGAATTTTCAAAATATTTACTTGATCAACAGCCTCTAAAAATTGTCCAATAACTAATGGAACAGATTGTATACGTTTAACCTCCTCTTGAGCGTGTAAATATTCTTTCTTTAAATTTCTTTGTTCATCTTTAATGTACTCCTCTTGTACTTCTAAAAATTCTAATAATTTTTGTAATTTCTAAAAAGCAAAATATACATTTTTAATTTATATTTTGAGGTTATGTACAATTTTATATAAATACATACTTTGTATTTCGAATATAAATCTTCAACTTCCAGCTCATCAGCAGCTGTATGTGATCCATCTTTTGCAGGCTTTGCATCAGAAATTTCTTCCTAAAAAGTAAACGCCATACAAAATTTTGTAAACAAAGAACAAATCGCAAGTCATTAATAATATTAAAAACTTTTGCGTAAATGTTTAAAAAACCAAAACAGTTTTTTGCGCATAAACTTACCTTTTCCGGTATAATAATATCAACTTCAACCATTTTATTGATAATTTAAATTCTTAAATCTTCTTTAATATAAATTTTATATTATACCGAATGACTTGTTAAAATAGTTTTGACGTTTTTGTTTTCACAGACAAATCATAAATGCTGAATTTTTAATTGGTAAATGTTGGCAAACGTGTTTTTAGTGTTGCCATTAATTGTGTTTTTATTTCAATTACAGTTCATGTACTCATAACCTCTTAGCTTGTCAAAATATTTATCTGTCAAATATAGTATATTTATTTTTGTATTGCACGTGTTAAATAATTAAATTTAAATTGAAAAGCAAAATGTTAATGAAAATGGAAAGAAAATTTAAACCGTTTGATAAAAATAAAATGAAAAAACTATTACAAGATGAAAATGAATTTATAATTGATTTATTTACAACGCACGGTATCCGGGACAAAGTCGTGGAATTAGAAACTGGCGAAGTGTTTATGGATAAACAATTAAAATTTCCAATATTAAAAAAAGAGGATATAAGAACAGATGAGGAGCCAAACGAGCAGGAAATCGATAAAATAAAACAAAATAAAATCCAGACGAAAAAGAAAACAAAAGTGGTGAACAAAGATAAGCGAAAGGAGAAAAAAATGAAAAAAGAGAAAAATCTTAAGAAGGCACTAACAAGCATAGCGAAAGCAAATCGTAATGAAAAGGCAAAAGAGGTAAAAGTTAAGGTAGAAGATTTAGAAGATATTGCAAAACCTGTGAAACCGATTTATAATCAAGAAGGTAAATTAGTTTTCTCGAAAATAGACTTTACTGCACCAGGAGTTATTGCACCGAAAAACAAAAAGAAAAAACGAACGGGAGAAAGTAAGTTTCTATAGATTTTTCTAGTTTAATACATAATCTTTGTTACTAATCAATATTTATTGTAGAAATAGAAAAAGATCCGAAAAAACTTCTGCAAAATATAAAAATGGAGAAAAAACAATTAAACGAGTTAGCAACAAGTGGCCAAACGGAAAAAGTAACAGAAATAAAAACAAACGCTGCATGGAAACGTGCCTTTGCAAAAGTGGAGGGTAAAGTAGTTAAAGATGATCCAAAATTATTAATGAAAACAATAAAAAAGAAAAAACATGATAAATTAAAGTCAAAGGAGGAATGGCAACAGCGAAAAGACAAAATCGAAAAGGATAAGGATCAACGACAAAAGAAACGAAATGAAAACCTACAGAAACGTGTCACTGATAAAAAGAATAAAAAATTAAAAACGGCTACGAAAAGGGGTAAAATAATACCCGGATTTTAAAATGTATGCAATAATGGAATAAAAATTTAAAAAAATATATTTTTTTTTGTTATTTAAATATATATATATATATATATTTTATGTACAGTAAATTAATTCTTTTTGTTTTATTAACAAACATAAATGGTACACAAGGTTTAATATTTATTAATTTATATTCTCTCTATAATTCATTAATTTAGACTAAAAGAGAAGTGTTTATGGATTATTTAATTAACTAATTTAGTTTAGTTACCTGCACAAGTTTGTTTTTAATTTTTCCCTTATTAACTATTGTAAAATGATATTTAAATTCCTATGGTAACTGAGAGGCACTTTGTTTTTCATTTCTTTTTTAAATTTAGTCATAAAAGGGCTTACAATTGCTTCTTATTTTCAATACTGCTGTGATACACATTTTACTTAATGTATTGTAATGATTTTTCTATTTGATGTTAAAAAAAAAGTAATTTTCTTTATCAAAGCAATTGTGTTTGCCTTCGTATTTTTTTTTCAAATAAATTTTAAACAAACAATTTTTCTTGCAATAATAATAATAGATACAATATTATCTTTATCACTATTATTATCCGTATCGGTTCCAAAGATGCACATGCACCATTCAAATAAAGGTAATTATTTTTTTAATGTTAATTAAATATTAAAGAATTTACTAGGTTTTTTTTCTGTGTATTTTATTCATTTTTAATTTGGTTTAAAACCTAACTTTTATTATTTTAAACCAACAATATTTGTTTGCATAATTATTTAAATTAATTTAGAATAATAAACTAACATTACTACACTAATGGTAATTAGTTAGAATAAAAGATAAAATAATTAATTAAAAAATTTGGTCATTTTATATATGATTTAAAAAATTAACTCTGGGATGTTGTTTTCTCTTTACATTTTTGTTATTATTTCATTTACTTTTTAAAACTCAAAAAAAAAAAAATAAACTAAACTTTATACAATTTTCTTTGTTAGTTACAAATCTAATTAAATAATTTTATTAATTTTTTATTTTAATTAAATTAATTAAGAAATAACGAAAACACGAAAAAAAATCGCTATTACTATGTTGACATAGCAATTCTCTGCTTTTATACTTATAAAACACTTTTTGTAGCGATTAGTTCAAACAAACGAAACAAACTGAATAGTTACAGCTTTTGGTATAGCGATTTTAATTGTTATCTTCTTCTTTTAAACATTTATATTAATTAATTAAATCAGTGTTTTTACAACAAGACACTTGGGTTTCTGTATTTTAAGCTACTTTAAATAATTTTTATTGATTTATTTTCTCTTTAAAATAGTTATTTCTTTGTACCTTTGTCTAAACTAGTAATAATAATAATAATTAGCAACAGATGTCTTTGTTTTGCTTAATTTATACTTGTTGCTGCAATTATCGTCACGTTTTTTACTTAAATTAACGAAAAAAGAAAAAATTTAAACATATTTAATTTATTTATAAATTATAATAAAAAAATTATTGTTAATTAAAATTCTACAATCAAAATTAAAAAATTATTTTTCTTGTTTATCGAATTCCGGCGATAAAAATTATTTTGAAAAAATAGTGCGTTTTCGTTCAGTAAATTAAATTAATTATTTAACCCCCAGGCAGTTTCCCGTTAATTGGATTTTTTTCTCCTCAAACTAAAGCAGCAAAATTAAATTAATTTTACTATTTTTAAGTAATTAAATTAAAAAAAAAACTTTTCTCTTTCACAGCCATTTTTGTAGCCCCAAAAATAGAAAGAAGTTTTTTTTTCACTCCTCATATCGTATAATATTTACATGTTTTTAATATTTTCTTTTTTAGTGACTAAGCCGCTTTTGTACTCTATTCCGTGTCTGCATCGCCGTTTTGCCAGGACACCATATACGATTTTTTGACGATAAACATTTTGACATACATTTTATTTTATTTTTTAAGCCACTATTACTGTTACTATTATTATTATTATTACTTAAACTATTACTAATATTCTTTTCAATTTTATTATTATTATTATTATTTGTTAATTTTTTATTAGTATTTCTTGTATTTATTATATTTATATTTGTATTATTGCGATAAAGTCTAGTATTAGGATTATTATTATTACTTATGTTATTACAACTGCTACGATGTAACAACCATGTTGATGATGTTGTTTCATCATTTATTGACGATTTTCTTGATAATTCTGTTGTTGTATCAGATGATGTTGATGTTATTATTGTTTTATGATTTTTATTTAACATTTTTTTACCATTTGTTGCTATTGGTATATCAGTTGATTCAGCAGTTGTTTTATTTAAATGTTGTAACATTTTCACTGTTATTGGATGATTTAAAATTGTTTTTTTATTTGTTGCATTATTTATAAAATTATTATTATTATTTTTGTTATTATTATTAGTATTATTTGTAATTAAAGTATTTTTAGATCGTAAAGTTCTTATATTATTATTATTATTATTATTACAATTTAATGATGTTGATGCCGCTCTAGTTTTAATTGTGGTTGTTGTCGTTACTAAATTTATTGTATTTATATTTTCTGTTACAATTTTACTTATATTTAATAATTTACAATTATTATTATTATTATTAATTAATAAATCATTTTTCTTTTTATTTAAACCAAATGTATTTAAAATACGTTTCCTTAAGTTTGAACGTGTTATTGTTGTTGATGATGATGAAGCTGCTGCTGCTGTTACCGCTGATATTATTTGTGGTTTCTTTATACTTTTATTTATTTTATTTAGTTTTGTTTTTTGCTTTTTATTATTATTACTATTTATTAATAAATGATGATTATTATTATTATTATTTGAATTGTTTTGATTTAATAAAATATCTTGGGAACGTGTTACACGTGCCGCTGCCATTTTTGTTGTATTATCCATTATTAATTCTTCTTGTATTATTTTTCTAATGCTGCATCGTTGACTTTTTCTTATAACATTATTTAGTTTTGTTACATCATCATCACCATTAACTAAATTTGTAATACCATTCTCATTATTAAAATTAATAAAATGGGAATTATCATTCATATTGCATGTACCATTGGTGCTACTATTACTATTACCATCAATTTCAATTATTGGGAGTAAAGAATGATCATCATTAATATTACTAGACTTCTCATTACTATTATCATCTAGTAATTCATTAACGCCACATGAATCACTCGATGATATTTCATTTATTTGTATTGTCTCATCTAAAATATTAAAATTATCTGCCGTTATTAAATATTCTTCAACAACTTCTTCCACCTCATCATCTTCCTCTATTGGTATTATAACATCGTTTGTATCATCTATTGTCATGATATTTGCATCATTTTTTAATTCATCTATATTATCACCATCCGTTTCTCCATCATCATCATTAAACATTGATAAATCCGAAACATTATGACAAGTCTCGTTAATTACAGAGTCATACAACGGTGCTGTATCTACATTTAATACTTCAATGCTATTTTCTTGATCTTGTTGCATCAGTTGCAGTGGCTGTTGTTCATAAGATGTAATTAAATCATTCTCGTGATGGTAACTACTTGTGATATTATTAAATTGCTCACGGCCCACATAATCATGTTCAACACATGCTGAAATTGCAGCTATATTTGATTCAATAGGATAAATATTATTACTTATCGTTTGAACCGAATGGTGTTGCTGCTGATGATTATTATATTCACTAACTGAGGCTAAATGGTGTATTGGTTGTGGTTGCTGCTGGTGGTGGTGGTGATGATGATGATTATGCTGCTGACTGTATTGTTGTGGTGAACATTCAACGCCAAATGTTGAAACATGTGCAGCTCGTGCTGCGGAATTCATTTGCTCGGAACGGGTCTCTAACTTCGTTAATGAATAAGTATCATCAATATTATCCAGCACCACAAGAGATTCTAATAAATTATCTTCATTACTGTGTAGCATATGATGGTGATGTTCATGCGATGATGATGATTGATGATATGTATACGAGTGATCAGACTCATAACTTGTGTTAAGCAATGAATTGTATGATTCAGCGAAACTTTTCATAAAATTTAAATCTGTTTCACATGTATTCATTGAAGTCGAGGGGTTTTGTTCGACAATTGTCTCAATTTTTTCCTCTTCATACGCATCAGATGGATGTTCATAACGGGTCATTACTGCCACCCCATTTGTTGGCATTGGTATACTATCTAAACTCATAAGTTCCTTAGCACCATGTTCAAACATGCTTATATTACGATCCTGATCAGCTTGCTGAATGTACGGAACATAATCTAATGAATATGCATTTGGGCAGGATTTAAGAACATCACGTTTTGGTGGACCAGGAGGATCCAACATAATGGTAACCACAGATGTATTATCTGCCCTCATTCGAGTAACACTCCATCTCTCCAACGCTTTATCAACAAGTCTTTTACTAGGATTAGTCCATTCCCTTGGACCATCCGAAAAGGCGTTTCTGTCATTCATAAGCTCCGCATAACGTACAATTTCCACAGCCGTTGTTGACGTTAAAACATTCCATAATCCATCTGTTCCAAATATTAAACATCGGCAACGTTTTGGATCAATTTTTATTACATGAACATCTGGATCTGGGCTGACAACAAATTCATTTAAATTTGAATTATAACTCCATAAATCACCTAAACTACGAGCAACAGCTAAAAATGGTATTTCATCAATCGGTGTACTACGTCGCACTGGACCTTTATGACCTACATTCGGATAATTTTCTATATTATTATTAATTGTTGAAATTGATTTTTATATATAATTAATTAAGTTTACCTAATCTAGGTCTATTCCATACAACTCTTGGTACACCTGATTTTGTAACAACTTTACCACCAGAATTTTTAATACGTTCCATTTCAACATTACACTCAGGTTTATGATCCTGTGTTAAGGGTTGTGCCTTCCAATTATCATCATCTAATAAAAAATTAATTTTAATAAGTTAAATTAATTAATTTAAAAAAAAAAAAAACATTTGAAAAATATATTTACTCTCATCCTGGTACCCTAAAACAATTCCTGAGTCACCAACATGACCTACATATATTTTACCACGCCTTATAAAAGCAACACTAGCTGTTGTACCAGCTGTACTTGGTAATCCTGCTGATGTTGTTGGCCATTTTTCTAATATTATTAAAATAAATGAAAAATCAAATTAATATAATTTTTTAAACAAAAATATTTATTAAAATAAAATTTAATTGAACCGCTTGTAGATTAAGCTATTATTTGGTAACACATTAGAATAACAACAATAATAATGACAATTGTTTTTATTATTATTATTATTATTGATAAACAAATGAGTCGAATGTCAAAATCAGAATTAGGTTAACTTAACCTAAAATTACGTGTTTTGACACATAAAAAAAATTATTAAGGCGCAGCCAATAAGATAAACTGTCAAATTGTTATTGTTATAACAATTACAATATAAACATACAAAAAACAATAAAAAAGGATTAAAATTAATGAAATTAATTTAGTTAATTTTATTTTTACCTTGTTCACGCCACATAGCATAATGTGTAGCAATATAACCTTCACGTATTGCACGCAATATATCATCATCATTATCTGACCAAAATAATTTTTGGCTAACAATTAAATTCATTAAATGTTCTTTAGCAAAAATAGCCGCCTCACTACCACCATGTCCATCATATATACCAAAAAATGCATATTCTAAATTTTTTTCATCTTCTGATTGTTGATAGGCAACCGAAAAAAAATCTTCCATATATTTTCTACCACCTTGACTACTATGTCCTGTTACACGCAAATTAACACCAATTGATGATGGCATTTTTTTTTATTGTTTTATTATTAATAAATACAAATTTTGAAACATTAAAAATATTTATATATATTTTCTTTTTTTTATAACAATTAAATAATATTTATTTTTTTGCTTTGAACAACGAACACACAAATTTTCCACAAAACATTTTTACACTTTCTTATTTTTTATTATTGTATTTGTTGTTGTTTTGTCGCTGCTGCTACTTGCAAAACGTATGTCTTTACTTTATACATAGTGTTTATGTGTGTTGAACCAAAAATAAAAAAAAATTTCTCTTCTTTTTTTCGTTAATAATAAATCATGAACAACTACACTAGAAACATATCATATAGTTTTTATATTAATTAAAATATTTAATTATTAATATAACACATCAACAAAAACACTTCAATGTTATTAAAATTGATTTTAATTATTTTGCAATTAAATCAAATTTGTTAGAAATAATAATAATAAAATACACACGAAGAGGTAAAACTTCACTTCAGTTTTGAACAATTTTCTCGCTTGGTCTGCCTACTGTGCTTTGGCTACAAGTTAAATTTTTATTAGTATATAATATAATCGTTATGAATTAAGAATAGACATTCAATTAATATTGCTATCACTTTTAAACATATTTTTATTTTATATAACGTAGTAGTATTATTATAACATAAAATTAACATTAATACCATTTTGTATATATAATATAGATAATTATAAAAATATAAATAATACACGACATCCGTTGATTATATCTATCTCAGTTATACTAATGATAAATTGTATATACGTACGTGTTATATTACATTAATTTTATATAGTTATATATCGTTGCTATGCATGTCAGTACGTGTATTTTTATTTTATTTAGCAAAAGCCATCAATTCTGTCAGCTCATACAGCTTAGCTTTTATATAATGAACAAAGACGGCGCAGCTGTAAATAAGTGGTTATATGTGTTTAAATAAAAAACTTTTATATACCTTTTGAAGATGTGTGGAAAATCCATTTCCTTTTTTTAAAACATTTAAATAAAGAATATTTTCCAATGAAATATAAACTTTTTAATTAGAAAAATAATTCATTACATTTAGCTGTATAGTAATTAAATAACATTATTTGATTAAAATGATTTTAATTAATTAATTTAATTGATTTAAAATTCACTTGTATTTGTGAATAATATTAGGAAAATAAATAACGATTTCAGTAGTATGTATGTTTTATTTTCTCAATTTGTATTGTAAGCCAAGCGCTTAGTAAATAATAAAGAAAAGTAGCACGCCAGCCAATAGCTACGTAGGCTATATCTATATTCCGAAGCCTTGGTGTACATTTGTGCACGTATATATGCGAGACCAGCATTATGTTCATTTATTACATTTAGGGTAGCCAGATTGAAAGCTAAAAATTGATTGAATAAGTTTTTAATAAATACGCCCTAATAATTTTAATAACACAAAAGATTTATTAATAAAAATAATTTTCTCGTTATTTATATATAATTAATATTTTCCTTGTAATTAAATTTAATTAATAAATTTTCATTGAATTTCTATTTTCAAAAAACATAAGATTAGAGATGATGCAACATTACACCCGTGTGTTATATACATTTTTAATTAGCCGTACACAATACAGTATATACTCTAATAAACAAAGTGTGCCATGGTCTATCGTTTAGCATATGTTTTTGACATAACAAAATGTCATATTTTGTTTTCCAATTTATATTTCTATATATTTTCTATAACTTAATAAAAATTTATTAAGATTTAATAATTTAAATTATTTAAAATTTTGGAAAAAAATGTCAAGATTTTTTGGACGATTTATACCGATAAGAAAAATACATCTAAATGCTATAAGTTATGATAAAAATTCCCAATTAAATGCAAAATTAAAAGGAAAAAGTAAAAGTTCACAAGCATGGTTAACAAGACAATTCACTGATCCGTATGTGGAACGTGCTAAAATGGATAATTATAGGTTAATTAAAAATTTATTTATTTTGATTTGATTGCATAATTCAAATTCGGTTTTTTTGCTAGGTGTCGAAGTGCGTTTAAATTATTGGAAATAGATAAAAGATGTGGAGTTATGGCTCCAGGAAATGTTGTAGTTGATTGTGGTGCAGCACCTGGTTCTTGGTCACAAATTGCTGTTGCAAAAACAAATTCAAATGGTGAACAACCAAATAAACCAACTGGTTTTGTGGTTGGAATTGATTTACAACAAATTTATCCAATACCGGTTTGTTGATTATATAATACCAGATAAATTATTTTATTTAAAGGATAAACTTAATTTTGTAGGGTGCACATTTACTAGGAAATACAGATTTCACCGAATATACAACTCAAGAAAAATTATTGCATATTCTTGGTGGACGTAAGGTTGATTGTGTACTATCCGATATGGCACCAAAAGCAACTGGTATACGTTGCTTAGATCAGGAAAATAGTATTAATTTATGTTATTCAGCATTACGGTTTGCCTGCCAAGTTTCCCAAACAAATGGTTCCTTTTTAGTTAAAGTTTTAGATAATAACGAAGTAAACAAATTCTTAAATAATATATTAAAATATTATAAAAATATAAAAATAATAAAACCGAATGCTAGTCGAACCGAATCCTCAGAAAAATTTATACTAGCTAAAGGCTTTTACGGTTTAAAATAGTTTTATATATTTGTATTTTTAAAAATTATAATATAATAATTAAAAAGAAAAGAAAAACATTTTTTTTACTTACAATTAAATAAAAGTTATATGAATTTTACCCCTTACAACATGCTTCTATTACTAAGGGTAGCATTTTTCAGTTCAGTGTCGTATTGGTAGCATTTTTTTGATGATTCTACAACATTATCCGTGTGTTTCATACAAGAACCTCAAATACTTCTAATTCATTTTTGTTTTTATTGTGTTGTTACTATTACACAAAATTCAATTACACCATAAATAAAATAGAGTTAAAAAATATATTTATATATATCTACAATCCCCGTATGTCGCTTAAATGTCATTGTTTTGTTGATAATTTTTTTATGTTTGTTAATAAACAACCAAAGCAAAGCGAATAAGAAAAGTGCTTTCTTTTCCATACACAAAATGTGCTAAAAAGTGTAGTTAATTATTCAAATAAAAATTTTGTTTATTTTTAATTAAAAGTGGTTTTTAAGCTTATTTTTAGTGTTAATAAAAATAGTTTATGATGAATTTCTCAGCATTTGGTGGACCATTCAGTGGTATACACCAATTTGCGGCAAAATTTGGTCATGATGCACAAACAGGAGCATTTTCAACAGCGACCGGTGGCCAAGATGTACATGGAAATAGATATCACACAAATACAAATCACTTTAATCAGAGTCCTGGAACGGGTACTTTGCATTTTTTTTTTCTAAATTAATTAAATTATTTGTTTAAAAGAAAAAAAAACTAATGCTTTGTTGTTGTAAAAATACATTAACAATAATCTAATTGGAATTACATCCTGTCGTCATCCTTTTTGGCATTACTGTACTTCACATATGATTTTTAATGTAAAAGACAGAGATAGGTCTATTGGAGCACACCATGTGTTAAAATAGGCAGCAATATATAACCTCCCATCCATTTAGCGTTTATATCGATTTTTATTTTCGATGACTAAAATGACTCATTTTGCTTCTTCCTTTTCTTTTTATTCTTTATTTCCTTTTAAATCAATTTTTAATTATGAAATTAATTAACCTGCAGGCAATAATAAATTATTTAAAATATATTTAAATGAACGAATGATTTTTTTTTTATTTTAGTACCAAATTCATCAATGCAATATGGACAGAATATATCGATACCGTATTCTCAGCCACAAGCTGAACATAATTTTTTAAATAATGAACAAAAAAATAAAACCCAAACAAAAATGGAACGGGATCGTGAAGAAGGTAATTATTTAATTATTTTTAATTTAATAATTAATTTAAAATAAAATTCCTATTATTTTAGCAATAAATCAACAAATATTACAAAATGTTAATCAATCATGGCAAACATTAGCTAATCCAGCGAATACAGTTGATTATTCATCTCATATATTATCAGCAACATTACCAATATCATTACAACACTTTCTTAAATATTCGGAAACAATAAAAAAGGAAACGTCTGTTGGCTCATCGAATTCTGGTAATTTAAATTTAGGAATGGACACAAGTGGCTTTAATATTAAAAGTGATGTCCTTAATTTAAAAAATGGTTCAAATTTAAATTTAGCCCTTGGAGGAAATCTAGGTGGTAATTTAAATGGTGGTAATCTGGGCGGTGTTAATCTGGGTGGCCTTGTTGGTAATCTTAATGGTAATATTGGTCTTGGTACGTCTACACCTTCGCCAAGTACTGGACAAGTAAATCAGGTCGGTCAACAACAGCAATTGCAACAACAGCAGCAACAGCAACAACAACAGCAGCAGCAACAACAAGTTAATATGGATAATAATATTGTAAATGAGGCAACAACGACAACTGGTAAAAAAAAGAAAAAACGAGCGCCCAAAGTACATAAGGTTAAAGTGTATAAAGTAATAGTGAAATGTTTTTCATATTTTCTTTACTATTTAACTGAAATTTTTTGTTTTAATACTTTAAGGAGAAAAAACCAAGGCCAAAACCAGGTGAAATACGTGAAACAAAGGCATTAGATGGTTCGACATTATTCTGCTGTCCTGAGTGTCAAATGGCTTATCCGGATCGTAGTCTTATTGAGCAACATGTTATATCACATGCGATTGAACGAAGGTAATTTCTCAGATTTTTTATTTACAATTAATTAATAAAATTTTGTTTCCATAGATTTGTTTGTGACATTTGTAATGCCGCACTAAAACGAAAAGATCATTTGACTAGGCATAAATTGTCACATATTCCGGATAGACCACACGTTTGTAATGTATGTTTAAAAAATTAATTGTTAGTTTTTTATTTGTTTAAATAATTAATTTGTCATTTTTAAATTACAGATTTGTTTAAAATCATTTAAACGTAAAGAGCAATTAACATTACACATTGTTATACATTCCGGTGAGAAAAAACATATTTGTCCAGAGTGTGGAAAAGGTATTTGGAATAAATAAATAAATTTAATATATAAAAAAATTTTTTTGTACTCAAAAATTTATTATTACCTTATTATTATTAAAGGTTTTTATCGTAAGGATCATTTAAGAAAACATACACGTTCCCATATTGCACGTCGTGTTAAATCAGAAGTATCTGCTCAGGCTGGTAATACGACACAAGGTTTACCTATACATACCTCCTGAGCCTCGTATAAAGACTTTTGGTAGAGATTAACAATATTAAAGAAAAACAAATATAAATGTTTCGGAATGAGAATAATGTGGAATTTATTTTTTTTAACATAATGCTGAGCGTGTGATTTTATCCGTTTTTTTTTAAACAATGTGTTCTAGTCAGAATTTATTTATTTATTTTTTTTTTTTTTTTAGTTAGAATTAAAAATGATTTTTATTTATTTTTTAATTAAATAATTGGATTTTTAATAATTTAATTTATTAATGTGATGGATTGAAGTGTGGTTTGTAACGAGTTTTTTCATATTTTTTTTCTACTTTGTTACTTTGAATTAAGATAAATAAATGGCAGCATCTGCAGCAATCTCTACCCAGAAGTCTTTAATAATAATAATAATTAAGAAAATTTCATTTTTTAATTTAAGAAGAATTATTATTTAAACGAATTTATGTTTTATATTTTTCTTGTATTTTCTAATTACAAAATGCTGTAATTAATTAATGTTGTGTAAATTGTGCAATTTGTATTATCATTAATTAAATGATAAAAACAAAATTAATATTTATTATGTGGATGCAGTAAAGTAACGTAGTTAATGTAGGTTTTTCATAAAAAACAGAGAATATATAAATATTAACTGATATGTTTAACTGGTTTAAACAAATATAATTATTATGTTTAAAAGGAGTAAATTTAAATCAAAACTGCAGATTTTTTTATAAAAGAAAAGTGAAAATCCATTTAACAATGTTTCTTTGCTGCAAATTAAATCATTATTTTCTTTAGTTCTTTTTTTTTATTATTTTAAAATTATCTACTGAATTATTTGTGTCATATATTTATGTAATAATTAGTTAAGGCAAAAAAATTTAAATAAAAAAAATATGAATTAAAAGATAAAAAAAAAGAAAAACTATTTTTTCTCTAGAATTATAAATTATTTATAAAACCAAAAAGAAAAAAATAATTAATTAAGTTATAAATTCTCTTCTCTAGTCATTTTAAGAATGAAAAACAAAAAAATTATTTATATATAAAAAAATATGTGAAATTTATTTTTTTAATTATTAATTATTTAATTTATTTTTTTAAAAACAATAATAATTATACTAAATATGAAAAAGCATAAATAAGATGATAAAACAAATATACTATTACTACGATTTATAGTTTAGTTATAAGTTGAGTAATAATTTCTATTTAATTAAAATATAAAATAAAATTAGTCTAACGGTTGGAGGATAATGTTCAAAAAATAAAATGGTATTTTCTGTTGCAATTAAAAAATTAGCTAACCCGAAGTATATGCTAATAAAAATACCAAACACATTTGTACTTTAGTCACAACACCTGTACGAGAATAATTTCTAATTAAAAATGAAAATATGATAAAATAATTTTAAATTAAAGTGATTGATGTTTATTTTTAAGACTTAAAATTAAATTAAATTAAAAAAGAAAATAATAATTTTATAATAAAAATATGATGATTGTGATGTGTCGAGTATTATTATGGAAAATATTTTTCTTTTAATTATATTATAATTGAATAAAAAATGCTTTTTCTTTTTTTTTAAATAAACTAAATAATTATTTATCGGAAGAAAATATTAAAAATCCTTATCGGATTCTTAGTAGAATCAGAAATGAATTACATTTTTTACAGAACTAAATTTAGTTATAATCAGTTGACGTATTTTAATTAATTTGTTTATACAATATTAATTATTCTTTTTTATTTAAACATAAGAATTATACATTTACATAAGTAACATTGCTGTTTCTTATAGCACAAAACAAAAACTAGTCATTTTATTTATCCTAAAGGATTCTTTACAGGATTCTTTTAATACAGTTTTTTAGTCATTATAAAAAAAAAAATTAAAACAAAATCTAGTCATTTAATTATTTAATTTATCAATAAAATTTTTCGTTAGTCGGAAAATGATGTTTTATTTTATTTAATTATAATAATCATGCTATAATTATTTATTTGAACGTAATAAAAGAAACTATAATTATGATTTAAATACGAGAAATAGTATCACGTAAATATTTTGAGGTATAAACCTATTAATTATTTATTAATTAATAAAGGTAAATAAAGTATATTATGAATTTATAAAGTAATTAAAATTATACGAAAAGATTAATGAATTAATTAAGAAACATAAATATAAGTAAATAAGAATAATTAATTTGAATTTATCTTTATTATATTTGTTTTTAAACTAATGAAATGTTTTAATGATGAGATGTTTTGTTTGAAGAGGGATTTTGATTTTTTTATTATATGCAAGTTATCGAATCATTAAAGGTATATATAACTTTCGTAGCACATACCGTACTTAATGTTTGACTTTAAGTATTTATTGTCTAATAAGTTAAAATAAATATGTATTGTGAAATAATCTGTGGTAAATAAAACCATATGTGACACCTAAAACATGAAATCATTTAAAGAAAAGCACTGTTTAAATATTAAAAGAAGCATAAAATCCCTCATTAAGCCAACTCATTAATGAAACTTTCTTTAGTAAATATTTATATTCAAAAATATATTAATATATATATATATATATTATATATAAATTACAACTAATTATTTAATTAAATAAATTATTTTCCATTCTTAATATTATTTTTTTAAATAATTTTTGATTAAAAAAAAATAATTAAAGTGTTATTTACGGAAAAAAAAAACCAATAATAAACAGTGAAAATTAATTAATTAATTAAATAAATAATTAATAAATAATAATAATATTGTATTTTTATAACGCTTTAAAGATGAGAAATTTAAATAAATATTAATATTATTAAGAATAAATAATAATAATACATGAATGAAAGTAAAATGTTTATTTTGATAATAAAAAAAGAAAAAAAAAATAAAAAAAAAATTAATTAACTAATTGCATTAAAGAATTAATTAAAGAAAAATAATAATAATAATGAAATCAAAGTCAAGTTATTTAAGGGTTATTTTTCAATTTTATTTCTTTCGTTTTACATTTTTGTTTTTTGTCTAAAAAAATTTGTTAATTGTTTCTCCACTTTGCATAATTAAAATAATTAATTGTCTCACTACATAAAACAATTACCATATTATGCATGTTTTAAGCGTTTAAATGCGTAATTAAGCATTTCAAAAAAATCAAAACAATATCGAGAAGTATTAAATATTTTAAGTAGCTTAAAAGAGGAGCTATATAACATTAACAAATAATCTCTATCGATTTGAAGGCAAAAAAAAAAAACGATTAAATTACTTTGTTTGTAGTTTTAATGAAAATAACTAATTATTAATTTTAATAAATAAATAAAACATATTTATATCCGTTTGCATAATTAAATTTTAAGCTTAATGTATAATGTCTGGTTTAGTTTATTAGCTGTGTTTGAGTGTTATGTACTGTATTTGACACGAATCAAACCGTAATAATTGTTTTATTCAAAGTAAGAGCAATATAACACTTAGAAAGTACTAATAATGATAATAATCAATTAAATAACACCTTAATTAAAGACGTTTATTTTGTCTTACAAAGACAACAAGCATAAAATTTATTAATTATAAGGACTAAAAAAATCGTTATTAAAAATAAAAATAAATTTTTTAATTAAATAAGAAAACAAATAAAATTGTGTACCTATTAAATAAGCCTTGTATTTTTTGTGGTTTAATAATTAAATTAAAAAAAAAGAAGATATCCACAAAATATTTTATAAATCTTAAAATAAAAATTAAAAAACCTTTCCGTAAAGCAAATAAAACCATTTTTTGAATGATTTTTAATTAAAAAACAAAGTACAAACGTTTAATTAACATTAATAATTTTTAATTCTTAACATTTTTTCTTTAAATTAAAAAACAAAATTAAAACTGCCAACTTATGCTGCGTATTGTCATTTACATATTTATAAGAATATTATTTGCAAAGTAATTTAATCGTTTTCTATTTTATTTTATTTGAAAAATAGCCTTTAATTAAGCAAAAGTTAATTATTTAACACGAGTAATGTGTTTAATGTGGCAAAAATAATTGTTTATTAAAGGATTATAATTTAACTGGTTGTTACTTGCTGAATATTAGAAATTTTGTCATAAGCATAGGTATATTATTGCCTGGGTCACATTAAACCGAATTAATCGTTGCTAATAATTAATATTCAACAGCCAAATAGTTTAAAGTTGAAACATTTCTTTTTTTCATTATCATCCAGCAATTATAAAATTGTCTTCTCTAACATTTGGCTAAAATAAATAAAAAATTAAAAAACCTACACAAAAATTTATACATACTTGTGAAAGTACAAAATAAAAATTTAATAAATTAAAAATTAATTATATAATACTTATAATGTGCAAAAAAGTAATAATATAATATAATAATTAATTAAATTAAAAATTTAAAAAAAAAAAACCAAAATGTTTAGTCGTAGTTTTTTGCAATGTATTTGTAAACAAAAAAATAATAATAAATAAAAAAAGAAATATAAATTAAAATAAAAACTGAAAGAAATAAAATAGAGGAAACAAAACAGATTATTTATAATTTAATTAATTAATTGATTAATTAATTAGAAATTTTGTGTATTCTGGAAGCAAAGATATTGTTTCTTTTAACTTTTGTTTAACGAGTTTAATGCCATCTATATACATAACATAAAATTACATTTTCATTTATTCGAATATCGAAATATAATTCTGAATTTCGAACAAATATTGCATTTCCTGTTACATGTTAATGTTGCAAAAATTTGGCGGCGAAAATTCTGTCAAATTTGAACATATATACTTTCTTTTGGAATTTCATAAATATGTATATATCCATTAATAATAATAAATATGTAATATAATGTATCATTAAAAATATTATATATTATAAAATGTATAACATAATGTATCACATTAGTATGTTAAATGTTTTTTTTCAGCACATATCTTTTACGCAATTTTCAGAAATTATTCATTATTTATGATATTATTATCTTATAATTGATTTACAAAATACATGTTGTATGATATTATTAACAATATAAACTTAATAATAATAAAAATAATAATTATTTGGAGTTTTGTGATCCCATAATTTAATCACAACGATTTTGTTTTAAATGTTATTAATTGTTATTTAATATGCATTTTAAACATATTGTTTATGAACATGTTTTCTTTTACAGAATATCAATTTTTATTAAGGATACAATTGAGATTGTTTATTATTAATTATCTGTTATTAAATATTTTAAACATGTTCATTTATATATATGTTTCAATTTCTATTTAATTACGGGTACATTTCAGGATTCGTATGTTATTTCAAAAGATAACATACATGAATTTTAAAAGAAAAACATCTCATTTAGATATGATTTTATGACCTACAAATCCCTATGATTATTTAGCGGCATTATTATTTTTACAGGAGAAAAATCTGCAATATGACATGAAAAATTATGCGTCTTTTTTAGAAAAACGATGTTATATTTCTCGTTAGAATGATAATCCATTAACAGTAGTAATTATCAACATTTTTATGACTGTTATCAACAAATTCCTATGATTATTTAGCGACATTGTTATTTTACAGGAGAAAAATCTGCAATATGACATTAATTATTATTTTGGTAGTTTTTTAATAAAACCTTTACATAAAATATATCAAAATAACATTTGAAAAAATGTTGACAAAGAAATCTAAAGAAAAAATAGTAAAAAGTGGTTTAAAAAACCACCAAAATAATAATTGATGTAATATTGCAGAATTTTCTCCTGTAAAAATAACAATGTCGCTAAATAATCATAGGAATTTGTAGGTCATAATATCATATCTAAATGAGATGTTTTTCTGTTAAAATTCATGTATGTTATCTTTTGAAATAAGATAAAGAATTAAAAATGTGCAACGCAGAATCCTGAAATGTACCCGTAATTAAATAGAAATTGAAACATGTGTATAAATGAACATGTTTAATATATTTAATAACAGATAATTAATAATAAACAATCTCATTTATCCTTAATAAAAATTGATATTCTGCAAAAGAAAACATGTGCATAAACAATATGTTTAAAATGCATATTAAATAACAACATTTAAAAGAAAATCGTTGTGATCAAATTTTGGGATCGCAAAACTCCAAATAATTATTATTTTTATTATTAATAATTTTATATTGTTAATAATATCATACAGCATGTATTTTGTAAATAAATTATAAGATTATAAAATCATAAATAATGAATAAATATACAATTTCATTTGATTTTATAATTTTTATTCTGAAAAATGCGTAAAAGAAATGTGCTGAAAAAAAACATTTAACATACTAATGTGATGCATTATATTATACATTTTATAATATATAATATTTTTAATTTGATGCATTATATTACATATTTATTTTTATACATATTTATGAAATTATATGAATTCAAATTTCACAGAATTTTTGCCGCCAATATCCATTTAAAATAATTTGCCGCCTAATATGCAACATTAAAATTTAACAGGAAACGCAATATTCGAAATTATATTTTATATATGGAACCACTATTCATAATTACTTAAATGATAACAGATGGCGCACACTCAAGAAAATTATTCTTTTTGGAAAAATAAGATTAAGGACTTTTCATCTAGAAATTAATACCTTTTATATTAATTAATTGATACAATAATTTAAAAAAATTACTAATATATTAATTAGCGACTTAATTTTTTAATAATAATTCATCGAATATACAAACTAAAGTTAACAAATTTTGTCACAATAAATACACTATCTGCCATCTAGAATAATTTGTATATAAACATTTTTGTATATATGCATAACCTCAACTATGTTATTATTTTTATCTCATTTCACGTTTATCACCGGTGTAGTAAAGTTAATTAAAAACAATTTCTTTTACTAATTAATTAATAAAAAAAAATTAAAAAATATACAATGGTTTTGAATGAGGAAATAAAAAAAGAATTAGCAATACGTTTATATGAAGTGAACGCATTTAAATTTGGTGATTTTAAAATGAAAGTCGGTATTAATTCACCTGTTTATTTTGATTTACGTGTAATTGTTAGCCATCCGGATATAATGGTTAAAGATTTGATATACAAAGTTTTTATATTTATAACAAATTATAATTTTATTACAGGAAACTTTATCTGTTTTATTGTTAGAATATATAAAAGAAATAGAAGTTGTCAGTGAGCATTTCTGTGGCGTTCCGTATACAGCATTACCGATTGCAACTTTGTTATCAGTGAAAGCAATGCAACCGATGTTAATACGTCGCAAAGAAGCCAAAGGATATGGTACCAAGAAATTAATTGAAGGAAAATTTAAAGCTGGTGATCGTTGCTTAATTATTGAAGATGTTGTTACAAGTGGATCTAGCATTCTTGAAACTGTTAATGATTTACGTGGCGAAGGTAGTTATATAATTTATTTTTTACAAAATTACACATAAACTTTTTAAACACTGGTTTTTATTATAAGGAATAATTGTAAACGACGCAATTGTGGTTGTTAATCGAGAACAAGGTGGTGTCGCTAATATTAATGATAAAAATGTTAAAATGCATTCGTTGTTCACGTTGTCGTATCTTCTGAACGTGCTCAGGGATGCTGGGAAAATTGAAGACAGTACAGTGACCGCTGTTGCGAAATATATTGCCGGATGTCAAATTAAAGGAGACGGTTCGTTTGTTGATAATTCCGTTATAATAGGTTTTACTTAGTTATTCTTAAGTAAATTCTAATTCTGTCAATGAAAACCATTCTTTTTTTTACTTTAGTTAATGAACTGGATCGCACAAAGATGAATTTTACAGCAAGGAGTAATTTGGCAAAATGTTCGGTGGGTAAAACTTTATTTAAAATAATGACAATTAAGAAAACAAATCTATGTGTGGCTGCTGATTTTATAAAAACGGATGATATACTGAATATTGCTGAGACAATTGGTCCATATATCTGTATATTAAAGACACATATCGATATTGTTGAGGATTTTAATGAGAATTTTATTAAATCATTAAAATTAATTGCGAAAAAACATAATTTTTTGTTGATGGAAGATAGAAAATTTGCTGATATTGGTAATACGGTAGCATTACAGTATGGCAAAGGAATATTTAAAATATCAGAATGGGCAGATTTAGTAACAGCACATTCATTAGCTGGACCTAGTTTGTTACAAGCATTAAAATCATCATTATCAGTAACAGAGAATCGTGGTGTATTTTTACTTGCTGAGTTAAGCGGTAAAGGTAACTTATTATCACCACAGTATACTGAAGCAACAATTAAAATGGCAACAGAAGCATCAGATACAGATATTGTTGCCGGAATTGTTGCACAAAATTCCATAGCAACGTCACCAGGTTTAATACAATTAACACCGGGCGTTAAAATTGAAGAAGGAAATGATAATCTTGGCCAACAATACAATACACCAGAACATGTTGTTAAAGAAAAAGGTGCCGATATAGCTGTTGTAGGTCGTGGTATTATCAATGCAAAATGTCCTATTGATGCAGCAAAATTATATCGTGATCGATTATGGCGAGCATATTGTGAACGTGTTGGCATCGATATTGATTAAATTTTTATTTAATTAATTTTGATAAGAGACGGTTATAATTATTATTGAAAAAAATATTAACAAAAAAAAAGTTATTACGTGAATTATTTAGGACCAATTATTATTAATATTATTCCAATTTTTGATAAACAAAACTAAAATAATAAAGTTAATGAAATATCAAAATTACTTTAAATGATTTATAACCTGTTGCGTTTATTTTTTATCAATTTCACTTATCACAGACCCAAAACACTTTTATGTAAAAAAAAGTCTATTGATTATTGTTTTGCTTTATTTTTATTGAATTATCATGTCATGATGTCACTTATCTATTTTTTTTTTATTTTAAAAACATTTTATGATTTTACATTCGAATTTGTGATTAAAAATATTTATTTTTGAAATAACAGCATCAAAATTTTAATTAATACGTCATCGTACAATCATTGCGTATTTATTTAAAATATTTTGTTTTCTAATTTAATCAAATAAACAAGAAATTTATATCATTATGAAAAATTGCCTGATTTTATCCTAATAATTGATTGATTTATTAATTTTGCAAGTAATTTTAAGAAAATATATTAAAGTAAACAATATGTCATAGTTTTATATCTTGTAAATGATCAAGGTCCATATGAATTACAAGCTGTTAAAATTTGATTCAATCTATTGAAACCACTTCTTCTTACAGTGATTTGGATAATTACTTCCTACAGAAGAAAATCAGTCATATTTTATTCAAGTACAACAGCACAAAATCTGATAGATATATTATTCATCTAGTTTAACTAATGACTAAGTAACGTACGTGTTATATTATTTCTGACTTAAGTTTAGAATTAATTCTATTGCATATAAATATAATTGTAAAAATAATACAGGGTTCATCAAAATTAATAATTATGTAAAAAAAAGATGTGATTTATAATGTTTTTCGCTTTAAAAATAAGTCACTTAATTACGCTATTAAATTTGAATACACAAGATGAATAATAATCTTTAAATTATATCTAGTTAACATACTATTAAATCCATGATTCATTCATAAAATAAAATAAGCGATAAATGATAATTTTTGATTGAAAATATTAATAATACAAACATAATATCACAATAAGAGTCTTTTTGATCAAATAACTAATGCTAGGCTATATGATGCTAAAACATTTTTGTTATACTATTTTAAGAAGGGGAAAATTATTATTATTACCATTATTATTATTAAAAAAGAATAAATAAATTAATAAATAAAAGAAACTAAAAATACCGCGACCGCGCGACTTAATATATAAAAAAAAATTATAATAAAAATAATATTTTTTCATTTCTTTAAAACAGTTTCCATTTTGGCTTTGTTGCGTACACATCGTGCTTTTTGCTGAAATTTTTATCTGTGGTTTAAATCCTTACTATTTCGGTACAGTGTTTTTTTTATATATTTTTAATTAACGTTGTTCTTGTTAGATTCTTATTCAATAATTAAAATTCCTTATTAATTAATAAATTAATAATAAGTTAAGTGTAAAAATAAATAAATTACATATTGGGTGTGTCAAACTGCTTGGAAAAAGTGCTTATTCGTACGAAAATCATCTAAAATAAAAAAAATAATAATTTTTCTCTGTAAGTATTTTGTTCTATTTTTGCTTAAAATGTTTTCTTCATCATCAATCACGTTATTTATATAAATGATAATAAAAGAAAAAAATTAAAGAAAATACTCGTTTTCGTGGTGATAAATGAATTCATTTGTGATTTACACAAATATGTATTAGTTGGCACAGTTTTAAGTAATGTGTTTGTGCTTTAATATTGTTTTTAAAAGATTGCGGTTGATTTAGAGTAATGCGGTACATTTCCTCCGCCAATTTATTGTGTTGTATATCGGTTTATACTGTTTTTGCATCACAAGTTGTTAACAATGGCTTGTTCCATTTGTATATCAGTTTTTGTAATTATAAAACATTGAGAAACTTCTGGAATATAAGAAATTAATTGCATTAAAATACTTCTTAAAAATCACATATATCAAAAGAAAAACCTACATAAGAAACCCATAAGCAAAGCCCGGCGTTTATTTCTTAACAAAATTTCGGCTTAAATATTTAATTAATAATACTCTCTTATTTAAGCAAGTTACTTAAATGATTACCATTTTTTATGAAATATTTTTTTACTTCTATGTAGTTTAATCAAAAATTCACGCTCTGATAAGGCATTTTTGTTTGCTTTTGTTTCAAAACATTGTTCTATAACCATGTGATGTGTACAAACGGCAACAACAGGTTTATTATTATTATTTCTCCTCTATTTATTTTAGACATGAGTGTTTATTATGCTTTTTTTAACAATGCAAACAATTTGCTAAAATATAATTTAAATTTAAAGAAATAAAAAAATAATATTACACGTCCACAGAAATTACTGGAAATAATAATATGTATTCGTTGGTAGATAATGTAACGTAAATTGTGTTTGCATTAAATAAGCACACAAATAAAACCGGTGAAAGAAACTAATACACAAGTGCGTTGAAATTAAATTAACTAAAAAAAAAATATATTATACAAAATTAAATTATAAATATAAATTAAAAATAAACTTCGCGTTCATTTACTCACACAAAACTGGCAAATGTTATTTTTCGGTGCAAAATATAGTATTCTTATCGACTGCATTTTATAATTGTTACGCAATTTTTATGTTTTTCCTTGCCTTTGCCTTATTTATTGCCAATCGTTCATCTAATGATAAGATAATGCTAAAATCTGATAGTTTTAATTCGTTTCTGTTAGTAATAATTTGTTTAGTTTTTATAAAATCTAACAAAAATAATTTAATTACTTAATTAAGTGTTATTTACAGCATTCCTTATCAATATTACTTTATTATGCAATTTAATCTCATATAAACAGCATTGAAGTAAACAATAAATATAATTTTCCGCTACATTTCCTTTAAAATAAAAATTTTTATGGTGTAAAAAACAATAGAAACAAATAATAAAAATTATGATTAACTAAGTAATAATATTATTTTTTAAATATACCTTTTAATGAGAATAATATGAGTACATATTTGTAAAATATAATTTATTTAATTTTGTAAACAGTCATATAGGTATCATTATAAAAGCGTATAATATTCAACACATTTTAATTTTTTCTTTTTTAATTAATTATTTAATTGTATATATTATTTTTAATAATAACTTTTGATTTATAATTTTATCATAAATTATGCATAAAAATTTCTTTAAATGATATCCTTGACATCATTATAAAATTATTTGTAATGTAAAGTTATGAAACTTACTCGCCACCCTAAAACAGATGTTTGATATACAGTATTGTTATTAGTTAACATAAAATAATTCATTTATTCATATTACAGACATGTTATATTCTTTAAACATTTTTAATATAATAAAATAAAACAAATTCTTTAAACATTGTTTTTTTCATTTCAATGTTTATTAACTACTTACACAAGGAAAAATACAGACAAAAACAGAAATCATTAAAGTTGTTCATGTCACACTGCCAATGTATTAAATTGTATATCTTTTATGTTTCATTTTTAAATTAAAATTATTGATGATCTCATAATGTAAAGATTTTTATTATTTTATTATAAAATAATTAAATAAAATTACATTAAATGAATAATAATTTGCAATCATTTGTATATGACGCAATATGTTTTATTTAAACTTTTGTGACGAGTTTACAATTCGTGATAACTTACTTACGATGCTGTGTAGCTTTACAAATTATCATCTTATCATAATTAGTGATGTTTTTCTCTCGTGTATCAATAATTAACGTTTTTCAGTGTTCTTCCTGACAAATCTACATAATCAAATATTTGATTAATAATTAAGTACATTTATTGATTGAATTTTATTCTATTTTTTATTTAATTAACATTAATTAAATTAAAATGTACTTAATAAAAGGGAGACATAGTTTTATTTAAACGAACGAAGTTTCATTCCAAAAATAATTTTATGCTATAAAATTCTATTTTTAAGTGACGTAAAATGTTTATTTTTAAAGATTTTTGTTAAGGTTTTAATATTTTTTTTAATTGTATTATTTATTTTTTGTTTTAATTAAAATATTTTAAGATTATGACTTTAAGAAAAACTTATTTATTTATTTATTTTTTCATTTACAGATTTGAACTAAATAAACAAACAACAAAATGAGCTCTGCCGAATACTATCCATTCAAGGTAAATTATTTTAGTTTAATTATTAAAATTATTTTATAATTAATGAATAATTGTCGTTTTTTCGTTGTTTGATGAATTACTAGCCTTTTTTTATTCGATGTAACAATTCTAGTGCATAAACGTACAAAGAAAGAAAAATGAAAATTACAAAAAAGGAAAGGCTTTTTGTATGTTTTTCAAAATGATAACTAATATGCTTCGTATTGATAACAATAAAAATTTAATATTTAATGCTGTCGTCGTTACGTAAATTATAACAAAAATGGAAAGCAAACGGATAAATTCGATGTTATAATTTTTTAGGTCACACGATTTTATATCCAACTCATGCTTTTCTAATTAAGTAAAATGACGAACCATTAAGCTGCTTACCGTAAATAATTATTAATGAATCTTGTAACTCGTAATCAACCTGCATATAAAACAACTACAAAAATAAAAAACATATTTTGTTTTGAAAAGTTTAAATTATTTTTAAAATCAAATTCACCAACCGCAAAATGGTTTTTGTTTTCCTCGTTATTAAAAAAATTATCAAAAATAATTGTGGGAATTAATTAAAAAAAATTGTGTGCTTTTTTCACATTGTTCTTTTAATTTTATTTAATTAATCAAGTTGGTTAGAGAATGCTTGGTAATTCCGTTTAAAACTGTTAAACGTTTGGTTACTTTTTTCCGACTTTTAAGAGTTTAGTTTTTTTTTTTAATATAAATATTATATAATTATACACAAAATATAAATTTTCCAGTTTTGTGAAGCATAACGGTTGACTCTCTTAATGGAAAAAATATTTAGCCTTGTAACTTTTTATTCGTTTTTTATTTAAAGACAACAAGCAAGGACAGTAAGGCGTTTTTGGGCAATTTGCCCACTGTATTATGTTTGTCTTGTTTTCTAAATATAGAAATCATATTTGGCTGGAAAATAAAGCTATTTGTCGCCACACAGAATAACCTTAAATAGCATTAAAACTGATAAAGCCACACAAAAAAAAAAAAACAGAGAGTTGAAGCATAATTTATTACGATTAAAAATTTTATATTGATCCATAGAATCAACCTTAACCTACTTAATTGCATTATTTGATTCAAAAATTAAATTCTTTAGAAATGTAGTTGGCACCTTACACCACAACTTATAATTTATGCAAATTTGTTACTGCAAATGAATTAATTAAAAAGCAGCTAAATAATTAATTGAAAACAGTTTTATAGTTGCTGTTTTGTTATAAGGTCGTTAAATTTCTTTACTTCCATTGTTAAAATTGAAGAATTTTTGAACAGCCTGTTCTAGTAGCATAAGTAACCATGAATTTTTTAAAATAATTTTTAGTTAGTACACAAAATAAGCATAACTAGGTTTATGCCCCTACTGTAATGACAAAGCTTTAAGCTTTCAGAAAATTCTCTCCTTTTAATGATATATAAATTTGTATGTTTTTTGAACGAAAGTAAAATAATATAATTATCGGTGGAGACTTGGGGCGATATTACCTAATAACATTGTTATGTTGAACAGAAGGTGTGTAACGTAATGTCATAATACAGCATAGTGGCAGTACAATTGTAATGCGTGAAACAAGGATAAAATTGAAGGAAAAATAGCACGAGTGCCGGTATATATAAATATATATTCATTTTACATAAATAAATAAAAAGAAAAATGCGAAAATTACATCACTATTCTGCGCAGCACTATCAAAATCAAAGGAAATTTTTCTCTGTGACGCAAAATAAGGGAAAACGCAATGTTTCTTTAACTATATTACCAGAGTACTAGGAAAATGAAAGGAAAGAAGCATATTTCATTTTATTCTTATATGATTCATGAAAATATTTTATGTTTTTTTTTGTTTTAACAACTAAATCGCTTAGATCATTTTCACTGTGAGTTTAGTCATTTTTTGTGGTACACACGGAGCGCACTTTGTGGTTGTTTTGTTTGTTTCGTAAAATTTAACAAAAAGTAAAGTAAAGGAAAACTCTCACTTTTGCCAGACACATCTGGATATACAAACACTTTTATACATTACTTCCTATTATTTTTTTCTATCTTAATATTGGATGATTTTTTACCGCATAAATTATTTTTGAAATATAAAAATTATACAAAACAACAAGGAAGGAGAAATATAATTAAAATACAAAAAAATAAATAAATAATATAAAATAGAAAGTAGTGTTCTGTACTCTCTCTAGAGTAGTTCTATTAAAGTTTTTGTTAAAATTAAAAATTCCCGTCGTAGTTTTTCTATTTCTTTTTTGTAGTTTTACTTTAACTTGTTTTTCTAACGACTTAACGTAATTTAATTTATAATTTTTTACTGTATTACTAAATATTTCTTTTGTGTAATTAATCAAAAGAAATACTTTAAGCCGGTAAAGACAAAACCAAGACACTAGCAAAAGAGAATTTTAACTCAACAAACATGAAGGTTTTTAAGTTCAAAAAATTATTTAAGCTTTTTTGTGCTTTTTTTTTTGTTTAAATAAACTTTTTAATTTTATTTTTATTAAAATTTTGTTACTGATCGCTGCTGCTGTTGATGTATTTAAAAACTTTGTGTGGTTTTATGTTGTACATATTTTTTACACCAAATTTTTAATTTAAAATTATTTTTCTTGGTATAATTAGTAGTTATGTAAATTAATTTAATTTAACCAACAAATCTACATCCGGTTTGTTATAAATACTTTTTTTAACGTGGTGTTACTAAACATTTGATATTAATTTATATTTTTTTATTTTTTAGAAATATTTTATGCATTGGGCGTTTTCCCAGCTTTATTTTCTGATCCAATAATTTTCATTTTGTAATGAAAATTTATTAAAATAAATTTTTTTTGTGTGATTGATTTGTGTTGAAAAAATGCTTTAATAATTTAGCTAAATATTAAATGAAAAAAAATAGAAATTAAATAATAAAAACTGACGTCATTTTTCTAAATTCATCACAGCACTGAACAGTGGATATTACTCATAAAGTTTTATATGTATATCCAAAATAAAAGTATAAAGATGAAAAAGCACACAATTTCTGTAAGATAAAATTGTTGTTTTTATTGCTTGTTTTGCTGCCAGTGTGTTTGTTTTAAAAAAACGGCTAAAATCTCATTTAAATCATGGGTAGCAACAGCAACAAAACAGAATCATCATTATTATCATGAAAAACAAAATAAGAAACTGATGCACACACGTAAAATAATAATAATAATACACAAAAAAGAGAATTAAATTAATAAAAAGAAAAACAACCAAAAAAGAATACAGTGAAGACCTTGAATCAGCGAGGTCAAGACGAGTAAAAAATCGTTTCTGTCTTGAAAAAATTAAATTTTGAATCGAGAAAAGCAAACGTTTTTACTATCTTACAAAGAATATTTTGTCTAAAATTATATATTTTCTGTTATTTTTAGCTTAAATAATAATTTATTTTCTACCCCATACCGCACTAGACACTTTGTCGCCTATATAATATTTAGCTGCCCTTTACTCTTTTATTATTTTTATTTATATTCCTTCATTTACGATTCAATTTATTTTTTTCATATTCTTTTTATATTTAGTTATATTCTTTTAATAAGAATTTTTCCTAAATTATCGTTGATTCATTTTTCAGTAAAGCAAATACTAAAAAAAAAGTTACTTAGAAAACAAACGACAATCGTTTTATGTGTTTGTTTTAATTAAAGTCATTTTAATTGCATGTTACATGCTTTCATTATTCAATTTATTTTTATTTTCTTTTATTCCTTTTGTTATAAAATCGATAATTAATTAATTTAAAAAGTAAAACAAAAAAAAAATTAACTATTTTTACCTTTTTATTTGTATTTTAATTACAAATCAATAGTTAAGTGACCTACTTAGCTTAATGCTTTTTTACTTTTTGCTGTTTTAATTAATTTTTTACTACTTTTAATGCTTTTTCGTTATGCGATAAGACTACCCGATGCTTTTACACTTAATGTTAATGCGTTAATTTTTTTTTATTTAAAAATTCAATAAATCTTAAAGAAAATAAAACAATGTGTAATTTGTTTTACAGAAATACATAATATTTGCAAAGAAATTAAAATTTGTGTATGCAAGCAACTCCTCCAATTGTTCACCAAGCCAATAACATATATATTCTTTTTATTTTAATGCGTTATTACCGCATTAACTCACAACAACTTAATGATAATAATTAGCAAAACTTTTACAATTCATTTATATAATTTTACTTGTTAAAATCCTACCCCATTCTTTTTTCAAAATATATATATATACAAAAAATAGAAAAAACTTTTGTCAAAACAACTTAAATGTCGTGTCTTAAAAGCTTTATAAAAATAAACAAGCAAAGTGGTTTCACACTCTTGTTTCATTTTTAGTTTTTAAGTAATTCTTTTACTTATCTATCGTTACCAAAGAACAAAAAGCTTCCTTTTTTTGTGCAAAAAAAAACTTCGTGTCTTGAATATTTCTATTTTATTATTATTATTAATCTTCATACTGGTAGTGATGATTCTTTAGTGTTGGTAATGGCATAGTGGCTGACACGAAATGAATTTGATGACGATGGCGGTGCGGCGTTGTGTTATAAAAATATATAAATAAATAAATAAAAAAAATATCAACAACAACATTAAATAATAAACACAAAAAAAAAAAGAAAAAACGCGAAATAATAAATATATATATATATATTTTTATTACATTTTTGTTTTCATTGGTTGTGAGTTGTGTGACTACACTATGTCGGTTTTACGGGTGATTTCCACTTCCAATTTTTCGTTTATTCTCGACAATAACATGATGCAAGCATATAAATATACAAACTAGAAAACAAAAACCAACATATATGTATAAATAATAAAATAAAAAAGAATAAAAAACCAACACACACCTTACCTGACTCTCTAAAACCATATATTTAATTGTTTTATTTTTATTCAACTGAAAAGCGTGTAGTTGGAAACGTTAATAATTCTTCAGCGACAACAACGACGACGACACACCCAAAATAATTACTTAAAATAATAAAAAAAAAACATTATTATAAAAATCTCAATTAATTGTTAAAATTATTTCCGTTTAAATAATGCAGTGTACACCAACCGTTTATCCAGCTGATCCCTTTGAACCCGTTGAAGATGCAGCAACACTCCGTAAGGCAATGAAAGGTTTTGGTACCGATGAGAAGGCAATTATTGAAATATTAGCCCGACGTGGTATCGTGCAACGTCTTGAAATTGCTGAATCTTTTAAAACTGCATATGGAAAGGTAATAACCAACGATTTCACCTTTAATCGAGAAATCTTTTTTAATTTTTTTACTCTTTGATTTATTAGGATTTAATCAGCGACTTAAAATCAGAATTAGGTGGTAAATTTGAAGATGTTATTTTAGCCTTGATGACACCATTACCACAATTTTATGCCAAAGAATTACACGATGCTGTTGCTGGACTTGGTACTGATGATGAGGCTATCATTGAAATTCTATGCACATTATCCAACTATGGTATTCGTACAATTGCCCAATTTTATGAGCAAATGTATGGTAAAAGTCTAGAGAGTGATCTTAAAGGTGACACCAGCGGTCACTTTAAACGTTTGTGCGTATCCCTCGTCCAAGGTAACCGTGATGAGAATCAAGGTGTTGATGAGGCATCTGCGGTAGCCGATGCAACAGCACTCTATGAAGCCGGCGAAGGCCAATGGGGTACCGATGAGTCTGTGTTCAATTCAATCTTAATCACGAGATCGTACCAACAATTACGTCAAATCTTTTTGGAATATGAGAATATTGCTGGACACGATATTGAAACCGCTATTAAACGTGAATTCAGCGGTTCCGTTGAACAGGGCTTTTTAGCCATTGGTAAAATAGTTTTTTTTTCTGAAACGGAAAAAGAAAAAACCGTTAAACAATTTATTAAAATCTCAACAAAAACGATACTAATTTATTATATATTTCATTCTATTTTTAGTTAAATGTTGCAAGTCAAAGGTCGATTACTTTGCTGAACGTTTACATGACTCAATGTCTGGTTTAGGCACCAAGGATAAAACTTTAATCCGTATTGTTGTCAGTCGCTCCGAAATTGATTTGGGCGATATTAAGGAGGCCTTTGAAAGCAAATATGGCAAAAGTTTAGAATCATGGATTAAGGTAGGAATATTTTTCAACAAAAATAAAAATCAATTATTCTTCTTTTTCTCTGTCTATAGCTAAATTATGTGAATAACAAAAAAAAATTAATTTGTTTGCTTATTGGTTATACAAAAAAAAAAAAAATTAAGAAAGTAAAGTTTGCTTTTGGTTAGGGAAGCTTTTAGTCATTGTTATTGTTAAAAAAATGTTACTCAAATCTGCGATTACACAAGCATGATCGCTTTTTTCTTTTGTTATTAGATTTTTTAATTAATTTTTTATTAAATTTTAATCGCAAATTAGAGAATTAAACGTGTTCGCTGTTAGATAAGAAAAAATGCGTTAATTTTACTGATATTTATTTAAAGCATCAAAGATTTTATTTAAAATTTTTTTTTAATTATTATTTTTGCCATAATTTTTAATTATTTATATATCCCCTCACAGCCCCATTATATTTTTTTAATTAAAACATAAAACAAAAAAAATCATATGATCGGTATGTTTTTCAGGGAGACACCTCTGGTGATTACAAACGTGCTTTGTTGACATTGGTTGGCGGAGTTTAATAAAATGATTGACAGAAATATAAAAGTATTTTTGTAAAGAAATTGAGAAAAAAAAACAATTTTTTTATATCACAAACAAAGACAAAAAACTCGTAAATTCACATTAAAATATTAATGATTTAAAAAAAAAATTATATAAGAGAGATAAATAAAAAAAGCTTTATAATCCTGAATGAATCCCTAAATATAAAATAAAGAAATAATTTAATCTAACAAAAGACAACAATGCCTATAAATTTGTTTCCTAAATATAAATATGTAGAAGTATATAACTAGCGGCTAATGTTTTATAATTATATTTCTTTTTGTTTAAAAAACAATTAATTAAAATTAGTTTTTTTAAGTGGAGAAAAATATTTCATATTTTATTAAAATGCAAAAAAATTATGAAACAAAATTTAAATAATAAAAAAATGGAAACTCAGCGACGTTTGTTTTGTGATTAGCTTTTGGTATATTGTTGTACAAAATAAAAATATATATCTATATTTACACTACAAGAAAGATTAATTAATTAATCTGGAAAATTAAGGAAAAAACAATTAAATGTATTTTAAGCTTAAAAAAATTATTTACAAAATAAAAGAACTTAAAAAAAAAAACATTTTTCTATATATATTTTTTTTGTTGTGAATTTAATTAATGTAATTTGAATGAATAAAAATTACGCTCGAAAACACATTTAATTTAACTAAACAAAAAATAAACTTTTTCTTTTTTTGTAAAGTAAATTAATTAAATCAATTTATTCTATTCATTAAATTTATTTTCTATCATCTATTCTTAAATTATCATTTTTGTATTTTTAACTAATTTAATTTGGAGACTATCTAAAATCATTTTTATTATATTCAAAATAAAATCAACTAAAACCATGCACACATTGCATTCTTATAAATTAACGACATTTATCACATGTCATTTATTCAGTAAAAAAAAAATGTTATTTGCTTTAAATAAAAGATTAATTAATAAAAAATCATGCACAAAATTTAATAAAAAAAATATATACATAAATGAATTAACTAATTCTGTTTTGTATTTAATTTAATTATTAATTTTAAATAAGAAATTACTTTTAAAAAATGTTTCTTAATACAAAAAAAAAAACATAAGTTTACAGTGTACCTGCTTATAAATTATTCATTAAAACAATGCTGTAAAAGACCTGACTTTTGGTCAGTTTTGAGAATATATTTTCTTATAAAAATAAATGAAATATCCGCTCTATTTAGACTAAGAAATTTTTTAACATATGTAGATCAAGTGATCGTTGTATTTTGTTATTATTGCGATATTTTATTGCTTAATGCGATATTTTTTAAATATAACTTTTTCAGAGAAGGTATATTACTCACAAAACAGAATGAGTTAGTTCATACATAGTAAAACGCTTTATTCATGCTCAACCGCAAATTTCAAAAAAATTATTTTTTTTTTAAATTTAATTTAATTATAATAAATAAATGCATGTCACAAATCACAATTAAAATTAATTATTATTAAAAATAAAATAAAAACAAGTTCAAACAAAAATGAAAAAATATATTTGATAACATTATGTTAATTACAGGATGATCTGAACGCCGATAATGGATATTTGCTCGTGACATTGGTGGCCTATTAAATGTTTTTTTTTAATTTAATTTTTATTAAAATACAAAAATTAATAATTAAACTCATTGATATTATTGTTATTAACAAAAACTTATTTAAAAAAACACACAAAAATCTTGATGTTTAAAATAGACGACAGTTAAAGTAACGATTTTTTTACTTTAATACACCGCATGTCTTATTTAGTTTTTAATTTTTTTTTATTTTTTCAAAAATAAAAAACCGATTTATATTTTAATCAGCATGCATTTATTTATTATAATTTAAATTTTTATTTCTTTGGCTTTAAATTTTTTAGTTTTTAATAAAAGAAAAATAACCAAAAAAGGTCGTTTTATGTATTAAAAACAAAATCCTTTTATTTTTCAAAATCATTAAATTACAGGACGATCTGTCAGGTGATTATTGCGAAGTTTTAGTTCAACTGGCAGCTTGGTAAACCCTTTTGTTTTCAATTTAATTATGTATTCATTTTAATAAGTAAATTAAATGTAGAAAACAAATCAATTATAAAAGTGCAATTTTTAATGTAAAAACTAATTTCATTTTGTACAAATGGCCTTAACAGAAAACGTTCCAACAAGAAATTAGAAATAAAATTAATTATCTAAAATAATACATAAATCAAGTGCTTTTTCAATGTCATTTCTTTCCGTTTTTTAAAAACTAAAATTGTTTTGTAATTATTAATTAATTAAATAAATGCTCCATGCAATAATTTAAAATAAAAACTGTTTTACTTACATTTGATTAAATAATGATAATTGTTTTTTTCTTCTTCTAGGTTTTGCTGTATAAAATCGCAGACGTTTTTTGAATATTATTTTCATTACTGAATTTAATTAACACTATCTTTTGTGACTAATAAATATAGATTAGTTATTAGAATCGTCTTCGAATGGTAAATTCAATTTAATAATCGACAAAACTATCTTCAAAATAATATTGATAATATTGTCTAATTATAAAAGTTCAGTTATAAAAACAATTAATTAGCTAAACTTTGCTTGTATAAGATTTCACCTTTATTTAATTGCATAGATAACAATATGATATATCAAATGTTTCGTGACTTTTACCAATAAGATTTATATTTGAAATTGAATCAACAATAATATTATTTTTAATTGTTTTACGATGTTTTTCTATTTTGTATTCCATTTGCTGTTATATAAAATTCAACCGTTTTCTTTGCACAAATTAAACTTTTTTGTACGGTTGCTGTGTATAGTTTGCGATCTTTGTCCTTTATTTGCAACAATATGCTATCGATTATTTTATGTTTAAGTGTGGGACCTAATGCTGTTATTAATTTTGATGTATCATCGTTGTAGATTTTTGTTATTGTTTCAGTAGTTATTACAACCTAAAAATTAGAAAAGAATTTATAAAATTATAACAAAAAATTAATTATAAATAATTATTACAGCGCATTTATATTGCTCAGCGATTATTTTTAAATTATTTAACATTTTACAAATGATACGGGTTCTGCTAAATAGATCTTCGTCCCAAATGCGAAATACTGATGTAATTGAATCGATTACAATTAAACGAATATTTTTGTTTGTTTCTAGCAGCCCTTTCAAACCCTTTACAGCATTTAACAATTTATTATAATCTAAGGCGCGGGCATAGTAAGTTCCTTCCAGAATCGTTGGTAGATTAAATTCTGAAAGAATTCTTTTTTCCTCTGCATTAAAAACATTCTCTTCTGCTAGTTGATGACAGTAGCTTACATAGGCATTAGCGATTTGTTCGTAACGTTTTGGCCGGTAGCCATTGGTTGTATCAATGAACACTGCATGTCCGCCAATACCATTAATTACATTTGGAATATGCACGTTAACACATAATTGAAGGCACATTTGCGTTTTACCAGAACTAGAGAGTCCACAAATCTCTGTTATCGAACCAATTGCAATGCCACCATATATTGTGTTATCTAAATCATTACACATTGTTATTATTTTTGGTATTTCAATCGTATCTTTTAATAAATCAAATGAATTTTTTGTAAACATATTTCACTTGCCGTTAATTGAATATAATTGTTAATAATTAAGCACGATACGTAGATTTACAGCTATAGTAAATCAGTAAAAATACTGCAAAATCAAAAATGTAAACAAATAACATGGCAAAAAATTTGACATATTTTTAAAGTATATGTCAGACTTTTTTGGAGAGATCTTTCGAGCAGTCTTTGGACACCCTTGCAATAGTCTGCTCTCCTTCATGCTTATGCATGAAGAAACGTGACCGTCAATTTGCTTGTGTAGAGTTCATATAAAAAGAGAATGAAAAAACGTACACTGTAAATTCATTGACTCTTTCCTTGTTGTTGCTGTCAGCTTTCGTCAATTCTACAGCGATCAAATGCAATTCATAAAATTCAGTTTATTTTGCACTCTGCTTTGTTATGGTTTAATAAATATAATTATATTTAGTTTAAATATTTTTAAATAAATTATTATTTTTCTTCAAAATAAGTAAATTTTTCGCTGAATGTTTTAGTTAGTTAAAAAGACAATTGATTCTTGACAAAAGACAAGAACAGTGACTTTAATAGTGTAATATAATTGTTGGAATTTCAAAAAGGGATTTTATTTTATTTTCATTAAAATAAAAGCAATACAAAAATATATTTATTTATTTATCTTTTGATTAAAACAGCACAAGGTAAGTTAGATAAAAAACCTATTACTAATTTTTCGTCATTTATGTTAATTTCATTAAAAAATTAATTTAAACAAATTTAAAAAAAAACCTACTCATAAATTGTGTGCTCTTAGTGCAGTGGTGAAAAGTTATTTTTGTTACTTTTGCTTCACGGAATAACAAAAATTAATAAAATAATATATACATAAAAAAGAAATAGAAATTCATCTCTCCTTATTTCTAATTTTGTGTGTTCATATGTGAATTATATTTATATATATATAATTTAAAAAAATAAAATTTATATAAAAAGAATTAAGAAAGTGAAATTTACTGTAATAAAAATTTAAGAGGAAAAAAAGAAGAGAGAAAAATAATAAAAATTAGAAATATAGTTACATTTTGGATCATAATTTATAAGAAAAATAATAATTGCCTTTATTTTTAATTATTTTTAAATTGCAGTAAAGAAAATTATAATAATTATTTTTTTTTGTGAAATTTTCTTGTTGTCTGGCTTTTCGTTACAAAAATAATTTTAAATCAAAAAAAAAAAAATAAATAAGAAAAATTCTTTAAAGCGATGAAAATGTGCCTATGCATGCCTTGTGACTCTTTGCGTTATTTCTGTCTACTTGTGGATAGTTTTTGTGATATTTTAATGAAGAATTTTGTTTTTCCCTTTTTAATCAAGACATAAACTTATTATTTGGAAAATTCTTTTAATTTTCTTTTTGGCATTTGTTTTTTGTTGATAATTATTAGAAAAGAAAAAACCAAAACAAAAGACTTGCAGTAAAACACGATGTTACTCGTGAGTTAAGAAGTTTTTCTTATATTGCTGAAAAAAATAATAAACAATTATATTATTTATCGTGATATTGTTTTAGCACGAATTTTACCATCAAAATATACGATTTTTCCAAGAATTTTTCTTCACACAATAACCGGTTACTATTATTTTTATTATTGCAATATTCCAATGCGGTTCATTAATGCAATTTTATCTGTCTTTATGTTGAATTTTAAAGCGATTGCATGCTTTATATTGTTTTTTTATTCATTAATCAATTTAATCGACGAAAAATGCTTCTTTTTAATCAGTTTTTTTATATTTTATAAATTTATTATTTCATTTTTAATTATGTCAACGCAATGATGTATTTCTTGTAAAGAAACACTAATGCACCATGTGTTTTTCATTTTCTTGTTTACTTTTATGATTCTAATTGGATTTTTGGTTGCTGTATCGTTTGTTCTAAATGTAATCAGATAACTATTTTACATGTTTATCAATTTTTATCTATATTTAACTGTTATTTTTTATCGATTATTGAGGACAAATTGTTGTGTGTGCTTTATTATTATTATAATGAATAATTTGTATGAGAGAATGGAATGTTTAAGGGATTTGTTATTACCAGGTACTCATTTTAAAGTATAATAATTGATGCATTCCTTGTAGATGTTTAAATTTATCATTAGCTTAAAAATAGTTATAATAAGGCAAATGACCTCACAAATAGCAAACAGAAAAAAAGCATGCAGCATATTAGGGTTCAACAGTTATACTTTGTTTATAACAACGCGTGACACCTGTCATATTATTTTTATATGCCCTGTTTAATCTGTTTAACTCATTTATTACTCATTTTGTTTACGATAGTTTCCAGGAAGTAATGTTGTAAGTAGGTTATTAAAGGTTATAAATTTATCAATTCTAAACAAGTTAAAATTCATTTTAATTAAACAAGTATTTGGTAATTGAGGTTATTATAAGTGATTTTTGAGTTATATTGTTATTGTTTACTGTAATTGATCTTAAATAATTAGGTAACTTGATTAATAAAGTCTAAAGAAGAAAACCTCTATTTCGTGTTCTTCAGCTTCATCTGGCTGTTTTTATTATTATTTAATTATTTTTTTTACTTTTTTGAAGCATGATTTTTTGTTTCTTTGTTGTTTTCTGGTTATTCGTGCTTCTTGTTTCAGTTTTATGTTATATCTACAGGTATTCCTCGATCTACCTATTTTATATTAGTTTTAAATAAATGCAATGCCATATAACATAGTTTGTTATTGAAGCAATAAAAAGTTAAATAGCCTCATGGTTACAATTATTTTCTCTGATGCAGTATTATTCCTTAAAATATTGTAATAAATTCTCTGCAAGTGTTTTCTATTTCCCAGATTTTGCTACAGATGTTTTGAATAATTTTTAATCATTAAACAGGGTAGCAAATGTAATTATTTCATTTATATTTACTTAAAGCAGACATTTCATATCAAAATTTTAAATATGTACTTAAGTACAGTACTGCTAGTTAATTCTCTTATAAATCGAGGAATACCTGTATTTATTTACCTTTATTGATATTCAATAAAAACATAAAGCAAAAATTTATTTGTAAATCAAATTCAAACAAAGATTAAAAAAACGAGAGAAGAAAAAAGAATTATTTTCGATGCATAAACTTTGATATAAAATAAATTAAAAAATTATGCTGATTTATTCCAAAATAATTTTTAGTAACATAATTTGGATGGCGGCTGCTGATGATTATTTGTGAGTAAATTCCGTTATTTTATTATGTTTTTTATACTCATTTTTTGAAAAAATAAGCAAAATAGGGTCAACGGGTTTATATACATTTTGTTGACTGTTTTTTTTTTTTTCATAACACATTTTTACATATAATTATGTTCTCCAGTATTTATTCTTTACTAAAACTGTTCTTCAACAGCTTCTTAGTTAATATTGTTTGTATTGATTTAATGTTTTTTCTTCTTTTAATTAAAAACATTTTATTTTTATGCTAATTAGTCATTATTTTTATTCTGCAATATTAGATTTTTATTCTGTTAAGATGTACAATCCATTTGGTTATGCTGATTTCTGTTTTGTTTCAAGTTCAACAGTTATTAATTTCTTGTTTAATATAGCACAAGTAGCTATTTTGTTTTATTTCTAGTTATAAATTGGAATAAATAATTAACATAAATGTATACAAAGAGTATGGTAATTATTAGTGGATGGTAATTCGATAATTTGTTACAAAAATACTGACGTAATAAACAGTGGATTAAAGAAGGCAACTTTGAAACAATGTTGCTTAACTATTTGAATTTAGTGCCAGAACTTGGATTACAATAAGTAACAAAAAAGAAAATAATAATTAAGCATAAAACACAAATATCAGATTGTTTAATTTCTTTATTTTTGGTGAAAGTAATAATTTGCATTTTCCTTTAATTTTATTTTATTTTCTTTATTTAATTTCACCTCAACGCAATAGCTACCATTGCTACAAACAAAAAACGCGATTAAAGTTTTATTAGCAATATAATTAAACAATGTTTGATTTATTGATTATTATTTCTAATATTTTTTTTTGTTATTTTTGCATTTGTGGTATTAAGTGCCTTATCTATCAAAAAAATAATAAATAAATGAAATAATGACTTTCTAGGAAGTTTATTTATTGTTTTGATTTATTCAATAGAGTTAAAAAAAAAACTCCAAAAACACAGTAGACTAGTAGGCTGTGATACATGATGCTGCTGCAGATGCCATTCACTTTTCTTTTTTTATTTAAAAATATTTATCCTTTTCAGTGTATTTTGCTTTCATTATAATCACTAATTGGTTATTTGCTAATAACTAATTAATTAAATTTTTTTATAGGCATTTTAATTTGTTAATTAATCATTAAATAAACATCTTTTCTTTTCTTTTACTTTATTTTGCGAAATTGATGGTTTTTAGTGCTTTTTTTACTGTTTTTTATTCAGTTATCAATAAATGTTTTTTTCTTATTTTATCTTTAAAAGTTGACAATTATTAAGTAAATGTCTAACAATGTTAAATATATTTTTATGAAAAATAATTAATTAAACTGCATAAATCATAAATAGTATAGTAAGTTGAAAAAAATAATAAAACGATAAAAAACAAATTAATTAAGAAAATAATAATAATAATAATAAAATTGAAAGTAAAGAAAAGTAAAATTTGCTCTCTTGTGCTCTTATTGCAACTTCTACTGTCTTGATGTGTATTGTATTATGTTCTGCTCTTAAATTATGGAAAAAGAGTTTTATATTATTTCCAAGAGTTTAGCTGCTAGACAAACTGTCTGTTTTGTTATTATTTTTTAATAAAAATAATCTTGTTTAAAATCGCTTGAGGATACTATCAGGGAACAATTAATGATAATTAAATAATTAGAAAAAAAAAGCAGAGAAGAAAAATTTGCAAAAATTAAATTATTCATCTGGTTTTATAACTTCATAATTTTTTTTCTTTTATAATTTTTCTGATTATTTAATTAGTTTTATCTATCAATAATACCTTAAGGCTAAACGCAGATAAACGATTGAGGCATTGCACTATGTAATACATTAACATTTGCTTCTTTTAGACAAGTATCAATAAAAAGTATAATTAAAATTATAAAGACTCGGAAGACATTGCATTACATTGTTAAAATTATAGGAAAGAAAATTGTAAAACTCCCTCAATCATAATCCATACCATTACAGATATTATTATGTTAAAAAAAATATATAATAAAATGCCGGAAAAGTAATATTAAATCAAGCAATTTTGTTTTTAGTTTAATTTAGCACAATTTTTTAACTTCCACAAATGTGTAAAAATAGAAAATCCATTAAAAGCGGAACAAATTAATTATTATTTTGTATTAAATTAAGGTTTTATTTTTATTTGCTGCTGTTGATGAGTTTGGTTTCATTTATTAATAATAATAATTACGTAAAATGTTATGACAAGTAATTAGTTAAATAAACACCTTGCATTTTTAGTGAATTTTATTTCATAATATCATATAATTACTGAAAATTGATTTTTTAGTTTTGCTTGCTTAAAGAATTATCCTGTATTTCATAAAGAAATAAATAATAACATCCTAAAGGCCGATCATAACATTAATCTTTCTCATTTACGAATATTTTTCATGGTGCTTTGTTTTTCTTATTTTATTTATATAATTACCAAAAATAACTGCCTTTTAATTAATTTAATTAACTATATTATTTTCCTTCTTCAAATTTCAAATCAATTAAATTTAATTGAATTAGACAAATACATATCGTTGTGTTGTTATTTCAACAAATTAATTTCATTTCATTGAAATTATTAATAAGAAAATATATCTTTTTTTTTATTGTCTTTATTAAAACTAAATAACCCAAATTATTATTATTATTATTTTTAGTTAATATTAACTCGTGAATTGTTTTTTTTTTACTACTATTATTATTATTATGATTAGTTATTTGTTTATTTATTATTTTTAATGTTTAATAAGGTTAGATTCATTGAAACACACCTTTTCGTTGTCGTTGTCGTTTTTTTTTGTTCATTATAGTATTGACTGATTTTTTGGTGGCTTAACTGACAGATAGTAATAAATAAAATAGTAAAAATAATATTTTTTTCTAATACAAAATATATGTATGTGGAGTTCAATAATCACTTTTGGTTTAGCTGAGATTAGACAATAAATATCATTGAAAATTAGTAAGTATTTCAGTTGCTCTATATTTTTTTGTTCTTTCTAAAATTTAATTAAAGTTTTCTTAATGAAATAAATGCAATTTGCATAGGTACTATTTTTTATAATTTAATAAATATTAAAATAATAAATAAATAAATCTTTTAGTTTTTTTTTTAGAGAAAATAAAAATACCTGTAGCGTAGTTAATTTGTGGCCACAGTTTATACTTAAGTACCTTATGTGGTACTTAACATTGTTATTTATTTACTTAATTTGTTATTTGCATTAAAATTTTACACGTATTTCAACTAGATAATCGAGAACTATTTTATTAAATAATAATAATAATAGTAATAAAGCTAATGAAAAAAGTAAATAAGGGTTACAAATAAAATATTTGTTAATGAATCACCTATTAACACCCTGCTCTATTACTCTACCTTATTTTAATTGCTTTTTTTTCGGTAGTCAATGTTAAATTTTCGTGTTAAAAATGGTTTATTCACTTTTCGTTGTTTGTTTATATTTACTCATATTTTGTGTGCTGCTTTTATGTTTTGTGTTAATAATATAAATAAATAAACAGTAAACATACGCGGTCCGAAAATGTATACAAAATTTTTTATTTAATAAATTAAAATGAATGTGTCATTGAGTTTTGTTGTGTGTGCTTTTTTGGGTGTAAAAAAAAAAAATGACTGAAAATAAAACAATTTTACTATACATGTTCATTGATCATAATATGTATATTTTTTAATGAAAACAATAACATATAGCATATTCGTTTTTTCTTTTCTTTTTTGATTTAAATTTTTTATTTAATTTAATTTAATTAAAGAATACAATACTCTGTGCTATACTCTTTGAATTGTGATTTTGTTTTGTAGTTTTAATGGAAAGAAAACAGAATAATAAAATAGAAAGCATTTCTTCTAAAGAGTAAAATATATATATAATTGGTGACACGATCGGTAATTTTGTGAATTTTTATTATTTCATTTTTGATTGAACTTTCTTAAAGAAAATAATAAATTTGTCAATTTTATATTTATTTTTTATTAGCACAATGCTTGTATTAAAGTCAAGTTCAATGATTATTATTGATTATTTTTATTATTATTATTTTGCTTAAAATTTATATTTATAAGCTTATTAAATAATAATTAATAAAAATGTGTCATATTTTGATTGGTTTTTCCGATTTATATTAAATGTGTTATGATTTTTGATGTTAATTCTAATGGATTTTGTAGTTATTTTTTGGCTTTATGAGACAATTATTAATTTTAATGAGTTTCAACAAGTGAATCTTAAGTTAAAATTTTGAATTGATGATTAATTACGTATAGTTAAATATTTTAAGTGTTAATTTACACAATAATTACAGGTAAACCGTTTATAAGAAGTTTTCTGATGTAACAAAAGTCCCTTGGAAGACAATAAACAATGTTTAGTGACTTTCACAATGCTTTGTTTGCAATGGGTCATTCTGGCACTCTTTAAATAAATGTAAAAAAGTGAAATTAATTAAATTCGGTAGTTGTAGTATTTGTAATAAGAAAAAAATAAATAAACTCAGTGAACCAGAGCATGGTTTGTTATTTATTTATTTTTATTTTTATTTAAAGAAAAAACTTTTAGTTTTTCTGTTTTTATCGTTTCCATAATTAATTTATTTATATTTTTTTTTTTTTTGTTCTTCGTTGGCTTGTACTGGCCAACATGACATCAGTGATTTTTTTCACTGATGTTTTGTTTTGTATTTATACTTCTTCTTTGTTTTATTAATTCAGTGGTTCTCTTAACCAGTATTTTCATGGTTTTGTTAAAAAAAAGTTTCAAGAAAATCAAAGTGATGGATTAAACAGAGTTGGAAGAATGGTTTTTACATTGATGAATGGTATTTAATTCAAAAAATGTATTCGCGGATTCAACTCTGATTTTTAATGATTAATTTCTATTGTAGACAATGTTTTACTTATTTTTTTGTAGTTAAATTTATTTATTGTCAGTTTCTATTCGCTTGTCTTTCTTTTCTTTGTCTTTAAAATTCTTTACTCGTCGACATAAAACAATTGAATTTACAGTTGATTTTCTAACATTTTTTTTTTTTGTGTTTATTCATTTAAAGAAATCTAATTAAACAGCAAAAGAAATATGACTTATTCTAATGAATGAATTAATAAAGAAAATAAAAAAACAAATGATGAAAAGAATTTTTCTTTCTTCAAATGATTGCAAAAAACAAAACACACATGGGAAAAGTGATAAAATTACTTAGCAAAAAAGAATAATAATAAAATTTGCTTGAAAAAATAAAATTAATGAGGTTATTCGCGTGTTTCACAACTGTGTTTGATTTGTTTTGTTGATTAAAAGACAAAAAAAAAAATTATTTATTTCAGGAAATAAGGTTTACTTAATTAAGTCACAAGAATATAATTTACCTTCTGACGAATAATTCTTGGCTGGTTATGATATTAGTGATTTTAGAGAGAAAATATTTGCAGTTACGACTCTGGATAATACTATGATCATTTAAATTGTTTTTACTGATAAAGATGAGACTTGAGACATTGAAGCAAATATATTTATTTATTATTATTTATTATTATTATTGCTTATACCGTAAATAATGATAATTTTTATTTACTATAATTATAATAAATAAATAAAATTTATATTACTTTAAAAAAATAATTATAAAAACATGTTTTTTGCTTGTTTGTTTTTAATCTGATTACTATAACAAAGTAATTGTATTAGTAGAATAAAATTGTAAATGAATAAATTAATAAAAATTAATTAATAATAAAAATCATACAGGAATTAAAGATGCTTCGTGTGTTCCTATGTAGTAGGTGATTTAGTTATCTTTTGCTTCAGCAATGTGTCTTTATTGATTTTCCTTAGAATAAAAATATCAGAACACCAAATTAAAGTCAAAAAAATATTGTATGAGGATCGTGCAGTATTGAGAACGCGATATAACATAGATAATATTAATTAAAAGTAATATACCTGTAGATAGCATTAATTCAGCATAGGGTTTTGTATCATTCATAAATCCCTTCACAGAATATTTCGCTTTAATTTAATAAAAATAAACAAGAAATGAAATTAAAGTCAAAAAAATACTTCCTTATTTATTTTTATTGCTGTTGTCGTTATTTTTTTTTAGCGAATTATTTTGCCCAAGGTTTTTTTCTTCTTTTTGTTTTGATTTATCAACAATTTTTTTTTTGTTTTTATTTTAAATACCTGCAGTTCCGTATTTTGCAAAAGTCAGCAAAAAAGTGTTTAATTTTTTGGTACGAAAAAAGTACGAAAAAGTTGTTTGTCGGTTTCACCTCTGTTTGATGCATTTTGTCGATTTAAAGGTAACACACAGACGGGTAGAGACAACTAAATAAAAGAGTTTCTATATTTTTATTAAATTTTATTATTTTTAATCATTAAAATATTGATTGCTTATTTGGGATTTTTTACAATTAAATGTAATTGTTTTTTTTTGTTTTTATTAATAATACATAAACTTTGTTTCCGGTATTTTTTATTTGTAACTATGTTTATGGATTTTTATTTTAATTTTTTTTTTAAATTTAATAAATAGTTGTGTTTATGCTGAATTTTTAATATTATTTTGATGTTTTGTATTTTTGGGCACGCAAAAATTGATGATTGATTTCAGGCAAATAATTATTTTAATTTAAATATTTAAGCGAAAGAAAGATACACATTTATGCCTTTTTGTTCTACTTATTGTGAGAATTTTAGTAAAATCTCGTCATTTATAGTTTTATTTTTTTTTTTTTAGTTATTTATTTATTAATTTTTTGTTAATTTAATTTATTAATGGTTGAGATATTTCCCTGTTATATTTGAATTGTAATTTTTTTTTTTTATTTTAACAGTTTATTTCCGTTTAAAATAGTAATAAACGGTCTACTATTCTGTCATTTGTTGTTATTGCTGCTGGTTAGATTTTTTGTATCTAATAGTTTTGTCTTTAATCTTAGATAATATATAAATATATTTTTTAATTAATTTGTAGATAACATGATTATTCTTTGTTTTCTTTGTTCTATTTTTTGCTGAATTTCGAGGTGTGCAAATTTGTTTTTTTTTTTTGCAGATTTAATATACTTTTTAAACGAACTATATCAACAAAGTGTTTTTTTTTTGTTTATTGATTATGTTAAGGGAGTTTCTGGGCTATCAAAAATAAGCAAAAAATGTTAAATTAGTTGAATTGACAGTAAAACAGGTGATTTAATGATGCTTAAATATTTTAAACAGAATGACTACTAGCGAACTATAATCGATATGAATAATGTTGCTTCCTAATAATAAATAGGAAGTAAAAATGTAATCGCTCATTATTTTATTTTTTTGCACACAAAATTTGCACACCACAAATAAACTAATTATCTATTTTTTTACATATTGAATTCAGATCAGATATTTGCTATTATTTTATTATTTATCCAGTTATGGTTCAGAAAATAATGGTTATTTTTGTATCGTTGTAATTTATTAACTAAATAGCGTTAAGCTCACCATTACTGATTGTTTAATATTAATATTTGCAGCGAGAAACCAAACAGCGCAGACATATAAATTAGCATAAATTTTGTTTTTCTTTTTAATAAATGATAAATTACATTGCAAAGTAGCGTAAAATTTTAATTATTTTCTTTAGTTAAACATAATTAGAGATGAATTTTTTTTTTTAAATTTTATTATTAAAAGAAAATTATTAATTTTTCACTATAAAAATGATTAATTGTGTTTGCTTTTTTTTTTTTGCTTTCTTTGCTATTTTCTTTGTTATTAAAATTATTAAATGGTTCATTGCCAATTGATAACCGACAATTATTCGTATTCAAGTAAATATACTACATAAGCGTGTATATACATAGTATCTGACATGATTTTCTTTCGATCTATTAGGTTGGTTTTTGTTTTTAAGCAATAGACAATTATACTTTGGCTGCTTAGTTACCAACAGTGACGACGACTAAACTAAGTTACTTTATTTTTTTCGTTTAAAATCCGTTTCTGCTGCTACTTTAATTATTTATATTTATTTATTATTTTTCTCGCGATTGTTTTAATTAAAAAAATTGTTTCTTTTCTTTTTAGTTATTTTTTTAATAGCTTAAATGTAAAGTCATGATCGGGAATGAGTTAATTAATTTTTTATACGTATTTATATGTTTTGTTGCTTTTTTTTTGAATAAAAAACTATTATCAATGGTTCTTGTTCCATTTTTGGTATTATAACTGCTCAGCACATGTTTTATTATTATTCACATAACACGACGCAAAATAAAGAATTTTTATTTGTTCATTAATTATTTAAAGCTGTTTTTGTAAAAATAAAATAAGTTTTTTGGTTAGTTTTGCAAAAAAGTGAGAACAATTTTTCGTACTCTCTTAGTGCCATATTTAACGGTAAATTAAATGTGTTTTTTAATTATTTTTTTTTTGTTAAGGAAATTATGGTTAACGCTGTTATTAATCTTTTAATTTTATTCATTCACTGTCATATGGATAAAAATAAATTTGCAAAAATGAAAACACAAAAAACACCTTAAAAAAAATCACAAATTTCAACAATTATAATTAAGCATCAACGTTACTGTTGCCCAACTGATTATGGATAAAGCAAAGCAACAAAATCCACAATATTAAATGCGGAAATAGTTTTTTTTTTTATTAATTAATTAAATTTTGATTTATTGTGCGGTGCGATGGCTAATAAATTCAGTAAATTTTAGTAAATAAAATGCTAGATGGTATTGGACAAAATTTTACTTTCGATTTATTTAATTAATTTTTTGTGTTTTTTATAGCTTAAAATGCGATTTTTCTTTAAATTTAATTGTTTGTTTTAGCGATAGTAAAAAATTAATTAAAAATCGTTGTATTTTTTTTCTTTACATCTTAAATGATGATATTAATTTTTTTTTCTTTTCATATATTTATAGAAAATTATTTTTTCTTTATTAAATGCAAATGTGATTTTTACGTGCGTAAATTTTTTTTAAGCTAATTTCATTGTTTTTTGTTTTGTCCTCGTCATCGTCGTCGTTCTGGTTAATTTTGTTTATTTATTTTAATATGATTGTTATTAGAGTCAAGTAAAAATGATAAAAATCAATAAAAGTAATAAAAAATGTTAATAAATAAATTTGTTTCTAGTAGGAAATGGTTTTGTTTTATATTTGAATGTTGCTGTTTAAGGGTGTGTTTCATTAATATGTTATGGTATTTTACTTTTAATTATTATTTTTATCTGATATGATTGTCCACGCGATATTGGAATACCTTTGTTGATCGTACACTTGCTTCAAAAATTATCAACTATTCAAATGTTTAAAATTGTGAATCACAAAGTATGTTATGTGTCTAATAAAGTAATAAACTGGATAAAAAATGTATTGTTAAATTAATTAAACCACAATTAATCACGATTAATAAATTATATATTAATGAGTTTTTAATATTAATATAAATTGCATAGAAATTGAGTCAGAACTCTCTTATATTCTATATTTTTGTCTTTAGATTATTCTCTGTCAATTATTTTGCATTTTTGATCGCCTGAAACGTATTTATAATGCCAATAATCGTGCGAAACTGATTACCACAATTACTATTAATATTCATAATTCGTAATATTATTTTTATTTTTTTCTATAACTTAGTATTAGTCTTTAATGATTTTGTGTTTATTCTTTGAGGTTAGTAACGCTTACCAAGTTGATTTGGAAACACTGTAATTGGAAAACAGCAGAGTTTATTTCTTTTTGTTTGCAAAGAATATTATTAAGTTCTCTTTGTTCCCGTTTAGAAAATTTACGTAAAGAGTCTGTAAAATAACTTAATCGATGTAAATAAATAGAATTCTTTTTATTTTTTTGTATTAAACAAGTAACGTGGTTTTTGATTTCGATAGAGAAGATATATATTTTTTTTGCAGTTTTTAATGACTCAATTATCTATAATTTTGTAAATTAATTAAAAATTAAATTATCCCCACATTTGGCAACAGCGAAATACGCATATTGGTATTTTTTTCATCTGTTTAAAGAAAGTTTTTCTCTATTTTTGTGTAAAGTAGTAACAGCAAGCATGTACTGTTGATACACGCGTTTTTTCTCCTTTAATATTATAAAATTATAAAAACGATAATTAATTATTAAACAAAAAAAAAATAATAATAAAATTATTATTATTGTGAATAATTTAAAAGAAATAATAAAAAAAATAGATTTCCTGTGTGTTGTTGTGTTAAATGCGTAACAAGAAATATTTTTTATACACGGCGTGGCTATTATCATATTGGATCCGGACAGTAGGCAGTGTCGTGTTTGTACAGTATTGTGCGTGATTGAATATTTATTTTTAAATTAATTAATTAATTAATATTCTTTCAATTTAATTATGTTAATTAATAAAAAAAAATACAAATTGTTATTTATTTTATGCTTTGATTATTTTAAAGAGGAAAAAAATAATAAAATAAATACATTTTCTTCGTTTTATTTGTATTTTTCGCTGCTGTTTTTATCGCGATATTACTAAGAGCTTAATTGGTGTTGTTTAATTATTTATTTATTTTATATACTGTATATATTTTTGTTTCTCTGTAATATTGTTATTATATTTAATTCTCTATTGCATGAAATTATTATTATTATTATTACTTTTATTTATATTGTTAAATGCGAGCCACAAACAGCAGTAACAATTATAACATAAATAGTAATAGCGGCACCAATCAATTAGTAAATTTAATTAAATTACTTCTGTTTTTTCTATTTAAATGAATTTTTGATATGCAACATACATATTTATGTAATGTTTTTATTTTATTTTCTTTATTTGCATAATTAAACATGCGAGATTATTATAAGATGCAAAAGTTAAAGTGATTATCATGATTTTTAGGGATTTATTTTTTGTTTTAAAAAGATTGTTTGAATTTTTATGAAATAAACCTGTTGATATCTCTCTGATTAGTCAATCGATAGTAAAATTACTAAGAAGACTGTTGATTAAACGAATAGTGTAATTCGATACAAGAAAATTTGTGCAATTTGATACTTATAAGTCTTTGGATTTCATAATAAATTTATCCTACTAAATTGAGGATTTACTGTATAATAATTAACGATTTAATAAAAAACACTTCAAAAGCGATTAATATATATTATGTATGTATTTCGAAACAATTAATTATTGTTTATATTTTTGCTTAAATTTAACTTTATCTGTTTTATCTATATATGCTGCTAGTTTTAAGTGTTAGTCATGTTATTAGCACATTATTAAATTTAAGTTTATTTAAGCAACAAGAATAAAAATAACAAATAATTAATTTTTTTTTTATTATAAATAAAAATATTATTTTCTAAGAAAATTTGACTAGCGCCGTCGCCACTTTATTTTCACGAAAATTTGCTGTTTTGTTATTTTTTTTTTTAAATTTAAATACGCCATCAAAATTTATGCAAAACGAATTTCATATTAAATCAAAGTATTTGTATTGTTTGTTTTTTGAATAATTAAATATAAAAACTCACAGTTATGGTGATAAATTAATATTATATTTAAAAGAAGTTAAATTCAGCTGTTGCAAAAATTTGGAATCATTTGATTATTAAACGTATGATTTGCATTCCAGAGAAATATTCTTTAAATGGATGTAAAATATTAATTGTTACTTTGATAAGGGTTTTTTTTTTGATTATCTAGTTCCACTTGGAATTTTGATGTTTTGAAAATGTAACATAAAAGGTTTTACTATATTCGAACTTCTAAAAAAATGTGTTTTTATTAAATCAAACATTATTTCTAACGTTGTCAAACATTTTATTGCAATTCTAGTTCTCACCGTGTGCTTATCATCATCAGTGTGCAAAATAATATTAGTCACATGTTTTACACCTGATAAAAATAGTTTATGCTGTGTGTTTACTTAAAATATAATAATATTTCAAACTATTTATAAATGCTAGCAGTGAAAGATTAATTAATTCTTATCGAATGTGATTTGTTGTGTTCTGGATTTTTTTTTCATTCTTATTATGGCATAAACCGCATTTTTCCAACTACATGATTTTACTATCGTGTATTTTACGTCATTTTTACTACCAAATTTAGTATTAAAAGAATGCTTTTGAATTTTTGGTTTTGATTAATTTTATTTTGTTGTTTTTTTCTTTTTGCAGTAAATAATTAAGCCGAGATAAAAATGGCAAGCACAGATATATGGGTACAATGGTTCTCGTGTTGTTTTCATCAGCCACAAAGTCCTTCCAGACGACGACACCATCAACGATTACGCATTGATCGATCAATGATTGGCAATCCAACAAATTTTGTCCACACAGGACATATAGGATCTGCTGAAATTGAATTATCCTCATCACATATAAATGCGTTGCAAAATCAAATGCAAAGTAAAGGTGGTTACGAGATGAACTCATTACGATTGCAGGTATAAATTAATTTTTGTTTTACTTCTTATTAATTACGTTAAATAATTCCTTTGGGTATTTGTAAATGATTTAAGCAAATTAAGTTTGAGCACAAGTTATTTATTTACTTAAATACGTACGCACGTTCTTTTGTAGCCAGACAGCCCCAGTTTATTCGGTTTTGATACAATTTTGTTTTGTTTTGTTTACGTAAAAGTAGAAATTACATTTTAAAGTATCATAAATATCTCATGTAAACATAATAAATTTATTATTAATGCTTTAATTACCTTGAGCATAAATAAAAATATTTTTTAAATGTTTTTTTTTCTTGTTTTCACCCGATGATTGCTCAAGGTCTTTTTAATTATACTTTCTTAAAATAAACAAAAATATTTAATCTATTTTCACTGATTTAGTTTTCTGTTCTAAATTATTTTTTATTTATTATATTAATTACTTAATAATGTGCCTAATTAACACATCATCATAAACACCTACTTGTGGTGTTAAGTTTAATTTTGTTTTATCAATTGGTGCTGACCGTGTTACTAGTAGCAACGTTTTTAGCCTAGTGTTATAATTTTGGAGAGTTTGTATAGCAAAGTTTATTACCTAAAATTACATTTTATACAATAAATAAATTTATGTTAATTAATTAATTTTTTTCTGTTTATTTTTAGGCTTGCTGATAAAGAAAACTCAAATTATATTTAATTAAATTAAATTTAAAATTATAAGCAAAAGAATAAATATATATAAACATGGAAATTAAAATAAAACACTGTGTGCCTTGTTTTTCAAACAGCAGAAGAAGAAAATTGATGCAGAAATGCTTTTTTTTGCAATTTTTCTTCTATTGTATTAAGATTAAAAGAAAAAACACAAACTTTTTATTATTAATTAATTAATTAATTACTTTATGATAAAATTTAATTATACTGCTACTTTTTATTATGTTTTGTTTATTTAAAATTATTATTTACTATTTTTAATCTCATCATCTTATATCTGTATGGTTTTTTTTTCTTCGTAATTTTATTTTTTAATTTAAGTCGCGATAAAACAATAAAGTGGATGAGTTAAATAAGGTTTTTTTTTGTAAATATTGTTTCTAATTATAATTATTAATATTAAATATAATTTTTGATGAATAATTGTTTGTTCTGTTATTAAAAAATTTTTTTTTTGTTTTGATGATTTAATTAAAAGAAAAATTAAGGTGCAAATAGATTAAATGATTTCTTAAACAAGTAAAATGAGATAAAATGCTTTTTTAAAAATTATTTAATGAAAATATGACAAATTATAATTTTATTATAAAAAAACGTATAGAAATTTTTTTAGAAATAATTAAATTTATAATTTTGCTGTAAAACAAATTTCGAATGAAAGTTAATTTAAAAGAAAACATTTTTTTTTTTGGTCGAAAACCAAGATTAATATAAATTAGCTTCTTGGATTAAAATTTATAATTTAATGAATAATTAATTATTTTTTTAAAAAATTAATCTATGTTTATGTATTTCAACTGAATAAAAAATAAAATAATAATGCTCGCAACACACTGGTAATATTAGCATTTGTTAATTACAATGCAGTGTTTTGGTTTAAAGCTTTATTATCTTTATGATAAACATGTTCACTATGCAGCATAGCAATTTTTCATTAGAAAAAAATAAAATAATAAACAAATCACGCACCATATTAATTCATTCAATGGTTTAAGCAAAACTTAAGACTTTTTTGATAATAAAAATAAAATAAATATGTAAATATGTAGTTCCTTCCATCCATCCAATTATTCTTCCACTTTTTCATTACAAAACAAAGAAAAAACATAAACAAGGACGAAAATGTTGCCTTATTGTAAAATTGATTTGAAAAATAATATTATTAATAAATAAATGTAATGATAACGATAACAAAACAAATTTATCTGATAATAGGATTAGTCATTATTTATATAAGAAAATAAGAATAAATAAAAAAGGAAAATAAAATCCAATAAATTAATTTTAACAGAAAAACTTTTTTTTTTTTATTAAATTCCTTATACAAATAAACATTAGAACACTAATTACTCGTCACTCTCCTCATCTTCATCAGGTTCATCGTGATTTGCTGGACTATGTTCGCCGCCACCAGAACTGTCATCATCTGAATCATGGAGCGCCTTTAATGGCTTTGACTTGTCCGTTTTCTTGCTGCGACGTGTCTCAAAATCAGAACCTTCTTCATCGCTAGAGTATATGGATTGACCTTGTTTACCGCCGGGAGCATTCGGTGCGCCACCCTTTTTATATTTGTTTTTAATCGCATTTATGGAGATGCCACCTTCATCTTCAGAGCCCTCATCGTGATCACGGTATGATGTATTGTGAGTTGTGCTTGTATTGTGACCGCGTTTTGGACGCGCTTGATGTTTCTGTCGCATTGCTGCGCGCAATTTCTCCTCCTCCTTTTTAAGATTGTACTGACGATCAGCGTCCGGATCATGACCAACCTGGGATAATATTTTGATGCCACTCGTCTTTTGTGAACGATCCGCTAACGACATTGTCATCTTCTTGTGAGTAAACGATTCAGTCGAGTGCGGGCGGAATGTTAATTTCGTGCGAAAGACAGCTTGGCCCTGGAGACCAGTACCTTGTCGAATAAATAAATGGTTGTGGTCACCTTGTAGCGGCTGCTTGTAAACATCGAATATTTCACTACCCAAATGTAGACTCATACTGCCATCCGACCACTTAATTATTCTCGCATTTGACTCTTTGACAACGTTGCCACCATCATCGAAGCGATCTCGCCATCGTATCGTGTTACTGACTTTTAATTTGATTCTTTGTTTACCTTCCTCATCGAGAGTTTCTTCTTCATCTATTTCATCCTCGTATGTGTCGACATCGAACGGTCGCGTCTCCACAGACAAAAAATTAGGTAGCTTTACGAAATGAATATCTTTGCCCAAGTCAGAAACAATCCGAGGGATTTCAACATCTATGCGAGTTTCTGGTATTGGCTCAGGTTCAGGCTCCGGCTCAGCATAATGGTCTGGAGTTCGATCATTATGATCACGTTCATCGTCGCTACTGCGGCGATCTGAATCTCGTCGGCGGTGGTCGCTGTCACTATCTCCCTTTTCAGCTCGCTCATTGCGGCGAGTCTTTTCTTCTTCATCAGTACTTATGTCATCTGCGTCACCAAATAATGCTTCCGCGTTGACATCTTCTTTATCTTCTGCCTTGGCTGGCTCTTCTTCACTATCAGAATCAATAAGGGCACTTTTTTTCTTCACTTGTTTCTTCTCCACATCACTGGCATCCGTATCGCTAGAGATAGCTGCACGTTTTCGCTTATCAGCCGTTGCGGGTTCACTAGCGTTTGATTTACTGCTGCCACTATGTGACCTGCTTCTAGGTGTAGCACTGCGTGACTTATTTGATCTACTTCGTGAGCTAGAACGATTTTTGCGTGGCGTTCTTGATTTTATTGATCCTGCTTGAGAAGGAGAACGACTTCCACTGCGAGAACGATTAGCCGGAGTACCAGAATGACTTCGACTTCTTGAACCTGATTTAGCAGATCCAGCTGATCGTGATCTACTGCCAGAGTGCGCAGATACAGATCTACTATGTGATTTCCGCGAAACAGACCTAGATCTGGATCTGGATTTATGTGAACCGGCTTGACTACGAGATCTATCTGAGACATGGTCATCAATTTGTAAATTTGGTGATTGTGATCTACTTTCCGGTTGACTCTGTTTGACCTTATCACCTGGGCTATGAGAACCAGATTTATGTGACGCAACTGAATGTGATCTAGACCTAGATCTTGATTGAGATCTGCTTTTATTACTTTTGTATGTATCTGGTGTATTTGAACGCGAACGGTTATGCGGAGTACTTTGATTACTTCTGTGAGCTGGAGAGTTTGATCTAAGACACATATTTTAATTTAATTTAAATGAAAACCAAGCAAAAATAAATCACAAACATACCTAGAATCATGATGTTCAAGTGAATAGCCAGGTGTAGGAGCTACCTGCGGCGTTCCACTACGACTTCTTTGAGGACTTTGGCTGGGACTGCGGCTACCTTTACTCGATTCAGAATCAGACCCAGAAACTGATTCTGCTTCACTACTAGACAATTTCACCATAGCTATTATTTATTTAAATAATTTGTACTTTGTGATATTTTTTGACGCGTACAATTGACAGCATATGACATTTAAGGTTATGTCTATCAATAATAATAATAAGTGGTGTAGTCTAACAGTTATGCAAAACTGCATTACCATCATTATACTAATTATCAAAATATGATAAACTTCATATGATTGTATTTAACATATGGCCGTGACATATCATTTCATCTGTACGTAAATAAATAACTAAAGTGACAAAAATAAAAGTGATAAACAAGGTACAATAATAATAGATAAAGGAATATTTTTTCAGCAGCCATAAAATATAAATAGAAAAGTGTTTAACGTAAATAATAAATTTACACATGGTAAAGAAATGTGGAAATATGTCTCACGACGTATTAAGGATACTGTTGAGAAAACTTACAATGTATTAGATGCAACGAGAACTTGGTCTTGTGGCGGCGCAGGTGAAAAAATTTGTCCACTCACAGACGCCTCTTCTGTCGAGCAACAATCTCAACAGGAGAAGGAACATAAAAGAAAATTAATACTATGTATTTTATCATCGAATAACAATGGGAAAAATTCATCCTCTTCATCTGGTAATGAAGGGTACAATGAAAACATTGGAGCAAAACACCAACAACGGCTCAATCATACATGGGTGGGAGCGTTAACATGGGTCAGTATCCAATAACTATTTTGCTTCTTAATTCTTTTTATGTGTAGAATATTGTAGAGGACATTTGAATTAAAATTGTGCGTAAAAAAAGAAAATTATTTTTGCTCTCTTATTAATTTACTTTTATTTCTTTCTATTTTTAAACTTAATAAATAAAATAACAACAACAGAGCAGTGCGATTATTTGCGGATGGTATGCAAGCCAGTTATTGTGTTTGCAACGTCGTCACTTCGGTTGGGATAACCGCTGTGTTTATTCAAAAGTTTTATTTACACCAAGCCGTGCATTTCACAATAATCTATTGTCCCATTTGGCATATACAGCTCCCGTAAATGCACCTCGACGTCCAATTTATGCAAATACAAACAATTATGGTGTTGGGAGTTCAGGAACAGCAGCAACAACGGCACCATATAAAGCACAGAATTTAATTGATGAACAATTTACAGCAGAAAAAATTATCTTTGATAATTGTGATGTAACTGATGGTAGTACAGCAGCCAAGGAGGCTGGAGATAAAGTAAAAACTGATTAATTGATTAATGAGACTTTTTTTTGGTACAAATAAATTTGATTTGCTTTTTTTTTGTTTCAAACGAATATTAGCCTCCAACAAAAACGGTTGAGACTGCTGTAAAGGAGCTGCTCTGTGTCCTTGGCGATATTGAGTATCAACTTGGTATTCAAAACATCGCTACAGGACACTATCGAACAGCTGTGTCCCATTTAAAATTAGCGACAAGTCATCAGCATGCTGGCGCTACTTTTAATTTAGGTATTTGCTATGAGCAGGGCCTTGGCGTCGATAAAGATCTTAAAATGGTAAATAATTCATGGTAAATACATTTTAGTTTCGAAACATCAAAATTATTCTTTTAGGCTATGGAGTGTTACCAAACTGCTTCCGAATTAGGACATCCTAAGGCAATGTATAACTTGGGAGTCTTTTATGTGCAAGGTCTAGGCGGTTTGAAGAGGAATCGTTCAGTCGCACGTAATTATTTTATGGCTGCTGCGAAATTAGGCCAATCTGAAGCTAAACAGGCTTTAGGTATTCCTACACCACCGTATCAACCACCAATACCGCAACCACCATCTCCATTACAACCAAATAATGAAAAAAAGAATAAAAATTTCATTACAAAGAAAAATAATATTAATAACAATAAGGAAAATATCGATGGTGCCATATATATTAAAGAGATGCAAGAAGAACAGCACCAGCCACAACATTACCCAATTATCGTGTCTTAGGTATCTTCATAATAGCGAGACATAAACTTTATTCTTGTTGTTGCTCCTGATGTTGCTGTTTAATTATTTTTTGATTAATTAAATTACCTGATATTTCAATTAACTAACACTAAACAAGTAAGCACGAAGAAAACTTTCTATTTTTGTTTACAGTTTGGGTTAAATTATTTTTTTTTTCTTCTCTACTTGTTTGAATTTTGTCATTTCTGCTTTTGTTATCAAATGGATTGAACTGAAAGTTATAATAAAAATTAATATACATACATTTTCTTTTATTACTTTAATTTAATTGTAATTACTTTTTTCACATGTTTGTTTTCTTTTTTTTTTTGTTTATTTTGGCTTTAATTTTTTTTTTTCTTCACAATTATCACGTGTTTTTTTTCTTTTTTTTTTAATATTTAATTTGCGCATTAATTGATTATGAAGAAAATTAATATTTAATAATTAAAAAATATATTACTATTTACAATGAAAAATATTTTATATATACGTACATTATTGTTATTATTATACACATGTACATAGGATTTGTAGAGTTAAAAAATATATTTGTGAAGTATTTTTGAGAAATAAAAAAAAAAAATAAAATAACCCAAACAGTGTCTGTATTTTGTTGTAAATTTTTTTTATTTAATTTTATTGTCTCTTTATTCATATTTTTAATTATATTTAATTAAATTTATTATTTACGTTTTTAAAGTAAACAAACGTTGAAGGTCATATAAATTTATATATAATTGAAAGAACCAAGCAAGTGTCAGACAAATAATTTGAAAAAAGATGAAATTTTTTCAAAAAATTAAATTAAGGCATTTGAAAGGTTTTATGCATATTCGCAATTTTCTTGTTTTGAATTTCTTAAAAATATTTTAAACATAATTTTAAATAAGCCTACACATGTTCTTAATTGTCTAATGTAAGATTTTGCACATCCTGTTATATATGCAAAATAAGAAAAGGATACGTTTTAAGAGTTTTAGCAGTTGATTTTAAACTGATTTATGCTTTAAATTTTGGCTGTTTTAATATCTTACATTTGGCCATCAATAAATCCCTTTCTAAATAAATACTTGCTAAATAACATAATTATCTATTTTTAATTACATTTTCTTCTTTTGAATAAAAATATTTCCTAAGCTCAAAATTTAAAAAAAAGCTCATGTGTAAATAAGAAAACATAAATTTAATTCTAATACCAACTTTTCTTTTCGTCAAAATTATTTGTTAAGTTATTTTTGAAATGGAAAATTAATCAGGATTTGGCACCGCTTTACAAATACTTCGACTTGTTTTGTCTATTCAATGGTTACGGTTGACATTATCCAGTTCACATAAATATATAAACTTTGTTGTAACGAAGTTCATCAATAGATTCGAATTAACAGTTGAAACTGATGGCTGAAGGATAGTGACTGAAAAAAAGAAAATCAAACAAACACAAAAAAGCATAAATTCGTTACACGACTTGGAAGAATTTCCACTCACCTAGATAAGGGGTTGAATGGTTATTAGTCATTAAGTGTGGTGAATATTTCTGTTTTCTATTTTTATTGTTTTTTTTCAATAACATCTCCCTTAAGTTGGGGGTGTGTATTTTTCTTTTTTTTTGTTATTAGGTAAAAATAGTTGTTTATTTTTTCTCATTTATAACGGCTGCGCAAAAGGGTTTCTTATGGGGAGCGGCTCATACAAAAAAGTTTTTTTTATTTAGTTATCCATTTTATTTTTTGATTGCTTTCGATGAGACACGATGTGGTTGTGTTCGGTTGAATGTTGTTTGACTCTTTGGTGAAATATTTGTTTGCATTTTTTTATATATTTTTCTCCACCAAGTCCACCTACACAACAGAAACTAGGAGCTTATGTTGTTGCTGTATGCTTGCATCACCTACTATTTCCAGTTGATAAATTATACTAAAAAAGAAAAGAAAATTTGTTACCCTGTCATCACAGTCGCAAATGCCGCCACTGGTGTGAAAACCAGTGAAAAATATTTCTCTCTGCCAACATCAACACAAAAATAATCCAAGAAAATCACTCCAGTTCCATTATTACGTCTGCATAATAAAGTTGCGCGGAATATTTGGTTAATTACAATAAAAAGAAAAAACTGTTTTTAGTTTTCGTTTTTTATTTTTTTTTTTCATTTTTCCGTTTTATAGTTTTGAAAATTTCCTTCCAATTTCTAAAAAAAAAAGAAAACATTAAATTCCGTTTACTTTACTTCTTTAGGAAAAAACAATTAAGGGACTTGACTTTACCCTACCCGCTTAATTTAAAAAAAGATCAAGGAAAATATATTCGATGTGACGGAATCCTTACTTAAATTACGGTTGGTGTTTGTGTTAAAAAGAAAATTGTGTGTTTTTTTAAGTGAAAAAGTTTTTACATTGTTAACCGTCATTTTTATCCATTTTATTTTAATTAAAAACAAATTATTTTATTGTAAGTTCTAATAAATAAATTATAAATTTTTTTGTTGCTAAAATAGAGAAAAAATCGAATAGCAAAAATCAAAGGAAAAAATTTCTAACAAAATAAAAATAGCAAAAAATCAAAGAAAAGGAATAAAAAGCACTAATTGTAGAGAGTGGAGATTTTATTACTTTACACAGCTTTTCATTATACATATGGGTAGCTTTTATTTTCTTTATTTGTGCTAGTTATTTTATTGTTTTTTTTTTTTTTAATTGAATTTAAACGTACTTTCTGTTTGTATTTGCTTTTCCAATGCTTTATTCTGTTCCTATGATTATTTCTTGTAACATTTACTGATTTGCACCCAGCAACAACCATCGCACAGACTGTGAAAAATTTTCTAATCTCCAATCTCAAAAAAAGAAAAACTTTTGTTTTTTTCAGAAATGTCAAAAATGTTTACGAAAAATAATATCCTTTGTTTTCTTTTAAAGTTAGACTTATTGATGCTTCTAATAAGGAATTAATAAGTCCTTTATTTCAATTGTTTTGCCAAAATAAAAAACAGGAGCTGAAAAGTTAAAAAATTAATAATTAAACCAGGTAGGCATGAATTAATAGAAAGAAAAAGGATATTTTTCACAAATAAATTTCGTCTAACTAAATAAAGAAAAATTAAAGGAAAAGAGAATTTTAAATTAGATTTAAGGAATAATAAAAAATAACTTTGAGAATAAATTGCCATTTGTTACTCAAAGTAATGTTAAATCATTCATACTCAGCGTGCTGTGTTTTTGAGAAAGAGTTTTTTTTATCAGAATTTCTTTTTATTTTTTAAATGAGCTTTTATGTGTTGTTCTGTTGCTCGAACATCATATCCAAGGACGCCACCCTCAATCTTTATTTATTTATTTTTTTATATTTATTTCTTTAAAAAAAAAATATTATATTCTTTCTATAAATTTTGTGTGCGCAATCGATAGACAATCTGTCTTAAAAATAGGGAAAAAGAAATAAAATAGAATTTTAAGGATTATATTATGTGATATTGAGAACCTATGTGCATTCTTCGTACAAGGAATAAAATAATAAATAAAATTCAACATTAAATTTGATTAAAAGCAGACAGAGGTCTGTTTATTATTTTTTTCCCATAAATGTTCGTTATTGTGAATAAAAAAAGATAAAATAAAAAATTACTGTGCCGTGTTGTCCTGTAGTTAAAAATTTAATTAAATAAAATTAATAATAATAAATTATGTTCTAACTAATATAATTATTATTTTCTTTTTAGTTATTTTTATTTCTTAATAAATTTAAACGGGATGTAGACGGATCATAGTGTGCGCAGTGTTTTTTTTTATGTTTTTAAAGTTTTTTTTATCTGTTAAAGATATATGGATAAAATATATATTGGATTTAAAAAGTGTAACAAGAACATTATAGTTCTTGTTTTTTATACATGTTTGTGTGGATAGAAGAGAATATTAAAAAAAATAGAAGAAAAACAAATAAAGGAAAAAATAGAAAAATAGGAGAGAAAATAGCAAGAGAAAATTATTGGAGAAGTGTTATAATGTGTAATTTAGGTGTGGGTGGATAATAATCGGCGCAACAAACTTATGTTTTTTTTGTATTTATGTTTTAAAGCATAAAAGTTTTATTTTTTTTATTCATTTAAAAGTATCCATTCTATCCTTCCTAATAATAGTGATAGTAATAACAATAATAATATCAAAAAAAAAAAAAAAACTAAACCCTAATATATATTTATATATATATATATATATATATATATAAATGTGCCTATTATTGTTATTATTATTAACATCATCCTCATCAATATTATTATCGTTATAATAATAATCATTTGCCTCATTGTAATACGAAGCACGGCGAATGTACTTTTTCGGTAATCATCGTTTTGATGGGGATGCAACCGTTGGTGGTGTGGTGCTCCAGTTGTCATCATCATCGTTGTCGTCGTCATCATCAACATCAACAACAAAAAAACCATCAAGAAGACAATCAAGTGCTTCTACGGCAATCTCATCATCAACAACTGCAACAACAAAAACACAATCAAAATCAAAAGCAACAACCACAACGAATCATATTCAATTTAATAATCATCAAAATCATCATTATTATTATTATAATTATTTTTATTATTATTTACAAAAAAAAAATTCTTGGCGTTCGTTGCTGTTATTTTGACAATGAGGAGTGGCAGTTCCGAATTATTACTCGAACAGCAACTACAGGAACAACAGTATCGTGCACGTAAATTAAAAGAGAACCTGGCGCCTAATAAGAAAAATGCTAATAATAATAAACGTCATAGATCATGGCGTGAACGTATCAGCTTTTATACAACATCAACATTGGCATTTTTCTCTGTAACAGCTGGTGCCTCGTTATTATTTTTGGTACCATTATATGTTGATCCTGCAATATCAACATTAGTTGCTGATTTTGTTGAAATACCAACATTATGCATAACAACAAGACGTGAGGAGACCGCTGGTTTATTAAATTGTTCATGGAGTTCATGTCGTGAGGGTTGTACCTCCGATTTATATAAATGTACCCATATTTATGTACAATATTTAGAAATTAATCTGACAACAACATTATCAGCATTTTCAAATGGGACAACATCAACAAATGGTACGCAATTATCAACAGCATTACCAATTATAACACCAGCGGCTGCCGCTGCCATTATGTATAATTTAACAGAACTAAATAGGTCAGAAGAGGCAATACTATTAGTGAATATAAAAGGCTGTGGTTATCCTCCGAGTGTCAAGTGTAAAAATTTTACCGAATTTTATGGACAAGAAGGTACAATATTTCCTTGTTTCTATTCAAAACAAAATCGTACAATCGTTATGACGACTTATAAACGTGATGATCAAGTAACAATGATTATAAATTTTTTCGCTGTGCCATTTGTGATTACAATAATATCATCAATTGCATTGTGTATAATGCATTGTGATTGCCGTTGTAAAAAGGAACGGAACCCACGACGTCGTGGTTTTATTGCGGGTGGTGTTATTAGTAGTGGCGGTATTGGCGGTAGCAGTGGAATTGGTGGCAGTGGAATAGGCTTTGCAAATAATAATCTTAATAATAATAATCGAAGACCAAGACTAGAAAATCTCAGGTGAGTGTCCTTAAATAAATAAACAATTAAATACTATAAATCCTTTTCGAAAATGTGCGACACACAAATTTATTTTGATTGAGGAGGATATAAGATTTCTTTCATTAACTTTTTTGTTATTTCTGTGATACATTATTGTGCTGTGTGGTTTTATTTATTTATTCATTTTTTAACACAGTTATTATCCTGATTATTATATCTAATAAAAATAATAATTTTCTAAATGGCGCGAAAAAGGTTTCCTCTTGATTTTTGCAAAATAATTTACTAACCCTTGTGTACCAACGGGAATACACTTGTTTGTTGTTTTCAAAGTCAAATAAAAATATCTAACAGCAAGGACGTGTTAAGTAAAATGAATAAAAAATATATGAAAGCAAACGAGCCAATAAAAATCAACAACCCTTTTTGCATTATTATTTTTTTTTTTGCTGTTTTCTGTTGTAAAAATTGAAAATAATCAAGAAATCAAAGTCAAATAAAAAATTAAATTAAATCTAATTGGATTTTTCTACAGTAGCTTAAATGGGCTTTTTTTCATTAAATATTTCGTTTTCTTTTTTTTTTTTGTTATTTAAAAAGTCACGTGTATGGTAGGTAATTTGATCCTGAATACTAAATTAACAGTTAAGCGACTTGTTTTTCATACTTTATTCGTGTTTTTTTTAGTTCAATTACTAACGTAATATGTTTTAAATGATAGTTACGAACATGCTGCTTCTAAAATATACAAGTAAATGGCAATAAAAATTCTTTTTGAATAGTCTAACTTTGAACTACAAAGTTACTTCAACACAATATAGACATTTATTAGGTTTTTATTCAATTAAAAATTAATTACACTAATAATAAATAGCAATCCTTAGCTAAAATTCACACGTTCCTATGATCGAATGATTTATCTACTTTTAATTGATGGTGTACTCTTAAATAATGTATTTCAATGCTTAATTCCATACTATGCCAATATACTAAAAAAGAAAAAGGTTAAATATTAAAGCACAAGCATTTTTATATTATAATCTTGTTGATGAAAAAGCAATCGGCAAATTTAACAAAAAATTAATAATAAAAGAAGCTTTTTATAACGAAACAATGTATTCGTACTTTCTTGTAACTGTTCAATGTACTGGAGAGTTTTTTCTATTTTTTATTTTGTTATCCGGCTGAAAATGCATTATTTCTTTATATTATTTTTTGTAAACAATTATTCCAGTCCTGTCTTTTTTGTCATTTAAATAATGTTAATTTAAATTCAATTAAAAAATATAACTATTTAAAATATTTTTTCTATACATTTGTGTTTTCGTGTGATTGAAGTTAATTGAATTTCTTTATTAAATAATTATATAATTAGGTCAATTAATTACGGTTGATTACCTTTATTTTGACCTAAATTATAATTTAATATACAATTTATATGATTTCTAATGTCAGTATTTCTGTCGTTTAATCAGAAAACGTTTTCTTTTATTTGATGGTTACATAGCCTTTAGTAAATGATTTGATTTTTTTTCTGTGTGCTTTTATTACTGAAATTCAATGAATGTAGGACTGTTTTCCTTTTTTCCATATTTTTTTGGTGATAAAAATATGTTTGTTTTTCATTTTTTTTGGAGAATAAACAAAAATACCGATAATTTTCCAATTTCTGCACCATTAACAAAACCCGTAAGAAAAAGCTTACTAGTGACTAAAGTACTAAAATAAGTTAATGTTGATTATTGTGTAAGATTTGTTTGGTCTGGCTGTGCTTTTATACCCAATAGGTTTTTTTTTTCGTTTAACACACTGTACAAAGCAAGTGTAAAAATTTTATTTACTTTTTTTTTTTGTTTTTGATCCTCCAGTTTTGTTGTTATACAAAAAAGGGGTTATTCGACGAGGGTCATATGTTAAGTGTGTAATAGGCTTTCGGGCATAAAAGGCACCATAAATTATGTTTTAATTACGGTAACAAAAGCAACAAAAAAAGCTCTGAGCAATAATAGTTTTTACCGTAATAACAAGCTATGACAGAGTAGCATATTCTTGCGGCATTGTTTGGTCTATATGTACTCAAAGCTCCTGTATCCAAAAGTTGTATTGTCATTTTATAAAATTAAAAGTTTTCTTTTGAATGTTTTCGGTTTGTTTTTATTTTTTGAAATAAAAGGTTTTTAGTGTGCCACTATGAGAAATGCTGCGGTTTATGCTTGACGAAATAAACAAAATTCCTTTGCTTTTTTAATTTCTTTATTTAATTTTTAGATTATGTGTTTAATTGCGGTATTGTGTTGCCAAAATACGAAGAACACAATATAGATTTTTACAAATTAATTAAAATTTCTAATTAATTTGTATGAAAATGAAAAATATTTGTTATTTTTTTTTTTTGGTTTAGGTTTTTTTTCCGGTTGGCTACCAATGTATAATATACATTGCATGGCAACAGTAATAGTGAAGAACACACAACGCAGTTAAGAGTACTTATTATGAATTTTAATTATTCTATGGTTATTCTTTTTTTTTTTTGTCAAAAATAAACTAAATCAAATTACTCTTAATTATCATAATTGTTGTTGTTGGTATAATTATGTTGTTACCGTTTTCTTAGCTTTCATTTTAATTAAATTAAATATGCTTTTTTTGTTTGCTCTTCGTTACTTTGAATAGAGAAATCTAATTATGGCATTATTTTGCGACAAAGATTTGTATGCTTGTTGTTGACGGTGAATTTTGTAATGATCATTTTTGTAATTTAATTATGGTTTTTTTTTAGAATTTTTGAGAGGAGGCACGAAAAGCACTGGAGAAAATTTAATTTTCTAGAATCACAGCAAAGTTAAATATAGAATTATTAACAATATGAAATAAATCAAAATCCTTAGATACTCCTGAATATCACACTATATAGCAAGCAATATCTTTTTGAATCTGTTGTAAAATCATTAAAAAAAATTTCTGCCCAAATCCTAGTTTTGTTTTATGCAAAATTTCATCTAAATGTAGAAGATGGGCCTGAGAACCTTCGATTTGACTATTTCTTTTCTATATTATCTTTTTATTTCTTTTTTCATGTGCCACTGTTTGTGTTAACGGAACGATACATAGTTATATGCTTATAATTTAAATACATAATAAACATATATAAATGCAAATATGATGGAGTTTTTTCCTTTCTTATTTTTATTTCGTTTATTCCATTTAGTTGTCGTTTTGCTGTTTTTTTCCTATTATTGTTGTTTTGTTCGCCTCTGTGTAATAATTCTTTTGTCATAATAAAAAGTCATGAAGAACAAACACAAGACGTTAAATTGTTGTGAATATGTGTGAATTTTATTTATATATTATAATTTGTTTTATTATTTATATTATATTTGCTGTTACTACTGCTTGTAGAATTTGCTAACCAACAAACCTCCCCATATATAAATATAGTGAAAACAATATAAAAAAAATACGAAAAACTACTTTGACTTTATATTATTATGTGTTATTGTTGGCGTTTATTTATTTTCTTTATATTTTTAAATCTATTTCCGCTTTATATAATATTTAGATTATGTAGAAAGTGTTTGCACTGTTTACTGGTATTTCCTTTAAATTTGTTTATGCTTTTTTTGTATATATATGCATATATAGTTTATATGCTCAGCAACTGTTTGCCTTATCATAATTATTTGTTTCTGTTACTACTGCTGCTATGCAAATAATATTCTTGTCATCGTCGTTGTCTTTCAAACAAAATAATGAAAGTTAAAGAAAAACTTTCACACAAGTAACATTGTATTTGTTTTAAAAAATGACAAAGAATGCCAAATCCTTATGCTAATTTAATTTTCTTGCTGACTTTTCTTTTTGTTTTTTTATTTAAATTTTTTGCTTAATATGTGACAAATCGTATAGTTTTATGCACACTTTTAATAAATAATTTAATTTACCAAATAAGAATGTAATAATCCTTATTTTATTCAGTGACATTTATGTGATTATTATGAAGTGAAGCAATAACGAATTTTTACAATAATATCATGAGAATTATTTGTTAAAATATTTATTTGGAAATAATGTTTCCGGAAAAAAGACTTATTTATATAAATAAAACAATTACCTTCTGATCAAGTATATTTATTTAAATTATCCATAGATATTTGAAATTATTTCCTGTCGTCACTGAGTATTTAGGACTTCCTATATCGATATTGCACTAAAAAATAAAAACAATGATATATAATATGATCATTAGTAGCAAATTGATGATACATACCTGAATGATGAATAGGATCCAAAACTGTTTTTTCCCATTATATAATAATGAATGTTCAGTTTTTTTTACCAACCATAATATATAACTGATTAAATTAAATGATTTTTTCCTTCAAATCATTTGTTCACAGTGAGCTGTATGTGTTTTGTAATAAATCAAAAAAGCACTTTTTATAATTAATAATTTATATAAATTGCCAATTCTAAAGAGATTTTTACAATAATAAATTAAATTCTAAATAAAAAATAATATTTGCAAAAGAAAGGAAAGAACGAAAGATAAAAGCTTAATCGCTGTTGACCATAAAGTCATATAAAATTCATACAATGTAAATTTTTACTTCTTTGCATCGCATAATTCAAATAATATTTTTTAAAAAAAATATGAAAATACCAGCAAAAGGTGTAGTAATAATTCATGAATTCTTCTCGGTTTTCTATTCTTTTCTCTGTGTATATTTATGTTAAAATTTTTGTCTGAATCAAAACAATACACAAAATATAATGGGAAGAAACTTCCTTCAATGAATTTATCCTTTGTTTCTTTATTATTATTTTTTTTTACTATTTAATGAGGTTGTGATAACAATTTGTGAATATGAATGAACTGAATGTTTTTGTATAAATAAGAATAAATAAGAGTTGAATAAGAATAGATATATGAAAAAATTATATAAAATTTAATAACATACACAAAAGGTTGCAAAATAAATAATAACAATAAAAACAGAGATATAAAATGTTTAAAAAAGAAAACAAAACCTAAAGAACAAATAGCCAAAGGCTCAGATTAATTTAATTTAAATTTACATATATTACTTTATTTAAAAAGGAAGGAAAAGAGTATTTTTAAAGTAAAATTTCAATGGAAAATAATTTGAAAACAATATATTTGTGGTTGAAGTATTTGATTTAAATCCATACGATGGCGATAAGTGTTTCATCTATATTGAGTGCTTAGCTATTTTTGAAAGAAAGAAAAATTAAAATTCTATATTTCTGTGAGTTGACTACCAATCTATGGTTACTCAATGATTTAATACCTTGTGATTATTTTACTGTTTATTATTTGTATAATGGACTTGAGTTTGTAACTGGTACACGATTACCTTTCGGATTAAAATTTTGTTTACATTATTTTTTCGTTTTTATTATTGACAGTGATTTATTAGAAATTTTTTATTAAAAAAAAAAATTAAATAAATAAAATAGTAGAAGAGATTATTTTAGTGCATTTGACACAAGCTTTTATCTTTTATTCTGTTTATTTATTATTGTTATTATTAAAAGAATAAGAAAACAAATCTATCTTATTAATTGTATGACAAAAACATAAAAATATTGTCTGTTTAGATATAGAGAAAATTATTATAGAATTTTTTTTATTATATTATAGAAAACTATTGCTATTTTTCAACAGTAATGTCTTTTTTTCTTTTTGATATTTTTTTATTTATCAATAATATTCTTATATAGAGCTTTAACCGTTTAGGTTTTCTTTAAGAATTTGAGTTAATTAATTTCATAGATTTTTACTAGTAGTAGTTCTTTGCAATTTATTATTTTTCTTCTAAACCATTATACGATATTACTGGGAAAAATTCTATATCTTATAAAGTATAAAAATAATTAAAACTATTTATATTAACATAAATTTCTTGTATTATATGTATCAATATCAATATTAAAAATAATTTTTACAGTTTTAAATACAGACTAAGTACATATTTTGGATGGAAAAAGATTATTTGATTTTAAAAAACTAAAAAAAATAAATTATCTAAACTGTTTCGAACCAGAGCATTAATATTCTTCCGGTTTGTACCCATGATTTCAATACATTTCCACAAGGTTGTTTTCTAGACACAAGCAAATAAAATTAAAGCTTTAATATTTTTTCACTCTAACTTTACGTCGTTTCCTTATATTTGTTATAACATAAAAAATGAAGGAAAAACATTGCAAATCTGATAACACAGAAAAAATAAAATATACCAAACTAAACTGTCAAATTCACAACAAATTTCTTTTCTTTTCATACTTTAGAGGCAGAAAACATGTAGTAGTTGTGTTCGTGGGGTATTTCCTACTGTTTTTTTATCTTCCTTTAAGAGTTTTTTTTTCTTTTTGATTATTAAGAGGTTTGAGTAGGTGTATACCCAATGTGAACTATCATAAAATCGAGTATTTGTTACAAATATAAAAAGGAAAAAGGCAAAAGCACAAAAAAAAAAATGTTAAAGTAATAGAAATACTGTGTTAATGGCACCAAGTAACAGATTTTTATTTTTTGTGTGTTATTTTTTATGTTAGAATACAACAAGGTAGTTAGAGCTTGTAGTACCCAATGTATTTTCTTATATTTAAAAAAAAAAAAACAATTCTTTTATATGTAGTTACGAAAAAATTACTAAAATACATTAAGCACAAAAGTTATTGTAAATTTTAGCCTCTTACTAGAGACACTCTTAAAACTTACAAGCATTCATTGATCAAACAGATCAAATAAAAAGAAAAATCGATTTAAAACTAAAAAAATTAAAACAAATATTGTGTAATCAGTAATTAGTGGGGTATAACCAGTAAATAATTGTTACTTAAAATATATCTTACGCGTTCTTGAATTCCTTATCCTCACTCAAAAGCTATCATTTCAGCAAAAGTCATAAAAAAACAATATTTTTTTTGTTATATCTAAAAATAAAGCAAAAAAAAAAATATATAAAATAAACGTATAATGTCAACGCAATGACAAATAAAGTAAATGCTTAATTAGATTTTGTCTCAAAAAAGATGGAAAGAAATTAAACAAACAGAGGTCTAGGAAGGAGGCAACACAACAAGAAAAGAATAAATAAATTAAATACAAATAAAAAAAAAATAACCAATGTGATTCCGGACTATGAAATTCATATAAACATTTAGTTAGGCTCCCCTAGTGCCTTAAAGTTACTTCTCGCTTTTATTTTATATCTTTTTTTGTTTCTTCTGTTTTAAATAATAATAATAAAAAAAACAGAGTAAATACTGTACCCTTGGTGATAATTTCCTGTTTATCCGCTTACCAAGCGTTTTTTTACATTTCTTTGCCCATACAACATTATTTACGTGTTTCCCCTTTTTCAAATATTTTTTTTACAGGAATTTTTTCCTCGGTGTGTTTCAAAAGATACAAAATTACTATGCTAATGAGTTTATTATACCGTGCTTTTTTTATTTCGTTTTGTTTATTTGTTCTAATCAAATTTTTAATCAATTTTATTATTAAAAAAGGAAAAAGCTTCATCTTTTTTGCTTCGTTTTTTTTTAGATAATAAAGTGTACAGTAATTGCCGTGCAAAGTATAGTTTTTATTTATGATTTAAATCAAGGATTTTTATTATTATAATTATTATTGAACAGTGCTGTGTGCACCAAGGTGTACTACAATATTATTATTATTTTTTATTTAATAATGATTAATTTACTTTAGTCACAACAAATAGTATACATTTATTTTCAATTGAATTAATTTGTGTAATGTACATATAAAATTATAATCAAAATTAAATGTTATTGGTTGTTATTGACTTTGACCTGCATTATTCAGTACCTTAGTCGATCAATCAAAATATAATTATTTATATTATTGTTATTTTTTACTTCAAATAAACTGACCTTAAATGCCAATATTATTATCAAATATTTTTTTTTTAGTTTTAACCTTTTTCATAATAATAATTTTTCTTTTAAACTTTTGATCCTCCTGTCAAAACGATCGTTTTTATTATACTTTTTTTGGCGTCTTCTCTTATTCTTGAAATTTGTAATTATATTTTGTAATTTAATTGGAACAAATTGTGTTGATTTGATTTGTTGTTTGTGATTGATGTTTTCGGTAATTTATGTTATTGAACTAGAATTAGCTTTGGAGGAGTTGAAATATTATTAAAAAAAAACTATAATTTAATGTGGAAGACATTTAAGACAATTTACCTTCAAAATATTTTACAAACTATTATTGATTCGTGACTTAACTAACTTTAAATAACTAAAATAAATAATAACGTGACTTTATTAACGATTTGTTTTGATTATCAACATACACAATAAACAAACAATATTGTGTTTGGTATAATTTGCTATGTTTTTATTTGTGAAACTATTTGACACTGTGTTTAATATTATAAAGCAAATAAATTTACTTACCACATTGTATCCTCCTTGTAACACCATAGATAATTATTCTGTTAACAATGGTTCGTTAGTTAAAAATATTATTGTGACGATCAAAGCGGTTGGCCAATAACTAAAATAGCTGCCTCTTCAAGATATAGATCGTGGCGTCACAGTTGTATCCATTTTCTCACGATACCAAACCACATTACTTGCTTCATTTTATATCTACAATACAAAAAATAAACATTATTATCCAAAAACAACTAACAATTATCGTTACCTCAGTAATTATTTTTTTATTATCAAAAATGAGTTTTCTGTGATGAATTTTTCTGACAAATATTAATAACTTTTATTTCTAGTATTTTTTTCATAAAAGCTTGCATTTAACCGAATCATTTCAATAATTAAATAAAACTATTTTATTATTCAAGTATTGGATTAAATATGTTAAAAGGGTTTTATTTAACACTATATAAAAGTTATAGTTTTATTCTTAGGTACAATACAATTTAGTTAAGAAATTATGATGTAATATTTGTTGTTTGATAATAGATTTTGGTTTTTTAATATTATCAATGCTTGAAAAACGTTAATAAATAATTTTTTCTTTTTTTTTACAGCGATTCATCAATATCAACACGGGTGGATATGCTGACACCAGCTATCGAAGTATATAAACCACCGCTCTGACATAAGGATGATACCCTGGAGAGTAACTTGGGAAATCCATCTACTAGCAGTGATTTGTAAAAAGCACAAAAAAGATAAGTTGAATAAATAACATATAAAAAACGAAAACATTTTCAAAGTGCTAAATGAAGATAAAAAAAAGGTTTGGTAAAAAAAAGAAAATTGTTAAAATGAAAATCTTGTCATTACTCCAACTATCATTATTGTCTATCTCTATGGTAGGATCTCTATTTAATTCTATTTTACTTACATTTCTAGGGTATCTAACAAAGTAATAATACCATAAATACTATTTTGCTAATAAATCACCAAACGTATATAAATGGGGCTAAGGGCTATTTAAAATTTAAACTTTAATAATGAATATGTTTCTTTAGGATTAGTTTTTAGATAAAAAAATAATAATGAAAAAATTAATATAAATAATATTATTATTAATATTTATTAATAAAATTAAGCAGTATAATGATGTTAAAAAGTAAATAATTAATTAAGAAATAAAATAACTAAAAAGTTACGTACAGTTTTAGAAGGACTAAAGGAGTAATTTAATTACTTAAAATAGGATTTTTTAACGAGTTTTGTTTTGTTATTGTTAATATTTTTGTTTTAAATAAAAAAAAAAAGAAAATTAACACAATGCGATCACTTACGGTAGCCATTTGAATGTTTGATAATCTAAACGGTGGAATAACGTTTGTAACACCTGTAGTAATTAGGTTTGACAACAAAGAACAAATAAAGGTTAAGAATACGATAGTAACACTGTAGATCAGATTTGTTGAATTAAAAAAAAAGATTTAGAATAAATTAGACATTGGAGAGTCGTTATAGTGTATTATCTGTTGTAATTCTATATGGTTTTATTTTGGAAAATTCAGGTTTTTTAATTCCATTTTGATAGGTAAATGTTTTAAATACTGGCATTAGATGTTTATTAAGCAAGTAACAAAATTCTGTTTTTTAATTTAGAAAATACTGTGCACGTCACAGACAAGTGTGATCAGTTGTTGTTTAATTCAGTGATACATACTTAAAGCAAAATTTTACTACCCCAAAATTGACTAGCAACGTATTCAAAAATAATTTAAAATTAAAAAGAAAAACTCAAGTATAGTTTTATTGTTAAAAAATTAATTAAATTAAAATAAATCGCGATTTACTAAATAAATAAATAAAAAAATAATAATGAAAGTGACAACCAGCTGTGATCGATACGTTAAAAAAAAATTATAATTACAAAATAATTCTTAATAGAATAATTAATTTCTTTTTCATAAATTTGTTTAATAAATTAATAAATATATTTTTATTTGTTATGTTTAGTTTTTTTTTTTTTTTGCAATAAGCAAAATTAATTATATATGAGAAAAATTGTAACCAAAAGCAATTAATAAATAATGTTAGAATTAAAGTAATTAATTTATAAAATTTATTAGCATAAATGAAAAATGAAAAAAAAATATTATAAATCAAATTAACTTATTAATTAAAAGAAAAATATTTATTTATAAAAATCGCAAAAATAATATTTTTAATTCAAATTTGTTGATGTGTTTGTTACTGCTATTGTTGTTACTGTTAATTTTATAAATTATTGCAAAATTTTATTTTAAATATATATAATTAATTTAATAATAATAATAATAATTTAATTTTTAAAAAGTAGCTTTTATTCAAGCATTAAGTAACAAAAGCGTAAAGTTTATTTATTCGATAAAAAGCATTTTTTATAACAAAACTTTTAATTATTTATTTCAAATTTAATTAAATTAAAAAACAATTTTTTTTTTGTCAGACATTGACTAGTCGTTTTAGTTGGTGTTTCGTTGGCAAAATTGAAGTTTTGAAAAAAAGAAATATTTTATTAATTTAACTTAATTTTTTTTTTTTTTTTGATAATTTAATTAATCGCATAAAACGCACTCACTTTTCATTTTCATTTTTTGGCTGATTTCCTGTTTCTTCAAATAAAATAATGTGATTTAAATTTTTAAGTGAATAACCATACTGATATAAGGATTATCATACTTAAATCATTAAAACACTATTAAACCAGTAAACGAGATGAACATAAAACCAAGTGTTTTCTAATATTAATTAAAAATTTAAAAACACACAAAAATTTATGATTACAAATGAGAATCGTGCATGACAATATTTAAACAAAAAAAATAAATAAATATATAATTAAATAAATTAATCTAAAATTACTAATAAAATAATATATTATATATAATAGATAAAAGTGAATAAAAATTTAATTAAATAATTAATAACCTAATTATAAGGCCTACATTAAATTAAAAATAAAAATTTATTAAATGATTTATTGAAAAGAAGAAAAAAGAAACGAATGATATTAATAAAAATAAAAACAGATATTATTTATTAGATAAGGATAATTAAAGAATAAAACTAAAACGCTATTAATAAATTAATTAAACAAATAAAAATTGTTGTATAGAAATTAATAGCAAGGAAAAAAAAAAATGCAAAAAATCCAACAAAAAAAAAAAAAAAGTAAAAGTAAATATTTTTTTAGTTTATAGTATGCTAAGAGCCTCTGTACTATGTAGTTTAGAGAAATTAATTAAATAATTAATTATTTTAAAAAAAGAACAGTATCAGTATAAAAATTAGTTAAAAAGGAATGAACATTAGATTAAATCGCAATAGATAAATAATAATAATAATTATTATTACTATTGTTAAAGAGATTTATTAGAAAAATTCATAATATTTCTGAAGCCAGTGTGTAATCGAATTAATTTATTTATTTTGTTTCACGATTAGTTTTTGATAGTAAGATGTATTGTTAAAATTTTTTGTTGTCATAAAATATTTTTACTTAAGTATTTTGGTTGATATGTTCAGCAAAGATTTTGTTCTATATTTTATTAGCAGTAAAAATTCCTTTAGTTATCTTATAGACAGGTCATATGGGTTTTAAGTTCCTAAAACCCAAAAAAAAAAGCATTTATTAAGGTACATTACTGCTATAGATCAGATATAATTATATTGATGAAATGCCAAAGTTAGTCATTATTGAAGAGTTTTTAGCCAGCCAACACACCAAATAATTAATAAAGTACTTCACTTGAATGACGGTTTCCTACATAAATATATTCCTTAGCACAAGTGTAAACAAATAATAGCAAATGCCAGTAAAGTGTTAATTAAATAACAAACGTGGTACAGCTACAGCAGTAGTTCAAACAATATTGTTTATTGTGAAAAATATTTTTTTCCTTTGATAATTAAAATTCTAAATTTCTCTCTCTATATATACATTATTAAGTTGTTTAATTATTTTCTTTTCATTAACATTTTAATTCGTTTTTTTTGTCTAACAAAGATTTCTGCTGTTGAGATTTGCCTTTACGAGAAAACAATGTAAAAAAGAGTTTTCTTTCTATAAATATTCATATTTTTCTGTTGCAAATGTAAATGATGGAAATAATAGAGAATATTTTTTTATTTCCTTTTTTATAATAAAAATTCAATGGTTAACAAAGCAGAAAAGTTAATATAATTATTGTATGTGTATTTATTTTCTTCGTTTCTAAGAAAGAAACTAACGTTTATGCAGTAAAATTGAATAAAATGAATTTTTATATAACAGCAGCAGTAGCAGCAGGAATATTTAAAATACCATGACCTAAATTTATTAACCGAAATATGTAAAATAGAAATGAAAATTATTATTAAAAGAGAAATAATAATAAATTCAAGTGTTTATTGAAATAATAAAATATTAAAAATAAATTAAATGACTTAAGCGCATACAATATATATTTATTTTTAACTGAAATTACTTTACTGCAGTTATTCTTAATGAATAACTTTTCATTTTTCTTTATAAAATAATTAAAAAAGATAAAGATTTTTATTTATAAATTATAATTTAAAAATATCTAATCAAAGTTATAACTCCAAAAAAATCGTACTTTTATTAAATTAAGTCTTTAATTCATGCGCAATAGAATTTTATGCTAATGTTAAGTTAAAATAAGTTTTCAAAAATGTTGTTTTCAAAAGCCATAGGTCAAAGCAAATTGCCATTTAACATAAAATAAAATCCGTTAATATAATTCTGCAAAAGAAAAAAATCATTTATTAAAAATTTTTGGCTTATTTATCCTCACAATTAAATCCGTCGCTATAATCCTAAACAAAAAAATAAATATGATTAATATTTCTGTTTTTTTTTTTCAATCTTTATTATATTAATTCGTTTTATGGTTTTTTCTTTGTTTCAATAAAATTTTGATTATTATATTTTTATTGTTTTAGTAAAATATACTAAATTTTAACTAATTTTGTAGTAATTAAATTAAATTATATTCATGGTTGTTTATTATTAATACGTTTTTGGTTTTATAATCAAACAATTATGTTAAATGGAAAATACAATAAAAACTATTTACGGCACTTTGTGGCACTGTGTAATTTTGATGTTTAGCTAGTAAAAATGTACTTTTTCTTCGTTTACGTCCTTAAGAATAATGAAACGGTTTCTATATACGAAGAAATGTTACAAAACATTCTATCGTTACTGCATTTTACTACGAAAACATCCCTTTTTCTCAAATTTGGTGCTTTATTCATTTACTTGAATAATAATAATCCGTTTTCTACCTAAAATAATAACAATGGGCAAACATAAATAAATATAATCATTTATTACAATAATTCTTTTTTTTTCTGTTTTTATAAATAAAAATAAAATTGATGAAAAATTATTGATAAAAACAATAAATAGGAAAAATCAAATCACAAATATGTATTTTTGTGTTTGGATAAAAAATAATGATAGTAATAATAATAATAATAATATTTTTCATCATTTTTTTAATCAAAAAAAAAAAAAAATAATTCAATGAAAGAAAAACAAATTTTACTTGTTTACTGGCGAGATATGGTAATAGTTAGTAGAAAGATATGGAAATAAAATTATTAATCAAAAATATAGTCAAAAAAATATAAACGTAAATCAACAATGTAAATAAATTTTTCTTTTCTTCTCAATTTAATAAATAAATGTTGGATTAAAGTATATATAACGTTAAAAAAAAGGAAAAGATATTAGGAAGCATGTTTAAAGCTATTTTCAATTCGGTACTTTGCATTGTAAAAACCCCGTCATGTTCAAATAAAATCAATTAAATAATAAATATAAATTTGTTGTCGTTTCTGCAAATATTGATCGATTTATTACAAACAAAATGAAAATTATAAGAAAATCGATAAACATACATTTCATTATATTTCTGGTACCTTATTTATATCAAGTTATGTAAAGTAATATTTAACCGAGCACAATCACAGGTACAACCAACAGTACTTGCTAACATCAATTGTAATAATATTAATACAAAAACGAAGAAAATAAATAAATAAAATAATGAGAATAAATGTTAAATGGTGCGATAAAATCAACAGCAGCAACAAAAGCAATAATAATAATAATAATAACTAAACAAATCGCCTAATATCTTTTCCTTTGTATAACAAAACAGCAACATCACGACCATACCACCAATAACAATACAAAAAATAAATAAATAATAAAAATCAACCACAATAACACTTCTAATAACAACAATACAAGAACCGCCTTTACAAAGGCTAATAAAATGGTATCGTCATAGCCACCACAATTTATCATTTAGCAATATTTTCTTATTCTCATTGTTTCTACAAGAATAAAGCTGAAAATAAAGCACATACATAGCAGTCGTTGCTTGAATATTGTCACTTTGTCTAAAGCTTCTCGGCATTTTGTTATTTCCAAATAAAAAATAAACAAAAAAGCTTCGCAAAGAAGCATATACAATAATATTTTGGTACTACATTTTCAAAAATGTAATTATTTTCATTTTATTTTAAAAAAGCTTTCGTGTTTCGTGTGCTTTTTTAGACACTCAGATATCCACCCTATATTTAATAGATATTTTACCTTATATTAAATATGTTTGATCTTTTTAAATAATAAATTGAGTGTTTGTATTTCTTTTTTTTTTGTATTTTACGTGCTTTATTGGTCAATATTTGATTAGATCAAAAAAAAAGAATAAAAAACAAAATCAACAAAATAATAAACCGAATTATAGCCTTTTAATTTGGGGGTGGTTACATTTACTTCAAATATAAATATATATATATATATATATATATATATATATATATATAAATATAGAAAATATAATTAAAGAAGAAAAACATCAATAAAAGTAAATAAGTTAATTATTAATCAAAGTTTTGCAGCAAAAACATTAGAATTTAAAAAAATGAAAAAAAAAATCAATTTAATTTCTATGTTTTAATTGTTTAAGTTTGTTGAAAAGCAAAAGAATAAAAAAATAAGCTCCAAAGTCATTGTTACTAAGTGGAGGCGCCTGGTTGCTTATATAAAAAAACGAACTTTCAACGTAAGCTCACCCTTCTATACAAATAAATTTAAACAAATAATTTATATTAAATAATTAAAAATGCAGGTAGAACAACTATACAAAATTATTATAATATTAATTTTTTAATTTAATTTATGATAAAATGTAATTAATTTAATTGTGTTTTTTATGAAATGAAAGCTATTTTGTTGTTTTCACCCCATTTATCATTATAAATTAATTAATTACGAATATTCAACTCTTATGATTATAATAAATAATTATGAAAAATATATAATATAAAAATAAAAAGAAATAATTCATTTACGTCATTTAGAAATTTATTTTCATTATAAAATAAAAACAAAACTCTCCAACCTTCCAACAAACATAAATAACCACTTTAACTGAGTTAACCTTTTTACTTTGAAATATATATTTTTTATTCTTCATTTATTTTTGTTATTTAGAAATAATTGTGGCTGGCATTTTTGTTTGACTTTTTCTTTAAGGAAATTCCATTTAAAAAAAAAGTAATTAAAAATTTATAAAAATTATTTAACGTTATTAAAATGTACGGACAGAATATCTTATTGCGAGAGGACATTAAATAATTAAGAAGCAATAATTATAAATACCATAAATAATAAATAATGAATTAAATTGCAAGTAAAATAACAATAATTAATTAATAAACTATAACAAAGTATTTAAATTTCCTTATAAAGAAAATTCTGCGTTTTTAGGTACGGTAAAATTTACAGAAAAAAAAACTAGAACACTGATTACACTAATAAAGGATATAAGTACAAGTGTTCCTTGGTATTATAGTATCATGCCACCAAGGTACTTCTAACTGAAATGAAAAGAAAAATACAAAACGTAAAGCTGCTTATTAACACAAAAGTAAAAACAAAAATACAGCTTATCTGTTATTGATTACTGTGGGTGGTTTTTTTTTCTTTCTCGGTTGTATTTTTCTTCATTCTTTTCGCACAATTTTATAAAATATGTAAAAATATAAGCCGATAAAATTTTTATTCTAAAAAAAATCCTTTTTATTTTCATTTTGTATTATATTTTTATAAGGAAATTTATACTTTTTTATATATATATATTTTTTAAATAAAATACCCAAGCAACAGGTTCAATTGATTGATTAAAAGTAATAACAATAAAAACATAAATAAAACGCGAATGAAATATGAAATTTATACATTTTTTTTTACTGTGTGCAATTTATTTTTGATGTTTAAAAAAAAGGAATACTTTTTTTTTAAATAATTGACAAGTATTAAGCGATTTGTCTGAAAGTTACTTAGACCTTGAAATACTTTTTTTTATTCTTTAGTGGGTTGTTATTTTTATTTGTTCGTTATTATTCTAAAAGCCTTATTATGTAATAACTCAAAAGTAGTACACACGACAAGGTCATAGCTATGGTTATGCACCTGATTAACAAAAATAAAATTAAAATTTAAAAACAGGAAAAATATTTTATCATACTTTACTTACAATTTTTGGTAAATAGACAAGAAAAGTAAAATTTCTTTATTTGTTGCTAGAAACAACTTAAAGCAAGTACCCGATTTATTAAATATTTGCTTTGTTGTCAACAGTAATACTTTCTGGTAATTATTATTGATTATTGGTAAAGGTAATTACTTGTGAGCAAAAAAATTTGGTTCTTCCATTGAATTAATTTTTTCTTTGATTATAAATTTGCCTGTTATATAGTACTGAATTTATATAAAAAAAAAAACAACAGAAAATCAATTTCCATATGATTAATTTGTTTATGAGCTGTTGCCTGTAGCTATATAATTTTTGCTTTAGTACCACTTTTACTGTTTTTGTTATGTATTATTTTAATTTATTAGTTTTTTTTTCATTATAAAATAAATAAATAATTAACTAAATAATCAATACACCAAAATAGATAAATATAAAATTATGATATAATATAAATACTTTTTTACTGCTAAAGCATATTGTGCAGGTTTGAATTTTTTTTTGCAGGAAAATACAGTGATTTAAGTCGTTTTTTATTATATTTGTTTTGCCTACAAAACAAAAAAATTGTTAATTTATTAATTATGTAATTAAAACAAAAAAAAAAAAATAATGATAAAAAAATGCAATGATTTTAATTTAATAAATATAAAATAATATTATTAATTGGCCTTAGAAATATATATATATAAATATATATATTAATTATAAATAAATTAATAATTAATTAATTTTACAAAAAAGAAAAAAAACTACAAGTAAAATAAATATTTAGATAATAAATGGTAGTAGCACAGCGAATTGAATATTTTATTGTAAAAATAAATTAATTTAAAAAAAGCAAAAGAATAATATAATTAATCAAAATTTGTATAGAAGAAATATGATTTATTTGATTTGACAGTTTTTTGTTCGTTAATGAAAAAACAAAGTTGTTTTTTCTAATTTATATTTAAAAGTTTTATTAAATACAAAAATATATATAAATATATATGCTGTGCAACTAAATAACGCACAATACATAATTTATTTTAATTAACGTAAATAAATGATTTTTATTTAAATTAATTATTAATTAATAGAAAGGTTGGTAAATTATGAAAGCGTAGGGATAATTTATCTTATTTTGAGTGCAAGCAAAGTTTTTATCATTAATTTGTTAAAAGCATTTACTATAAGCATTTTTAATCTTAAAACTATAATATTTAATTTAAACAATTATTTTATTTGAATAGTAAATTAGAAATGTTAAATTATTTCGAAAAAACAATTTCTAAAAATATTAGAACTTTTTTTAAATTATATCTAACTTCATTAGCTGCAATCAGTTGTTTTGAAAATGTCTGTTTTGATTAATCAGCGAATATTGTAGTAACAATTTTAATTATAAATTGATAATTTGCGTGAATTAAATATTTTATTGCGTGAAAATTATTTTTAATATTAATACTGTAAGTTATTTGAAGTGTTTATTTTTATTTAAATATTACATAAGACCACAATTAGCAATACAAAAAAATACCCACGAAACAATAGGGAATACATGTGAAATACGGAAACCACGCATGACCAACCTGAAATGATTAATAATTAAAAAGCAAAGAAGCTAATAAAAACTTTATTGAATCTGATTATCGGTAATTATTATTTTGATATTTGTTTAATTAAACTAAAAATATAATAATTATAAATGTTTAAAAAAATGTATAACTTCATAATAATTAGAGGTGAAAATAAAATATTGATAAAAACAAAATAATCAACATATTTAAAGAAATGAGAAAATATATAACATAAGTACATTTATATATACCTATATAGACATGCTTTTATTGTTTTTGTATAAAAATATAAAAAATAATTAAAAAAAAATTATAATAATAATAATAATAAAGATTAATTAATTAATAATAAAATTGTATGTGAATTAATTGTAATGACAGAGAATTATTTATTTAAAGCAAAATATGAAAATTTATTATTGAAATATGTACCAGAGAGAGAAATAGAGTGTTGAATTATATATATATAAAAAAGTAAATAAATTTTTAGATTTAAAAGTTAATAAATATATATATATATATATATATATATATATATATATATATATATATATTAAATGGATGACATTAAAGATAAAATTATATATGAAAAATGAAGTATATATAAATAAATTAATTAAACAGAGAATTAAAGGATAAAACAAATAAATAAAAATAAAAAACTAACTGAATAAATTATTATTAAAAAAAAAGAAGAAAAATAATTGTCTTTTGTGTACTTTTTTATTACATCAATATCCATTCCAATATTTTTTATTAATTTATTTTTATTTTATTTATTTCTTTATTTAGATACTTGCGTTTTCCTTTGACCCTTATTTAACTGGGTTTGTGTGCTTTTTCGTTGTTATTGTTATTATTTTCGTTACTGCGTTTATTTTAGCGATAAAAATCGTCACAAATAATAAAATAACTCACAATGATGAAAAAGTTCTATTTTACGTTTTATTTTTGGTATGTTTTAATTTTTTTTTATTTTATTTTTATTTTTTTATTATGGAGTATTTTCTTTTTTTTAAGGTACCAAGATTGTAATTTTATTAACAATCTACCAGATGATATTACTGTAAAATTAAAAAACATTTTTTCTTTAAATTTTTTTGCTATTTTTGTAAAGAAGCATAGCTGGAAATTTATGGTGATGGAAGATGGTCATCGACTACACACAGTCAATCAGAATAAGAGGGCACTTAAGTCTTAAAACTGTAAGTACAACATTAAATTAATTAAAGAGTAATTACAATGGCTAATTTAATAAAGAATATCTCTACTTAATATTTGCCAACTTTACACAACACAGTAACTAAAATTAAGTGTAAGGCTATAATTTTTGTCATATTTGCTTATTAAGTGCTCAAGATAAATTTCCAGTACTTAATTTTTAAAAAGCGTAGCCAATCCACAATTATATATTATCGTTTGAATTAAAAAAAATTCCTAAATAATACTATTTTTCCGCTTTCTCTTTATAATTAAAATTTCCCGTAATATAAGCCGCTCAACATATATAATTATATTGACAATAGAGTTTAACCACCCACCTACAAATCAATTTTTTTTTTTGTTGTTATTAAACCTACAAAACATTCAAATTATTATTTTCTGTTTCTGTTTTTTAATCGATTTATTTATTTTTAATTTTTAATCTATTCATACCTAACTACATAAGTAAATTGATTACTAATAAATTATTAACGATATAAAACAAAAAAAAATATTTTCGTTATTTAATTGATTATATGACAACGAAACGTTAAAAAAAAAGAAAAGAAAAACGAATTTAGAGAAATAATTTATTTATAAAAATTTATTGGTATTTTGTCAAGAGGTTGACTAGGAGAACTTTGTTCTTTATATATATTTATCTTTTTTATGCTTGTGTATTAGAAAATGGTAACGTTCCTACATAACTGTTATGCTATCGTTAATTGATCGTCATGATTTTGCAACAAATCTGAAGTATCGTCTTCTTGAATAATGCTTACACTATTTCCACATCATATCACTGTATATTATCTGTAAATAATTTATCACTTTCTCACCTTTAAACCAAGGAAGAAAAATAGTTGCAAAACGAGGTCATGGTTTCATAACCTGAACACTATACTCAAGTACACAATAGATAAATAATTTATTATTTCTATCAAAAAAAAAAAAAATAAAAGTTTTTCCACTTTTTAAAGTGCTTTTTCTGTTTGAAATTTTGTTTTTAATTAAAAATTCTTTTGTTCTTTGTATTTTATTTTACATTTATAACCAAGCTAAAAAGCACATTATCATCATCATCAAAACCATTATAGTGATATAAAAATTAATTATAATGAGTGTGTAAACATTTCATCTTAAATAATAAATATTGTATAAACCCATGGAATGTTAAGTCTTATTAAAGTTTTCGTCATTTTTTCCTTTCGTTTTATTCGCTTTTATTATTTATTTATTTTTTTGGTAATATCAAATTTCAACTGGTTCAACTGGTTGTACTTTAAGTTTGTTAGAAAGCACAACACTAATTACATAATACAAAATATGTTATAATGGTAATACACAGTCAAAGTGAAAAGGGTTCAAATTTCATTTATAGGGTAGTTTTAGTATAATTTTTAATAACTGTATTAAGTGCAAATAATCGCTTAAAAGACTATAAAAATTTTTTTCAAATATTATGACTGAAGAAGGCATGTTTTGAAATAGTTCTATCAGTTTATATATTGGCTAAGTTTTTAACATTGCATTTTATTGAGTTTATAGAAAATTTTGATATATTTAGGAGTTTCATTGTTAATCAATTTGGAAATAGCTTAGTAAATAGTCAATCTATGATTTTAAATGCTAATTTGTATTATTATTGTTTTTAATTAAATACATTTTAATAGCAACAACTTATTAAATATTTTAATAAAAACTTTGTGTTTGAGCTTTGTCAGTAGCATTCTGAAAGAATCTGATTGAATCCTGTTTTTAAACCCTTGTTTGCCATCATTTACTTGGTCACACACCATCTTTTCTACCAGGTCTTTTTTCCTGCATTTAATGTTTTTAAAAGTCGATAAAGGTTTGGTTAACTGAATAAATATTTCTCTGTTAAAATTTAATTATTTAATGTACCTAATTAACTTTTATTTTTTATTACATACAATAAACAAAAAAAAAACCTATATTAATTGTTGTTTTACCAAAACATTAAAAAAAATTGCTATAACATGTTTTTGTAATAAGAAATTTACTGTCGTTAATCAATCAATATGAAAAATAAATATTGCTTTTATTAATGTAAGTGTTTGTGCTTTATATTTGTTATAATCACTGAGAATTGTATCTGCTTGTACTACACACTGGCACTACCTTCAATACCACAATTAATAAAAGAAACAAATTTACATGGAAAAATTAATAGACTAATATTATTAATAAAAATGATTAGAAAAAATAATACTACAGGAAGAAAGAAAACAAAAAAAGCTAAAAAAAACATGTTGTTTATACATAAATGTAGTGACATGAAAATGATGAATTGCTCTATTGTGGTTTGTAGATTTGTGCTTTCGTTATTTTTTTTTTACTTTTTATTATTTAGTATTTTTATTATTATGCCCGTTTTGCGTTTCTGAATAATTCTTTTTTTTTAATATTATACATATTTTTCCCTTCCGTTTTTTTCCACCATTTACGATTTTATTTGTTGTTTTTTTCCATTGAATTGAATATTTTTTTATAGTATTATATTATTCATTTTAGTTGTTTAACGTGAACCAAAGAAAAAATGCTCACAAAGGTGAGGGTCATAAAATGCCAGCATGTGTTTTTGATTATAACATTATTGGGCATTCAATGTTCAAAAAAGGTAACTTTATCAATTGAAAGTTGTATGCATGATTGGTTGAATTTTCGTTTTGGTTTTTTAATTCCAGTATAAATAAAAAAAAAAACAAATCAAATAATCAAAATTGAATTTAAATTCATTATGTATCACATCAGATTTTAATTAAATACATTAATTAATTCACTGTTTGTGTCACTTTTATACCGATAAGAAAAGTAATAATTTAATTTTTTTTATTTAATAATTATAATAAATGTGTTAACGTTAACATGGAGATTAGGGAGTACAGTACAGTGTTAATGTCATAATGATCCAGTAAAATTATATAACGAAAAATGAAAAATACACAGAAAAACAAATGTTTATCTTTGTTTTTTGTTTAAAACAATGTTTAAAATGCAAAAATATCAAATAAAATTCATAAATGATAAATGTTATATTTTCATTATACTGACGTTATCTTTGTTATTTAATTATTTGTTATAAAAATAAATCATAAATTATATTAATGATTTATTATAAATATATAATTGTTTATTGTAAAAATGTAAACATAATAATTGTTTGCCATTATGTTTATTGTCTTTTTGCTGCTATTTTTATTGAATTTTGATTGATATGTTAATCGATTTATAAAAATAATTATTTTATTCAAGAATTATATTAATTTAAAATGCATTTAGCATTTCTGATATGCCACTTTTTTATGGTATAGTAAGCTTAGTATACTTTATACATTTAAACCATGTTTTATGATATAAAAGATGAAGAATTGCTTAATTTTTTGTGTAGCGATAAGTAAAAAATACTAATAGATAATATTTCCGCAATATACGGGTTTTACATAGTAAAAAACTGTTTGAGTAAATTAATTTGCTTTACATTATTGAAATGTTGTTTTTTTTCCATGGGAGATACCCAGAAACAAATAGTGAGCAATCTAATTGCGTCTAAACAACATTAAAAAAAAAAATCAATAAATAGAAAGAAAATACTTTACTTTATTTAATATTTGTATTGATTTATTTAATTTTTCTCTTTTCGTATTTTTTATTCAGAATTAATGAACATTAGTAGAAAATTGTATATATTTTATAGCAAATTAACTAAGTAATTTCGATTATTATTATTATTAGTATTGTTTTCCTTTTTTTATTTTAATAATATAATAAAATTGATTACCCTACACAATTACTATACAAATAATTAACATAATGACTATTATTTTTTTACAATTTAATAACATATGCTTTGTATTTATTTTATTTTATTTGTATTTATTTATTTTTTTGAAGTATAAAGGCTTTTTATAAATTATTTATTAATTAAATATGCCGTTTTAAGTATATCATTGTTATTCTTTCTTATTTATTTTTTTAAGTAAATAAATAAGAATTATGATATACCTGGTATAAATAATCGACAGTAGGAATACTTTAATTTTTAACTGTTATTATGTAAAAATACACATAACGTGACATATGCTATAATCAGTCACAATCAACTATAAAGGTGTTAAGTTATTAATAACACTTAGTTAATAGAACATATGTTAGAAAAATTATTAGAATAATAATGTAATTGCGACTTATTTTAGATATCGAAACTAATTAAAATTACTAATAATTAAAAATAATATTTATTTATTTTAAACCATGCATTTTACTAACAACATATTTTCTTCTAACAAAATTTAATTCAAAGCAAAATCATTGATTAAAATCCAAAATAAATTATATCAGATTTTATATAATTAAAAAGATAATAAAAAAACAGAATTAAATTATTAACATTTACTGTTCTTCTGTGTCCTCTCCTTGTAAGGGAATACAAAATAACCGTGTTTATTTTACGTTTATTTCGAAATGATTTTTATTCTTTTTTTTTCGCCAGTTAATTTATTTTAAATTAATTAATAATAATTGCTGGTTGGTGTTTATTTTCGCTGCTTAAAATCTTTATACAACCGAGTACTGGTTATGTGATAATTAAAGAGTATATTCAAATACATATTAAGCATTTAAAATTGTTATTAACGCAGGTGATAATATTAATTTAAGTAAATACTTTTTACTTTAATTAAAAATCTAGATATACTTTTATTTTGTTTTTGCTTTTGTTTTTAATGCTCGTGATGGTATTTTGCACGCCAAGGGGACATGTGTTTATTATTATTACTTTTTGTTTTATTAATTATTTTAAATGAAAATGAAAACAGTAGAATAAAAAGAGGAAAAGTGAAGCATACATATATAAACAGATAAATAAAATCATATTTATTTTTAATACTATATAATTGTTTTAAGGTATGAAAAAGCTAAACAACAGAACAGAATATTAACGGGGAAAAAACAAACAAAAACATATGACATTAATTAGAACAAATGCATGGCATACGCTGTGTCTATGATGATTTCATACAAAGTGCTTTTATTTTGTAACGAAATTAGTTGGGAGAGATTTAGTTTTTTTTTTGTGCTTATTCTGCTTTTTACTAGCTTTTGTTAGATTTTGTAAGCTTTTTTGCCATATTGTTAATATTTTTTACTGTTGTAGTTTTTAGCATTGAGTTTTTCATATATTTTCATGTTGCTGTTGTATTTTTATTTATTTTATAAACGACATGGAATATTAGCACACGCGAATGGTAGAAATTATTTATTTATTCTTTTTTATTTTGCCTTTCATATAGTTTTTTTACAAAAAAAGAAAAAAATAAAGAAAAAACAGTTAAAATTAAAAAACTACGGTAAAAGCGCTAATCATACTTTATTTTTTGCATAAACATTTCTATTTTCTAAACAATTTTCCGTTTTATTAGGTATTGTTGTTTCTTTTCCAATGAAATATGTTTTAAAGACAAACAGCTGCTTATTTTTCGTGTATTATTTATTGCGATTTTTTTATTAGTTACTTTAATGTTACTGGGCACTCATTTTAGTGCTGCACCTGATTAAATATAGCATTGATTTTTACTTGTTTTTTTTTGTATTAAATACAATTAACTAGGTCAAAATGCTGCTGTGGTTTTTTGTTAGTAAATTAAGGTGATTTTTTGGGTAGTTTGTTTTTAATTAGTGTCATCAACATTGTTATTAGTTTAATTTTGTTTCGATGCAATCAAGTACATTGAAATAAACTATTCTTACAAGTTGTACACAAAATATTAATACCACAGAAATTATATATTTCTGTTACTAGAATAATTACCATAGTTAGTACATATTTTTCTACATAGTATTTCTACTACCCATCCCGCAAATAATATAAATAATTAAATATTGTTATATAATTAAATTTGTAAATATTTTGTTAAAATCAAATCAACAAAAAAGTTATTTTATTATGCTTATATGCATGCATATATGTAAATTATTTTTATTAATGATTTATTTAAATATTTCAATATTTGATTGTATTTTATTTATAGAAGTTTTAATCGTTTTTATTTTCAATCGCTTATTGTATGTATGACTTGCTAAAATTGTATTAGTAATAATAATAATAATATTAGTAATAAAAATCAATTAAATTGGCAAAATACAACAAAAAGTCTTTAATTAAAAAAATTTTGAATTAATTATTTAAATTAAAATTAGTTTAAAGTAAAAAAACGGTTTATAAAGAACTAAATCTCTCTCATTAAAATGCTTTCTATTTAATTTTTAATTCTATTTTATTTAAATCGTACAGGTGCAACAACTCATGGCAACAGTTGTTACATAAAAATAATAATAAAGGACAATAAAATAGCAAATAAATATACAGAGTTGAAATATTTATTATCTGTTGTTTTTCTTTATTATTGTTATTATTTTAATTATTACATTAGAAATGTCTATTTGTACATTGTAATCACACATATGTTGAGATATTTTATTGATGCTATATAATTTACGTTATATAATCTTTAAATATTTGTGAAATGCTGACATTATTACTGAGATAATGGAGATTATAATAAATTTATAAAAATCATTATCGTAACTGTTACTTGTTTGCATTATTAGGCCTAATTTGCATATAATTGTTATTATAAATGTTTAATTTTTTATTTTTCAGTTAACAAGTAGTAATTATAATTATTTATTTAAAAAACAAATTGAATTGTTTATCCAGAACATACACAAGGCAACACATAAGAGTTTATTTAATTGAAATTTATTTAAATAAAATTCCCTGTTTCAAACCGTTTATTTAATCAAAAAATAAAATAATGAATGTCAGTATAGCCTCTTGAACTATCAAAAAGCAATCGTAGTTGGCTATAGCTTTTCATATATATTAATTTTGGTAGAAAAAAGCATATATATATTTTTATTTATTCGTTTGAAAATAATATAATGAAAAAAAAGCAAAAATCAAAAAGAAAAAACATTTGTCTGGCCTGACTTGATTTTACTTGTCATGACCGCCAAACAGTTGAGTAAAAGCTTAAAAAATGGAAAAGCAAAAATTAAATTCAAGAATAAAACAAAACAAAAAAAACGAAGCTAACTAGCTAACTTTTTTGTTTAGTTTTTATAGCCACATGTCACGCAAACATTCTGCAGTTAATTAAGGGTTAAATGTCGCCTTTTTTGGTTGGTTGCTGCTTTGTATAAAATAATAATTATTATTAAAACATAAAAAAAAAATATTTATTAAATAAAATAGAAATGTTTGTATGAATATGACGAAATCATAATGAAAAATCATTTCTTGTTTATTATTTTTAATTATTTCTTTAAAGTGAGTCAAAAATGTTGCAGTAGTTTTATAATTTAATTACATGGTTTTTTTTAATGATTCCGACATATGTACATACTTGAGGCATTACTTGACTTTAAAAATTATTATTTAATTAAAATAGTTTTTAATTTTAAGTTTAAACTATTATGGAATTTTCTATGTTAAAATTATTTAGTTCTTACATTTCCGAAAGTAAAGAGAATTATTATTTTAAAATGTGAATTATGTAATGCTAAAATTTATTACTTTCTTAACTTTGAGTTAATAATTTTACATTTTTTCTTCTTTTTTGTTTTGTTTATTTAAATTGAAAAAGTAATTTTGCTTTGGTATTTTTATATGTGTTGGCATGTCTGACAGGCAGAAGTAATTACAGAGGAAATTATGTTTTGGTTTTAGTACTTTAGGAAAGTAATTATTCAGAAAATATATATTTATTGCACTGGCCTTAAAAATTTTGCACATGTTTTGAGAAAGGCTGAAGTGACGAGAGTATATCAACAATTAAATTTTCATTTTGAATTAGGCTCTTTTAGGAAAAACAATTTAAGCGTGTGCAATCCTCAATAGAATTTATAGAATTAAATAGTGAATTTTTGAATTATTTATTCCAAATGGCAACGTTTTAGAGACGAATATAGCAATCATTTTGTAAATAGAATAATTTTGATAGTTTCTCAAGATACACTTATTTATTTTCAAAAATTGATAGCAATAAAATGTTTGGACTAATTTAAAAAAACATTTGCAGTGTTTTTACTGTAAATTAAACAAAATAAATTTTCACCAAATAAACACCTTTACTAAATAATAATCAGCCATAAACAATTTTAATTTTTACAATTTTATTCAAATATTTCGTTTTTTTTATTCGTGGCATATGATATGATTTGTTGTTTTTTTTCTTTTCTTTTAATTTAATTTAATATATATATATAGCATTTATATTATAAAATAATAATTTGAGAATAAAAATTACAAAAATTGCAATTGTTTGTTAATTAATAAATATACAAAAACTTTACAAAATAGAAAGTAATTTAAAACGACTAGAAAATAATAAATAAAAACAAATTATCTAATTATTTGGTTAATAACATTAAAAAGTAAGAAAAAAATTTAAGTGATTTGTTTGTTTATCTAGCTGCAATGTCGTATTTCTTACATTTGTATTTAAGCGCATATTTAGCCAATATTCTTTGCCTATTTTTATTAAATAATAAATACTTTTTAATTATGGCATTTTATGGAATAATAAAAGCAAATTCACATAAAAAGTCAACTTTTCTTTATTACGAAAAAAAGAAGAGAATTTTATTTATTTTTTAAAAAATATTATTAGGTCATGGGGTGGTTTTATGGTGCGTTTTTTTTTATTGTACTTTTTATATAATTGTTTAATAAACATTTTTGTTATTAAATGGCAGTAAGATTTTTACTCTCTTATTTTATTTGCTTCTCTAATTTTCTTTTTAAAAATTCCTGTAGTATAATTTATTTTCTTTTTAATTTTTAATAGGTTTTTTTTAACTATTTTGCCGTTTTTCATCAACAGATTTACGTAATCTGTCAATTTGACTACGTTTAAATGATGGTCCGGGTATTATAAATATACTATTAATAAAACCGTGACAATCAATAACATTTTTACTTTGTACCATATCACGTAATACTGTTGCAACACCAGCCATATCCTCTGATTTTAATATTTCATCCCGATGACGTACGACCAATGTTAAACAAACACGAAATAATATCTATAAAAAAAGTAAAAGATAATCATAAAAAAACGTAATTTTATAATAATAATAAAATAAATTTAATAACTTTATATCCTTCAGAAAATAAACAATCCCATACACGTAATACAGTTTCAATAGGTAATACCTCTGCAAATATGCATATAAACCATTTTGAAGCAATCACAGCCCATGGTAAACCTAAAAATAGATATAATTTTTTTTGATTAATTATAGAAAATGTAATTAAAAATGGTCAATACAAATTACCTAAATCTTTGATATGTTTATGTACATCAGGTACTTTTAATTTTATTAATTCATCTAATACGTCAATGTCGGTAATTAAACCACTCATTGTTTTTGTGTGATATGATGGCACAATACGTTCAACTAATTCCTTTAACAACCAAAATGTCCATTCCTCATTTTTTGTAACAATCAAAATTAAACCTATTATTAGTTTACAAAAAATAAAATAAAAATAAATAAAGCATAGAAAAATAATTAATACAAATCACTTATTGACGTCATTTAATAATAATATGTAATAAATTGAAAATCAATATTAAATGTGTTTTATAACATTATAATTATTCTCATACCGGCTATATAATTCAGTCCTTGACAATAGCCAACGTCTTTGTTATGATGTGCGTAGGATACTAATATATTAAATAATTGTAATTTTATATTATCAAAATAGATATTATCAGGAAATGTACGTGGAAGATCAATTTTAATTGCATCAACTACAAATATACAATTCGAAACAACGAAAACCCATTTAAATAATTATATATTTTTATTTTCATATAAAAATAGATAAATAATTTACCAATTTCTTCTTCATATTGTGTATTATTAAGTAAATTTTGATATAGTCCGGAATATTTCTTTTGTGTATTATAAGCGCCGGACGTTCGCATCCACACTTCACCGCGTAATGGAGCTACAAAAAATAATAAATAAATATAAATTTTCTTATTAATTTAATAATTTTTTTTTGTTTACATGGAATCCCTTTGCGGATATAACGTTTTAACACATTATTATTATTATTATAATCATCAAATTTATACTTTTTCATATATTTTTCCCATTTAATGCTACGATTTGTTAATACCGTATAATAAACAGACATAAATTCTTCGAAATATCTATAATCAAATTCTTCTGATCGTTTAAAACCATATTCATCAATTTCACTAGAATTAAATAATGAAATATTTAATAAATTTACATTTAATTAAAGAATCCGCTTTATTTTGTATAATAATTTATATTATAAATTTTTTTGTAAACAAAACTTAAAATATAACCTCTAAAAAACAAATTCATTTTTGTTTTTTTTTTCTCGCAAAAAAAACACTTTTCTTACCTAAATTTGGATACTGACATTATAAACAAAATACGTTTCTAGATAAATTAATATTTAAATAATCAAAATAAATAAAACACTTTTGTTAAATATAAAAAAAAAACTATTTATCAATAAAAGAAATCAGCATAATGACTTTATTTTGCACTAGAAAATAAACACATATAATAAATAAATAAAAATAGCTTTGTTACACTGTTAAAACGAAAACTGACAGGTAGTTGTGTGTAGAAAATGCATAACAAGGTCATACACTGTTATTTAATATTTTATTAACCAAAATATATTTGCTGTAATTATTGTGTCCTTACTATATATACATTTATAATGGTTTAGATCTTTAATTTCATTTTCTATTTATCAAAGTTTACTACCATAACCGATACAAAACTCGAATGGACAATAATTTTTATTTTCTTAATTTTTAAACATAACAATTGCAGGTATTTTTAATAAATAGTAACTGTTTTTAATTTAATAATTTTTTTTTCTGTATTTTATTATGATTTTTTAATATGGAAATCTTTCAAATAATAATAAAAATCGACCGACCTTACATAGCAAATTTTACTTTCCTTTTTTATGTGTTGAAGAAACATAACCGCTGTACAGTATGGTTAAAGGCACAGCAAATATATATAATTTTCATGTTTCCGTTTTGCAAAGTTATTCAATTAAAATTAATTAATTTTTTTTATTGTACATATATATTTATAGTGGGTCAAACTAAATATAATAAGTCTTTTACGCGATTAAAATAACTTTAAATATTTTATTTACGTATAAAAAGGACTATAATTTGATTATTAAATTGTCAAAAATGCTAATAACACTTGTCATTTCAGATTTAAAATTGATTTAAATATCGCTTAAACAAGTATTTTTATTATTATTATTTTTTCACTCTTTTTAAATCGTTATAAACGATTTAAGCAGCAAAATTGTATAAGTTTTTCTTGATTTTCGCTTTTTTTCTATGCATTTTGCGTTGTTTATTGTTGATGACAAATATAGATTAGCTATGCGAAAATGAATAATAAATATAAACGATAAAAAATATTTAAAATGTGGATCAGCATCTCTAAAACGGTCATTAATCAACAGATTTTTTTTTATCAATTATATATCTATATATATAAATATATATAATTTTATTTTACCTATATATTAATCGTTGGGGAATTTATATGAATACCAACTTGGATTTGACTAACAAATTTTCACCTTGTCTGATTCGACATATGACTTTAAACAAAATCTTTTGTTGATTTTATTAAATCTTTTGATAATAAAAATGAATTATTTTTTTGTGTTTAGTAATAATAAAACAATATTTCTATTTTTTAATCAAAATATATAATTAAGTTTTTTTTTATGATTAAATATATATGGAAACCCTACTAACGTTATGATCTAAAAAAAAGGAATCAATTAAATAATTTTTATTTTATTTATAATAAAAATAATAATAAAACAAAAAATTAATCTATTTAGCAATTATTTTCTTTTAAATAAATGGTATAAAAACATTTCTTAATTAAAAAACTTCATCGATGCATGCTGATGACGTTAGTGGATGTCGCGACGCAATTAATGTGGTTGAAGACATAAATGAAGGGTAAAATATAAAAATACTTATATAAATAACAATTAATGAAATATTAAATAATAATTATATTAAATAATATTTATAACCCGCTGACTAGAACTTTTCCTATCATTTTTTATTATTAAATATGCTTATTTTCTTTTTAGTTGGTGCCATTCTATTTAAAATATCGAAAATAATGGTTATTTTGAAGTAAATTCTTAAAATTGAGCAATCATATAATTTGAGCTTGATTTATTGTTATCTAATAACGAAAATATTGTATTATTTATTTATTTACTGAGAAAAACAATGAAAAATTATTGATAAAACAAAAATAGCAGAAGAAAACAGCAACAGCAGCAGCAACAAGCAACTTAATACATAATAGATAATGATAATGGTAATTAAACAGTTGGAAGTCTTTTTGAATCAAAAAATTAATGTCCTTTTATTTATTTTTAATTGAAAATATAAAAAACAAGTGAAACAAGTTTATTTCATAAGGATTGATAACACCTCGAAAAAATTTCATTTAATGAAATCATTTTTTACATAATTCCCATTTTGATTTTATTATTACAAAAAAATTTGTAATTCAATTGCCTACGAAATTACGGTAAAATAAGGAATATTATTATAACTTTAATAAAGAATAAGTAATATTTAAGGTTTAATAAAATTTATTACCATAAATATAATTTAAATAAAAATACCGTAATTGTTGCAAAATTAATCTAAAAAAGAAAATAAATTCAAAGACAATAAAATATAAAAATTCCTATGTAATAATTAATGTATTCCAGTCCCAAATACATAAAAAAATATTTTATTTTTTTCATTATTACTATTATTATTATTATTGTTTACTGTTAATTTAATTAAAACAATAATAATTAATTTTATTTAATAAAAAATTAAATAATTTATTTTCTATAGAAATGTCTTCGATGTAAGATAATTTGGAAAAAGTTTAACGCGCCCACATTTTACAAACTGTTTAAAGTTATTGAATATGCAAAGCTGCCATCTAACAGAATTTTATTTTATGAATTATAAAATATGTTAAAACTGTCAGATACACGTGTGCTCACCGCCATTCAACCCATTTAATAGGTAACTTTTTTTCTTTTATAATTGAAAATTTTTATTTAAATTATTTTTAATTATTTTGGCAATTGTCATTTATTTATTAATCAATTAAAAAACAATTATAAAATTCTTTTGAAACATTTTGCCAAAAGAATAAATAATAATTATTTATTTTCTTTTATGTTAAATTGCAAGGAAAAAAAAAGAAATAATAACGGAACACATTATTTTTCTGTTTAGTTATAAAAAAATATTCTTTTTTATTCTAGTGACACACGACAAACACAAGATCAATCAGAATTTGTTCCAAATTTATTTCATTTTTATTAATAAGACTTAATATTAATATAAATAGCAAATAATTCACTGGAACAGGATACATATATAATTTTATTTTATTTTTACTGAAATTAATGTGAAAATATGGATTCGCATAAAAAAAAATAAAATTTATAAAACAAAAAACTAAAGAAAATAGTCTAGAAATGAAGAAATAAATTATTTGACTATTTATTTTAGTTTTTTTGTTGTTGCTGTTATTATTGTCCGTCAAATTATGAACATCAGGGGGGCATCAGTGTACTGGTTTCTATAGGCTCACCCCCCGGAGAGGAGATGATCATATTGTATTCTGTGGTACCGACCAAGCTTATATAATATAAGCTCAAAACAGATTTTTTTTTTTTCATTTCACTATATAAAAGCGAAGATTTTGATCTGTTTCTTATCATTAACAAAGTTCGCTTCACAAGGATAACACTCAAATTTATATCATCTCAGTTAATAGTAACAAATATATATCATATAAATTTGTAAACATATTAATTTAACTTTTTTTTTTAGATATTAAAGTTTTTTTAAATATATACTAAAGTCTAGTATAACCACCAAAAATAACGCAACAAGTTGTCTGATTGTATATCGAAGCATAAAGAAAAAGTTTTGTTTCTGTGGTAAAAAGTGTATTAAACAACAAAAAAATAGAGAAAGAAAAACAAATTAATCAATTAAAAAAAGTGATTATTACTTTTTTTTAAATTTAATAATTTATTGGTCAAAACTTTTGTGAGCTTTATCTAGTTGCTTTTTATATCGGGATAAAACGATATAATATTATTTAAGGTGAGAAATTAAATTTACCTTTATATTTATTGTAAAAAAGTTTCATTTTTTTTTGTACGATTATATTTCATCGTAGAGTTATTATTTATTGTTTTAATGTCCTTTGTGTTATCAATTTAAAAAAGTTTTAATTACAAGGTTTTTGTGTCTGTAATTTATTTCCATAATCATATTACTACTTTTTTAAATTGAAATTAAATTAAGCACTATAATTGTGTATTAAATTACATATAAAAAAGATTTATTTGTTTCGTCCTTATTTGCTTAACATTTTAACTTATTTTATTTTTGTACTTGTTGTTCTACTAACAACATGTAGCCAATTACTTAGAATGCTTATGTTTTATTAAATAATGTATGCAGAAATTTTATTTATATATGAAAAATATTGTGTAGTAAAGGTTAATTAAGAAAAAAAAATAATTAGGCTTCAATTTCAAAAAGTGTAATATTCTTTATATTCGTTATTAAAAGTGTACTTTTTTTATTAGTTTATAATTTTTGTAAAGATTTAAACAAATATGTTTCTACCTGGGTTCTTCTAACAGTTTAGGATTTTCATCTGTAAAACTTCAAAGCATTTAGTATAATTTGAATTCGGTAGTAAACTGCTCTTAGACTTTATAAATTAATTTTATTTCAATCTTAAATTAATTATTAAACAATAGCAAATTGAATTCTTTTTAATGAAAATGAACATTTTTCATTCTTATAATTATTTTGAATTGCAATATATATTTTTTTTAATTTAATATTTTTTATTGCAAATAATTAAATTGAAACGCAATTGGGTAATTTATATTTAAAAAAAATATATATAATAAAAAGATTCCTGTAAAAGCTATTTTGATTTAAAAAAAATGTATTTGCTTTAAATTTTTATTTATTTATTATATATTTATTTTTTTTCGTTTTGATTAATTTAATCGCAAAAGCAACGAATAATCGTTTTAATTATTTTAATTTTTTATTTATTATAATTTATTGTATATATATGTATATATAATTCACGAGCAAATATTTACACATTTATATTGTAATTTTATTAATTTATTTTTATAAGATGTATCGATGTAATATTCGCGGATAACGTATCACATTTAAATATGAAAATATATATTATTTAGAGAGGGAATGAAGAGAAAAAATAAATCTTTTCTTATTTATTGAATAAAGTAAAATCAAATTTTTTTATTATTTTATTTTTTTGATCGAAATAAATCAATAAATTTAAATAAAAACAGAATAAAAAAAACTATATTTTTCTGTGAATAGTTATGTTTTTTTTTTTAATAATTATACAGAAATATCTATAAATTCTTAGTAAGACTATAATGTATTCTAATTAGTATAAAACAGGTTAATCTTTTTTAAGTAACACTACTGCAATGTATTTTTATTACAATGTTGTTTCACAATATCGCGGTTTAGAAAATTCGGTAAATTTAAGCAAGGCAATTGTTTAATTATTTGTCATATTTTTTCTTTTACTTTTCAATTTTGATATGTCACCTTGATAAGCACGGATATTTCGATAATGTCATAATTTTTTTTTAAATAATTTTCTTGTAAAAAGAGGTGTGTCGTTTTTATTTTATTAAAAATAATTTTTATATGAATTATTCAATTACTTGCGGTTGAATTGCGAGATATGGTGTCATTAAAAGATAATAAATTTTCGCGGTTTTTATGAAAAAGCATTTTATTAATTAATTAATAAGTGATATTTTGTTAATGATTTAATAATAGCAGATCACAGTGCATTCAAAATAATCTTCTGGAAAAAAATAAAAATATGATTTTTTTTTACTCATTTTATGTTTATTATCATGTGATTAGTATTTATGGAAATTAGCTTTGAGATTATTTATTTATTTATGCATTATTGGTAATCAAAAATAAAAATTATTTATAGATACGGATTTAGGATGACTCGTTGGTTCCTGATATACTTAATACATCGCATAGTAGTTTTCTTGTACTCAAACTCGTTTAAATAATAAAACTTCTGCCCTGTACAATTACACCAGCAAAATTATCCAACATAAAATTCACCGTCAATCACTATCAGAATAACAAATTTTCTACGGTTTGTCTTCAATAATAAGTTTTATTTTCCTGTATTTATTTTTTATTATAAAACTTTAAGAAAAAGCTTTAAGATCATTGCTCTTCATTAATTCTTTTTAGTCTTATTGTTCTTTTTTTCTTACTTTTTTTTTACATAAATGGAACACAGACACGTGTTAAAACAATAAATCTTTACTAATATGATTATTATTTCTTTTATTATTATTATTATTATTATTACTACTATTATTCTTGTTGAAGTTTATTCACGTTATAAGTTATAACAAAATAGTGTAAAAAACATAATAATTGTCAGTATTTCTCTTAGATTTTTTTATGTATATTTAAATGTAATAAAAAAAAGAAAATAAATTTATTAAAATATGTAGTAAGAATAAGTGGACAATAAAATTATAATGATAGGAAGAAATAGTATTCCGATGATAAGCATATAATAAAATTCACTGTATTTCTGCATTTAATTAGAATTTTTTATTTTAGTTTTGTACAAGAAACGTGATGATACTAAAATTGATTTAATATTTTATTTTATTTAAATTTAATAAACGAGAGGATTTTTATATATGAATATTAAAAAAAAAAAGAAAGAAAGAAAAACGAAACGAAATAAATAAAAATAATGATTTTTAACAGTTTGACGGGGTTTTTGGCAGCACTTCATCTATTTATTTGGCTTTGTTAGGGAATCTTTTCTTTTTTGATAATTTATTTTATTTAATATTTAATTCGTTAAGAAATAATACTTTACATTTATTTTTTTATTTAATTTAATTATTACTTATTTTAAGATACTACTACTGTGTTGGTTATTTTTTAAATATCTGAAAAAGTTTGAATATCGTACTACAGTTGCTGTAAAGTAATACAATCTAATCTACCTTCAAAAAAATAATAAATCACATAAATTACAAACTAAATTTCGAAGAGGTGTTAAAATATAAATACAGTAGCTTAGTAAAAAAATATGACAGCATCGCGATTATGATGTTACTGTTCTGTCGTTAAGAATAATAATAATCATTAAAAATAAATAACTACAAGACGTATCGTTTGTCTTTATAATTTAACCGCAATAAACTGGTTACGTTCGTTATGTACGTTTGTACTATAATTATAATTGATATTACTCACATAAAGCAAAAAGAAGAAGTAATACTTACAAAAAAATAAAGAAGACAGCCGACAAAAACTGTTGACGCGGTATTTTACATATAGCACGTGAATAAATAAATTAACATATTCGTTCTGATTTAAGAGAACACCACTTCGCCCACAATTATTTATTAATAATTTTTTCGGTTTTTTTTTTTTTTTTGGTTAAACATATATTTTAAGCTTTTCCACGAAAATTTCATTTTCGATTAAGAAAAAATAGATTTCAGGGCATTGTCCTAATTCTAATTAGTCAGTAGTTGTTATAATAGACTAATGGGTTTTTTTATTTGGTGGATTTCTCAGATTCTATAAACCTTATCATCATGCTTATAAATTCAAAAATAGGTAACGAAAAATGGACAGAACTTTTTTTACCTGTTAATTGTTTCTAATTTATGTGTTTTACTGTTTACTTTCATTTATTCTTCTTGCATATTATTCTACTTAACATAGTATTATATAAAACAAAGGTAATATGATTACTCAAAGCTAAGCAGCATTATAATATAATTAATGTTTTTTTTTGTATTTAAATAAAGAATATATTTTTAAGACACATAGTAATAGTGGATTAAAAAAACGACAACGCTGCGGTAATAGTTAAGTCATTTTTTGCACATAAATCGTCGACTAGTAACGTGACAAGAATTTTATGAAAAAAAAGAAAAGAAAAATCAATTTATCTTGTTAAATTGACATAAATAATCATTTAAGTTATAAAATAAAAAAAAATCGAAGTTAAATAAGAAGAAGAATAAGTAAGAAATTTATTAATAATAAATTGAATGTAGTATTTTTGAAAAATTTAATTTAACGCAACTAGTGATTGCGGTAGGTAATTTCTGTGATTAATTTTTATATAGGAATTTTTGATAATTTTTTTTTAAACATTACGTTTTTAACTTTGAGCTTTTTTATTATTTTTCGTTAATAATCTATAATTTTTTGAAATTGTTACGTAAAATTGTTATGGGTTACTTCTTCTGGGTAACTTTGTGTTCTACTGGAAGAAGTTTAGCTAACTGATAATGTATTTAGATAACTGAAATATTACTTAAAAAAAGGTTTCTAAATTCTCTTATCGAAACATACATAGATTGACAAACACTGATCTAGATAAGTCAAGTGCAAATCACATTACAAAGCAAATTTTTCTTTTAGTATGACATAATTATTTAGTTAAGACTCGTAACTGTTTGTTCACTTCGTTTAATTTTATTCATTGACGTATTTTGCTGGAATTATTACATCAATGTTATTATAATATAAAAAAATGACAAGTTGAAATTTTATTCTATTTCTCTTATGACAATTGCAATTTTTCTGATTTACAAAAAAATATATATTAATACTAACGAGCGGATAAGAAAAACGTATTAAAATGATATTCCAAGAAAAGAAATGAAAAAAAAAAATAATGAGACGAGAGTAAAATTGAAAAACCAACAAGGATTAAGACGAGTAAATATATGTATGTATTATATATTTTGGATTAAAATAATCATAGCTGTTGATTAATTCTATTAATAACTTTTGTTTGATGAATATTTCTGTTTGTCTATTGCCGATGGTGGTATTAAAGGAAATAAATTAATTTTGTCTTTATTTATATTCACGATGATGGATTTTCTTTTTTTGTCGGTATTATTAATTAGTTTCTAAAATTAATTCGCAGAAAAAGGAACCTACATTCCACTTTGACTTTTCTAGCAAATAAAAAAGGTAATTTACGGGTTCTTCAGTTTTATGAATGATACTTGTTTCAAAAATGTAAACTAGCCGGACTAGACTCTGTGGTATGTTGTGTTGCTAAGATTATTTGATTAATTTTTATAAAACTTAAAAAACACAAGCAAAGAACTTTTGTCACAAAATTAATTAATGAAAATTTTATAAATAAATTTACTGTTTTCATTATATATGACGTAATTGGTTTTTATGCTGTTTTATTTTTCTTCAACTCTCTTAAATTCTTTTGATTATAAATGTAAATCCACATTTACTGACTTTCGTCGAAGTCAGAGACATTGTTAAATGCAAGGCAAGACTAATTTATCTATGAAAAATATTCAGTTTATTTATTTTCTTTTTTTAGTTTTAGAAGTTTTTCCTCTAATTTTTTCTGATTAATTTTCTTTGTGACGTTACGTTATTTATTTATTCTGTGCCAAAATAAAATATTTATTTTTGTCTAGTCATTTATTAGTTAATTGTTTTTTTTTATTAAAATTTTAATACAAACATAAAAAGATTAGAGATTAAGTTTATTTTATTGACAAATTTTAATGATTTATTAGTAATTCTTTTTTTTTTTTTGTTTTGTAGAAGTAAAATATATTGTAACGTGCTGATCACTTGTTAATTACTAAATCATAAGTCATAGCAAACATCATCTTTATATCACCAGTGATGCAATATACAAAGTAGTTCCGGATTCTTTTATTCTTAAGTTTTTATAAAGTTCTCTGCTGCTTCTTAGGCATCTTATTTTAATGCAAATTTTTATTTTCTTAGTCATATTTGGTTAATAATATAACGTAATAATAACAATATCTTTTTTTGTACGAAAATTACGATAAATATATTTTTATTTATTTATTTATACAAATTTTTGATAGTAATAAGTATTTAATTAAAAAGCATTCAGTTATAAAAATTATTCAATATTGTTGATATGTTTATAGTTTTGTTGACAAGTATATTGTATTTATGTAATTAAATATTGTATAATTTCCCACTATAGTTTGTTTATTGATAGTGTTTATTGCTGCTAGTATTTAAGTTTGTAAATTTTTAGCATCTGATTTTAAAGCGTAAAACGTTAATCATTTTTGTTTATTTATTTATTTAATAAATAATAAAATAAGAACAATAATCGATATTATTGTCTTTATATATATATATATATATTTATTTATATTTATCATTTATTACTCTCTTTTAAATGATTAAGATTTTTTTTCAAAAGGGCAATAGCCTCCATTTTTTAGCGATAGTAAGTTCAAGTTCATTTTTATTGTATTAATGTTCAATCTCAATTTACTTTACATTACTATAATTAACATAAACAAATGAATAAATATTTTTGTGTGAGACTTTTTTTTTACTTATTTATTTTTAATCTAAAAAAAACTATAGAATTTTATCTTGATTTGTAATTAGTGAAATATTTTAATTATTTTATAATGAATGAATTTTTTTTTTTGCTCTTTTATTCCAGATTTTAATTTTAATTAGTTGAAATTTTCTTATCAGCAAAATAAAATACAATTTATTTTATTCGTTGATAATTATATATTCATTAATAATTTTTTGTCAATTCGTTTTTCAATTTTTATTTAAGTTAAGTACATAGTTTGCTAGTTGAGCGCTTTTTATGATTTTATGATATTTTATAATTAAATTCATTTCATTTTTATCACATATTATGATTATTAATTATTAATTGTTATTATACAAACTAATTACACTGACTTACATCCTTTACTACAATATATACTGAATATAATGTTACGATTAAGCTTTTATTGCAAATAACTTAAAATACATTATTATTACTAATAGAATTTAAGAAGTATATTTATATTTATTATTATTGTTATTATTATGCCATTACATTTCTTGAAATTTCATATTTTTCCATTGTCGTTATAATTTTTTGCTAATTTTTTTTAAGACACGTACATGCTAATACTAATTATTACAATTATTTTTAACATTAACAATAATAATAATTTATTATTAATAAATTTATATGAGAAAATAAAATATTCCGAAACGGTATTTAACGTAATTATTAAAATCATATGATATATTTTGCGTTGTTTCTTGTATCCTTGTATTATGATTATGATTAAAATTCCTTAAAAATTTTTAGATTTTATATAAGATTAATTGAATTCTACTGATTCTTTTGAACAGAAATAAATAAATAAATTATTTAACCACATTTAGCGCAACGATTATGTATAAAAAAAAGTAAACTCGCTTAAACCGCATGTTAAAATCATGTAATTCTTTCTTTCTTTTTCTTTTGTTGCTTCATCTTTTTGAATTTATAATTTAATTTTCTTTTATTTTTTTGTTTATTTTATTTAAATTAATTAATAAAATACAAATAAAAAGAAAAGAAAAAACCTAATAAATTTATTTTATTTGATGTTTATTTAATTTTTTTTTTCGTCTTATAAATAACGCGAAATTGTCTAGTCTAGGACAGTGCTTTGTAAACTATGTTTCGCGGAGCAAAGTGGATTAGTTTTTACTTAGAAATTGCGTTGTTAAAGTATGTAATAGTCATAGATAATAGTTCCTCTAAGTCGTATAGGAAACAAATATAAAAACACTGCTTTTGGTGATTTGTCTTTCTTACATTTCTGTTTTATTTTTATATTTTCGTAATTTAATTTTTATAACGTCTCTTACTTTAAATAAATTCCCTGTCATTGTATTTAATTAAATTAATTTATTGCCGAGAATATACAAAAAAAAAAAATTGAAACACCGACTATAGTTATCTCGTCATCACGGATATTAGATGGATTTAATTAATTTTCTTTTTTCCACTTCATTGTGATATTTATTTATATATAGTTTAAAAGAGTTTACATCATTTAATAATTAAGAAATAAAATAAAAAATTTTCAAAGAATATCGAGTGCGAAAAGAGGGGAATTCTTGACAAGAAAGAGCATTTCTTATTTCCGATTTTTATTTTATTTCTTTTTAATTAATTAATTACTGTTTCGTTGTAAAAGGCATGAATTTGTCATTGAATTACTTTTTCTGTGTTAGTATAGAAGCACTTTGTTGATACACATGACAAATGTCACGTTTTTTTATTCTTTTGAAGGAAAATTCGATAATATTTTGAACAGCGAATAAATAAATAAATAATTAATTTTCCACCCGGAGGTTATATTCAATTCAATTGAAATTTTTAATATGTTATTTTAATGACGGAATTTGTATTTGTATATTACTTTGAAAATAGCTCACTTAAATTTGTTTAGATTATTTTTTTTTTTGTTAAATTATTATTATTATATTATGATTATTATAGGTAATATTAGTTAGCTGTAAGCGATTTTTAAATCTCTTTTTTTCTTGTTAAATTATAAACACGCTTAAGTGCCTTGAAAATTATACAAAAGCGTGACAGTTTTATTTCAAAGCAGTAGCAATACTAAGTAAAATTGTCTATTTAATTCTGTAATAGCATTATTCTGTCACCTGTATTAATTGGCGATATGTGTTCTACTCACAAAATACAAAGTGTTTAATTATTTAATAAAAGTAAAAATTTATTCATACTTTTATCCAAGGTCGTTTATTTATTTATTATCTTTTTCATCATTTGTTTTCTTATTAATTGGTAAATTATGTTATTATTATTATTATTATCATTATTATAAGATTTATGCAACTAGTAAAATAAAAATAAACCTTAAGTAGCTTAAATGAAAAAATTTATTTAATGCAACATAAAAAAGCTGCATTCAAGCACGTTAACATTATTATACTTAACTTTCATTTAAATATTAGCCTCCTAGCTAAATTACATTGTATGATACGGCAATAAGCCGCTTAAACGGTTTATAATTTATGTTTTTTGTTTTTGTGGTTTTATTTAGCGTGAATGTGAATACTGGCTTAGTGGTAGTTTTCTAAGTTAATAATGCGTTTTTATAATTCATTTTTTGTTTTATTTTAATTTTATTTTTTTAATAAGAGGCAGCAGAAAATGCGATTAAGATGCAAAAAAAAAAAACAGAGAATTAAAAAAATGTGTTCGTTTTTTCTCTCAAGCAAAAGGAAAAGCAAAAAATAACACGAAATGTTGAAAAAATGTGTCTTGTAATCATTTGATAGTGAATGACAAGTTAATGATATATTAATATAATCTGATTTGTTATGCTAAGGCTATCGCTGTGTGTATATATATAGTGAAATTATGTTTTTTTTTTCATTTTTTGGATGACACAAAAATATAATTGTTTTTGCTGTCATCAGGATTTATGAAATATATTTCATTTGAATATTATGATTTTATTTTAATGTTATTGTTGTTGTTGTTTATTCGTCTTATTTATTCTTAATATTATTCTTCTTATGATTATTATTAATTTTTTCTTTATTTATTATTATTATTATTATTTAACAATGCAGACACATTCTTTAGAAATATGATAATTTTTGTGTGTGTGCTTTTTTTCTGGTTGTTGGCTGACTGACTGTAAGCAAAATGATTAGTTATTGACATATATAGATGTACATAGTATATACATACTATGGTACGTATTATAACTTCTCTGTTTTTATTTATATTATTGCATATGATGATATGGATTATATTAATTGTTTCTTTTTTATGATGGGAATTTCGGAGAGTGTCCTAGTATTTACAAAACAATATTTGTGGTGTGAAATTATAGTAATATGAACCGCAATTCTTGTTTAATTTTTCGTTTCTTTGCATTTTTAGTTTTAAACAAATTAATTATGCAATTTTCATTAAGTACATTTAATTTTATTAATTATTTCATCAGCAATTTTCGTTTAAAATTTTCATTTCTTTGAATAATTCGTTGAACGGTCTGCTTATAAAGACTGCTTATGTTTTTATTTATTTAATAATTATTATTTTGCATTTTATGCTTGGTTTAAGTGTTTTACGTGCTGAATGGGAATTAGTCTGGATGCTTAGAACTATATAAAAAAATATTTTTTTCTCTTTCATTGTTTTTAAAATACTATTTTAACTATTAAAAGTTCTGATTCGAATTATATTTTTTAATTAAAATCAGCAGGAACATTTATTAATCCGTTTAAGTATCTTTTTCTGTTTAAAATACAAAATAAACTAATATTGACTTAGTATTTTATCATTAATCATAAATTATTTATGTAAATACTTTTATCTTTATAAATGAATAAAAGAAAATATTTCAAAACGTCTTAAATACAAACATAAACGTTTTAAATAATTATTTATTTAACCACATGGTTTTGTAGGTCTGTTATATTTTTAATAACTACTACTAGCTACAATAATACATATATTAATTTAAATTATGTCAATATTAATTTATCGTCTGATGTAATATAGAAATTTATTTCATTTTAACTCTTTTTACGTTACACTATATTGGATTTTTTCTTGTATTGTATTTTGCTTTTAATCTACTTAAAAATAAATAAAACCCATTCATATTGCATACTCATATTAGTCGTATGCATTGTTATGTGTGTCATAATGTTGGTGGAGTTTTTTTTTCTTTGATTTTACAATACATATTTTGTGCATGAGCATTGAGTACTGAGGAATTTTTAATATTATCGAAATAGATGATTTTGAACAGTAATTCTGATCATTTATTTTGTAAAGTGAGAATATACACTGTTTTGTAGTAATTTTGTTTGTCCTTACTTCCATCGTAGCATGAGATGATGAGTATATTCTTCTGGATTAACAATATTTAATAATACGGTTTAATTTCTCAAACAATATTGTTTTTTATTTATTTATTTCAATCAAAAGCATTAATTTTTTCTCGAAATCACCTAATAATTTTAATTCTAGTAAAAGTATTCTTTTCTAATTTTTAAATTTAATTTAATCATGCGGTTTAACATAAATTAGCATATCCGTTCAATGTTTAACAATTTAATATGATTGATTTATTGGTGTGTTCAACAAAAATCACGTAACATTCGACGATTGCATTTATTGTTTTTGTTGATAATGAAATACTTTCATGGAAACTGTTTTCTTCGTTCTTTTTTAATTGTTTATCTGTGTGTCTTTTCTTCTTCTGATTCATATCAGTTCTACATCACATTCATCACACACTATATTTCATTCATAAAACGTAATAAAAAAATTCTTTTTATTTATTTTAAAAAACTTTTTTAAACAAATATTTAAATTAATTTAAAAAAAAAAAATTATTACTATCTGGTTATAGAGTTTTTTTTATTTAATTTCATTTTACTACAATTTTTTTAATTCTTTATTTACATAAAAATAGATTAAAATATATGTTTAATGAAAAAAAATGTGAATTAGTCGTTTGTATTAGCAACAGACTGTCATCTCTCGTTTATTTTATGCTGAGTAATATTTTTTTTTATTCTTATTGCTAATAAAGCTTGTATGCAAATATTTACTATGATTTTCAGTTTTTTTTTTATTTTATTTATTAAAGAAAAAGTTGATGTTAATGAGATAAGTAAAGTAATGTTAAATTGAAGAAGAATATTGCAGAAAGAAAAATTAATAATAAATGAACACAGTTGGCAGCATAATTATTGCATCAGTTTTTTCTTATTTTGTCGATTTTTTCTTAGTATACTAAGCCCTGACTAAATACATAATTTTAGAATATTTTTCTATTATCTATTTTTATTTAATTTTAATAAATTTTCTAACTCCTAAGTTGATATAAAAGACTTTTAATTAGTAATGATTTTCTTTGGTAAATGCTTGTTTGTTTTTTTATAGAAGAAATACTGGAAAGTTAGTTTATTATAGATTTAAAAAAGGTTATTTTCTGTAATTAGTCTTCTTGTTGTTTCTAGAGATTTGTCTATATTTAAAGTGTTTTTTTTTATTTGCAGAATAATTTTGTAATTAATTAATTAAATCTATGTTTTAGTTACTTTTTAGTTGTCTAGTGTTAGAGATGCAGTTAAAATAAATGATTTATTATGTTTGCGGTTTATATTCATAAATTTGAATACTATGTCTTTAGCAAGAAACTTCTTCTTACCTACAATAAGTAATCTTTTATTTTATATTTAAAGCAACACATTAAAATAACTTATAGGATGGAAACTTAAAAAAAAAAATTAAATAAAGTATTACGATGCGCTTAAAATAACCTGTTTTCTAATTCCATTTAGAAAATCCAATATAATCAAGAATATTCGTATTATATGAATAATTAATACAAGATTAATAATTTGTTTATCTCTCCTAACCACACTAATAAACTATTCTTTTAAACTCCTCATCGTACACAATATCAAATTTTTATATATGCTAATTTTTTGGCAAAATAACTTTTTGCAATAATTTCTTTTAAACATTTAATTAATAAAAATATTTTCAACCGCATCATTAACATTTTCTGCAGGTGTTTGAATACATTATAAAAAAAATAAGTTGAACTTTGTCTGTTCTTAATTCATTCATTAAAAAAATATTCAAAATCATTGATTACTTTTTATTAATAATTTTATTGGTAGTACGATAATAGATTAATATGAGCATGACTGGATAGTCAATATCCTGAATTTATTTATCGATTCTAAGTCACTCAAATTACACATTATTTTAATCAAAATTGAAAATGATTAATTCGTTTTTTTAAATAATCAAAATAGTTTCCGGCTTTAAAGTTTTTTCCCTAATAAATTAAATTAAAATATTATTTTTACAACACGTCAACTGATTGGAGGAAATATTATAAATTTTATTTTCAACATACTACTATTGGCTTATTACTAGGAATTTTTTGTTATTATTATTTTCATTTTATAGATAAGAAATATATATATTATCATTTATTCATTTTTAGTTTTTGAAGTACAAATATTTCTTCTTTTTTCTGTATTTTTAATTATGCAAAGTCACATTGCTAAAACACAAATCTTTTTTTTTTTTAAATATTATAAGTAACGTACAAATGTTTTTTCATTGGGATTACATCGAGATAACCAATCATGGTTCCAGTTCTAAAAAAATCTTAACAGCTGCTTTCGATCGCATATCAAGGTTATTTATAGATAAAGTTTATTCACATTAATGAAATGTATAATGAACACGAAGAAACTCGAACGGGAATCGAACATACGATACGTTTATTTGTAATATCAATTTAATGTTTAAGACATGTCTTAACTTGTTTGCTAAATTTAAGTATTTGCTGATGCTGCTAAATATTTGTCAAGCACTGTGCAATATCAATATAAGACAAATTTAAAAAAAAATTATTTCTATATCTCAAAATTAATTAAAAAGTTATTTAATTAATTTTAATTCTTTTAAATTTTAAATTATATTGTGGGGGTAATGTAATAAATTTATGTTATGTGGTATATTCAATGGGTGGGACTTTTTTCTTTGGGGTTACATTAATGCATTATTTTTGTATTAGTTTTATTAAAGTCACTTTAATTTAACGTATTATATTTATATATAATTAATTTCTCCTTCCTTGCGTTTTTCTTTCTTGTTCATTATATTCATTTTCACGTTAACATATATGCCTTAAGTTAATACTTAAGTCGTTTGTGTTCATATTTTAAAATTGTATGATTTAACATTTAGTATAAAAATCAGTGCGCGCATTTCATATAACTCTCAGTATTAAATATAACACGATAGGCACCACAACACTTGTTGATTAATTTTGATTTTATTTATTTGAAAAAATTATTTCAAATATCAAAAATTAATAAATTTATTTTAAAAAACCAGAAAATAAAAAAAGTTGTGTAAAGTTTCTAAAAGTTCTCCTTAACAAACAGTATTTTGTGTATTTTAATATTATTTTAAAATAATTATTTAATTAATTAAGAACCGAAGAGATTTATTAAAAAATATTTTATCGCAAAAAAGAAAAATTTATTTAAAAAAAAAAAGAATTCTTCAACAAAGAAATTAAATCGCACGCCGCGTTTCTTATCTAATTATTAATTATTTTTATATATTTAAATTAATTCATTAATAATATTATTATAATTATAATGATTTAAGGAAAAAAATTTATTTATTATCATTATTAATTTTTTTGCCTTCTTTCATTTATTGTCGTCGTTTTCGTTGGTGACTTAATTTTTGCGTTTAAAACTTATTTAAAATAAAAAATTTTGTGTGTGTTATTTGTTTAATTATTATTCTTAATCTGTGCCTGTGTTTTGTGCTAAGAAAATTAATTAAATTTCATTAATCTTTTCTTAATTTAAATCCGCATTGAAGAGAGAACATTATGCAATTTTAATTAAAAATTAATTAATTTGTATTAAGAAATTAAAGTAAATACTAAAAAAAAAAATAAACTAATTGAATTTTATCATCCCATATGTTGGATAATAAAGTGAAAAAGTTAAATCGAAAATCATTGATTATAAAATTAGATATAAAAGTGATAAAGAAATCTGTAACGTAACGATAAGCGTTTATTTAAATTACAGATAACGACTTAAGTCGAATAATATTAATCTGATAAACTTTATATAAATAAAGCAAAAGAAGTGAATTAGAAAACAAGGAAGTGAAATAATTAGATATTTTCATTTTTCTTAATTACTTTTATTAATTAATAAATTTATTTTTGCTGCATTTAAAAAAAAGCGCTAGGTCTGTTGATTTTCCTTTGCCTTGTATTTTTATTATATTTTTTTATTCAAATTAAATCTGTTTATTGATAAATTAATAAATAATTTATTTATTGTTTTTTAAATTATCATTATAGAAAAATGAATTCAATTTTTATTGCTGGTTTAATTGCATTTTTATGTGCATTAACAATTGTCCATGGTAGGACAATACCGGACGCTGAACCAGATAATTCAATTGAATTAACAAATTCAAATAGTGATGGTGGTAATAATAATCGTTTTTATGAGGCAAATGATTGGGTAAAAATAAGTCAGGCACCACCAAAACATGTTACTCAAGTATTTGGCACCTCATTAGAATTAGAATGTGAAGTGGCCGGTTCACCGCCACCAACAATTGAATGGATAAAGGGCGATACACCAATTATTGATGTAAGTTTTAACTTTTATCATAAATTAAACATATTAAATATTATGTTATTTGCTTAAGAGAGCATGTGAATGACATTTACGCGTTTAAGTTAATTACACACATGATTTTTTTGCACGTTTGTTTTACGAAGGCAGCACGTGGTTTTTTTACATTTTTTCTTCTAAAATAATAATTTGTTAACTTTTTTTCCTTGTTTCTTTCTGATAGATGGATAATTATGAAAGTAATTTGATATCAGAGGCGAGCAGTAGTGCCATTGTAAAGGTTCGTTCTCGCTTAATTATTGATCATATGGTGCCAAATGATTCATCATTTACCTGTGTTGGTCGTTCGGGTAGTAAAACCGCATATGAGACAACAGTTATACATACAAAAGCGGGCAGTGGACACTTCTTGAAACCGCACAATTTAACTGAATTATTAGCAATGAATACAAATTTATTTAGTGGACCAAAGCGGCCACGTATTGTCCTTTATAATAGTGTTGTTATGGAGGTGATTGGCTCAAATGTAATGTTACCATGCAAGACAATGGGACGTCCACGTCCGGAGGTTTACTGGATGGACAGCGATCTAAATGTGATAAGTGGTCAGGATACACATTATAAAATTTTACCGAATGGTGATCTATTGATAAACGATTTAAAATGGAGCGATATGGGATTGTACACTTGTGTCGCCCGTAATGCACTTGGTAAAGACAAATCGGTCACATTTATATATCCATTACGTGTAAGTTTTAATTTGTTTTTCCTTTTATTTTTAAATTAATTAATTTTCTTTGTCTTTTAGAGCTCTGATTAAGGATCATTTTCTTTTATTTTTTTTACATAAAAATCAATGGAAGAAGATAATATATAAATAAATAAAGAAAATAATATAGACAAGCTACTGCTATCTTGGTAGACGGAATACTAATATTTAAATAAAATTAATTAATTAATTTAAAAAGAAAATAAAAATTAAATAAAAGATAGAGAATCTCAGAATTATTGTTTTTTTTTTCTTTTAAAATTTTTATTATTAATATTATTGAAAAATCTAAAAAAAAAAACAATGACAAGAGAAAAATATTTATATAAATTAATTAATTAATTAAATTATGATTATTATTACTATTTATACTATTGTAAAGAATAAAATAAAAAAAAAATATTTATAACTTATGCCCAGCTAAATTAACTAAATTATAAAAAAAATATTAATATTACGTGCATCAAATCAGTTAAAATAAACAACAATTTTTATTACTAATAGAAGAGAGATTGAGAGATTGTAGAGTGATTAGTGTTTTTATTAATTAGTAAAACACTGCACTGTACTGTACTTATTACGGATTAACTAATTTATGATTTTATTTTAAATAATAGTAATAGTAAAACAATGAATTTAATTTAACTATTATAGTTGCATAGAAATTAAATGCTGATAAAGTAATTAAATAAATGTTTATTTATTTAAATTCTCGCTATCACTCGCAGCATATTTTTGCATTTAGCAAATTTGACTGTATTGTTTGTTTAAACGAAGGCATAACACCGCTTCAAAAATTATTATATTTTTAATTGAAATATCTAAACCCTTTCGATCTGAGTTGTACTATTATATATTAACACTTTTTTTATCATATTTTGTTATATTGATAAACGAAACGAAAAAAATAGTAAATATTTAGTAGTTGATTAGTTTTATTTATAAACAAACAAACAAACTTTGGTGCAGGTATACAGTTATTGTCTCTCTGTCTGAATTTGTTCAGAGTTTTTTTTTATTAAATATATTATTACCCATTGTAAGAAATTGTTTATTTAAAAAGACATACAAAATATTATTAATGTTATAATTATTGATGTTACTTAAACTCCATAAATAATTAATCAATCAAGATAATAAAATTAAAATTAAAGTATACATGGAAATGACGTTTAAAAACAACAAAATATATTCAAATTTGTAACAATAACAATATATGTAAATAAGAATAAATGTGAACAAAATACTGAAGAAAAATTTAATTGAAAACAAAAAAAAAATAGATTAATGAACAGAAATCTTCATATTCAAATAAGTGTAAATTTTTGTGCAAAGAAGCATCGTTGCAAATATAATCCTGAAACACTCCACATAGTGGTCGTATCTTGATTGTCTGCATTTCGGTGCCTATTACTTTCACTTAATAAACCAATAAAACATACAGTTTTTTATTAATAATTTTTATTTTAAAATAAAAACAATAGTTATAATTAAAAAATATAAATAATAAATAAATAAATATTATTTAAAATATACATACATATATAACAAAAATTTATTTATTATAAAGTTTGTTTGATTGAATAATTTTCGTTTATTTATTAAGTTTTTTCTTTTCTTTTTTGTTTATTATTAATTGTATTTATATTTTCTTAATTTAAAAAAAAATAATTTATCTAGCAGATTAATTAATTATAATTATTTTTTCTTTTATGTATTTATAAATTAAATGGACACAATAGTTTAAATAGCAAATTATTTTAAACAGAAATTATGCATGAAAACCCTATAAATGCTAAATGCAAATTTATATTGGTTCTCCAATAAAATTTACACATATTTTTACGTTACTTCAACAACGTGGTTTAAACATGAACTACATGAATTCTTTATTGCGTAGAGTGGCGACACAGTGAACATGTGCTTATGACAAATTAGTAAAACAGGAACAGTTAGTTTAGTATCAGCCATTGCTTTAGTGTAACGTTGTTTTTAAAGTGCGATAATCTGTATAGTTTTCAATATTAAAAAGTTATAATTAATAGAAGAAAATCAGTTTAGATGCACGATATTACAATTTGGGTAAGTTTTTCAATTTTTAATATCGTAAAAGATGTCTTTTAAGTACTTAAATAAACCATAATAAGCTCTAATGTTGTCAAATGAAGTTTGTCGCCACCCTAGGCTTTAAGCATTTAACTAATAACAAATTACATTCAATAAAATATAAAAATAATCACGATAATAAAAATTAGAACTTTTTTGCGTGAATAAATGATTCTGATTATATTGTTAGTTCAGTCCACAATACTTACATAGCTCTTATTAATAAAGAAAAATGAAAATGAAAAGTGTTCCCGTTGAAACATAAAATAACAGAAATGTCTCCAATTCACTCTCATTATTTCGTATTTTGAGGCGTTTATAATAATTAAATTATTTTTCTATACCAAAAATCATTTTCATAAATAAATAATTTATTAACGAAAAAATAAACATACAAAAAACGCATTTTAATAATTAAATAAAATTAAATTAATTAATAAATATATAATATATATATATTTTTTTTGAATTTCTTACTAAGCATATGAACACTTTTATTATAAATTTTTAGTTTATTTTCTTTTAAATTAAATTTAAGTAGTTAATTTTTTTTTAATTAATTTGATTTATTTATTAATTTAATATCGTTTCTTCGCTTTTATTAAACCCTTTATTTTTAATAATTTTTTATGAATGATAAATAAAAATTATTGTTTATTATTGCATTATTTAAATTTAGTTAAATCAAATAAAAATAATTAAAAGCGTAAAAAATAATTAGTTTTTCTTCTGTTTTATTATTATTTATGGCGTGCATTAAACTCACAAGAGTCGCTAAAAATCAGCCTGTTAAGTAATATAACCACTATACGATCCTTTTACTTAACATTGCACACCAATTGCAAAATATAACATTATGATTAATTTAACACGTCTAATACCAAAAATAAAAACAGTTGTTTGATTATTGTTGCTTTTTTCGTAATTTCGCTATAAATTAATTTATTTATTTTTTTTTTTACAAATTAGAAATAAAACTATGTATATATGTATAAATAAATAATAAAATTTATATGCTTTAATAACTTTTGATTAACATGACAACAGAGGTAAAAATTTATAAACGTTTTTTTTTCTATTATTTGCTCACTTTAAAAATCCATATAAGAAAAAAAAAACAGAAGAATTAATTATTATAAACATTTTTCTTTTTCTTTAATAATAAAATTAAATTAACTAACAAAGGGTTAAACGGAGAAGAAAATGATTACATAAAAGTACATTTTTATAACTAAACTTAATTGTATTTTTTAACACTTTGTGCTCGACTAGCAAAGACCAAAAAAAAATATAAAATAATTTTCTTCCTTTTCTTTAAAATATTCGCTCGACCACAAAGGGCTTAATTTATTTAATTAAATAAAAACATTAAATATATATATATATATATATATATATATATATATATATATATATATATATATATATATATATAACTTAATTAAATTATTAACAATAAACTTATTTAAATAAACATTTTTTTATTTTCTGTTTTTAAACGAAAATTAAGGAAATAAAACATGTGATAAAAAAAAATAATAATGTGCAACACAGCATAGTTAGCTAGCTTAATGTTAATTTAAATTAATTAATTATATAATCTCATGATTGAGAGAAAAGGAGTTGAAAAAAATAAATACTCCTTTCTTAACAATAATTTTTCTTATCTCATCTCCAGCGTTTAAATAATAACAAATTTTTAATTAATTTATAAATAAAATACCTAAAAAAGGGGAAAACAAATTATCATCACTTTTTTGTTTCTTTTTGTTTTCCATCATAATTAATTAATTAAATTTTCATTTTTGTATGTAAATTAACAAATATAACAAAAACTAGTTAAAATAGAATTTAAAAAAAAAATATATAAACAATTTTAGTAGCATTAGCAGCAAGAGCAACAGTAGTAGCAGCAAAATTAAGCTCACAAATTGTTTTGTAAAAATGATAATAATGTTGTTTCATAATGTTTACTAGCTTCTAAATTTCTTAGTGAATGCCGTTCATTCGGATATACTTGTAATTCATATGGTTTATTTGCTTTTATTAAACAATTAATTAATTGCGATGTATGAAAAAAATGTACATTTTCATCGATTAAACCATGTATGATTAGTAAACGATTCGATCTAAAAATTAAAATAAAATAAAATATAAGAAGGAAATAAACATTTTAAGATCACAAGAAGTACTTACTCTTCAGGAAATTTATGTACATAGCTTAAAACAGATCCAGCTGTATAACCCTGTTTATTATTTTCTGGTAAATCCATATAACGTTCAGTATAACCGGTATCATAATATTCCCAATTTGTAACTGGTGCACCAGCTATTGCTATTTTAAAAACATCGGGATATTGTACCAGTCCCATTAAACTTAAGTAACCGCCTGTAAGAAATTTAATTTTTGTAAATTGTATTATTATTAAATGATAAATATCATTCACAAACCATATGACCAGCCATATATTGCTATACGATTTATATCAATAAAATCTAATTCCTCAGTTAATTGTTTCAATACTTCTACTTGATCGGCTAACTCTACTGTGCCCATGCGACCACGTAAATGACTTTCAAAGCGAACGCCACGATGTCGTGAACCACGCGAATCAATACAAATTACACAATAACCTTGTGCGGCTAACATATGCATTCTTAATTGCCTCATTCCCTAATAATTAATTAAACAGAAAATCATTATTTTAGTTATTTAAAAAAAAATAAAATAAAAACAATTAAAAATAAACCTTAAAAGTATTATTAACAGTTTGTACTTCTGGACCACCATACACATTTAAAACTGTTGGATATTTAATACCCGGCATAAAATTATGCGGTTTGAATACCATTGCATATAATAAATCACCATTTGTTAAACGTGGACTATAAATTGTTGGGCAGTACTGTTGATTATCGGGACTGCCACCCTCCAATAAATAACCCATTGTAGTTAATAATAAACCATCAATATCACCATTGGCACTTGTTTGTGTTATTTTTAAAACTTCACACGTTGGATGCCGTTGAATATTACAAAATACTTGTATTAACATTGTGCAATCCTAAAAATAAATAATTTAATTATTTATTATAATAAAAATAATAGTTTGAATTAATAATATACATCATTAAAATCTATTGAATATGAATAGCCAAGTTTTGTTAATAATCGTATGTGACCCGGTCTTTGTAAATTAACCGCATATAAATGTTTTTCTAATGGTGTTTCACGTAAACCTAAAAAATAAACTATTTGCTTTGTTTTATCTATCCACATATTTCTACCGAGCACTTCCCATTCACCAGATGTTAAAGGTATCTGATAATAAAGATAATTATTATTTTTTTTCAATACATATTTATATATTTCATTATTTACTTTATTAATAACACGCGGTATAAGTGTGCCACCATCAAAATGTTCAACGCCATTATGATCTTTAACACCATTTACAGCACCGACTAGACTAGAAGTAATTAAATATAAATGACGATAACCGTTCTCTTCGGATGCCCATATAAATGTTGAACTTGTCTCTTTTATTTCAATAAAATATAACAAATCATGTACATTAATCCATGTGGATGATACTTGTGAGTAAATCACTTGCATAGCGCTTGTTGTTTTCCCCAATGACGTTTTCCAACTGTGGTGATCATTTTCTGACGGTGATGATGCACCACTAGTATATGGTTCACAAAAATTATCTAATGGTATAAGTACTAGGTCCAAACGTTGTTGAAGTCTATTCATTAATTGAGCCCAAATACTATAAACAATTATTTTTTATAACAACGTAAAATGTAGTATATTTAAAATATGAAAAAAAAAACTATTACTATTTTGAATCAGTAGTCCATCCAACCCGCACAATATACTCTACCCAGGGAAAGGCAAAAGTAAACGGACACTGCAAATCCTTAATACAAATATCTGTTATGTGTAATGACTCTGATAACGTAAATTGTACTAATTTTAATTTTGATTTTGCATTTGGTGTACCTAAAAAAAGTTTTAATTATTAATAAAAATAAATAAAATTAAATTAATAAAAAAAAGTAATACCGGCTCTGGGAAAACGATATTCTTCATAATCTCCACCAAGTGATTGCGACGACGGAAATGTAAATAAACCTACATCACTTTCGTCTACTTCCTCATAAACTATTCTATAAATCCCATCTTTAATAAATAAAATAATTAATTAAAGAATGTTTTTAAATACGGATTAACAATTAGTTTACCATCGCTGAATGGTTGCCACCAATATCCCTGATATCTACTGAATTCCTCTTGCATAACGTACGTTGGTACACCGGCACTTAACGGATCATCAGCTAAAGATCTTCGACCATCGTGTGCGAATGTTAATCGCTCACCGTGTCCACTTAACGTATGCGTTACCCAAATATCGTGACCACATATATACGCTATTAAATCAGAATTATGTGGACATATTTGCGGATCTAAAGCTGCCCATGATTGACATAATCTCAATTCAGATGGAAATAATGGATTTACCTTTTGCAAATTAATTTAAAAATAAATCAAAATTAAAAATAAAAGCAAAAATAATAAATAAGAAAAAGTTTATAACGGTAAATTATTAAATGATACTTTAATTCATTTTGTGTAATTCTTTGATTGACCTACATTATAACCGGTATCCAGACATTGATAAAGTGTATTCGATGCCGGAAATACAATTTTTCCACTAGGTTTATGTAGTTCATAAGATGTTATACCCCATGTTGATAATCTCTTACGTTCCAACAATAATTGAACTTCACGCGAATATGCATTATTTGCCGTCAGACTAGGAGTTGGCTCAAGTACAAGATTCCATTGTAATCTACAAAACAGAATGATTTTTTTTCCTTTATTTTTGATAAAAGAATTGATTTTGAGTACCTTTGAGACGTAGGAATATCTGTCGGTGGAATATCTGTGTAAAGTAGTGTTGTTTCCCAACCATTAGGCGGTGTACCTAAGAAATAAATTCTTGTTCTTCCATCAGACAATGAACGAAAACTTATGCTTGTCGGTACCATACTAGATAATGTTGCTAATTGACGTCTGAGGTCATTTACCGTCGTTTTTAATTCGGACCATGATTTTTTTCCAACATTTATTGTTTTCTTTTGTAGTAACAGCGGTAAATCCATTTTTTTGTGTGTAGTAACTATTCTTAGTTAGTAAAGAATATATGCGAAATTTAATAGAACTATCATAAATTAAAATTAATAATATCAAGTGACAGTTCTATAAGAAAATGTATAAAAAACTTTATAGAATATATAAAGCCATTATAATTGAACACTCTTTTATTTAATCACTTTATACATTTCTTTTAATAAATTTTATATAATTTTTACTTAGGTATAAAAATTAATTCCAACAAGCGAATATAAATTATAATATATATAAAAAAAAGAAATATTTTTTTTGTATATTTTCTTTTCTATTTCTCTCTTCTCTGTAATATTGTAAAAAATTTATTACTTTTTTATGCAAAAATATTCAAAAGACTGGTGCGAGCGGACAAACTTCAGAACAATTATATTTGCAAACGAAATGTCACTTTTTTATGCAATGCTACCAACATAGAGATTATAAAATTAATTTGATAAAGCATAAAATTTATTTATTTCCATAAAGATGAGATTACATACTTAATTTTTAACTTATTTAATTTATCTTAAATTATTTTATAATATATATATGGTAATAAAGTAATTTAATATTTCTTAATTTCAAATGTTGTGAATTGTGGGGCTTCTATTTGTTTCATATCAGAATAGATAACTTTCTCTATACGGGATGATGGACTACCGACCTTCTCAAGCCAATGCTTCCTTCAAATTAATTTAAAAATAAAATTAATGTTATTTATAAATGAAATCAATAATATTATATACATTTCCAGTAATTGCTTTTGCGTTGCTTCGATTTCTCCTTTAACAGTGCCATGTGATGTATTCATACACCATCCTCTAACACCAATAGATTTTGCAAATTTTTCTGTATGCTAATTAAAAAATTACATTTTTTTAAATGCAATAGATAAAGTAATTTTACCTTTCGGAAAAAGACCCCTTAAATAAACAATTAAAATGATGTAATTAGTTGATTTGTAGGAATAGAAATGCAAGAAAAATAAAAAAATACCTTGAACCTTTCCATGTACTTCAAATACACAGGATAATAAAGACATATTTCTGATGTTCTCTGGTAAATTTGTATTATTTGTGTCACCTAAATTACAGAGAGTAAAATATCCGTAAAACACGCCAAGGATAATAACGATTGAACATAATTTATACATAATTACATTATTTTTTCCCTTTATGTCAAAAAACATAATCATAGCAACCAGCTGATTTTTTATTTTTAAAACTTTGGCACTCGTGCGGGGAGCAGAGTTGTTTTTGTTCTTATCACGTCATAGGTTATGTCAAATATAAGTTAATTTTTTTTTTGATTTTTTTATATATTTGATATTTTACTTTATATGTATGTAAATTTCTATTATTTTAAATGTTAATTCCTCTCTATATATACAATACGTGAAGTTACATAAAATTTTCTTATCATTAAAATTTATTTAATAGTTTAAAGCAACAGGCTGCATAACAGTGTTTTGGGTGAAAAATTCCGAAATAAACTTCCTACATTGAATTATAACAAAAAAAAATGTCAATAGCATTGCATTTTAATTTACTTTCAAGACGTCTTTATCGTTATAATGCTAAGGTGAGTTCTCCAAGTTAATTAATTATTTTACAAAATAGAAACTTTTTTTTTTTATAAGCAGTATTTGTCGTTTTTTGCAACAAAAACAAATACAACGTCAAGCAGTGTTGAAAAAAATGAACAGGCAAATTTCCCAGGTGCCCAGGCACCATGGGTTACAAAACCGTTACTAACGATGCCACAAAATATTGATAAAATACCTATTTATCGTGTGATGGCTCGAAATGGAGAAATTCATGATCAAAACGAAGATCCTAATCTTGGTGAAAAAACCATAGTAAAAATGTTTCGCGATATGGTCCTATTAAACACAATGGATAAAATCTTGTACGAGTCACAAAGACAAGGTAGAATTTCTTTTTACATGACAAACTTCGGAGAGGAAGCTAGTCATATTGGAAGTGCAGCTGCTCTATCACCGCAAGATCTTGTTTACGGTCAATATCGTGAAGCTGGTGTTCTTGTATGGCGAGGTTTTACCATATCTCAGTTTATAGATCAGGTAAATAGAACGACAATGATATATATCGATAATAATATGATATAATGATAATTTTTTCACAGTGTTACGGCAATTGTGAAGATGCTGGTAAAGGTAGACAAATGCCCGTACATTATGGATCAAAGGAATTAAATTTTGTGACAATATCGAGTCCTTTGGCTACACAGCTGCCACAAGCAGCTGGAGCCGCATATGCCTTAAAATTAAAGCCAAACAACGATCGTTGTGTAATAACCTACTTTGGGGAAGGCGCAGCTTCCGAAGGGGATTGCCATGCTGCTTTTAATTTTGCCGCCACTTTAAAATGTCCAATAATATTTTTCTGGTAATAAATTTTTAGAGTTTGGTATTAATCAAATTTAATTACTCAATTTAATTATTCAGCCGTAATAATGGCTTTGCGATATCAACACCCGCTAATCAGCAATACAAAGGTGATGGAATTGCTGGTAGAGCTCCTGGATACGGTATAGCGACAATCCGTGCTGATGGCACCGATATTTTAGCCATGTATAATGCGACAAAATTAGCCAGAGAATATGTATTGAAAAATAATAAACCAGTAATTTTAGAAGCAATGGCATACAGGTAATTGTTTCATAATATATCTCAATATAGTAAAATTATTTAATAGTGAAAAATTTTTAAAAAGAATTGGACATCACTCAACATCTGATGATAGTACAGCATACCGCTCAGCCGATGAATTAGAAGTATGGAATACATTGGAACATCCAATAACAAAGTTAAAGAATTACATGAAGAATAAAGGCATCTGGAATGAGAAAGAAGAAAACGACAATGTGCAAGCTATTCGCAAACAAATTTTATCACAAATAGCACAATCGGAGAAAAAATTAAAACCAGATTGGAGAGAAATGTTCCATGACGTGTACTACGAATTGCCACAAAATTTAAAGTAAATATTAAATAAAACATATTCGTTTCTTATTAATTAACAAAATGTTTCTTTTCTTATAAAACAGAGATCAAATGAAGCAAATGGAAACACACATTGAACAAAACAAAGAGCATTATCCAATAAAGGAATTTAAAAATTAGTTTTCTCACAAAAATGGATATAGGTCTTAACTCAACATACGGTGATTTTAAAAAAGTGCATTTATTTACTACTATGATTGAAAATTAGGTAAACATTTTTATATAATTTATATATTTTTTTTGCCGGAAAATATATTATAGATTTGCAAAAAAATAAATAAATCTAAAATCAAATTTTTAAAATATAATAAATTCATTTTATTATTGCAATATTATTAAAGTGAAATTAAGCGTTGTTCAAAAATTTTAAGTGAAATTAAGCGTTGAAATTTATTATGTTCTCTTATATCTGTGATAGCTGTTGTAAGATAATATGCCGTAATTCATTAGTCAATTGGTTCGATTAAATATCTCTTTTTGTAAGTTTTCTTTATTTGGGTAAAAATTTTCCATCTTGAAATTACAGCGTTGATTAGTATATTTTTCTAAAAGAAACTTCTTTTTGGTCTTGAAATTCAATTTAACTCAACAACAAAGCCTATCAATATAGATAATAACCATATAATGAGTATTGCTAGTTACCTTCGAAACTCTTCTAGATAATCATAAAGTTATTATATAAATTTTAATTTTAAATTAATAAAAAAGAAAAATTGATTGAAATCGATCTAAATTTGGTTCATTTTCGTAATGGTGTTTGTAATGTCTAATTTTATGAATACAAAATTAATTAAAATAAACAATTTAATTAGTTATATAATATGTGTATTTTATTTAGTTAAAATAAATAATACAGTAAAATTCAAAGAATAATTAAATTGTAATGCATAAAAAAATACATACACAAAATGATTTAAAAAACCATTTATATCATAAGTTGCATTTAATAGCAATTCATTCAAAATTAAATGTCTTATTCGAATCTAAAAACTGAATAAAAATGTTTATTTTATTAATTTTCTATATTATAAATAATTATGTTTTAATACGTAAATATAATTCATAGCTAGTTGTTTCTTTGACGATGTCATTGTTACAAAAGAAATGTTAGTATTAAATGTGTCGCAAGTTTTTACTAAAACAGATTTGTACGATAAATATCTATTAATTTATGTTTATCATTTATAGCTAGTATAATCGCACAGTAACAAACAGGCAGGTAGGCAGGCACGCAAGTCAATAACTAATTATAGTTTACAAATAATTTAGACATAAAGTAACAGCTTTTATTCTAACAGGTGGCATAATTATATTATATGTATAGTTACAATTAAAACAAATTGATTTTCCTAATCAAAATTGTATTTCTATTTATTTCATAAAGGCTATGGTTTCTTTGCTTCTATAAAACCGTTTCATGCGATATTATTTCATTTTGAAATATAGGTTATTTCTTTATCAAGTAAGTTAAAGTTCTTCATTTTCTTTATCATGTGTGCCTTCTAATTTCTCTTTTTCACAGCCTTAATCAATTGTTGCAGTCTCAAAAAATAGAAATATATAATAATTAACATTTGCATTTATTTTCAAAGACAACGATTTTTTTAACCCTTTTTTTTTAATGTTTTATCATTAGTGACTATTTTTTAAGTTTTAATTGATAATTTAGCTTGTTTTGAGTTTACTAATAATAACTAATAATAAAAATCTAATAAAATTAAAAATAAAACAATTTAATTAGTAGTTTAAAGTGTGTGTACTGTAATTAGTTAAAATAATTAATACAGTATAATAATAGCATTAAACATAAAAGACTATTTTAATTATATTAGATATAACATATACATAACATTTATATAATTTTTAATAACATAACAAAAATAAAATTTAAAATAACATTTAAATTATATTTGAAAAATATCGCTCCTCTTATAAGCGCGTTATTTTATATAGCCAAGCAACAACTATGAATACGTATTTTAATTAAGTTAATAATTCATTGACGGTGGCGTTGGACCATGAAAATTAACTTTAGCCTCTTGCCACTTAGTGTGAATTAAACGTTCTAACGGTGTAGCAATTATATCATCACGTATCTGTCCATTGTTTATTGCAGACGAACTACCTTGTCTTTGCAAGTAATTTGCTTGAGCATCGTCATGTCCGCGATTGTCAACAGTCATTGCAAGATAACATCCAGCACAAGTGTAATAATGGAGTTCGAATCTCTTCTCAGCATGATAATTTCTTAAAAGTTCCCGATTTGAATTAAATACTACGCCATAATGACCACAGCAACTAGCTACCCAAATTGGTAACGCGGGTGTTTTCAATCTTGATCCCGGTTGTCTCGACGATGACTGTAAATATGGATTAATTTTTATTTATATGATTTTAGTATTATGCAATACTTACTAGAGCTGCTTCATTATCTCCTTCCCATACAAGTAAACCAATGATGCCACGGCCTAGAATTCCAAATTGTGGAAGAGCCTAAAATAAAATTTTATGGTTAACTTTTAACTCTCAATTTTCTTCTTCCTTTAAATTACATAATGATCTTCATCACCAACATACACTACACCATTATGTAAGTATGGTGTTGCTCTACCCGTTAATAATAGTGTTACTATATTAAGTGATCCCTCTTCGAATGGACCCATTAAATGAGCGCCCTTTGGTGCATCTAAATCAGTTTTTATTCTAAAACATCAAATTACGTTATTGTTATTTAATATTTGCATTTATATAAACGTTATTATACTTTGCAGGGCTGCGTGTTAAAACGGCACTGTAAAGTAATAAAAGAGCACCTGGTCCCGGATCTTCCTGGAACTTATTACCAAACTAAATAAAAGCAAATGCTTTAATATTTTATTTACTTACATAAAATAAAAATCTCTTGATGAAAATTTGTAAATCTTCTAAATTATTAAACTCGAAAATGTACAGCTGAATAAAATAAGTGATATTGAATTTAAAATCAATAATAATATATTCATAATACCTTTTCTGTTACAGAATCTTGAAAATATGTATGGCTATGCTGAATATGTGGTATTTCGCCAGGTAGTACAACTATTGATTTTGTTTTTTCACCAATAAGCCATAATATTTCTGAAATAGCACGCCATAGTGCTTCCGTTTGCTGTAATTCTTGAGGCCTTAACATTCTATTCAAATGGATTGGGAATTTGGGACGCATACTGGTAAAATTCTATCACTATCTACTTTACATATATTTAAAACAATATATTTGAATACTAACTGATCTAAAGGAATCGATTTCTCTTTTGGTCGTACTTCAAATAAAAAATATTTTATTATATATGCCTGAAGTACAGATTGTAGACCTCTTGTTGCATTACGTGGGCATCGTAAGCCATATGGTAAATCATCATTTGGTTTGCCAAACATTATTGCAGTCCTTGTCCATTCGCCACGTGGCGGAGCGGCTGCTGAACCAAACACAACCTGACGTAGCTCCTATTTTATTTTATATGAGTTCAAATTAAAAAAGAAAACACAAATTAGAAATAAATCAATAATCAAAATTGCACTTCACTTGTGAATTCAATCGACAATTGAAGGGCAACGGATATTTATTTAAAACAAGAGTTTAATCGATTTAAAATTACTTTTAACAACTTTTTTTTAAACAACTGTTTAAAAAACGTAAAACAAATTTAGTATATAAGTAGTATATAGTATAGTATATATATTTGATAAAACGCATTTAAACAAATTTATGCACTTGTACTTACCACAGCAATATCAGAAGTTATTGGTTTGCCACCAGTCAGGCGAGGACGTACCGACATTATCTTATTAATTTTGAAATTTGTTTTATTTTTTTAATTGAAAACTAAAATTTAATGCTACAATAATATGCAAAAATTAATTATTTTTAACAAAGTTTAAAATTTTATCTTATATATAAAATATAACTTTTATTTCTTTAAGTATTTGCTAAGTGTTTATCGTTATAAAGTTACTTTAAGAATAATATAAATGAATCACTTCACCCTATTTAACACCGAAAACTATCAGCTAAGTCGAGGGTAAATTTAAGTGTGAATGATTACAAATTTTTAAATATATAAGTGTATCAAATATAAATATCACCATGGTGTTATTTTAATAATAAAAAATAAATTAACCAATAGACACATATTTTAAATATTCAAATCAATTTTATCTAAAGCAGAAATACAACCTAATTCAACATTTGTTTGAATAATAAACATTATATCCAATTTATTACTATATTAATAATATTTTTATATCTATGAAAAATAAAAAAAAAAACAGAAAGTAAGAGTTAGAAATATTAAATCAAAAATATAATAATCATAATATCAATATGAATAATATTCTCTTTTCAATTTGTTTCTAAAATAAAATAAAAAAAAAGTGGCATAAATTTGCACCTAGCTATATTTATTATTATTTTATTTAAAATTAAATAAAAAACTTTCTAGATATACATATTATATCGTACAAAAAATAAACGAATAAAAATAATAATAATAATAATAATAGTAAAGTTCTAGTGACTGTTTTTGCAAAAGTTTTTCTGTATATTTTTTTGCTTATGCTTTTTTAACTGCAACATATGTGATGGGTATTTTTGTTTTCATTTTATTTGTATTTTTGTTGGATAAATAATTGTTTTGAAAAATGATATACATATTTTTATGGAGCAGGGTGTTTTGATTCATTTATTACTTATTGCATATTTTAAGCTTTTTGAAACGAAATATTTTTCATCTACCCTGTTTTAAAGTACAATTAATTTTTTTTACCATACAAACTTTGTGCTTTTTTTTTTAGTATCACATGGCGTGATTTAAGAACTAGCTAGTCGACACCTATTTATATGTTTGTTTTTATTATTTTTTTGTTTTATAATTTTATTTGCAAAACGTATACAGTATTACCACATTTTATATCTAATATAAATCTTATTATTTTATTCACATCGTGTGTAACGAATAAAATCAGATAAAAAACTATTAACGAAAAGTACAAATATTATTCAAAAAAAAAAAAATATATATTTGGCTTTATTTCTTAAAAATAATATAGAATATATTTAGAATTATATTTATTTTATTGCACATAAACAATTAATATTAAGCAATATTCATGACTTGCACTTAATTTTATATATATATATATATATATATTATAGTCTTATTATATTTACCATTATTAAGTAAACATTATTGAATGAAAATGAACAAACAAAAATATTTAACGTTAAACTCCAATGAAATCGAAAACTTTAAAGAAAACATATTTAACGCAAAGAAAATCTTTACATACGTTCTACACATGGTTAAAGTGAAAAGAATAAAAAGTGGTTAAAACAAAGGGGATTTAGTTTATTATTAGTGAGTAAAGGATATAAAATCATGCAATTTTATATAGTTGGGCATAGAAAATTCTTTTCGCTTTCTTTTTTATAACTATTTATTATACCTTTTATTTTTTTTTTTTATTAAATTGTTTTGTTATATTTTTGGGTAAGAGGGTGACAAGAAAATTCAGCTACGAACATATCAATATATACACATATGTATATTTATTATATGAATAAATTTAGTAAAAAAAAAAGATTGAAAATTGAATATTAGTAATACAATAAATATAATGTATCATGCAACGATTGCGCCCCAGTAAACATACAACTTACAAAGCAACAAGACATAAATGTGTCTTCAATAAACTATTCGCATATGATTTCACTTGATGTTATATGTACATATGCATATATATATATACGTTTATATAATGATAAACATAACCGAAACTATACAGAAAGTGTTTTTGAATTTATTACAATAATAAAAAATAAGTTTATACAGAAATCGCAATAGTTATAATAATAATATGTTCTTTTTTTGATTTCAAGCATATATGAAAGATATATTTCAAAATAAAATTTACTAATGACATTAAAATAAAACTAAGAATTTTTTGATTGAAATGGCATTTGTTCTGCAATTCAAAGAACTTAAATTAGAATTGGTAAAAGTTCCATTTAAAACATTTACTATTTAAAATGCATATACCAAATATCATAGATATTTAAATGCATGTGGAATAATTAAATAACTAATTATTTAATACTTTCTATAAATAGAAAACATTTTAAATAAGCTAAGTTATTGTATCATGTCGCAATAATATTAAGAATAAGATTAACTAAAATTTGGTTTCCTATTTATATAAAACTTTTATGATAGCTCTTGACAGGCGCTTTTCAAAATGTTCAACTTTTTTTAAAATAAATATTCATTTTTTTTTATCAAACATTATAATTAGAAAGTTAAATAAGAATAAATTGAAACATAAATAAAGAAATAAAAAATAGAAGAAAAAACATTAAAAAAAAAGGCAAGGGGTAAAAATAATTTGATATGTTCACTACGAATTTCTTGTATAATACCGTACAATCTATCATATCTTATTTCTATAAATGTATTCTGTTTATTTCTAATTTATCCATAGTCACATGTATATTGTAAATTATGTATATAGGCGTATACTTGACTTTGACATCATTTTTTTATATTACCAATTATGCTAAATTTAGATTTGTTTTTATTAAGTTAACACGAAAACAGTTATTATAGTGCTATTAATGCATCTTCATATTAAACATGCAATTGTCATGTTGTAAGATTTTTTGTAAGGAGCTATTGCACAACATTATAATAACGACAAATTTAGAATATATTTACATATATTAAAACATGCAGTTTTTTTTTCTACTTATTACAATTATTTATTAATATTTGTTCTTTATACAAAAAATATCAAATTCGTTGTTCAATTTTAACAAAATATTCAATTAATTTTTTGGATAAACAGAAACTAACTGGTACATCATTGTAGTTTATATTTGTAGAAAATTTAAATTTTTTAATTAATTTGCTTGACGCTATTTTTAATAATATTATAGCGTACCGACCACCGATGCAATTTCGTGGACCACCACTAAATGGTAAAAAGCTATATGGATGTCGATTTGCTATATTCTCTGGAAGAAAGTTATCTGGATTGAATTTATTTGCATCGCGGCCCCATACTTCTGGATTTCTGTGCAAATTATATATATTAATTCCTGCTTCAACACCCTGCGGCAATGTATAATTATCGTCAATCTTTAAATCGACTTCACATTTTCTAAGTACAAATGGTATTGTCGGTAGAAATCGCAATGTTTCTTTTATAACCATATCCAAGTAATTCATAGCACTTAATTGTTCATATTCGACATTATCATTATTATGTAATACTTCATTAACTTCTTGATATAATTTTTCTTGTATTTCTTGATGTGTTGCTAGTAAAATAATGAGATTAGATAATGTTATTGCTGTTGTGTCAATACTCTATAAATAAACAAAAAATAATTATATATATGCAAATTAGGAAAGGTGTGAATTAGTAATTTTATATTTAAAACTCTTACGGCTAGAAAAAATATTTCCATATGATCTAAGAAATCTTGATTTTGAATTAAATTTTCGTCAAGTAATTTCAACAACTGATCTATCAAAATATCTGGACGTTTTATATTGCTTTCTAAGCTTAAATTGCTATAAAGTTCTTTTTTAATATTATAATCAACTCGTTTTGAATCGCTTATCTAAATAAAAAAGAAGGAAATTAATATAATTATATATTTTTACTATATAGAATAGATATTGCCTTTTTGCAGTACAAATTTGCTAATTTTTTCCATTTCTGTTCAATTTTGTAGGATTTAGTTTTTTTAAAAATTATATCAGAATACAACCATGGACTTAAAATTCTTTTTACGATGATTATAAAACCACTAGTTAATTATTTAAAAATATTATTTGTATTTCTTAAGTATTAAAATATATATGTATACTTGTTTATAGCTTCCAGATAATTGTCATAAATTTTCTCATTTTTGGATGCATGACCAAATGTAGTATTAGCGGTTATTTGAGCAGTTAAAGCATTAAAAATTGGTAATACATCAATATAAGTCTTATCATTTATTAAACTTGATAAATTTTGAATAACGTCATTTGTTTGATTGTTAAATGTTAAACAAAAACTCTGCAACATTTTAATATTCATTGTTGGATTTAATAGTTTTCGATGCAATCGCCATTTAGACGCTAAAAAATTAAAATAATTAAATCGGTTTTTTGTACGTTAAAAAAATGTATATACCATCAGATGTTACCAAAGAACATTTATTCGAAATAGTGTCGTAAATAGTAGATTTGTTTAAACATTTTTCAGAATTTAATACTAATTTTATATGCTCCGGATTAGTAAGACTCACAATGTTATAAATAACTAAATCAATTTTAACTGGTTTATTTCCTTTTGTTATATCCACAATCGTTTTAAAAATATCTACCAAAAATAATTAAAAGCCATACTTTATAAACGTAAATATACTATTTCAAATAGACACTACCATTATTTGATTTCCCGAAAAATAGCAATGAATTTCCAAAAAAAGGATAGCTTGTAGGTCCACTAAACGTTTTAAGTTTTTTTAAAATCGTAAAACGGTTTAATAAAAATGTGAATAATTTATTTTTACCACTGAATAGAAAAATGCACACACAAAATAAGCAAATTTCGATAATCATTTTTTAATAAATATATAATTTGTTAAACTTACTAAGTTAAATATATTTTTCAAACTAATCAAAAACTGATTTATATTTCATATATATAATATATCTCATATTATGAATTATTCACGAAATAATTTATTTAAAAAAATTCTTTTCAACTTTTCACATGTCTAATAAGTAAAATAAATAAAATTGTAAGCCAAAGAATGGTTTATCTACATAACAAAACGATAAAAATAATTAAAATATATATCCAATAAATGTTATAAAAAATAAGAATAACGTTTGCTTTCTTGTGGTTAGTTAACTTATTTATTGAGGTGTTATCATTGAATTTTGTGTTGAAATAATTTCGTACTCTTTGGCATCACTTAAAGATGTCATTTGTGATGTTTATTTATTTAATTAGTGGAAAGTAGACATAACAATAGATAACTTTTGTACCCCTACATAGGTATTATATATTTTTATATATTGATATATTTTTACTTTATTTTTTCACACATAATTGCACTTGAATCAATATAAAAATATTCGTCACGCATTAAAAGTTTTCTTTTTTTAAAATAAAGGTTAGCAGAGATTTTTCAAAGAAATAAAACAAGATGTTAATACAATTATACAAAACATATTTGATTTATTCATTTTTTTCTATGAAATACATAAAATAGATTTTAAAAAACTACCAAATCAGTCTTTGCGTATCTGTATAATTGTCCCAATATATTTCTTTAGTGAAAAATATATAAAAAGTAATAGCATTTATTAAAATATATATTAGGCATTCAATAATTGTATAGCGTAGCACATTTTTTAAATTTACATTAAAAAGTCGTAATATTAAATATGGTAATATAAAATAACGTATTTCAATTAATTTTTGTAGTGCTAAGCTAATTGTTACTGCTAGGAAATAAAATATTTTAAATCCTGCTGATTTATTTGAAATGTCCTTTACAATAATTGATAAACTAAATATATACAAAGGAATTGCAATATACTTAGCGTAGATACTTTTACCATAAAAACGGTTCCATATATAAAAAATATAATGTCTATTATCAGCAAGTAGATAAGGATGTACTAAAGTATTATAATGCACAACAACTATTAAAACCATTGCAGTTAGTAAAACATAGTACCAATGTTTAATCCATAGTTGCGGTAATGTGAATAAATGAGGTAAAACTAAGGTAGTACCAAAAACAATTACAAATAGGCTGAAGTACAATATCTGTTAAAGAAAAAAAATCAGTACTTTGTTATGTATTTACAATTCTTATATTAAAACAAAATACCTGTGGTATATGTAGTGAAGCTTGATGTGCGCTTTTATCACCCATAACAATAGAGCCATTTATTATTAAAAACAAAACAAATGCAAATAATATAATAACGTATCCGTAAAATTTATTTAACAATATTTTTGTTGTTGATATGAAAATGTGATAATTTTTAAGATTGTATCTTAATACTATAAAAATGTCCTAAAGAAAAACATAATATGAAATGTTTTTATAAAGATAAAAGTTTTTGTATTAACAAATATTTAATATAAGTACCTTAAAACTGTAATCACTGGTAAATGATGGGTTAATACACCTATGCTTTTGATCTTTAATTTTCGGTAAGGTTTTAATTATTAGTTTATTTATTGAATTTATTCCGAATACCATGATCACCCAAACAATATTAGTTTGTCGTATTAACAAACTCCCAAAACCACAAAGAGCAGCTAAATTATGTTTTTTTTTCATTGAAAATAAAAACATTGATAGAACACCAGTTATTGATATAATATCTGTGTAGTATAAATGAGCAAAAAAGTACATTGGTGGCAAAAGTGATATTGTGATTGCTTCCAATACTCCAATTAATTCATTTCGGCCATTCTTATTAAAAGTAATATATTATTATTTGTTTTAAATACGAAAAATGTAAACATACCTTATCAGGATCAACCTTTTTCAAATTCAATAAACGAATTTTTTGTATAAGATAAAAGTTAATAGCTGAAGCCAACAACGAAATTAAACGCAAATTGTATACAGAACAAGCTTTGAATGGCAACAAAAATATTGCTGATATGATATATAATCCAGGTGGGGTCGTTATCTTAGGATCCCACTGTAATTAACAACAATTTTAGATAGAATTCGAATGCAATTATTAATTTATTTACAACTGTGAAATTTCCCTCACAATAATGTAGGCCTTGTCTTATGTGAAACTCTTCATCAATAACATTCTTCGATGTAGCATAAATTTCATTAAAAAGGGGTTTAGATATTAAAATGTAAAATAAAATACCAAAATATTTTATTATTTTAATCCAATCCATTTTATCTTCTTATTTCAACTTCCTGTTATGAATGGAATATTGTATTATAAAAACTTTCTATTTAACCTCAAATAACATTTCATACTTTATTAAGCACTAATATTTATATGTTGAAGAAAAAGAAATAATTAAAATATGTTATTATATTAGAAAATATTTTTTTGTTATTTGCGCGGTGTGTATTTTTTCTATGATTTATGCTATTAAATTTATGATTATTCTATATTTTGACATTTATGCTTAATGTCATAAAAAATGTAAATAAAAGAACAGCGCTGCCACCTGTGTTACATATTTTGAATAAAAACACATTTGCTATGCTTTAAAATATGTATTTCATTTATTTTGTTCAACATTAGTATAACTTATATTTTTATTAGTTTTATCTAAAAAACAGAATTTTCAATAATCCATTCTAAGTAATAACTAACTCTTGTATAAATTCCTGGGTGATTAGGCTCACCACATCGAATACCCCAGGAAACTATACCAACTGTAACCCATCTTCTATTTGACAGTTGAACTAGAAGCGGCCCACCACTGTCACCCTTAAATAATTAATTTATTTTGTTTTTAACAAGTAATTATAATGTATATTCATATTTATATTTATATATTTTTCATACTTGACAGGAATCTCTACCGCCTTCTGTTGCTCCAGCACATAAAACCGAATTATGAATTCTTTCTACAAAAACATTGGAACATTGATTGTTCGACCAAATTGGCAGTGAAACTTCCATTAAAACATCAGAGTGTGGTCCGCCAAATGATTGTGTGCCCCACCCAATTACAATTCCAGACCAACCATCCCACGTTTCATCTATTGGAGGCATACAAACTGGCCAAATATACGTATTAAACAATGATGGACGAAACAATTTAACAATTGCTATATCAGCTTCATAGGTCGTCATGTCAAAATCAATATGCTGACGGATTTCTGAGACTCGAAAATCTCTTGACCGTGATTCGTTTTGTCGTCGGAAATCATATTCACCAAGTCGAACAAGTAAGTCACTAGCTTTGTATTTATTTGTGCAATGTGCGGCTGTTAAAATGTGTCTGTCAGTTATCAATACTCCACCACATAAAGCTTTGTACGCTCTTAACGTCATTAATGCTGCCATCCATGGCCATTCATTTGGATCACTAGGTCTACCTCCAGATATTTTTGAAAATTGCTTTGTTGAAACACCACAACCACGATCTTCTGGTCGAGTTATAATGGGTTCGTTTACAATTTTAGAGATATTCGGATTTTCTTGTGCCTCCCCAACATCCTCGTCCAACATTGGAGATTCGTCAATACGTGATGGTATTTTCAAATTTAAAACTAAGCCCAGCCTTTCAGATATTTCATCAGGGCAGCATACACCAACAGAACTATAATTTTTTTAAGTCAAATTTATTATAAAAGATAAACTTTATATCATATAAAAATATACGTTTGATCTATGATGCACAAATAATCTAGGAACCGTAAAAAGTTTCTTTTGAAGTCAGGTAATACACAATTTTGTGCATGCCGACAATGTCCTTTACTTCCATTTGGTGTTACACAATTTTGATATATTTTATTGGATTTCTTATAAAAGAAAATGAATCTAAATTTATTAAAAAGTATATTTTAAAACTAGACGCGCTAGAAATTAATTATTACCTGCTTATTGTATTTCAATTCGTTAGATTCTTCTGTAAAAATAATAATTAAGGTTGCGATTATTTAAAATAAATTTATATTTACCTTTCCCATCGTCAATATTGACAACACTTAATCCATTTATTATATGTATAAATAAAAATAAAGTAATGTATATAATAAGTTTCATTTCGAATATAATTATATATTATATATTCAAAATTAAATGTTTAGCAAAGTGTATGCTTTTTCTAACACATCAAAATTAATAAAAACTTATAACATTTGATTTAATTTAGGCCACGATCCGCAATGTCGACAAAACAACTTGATTTCGTTAAAACTTATTATATTTCTATTATTTTTGTTCCATTTTAGTTACAATTATTATCAAAGCTAATAAAATTAATATAATTGATTTAATAATTATATTTGATTGTAAGAAACATAAAATCACTAACTAAAGGTAACACAAAATTTTTGAATGTTCTATAAGTTTTATTTTTTATGTTTTTGAGAAGCAATGTTTTGATAAGATTATTTAATTTAAAAATAACTTTTAATTGAGCAAACAAAAATTAAAAGTTTCTACTTCCTCTGCTTTTGATAATATTGTAAATAATATTCTTAATTTTTTGTTTACGAAAGTACTTTAATTGTTTCAAAATTTGATGAATGATGTTTTAGAGCAACAAGTAATTGGTGGCCAGTAAAAATTTGTTTTAATTTGTTGAATTATAACTGCCTAATTATTTATTATACGGGTTAATAATGATTACGACATTTATACAAAAAATATATAAGTAAATAATTTTCAGCAAAACTAAATCATATTATAATTTAATTAATATTTTACAGTTATTTTTACGACCATATGCAAATTTTTATTTTTGATGTATTTATCGACTGATACATAAAAATTTCAAACATTTTTAAAAGATTAGAAATTTTAAACTATTTGACAAAAAGAATCGATTAATACAAAAACACTTGTTAATTGTTTTCAATTATTATTTATTTATTTTATTTTTTTTTTTTGATATCTTTTATAAAAATATATAATTTTGTTATTAAATATAATTTAAAATATTATTTATTTACAAATATTAATCAATCGTTATATAAAAATGATTTTATTATTTTAAAATGATTAAATTAAATGCAAAAATTAGTATAAAAATGTGTAAACAATAATAATGATAAAAAATAAATAAGTCAAGTGTTAAATATCTTCCACCAATGCTTCCCTTTATGGTTTTTTAAAAATTATTCTTTATATTTTATGATTTTTATTATTTTGATAAGTTGTATATTCTAAAAAATGAATTGTTTTGCATGTATAAAAAATTATTTTTCTGTTTCGAATTAAATTAAGTAATAAATAATATGGTGTATAATTCAGCTCGAATTAAATTTTCATTCATAGTCAGTCTCTATGTAAGTTGATGTTTTTAGTTGTAATATAATTATTATATAAATAATCATAATAATTGTTTTAATAAATAAATTTAAATTTAATTTTATTACAATTCAATATGATTTTATAACATAATTAGATTACAGCGGTAATCATAAACTCAATAGAAAGTGCTATGACCAGTTTATATTTTATATTCTTTTCTTATAATTTATGAATAAGAAATAAAATAAAAATAAAACTCTAAACATAATGCAATGAAATAATGATTGTTTTTTGCGTGTTAATGTTAATATGATTTTTAAAATAAATTATGTTATTAAAGTCATACGTACTATATATAGATATGAAATTATAAAATTAATAATAATAATAATATATTAGTCTCGTGTTTATAGTTTAGGTGAGAATTTTCTAAGTGCACTTTTGCTAAATAGTGCAAATAAAAAAAACATTTTGTTAAATAGAATAATATGATGAAATCATTTATGGAAATGTTTTATGTGGTTGTACCCATTTTTTCAAACAATAACAGAATAGTGTTGATATATAAACTAGAACCATAAGTGCACATGTTATAGCCAATGCTAAAACAGATGTTTTTGTCGGACAAGGCTCAATGATAGTGACAGTTTTATCTATAATAGAAAAGAAATTTTATTAATTAAAAATTTTCAATAAATAAAATAGAAAAAGGCACCTTTTCCAAAATCTGCGCTAGCTTCACTTTTGAAGAAATCATGATTTTTATCATCACCAAAATCAAGCACAAGAATTTCTTGAGAAATATTCATTTCTTCTTCCTCCTCCTCGATAGTTGTTTCATTACTTGAAATTGAACGACGTTTTCTGCCCCATGATTCAATAGAATCACGACCCCATTCACATACAGCCTATTTTTAATTTTTAAATTCATTACAATGGTTATTTTTAATATTTGAAATAACTACTTACAGGCTCACATGGCCCTAGGCAATATTTTACATTACATTGGAATATAACACCATAGCTCTCTGTAAAACGGAAAGCTTCGTACAATGATTGTAGAGCATTAGAATCGGGAGTAAATCCGGGGAAAATACTAGGATCAACTGGACAACCATCATCATCGATTATTTGGAACGTGCTCTTAGAATCTTTAGCCATTGCTACACAGGAACGAGCAAAAATACCGTATGGAGCTTAAAGAAAAGTAAATTTTTGTATTTATTGTATTAGGATTTTAAATAGAAATTTTCTAATTACTATCTTCTGGTATTTCTATTCTGAATGTAAGACGATCTCCAATTCGAACAGTTTCAACTTCACGGCCGCGAGCATCTAAAATACGAATTCGTGGCGGTGGTGCTTCAGGTGATGAATTAATGTGAATCATTTCAGGATCACGTATTGGCATCATGCCGAATGTAATATTCTTCGAACTCATATCATATGTACATTTTACTTTATAAATTTTATCAGCTTTAGTCATAACAACATTGTGATGCTGTAAAACAACGGTGTTTGTATAAACGCCTGTAACACTCTGGGTATTACAATCTTGTCCCAACATTGTTAGATCTAAACGGAAAGCGTCAGAATTAATTACGTCGATGTTGCATGTCTCTGATCGTCCTAATGCGTAAATGCGACCGTTGAAAGGTTTGTTTGTACGAACCTGTACTGCAATACGAGTATCTTTGCAGTGAACAGCAACTATTTAAAAAAACAAATTAAAATAACTATGTTAACTGGATTTTTCATAGAATACAAATTAAAGATTACCATCATAACAAGTTCCAGTTTTATCACAATTTACATCTGAACGAGTTAAGTTGTTAACGGAAGGATCTTCAGTAGCATCAAAAACGACAGGTAAAGTTTGATCAGTTTGTCCAGGATTTGATGCTGGAGCTTCTAATAATACAATTTTATTTTTATAAATAAATAAAATGATATAGTCCAATAATTAAATCTACTTACTCTCGCAAACATTTTCAGCATATGTTCCGGTCGCCTCTCCATGGTCAATCAAAGGACGTTCTGCATTTAAATATGTCGAAGGACCATCGGGTAATGTTTTATGGTCAAGGTGATAAAGACGACAATTATATTGCGATCCCTGAGGTTGTCCAAGGTACAAAAATGATCTATATAAAAATAATTAATAAACTAATTTAGCTTTAAGATTTATTTAAATACCTGCAAAGAAATTCGGTTTCTATTTCACAAGCTAAACGACAAGCTGCTTCTGAAGTTACTTGTAATTCTTTATCGGTATAATAATGTAGTCCAGCGTATTGTGCAACTTTTTCATCAGATACTCCTATCCTTGGAACATTAAAAGCTCGTACGAACTTGCATGCTTGTACAGGTTTTAAACATAAATTCTCAAAATAGTCTGTTCCTTGAGCATCAACCAATTGCACAAACTGGCCTGCTGAACGACGATCAGAATCACTCAATACGCATTTCATATTATTATAATCATATTCTACGGATCGGCAAACAAATCGTTTCTCGTTTAGACAAGCTGATAAACAAGCTTCTTTAGTGCTGGTGTATATTAAAGCGTTATCTAATCCTCTGATAATTTTATTTGGAACACGTTCAAAAGCCCACGGTCTTAAGCATATATTTTCTGATCTAATTTGTAACTTTACCATATAATACATGCTGGCGGAACGTTGAGCTACTGCACTCGGATTATGTGCACTTGAATCATTTTGTAATTGACATAGTGTCTCTTGTGCTGGCGTTAGTGGATTAACAACAAAACTAAAAGCTGCTGCTTGACAATCTTGTTCTTCACGACACCAACCTTGGCATTCGTATAATGATAAATTTTTTACGCTATAATATGTTGTACCAGAAAAATCGTAGTCTGTAAGCTTTTCAAAGGCAATTCTACAAAAGGCACCTTGTAAACAGCAACAATAAATAACAGCAAAAAGTAATAATGGTAAACGTTGCCTCATTTTGTTAACTACAAAAAAATAATAAATAAATATGCATATTAATATTGATTAAATCGAATTATCAATAACTAATTTATATTTATATATAATTTTTATTAATATGGGCTTTTCTTTAAAATCAGTTATAAAATCTTCTAAAAAATTTATTAAAATTTTAATTTTCTAAATAGAAAATAATTTTATTCTTAGATTTTAAACTTATAATAATGTTACGGTTAAACTTTACTTTATTTTACTATTATTATGTTATGATTTTAAATTGTATTAAAAAAAACATAATATATTTTCTTTTTATTATTTAATTCGGAATAGAGGAATTTAATAGTTTGAAGAGAAAAAATAGAATATAAATAACTGTTAAGATTTAAGTTTATCTGGCAATAAACTTTAATAAACCTAATTATGTTTTTGAAGAATAAAAAAAAAACGAAATACTAAAATGGTTTCTTGGAGCGGAAAATCATAATCGCTTCTGGTAATATAATGCTTATTTTGTAATTATAATAAATAATCATATGTATTATGCAATCCTTAATCCTAATGATTATAATAATATACGTATGCAATTTATTTTATCTCTTCTAAGGTTATTTATTTTGTTCAGTAACAAAATCGTTAATAGTAATACTTCAAATTGTTATCAACAACTGCATACAATTTTCTAAACTTTATTATATAATTTCAAAATAGTTACATTATATTGCTTCAAATTGTTAGTTATTATATGTAATTTATATTTATTATTACAAATTTATAAAGAAATTATTTTTCAAAAGTAATTAAATAATCAATGTTTATTTTTCTTTGTAGTTTTCCTCAGCTATTTATATTCTATGCCTTTTCTATTTAATTAATATAACGTTAAATAAAATTAATAATTAAATCATAATTTAAATAAAATGATTTTACAATTTACGTTCCCACATACGTAATTTATAAAAGTATTTATACTTGCATGTATAAATAAATTATTATGATATAATGTAGTGAATAGACCGAGATGATTCTTTTATAATTCATCATCATCATTCTTTTCTTTAAAATAATAAATACGTTTTGTTTGTTGAACTTATGCTTGAGCATTGCTATTGTGTGATTTAAAATTAAAATACAGCTTAAAATATGTACAGTATAAATTCTTTATTCATTTATAAAATAATAATTTGATTGTTTATTAAAAATGACTATAAAGCATATTGAAACAGTTAAATGAATTAATTAACTGGTCTTTAGCGTTAAGCTTCTATAGATTTCCATAAAACCTGTGAACGAAATACGTTATTTATAATTAGAAGACATCTAATATAAATCGCTAAATAAATAAATTAATGCATTCACAAAGTATACTGATTTATTTACTTTATGATTAATAGTACTAAAAGCTTGATTAATTTTTATTCTTTTTTTTTTTTTTTACAGTATAAAACATTTGATTGGTACATTGTTCAATATATAAATTATTTTATATGATTTTGTTGCTACGAATAAAAAAAAAATGTTCATATTTGTTTCTCTATGTATAATGTAGAGAAGATAAATAAATATAACTGCATTGTGAGACCACAAAAAATATAACTGTTTAAAAGTTTGTTGGAAAAAGAAAGGTAAGAAAAAAAAAATTCATTATTTTTCTATTTAATAAAAAATAAGAAGAAATATAATCGTATTTCTTAGCTGCTTTTTATTTGATAATGTAATAAAAATAAACAAGCAGAATTAATGAAACCATATATAACTACATTGTTGTTTGTTTTTTTTTTCTTATTTCAAAGACTGCTGATAATAATGATGATGACGACGACGATGAGGATGATGATGATGATGATAACGTTACATTATGAGATCAGGTAAGGCATTTTTTTAAATAAAAACTTTTTAAATTTAAACAGCATAAAATGACTTGAATTTTTTAACGTAATAGAATTTAATTATATATATATTTATGTATATATATAAACGAACGGTACAAGAACAGTGTATTGTGGTAAATTAGTTATTTTAACTTTCTGATTTTGTTTAAATATTTAAATAATATTCATTTTATATCAGAATTTTAAAAGTAATTTAAATATTACTAAATTTTTTTTTTAATAAAATTTAATTTATTCAATAATTTAAATTTTGTTAGAATGACACAACTGCTTTAAGATTATTTTTCTATATCGTAAAGATGTAACTCTAATGTTTGAAAGGTAGAATTAATTGATTTTTATAAAAAAAAAATCAATAAACAAAAAGCTTTTAAGATACCTACCGTTCTAAGTAATTTAATTGAATAAATTGTAAAAGTATTATTGTACTCAATAAAACTACAGTTACATTTGATGATTTTATTATAATTTTTAATTATAATTTTTTATATTTCTTTAAAAGTCTATTTTTATGTAGAAATTAAAGAATGACGAAAATTAAAAAAAAAAATTTCTCTTATTACTATAAAAATGTTTATTGATTTTTTGGCACAAAATTAATTAATTATTAATATTAAAGTGGCTAAACCTAATTATAAATGAATTCTACTAAACATTTTAAAATATGTGTAATAAAACTAAAAGTGATATCATATTATTATAGTATTATTATTATTATTGGTCTGTGTTGTCGTTTAAATAATAAAAGAAGCTTTTATTAAGCAACGTGATTGCCTTACAAATAATGACACTACATTTTAAAATGTAATATAAATGGTAAAATTTATGTGAATCGAAAATAAGAATGAAGTATCGTATCAACGTCATTGCTGGTAAATTTGTTGTCAATTTAGGAAATCAGAATATAATATAATATTGTTTAAAAAGAAATAAAAAATGTATAGCGCACATTTATACATTGCTAGGTATTTATTTATGCTTTGTGCTGGTTTAGATTAATGTTTATGTTTATTTTGTTTTTCTTAAACAAAAAAAAAAAAATAATGTTCTGCAATAACTTTTTTTTTTTTCATAACGGTTTTTATAATTTAAGAAAAGTATTTATTCTATTTAAATGATTTAGTTTGAGCTTTCTTCAAAATGAGAGAAATTAGTTAAACGAAAAATAAACAAAAATTAAATAATAATATTATTTTATAAAATAAATATTAAGCAATTTTTTAATAATTTTGAATTATTATATTTTTATAATATAAAAATTATTACACAATATTTTTTCAACCTAATATTTAGTTGTTTTTGGGCCATCTAACAGTTATATTAATTTGTATTGGCAATCAGTTTAAGTAGTTTAAATACACTTACTACACTATGTATGTTCTTTTATGTCGTGTAATTTTTTATATTTAATGTGTAACAATTAACAAAATATGCTAATTACATTAATATTTATTGCAGTGTTAGTTACGTTTTTAATTAAGAAAGAAAATAAAATGCTAGCAATTTAATTAAATTACTTATTTTTTGTAATAAGTTTCCGTATTAAGTATATAATATAAAAATTACAAAAGAGAAAACATGAACTGTATTCATGCTATAGTGCAAATATAAAAAAATGCGATGACCTGTAATTTTTTATTTTATTTTTTTTTTTGCAGTTTACAAATTTGAATATGATAAAAAAATGTATATTAATTAATTATTTGCAATTTATAAAATTGTAGGAATAAAATCGTGAAAACACTTAAATTGTAGAATTTGTTATAAATTATATTCTTATTATTATGAAGCACGTAAGAGTTAAGTTTGGATTTTTTTACTTATTTTTTCTAATTTCTAATATACATATTCCATTTTAATTTAATCGTATTATTTAACAATTTTATATTTTAATTTTGTAATGCAATGAATAATAATTCTTGTTTCCTTATTTTTTTCTTCCTTTAATTAGTACAATTATTGTGTATGAATTAACACTTTTGTGTCTATGTTTTAATATCATTTAAAAATCTAGAAAACATTTCAATTATTTTTTAAAAATAAATAAAACAAGATTTTATTATTTTAAAAGTAATGGTTGAATAATTTAAATTATAAAATACTTTATTATTACTCTTTTACAAGAAAAAAAAACGTGTATGTAAAATATAGATAGATTTTAAATAATAAAGATAAAATACTTTGAATGGTCACGTTTTGTTAGAAACACACTTAAATGTAAATAGGAAGTAATTTATTTCATTAATTCTAGTGCGGTTTGCAAAATTCTATAAAAATAAATATGCTGGAGCATAAATTATATACTTCGTTTTTTATAATTAAATAAAAAATAATATGTTTTTGTTATTCTATGTTATTATATAGTAAACAAATGAGGTATAAAATAAATTATAAGAATTTACATAGAAAAGAAAATTTAACAAACATATGTGTTTGTTGATAATAATAATTAAAAATAAAATAGTTTTTACTACTGATATTAAATAATTCAATATTTTATTTTATAATTGTTATTTATTTACTTCTATAAATTATGGTTGAGCATATAAATCTTTATATATATATTGAAAAATATAAAAAACTTTTTAAACACTTTTTTGACCGTTGATGATTTAATGAACAATTACCGAACTGTGAAGTAAAATTTAATTAAAAATAAAATTAAAGTAAAAATTTTTTTGAAATTAGTTGTGGTTAAATAAAGAAGAAAAGAATTTTGTGGTCAAAAAAAGAAATACATATAAAATCATGTCACGTTTAGATCAGGTTGAGACTCATATGCTTCTATTTTAATATTTAATATGTATGACCGAACGTGCTTAGATAATTAGAACCTTACTGTTCTGGACAAATCCTTAATGTTTTTAAGGCTAACAAGTATATAATTATTCTATATTTTTCATGTATTAACTGGTTTTATTTTCTATTTTATTAACAATGCAAGATAATTTTCTTTCCCTTCTTACATTAATCCATTATATTCTAAAGATATAAATATAATGATAATGGAAAAAGAAAATATAATACAAGAGAAAAAAAAAATACTGTAAAGAATGTTTATAATAATACAATAGTGCAATTCTAAATCATTGCTGAGTCTCAAAAATACAATCATATTTTTTTAATAGTAAAAAAAATCTCTTTCACACAATGTAGAAGTGATACGGCATTAATGCCAAAGAAGATTTAAGACCATAATATTGGTTCAATGAACTTAATGGTTGTAACATAAAAAATAAATGTTATTTTTCTTCTATTTTAAAATGAGAATATTGAAGAAGAGCTTATAAAATATATTACTATTTTAAATATTATATTATAAAGCATAAACACTAGTTTTTATTTTAACCTCTGTGTATTATCTGTATATTATTCTTGTTCTGTTCATTATTGCATTGTTTCTTCTCACTATTTCTAGTTAGATAAATGAAAAAAAAATATATAATTATTTTTCGTTATACATTGGTTAGAAAAATGTAAACACGTATTAATAAAAAATTGAAAAATTAATAAAATCCACAAGAATAGTTAAAAATTTAAAACTTATGTTTAAATATTTATCTGTTAACTCAACAGTTATAAATCTTACTACATACATTTATGTTTTATTATTCGGTATTTTGTTTTCAGAAAATTTTTATGATTTAATAAGAATTATATGTATAGAAGCGCAAGTGCTTTATGATTCTTTATATTTTTCCTTTTAGATAATTTGTTTAGGCAAAACTAATATTTATAATAATATTTAAATAAATAGAAGTACCCTTCGAAGGCTAATTAAATTTTTTCTTTATTAAAAATATTATGTTTTAGTTTGGATAGAAATTTTTTAATGATCCTTTATTCTTGTTATTACAATTTTTTATTTATTTAAAGAACTTTTATAAAAGTATGCTTAATGGTCGATAAATAAATTGGATTGTTAGTTTGCAGGGAAAACTGAAATTTAATTGCAATATACTGGTAACAAGAACATACTGATATTAAAACATAAATACTCTATATGCTGGTTTTATGCTGGCTATTTATAGTTAGTTGACTATTTATTTGTAACTGTGCATATCACATAAACACACAAATAATTTAACTTTTTTATAACTTTAAACCTTTGTCTTATTCACATTAGTTTTTATTTATAAATATTTATATTATAACGGATTTTGGATAAATAATTATTTAATCTTACCTTTGCTCTTTCAAATATTTTATTTTATTTAAACTTTTTTTGTTAAATTATGAAATTAAATAAAATTCCAATTTATTTTAATGAATCACTATTTTCTTTTTAGAACTTCTTGTTAAATTATATAATCCTCAAAAATCCACTTTATCTTCTATAAAATAAAATCCTTTTTCTATTCTGTTTATACCTCAGCACAAAATATTTGAATTAAATTCAATTAAAACCATAAATATCGTTTTTAAATAACAAAGTAACAATTCACAAAAACAAAACAAATTAAAATATAAATAAACCAACAAACAAAAACAAATTCAAACAAAAAATAAAATTATTAAACAATGTTAACACACCAGTTGCATCATGGGTAATGACTTTGAAATGACGAATGGCCCTCTTTTTATGCCTTGCAATTGTGGTTTAGCTGGTAGAGTAGAGTGGTACAATACGTTAAAGAAGTAAATAACATTGGCTTTGAAACTTGAAAGACATGGATGGTTGCGCAGTTACCTAGTGAAGATACCGTACAGTTAGCTTTTAGTTGTTTTTTGCTTGTTGCTTTATTTCTATATCAAACTAAAAACATTTTTCTCTCACAAAATACATATTTAATTTGTTCTTTCTTACTTTTTCATTGCAAAATAGTTATATTATTTGAATAACATTAAGTTATGTATATGAAGAGATGTGATATCTGGATTCATTTCCAAAAAACGACATAAATAACAGACTTAAATTTTAATTGTTATTATTTTTTACAATTATTATAATATAAATAAATATTACTATTCTTATTATTAGCAATGTAAGCATGTATGTAAAATAAAATAAAGCAATGTTGAAGTATTTAAAACATTGACTCGGGTCAGTAGTTTATCATTTAAATATTAAGAAAAATAAAATAAAAAACCAATGAATAAAACACTTATAAATCAACATATTTATTAGAAGGTTTTCTAGAATCCAACGATACAGTTAAATAAATTAATAAATATTATTTCTTAAAATGAAAATTCACATAATTTTAATGGTGATAACTTTTATTATACCACAAATTCATTGTGATTTAACTTTTATTCGTAATAATTTGGCAAAATTAGTCCTCAAGATTCCCAAAGTTAAAAATTTTACGGTTTTAGAAGAAAAGAAAACAGTGATGCCTACTAGATCTAATTTAGGCATAAATTCAACAAGAAACGAACCATGTGTATGTGTTGATATCCTATTATGCCATAATTTACAAATTTCTTCACTAAATTTTGATTATCGTAGTGAGTCGTAAGTAATATCAGAAAAAAAATTCTGCAAGCATTTAAGAATCAATTTTTTTAGAAAACCAATATGCGAACTGCCTCAAATATGCTGCAATAGGAATTCAAGAAAAAACGATAAAAAAAAGCACAATTCTTCAAAAAATGCCAACTTTTATGATAAATGTGGAATGTATAACTCCTCATTACCACGACAAGAAGGAAAAGACACTCTGATAGGTATTTATTTATTTATCTATAATAAAAAGAATAATATAAATAAATCCATCTAGGAGAGTTTCCATGGATGGTATCTGTGCTAGTAGAAGGAGAATTGGAATATATATACGTGTCTGGTGGTTCTATAATACATCCAAAGGTTGTACTAGCAGCAGCGCATACATTTTATGATCAAGTGGCAGGAAAGTATTTAAAGAATTTGGCAGTGCATGTTGGATCAAATACTCCTACGGGTTTAAGGGGTTATGAAGTAAAAACTATAATATATTACTTGAGTTAACAAAGTTATAGTAATAAATATTTTAGATGGAAGTAGCTGAACTTATTGTTCACGAAGATTTTGAATATGCAACAGCAGAAAACGATATTGCGTTATTAATTTTAAAATGGGATTTAAATCTTGGCCCAACGGTTCGTACAATCTGTTTACCACCACATGATATGCATTTTGGAGAAAATATTTGTGTAGTTACTGGTTACGGAAAAAAGCAAGAAACATCTGATGCATATAACAGTAACGAATTAAAAAAAATTAATTTACCATTATGGAATAGCAATAAATGTATGAATAGTTTGAGCGAAACAACAGAATTTCCCGAATTATTTGAATTTCATGAATCATGGTTATGTGCTGGTGGTATCCGAAGTAATGATACATGTACAGGCGATGGAGGATCACCATTAATTTGTTACAACAATGATCGTTATTATCAGGTTGGCATAGTATCGTTTGGCTTTAAATGTTATGATAAGAGTCCAGGTGAGGATATTATTAAACCTCTCTTTTAAATATTAAATATATTTATTTTTTGTATGTATACAGGAGTATACACAAATGTTCCCAATCTGATATTCTGGGTAAAGGAAAAATTTACCCTACTTAATTTGGATACAAAGTGGTTTACAAAATAATAGTTACAAATTGTTTCTAGCATAATTTGTTTCTACTAAATTCACAAACATTGTTAAATTGTACAAACACAAAATTGAGCAAATATTTAATAAACGGAAGAAAGGTGCAATGACACAAAATTATTTTTGAAAAAAAATTCGTTATTATAAAAAAAAGTTTGTTATTAAATATCAGCATGCTTAATGAAGATAATTTTTACCTTTATATTAATGATGACAATATTTACGGATTGACGATGACAAAAAACTGTACAAAATATAAGAAAACAATGAACTATATATATAACTGTATTTATGCTTCGGAAGACTTTTATTATGTATCGTTAATATTTGTTTTTGGTAATAGCATTACTACGCTTCTTTGTTTTATATAATTATTGAAAAATTGTGCAATATAAATAGTATACGAACATAAATTAGAGACATATAGTACATGCTTCTTTAATCCATTTCAGCATGAAACAGGTAACCAATTCTATTGGCTGTTTGCAGTATTTGGATAAACTATAATAAAATAAAAAAAATATTAAGTATGCGATCATATTTGATTAGATTCAATTTTTAATCATTTTGACAGACATAGGTAAAACCGTGATACATAAAATAAAAAATAAATTATATTAAATTCGCGACAAAGAAATTCTTATTTTTCATTTCTTTTGTCTTATAAATACACGATTTGATTATACACGAAAAAATAACAGAAATATTTTCATGTTTTTAAATAATTGTTTAAATTATATTCCCAGAATAAATAATCTTTTTGTTAAATAATTTAAATAAACCAAGAAACTTATTTAAAATGAGTAACTTTTTCATATAAACTTTTCCAATCCATAAAAATTTTAATTTTATTATTTTTACTATAAATAATAGTAATATAATTAATTTAACTTCATTTTAATTATTTGATCATAATTTAAATGTTTAAATTAAGATTTTTTACAGTCTTTTCTGTAAAAAATATATATAATGTAGATTATATTGTTTTTAAATAATGATTGTAAAAAACATGTTATTATTTTATATTTATTGTCAGCTTCCGCAAAATCAAACATAAGAAATTACAAATGTTGTTTCTATAAAACAAACAAGTAAAAGAAAATAAAATTATAAATTAGATTAAAATATTTAAAGCATATTAAAGATTTAATTTCTTATATATAATTTTTATGTATGTAGAGGAAAATTTGCAAAATTTTTTTTATAATTCGTAATTCGTATTTGGATGTGAGTTATAAATGTATGTTACCATAGCTACAATAATAGGTTAATTTGCAATTAGATTTTTTAAATGGAATAAAAATTTTACATTATATCTTATGCAAATTTAACAAATTAAACAATATCTTATTTAATAAAACATGTACAAAATGTTTAAGTTCATTATACAGTTTAGAAGCATTTTTTGGACCATCCATGATTCAATGATAGCATATTATAAAAAAAAAAACGGAAAATATTTTCTTCTAGTTCAAGTAATTAATTTAAAATTGAAAGAACAATTAATGATGGCATAATCAAAAATACACTAGCTTAGTAAATTTAATTGCATGTTATAATTATAGCGATAGCATATTAAAGGAAGAAAAATACGGTGATGTGATGACAGTTATAAAACATAAATAAAATAATAGAAAAATATTATAAATGTATTTTTATATTTTTATAACAAAAAGAATAAGAAATGCATGCCAAACAACTTTAACAAAATGAATTTAATTCTTTTATATATTTTTGTTGGAATTATAAATTTATGCTATTTTTCAAGCTATATAAATTAATAAAATTATACGAATGTTATATTGATGTAATAACACAAGAAGGCCAATGACATTATCTGCAATAAGTGTATGCACTGGAAGTAACTGAGATGATATATAAAGCTATAACTACGTTGCTTCATATAATTAAAAATTAGAAAAGCTCATTTTATTCATACAATTTAATAATAAAATAAAATTATTTTAATTTTTGTTATTTCAAAAATTCATTCATCGTTAAAACAATTTTACAAATGCAAAGCTGGTTTTATTTTGTTGCACAACAAAAAAAAATAAGAAAATTGCAAATCTGAACATAACATAAAATATTACAAAAAATAAAAACCGGAAATTCAATATTTGTAATGTAATAAGGTCAAGTACAAAATAAATACGAAGTTTAACAAAAAGCTACAAATAAATGCACTGGTTCTGTTTCAGGTTTTAAGTTCAAGATTAGGGTCAATTAAAATGTGTTAAATCATTTGCTTTATACAATCACATAAACTACAAGCACTATCCTCAACAAAAATGGTCATTAAGTGATTAATAGGTAATTTGAGTATATAGTTTTCTATTATTTTTTGTTATAGTATTGTGTTTGTATTCAATGCTTAACAGTTTGTGTAATCTTTTACAAAACATATCATATTTTACATTATAAACATTATATTATTAAGACATACAAGCAATATTAAATGAAAAAACTGTCTACTGTATTTTAAAAATATTAATAATAATAGAATGAATTAAAGTAAATTTTGCAATAATAACAAAATTTTGCATTTAGAATTTAATGAAGAAAGAAAACAAATCTTATATACTTTCTTCAACGTAATAACTATGAGTAAATAAATGTAGTCCAGCAAACGGTTAAAACTGCATATTTCAAATGTACATAAATAATATAATATTTGCTGTTTATTATTGTTGTTAACTAGCTATAAATAAATTCAATAATTCTTTTAATTTAAGTAGGATAATATGAAATAAATATTTAAAATATAAGATTTTTAATGTTATTTCGATAAACATATATAAATCAAATTGACTTTATGGTAACAAAAAAGAGAGAGAATGTGACGCCTTCATCAAAGTCCAATTTAAGAAAAAGTTATATCGGTTACTGGTAGCAAGGTAAGGTCATATACCTCCTTTCTTCTGTATCCAAAAATTCTGTTATTATTATTATTATATGTACATACACATTTTAAGTATGTTTCTTCCTGTATTCAGTTTTATTTTTACTTTATTAACGCATTCAAAAAAGTATATTATGAATCCAAGAACAAAGAAGAAGTGTACATAAACTACCTACATATGAAATACACGCATTCATATTCGTTAAAATTAAAAAAAAAAAAAGAGAAAAAATAACTTTATCGTACCCAACAGTAATTGTAGATTTTTATGTAATTATGTATAATGAATTTTTTAGAATTTAAATGTTTCTGTTTTATAGTCCAAATTTATTAATACTTTATAATAATTTATCTAATTTTGTTTTTTAGATAAATTCAAAATTTTACTATGTGTTGTATTTATTTACTCTTTTTTTTTTGTCTTGTTAAATTAAGATGTGCTTCACTCACTTTATATTGTATTTAAATAAACAAAGTAAAATAACAAAGCCGTTAAGTAAAAATTCCTTCATGTGTTAAAGATAAATCTTTGTTGTTGTTTTACCTTTTTTGTTATGTAAACAGTAATTTCTATACAATCGTTTTGTACATGTTTTTTTTTTTATTTATGTATATATAAATACAAAACAAGAAATATAAAATAGATAAAACTTTGATAGATTAAATGTTGGGAACAGCCAAATTTAATTGATTAATTAAGGAACTAAATAAAATAAACATTTTCTCCAAAATAAATTAGAAACAAAAATTTTTTTTTTGTATTATTAGATTTAGTACATCACTTTGAATATTTGTTGTAAAAGAATCCAACAAAATTCAACAGAAATAATAACAATTAAATAATTCTAAAATTAAAAAAAAAACGAATTATGTAGGTCATGTAGAGTAAATTATCTATGATATTAAGTTTGTCCAATTGCTTCATAGTTGAAAATTTTGAATTTAAAACCAAATCATCATTGTTGTGTGATTATAGCATAATTATGAAAATCATTAAAATAGCTTTTTATTTGTTATATTTCAATTGATTTGAGTGCTTGATGTTATTTATTTATAAGTTCTTTATGCTGGTTTTATTATACATTTTCTTTATTTTATGTTTACGAGTTGCAAGGCCACGAAACTGTAAATTTTAAGTAAATTTAATAACTTAATAATTAATTATAATAGAATACAATTCTATGTGATAATTTTTTCGTACATACATTTTTTTGTTCTCATATTACAAGCATATTATACAAAAAATTATTGAAATTAACTTACTCAAGTGCAGATCATTATAATACATATTAAATATATTTCCAACTAAGCAGGAAATTATTAAGAAATTACCAATCAAAAATATATTTTGCATTTAAATATTATATAATGTAAAATAATTAATTGAAATATATATTTCCATACTATAAACATATGATAAACGTACACTTTATCACGTTTGTTAAATTTTGCTAATTAATATCTTAAATAAAGTAAACTTGCATTAACCGTTTTGCCAAACAAAACATAGAAATAATAAGAATTTCTACAGGTCAGTGGTTAGTAAAAATATAAATAAAAGTGAACAGCAGGTCTTTTTCATTACAAACGTTAATTGTATTATTTATAATTTATAATTAAAGAAAATAAATGACACTTACCTCTTTTTCTTAATTGCTTTCTTAATAATTACATACTAAACATGTTTTTAACTAAATATGTATATATGCATAATAAAATATTTTTAATTTTAACAGTTGTACAATTATTTGTAGCTTATTTGTACAACTATTTAGCTCTTGAATTTAATTATGTCTGCCAAAAATAACTTGTGATATATTCACATATAAAATAACACAATGATGATGATGCTAAATTTTGATTTTTATTATTTATGTTAATTAGTATTTACCAATGGTACTTGTTATTATTTATTATTATAAAGTTTAAAAAAAAGCAAAACAAACAATCGAAATATACAGTTTTTTTCCTGTTCGTAAAAATGACAAGAAAATAATATTAAAACATCGAGAATGAAATAAATTTATTTAAATATATAATTAACACTAATAATGAATTGTTGTTTTCGTGTAATAATAGGATTAATTTTAATAATTTGATGAGCAATATAATTTATATTAAGGTTGTTTTAATTCACTTCCGCTTATACTATTTATTGTTAATTTAATAATTAATTATTGTTTAGTAGATAAACATTTTTCGGGTAATTTTATTATTATTTTAATACCATTTATTTCAAAAAGCTTCTTCTTTAGCATTTATTTTTCTTTTAAGTTTAAATTCTTTTTCTTTTTGTAGTCGATTGTGGTTGCTGGGAACGACAAATTATAATTTCAATATAATCAAATTCACTCAAATCGAAAATATAATCTAATTAAAATCGTGGTGTAGCAAACATATTTATATTTGTTTAATGTTTAATATGAATTTGAATACAATTTACGAATTTTAATCATTTAGTTCTAGTTAAAAGTTAAAATAAAACCTTTACTTTTATAAATGTGATCACCTTTTTTTAAATTACTATTGCTATTTACAACAAATTAAGCTAATTATAAATAAAGATTAATATTCCAATTTATTTATTTTTTTTTGTATTTCGCTTGGAATTAGAAAACAGAATAGAAATCAGAAATAAATACAAACGTCTACTAGATGGTATACATTTTAGCGAGCTTTTTTTACTTTATAATTATCATAATTTAACTGCAAGTGTAGTAATTATCTTGTTGCTTTCATGGTGCTACACAAAAAATAAAATTTAAATAGGTCACCGTTTTATCTTGTCCTTTGTTAGTATTCTTTATATGTCTTATTCTTATTACTTAAGTTAAGAATTATTATCTCACATTCAAAACATGTTAATTTTCAATGTTATCTTGCTATTTACATTTCTCATTTTCTTTTATGACATCGAGGAAAACAATACAAATGATTATCATAATGAAACATACAGCGACAACACGGCCATAAAACTTTTAATTATTATTTAATTAATAGGCTTTTTTTCATAAATTTACTTAATTAAAAATTTAAAAAAAAATCGCTTTAAACAAAATACAAGAAATTTATGCTGAACTGTTGTTATTTTCTCTCTATGATAAATTATAATTGAATAAAACTATAAAACAATTTAAACTTAAAAAATTTACCGTATTCGTCTGTTTTGTTATACTTACTTTGTGTATGATATTTTTTATGTTTAAACAGTTTCTCTCATAATTATTATTAATTTTAACCATTTTTTCCAGAATATTTGCCCACAGTTTTATGAGAGACAAAGCATCGAAGCAATTATAACTTAAACTTCCTACTGTTATTATATCACCCACTGCGATCAACTAACCGTAAATAGTTATAAAGAAATCTTACACAATATTTGTATGAAATAACCAATAACTATTCGAAAAAAATCGAATATCAAAAACACTTTCGATTTTGGACATCATTTTTTGTAAATATTCTAATGATTTAAAAAAATTAATTAATTTTTAAAAAGTACTAAAATTTTATAATAATCAATAAAATTTATATTTATTAATTTACAGATATTCATTAGTGTGCAGAGCAGATTGACCAATTAATTATTTAATGATGTTATATTAACGAAACCAGTAATAATGATTAATTGCAAAAGTGAAAATGAATAAACTTTAAAATTTCAGCAAAAACAATTTGTTAAAATGTTTCTTTGTTCAATGAAAATCTTCAATAGGTATGTAATGTTAACTGTTTAATATTCAATCTATTAATCACTAATTTATGATTATATTATTATTGATTATTGATGTACAGAAAAAAATCACTGTTATATATATTTTATTAATTTGATTAAATTTGCAATTTAGATATGAGGATTCTGTAAAAACTATTGGAAAAAAGCGATGTATTTCATCAATCATTTAGTTTCTGGCTTTCTGGACAACTACTCACGACTTATTAGGTGAGTAACTTATTAAAATATTAACTTATTATTTAAATTCTGCAATTTATGAATTTTAACAAAATATTCTGATGGTATGTATTATTTAACAGTATGTATTTTTATAACGTTAATGTTAACTTAAGTTCCATACTTAAACCATTTTACTAAAATAACAGATTAAGTGTATATTTTGAATTGCCATCTGTATTATAAAATGAAAATCATTTATGGTTAGAGTACATACTTAGCAAGAAAATATACAATAAAAAATTATTAATTAATTAGATTTATTTAGAAAAATATAATTAGAATCAAATAAATCTTATAGATTATTTTATTTCAACATTAATCAACAGTACAAATTGAGAACCAAAAAACAATTAAAAACCTTTTAATGTTTAATGTTACATCATTGAAAAATCAAGTTATGATTAAAGATTATTATTATTATTATTATTAATTTGAAGAGCATTGTATTGCAAAAATATAAATGTTTAATAATTGTTTTATCTTAATTATCTTTCAAATCTTGGTATTAGAGAAATAATGATTTGTCATTTTAATGATTAAGTATTTTCTATTATATACAAAAAATAATCAGAATTGCACATAACATTTAGTAATTACAAATGCCAGTGATCACTTAGTAAATATAAATACGAAAAAACAACATGTGTTAAATTAGAAAATGTGTTAATAATTTTTATTTATTTATTTATTTGTTATATTTACTTCCTTAGTTGCTTATTTATATTTTGTATTACTATCCAATTTTATACTAATGATAGGTTTTATAAAATCATATTATTGTTGTACATAATTACCTGGAAATTATTGAAAGGGTTTTATTTATTATAATTCTAAAGTACATGATGTCCTTGTAGTATTATCTTTTTTATAGTCAAACTCCTTTCTTTTTTCAATATTTTTGAATATTTTACATTAAATTTCCAATGACCAAAAAAGTATGGTTTTTTGTAATAAATAAATTGAAAAAAACAAAATTAAAAGAAACGAATAAAAAATTAATTATTTTGTTGTTAATATTTACTAAAAAATAATTATTGTATGATATTTTGTTTAAAAATACAATAATCATTATATTCAATAAACATACGCATATAATAAAAATATATTCGTAATGCTGGTTAAATGTTAAAAAATGAGAAAGTACATAAAACACACAGATAAAAGAGATCCACAAGAAATTATTGAAATTTTGTTTTTGTGATCATATTAATATTTCTTCCGGTTTTCTTAACAAAAAATTAGTGTACATGTTCCTTTAAATTAAATACTCGATAATAAAATATTGCATAAGAAAGTGTGTGCATACTTTAAACTTTAATATTTAGTATAATCAATATGCTTCACCGTTTTCTTAGGAACATTATATTTCTTCCATATATTCCTTGTAATAAAAACTTAATATTGTTATTAATTAATTAAAACTTAATATAAAATTATGTATTTTTCAAATCAGCGCAAATATAAGATTAAAATTTATTAATATATACTAACTGTTCGTAAAATGTAAAAAAAAAAGAAATTTATTTTATTTACTTAATACATAATCCGCATGTATAAAAATAAAAATATAAAATATTTCAAAAGTGCATATATGAAATATTATACAAAGGTGATGGTAATTTTATGAATTTCTGTAACTAAATGCAGTTCCTCTTGCTTACAACACAAATATTTAGTTTTCATTTACACTTTCTACAGTTCAGTTGCAGTTTCAATAAGTAATAAACTAATAATATTTTAAGTATTAAATAGTAATAAAAAATAGTTGATAATTTATTTTGTGGTAGCTAAAGTGCATCAAGACTATTCAATTGATTAAATTTATTTATTTAATATTTTTGGTTTTGATTAATAAAATAGTAAAACTCACAATACTTAAATTGAAAACAAAAGTGATAGTTGGTATTTCTGTTGCATTTATCGAATGCAGTTTTTCGCTTTCATTTATTTTGCTGCAAGATTTTGCTTAAGTTGAAAAATAAGAAAAAATATAAAAACTTTACTTTTGTTAATTTTTTAAAAGAAGTATTAAGCTTTCTTTTCGTTTCATTTCCTTTACTCTCTGTTACTTTCCTTTACTTTACTTAACTTTATTTATATTTTACTTTAATTAGTGATCTTTTCTTTACTTTTTGTTTTGCATTAAATTATAAATTATGCAATTACTTGATTTAAGTGCAAGAAAATTATAAAATAAAACAACTTTTCACAACAAAAAATTGATCTTAATAAAGTTCAATAAAATGTATGTTATTTTGCTTGTATGTATCTTATAAAGTAGGTTGTTGCTTTTTTTCCTTTTTTTTTAATTAAAAAAAGTAAGATTTAACTGACGTTATATATATTATTGTTTTTATCATTACTTATATCATCATATATCTTAAATTAAAATGTTTATTGTCTTATTTATAAGTGATTTTTGTTTCTAGTTTTTTGGATAATTATGTTTAAGAAAAAACGTATGTAATATTTAGTTATTTGTGAAAATAACTACTAAACTGCTTGTACATCAGGATTGGATAAATACATTTTGTGTAGATTAAATAATAAGTGAAATAAAATATAATGAAGAAATTTTTATTTATAAAAATGTTTATTATCTTAATTTATTTTATACTTTCTAATGCACAACTGCAACAAGATTATGTGTTAGCAACAACAAGTATAAACAAAAACAACCGGTTAACTGAAACAAAAACACTAAATGAAAATTGGTTACCGAAATTCATTAAAAATTATAGTAAAGATGATGAAATTATTGTAAATAGCCATTCAAATAATAAAATGTATACAATTGATGATATTCCTTCAGAAGAAAAATTAAATTTGAATGGAAAAAATCCACCAACTATTATACCATTAATCACAGAAACATTTGATTTTAATTTAGATGATTATGAGGATTTGCCAGGTGAGAAGCCAAATTCCAATCGCAGTGGTCGTAAAGATTTACGCCGTTACGATATAAATGTACACAATGATGAGCCTTTCGATGGTTTTAAAATAAACGAAGAAACTGATGGCATAAATTCACCAAAAATTGAACAAAAACAAAGTAATAACAATAATAATAACAACAATATTTTCAAGGTGGCAAAATCTAAATGGAAGCCATCTAGTTATTATAAGAGGTTTGAATCGAAAAGTCAAACTTTATTATCAGCAAATGGTATGCTTATTCCCATCGCAAATCATTTTAGTAATTTTACAAACTCATCGTCACATATTAAGCATTCACTTTCTGGATCCAAATCACAACAATTTGAACTACTGACAAACCTTTTCAATCATTTTCAATGGGACGCTGATCAACTTTATAATAATTTAACAGGACCATGTAGTAATGCAATGAACCATTACTTGCATGCTTTACGAACAAGTGTCGATTGGGCAATTAGAGGTTTTTTTTATTTATTTAATGTAAATAAAATAACTTTTTTGTAATACATTTTAATTTTAGCCAGTGATTCTTCTGGACGTTATCGTAGCCAATTTATATTCGGCAATGATTTGTGGATGGGTTCGAAAGCTTTTTGCAATGAAATTAATTATCAATATCAATTAACAAAAAAACATAATTTAAATAGTAAAGAATATAACAATTATATCAAAATGGGATTTTATGTAATAAAATACTCTCTAAATTTGCATCATATAACAAAAAATGTAAGTATACATTTTTGCTTTGCATTTTTCCAATGGCATAATTATTGAATGCACATATTATATAATTTATATTTATATGAAAAATTAGTTCGTTAAAATAATTTGTAATATGAGAATATTGCATTAACAATAGATCATTAACGCATCAAAATATTTTTTTCATATATGTTTCATTGAATGATAGGCAAAGGAATTACAGCTTGGTGAATGCTTACCTGAACTCTGCACATTGGATGACATAAAATTTATACTTAACTCAGATCCTTCACTAAAGCAATTGATATCAAGCACAAAGGAAAAAATTATTAATTTTGTAAATATAAGACGTGTACCAGGCGATTACAACATTCTAAATGATAAAAAATTTCATTTATTCAGGTAATTGATATTTTAGGGTATTTCTAGTAATGTTTTATTATTATTATTTGATTTTTTATCTACAGTGCCATTCTATTTGTAATTATAATTTTAATTGTAACAGCGACAATTTATGAACATAAATTATACAAAATGGATAATAATTTTACAAAAGCTAAGTTTAAAAAAAATAATCAAAATAAATTTGATGAATTCTCAAAGCCTTTCGAATTATATCAAATAAGTACGGTATCGGGAGATAATAACAATATGAATGAATTTAATAGTAATAATTGTAAAAATAATAACAGCAATAATGATCATGCCATAAAATGTGATGAAAAAGCTAGACATTTAGGTTTAGGTAATCAAATCTTATTAAGTTTTGCTCTGGGATCAAATTCCCGATCGATTTTATCAATGAGAAAACAGAGCGAGGTATTTATTGGTATTTATTGTAAATTTTATATTTCTTTAACAAAAAAATATTTCAGTCATCTATAACATGTATACATGGTTTACGTGTTTTATCCCTTATATGGACAATTATGGTACACACTTATTTATGCATATTTAATATCGGGGAGAATAAATTTCGCCGTAATATAAGTGAACGGACTTTTATTTACCAAATAATTGGTAATGCAACATTTTCTGTCGATACATTTTTTTTTATTAGTGGTGTGCTAGTGTCTTATATATTTTTAAAACAAAGTGATAAAATAACAGCAACAATTAAACCAGCAACATCTGAACCACCGGAAGCTGAAGGAAAAAAGAAAAATCATTATAATAATTTATTCCCTGCTAATATTTCAAGGATTTTCATCTTAATTTTTTATCGTTTTATACGTTTAACACCAGCATATTTGTTTGTTATTATTTTCAGTGAATTATCATTTAAGTAAATGCTATTAGTTGTTTATTAATAAAATATCGATAATAATATTTTACATTTTTATTTTATTTAGGCAAACATACAATGCATCAGTTTTTACACCTGGCTTAGCAGATCACATAACGTGTAATAAATATTGGTGGCGTAATATATTATATATTAATAATTGGTATCCAATGAGAGAAATGTGTATGGTTTGGTCATGGTACTTAGCTAATGATACACAATTTTATATTATGGCTGTGCTAATATTGATGTTTGCAGCTAAGTAATTGCATTTATATTAAAAAATTATACCTTTTATTTAACTGATTTAATAATTTGATTTTTATTGTTTTAAGATATACAAAGAGTGCACTTTTAGTAATAATTTCATTTTTAATGTCATCATGGGTAATTGCAGCATTATTTTCAATACAATATAATTATACACATAAAGTTGCTGAACCATTTGAATCATTTGATTTTCTTTATGATAAACCATGGCAACGAGTGGGACCTTATATAATAGGTAAAAATAATATTAAATACCACAAGAATAATTTTACAAAAATTGTATTTTTTTATCAACAGGAATGTTTGCTGGTTTTATATTGACACGTTTTAAATCACCACCAAAAATATCTCCGCTTCTTAATTGGGTTTTGTGGATGGGTTCTGTTTGTTTATTATTTAGTTTGATTTTTGGCGTATGGGATGGAGAATTAAGTGTATTAACAACTGCATTCTATGTCAGCATTGGTCACACTGCATGGGGTTTAGGTTTAGTTTGGATAACTATATCGTGCAGTTGGGGATTATCGCCGTTTTTAAATGCAGCTCTATCAAATCGTCTCCTTTTACCATTAAGTCGTCTGACTTATTGTGCTTATCTAATTCATCCGATTCTTATGGTCATAACAGTGCATTCCATGCAAAGCGGACTTCATTTACAGCATATTTTTGTGGTTTGTACAAATTTATTATAACTATAACTATTAATATATATGGTTATTATTTCTAGTTAATTTTGTTTATTGGAAATGTTGTTGTATCGCTATTTGCTGCATTCATTATATCAATGATGTTTGAAGCACCAGTTATACGTTTACTAAAAATATGCTTTGGAAAGTGATCAAACAATTAGTTTTCTTTTTATAAATAAATAACGTATAGATTATTTTAAATAATATAATAACTGGTTTAAAATATTTTATATTATAAATATATTATATGAAACATATTTTAATAAAATAATTAATTTTTTTTATTTAATTGTGTTTCTAAGTGTTATTATACAAAAAAAAATTGTGATATCTTTGGTTTATGTATACGATTATAAAAAAGTATGAACTCATAGATGTCAGGCATGTCATAAAAGAGAATTTTATATAAAATCTCTGAAACATGAATAATTCTTAATACTATATTTAACAAAAATAAATAAATACAAATTACATAACAATGAATTTAAAAATAAATCAATCATTATAGATATTAAGGTATCGTAGTTTTAATGATATGATATGCTATCAGCAGTTTTGTTTTAGTTTTTAACTTAGTTAAGTGAAGTTAGTCTTTCCAATCAGGTTTGTAATTTTTGTGTTTAATTGTGGTTTAATTAATAGAATCAATTTTATGTGACCTAATGTAAATTTTTAATTATAAAAATAATAGAATTTTGCCCAATTAAAATAATTATTATATGAATTATATTATATTAACAGAACAGCATAAATAGTTCTGTCGTCAACTTAGTGGTTATGTCACTTTTTATATAACTTAAAATATAACTTTAATATTACAGCGATCTCTGTTGTATAAAAGCGTTACTTATTTAGCAGTTAAAAATGTCAATAATAACAGCAAGTAATGTTTTTAGAAGGTAAATTAATTATGTTTAATTATTTTAATGAGAATTATAATTCTTATAATATTTTAGGTATATGTCAACTCAAAAAAATTTAAAAAATGTCGTTACACCACAAACAATAAATAAAATTTTAATTGCTAATCGAGGAGAAATTGCATGTCGTATAGTTCGTACTGCTCGACGATTGGGAATAAAAACCGTAGCTGTGTATTCTGATGCTGATGCAAAATCTTTACATGTTGAAATGGTTAAATAAAAATTATTTAAAAAAAAATTTATATATATATATAACATATATGTTTTTTTAAAGGCTGATGAAGCTTATAATATTGGACCACCACCGTCTCAACAATCATATTTACGTAGCAATAAAATCATAAATATAGCAAAAAGATCTGGTTGTCAAGCTATTCATCCAGGGTATGGATTTTTATCTGAAAGTGTTGAATTTGCTGATTTATGTCAAAAAGAAAATGTTATTTTTATGGGTCCGCCAGCCAGTGCAATTAGAGATATGGGCATTAAAAGGTTTATATCACTGCAGTTTTCGTTATATTATTTAATAGATTGAATGGAATATTTAAAGAATTTATTAAATTTGCAGTACATCAAAACACATTATGTCAGCTGCCGGAGTTCCTATTATTAATGGTTATCACGGAGACGATCAATCTGATAAAAAATTAATTGAAGAAGCAAATATAATTGGATTTCCATTAATGATAAAAGCAGTACGTGGTGGTGGCGGAAAAGGTATGCGAATTGCTAATAGTGCTAAAGAGTTTTTAGATGCTTTGAATTCTGCAAGAACTGAATCGGAAAAATCATTCGGCGATAGTTCTGTTTTGTTAGAACGTTTTGTGCGTTCTCCACGTCACGTTGAAGTACAAGTATTTGCTGATCAATATGGTGATGCAGTTTATTTGTTTGAACGTGATTGTTCAGTTCAAAGAAGACATCAGAAAATAATTGAAGAAGCTCCAGCGGTATATATATTTAATAGTATATGTATACATATGATACAACTTGTATAATTATTTATAGCCTGGATTATCAGAAGAACTGCGTTCAAAATTGGGTAATGCGGCTGTTAGAGCAGCTAAAGCCGTTTCATATGTTGGGGCTGGCACCGTTGAATTTATTTTAGACAAAGAAGATTTATCATTTCATTTTATGGAAATGAACACTCGATTACAGGTAGAACATCCTATAACTGAAATGATTACTGGTACAGATTTAGTTGAATGGCAAATACGAATTGCATCTGGAGAGCCTCTACCTGTTACCCAAGAACAAATAAAACGAAATGGCCATGCATTTGAAGCAAGAATATATGCAGAAAATCCAAGAAATGGCTTTCTTCCAGGTGCTGGTACTTTAGAACATTTGACTACTCCGGTACCCAATGAAAATGTTAGAGTTGAAACTGGTGTGAGACAAGGAGATGAAGTTTCTGTTTTTTATGACCCAATGATAGCTAAACTTGTCGTTTGGGGTAAAAATCGACAACAAGCATTAGACAGTTTAATTGCACGTCTTGAAGATTATCACGTAAATCAATATTCTAAAAGCAAATAATACCTGACTAAAATTTATAAATTCTTCTAGGTTTCTGGTCTAGATACAAATGTTAATTTTTTAATGGATTTGGCAAAGCATCCATCGTTCAGGGAAGCTGATGTTCATACTGGATTCATACCTCAGCATTTTGATTCACTATTTAAACTAATAGAAATTAATCCTATAAATGTAATAAAAGCAGCAACAGCATTTATATTAAATGAACAAGTTGCAGAAAAAATAAATAACACAAGAACCAATTCATCAAACCCATTTGCAGATAGTGATAGTTTTCGTATAAACTACAATGTCATTCGTGAATTAAAAATAAAGTTCGATAAAAAAAGTAATAAATAAATTACTCATTATTTATTATTACTAATATTTATTTATGTACATATTTTAGTTATCAATATTCAAGTAATGTGCATTGGAAAGGATTTTAAAATAAAAATTAATAACGATGAATGGATTCCAGTTGTTGCAAATGTGTTGCCGTCAGACAATCGTTTTAATATTCGTTCTAATATAAACGGTGAAATAAATAATTACAGCAGTGTTATTACACCTGAGAAAATTGTTTTATTCAATGAAGTAAGTTTTTTTTTAATAAAAACAATTGGAAATATTAATTAATAAGTTACATTAAAATTATTACATTAGAATGGTAAAACTGAATTTGATATTGTCACGCCGAAATTTTTACTATCGCAATCAAGTGCAAGTGATGCTGGAGGAAACACAATTATTTCACCAATGCCAGGCATCATAGATAAAATACTTGTTAAGCCTGGACAAAAAGTTAAATTTGGAGAGCCGTTAGTTGTGCTAATTGGTGAGTAACGTTTTTTAAGTTATTTGTTATTATTATTGACATAAAATAAATAATTTTATAATGAAAAAAAGCAATGAAAATGGAACATGTCCTAAAAGCACCACGAGATTGCATGATTAAATCAGTCACTGGAGCAACTGGCAAAAACGTTTCGAAAGGCGACATAATTATATCTTTTGCCAACGAAAGGTTAGAAAAATGAAAATTTTTTTGTAAATAAGTTTAAAATTATAATTCATGTATAACCAGAAGTGCATTTAATAGAGTAGTAAATCTTGGGCAAAATATAATTTTTCTGCATATTATGAAATTTAATTATGTTTTTTAGATTTTATTTGTTCACATTGATTTAAACATAAGTAAATAGAAAATTTATTAACTTTTATTTATTGTAAGTAATTCTTAATGATTAATAATTCCACTCTTGTCAGATTACGAAAAAATATTTTTTTATAAAATATAAAAAAAAAATAATCAAAACAGTATATATTTTCATGTTTACTAGATCACCTCTATAATTTATGTTTTAAACACACAAGTATGCAGCAATAAACAAATCTTTTATAACCGTACTTTGCTAGTAACAATGTAGTTGTATACATACATATCATTACCTCCGCTCTCAATTGCAGAAGTAGCCATCAACAACCATTAACATTTTTACTACAAAAAAGCAACAAGAAAAAGTAGGAAAAAACCGACAGTTCAAAAAAATTTATTAATACTTATTCAGTTGAGAGGCAAAACGTGTAGAAGTAACTTCACATAATTTTTAAGTCTGTTATACTTCGAAAAACATGTGTGATTAAAAGACGGATAAAAGTCTTTATAATAATAGTTTTATATATATTCGTTTTTGATTTTTTGTTTTATATTTATGCGAATAAATAAAATTTTGCAAATTTTACCTGTTTTAAAAGTGCTAAATCGATGCTTTCTACAACAAAGTTTTTATGTGGTATCTTTGATAATATTTATTATTTAAGTTAAAGTTTTGTAAACATTATTGGATATAAGCCTTCACTTTTTTATAATATAATTAAAATATATTTTTAAAGTGTTTCACAGTGGATAATACAACATCTTAATAAAATTATTAATTGATTAAATAAGTTTAATTATTATTAAATGTTTAATATGAAGGTGCTTATAGTATCCTGTATGATCGTTGTCAGTTTAATAAGTAAGTGAAATTTTTTATAGTCTTCTCAAATAACAAACAGAAAATTTTAAAATTAATATTTTTTTTTGTAAAATTTGTATATTTTTAGAACAAACAAACTATTTTTCTTTATATAATATTTCAATCTTGTCTATCTATCTACATTTAATATTTCGATTATAATTAATACGTAAATTATAACAAAGCATAAAATTTAAATAATTACTATTATAATTGTTAAAAATTACTTTACTTTACTTTACATAAGACTACTACTGTATATGCTCTTTATAATTAAATATGCTTGACACTTTACCCTATCATAATTTTTACACCGTTTTATTTAATTTTATTTCCACTTCTTCCTTTGCTTGATAAATTGTAGTTCTTCAACTTTTATAAACAGTTTTACTTTAACTATAATATCATTAATAATAATTACATAAAAACTTGAAGGTAAATTAACTTTCTTAGACTTCATTTTACCAAGTATTATATGTATATAAAAAATTGGTTAAAAATTGTTTTATACACTTTTTTATAAGTATATAAAAAATACATTACTTAAATATTTCGTATAAAGAATAAATCTATATATCGTATAAAAATCTAAAAACATAAATGAGACAAATCTACAAAAAAGCCGTGACTAAATTAAACTTTTTTCTATATTTTAAACTTACCTCTTCGTTTCTTTTTAAATATTAAACGTATTTTATGCAGTATTTACTGCAGCAATCAGGTCAAGTTTGCTATTATTTCTACAAACTGATTGTTATTATTATTATTTACCTATTTTAATGGCAATTTTTATTAAAATATAATTAATTATCCATCAGTAATTTGAAAAATTTAATTTATTAGATATGTGTATATACAAATATATTTTCACATGAAATATTTATCTACAATAAATAATTTGAAATTTTTTCGTTATATAATTTTATGGAATTGAAATGGAAATGTATTTAGACTAATTCTTGGCAGCAAAAAATGTATATAGGCAAAAAAAAAAAAACGTTTTTTAATTGCATCCATTGGAATTAATAAAAAAATAAAGGTCAAATAAATTTTAACATGCTGTCGGAAATCAAATATTGACTAACAATATCAAAGTTTTTGTCATTTATAATTTATTTTGAAGGCTTTTAATTGTTAAAATAATTAAAAAAAATCAATTTTATCTTAAGAAATAATCATTTTAATCAAAATATAAAACATATCTTAAGAAAAACTAAATATATCTTAATTTAAAAACTAACACAGATGAATTAAATAATTATTGTGAATAAAACCGGATTTATTTCGATACACCACAGCATTATACCAATCTTACCAAAGTTTAAGTAAGGTTAATAATTAACTCGTATTTAAACATTTTTTTAGACTCAGGTGTTTTTTATTTTACTTTTGATTGTTGATGAAAAATAAATAAATAATAAACTTTCCTTTAAAATAAATAACAACACTTAGTTTTAATAATTTAAACAAAGTAATTAACATTAATTGAATTAATAACTTCGGATACTACTATAAATAATTTAATCAAGTTTTTCATCATTATTAATATAATTCTTATTGGATTAATATTCATATGAAATAAATATTATTTATTGTCTGCTTTCTCAAAGTAATTATTTATAATAAAATATAACTTTCATTACCAATAGAAACTTTTGAAAATATAGTTATTATATATTTCTATTGAATATATTCGTCGTTTTAGTCGTTTTAAATATATAAATAAATAAAAAATTAAATTCATTATTTTTGAAGGAATTGAAAACGACAAGACAAACATTTGACCTAGATTTATTATGCTAAAGATTTTTGCATTTGTTATTTGAATAAACTCATTTATTATAATGAAGAAATTTATGTCACTAATTTTTATTGAAATTTACAACTTTTTAAATAAATTATTAGTCTTCATATATTATACAATACTTTTGTCACTAATTTTTATTGAATTCATTGCTAATCTCTAAAATCTATATTGTTATCTATATTTTTATCTTATCCATACGAATTAATTTTAACATCGACAATTGATGCAAGAGTAGATTTATTTATTTATTTGCAATTAATTATAACAAGATGGTCATTGATATTATTTTTTTAAACAAGTATTTTGAACAAAATATATGTATTTTATCTTGAAATTGAAAATCTTTGTACACACCTGTTTTTAACTTTTCTGTATAATAATAATAATAATAGAAAATATATATAAAAACAAACAAAAAAATAATTATAAACAAATAACTTTGGTATAAAGAAAACATAATTTAGGTCAAGCGGTCGGACAGTTTGTTTTTTCAAAAAATATTTCTGTTCGTTTAATCGAATGATAATAATAATAATAACAATAATTATAATTATAATAATAACATAACATATTGACATAAAATAAATATGCCTGTATATAGAATCTATATTATAATAGTTAAGTTAAATAGAAAATTATAATTATCACAAAATAGTTTAAATACATAGATATTTAATTTTGAATATTTAGCGACATTTTAATGAAGTAATTTAGCATTCAATGAATTCGAATATATGAATGAAAAAAGATTTTGAAATAAGAAAAAACTATACATGAATCATTAACTGATGTACAAAAGAAATTAAATTTTTTTTCTCATCAAAAACTGTGTCTGTAACACAACGATTGATTTTTTTTTTTAAATATTAATTTCATTTTATTTTGGGTAAAAAATCTCTCTTTTTGGTATTTTTGAAAGTTTTACAATACACGTCATATGTTTTTTTTTTTTTTGTAAAATATATTATTGACAATTTTATCCGGGTTATTGAACACAAATATATTATTTAAATAAAAATCGTTAAAATTTTTATCAGAGAGTATTTTTGTAACAAATCATATTTAATACTTCCCTAATTAATTAACAAAAAATTATTTAAGAAGCAATTAGTTTTTTCTATTGACCTTTATTTATGTGCTTTAAGTAGTTTAATGATTTGTTGCAGATATTAGTTAATAAAGGTGTTTTTATTTTGGGTAAAAAATCAAGTTGGATGTGGCTTAAAGTCATAGTGCTAAGACCAAGAGTCAATATTGTAAAAACACCTTTAAATAGAATTAAATAACGCCAATCAAAATTTAAATATTTATTGACATATTTTTAAAGTTTAAACATTTTTTAAAATAAGCATAAACTTAATGGTTTTAATAATAGAAAGTTTGCGAAAATGCATTACCAAATCGTAGGCAGCCTCCGCTAAGTGAATGTATGAGAATATAATATAAAAAATGTTATAAACTAATTAGCAAATGATGGATAGAAGTGATAATATTTATAGTTAATATTATTTAAATTCTAGTCGATTTTTAGTGATATTCTTTCAAATAAAAAAAAAAACGAAATTTATTTCTTATACGCTAAAATAATTAACTTGACCTGATTAACATACACATTGTGTTAATTTTTTTTTTTAAATCAGTGGTTTTTTAATATAAAATACAGAAATATAATAAAAAATATACAAATAAAACGTAGTGCGTGAAAATTATTGTACTCATTTTTAACGCAAATTAAATAAATAAAATAAAAAATTCACATCAATAATTATTATTTATAACTATGTATATTGTGTATACAGAATTATGCTGCAAAAATTACTGAATCATACTGAATACTATAAATATAAATGTTATAACATAGTTAATTTATTTACTTGATGTTCACACACAAAATTGCATTATATTGAAAACAGCAATTATTTTATTAAATTTAATTTTTTCTTTAACTAATATATGTGATCATATTTTCTTTTTAACGTTAACTTTCATTTTTATTAAATTTTATTTAAATGTTGGCAAAGGTAAATAAATTAAAAATAATTAACATTCAGGTCAAAAAGTGTCATGTATATTGTCTGTTATAATGATGAGTCAAGAGACACATTATGATAAACCACTAAATTAATGTTTAATATACATTAATTTCCATATATAACTACAGTTTAAAATTTTTACAAGAATATTTGTTAATTTTAATAAATATAGATGATTCTTTAGTATTATAATCGATATCATAATGTTTTTTCTACAACAAATTTCAATTAAATTTAATAGTAATTAATATGCTATGATATTACTTAACATAACGATCATGGATTGCAATATAGCGATTCAGAAAAGTGAAAGATAGACAATGATTTAAGAAATATAAATAAAAATAGTAAATGATAGTGTTGTAATCAATAAATCATAACGAATTAAATTCTTTTTAGGCGTGGCACATGGAACCTGTGTACTTGATTCAGATTTTGGTTTTATTTTGAATTGTGCATTCAAAAAATCGGGACTGTTTCGTGTCAGAAATCTGGGTGGTCTTAAAGCACACTTCGGGTTAGGTAAAAATTAGGTAGATCCATTAGTTGAAATCAGCAAAAAAAATAAATAAATAGATAAAATAAAAATATAAATGAGTTGTTATAGAAATTATTCTCATTATATATAAAGATAGAAAATATCTAAAATTATACAAGTAATTTTTGATTTCACTTATTTAATTTATTTCTATGTATTTTTTTATGCTATTTCAAAACAATGTAATAGAAATTTTTATTGAAAATATAAAAACATTATTAATAACATTGATAATTCCGATGAAGTTACTGATTCAAATGTAACATATTTTCAAAACCCATAAACAAGCAATATAAATATTGAACACGCATTAATACTTTTTTTTTTTAATCGTTAAATATAAATCATTTTCATTCACAATATTTATAATCACACAAACTTTTTACCTTTCGTTTTCATTGTTTAAAATTACACTTATCTTAAAAATATGTTTATTATTTTCTAGAGCAAACAATACATAAAATTTCTCATCAATGATAATGTAATTTTGTATGCAAATGATATTGTGTACAATCTTTAAACTTCTATGTATATATTTTGAGAATTTAAGTTAATTAACATAATTTTCTCATAAACTTAACAAAAAAATACATGATTAAGAGCTTATTAAACCTAACACCTTTTCTTCTGGCAATTGTTTAACATTTATATTAACGTAGTTTAAAAAATAATACTTTCTTAGCATGAAATTATATTAAACTTTTAACATATATTAATTAAGGATGTAGCTATATATATCTACATCAATATAACGTTTGAATAATATTAAGGTCTTTATTATATATTAATTAATTTTCTTTTCTTTTTTTTTCTAAATAAATAGTACTGTGTATTTTGCTTTCACATATTTATAATATTTAATAAAACATTAAATCGATAAAAATTTCACATAATAATTAAATATTTATTTAAAATTATATAATTATTTGAATAGTCATTTTAATTATAATAAATATTTATAACTTGGTAATATATTAACTTTTATTTTTATATAAAATATTCAAATGAGATTTATATTTAGAGAAACTATATAATTTTTATATAATTTTGTCGAGATTATCAACGTTTTTTTTGATTTTGTGCAATATATATATATAATATATATAATACAATTAATGATTTTATTTTGTTGATCATTTAGTAGAAAATTAATCATATCCTTGAAATTATCCATCTAACTTCTACGTAACAAGAAAAATCATTTACTTTTAAAAGGAAATAAAAAAGTGAGACAAATGTAGCCAAACATAAATAACTTTCTTTTGAAATGAATAGGTTTCAGTGTAGGCGATGAATTAGGTTTGGCTGAATCATTGGGAAATGTAGAAGGCAATAAAAGACGAGCATTAAACATACGTGGAACACCAAACAACATCGGTGTATTACCAGCGCCAAAAATAACTGTAAGTTATATTGTTTTAAAATTATTTTCTGATCAAACCCGAATCACTTTTAAATATACATATATTAAGGAACAAATTCTTTCAAAAATTATGCATTTAAAACATTAAAATATGCACAACACCAGACATACTTTTTCTTTTACTAATTAAATAAATATTATAAATTAATTATGTTTTACCTGTGTGATAATCTACAATAGTTTTGAATATTTTAATATAAATACATGCTATAAAAAAAAAATTGAATATATATATAAAATGACAAGAATAATAAATTTTAATTTTTAATGAGAATTAAGAATACATTTTTATAAATGTTGCACAATATGATGTGTGTAAGAAATTCGCAATAACGAAATTAAAAAAAAAAAACAAAAGATGCTTATTATCTAATATTTACATAATATTTTTGTGAAAATTTAATGAAAATATAAAAAAATTCTGTAATTGTTTTTGATTTCATTATAGGTCCATTATAATTTAATGTTGTTAATTTAATAAAATGGACAATTTGTTTCTTTTTATGTGCTCATTAAAATGTCGAAAGGTGTTTTGATTCATGAAATTTAATTTACTCATTATAACGTTAATTTACAGGTGTTAAAAAAAAAACATAAATTAAACAAAATTGTGGCAACTTATGTTTTCTTTTATTATAAACTAAAAATACTTGATTTAAAATCTTTAATTTTTCTAGATAAATCAACCAACTCCAATAGTACAAAAAAGCAGACCGCATGCCTTAACTGTAAGGCCACCACAAACACAACAGCGTCAAGAATTACCAAATGGCAAACAAGTAAATGTAATGACGAATACCGTATTAATGCCAAGTAGTACATTATCACAAGTGGTCCGTCCGAATATGTTTACTGGACCTAACATGCAACCCATATTTGCCGGTAATTTACCATCACAAGCCATGATACCTCAGGCATTATATCAAAAGCAGCAACCGATGCAACCCCAACAACATCCAACGCAACAATTAATGACCGAAGCAGCTTCATTGCCTTTAGGAGTACCAGCATTTAGACCATTACCAAAAAAAGATAAAGTGTCAGAGTTGCAGCAAAAAGATCAGAATATTTTCAATAGGAATCTAGTACAAAACTCCATGTTCCAATATGCAATTCCAAACCAAGTCACTAATTCTACTTTACCACATCCATTGCGATTAGATGCTGTTGCGCAAAACTTAGTTTACTCTGGTCCAGTAAGTCCTCACGAAAATAATCAAGCAATGATTAAAAATTTTGGTGATCAAACACCTCTAGCAGCAATTTCCTCACCATCAGCAGTTATACCAGTATTTCAGGGTATGCCACAATCTGCATCGCGTGTTTCAGTAACAGGCACATTATTACCACCTGAATCAGAGACTGTCGATAAAATAACATTTAATGAAATTCAGAGTGAACCAAAAGTCGACTTAATGGGACACACAATAGAGGAATTAGCAGCAGCAGCCAATGTTAGTGTTGATGTTATCAAAGCAGCAATTGTAACTAGACAGCAACAAGTAATGGCCCAAAAGCAAATAACTATCACAACAACAGCAACTACTCTGCCACCAGTTACAAAAAAGCCACCTAGTAAATATTCTCTAGCTGGCGGGAGCAAGGTAAGATTTTCTACTTTTGCTTAACTAAGCATGTCATCTTCATTTGTTAATTTAATTTTATAATATTACACTAATTATTTGTTGAATTGAACTTTCATATTTATAAAAGAGATTTATTAACATTACCATATATTTTCAATTTTTTTGCAAATAATAAACCATTTTTTTAGACTGTTTATTATATAATTTCTTTATACTCATTAAATTTCGTTTTACCTGTAACTTTTATAAATTTAGTTTCTATGTTGTTACTAAAATTGAATCAAAAATAATATGTATACATTTTTTACAACTAAATATATCGTTAATTAACCTAAATAAAAATTCAATAATCGTATACTCATTAAAATTATGAAGTAAATTTTCAAATAAATAGGTAAAATCGTAATATTTAATTTTATATTTCATAATGTACATTACAAATAACAATTTTTTTTTATAAATTTCAATCAATCAATTTAATAAATTTTTAATAATTGCAGGTTATGAATGCTCCAAAAGAATATTATCCAGTTGGTTATGATAAAAACTTTGATGATAACTTTGTATCCAAAGTTGATTTGCCCGGTACAACTTTTCATTGTGGTGATCAAAAACATTTTCCTGGCTTATATGCTGATGAAGATTTGGGTTGCATGGTATGTATTGTATTTTTATTTTTCTAAAAGTATCGTTTACATAAGTTTTATTTCATGGAAATAACAATACAAATTGTATGGTCAAATTCATGATAAATATGCGACACAACTAAATATGTAAATATATATTTAGAGGCGTTTCTCAAGTAATTCAATGTCTTAATATAATTTCAATAAAAAAAAAAATCATTGAATTGTACAAAATTAAATAAAGTGAAGCCATGCTATTATTTTTTCTTTATTATTTATAGTTAAAATATATGAATTTAAAGAAATTAATTAGCCTTGCATTAATTGTATTCAATAAGCATGTATAATTAAGTTGTTCTTAAATTTATTATACAACTATAATATATTTTATTGACAAAACCGTTCTCTAATATTTTTTAACAAAATTGTAATTGTAATGTTTGATGCTGTGCAATATTTTCAATAAGTTTAAATTTATTTTATTAAAATTTATATATAATGTAACTAGTATGGTGAAACAACTTGTTATGCATTCCTTGCTGCATTAAAAACCACTTTTAAAGTTAAACATAACAAATATTATTAACGTGATAATTGAGAGAATAAAATACAAAACATAAACAGAATAAAAATGAATTTTATCATATATTGCAAAGAAGGTCAAAAATGAAAGGATGCGGTTTAATTTTGTACACATTTTGTGTAAATTTTACAAATTTTTAATTAAGAAATCTATATATATACATATATATAATCAAAAACTTATATATTGGTCTAAATTCTAATCGCACGTTTAATTTCATTTCTAATCAAACACTTTTTGCTTATTTAAAAAAAATAACAATTTAAAATACATATATAAAAATGAATATAAGCAATTAAGTTATTATATCTACATTAAGGAATTTTTTAAATTATACTTATGTATCGACATATTATTTTTACGTAAAAATTAGAGCATTTGTTTAAAAAAAATTTAAAACTTATTTTTAATTTAGGTATTTCATGTATGTGCATTAACTGACGATGGCCTTATAATGAAATCTTTTTTATGTCCAGAAAGCACACTTTTTGATCAAACAATACTCAAATGTAATTGGTGGTTCTATGTCGATTGTAAACACAGTAAAACATTATATGATTCAAATATTCCTGTATCGAAAAGTTATCAACTAATGAAAGCACTAACATTCTTTTCCAAATACAAAAATCAACAGCAATCTAGTGGTGCTGATGATGGTATAGATATTGAAGCATTAAAAAATTCAGTGTCTGATGATAAAACTAAAAATAAAGTAGCTAATTAACAAAAAAAGTAAAGAATATTTTGCTGTTAAATTTTGATTGATTTAAAGAAAAAATTAAAACTTAAATTACTATAGTTAATCTTATCTATTTAATTTTTGTTAGAATTTTTAATAAGACTTGATACGATAATTTTTTGTCTTTAACTATTGTTGTATCGACTCATTAATCACAGCTGAATATAATTTAATAAAAAATATTCTTTAAAAAATGATTTTACTTCAAAAGTTATATAAATTATAATTTTCTAATAATTATAATATACTGTGGTTTTCATTTGTATTTAAATAATAATTTATTTGTAGAAAAACGATCAGGTAAAATGAGCAAATGGTTATGTTAAAAGTAAATTAATTTATAATTTGAAATAATTATAAGTAGAATACAAATGTAATTTTTGTTTAAAATTTTAATTAATAATATGTAATTTAATGGAAATTTATTTATTTTGTTGTTTTTATCTTGGAATAAAGATGTTTAAATATATTATAATAAATGTGTTTTTATTTTATAAATAATAATAATAAAACATTGGTAATTTACTAGAAATTTAATTAATTAATATATTTTGTACATCATAAATCAAACAATAAATTTGACCTTTATTTTGTTGATTTTGATAATTGGTTGTTAATTTTTTTTATTTTATTTTAATTAATTTTTTTAAAATGAATAAATCAAACGCCTGATATATATACATAATTGAAATCATATATATAATCTTTTTATTTACATATTTGAATTTAATAAATATAAAATTAACAAAGTATTAACGTTTTTGCTAAATATTTTGCTATGTAAGTAAAGTTGAATAATTTTTTTGCAATGTAAAAAGAGTCAGTTATTTTTTTCAGTTTAGTTATAGAACACAAGAATAAAGTTGTGCATATATTATATATATACAAAATAAAATTATTGTTTTTCGGCTGCGTCCGTGGCAGTGTGCATTGTTGTCTTACGTATCCCCGGCTTGCTTTCAAGTTCGGCGGGGGTCCGTATTAGTAAAATGGTTTAGCTTCACATGTATAAAATCACGGTATATGGAACTGCCCTCTGAGGCCACAGGTTAGAGATCTCTCCCGATTTCTCTGCCTGTGGCGGCCGGGCCTTCCATGATGATTGTCATGGTGGAAAGGCCCGGATCTTAGAGCTGCAGAGTTCCTCCATATATTTTCCCTTTATGTTTAGTTTTTCTAAACAACAAGCCGGTCTATTCTGCGGGGGAATAGGCCGGCTCGGCTGGGGAATTTACCGTTAGAAAAAAGTGCACAAAATTTAGGCCAAACAATAGATTTCAATAACAAAAGATTTCAATAACAATAGCAGGCAGTGCGACGACGACGACGAAACTGTAAATATCTATTCTATTGTGTTAAAAAAAAATATTTTTTTCTATTATTCGCTAAACCATTGTCCTTTTATTTTGCTATTTCTTCTCCATATATATCATTTTATTTTTACTTTAAATAAATACTTTACTTAAATTTTTTCATTTAAAAATTTTTTACCATTTTAAAAATAATTTACTATTTATATAAATTATTATTATTTATATATTAAAAAAAATTTTACTAATAAAAGCCATTTGCAAATAATTTTCTATTTATATTATTAAATAATTTTCTATTTAAAAATATTTTAATAATAAATAACCATTGTGCAAGTCATAAAGGATTCGCCATAGCACGTGTATTTTGGAAATAACTTAGTCTATTTTTTCACCATATATTTAAAAATTCTGTGTCCTTGCTTACTTAAGCGGCATTGACTTTGCAAATTTAATTAATTTTTTTTTGCAAACTGTGACCAGCTTTGCACTTGTTTTTAAATTGTAAAAGTGACATTTACCATTTACTCTAATAAAAATAATTTTTAATAAAAACCTCGTGTTTGCAAATAAAAAATACATTAACCATTGTAAAATATCCTTTAAATAATAATATATTTAATAAAATAATTTATACAAATATAATATTTAATAATATAATTAATATAAATATAATGTAATATTTAATAATATATTTTAATTAAATATAATATAATATTTAATAATATTTAATAATATATAATAATAATATTTTGTGAAATCTCTTGGAGTACCCTTAAAGGATTGTTCGCAATTTTAAGTGATAATTAATTCACTCAGTGCTATGAAAAGTATAATTAAATTAAATTGTTTTCTTTATAATTAAATTAATTATTAATTTTTTCTACTTGTAGACACCCACCGTTGATCAATCAATTAAACGATTAAAAAATTACATTACGTTGGATCCATATAAGAGGAACATAATTTTTTATATAAATAAAAATAATTTTATCGAATTTAATAATCATCTAGTGATCAAGTAAAAATAATTTACTATCTGACATAAATAATTATATGAAAAAAATTAAATAAATAATTTTTCATTTTTTGTTCTATTTGTAGATATAAAATATTTATTTTGAAGAAGTAACCAGTGACCACCGATCATCGCAATGCGGCACAACAAGAAAATTAATTATTGTCCAGTATTTTGTAAATTGTCTTGAAGTCCACTTAAAGGATTGTTCACCATTTTAATTCACATAGTGATATTGAAAAGTAAATAATTAAAATTAAATTGTTTTAAATTTGTCTGCATAAATCATTAATTCTTTCTACTTGTAGCCACCCACCAAACCACCGTTGATCAATAAATTAAAGAATTGAAAAATTACCTTACATTGGATCCATATGACCGTAATTACCATCAGTATCAGCAAAACCTACCAACCATTGAGAATCATCTAGTGATCAAGTAAAAATAATTTACTATCTGACATAAATAATTATATGAAAAAAATTAAATAAATAATTTTTCATTTTTTGTTCTATTTGTAGATATAAAACATTTATTTTGAAGAAGTAACCAGTGACCACCGATCATCGCAATGCGGCACAACAAGAAAATTAATTATTCTCCAGTATTTTGTAAATTGTCTTGAAGTACACTTAAAGGATTGTTCACCATTTTAATTCACTTAGTGCTATTGAAAAGTAAATAATTAAAATTAAATTATTTTAAATTTGTCTGCATAAATCATTAATTCTTTCTACTTGTAGCCACCCACCAAACCACCGTTGATCAATAAATTAAAGAATTGAAAAATTACCTTACATTGGATCCATATGACCGTAATTACCATCAGTATCAGCAAAACCTACCAACCATTGAGAATCATCCAGCGTTCAAGTAAAAATAACTTACTTTCTGACAAATAATTATATGAAAAAAATTAAATAAATAATTTTGCATTTTTTGTTCTATTTGTAGATATAAAACATTTATTTTGAAGAAGTAACCAGTGACCATCGATCATTCAATTCTTTCTACTTGTAGCCACATAGTTTTGGCATTCCTTACATCGAAATATCTTTTAGTAACTTTTTTGATAAATAATTATTTGTATCATTCAATTATAATGTTAAAAAAATAAATAATCAAAGTTACTTATATATATAAATTAAGAAAAATGTAATAAATTTAAAATGTAATAATTTTTAGTTGGCAAAATTATATAATGGCCCACTATTTGCCCACATCAACAGGCAACAGCAGATATCAGCCAGAAATAAAACTACATTAAAAATTTTAAATAAATTAATTAAAATTGTATCTTATCTTGTAAATAATTTTATGTATTTATTATATATTTTGATTAATTAAAAAACGCAAAAAAATCCATTTTATTTTGAAAATAAAACATTTTATTACTTGAAAAAAAATCTTGTCATTTAATTTTTGCAAATTTTCAGTATAAATAAAAAATTTACCATTAGTGAAATATGAAAAAATGTAAAATTTAACTTGCAATACTAACCATTGGTTAAGTTTTGCAAAAAATTTGCAATACTAACCATTGGTTTAATATTGTAAAAAACTTGCAATACTAACCATTGGTTTAATATTGTAAAAAACTTGTGGTACTAACCATTGGTTAAGTTTGTAAAAACTTGCAGTACTAACCATTGGTTAAATATGTAACTATCGTGAAACTGCAACGACGAAAAAATTGCAACGACCCCTATCCCCCAACAAGCTTTAAAACATCCAACGATACGCACAAAATTTTGCAAAAAGGAATTTTTACCAATTTTCTTGGTTAATATGATTTTATTTATTAATTCTTTTCGCCTACAATTTATCACCTTGCGCGGGGGTGTGGTGGGTGATTGGTTGCGATTTTAGCAAAATTACTACTGTGATAAATTTTTTAAATTTATATGCGGACGACTCGGTTTCGAACCAGAAACCTAAAACTGACTATTAATACGTTCAGTCAAGCCTTAACGACTACGGCTATAAAGATTGGTAAGTTAGAAAGTTATCCTTGATGTCTTTAAATATTAATTAAATTAACTTTAAAAAAATATTTGACATTTCTTTTATTTATATATTTTTTGCAAATTTAATTTAATTAAATTCATTCAAAGACTTGATGAATAATTTCAATAATTCTAGTAAAACCTTGTACATTACCTATTGGTATTTCATTTGCATTCTTAGATACTTAATTTAAATTAATTGAAATTTTCATTACATTTATTACACGCTTTGGATCAGGTACTTCAAAAAAATTAAAAAGATTTAAATGGATTGTAATTTTTTTTTAAAAAAGTTACGAAAATAAACATTTTATTATGAATTATTATAATATAATCATTCTCAAATTAAATTCAATCAAAAGAAATTTAGTCAATGGCTCTGATTTTTAATCAGAAAAATTGATGTAAAGTTGTCTTTAAAAGTTTACTTTAAAAGTTACATAAATTGTAATTTTCTTATAATTATATTATGCTGTGGTTTTCATCTGTATTTAAATAATTTATTTGTAGAAAAACGATCAGGTAAAATGAGCAAATGGTTATGTTAAAAGTAAATTAATTTATAATTTGAAATAATTATAAGTAGAATACAAATGTAATTTTTGTTTAAAATTTTAATTAATAATATGTAATTTAATGGAAATTTATTTATTTTGTTGTTTTTATCTTGGAATAAAGATGTTTAAATATATAATAATTAAACGTGTTTTTATTTTATAAATAATAATAATAAAACATTGGAAATTTACTAGAAATTTGTTCAATTTAAAACCTACAGTACCTAAAAATTTCTTTTTTTATATATTATTTAAATTATTCATCTTATATTGTTTTATTGTGAATTTTTTTATAGCATTAATCATATTTTTTTAATCATTTGAGTTTTACTTATTTGTTTAAATGTTTTTGAACAATAATAAAAAGAAAGTGTGTAATTTTTATGAGATTTGTTTCTTAAAAAAAGTGAGAATAATAAATAATAATTAACTGTAATTTATAGTTTATTATGAAATATAATTATTTATGTTAAAAGAAGCCAAAATACTAACACTTAAGAGTGTTGAAGCAATTTTACACAGCGGAATATTTATATTTCTAATACTCACTATTTTATAATTTCTTGATAAATACTACTCTGAGTTCACAGTATAGTTTTGTATATAGAGATAAATAAAGTACATAGAAGTTATAAAATAATTATGATGCAATTAGATAAAGACATAAATTATTAACATTTATAAAATAAATTAAAAACATTTAGATTTTTAGATGTTAACAAATATTTAATAACATATCATATGTTATGGTAAACTATAAAACTAATAAAAAATTATATAAAATACAATGGAATATTTTAAACAATACATGTGTAAAACATAACAATAAAACATCATTCTATATTTCATTTAAATACTTTTCTGCCAGATTAATATTCATTAAATATTTTTACATACTGAATTCACTTTAATTTTAAAAATATAGTTATTTTTTCTTTTAATTATTATAAAATATAGATATACTATACAGCAGTTATATTTCTGAACAATCATGAATAAATTATTAAAAAGAAACTCTTTTTTATAATTTTTTCATTTGGTTTTACGATTTTTTTTAATTCATTTAAGTAAATTACTTTTCGAATTAATAAAAAATTATGTTATAATTAGGTATTTATAATAAAATAATTGAACAAGTTGTTTACCAAGTATTTCCGAGATAAATATTTTTTAAAAAGAAAACAATATTTATAAAATGAAATTGAAATCAGAGTATTTTGTTGTTCGCGAATTTGCAAAAAGTAATTATCACACCATTATGGTTTACCAAGGCAAGTTGAAATTAATTTATTATAATTAGCAATTGGTGAAAATTAATTGATAGACGATGTTCTTTCATGATCACTATAAAATTTATAACAAATAAATAAGCTTACGTTAAATGTTTTATTGATTTGATGAGGATTCGTGATACCGTGAAATAATGATTTTTTCTGATTTATAATATAATTCTAATAACCGCCAAAAACATATTGATTTGATGGTTTAAATTCGCCATGGCCGTAGTTGTGGTTCGTAGCAATATGTTCTGATCCATCTCCATGACCACCTGATGAACTGGAATGAGATTGTGCTTCATGATGACCGACTGAAGCATCAACAGCAGCTTCAGCAGCATTGTTTTGTGCTTCTTGTGCCGAAGATGCGGCTTTTTGTGCTGCCTCTTGTGTGGCATCGAAATCAATGCGAGCTGCATGTAATTGTTCTTCAACAGCTTCAACACGAGCTTTTGCTTGACCAACCATGGCTGTTTGAGATGCAAGTTCTGATGCAGCTTCACTGGCTGCCTGTTGTGCATGTTCAGAAGCTCCTTGGGCATTGTTAAGAGCTGCAGTTAATACAGAAACGTGATTCATAGCTTGTTGTGCAGCTTGTTGAGCAGCTTTTGCTGATCTTTTAGCTTGTTGCAATTGTTGAATTTCTCCGTCTAACGCTTGGTGGGCTTCTAAATTTTGTTGCTCTAATCCTTGTAATAATACTTGCTTACCAGCTAAAGCTGCTTGTGCAGTGGCGGCAGCTTGAGAAGCTGCTTGAGCTAAAGTGTTCTTTGCTACATATGCAGCTTGCTTTGCAGCAGCATGTTGGTTTGCTACTGCAGAATTTGCCTGATCTGCAGATCCTTGAGCTATCGAACGTAATCCGCTTCCTGCACTGTATCCCGATTTTCCACTACTTCCGCCTAATGAATGACCTCCATGACCAGAATCACCAGAACTATAACCACTGTTACCTTGAGAATATTCATAATCATAATCATAATCCTTCTTCTTTTGTGCATGTCTACCAGCTGATACTCCAACTTTAAAAATAAAATTAAGAGATTAAATTTTTCATAATATTAAGTAAAAAACAAGAAATTTAGAAAAACTTTAATACTGATGCATGAAAACTTACCTAAGCACAAAACAACAACAAAAGCAGAGACTTTCATTTTTCTAAATTATAAAAACTGTTTTCGGTTATTTAAAAGAAATTTAAACAAAATCTGAAAATAAACAAAATAAAAAAAGAAAAAACAATATTAAACGAAGTGTTAAAAACATATTTATTATATATATATAATTTGATTGAAAATCACTTTCTATTAGTTTTAAGTAATTAATAGAAATAAATGTATTTAAATTTTACTGCTATATTTTAATTGTTTTTATTATTAAGTGAAATCGGTGAAAATAGATTTTAATTGCAAAATTTAAAGAACATTTTTTTTTAAATATATTAAAATTAATAACTTATAAAACAACACATTTTTTATAATATATATAAGTGCTAATTAATTAATCCAAATAAAATGTTTATCTCACTTTACACTTTAATAAACAATTAAATAAAAAATATTAAAACTTAAACAACTAACCTGTAATTTATTGTATGAAAAATATAATGAATATAAGTAAAAATAAATTTAAACTGATGCACTGTACAATATAGAATGATATTTAAAGTATAAAACTGCTTTGCTTTTATACATAAAGCAACTTTTCTATACCACCACTACTTGTTACTTTATAATTTCCAATGAAAATTAGAGTAGTTTTATTATTACTTATTAAATTTTTACTTTTCAACGTGTTTTTTTTTTTTTTTTGCTTTTTATTGGAATTGTTTAATTATGATGTACAATGCAAAATTCAATTATGTTTGGTTTAAATTAAAATAACATAACAGTGGATGAATAACTATTACAAAAGTACAAAGTTACAATTCAAATTAAAAAGAAAACATGATTACGAGTAGTTCATTGAATCAATCAATAATATGAATGAGAATTATTTGAAACAGATGTTATTATTAATTATATTTATTTTTAAATGTTTCTCTTAAATCAACGCATTTGTTTATTTATTTTTTCTTTATTTTCATTAATATATTTCTATAAAACAAATGTTATATTTTTTATTTTATAGTTTTTAACTTTCTGTTTTTAGTTTGTGTGGATACTTTTATATTGCATTTGCTTAGTGAGATGTAATTGCTTCTTTAATGATTAATTTAATATATTTTTCGCTTAAATTTACTATTTACAAAGGATTATTTAATGAAATAAATGTGTTCGATACTTCAAGCGTTAATATAAATATAATAACTGGTCAAACATTTCAAATTTTTTAAAAAATAATTTTCTAATTAATATAAATTATCGTGAAAACATTTCGTCTCATTTTAATAGTTTTATAAAAATATGTTATATTGTTTTAAAAATATGCGTTTGAGTTTACTTGATCATGAACTTTGTTGTCATTAAATTTTTTATTGTTTCGCTATTTAAGCTAACTACTTTCATCTTTGCTGATTTTTTAATGCATATTTTTCGATTAAACACGTCAATAAATTCTTTTTATAAATAATAAGTCAATATCTATAAATCACGGAAATAATTTATAAAGCAATTATTGATTATTTACATAATAATGTAATCAAATGTAATATAAAATCAAATTCATATTGTTTTATATAATTTTTGATTATATGAATATTATAAATCGTTTATTGAACTTCTTTATTACAAAATTCTTTTTTAGAAAAAAATGTTTAATTAATAATAACAATTTGGCAAATATTTTCCTAAATAGCTCAATTATGTTATATCGCCGACTATTGAAAGTTAACAATTTTATTTGTTCTTTTTTTAATTAAACAAGTTTATTTTTTATTTATGTAATTATAAAATATAATGAATGTTATACAAGGAATTACATGATTTATATTACTTTTTTTTCTTTAGTTTAAATTTAAATTTTATTATTATTTCTTAATTTTTACGCATTCAACAATTTGAAAGGAACAATAATATCTAATTTTTAATGTTTTGTTAAAACTTAATGAAATTATACCGTATTCTATAGTTTAATTTTTAAAGTATCGAAATAAACTTAATTTTTAGTATCAAATTTTTTTATTGTTGTACAAATCAACTTTGTAATAATTTCACAATAATAATGATTAAATAAAATAATAATGATTGATATCAATTCATTAATTACCAGGCGCCACCACTCAAATTTGCTACATTTGCTAAAATAATTTATTTATACGGATCGAACAATTAAAAACGGATTATATAGTTTTAACGAAATTTATGCTGATTATAATAGGCATTGGATTATATTTGTATAATTGAAAACATTTGACATATTTTGTCAAAATATATGCACTTATATTTCGTAGTAATTTTATTATTGTATCTATTTATTTATATAGAAATTTAATCAATATTTGCAATATAACATGTGAATAATTAAAATATTCTGAAACAGATGTTATGTTAAAAAACAGGATTTATTTCATATTGATAGGTTCTGTATTATTTTATATAAATATATTTATTTCCTAAAGTTTATATTAATTATTTTCAGTTTTATTAATTAGTATGAAAATTTTAGAGACAAAAAGTCAAATGTCACCTTCATACTTTCCAATGAATTATAACAGAATATTACCTAATTATCAATCAGCATCTGGACCACCATCAGCAATATCGGATATAATTAATAATGATCTTACAATGTCAATTATAAGGCAGAATCCGACAATACATTTAGAGGATCGAAGTGCTGATGCAGCTGCTAAAAGGCCAGAAGAACCACCTCCTTCTCCACCAGCAGCTCCATCATCTCCCGCAGCAAACTCTGGACCTCCAAGTAATGTACCTGAAATACCACATGCTAAAATTGAAGAAAACGCAAAAAATATTCAACTACAGCGACTGGTACAACAGTTATATGTTGCTCAAGCACAGGTACAATTAGAAGCGACGGAAATCCAACGTGCTCAAGCACTTGCTGGTTCAGCGCAACAGAATCTAGAAGAAGCAGCAAATAATGTTAGAGTACTAACTGCAGCATTACGAGCTGCTCAAGAAGCTGTGGCTAGCGCAGCAATGAGAGCACAAACAGCCCAACTCCAATTAGCTGCCCATGATCAGTTACTATTTACAGCAAGACAAAGAGTAGATGCTTTGTCAGCCCAAATGGTTGGATTGCAAGCGGAAGTGGGTATAGGCGAAAATAAAATATCTGTGGACATACAAGCACTTTTAACAAAACTAAAGGAGCCTTTAAGAGAAGATGAAAAACCTAAAGCAGTTCCATCTATTTTACCTCTTGCTGGAAGTTCGGGGCCACAAAATACTGCTCAAAGAATTGACGAAACATTACCGGAATTCAGACAATCGCCTTCAAAACACATGATATACAATAACCAAGAGCGTAACATAATGCAAAATCGACAACTCAACCAAGAATCTGAAGAAAAGAATATTTTTAAAGAAAAACGATCAAACACAAAGCGAGATACTGAATCAACAAATGAAGTGAAATTAAATTCTGAATCTAGTAATAATAATGAGAAAAATAATCAAGTGAAAAATGACGACTTTCAGTTAACAGCTAATGATATAAAAGAATTCCTTGATTACATTCATCAGTATGATCTTAGTCAGAGTAATGATGATGATGATTTAATACAAAAGAAAATAAATGAAGAAACGAAAGCTATAATTGATGATACAGCAAAACAGTTTACTAATGATAAATATTTTAATGAATTTTTAACAAATATAAAAAATTCTAACTTAGGAAAATTAGAAAATGAAAAAAAAATACAAGACAATAAACTGAACGATAATGATAATAATAATAATAAAAATAATAAGGAATTAGAGGGCAGTAATCTTCCCAGTTGGTTCAAGTCAATATCGAACTATCACCGTTATCCGACCTTTGAAACTGATGATAGTCTTAATTTTCATGAAAATGACTTTGATTTTTTAAAAGCGCCCGAAAACAATGTTCTATACCAGCCAGCAAAGTACATTGAAAGTATAAATATGAACAATGAATATCGACAATCGGATAATGATGGTAATACGTATGATGGTAAGCAGGATGTAGAAGAAAGATATCGCCGTAGGACAAAAGTCTAATAAAATATTAGTTATATCTCAAATACCATTTTAAATATTTATTAATAACCTAATGTATTTTAACTTTATCTGAATCTATTCACAGTTCATCTTTAAAATTATAGTTTAAATTTGTATATAAGTAACTATAGATCTGTTCTAAATTTTTTAATAATTTATCATAAATGCTATCATCTTCATCATCTTTTTGATCGTTGTCTTGTATTTTACTATTAACATGATTTTTTAATATTAATAATGTATGACGAAACATTGGACTAACAGCCCATAATTGTATGCATAGTTTTTTACTTGTATTTATTATATCAATAAAACGTTCATTTAATGTTGTATCCTTTAACAAAACATCCTTATTTTTTATAAATAATTCATCAATTATATAGCAGTACTGTGCTGTTTTTTTTAATAAATTGATAATATCAACCAATAAATATTCTTGTAGTTTTTTTTCATTAAACGTTTCGTCATCGAGGGCAAAATTTAATTCCTCAATCAGATCATTGATTAATGTTAATATTTTTATTTTTATTTTAAAGCTATGTTCAGATTTTAATAATATATCTACCAATATTTGTAGTCCACTTTTATGAAATAATTCATATTGTGCATAAGGAAAATTTTTAATCAAACTTGCAAAAGCATATATAGAATACGCTATTAATTCATCATTTAAATTTTTCGAAGATGCTGCTTCACTTAATAATTTTAATAAATGATCGCCAGCTTTACGATTAAAGACGATCATTTGAACATCTGGATTATTTTGAGTTAATATGCCTAATATTATCAACGATTTTAGTTTGTATCCAATATTTGATGATTGATTTATATTTTGATAAATAATCGTTTCAAGTCCATTTTTGTTTACAAAGTACATTGCATTATTTTCTTGATGCAATAAATATTCAAATTCATCTAATATAACCGAAACATTATTTGTCGTATTTTTTGATTGAAGCTCATTATCTATCGTTAGAATCTTATAATCTTCTATTAATTTGTCTATAATTTTATAATCAGATTCTAAATAAATACCATATTTAATAGATTTTTTAATTTCTTTATATATGTGTTTATCATCATTAATATAATTAGAATATTCGTTATGCGTATCATTCTTTGTTTCAAAAGTCTTATATTTTGATAATGCTGAAGAGGATTTTTTGGCATTGTCAGTAGTTTGGTCTACAATTAATTTTGCCTCTTTCTTGCCAGTTTGTAAATTAATACGTACATGTAGTCCTTTTGGTATTGTTTGCCCTTTAAAATCGATTAAATTTAATATCAATTATTAAAAGCCTAAAGTATATTAATACCTTTATTTATTTCCTGCCACTCTTTTGTAGCAACAAAAGAATCATTATTTTCACTTGAATAGACAAAATTCACTTGTAGAATTATAAAAATTGCATAAAGTAGTAAAAATATTTTCATTATTAAAATAGTTTATATATAAATATAACACAAATAATATTTAATTCGATTAAATTATTACTATAATTTTTATGTAACAATTGTAAATGTAAATATTTTTAAACGTCAATATGCGAGCAAGCATAAACAAAACAAAATATACTAAACAAAATTATATGTCAAAAATATTCGTTAAAAACATATTCTACAATTTAACATTAATTTTTGTCAGTTTGGAGACTAATTTTCTTTCACTAAATACATAATACATACTAGAAACAAACATTTAAAATTTTGTTAAATTATACATATTACATATTAAACGATATTATAATAGCTTTACAATAAATAATTAATAAAAATATGATTATAAATAGTTGTATAATAATTGTTATTATGCTAATTGGTGGTAAGTTTATTTCAAATATATAATGAAAGCGTTCGTTAAACGAGAATAATATGTTGTATTTTAATTCATTTAGAAATTGTTACTTCTGATTTTTTGGATAATTCTCAAAAAGTAAGATATAAACTATTTTTAATATTTGTAAAACATAAAAGCAATTTTTGTTTAATTAAAGAATACAAAATTGCATGGAATAAATAAACGAATGGTGCCTGAAAATTTTTTGCAATATTCAAATCTGGAAGGTAATGGATGTGGAGGAGGAGGAGGAGGCGGTGGCGGAGGAGGCGGTGCTGGTGGAGGCGGAGGCGGAATGAAGATGCAGGGATCAAGTAGACAAAAAGCAACATCCATAGCACAAAAAGCAGCACAAGAAGCTAAAGCAGCATCCGAAGCACAAGCTGTAGCTGGGCAACAAGCGTCCCATCAAGTTAAAGCACAGCTGGCGGAAAAAGCTTTACAGGCAGCCAAAGCTGCAGAAGCTGCTTTAGCTGGTAAACAGGCTATTGTGGAACAACTAGAAGAAGAAGTGCGAGAAGCGGAAGCAGTTGTTCAAGAACAAGGGTCATCAATTCAATCGGCACAAGCCAATGTTAACGCTGCGATGCAGGCAGCACAACAAGCAACCACACAGGTCATTATTTTTATATACACACAATATAGTAGGCCAATATTTTATTTTTTTTATTGACTTAATCAATTTGACATAATCTATGCATAATATAATTTATTTCCGTACTGTGATTTACTAATAATAAATTAGTAATTACATTTTCTTGGTAATTGTAATGAAGATAAATCTATATTTTTATATAATAGGAATTGGTAAACCTACGATATGTCTTTTTGCAATTTGGCACAATGTTTAGATAAAAACATTATTTTTCAGTATTAGTTTATTCAATAAATTTAATTCAGGCTAACCAATATTTTGAAGAATTACCTTGTTTAATAGAGAAAAATCGGAGAAATCATTTATTAAAGAAACGAATGATTCCTCCAGGATTTAAGCAATATGCACAAATAGAATCTAGTGCAGCAGAGGTTAGTGGTGGCGGTGGCGGTGGTGCATCTGAGAGTGGCGGCGGTGGAGGAAAAGGTGGTACAATGCGGATGTCTGGTTCAAGTAGACAAAAAGCTACATCAATAGCTCAAAAAGCTGCTCAAGAAGCTAAAGCAGCATCCGATGCACAATCTGTTGCTGGACAACAAGCAGCACATCAAGTTAAAGCACAATTGGCGGAAAAAGCATTACAAGCTGCTAAAGCAGCGGAAGCAGCTTTGGCTGGTAAACAAGCTATTGTGGAACAATTAGAAGAAGAAGTGCGAGAAGCAGAAGCTGTTGTTCAAGAACAAGGTGCATCTCTAACTCAAGCTCAAGGGAATGTTAACGCTGCAATGCAAGCTGCCCAACAAGCCACTACACAGGTATATGCGTAAGCTGCATGAAAATGATTGAAATTAAAGAAAACATCACGTCCCTGAATTCTGTTGCTATAATAAATACTAATATTTCTTACATATTTCCATAGAACATTTTTGTGTTAACTCAACTTAATGTTAACTCTACTTTTATTTTTGTATTCCAAATATCTATATCCAAAATGTAATTTATAATTTTAGTTAAAAACATTAACTGGAGCTGTTCAAACAGCGCAAGCGAATGTTGGTAATTCAGAACAAGCTGCGCAAGGTGCTCAACAAGAACTAGCAGAAAAAACACAATTAATGGAAGCCGCAAAAAATCGAGTAGAACAATTATTACGTCAACTTAGTGCAGCACGCTCAGATTATGCGAATACAAAACAGGCTGCGTATAAGGCATCGGCAGCTGCTCATGAAGCAAAAGTAATATCGATTTATGTTTTAATTGTCTTCTACATTAACTGTATTCAATTATGTTTAGGTTAATGCAGCGAGAAATAAACGCATGCTATCTCCTTACAGAAGAAATTATTTACATAATTACTAACGGAATATAAGTATTTTTAAGTAATTATTTTTAATATATCCAATCAATATGATGATGCATACAAAAATGGACATACTGCTGTTTATACATTCATTCTTGGAAGTATTTTATTTTAGTATATGTATATATTTTTTATTTTTATTTGTACAACTTGTTTGCACGCAATAATTATAATTAGAATTATAATAATAAACATGAATTTTTATTTATTGCTGACATAATATTTTAGGTTCTCTTTCTAATAAATTATTGAAGGTTTCGTCAAGAAAATTAGTTCCATTTGCTTGAATATCGAAAAATAAAATATATATATAACAATATTGCGTATATTAATCTTATTTAAAAGGTTTTTAAATGATCACAATTTTTACCGAAATCGTATAAACAGAAAAATCATTAGAACAGAAGATAAACAGAAAGAAAAGTTAGCTTTAAAATAATACATACTTTTAGTTATAACTCCGATGCATAAATGTGCAAATTTTAGGTGTGAGCACTTTTGAGAATGCAGCATATTGTTGGTCATGCGAAAAATATGAAATTTCCAAATTAATACCAATAACACTAAATGACTGCTATGTTTATTGTAAAAATCAAATAACATATCGGTTTAATACCAATACAGAAGATATTGGTAACTTTATAAATACAGCCAGTTTTTTACTCCTAACAATATCACTAGATTCATAATATTTAACACTTTCGATCTGACTAATGCAGGATAAGTTTATAAAACCAATTTTAATGATATTTTGGATTTAAAAATAATTTAAAAAATATACGTATTCCCGAAATTATGCTATTTGGCTTTAAGAAAAATTCACTTGTACTATTTTATATAAATTAACCACTATTTTATCTAAATGTTCCACAAAATACTGTCACACCACTTGAAAAACTATATAAACAAAACATTTATACTGAAACGTCAAATATCGAAATAACGGAATTTTATAGAATAAACCTAAATTAACGAAATGGAACTAACTTGTCTCATATATAATTGAAATACCAAAAGATAGGGACTTATGAACATGCTCTGGGACAAGAATGCCCGACAGGGTCGAAAGAATTAAAGATTGGGATCCTTTTTTTTTTTTGTTCGTAATGGCTAATTGCATTTGAAAAACTTTGTATTCAAAAAAATTTATTTTTATTTATATTAATTTATTTAATAAACATATTTTATTTGCTTCATTTGCATATTTTTGAAGATAAGGAAAATAATATATAATCGTTAACAATATTTTTATAATATTACGATAGGAATGACATAAAGCATAATATTGACAATTAATTTTTTTATTATAAAATTAATTCTGATTCTAATAATTTTTTTGAAAAATGAAATATATATTTAACATTTAATTTAATTTAAAACACTATACTATGATTAAATTTAATATTTTATTTATATTTATATATTTTATTAATTTAAATAAAATTTATAAAGTATTTTTAACCAGATCGTATTATTGCTTCATATGCTGTAAATATCATCGTTGCAACTTCAACACTTCGTGTTTTTAAACTAAGAGTTGCATCAGGATTTCCAGGTTGTAATTTTAATTCCAGTAAAACCCAAATATTGTTAGTTAGTTTTAAGCTTTGATATAACATATCTTGGCCTTCTACATTACGCTTAGCAATCGTATAGATATTATTTGCTGTCATTTTGGCTGCTAACGAATCTGATGTTCCTAGAACTCCATTTAGATTATATTGAACTTCATTTGCAGCAGGAATTTCCTTCCACGTTGCTAGGAAAACACGTTTATCTAATTGTCCATCATCAGTGAAAAGCACATTTGCATGAACTAAGCACGCAAAATAAAAAACGTCCACATTATTTTTTATTGCAACTTGCAAATTGTTAAGAGGTTCCATTCTTTGAACTGGTCCAGTCGTTCCTAATGTTAAAGATGTTTCAACACTTTGAGATGGCTGTAATGGCCCCAATTGTAAAGGTGTTGTTGGTGTTAATCCAAAACTGTTTTTATTTAATTGAATTGCAAAGCCAGACATTGCCTTTTCAATTAAAATTAGAAAACACGTTATATGTTGTATGAATTCATATATATATATCTCATATTTTTTACCTGCATAGCTTTGTTTGTAAATGTCATATCCATAAAAACTTGTCCACCACGGCGGACAAAAGTACCTTGAATCTCAAGCCCTTTGCCCTTTTCAGCTGGTAACCATGTTATTTTAGGAATTTGAACCATTGCTGATGTGGATGATCCAAGACCAAAAATATCGCCAAGAAGTCCTCCGCTCCCACCAACATTAGAGACACTCGGTTGATCACTGCCTCCGAGCTATAATTTAGAAAGATAAGTAAAGTAAATTTTAAAATATACACAATAGGTATTACTAATATATCTAATCCGCTTCCTAATAAATCAACATTGCTTGTAACTATAGGGGCAGAAGGAACAGCAGGTGCATTTATATCCATTGATAAAAGATCTCCAATCAAAGATTCTTGATTTGGTATTACTGTTGATTCATTTGCAACTGGCACTGCCTCATCTCCAGAACCTTGACGATTTGGTAATGATCTTCTAACACCAGTTGTGCGACCTTCAACAAAAGCCGTTGGTGGTTTGTGGTAAACACTAGCCAAAGAACTTATATGGCAAATAAGTTCATCTAAAAGAGTTGGTTCGAGAAGATCTGTCTCTTCTGAAATTAATGGCTTGTCAGCCAATACAACTTCTTTGGCAGCAGCTGGATCCGTAGAGAGAAGGCGCCAATAAATAAATCCTCGGTCTCGTAAATCTGGATTATCAGAATCCTAAAAAAATAAATAAGTTTTATTTTATAATAAATGATTATATTATGTAAAATAACCTGTGTTGCAAGAGATAAAACATGTTGAACCAATTCTTGCGTGTCAGTGGGACGTTTCAAAAATAATTTAACAACAGCTGTCAAAAGTTGCAATTGAACTTGAGCGTTTTCATCTTGGAAACCCTCTAAAAAGCTATCCAACAAGTCGTCTGCGTTATCAATACGCTCAGCATATTCTCCGATTATCCAAACCATTGAAGCTCGAGCTTCTGGTTCATCCAAAGTGTCTAAATTTTCACATAGAGTACTTATAATACTCTCATATTTATTTGGATATTTACGGAAAATATCTTTTATAACAACAATTGCTTCTTGAACAACATAATTAACTTTTGTTTGTATCAAATCAAGTAGTGTTGAAACACAACGTTCAGCAGATGGTTCTACTTTAATAGCACAACGTCCAATTGCCCTTACAGCTTTTCGAACAAAATCAACATCAACTTCTGTTGCATATTCTTTTAATTCACTTAAAACTTGTGCTATATTACTTTGATTTGCTAAACGTATCATAATATCCAATTTTTCTAATTTAACATAAATTGGATCATTATATTTTACGAAAAAAACTTTCATTTCATGTTTAAGAATATCCGGGCGTTTTTGTACAATCAAGTTTATATTTCTTAATGCAACATACTGTACTTCTGGTTCTGATGATAATAAAGTGACAAGTGGTGGTGCCAATTTTTTTGTTAGCGTTAAACAAAAATCACCGTCACTAGATAACATTTCAAGCAACTTCATTAAGACCTTAAAAAGAAAATTCATTGAATTATTTCTTATATTTTTATATAATAAATAATATTTAAAAATACTTTAACAGCACTAAGAACAACCGCAGCATTAGCATGTGCTAGTCTAGGTGTTATGCGTTCGCAAATAGATTGAGCTTCACGCTCATCTTTTGGACAATAATTTGCCAGTGAGTCAAGTATAAAAACTTGACCCCACTCAGTGCATTCATTAAGAGCTGTTAGTAGTTTATTTATAGTTGCTGAATTCATTTCTAAAAAAAAAGTTTGTATTATACAGTTTCCTATTAAAATTTTATTGTAATTATTTACCAACTAGTGGTTGTCCTGATTGACTAGCTTCATTTATTTCACTAAGTGCAGCAACAGCATTTGCAACAACCATTGGATTTGAATCAGACAATAAGTCTTTCAATTGATCTAAAAATCCTTGATCTTCAACCATTGAAGAAGATATATCATACAGTTTGGCAACACAAACCGCAGCCGTCTTTCTTACATATGGGTCTTCATCTTTTAAACATTTTCGAAGTGGCTCGCATAAATACTCTGTTATTTTATCGACCCGTATACAACCCATTGTACGTACTGCTAAAGCACGTATCAATGGATTTGAATCTTCACAATCCTGTATATTTACAAAATAATTAAAATTTATAAAATTCTGTTAAAAAACAATATTTTTATAATATAAAAGCATTAAGCAAGTAACATTAACAATAAAATTTAAAAAAAAGCTGTGAAAATGATTTTAAAATAAAAAATATATTTTAAATCAATGGTTAATTTATATTTAAATAAATATATAGAAATAATAAAATAAAGTTCGATGGTTTAAACAATAAAAACTTAGTAATTAAAAATGTATTATCAAAATGTTATGTGCTTTCTAGAATTTTTTTTTATATTATTATTATTAATTCTTATTATATATTATTAATTTGTATTTAAAATAAAATTAAAATTGAAATAATCAAACAGAAAACAATAAGAAAAAAGTATGGTGATGTCAGAGCAAATAAGTTAAAATATGAATTAAAATATTTTTAAATATAAATAAAATTAAAATATAATAAAAACAATAATGACGACATCATTCTACTAATTTAAAGTTAATAAAATGAATTACTTTTTTGAACTTAAAGGATGAACAATCAATAAAATTTATTTTACCTTTATAAGTTGTGAAGAGGGCAATTCCTTTTTTTATTAATTTATTAAAGGCATGGACAAAGCAAAATAAACAACACATAGATGCGTGCCATTTAAACATTTACAATTAAATATATCTAATTCTTATACTATTAAATTATTTTGTAATCTCTTAATGTTTGATTTTAAACATAATCAAATTACATTTTTTTATATTAAACCCTACTATATTGTGTTACCAGAATTAAATAATTCAATTAATTTATTTTTATTTTAAATAAATTAAAAAACACATAACATATCTGATTTAGTTAATTAAATAATACATATGAAAGAACTGATCAAAGAATATATATTTATTTTTTATATTTTTATTTCAAAATGTGATAATAAAATTTAAATACCTTAACAAACGTATTGACTGCCATGATTGCCATGTCTGGTTGCGACTTTGCATAATTCATTAAATACAAGTAGACAAGTTTTTTTAATTCAAGATTGTCAGTTTGCATACAATTTACAACATCCGGGAATAATGCCGATACATCTTTACCTACAGTCATACTTGCGATTACCTAAAAAAATAAAATCATGCAAATATTTATCTGTTATTGAAATTGAAATTGTTGAATTACCTTTTTGACAGCTTCTTTTTTCTTTTCTTTTTTGTCATTATTTAACTCCGATTTTAATTCAAATATTTCACCTTTCTTGGTTGTAGTAAAATATTTGGAGTCCGTCATCTTTTTAATGTTTCAACTACAAAATATTTCAATAAAATAATTAAAGCACAAATTTATAAAAGGGGCGTTGAAATGCGTTATGAGAAAACATAAATTTTAGTCAACTAGTTTTCAGCACACGAAAGCATAAAAAATAAATATAGATGTTACACAAATTTTGGTTTCATTTGCACATAAATTCACACATTTATAGTGTATTAACAAATCAAATAATGCTTTTTAAATTCTTAATAACAATAATGAATTATAGATTATAAATCATCTTACTTTTAGGAAAAATAAAATTTTGGTTCGCCTTTTTATTCCTGAGGTATCAATATGTCAATCAGAACAAAGTAGAAGTATTACAATACTAAGTGCAGTTATTTGAAATAACCAATATTCTTAGTAGATGGCGCTAAAATTGATAAAATGATATTTGTATATATTTGTATAGAGATGACTTAAAATTTACAAAAATACATAATTTTTATATCAAATTTATAATTATATAGTTATATTTAACAAATAAAATAAAATGATTATAAACTTTTAACTTTTTAAGGAATTCATGCGCGATGAAATAGTATATTGGTTATATGACGTCAACAATTTAATTTATATTTCAAATTCAAAATCAATATGTATATGCTTTTATATATGTATATATATATATTTATATTTAAAATTATTTGATTTAATTGTTTTACATTTATTATTATTATTTGATTAAATTTTGATTAATTATACTTTTATTCAATAAATAATCTTTAATAAAAAATATTAAATAGTATTTTATTTTGCTTATCGATTTTTTTCCTCTTATATATAAGCATTTCATTTTTATGCTTTTTATTTCTAGCTAAGTTCAATTGTAGATTTTGGAGAGTTCACAACCTAGCATTATATTTTTGTAATTAACGACCTTATTTGTGGAACATGTAAAAGTTTATCAGGTATCCATAACTTTTTTTATTATATTTATATATAAAATTTAAATTATATTAATAAATAGTTATGTAATAAAAATAAAAATTCATTAATGTATTTTGGTAATATTTTAAAGATCTTTAAATTACATAGTTTACTTTACCACTAGTCCTTCGAACAAAAGTTGCAGCTCTGATAAAAATTCAACCCTTGCAAATTCAACAATAACTCTACACAAACATATAACACCCACATATGAATTTAACATAAACGAAATATCTTGATTATAACTACAGTGTTTAATAGAAAATGGCGCCGGCTTTAAACGTCCTTATTACATTACATTAAAAATATATCATATTTTTAATTAATATAAAATAATAATTAATATCAATAACATTCGATTTGTTAAGATCATAAACATAAATTGCGAAAAAATTGTAGATTTCTGTTTATTTTAATTAGTGGTTTTTTTCGGTAAATGGTTAGTTAAAATACATGAAATTATAAATTAAGGTAAAATAATGTAAATAATATTATTGACAAAGTTTATGAAATAAAATTTTATTATATTTGTTGACAATTATTATTTATAGTATATTATTATTAATATTATATTTATCTATTTATTGTTTAATTAGAAATCTCATATTTATTTATAAATGTTTTTATTTTTGTAGTGTTAAATTGCATTAACTTATTTAAAATAGTTAAAATCGATTTTAATGTCGCTTTCACGTTTTTAAATTAAATTGCTTTTAAACTTTTAATTGAGATTCAAATTTTGCTAAAAAAGGAGCAAATTTTTCATGAATTTATGTTTAACATATATAAAAAAAAGAATATATAGCAAAATAAAATATTATACGATAATTACAATATGTAAATCACAACCGATTTATTTAAATAATTATTAAAATATTTTGATTAAAATATTATAAATCCATGTTAACTAAATATTGGAGTATTTATAATTTTACGCTTAAGTTTTGTATGCTATTTTAAAATAAAACATAAAACAAAAATGGCAACAAGTAATAACAAGTGTTTTATTATAAATGTTTAATAAAACATTTATGGTTTTTTAAAAAGGTGAAATAAATCATATTAAAAGATAGTACTACCAAACTCAGAAAAGTATAACTTAAATTGAATAAAATAACTTGTGGAGGCGCCTGGTGTATTGTGTGATATATACATATATTTGTCTTTAATATTTTTATTCAGATTAAACAAAAAGAACTATTAGTATCTTCATTTCTTTAGTTACACTTTTTTTTTTCTTTTTTTCACCTCTTTATATCTAGCAGTTCGCAACCAATTTTAAGTGCAAATATATTTTAAAACAAATATAAAGCTTTGCATGAGCGATAATTGGTTATAAAGTTGTTTAAATTTTCGTTCTGAATATTCTTTGGAAATCCTGTTTCAATTATGAAATATTGTTAAACATAAAAATCTTTGACAAATATGCGTATGAGAGGATAGTAAAATATATATATATAAACATACAAACAACTTTAAAGGCTTTTAATTATTAAAGTAATAGTATTACAATGAAGTTATCATTCCCTATGCCTGGAGGTGGTAGTGGTGTTACCCTATTTTCAAAATTAATAAGAACGAAAGACTTAAGACAGTTACAAGGCGAAGATCCAACAAGTTCTAAACCAAAATTAAAGGTGATTTCAATTTCATTATTTGTAATATCAAATTTTAATAATTTATTTCAATAATTTAAGAAATGTTTAACCACACTTGATTTAACATCACTCGGAGTTGGTTCATGTTGTGGAACTGGAATGTATTTAGTTGCTGGAATGGTAGCAAGAAACATTGCTGGCCCTGGTGTTGTATTAAGTTTCTTTATTGCTGCTATTGCTAGTATATTTTCTGGTAAATTCTTGGTCTTTAAGTCTAATTTATTTTGATTAAAAATAATTAATTTCAATTTGAAGGTGCTTGCTATGCTGAATTTGGTGTTCGTGTACCACATACTTCAGGATCAGCATACATGTATTCATATGTGACTGTTGGTGAATTTGTTGCGTTTATTATTGGTTGGAACATGATATTAGAATATCTTATAGGTAAAAATAACACCAAACTTCAGGTATATTCTTTATTCATATATTTAAAAAAAATATGTTTATATCATATATTAAGGAACAAGTGCATGTGCATGTGCTTTAAGTGCAAGTTTTGATTCTTTATCTGGTGGTTCTATAAGTCGAAGCATAGCTGAATCTGTTGGCACTATCTTTGGTAAATCTTTAATTTTATGAGAATTTAACTCAAAGCTAATGATTTTTTATTATAGGACGATCGCCAGATTTTGTTGCTTTTGGTATTACGTTAGTTATGACATGTGTGTTGGCTCTAGGTGCTAGCAAATCAGTTATTTTTAATAATACTCTTAATGCCGTAAATCTTGCATCATGGGTATTTATTATGACTGCTGGTCTTTTTTATGTTGATACAAGTACTTGGTCGGAACACCAAGGATTTCTGCCATATGGTTGGAGTGGCGTTTTTACTGGGGCTGCAACATGCTTTTACGCATTTATTGGCTTTGATATAATTGCAACTACTGGTGAAGAAGCTCATAGTCCTCAAAAAAGTATTCCTAAAGCCATTGTAGGATCTCTTATTATTGTACTAATTGCTTATGTTTCAAGTAGTTTTATCTTGACACTTGTTGGTGAGTAATAATAACTAAATATAAACGTTAATATAATTATAAAAACTTGTTTATTTTATTGGATACTAGTTCCTTTTGATCATGTTGATCCTGGATCTGCTCTTGTACAGATGTGGACTTACGTAGGAGCACCAAAATGTCGCGCATTAGTTGCTATAGGAGCTACAGCAGGTCTTTCTGTTGCAATGTTTGGTTCAATGTTTCCAATGCCAAGGGTTATTTATGCCATGGCACAAGATGGTTTGATTTTTCGACGACTGGCACATTTATGGTCTCGAACAGGAGCACCTGGTATAGCAACTTTGGGTAGTGGAATAGCCGCTGGATTAGTCGCACTACTTGTTCGCTTAGAGATTCTTGTTGAAATGATGTCGATCGGAACGTTACTCGCTTATACCCTTGTTTCAACATGTGTTCTTGTTTTACGTTATCAACCACATAGCACTTCCCTAGTAGAACTATTACCCGCTCAACTGCGGACGCCACAACCTCCAAGTACTCCTGAACCATCAAACGTAACGTCAGAAGTCGTAACAAAAACCAAACCTAATATAACAATAAGAAAAGTAACAAGAGGCTCTCCCGATTCTGATGATTCATTTATTGATGATAGCCCTGATGGTTATTTAGGTAGAGATGACCAATTTCTTGTGTCCGATCGAAGTGAAAATAAATTTTATGGTAGTGTTCATGGTGCGCCTACAGGAAATGCAACACCTTTTGACACTTTAGGTTTGGGAATAGTTGGCAAAAAACTACAGGAATATGCATATTTGTGTCCAGGACTTTTTCCATGGGTTAATCCAGGACCTGCAACTAATGAAAGTGGTTTGTTTATTCTACTTAGGATCTTATATATTTTTTCTTATTTTATTTATTAAATTACTTTTAGGAATGTATGTTACAAAATTAGTAGGTATCATGTATGCTTGTATTTTTACTCTTGATCTAATAGCAGCAATCGGCATTACTGGTACCTTTGTTGCTTTAATTATAACTTCCCTGATTATAGGAATCATAGCTATATTATTAATCATTTCAAGACAGCCACAAAATAGGTTATTTATTACTTTTAATTATTTTAAATTTTTGTTATAATAATTTATATTATATTTTAATTTAATCTAGGTATGCTTTAGCATTTCTTACTCCAGGACTTCCATTTATTCCAACTATTGCCATAACTGTTAATGTTTATTTAATATTTAAATTGAGTATTTTAACATTAGTAAGATTCACGGTTTGGATGTCAATAGGTAACACTTATTGTTTAAAAAATGTTAAGAATGTATATTAATATGATTAAATTTCTAGGATTGATAATGTATTTTTATTATGGAATAACACACAGTTCTCTAGAAAATCCATCAGAAGAAATAGAATTAACAGTGGATCAGACTTATGTTACACCACAGGTATTCAGCACTTTAGTATGAAACTTTCGTTATTAAACAAAATAACCTAATTATTTAGGTTTCCGAACAAACTGCTGTTTGGGATCGTCATGGTTATGAAAATAAAATGGCAGCTGATAATTGGTCCCAAAGCCATAATAGTTGGTCATCTAATATGCCAAAACCTGCTAATCAACAAGCAGTGTGGGGTGATACAAAGCATCAAAATAAAACTAATAATACAGACATTGAACAACAATCACAACCTAAAAAAGATGGATTCGGCATGTTCATCGATGAAACACAATTTCCTAAATGGGATGATTAATTTATTAATTAATTTTAACAACCATTTTTTTGTTTCATAATCGTAAATAAAAAGCAATTTGAATTTAAATTAAATAATAATATTAATAATCTTTTCGAAAAAAAAAATTATACTAAATTATAAAGCAAATTCCTATTTTAAAATATTTAGCTTAAAAATATATTTTTGTTTAATTACGCACATATCTTTTAAATTATAAATGCAATTAATAACATATAATAAATTATTATTTACTAATTATATTATTATTATTATTATTATTATTATTATTATTATTATTAATATGAATAATAACAAAATAACATTCTAGTTAGATAAAATGATTAATAAATTAAATTATTCCAATTTGAAAAAAAAAATCACGAAATGGTTATTAATTATTGTTATATTCTATAATTTTATGATCATAATTACAATTATTTAAAAAAATTAAACATGTAGCAAATAAGTGATATTTCTTGTTGATATTCATATACATATTATAAATAATTAAATAGTTATTGACTAATTTTAAAATAAAACATAATTAATGCAAATATAAATAAAGGAAAAGTATTATGTTATTTTGCTATTTAATATTATTAATTATTACCTCTTAATATAATTAAATAGAGTAGTATTTCTTTATGAATTTATATTTATGTTATTTTTAAAGAGTAATTATACATCAAATTTTAAATTAAACTTATATTTATCATAATTAAAACTAAAATAAAAGTTTAAAATTATTGGTTTTTTCGTCCTTACAAAAATTGTGAACAAATTGAAACTATAATGTAAAGTAATAATATTAAATATTATATATAACAAAAAAGTATACACGGAAAAATTTTAAATACTTTACACTTTAATTATTTTTAAATATTATGAAATTATAAATCATCTATGTTGTCAGTGTTGAACTTATAAGTAATCAACTTCGTTATTTGTATTGGTTATTTGTTATATGCTTAATTATTAATTTAATTATTTAAAATTCAGTAAATGAATAACAAAATATTTAATATGTGTCTAAATGATTAAATATTTGAATTATATTCCAGAAATAAAAGTAAATATATTATAATTATCATAATTCCATTAATAATTTAATAAAACGCAATATTTGGACTGAATTTTGATATAATTTAAGTTAACTATTAAATAAAAGTTTAGTAAAAAATCATTCATAATTACATGCATGTTTTCTAATAAAACAAATAAAAATAAATGTTACAGATCTAATAAAATCCTAAAGCGGTAATTTATTGTTTACAGAAAATAGAAGAAATATAATTTTAAAGACAATTATGTATTATTTAAAATTATATAACTATGTATAATTAAACAAGAAGACTGGTGGCAGCTAATTAAAACTTTCAAGTTTTTGTTATTTATTAAAATATATAAAATAATATATGAAACTAAAAATTAAATATATTATCGTTAAAAGCTCACCGAAAATATGAATAGATTTTCTATTTGCTTCACTCAAAAATTAAAAATAAATATACAAATTTACTTAATTTATAGATATTATAAATTAACATAAGCTTGCTTAATATGAATATGTTAAAAATGTTTTATATCTCTCACTTAAGCAAAAATAAATTCAAACAAGTACAAACATTTTGTATAAACATAACAAAAAAATCCCTACAATACAAAACAAAACAAATACTAATTAAGAGCATATAATGTAAATTTCTATTTTTTTCTGTATTATTTTATTCAAGTACATTTCAAACTACTTTTCCGCCGATTAATATATACAACTATTTATTGTTAATCTTATAAACTAACTTCTTCCAGTAAATTAAAACCATCGAATAGATAGATAGACTTTTAGTATTTATATTTCAACTTTTACTTATATACTTATTTTTTCAAAATCGTTATATAAATTTATAATTTTTATCTTTTAAATGAAATTAATATTCATCATAGCTAATATTCAAATACATTTATTGCAACCTAATAAAAGCGTTTGTTTTTTAAATAAATACTAAAGTTATTATTCTATAAAAATAAGTAAATTATAAATAATTATCGAGCACATTAAATTAAAAAAAAAATTACTGAATATGTATTATACACATGAACTGAAAGAAATATTATTAAAATATAAAAATATAAATGTAGATGAATAAATTAGTAGCAACAGATACAAATTATAAAATTCATGTTATAACTATAAAATATAAATTAAAAAGGCAACAAAATTAAATAAAAATGAAACAAAGTAATAAGACAGAAAAATGATTTCATTCTACATTAAATATATATAAACTTGTGAGTTAAATAAAAATTAAAAATTGTACAGTGCCTGTGTTGATAATGCTAAGTTAAGGAAATGTAAGAAAGATTAATAGAAAATGTGTAACTTCTTTGAAATTATGTTCAGTTATTTAATAAATTATTTAAAAAAAAATCAATTATATATGTTTGCCAAACAAAATGAGAAATAATTTAAAAATCAACAAAATGTTAAAAAGAAATTATATATAAATTGTAAACTAAATTATAAAAGGAGTAAAACCTGTTGAATAATTATATATTAAAGGAATGTAAAATTAATAAACGCAAATTATTCAATAAAACATTATTTAAATCATATGTATTTCACATTAAATAAAATCTATGAAAACTTACATTCAAATTCAAATTTTAACAATTTCATACAATTTACTGTAAGAATTGAATTAATCGAGATCCTTTGGCATTTCTACGGATAAATCAGCAATTATAAACGAAGCTGCGGCCCAGAGAGCAACTGCTTTATCTAAATTCCCAGAGTCTTCTACAAGCATAGTGTCTCCAGCTGAATGATGATACCAAAAATATCTATCATTTCGATTTATTAGACTAGCACCAGGAAATCCTCTATCCAGCCATAATGAAATATCAGGACCTCCGTCCACCGGTTTTCTAAACTCTGTAGCATTAAGTGATGACATAAGTTTTAATATCTCCCGAAAAATGCATTCTGCATCAGCATTTCCTGTAAAGTCTAAGCCAAGAGGCTCAAATGTACCAATATCTGATTCAAAAAAAAAATTAAATTCTTCTTTCTCTTGAGCGCTATGTGCCTTTAAATACTCTGTAGCTCCTATCATTCCTTGTTCTTCGGCAGTCCATAAAATAGCTCTTATTGTTCTTCTTGGAATTAAATTCATAGATTTTAAAAATTGTATTGCTTTCCATGATATAAAAGCACCACCACCATCATCCATTGCTCCTACACCAACATCCCAACTATCTAAATGCCCAGAAACAACAACTACTGATTTATGTGGTGATAATCCTTTAATTTCTGCAATTGTATTTCTTGACTGAAAAGGTTCTAAATTACGATCTTCCATCTCTAAATGAATTCGAATTTTTTCGCCACGTCGATACATTCGTAACATCATTTCCGCATCCTCTACAGTAATACAAGCAGTAGGAATTTTTTTAACACTATTCTCATAGAATTGCATTCCAGTGTGTGGTGAATTTATAGAAAAAGGTGTTATTGAGCGTATCAGTGTTGCGACAGCTCCTTTTTTTGCTGCTATTGAGGCTGATCGTGTGCGATATTTAACTGTTGTCGAATAATTTACCCACGTTGGGACAAAAATTACAATTTTTCCTGCAATTAACGAATCGGGAAGATTTTCAAATTCATCAAAACTTTCAACAGCAATCGTATCAGCAATAATTCCACCTCTCGGTGTGCCTATAGTACTACCAAGACCCAATATAGATAACTTGTGTTTTCGTGGCAACAATAATTCAGCATTTTCATATCCACGAATCCAATGCGGTACCGTAGCATTTTCGGTATGTACATTGTCTAAACCTGCATCATTCATTTTTGTAATAAGATAGTCAATTGAATCCTCTAAAGCTTGTGATCCTGACATACGAGAACCAAATTTATCTGTTAAGTCTGCTAAAGCTGACCACGTTTCACCAGCATACTTCCCTTTAACTACATTTTCAACAATGATATCGACAATCGGTTGATAATTGTAAATTTCTTTTAATAAAGAATCAGGTAAACTGCATTTATTATAAATATAATATTTATTTATAGAATTATTAATGTTATGATTACAAATAGCATATGATAAATTAAAACACAAAAACGTTATTTTAATAAGAAATTTATTACACATTTTTTATTGTAATGCAAGTAAGGAATATTTTCTATAATTTTAATTAAAACTAGTATAACACTAAAGAAAAACACCTTTAAATGAGATATGTATATCTAGTACTTATAATGCAGTAAAGTTATAGGTTTATATAGTTTATGTCTTTATATATATATATATATATATATATATATATAATATATAAATGTCATTTAACCTACAATATTTTCTAATAGGTGTCTTTATAGTATATTATTCGACAAAAGAAGTACTAGATGAATATTAAATTCATATTTAAAAAAAAAAGATGAGAGGTGTTCGGTAGGAACGTAGTCCCGTTGGATTATTACGATACATTAAATAACAAGAACAACGAAATGAACAAACAGCGTTTGAGAGAATTCAAATGGATTGTAATTAATTTTTTTAAACAGGCAAGAAAATAAACATTTTATTATGAATTATTATAATAATATAATCTGTATTGTATTGTGCTAAATCATTTTAAAATCAAATACAATCCAAAGAAATTGAGTCAATGGCTCTGATTTTTTTTCAGAAAAATTGATGTTAAGTCGCCAGCCCATATTAATTGAATTTTATGTAATTTATTGTTGCATCTGTGTTCAAGATACATCTTTAGTATACTCTATCAGAGCTTTATAGATGAATTCTTGAATATCAATTTTTTTCTGGTTCGGTGAGACGTAGATGACTGCCATAAATAGTAATTCAGAGTTATTAAGAATGAAATCTTATTAAACTAACAAATGAATAAAAAATATTAATAATCAAATAATAATTGAAATAAAATAATAATAAAATAAAATAATTAATAATTAAATCCCTTGCTAGGTTCGAAAAAAAAATATTGAAAGATATATTATAAGTTGAACATTTGTAAGTAATAAAATTATATCTAAAACAAATGACCTAAATCTTTAAAAATAAAATGCAACTTTAATAAAACAATGCCGCAAAATAAGCATAAGCATTTGTTGGTCATAAAATCACATCTAAAGGATATGAATTTAAAGTTTAAGACTATTATCTTATTAAATATAAAATAAAATACAACAATTAAAAATGTGTGCGTTTGAGATCAAAAGAAAGAAAACAAAGAGAAATCTAATATCAAATTGGTGTTTATTCAAATTTTTATTAATTAAGAAATTTTATAAATAATTTTGTTTTTATTTACATTTTTAACTCAAAAAAAACCAATAAATAAGGATTTAAATTTTCTTTTATGTTTTTAAATTTTTATTGAATCATATTTTAGTAGCAAAAGACTAAATTAATTTAGTAACTTTTCGGAATTATTTTTTATAGTAAAAATTTCAGTTTTCATTTAATTAATTAATATATTTTGTCCATCATAAATCAATCAATAACTTTGACCTTTATTTTGTTGATTTTGATAATTGGTTGTTAATTTTTTTATTTTATTTTAATTAATTTTTTAAAATGAATAAATCAAACGCCTGATATATACATAATTGAAATAATATATAATTTTTTATTTCCTTTAATTAAATAAATATAAGAAACATTTTTACACATAGTAAAAACAATGCAACATATTTGAATTTAATAAATATATAATTAACAAAGTATTAATGTTTTTGCTAAAGAATAGTAAAAATATTACCTTAATCTTTAAAAATAAAATGCAACTTTAATAAAACAATGCCGCAAAATAAGCATAAGCATTTGTTGGTCATAAAATCACATCTAAAGGATATGAATTTAAAGTTTAAGACTATTATCTTATTAAATATAAAATAAAATACAACAATTAAAAATGTGTGCGTTTGAGATCAAAAGAAAGAAAACAAAGAGAAATCTAATATCAAATTGGTGTTTATTCAAATTTTTATTAATTAAGAAATTTTATAAATAATTTTGTTTTTTTTTTTACATTTTTAACTCAAAAAAAACCAATAAATAAGGATTTAAATTTTCTTTTATGTTTTTAAATTTTTATTGAATCATATTTTAGTAGCAAAAGACTAAATTAATTTAGTAACTTTTCGGAATTATTTTTTATAGTAAAAATTTCAGTTTTCATTTAATTAATTAATATATTTTGTCCATCATAAATCAATCAATAACTTTGACCTTTATTTTGTTGATTTTGATAATTGGTTGTTAATTTTTTTATTTTATTTTAATTAATTTTTTAAAATGAATAAATCAAACGCCTGATATATACATAATTGAAATAATATATAATTTTTTATTTCCTTTAATTAAATAAATATAAGAAACATTTTTACACATAGTAAAAACAATGCAACATATTTGAATTTAATAAATATATATTTAACAAAGTATTAATGTTTTTGCTAAAGAATAGTAAAAATATTACCTTAATCTTTAAAAATAAAATGCGTCTTTAATAAAACAATGCCGCAAAATTAACATAAGCATTTGTTGGTCATAAAATCACATCTAAAGGATATGATTTTAAAGTTTAAGATTATTACCTTATTAAATATAAAATAAAATATAACAATTAAAAATGTGTGCGTTTGAGATTAAAAGAAAGAAAACAAAGAGAAATCTAATATCAAATTGGTGTTTATTCAAATTTTTATTAATTAAGAAATTTTATAAATAATTTTGTTTTTATTTACATTTTTAACTCAAAAAAAACCAATAAATAAGGATTTAAATTTTCTTTTATGTTTTTAAATTTTTATTGTATGTTGAAGTCGTCAGGCAATATTAATGGAATTTTATGTAAATTATTGTTTTATCTCTGTTCCAGATACATCTTTATCAGTGCTCTATAAATGAATTCTTGAATAACAATTATTTTGTGATTTGGTGAGACGTAGATGACTGCAATGATGAGACCATTTCCAACCGTTTTCCAATCCACACTCTACTGCACATATTTCTGCAACAATTGTTTATGATCATGGAGGTGATTTGGTGTTAAAACATTAACGGAATCACTTTGTTTTTGGCATATTGCAACTTTGCCAATTTATCTATCTAAAGCATATTTTTATTTTATTTCCTTTAATTAATTAAATATAAGAAACGATTTATGTGTAAAAACAATGCAGCATGTATATATGAATTTAATAAATATGCATAAATATATAATTAAATGAAAGTATTGACGTTTTTGCTAAATATTTTGCAATGTAAATAAAGCTAGTTAGTTTAAATATTTTTGCAATGTAAATAGAGTCAGTTATTTTTTTCAGTTTAGTTATAGAACACAAGAATAAAGTTGTGCATATATTATATATATACAAAATAAAATTATTGTTTTTCGGCTGCGTCCGTGGCAGTGTGCATTGTTGTCTTACGTATCCCCGGCTTGCTTTCAAGTTCGGCGGGGGTCCGTATTAGTAAAATGGTTTAGCTTCACATGTATAAAATCACGGTATATGGAACTGCCCTCTGAGGCCACAGGTTAGAGATCTCTCCCGATTTCTCTGCCTGTGGCGGCCGGGCCTTCCATGATGATTGTCATGGTGGAAAGGCCCGGATCTTAGAGCTGCAGAGTTCCTCCATATATTTTCCCTTTATGTTTAGTTTTTCTAAACAACAAGCCGGTCTATTCTGCGGGGGAATAGGCCGGCTCGGCTGGGGAATTTACCGTTAGAAAAAAGTGCACAAAATTTAGGCCAAACAATAGATTTCAATAACAAAAGATTTCAATAACAATAGCAGGCAGTGCGACGACGACGACGAAACTGTAAATATCTATTCTATTGTGTTAAAAAAAAATATTTTTTTCTATTATTCGCTAAACCATTGTCCTTTTATTTTGCTATTTCTTCTCCATATATATCATTTTATTTTTACTTTAAATAAATACTTAAATTTTTTCATTTAAAAATTTTTTACCATTTTAAAAATAATTTACTATTTATATAAATTATTATTATTTATATATTAAAAAAAATTTTACTAATAAAAGCCATTTGCAAATAATTTTCTATTTATATTATTAAATAATTTTCTATTTAAAAATATTTTAATAATAAATAACCATTGTGCAAGTCATAAAGGATTCGCCATAGCACGTGTATTTTGGAAATAACTTAGTCTATTTTTTCACCATATATTTAAAAATTCTGTGTCCTTGCTTACTTAAGCGGCATTGACTTTGCAAATTTAATTAATTTTTTTTTGCAAACTGTGACCAGCTTTGCACTTGTTTTTAAATTGTAAAAGTGACATTTACCATTTACTCTAATAAAAATAATTTTTAATAAAAACCTCGTGTTTGCAAATAAAAAATACATTAACCATTGTAAAATATCCTTTAAATAATAATATATTTAATAAAATAATTTATACAAATATAATATTTAATAATATAATTAATATTAATATAATATAATTATTATTAATATAATATAATATTTAATAATATTTAATAATATATAATAATAATATTTTGTGAAATCTCTTGGAGTACCCTTAAAGGATTGTTCGCAATTTTAAGTGATAATTAATTCACTCAGTGCTATGAAAAGTATAATTAAATTAAATTGTTTTCTTTATAATTAAATTAATTATTAATTTTTTCTACTTGTAGACACCCACCGTTGATCAATCAATTAAACGATTAAAAAATTACATTACGTTGGATCCATATAAGAGGAACATAATTTTTTATATAAATAAAAATAATTTTATCGAATTTAATAATCATCTAGTGATCAAGTAAAAATAATTTACTATCTGACATAAATAATTATATGAAAAAAATTAAATAAATAATTTTTTATTTTTTGATCTATTTGTAGATTAAAATATTTATTTTGAAGAAGTAACCAGTGACCACCGGTCATCGCAATGCGGCACAACAAGAAAATTAATTATTGTCCAGTATTTTGTAAATTGTCTTGAAGCCCACTTAAAGGATTGTTCACCATTTTAATTCACTCAGTGATATTGAAAAGTAAATAATTAAAATTAAGTTGTTTTAAATTTTTCGGCATAAATCATTAATTCTTTCTACTTGTAGCCACCCACCAAACCACCGTTGATCAATCAATTAAAGAATTGAAAAATTACCTTACATTGGATCCATATGACCGTAATTACCATCAGTATCAGCAAAACTCATCGACCATTGAGAATCATCCAGCGTTCAAGTAAAAATAACTTACTTTCTGACAAATAATTATATGAAAAAAATAAATAAATAATTTTTCATTTTTTGTTCTATTTGTAGATTTAAATATTTATTTTGAAGAAGTAACCAGTGACCACCGATCATCGCAATGCGTCACAACAAGAAAATTAATTATTGTCCAGTATTTTGTAAATTGTCTTGAAGTCCATTTAAAGGACTGTTCACCATTTTAATTCACATAGTGATATTGAAAAGTAAATAATTAAAATTAAATTGTTTTCTTTATAATTAAATTAATTTTTTCTACTTGTAGACACCCACCCTTGATCACTCAATTAAACGATTAAAAAATTACATTACGTTGGATCCATATAAGAGGAACATAATTTTTTATATAAATAAAAATAATTTTATTTATTCTGTTGACATACCGTAACCAGCATCAGCAAAACCTAGTGATCAAGTAAAAATAATTTACTATCTGACATAAATAATTATATGAAAAAAATTAAATAAATAATTTTTCATTTTTTGTTCTATTTGTAGATATAAAATATTTATTTTGAAGAAGTAACCAGTGACCACCGATCATCGCAATGCGGCACAACAAGAAAATTAATTATTGTCCAGTATTTTGTAAATTGTCTTGAAGTCCACTTAAAGGATTGTTCACCATTTTAATTCACATAGTGATATTGAAAAGTAAATAATTAAAATTAAATTGTTTTAAATTTGTCTGCATAAATCATTAATTCTTTCTACTTGTAGCCACCCACCAAACCACCGTTGATCAATAAATTAAAGAATTGAAAAATTACCTTACATTGGATCCATATGACCGTAATTACCATCAGTATCAGCAAAACCTACCAACCATTGAGAATCATCTAGTGATCAAGTAAAAATAATTTACTATCTGACATAAATAATTATATGAAAAAAATTAAATAAATAATTTTTCATTTTTTGTTCTATTTGTAGATATAAAACATTTATTTTGAAGAAGTAACCAGTGACCACCGATCATCGCAATGCGGCACAACAAGAAAATTAATTATTCTCCAGTATTTTGTAAATTGTCTTGAAGTACACTTAAAGGATTGTTCACCATTTTAATTCACTTAGTGCTATTGAAAAGTAAATAATTAAAATTAAATTATTTTAAATTTGTCTGCATAAATCATTAATTCTTTCTACTTGTAGCCACCCACCAAACCACCGTTGATCAATAAATTAAAGAATTGAAAAATTACCTTACATTGGATCCATATGACCGTAATTACCATCAGTATCAGCAAAACCTACCAACCATTGAGAATCATCTAGTGATCAAGTAAAAATAATTTACTATCTGACATAAATAATTATATGAAAAAAATTAAATAAATAATTTTTCATTTTTTGTTCTATTTGTAGATATAAAACATTTATTTTGAAGAAGTAACCAGTGACCACCGATCATCGCAATGCGGCACAACAAGAAAATTAATTATTCTCCAGTATTTTGTAAATTGTCTTGAAGTCCACTTAAAGGATTGTTCACCATTTTAATTCACATAGTGATATTGAAAAGTAAATAATTAAAATTAAATTATTTTAAATTTGTCTGCATAAATCATTAATTCTTTCTACTTGTAGCCACCCACCAAACCACCGTTGATCAATCAATTAAAGAATTGAAAAATTACCTTACATTAATTACCATCAGTATCAGCAAAACCTACCAACCATTGAGAATCATCCAGCGTTCAAGTAAAAATAACTTACTTTCTGACAAATAATTATATGAAAAAAATTAAATAAATAATTTTGCATTTTTTGTTCTATTTGTAGATATAAAACATTTATTTTGAAGAAGTAACCAGTGACCATCGATCATTCAATTCTTTCTACTTGTAGCCACATAGTTTTGGCATTCCTTACATCGAAATATCTTTTAGTAACTTTTTTGATAAATAATTATTTGTATCATTCAATTATAATGTTAAAAAAATAAATAATCAAAGTTACTTATATATATAAATTAAGAAAAATGTAATAAATTTAAAATGTAATAATTTTTAGTTGGCAAAATTATATAATGGCCCACTATTTGCCCACATCAACAGGCAACAGCAGATATCAGCCAGAAATAAAACTACATTAAAAATTTTAAATAAATTAATTAAAATTGTATCTTATCTTGTAAATAATTTTATGTATTTATTATATATTTTGATTAATTAAAAAACGCAAAAAAATCCATTTTATTTTGAAAATAAAACATTTTATTACTTGAAAAAAAATCTTGTCATTTAATTTTTGCAAATTTTCAGTATAAATAAAAAATTTACCATTAGTGAAATATGAAAAAATGTAAAATTTAACTTGCAATACTAACCATTGGTTAAGTTTTGCAAAAAATTTGCAATACTAACCATTGGTTTAATATTGTAAAAAACTTGTGGTACTAACCATTGGTTAAGTTTGTAAAAACTTGCAGTACTAACCATTGGTTAAATATGTAACTATCGTGAAACTGCAACGACGAAAAAATTGCAACGACCCCTATCCCCCAACAAGCTTTAAAACATCCAACGATACGCACAAAATTTTGCAAAAATGAAATTTTACCAATTTCTTGGTAATTTATTCATAAATAATTTCTTCACCTACAATTTATTCTCCTTGCGGGTGGTGTGGTGGGTGTGGCTGGGTGCTGATGTTGGTGGTGGGTGGGTGTGTGGATTGGTTGCAATTTTAGCAAAATTACCTCTTTGATAAATTTTTCAAATTTATATGCGGACGACTCGGTTTCGAACCAGAAACCTAAAACTAACTATTAATTAGTTAAGTCAAGCCTTAACGACTACGGCTATAATGATTGGTAAGTTAAAAAGTTATCCTTGATGTCTTTAAATATTAATTAAATTAACTTTAAAAAATTATTTGACATTTCTTTTATTTATATATTTTTTGCAAATTTAATTTAATTAAATTCATTCAAAGTCTTGATGAATAATTTCAATAATTCTAGAAAATTTTTTAATGTATTTTTTATTTTTAATAATTATTAAAATAATATTTTATGCGTTTAACATATGTTTATAAATAATTACGGTTTTTTTGAAAGCAATATTATTATAAAATTTTAATTATTTACGGTATTACATATTTAAATTTCAAAGAAATACCATTTTTGCATAAAAAAATAATTTGATTAAAATAATTTAATTTTAAATTTTTGATTAAAAGCATAAGTGATAATAATATTATAAGTAACACAATAAAGTATTATAATATATTCTTTTTATCTTTATAAATTAATTAAATAGTGACTTCTTGACGTTTCTGAATTATATTTTCCCATTGAGCTATTAATCGATGCGATGAAGGGGCATCTTTGGGGTCTAAATCGCATAATTGAGCAAGCGATATAGCTGGTCTTAGACCATCGCGTGATCGTCGTTCAAATTGTGGGCTGGGACTATTTCTAAAAAAAAAAAAAATCATCATGATTATTAGAATAAATCATATATAATTAGATTTACCTATGTTCTAAGCTAACATTGCTACTGTTTAACGCTTCACATAATTCACTAATAGATTTAGATGTACGTAGTTTGCCTGGTGGAAAACAATGCTCAACATCATCATCATCATCATCTTCTAATTCAAAATCGCTTTCATTACGTCTTCTTTCAACATCTTCGCCATCAGAATAATCTGCTGATCCCAATGAATCTTCCAGGCGATGAAGATCCTGTTGTGATTGTCGCAAGCTTTGTCTCCGAATTCGTTTTAATTCAACCTCGCGACTTTTCATTTCACGTAATTCTTTCTGAATTTTTTCTTCAACTGGTATATAACCTCGACGAATGGGTCGACCTTCAATGTCACGTTCAATGACAGGTGGGGACGTTGAAGCTGGTGCAATAAAAATAGGCATTTGCCGTTTTAAGTTTATATAAATCTAAAAGAAAAACAAAACCATTATTTAAATTATAAAGAAAATAAAAATTTGAAATGTATACTAAATCGTTAGTATCTTGAACACCATTCATCATTTTTCGGGAATTAGCAGCGGCCACTGTAGCTCCAATTTTTCCACGTGAGGCTATAAATTTCTGCATAATGCCCTTTTGAGCTAAATTAACATTAAATTTCCGTATTGGCGTAGAAGGAAACATTTGTGGCGTAGACATGGTACGAGTTAATATTTTTGGTGGATCTAATGAAGCTAAAGGAGCATTAAATCCATTGGGACGTACATAGTTTAACGATTTAATGTTTTTTATTATTAATTCACATCCATTTGCAGCAACTGTTGACCGATTAGCTTGTGCTGTTGACGATGAAAATCCAGAATCATCTGAATTACCAGAAGACACAACATCTTCAACACTTATATTTTCTTTTGAATCGAGACCTGTGTTTTCTTTTGCATCTGCCATTTTACGCATATATTCTGTACGAAGCTCTTGCTCTCGTTTAGCTACTTCGTGAATTTCTTCTTGAATGCGCTTCAAATGATCGTCTTTTAATTCCTAAAATAAAAAATTATTCACTTTAAGTATGATGTAGATATAAAAATATTAAATTTTGTTTAGTTGAAAAGCAAAAAAAATTAAACAGTTACTACTTATATTCTCACATTTTTTCAACACGATAGACAAAAGCAAAGATCAGTTAAGAAAATTAAATAGATAAATTATTTTATGTTAGAAACTATGACGACTGGTAAATGATTTCTTTTTCTTATGCTACTAAAATAACACAATTAAACGGTAAATTATATATTCATAAAAAGCTCTCTCCAAATACAAAACAAAATTCCCTGTTAAATCTTTTATTGTTTTAATTCCATTTTAAAAATAAATAAATCAAAGAAATTTTTAAATGCCTCTAATCACAATTTAAAATTCAAAAATGAATAAAATTTTGACGGAAGATAAAAATATGATCAACGCAAAGATGTATAACAAAGAAACACAAATCAACAGTAGAAATGGAAGAGGCAAACCAAGTTTATTGAACTTTTGACAACCTTTAGTGAGACAAGTGTCTCGTCATTGAGATTTATTTAACAAAATTATGAACTTTCTGCTATTTATTTATACTATTTAAATTTTATTTATAATTTAATCTTATTTTTTTTATAATTGCAATTATATTGCAAACTAACTTAGTGTATCCTTTTTTTATAATAAACCTCTGAGTAAAAAAGATTGTAAAATGTATTATAGATAAAACTTATTATAATAATTATAATATGTTGAAAAAATATGTATCTTCCAGATATTTCAAACAAATTAATTTAATAAATAATTACTTTAAAAATATTGAATTAAAGTTTAGGTTTCATAAAGCTGTCTGTCGCAAAACAACAAATTGGCAATAAGAGCATTTATTTCTGCATATTATTCACTCTTTAAGCCATTTTTTATTTATGAATTTTCAATCCAACACATATGTTTAATACAAAAGAATAAATTTGTTATTTACAAATATGTTTTGCCAATTTTATTTCGTTTTAAATTCGACCTAGATATGTTAAGTTTATTTTAATTAATTTAAAACAATTAATTATCTTATTTCTATTGTTAAAGATTGTAAAAGTTAGTATTGAGATAATATATTTTGCTTATTTTATTTGTATCTGATCTTATATTAATTTCTATTTAATTTCTTTTCTTTTTCATTTTTAATTTATTGGTATGAAGTGTAAGAAAAAACTAACAAAAGTTTAATCAAATTATGTAAATTTGACATAAATTTTAAAAAAACAGATTCAGTTATAATACAACAAAAATATTAAGAAAGTTTATTATTTTGTTAAATGCATATATTTATATAAATAATATTAAAATTAATGATTAAAAGTTATACATATTAAACAAAGAAAAACTTTTTGCATTTAAGACATTTCATCAAACAATTTTTTTTTATTTCTTTTTTATGCAGATATGATGAGGATCGAAAATATTGTTTTTATACATCGTTAGAAAGCGAATATGTTTCTTTCCAAATATATACGATCAGTTCAAGTTCGTTAATTTTATAAATAAAAATTACTTATCTCTTATATTTTCGTTTTACAAAAATAGTGTCAAATAAAAAAAAAGCAGCTAACACTAAAAAATATCATCAAAGTGTTTATTCTTATTAATTAAGAAATTGAAAAGTACCGTTGAATTTTCGACTAAATATTAAAATTTAAATATATTAATAAATTCATTTCTATTTTAATATAATTTAATTAAATCTAATAAAAAATATAAATCAAATTTATAAGCAACTAAATGATGGAAACCGGAAGTAGTGAAAGCATACACATTTTATAAAAATTTATTTTCGATGTTATATTTGCTGGCACATTTAATTTTTTATTTATAATAAATTCACGTTAAGCGATTAAAGTCTTATAGAACCTATTTTATTGCATAAATATATAGATATATATAATTAATATAATATTTTGTATAATATTTCAATTTTCACATATCGAGTAAGAAAAAATAGCCTTTGGTTTGTTTCCTATTGTAAAAAATGTTTTTCTATTTATTATACATTTTTCTTTAATAGTAAATGTTTTTAATTGGCATGGTACAATATATTATTAATATACATTCATTTTTGTGTTTGTATATAATTTGTAGTTATAAATTATATATATAAAATAATCAAATATACGTATGTATGTATTTATATCATAAATATCAAATAATTATCATTTTATTTTATTATCAGTAAAAGCGCCTTATTGAAAAAATATGTTTTAGTTTTCTATTATATAAAATTGGTTGTATTTTTTATATTTCAAATCGACCATACATTTGGAATCATACAATGAAAAAAAAAAAAAATTAAAAAATATTGCAAAATCTATTTCACACATAACACAATTATTATTTTATGTAATGGCTTTATTAATTATTTAGCTTATGTAGTATAATAATTATAAAATTAAAAAAGCATTATTAATTAACAATATTTGTTGATAAATAATTGCAGATTAATTATTTAAAAAGATTATATAGTTGTAAAATATTGCCTTTTTATCATTCTCAACTGAAACACTGATTATTTATTTTTTTAAATTTATGTCTTATCTATAACAATACCGATAAATTGCATTATTATTTAATAATATTAAAATTATTTTTGTTTTTTATTGACTAACTATTAAGCACACATTTTAAAAAATTGTCATTGAACGATAAAACAAGTGTTTCTAAAGTAAACGATTGAATAAGTTACAGAAATTTATTAAAATAGAATTAAAAAATTGTTTAACTATAATTTTATGCTTATTTATAACTTTCAATTAATAGAAAATTATTATTGTAAATAACATTTTGTATCATCTTATTTCAGGTGAAAATATAATTCATTTGGTAATGAGATATAAAACAAACAAATTATAAATTATGCTTAAAATTCACTATTGTATTATTTTGTAATAATATTATTACTATTAATTATTATTATTTTAGTAATATTTATTATTAGTTTTCTTATATTTGGTTAGAATTAACACTTAAAAATATATTTACCCTTTTAATTTTTAAAAAACGGAAACATTAATGTCAAATTAATTTTAATAAGAATCTTTAAACTTGCAAATAATGAATAATTTTATAATAAAAATGAATATATATTTTTAATAAAATAAATTTTTATCACACTGATATGCTTTCTTATCGATAATAATAAATATACAGTAAAAAGAAAATATTATAAAAACAAATTGAACTAAAATAAAAAAATTGATAAAGTAAAATGTAATAAAAAAATGACAAATCGGTCGATGGTATTAATAAATATTTAATGATAAGAATTCTAAATGAAATACAAAAAATTATAATTATTATAAATAGTAATAATAGAAAGAAATTATATTGTGGATACTGTAATCTAAGCACCGAATTATTTTTACTAAAACAACAGGTTCATATCAATAAATAAATAAAAAAATTAATACAAATAGTGCAAATGTTAAATACATTTTTAATAAAAATTATAATTTTAATAATTAAAAACAACAAACTTAATCATTGACTCACCTCAGCACCAATTTGTCTCATACTTGATAATATTCTTTTTCATTAACAATTTTTCTTTATTTTTTTTTATGTGTCCTATTTAATTTTATAAAAATTTGTTATTTAATATTTTTATTTTTATATGCAAAAAGGAATTTTTTTTTTTCGTTTAATATGTATTCATTACATTAATAATTTTTTTACCCAATTACTTTTATAACAAATCAAACACTGTCTTCGATAATATTAAACTTTTTATTTTTAACAATTTAATTCACAAAACACTTATCCATTTATTTTCATACACAATAAAAACACGTTTATTTAGTTGTTTGAATGACTAAACTGTGCTGGAACAACTCAACAACTAAATATTGTTACAATATATTTTTATTTCATTTTTTTAATTAACCTGTGTATGGTTTTTTATATATTCAACTTTCTGACGTTACTCCGTTTACGTTAATTTGTATTTGTTTTGTTATTATATTATTTTGTAATTTAAAATTATGTTTCTATTTATAAATATATATATATAAAAATACATATGCTTCAAAAAAAAAAATTAAACTTACAGCACAAATATATTTTCTGTCTGTGCAGCAAAGAAGTCTCTAGGCAGTTCAACCAGATATGAAGAATGCTTGTTACTTTTTACTCGATTTTAATATAAACCTTTCTAATATATTTAATTCAAACAGTTAATTTATACGCAATTGTTTTGTAATGTTTAGCATTTGCTTTGTTTATTATTTTCAATATGAATTTCATACTCTCCCACCACGATTATATAAAGTTAAATTGTAGAATTATAATGGTCAGCAGTTTATGGATGGATGATGATGGCCTGATCTCAGCCGCACAAGGTACAAATAAAACCGTATTAAAATTAGGTCTCTCTTTCTCTTTATTCATTCTTTGTCATAACTTAACTTCAGTTGGTTAGTTTAAAGAAAGTTCAAAATCAAATGGTGTGTAAAAAATATGTGTGCCTATGTAGCAGCTGGTTATACTTAAGAATATTTTATCAAATATAAGCGCATCATAGCTAATAGTTAGTTAGATGCACTAAGAAACTATCTGGCTGCATAACCAGTTTTTTTAAACTAGAAAACCATTTGTTGTTGTAACAACTTTACCAAACAGGTAGACTATTTAACATCACAAGGTCATTAACTTTATGCTAGTAGCATAAAACCTTTTAAAAATTTGCATCATGAGATTTAATTTTATTGGTTGAGAAGGTAGTCTTCAGGGTCAAAGTTTCTCTGATGTCATCTTACTCTATGTTAATACTTATTTTATAATAAATACAATTTAAAAAAGCATTTATTTTAAAAAATGCAGATAAATGTGACCTTAATTATCTTCGAATGTTGTTATTCAAAGAAAAATGTATACACTCAATTTAAAATAGTGTATCGGAAAAATTTTCACTCACCCTAAATGTTATATATTTGCTTAATACATTTTTTAACAGTTGAAAAAATAACTAAAATTACTTCCGTTACAGTTCACTTATTTTAAAATTATGAAAATATTTTCTTTTAATAACATTGTTAGTTTGGCTTTAATGTTTAATTTTAAATATTTTATAAATAAATTAAAATGAAATTAATACCGCTAAGTATTATATATATATATGTATGTTATTTATAAAAATTATTGTTGATAATAAAGGAAAAATATGCCAATACTTTTGCATAAATTATTTAAATAAATTATAAATATACACACATTTAGTACAATACAATATAATAATTTTATACCAAATACATAATTCCAATTATTAAGAAAAAGAAATTATTAAGATTAACTTTTCGTTATTGTTTTAACTGTACCTATTAATTACTGAATAAAGAAATATTTTATTAACAAATTTTGCACTACATTTGAAATGATATTATATTAATTATAATGTAATAAATTTTTTAAATATTTTAATGAATAGAAATAAAATTAAATCTCTTTTCTTTTTTAATGGAAAAATATCTTTTGTCTACTTAATTAATAATTTATTATAAAATTTTGTGGGTGAATTAATATTTTGATCTACTTTTTATAAGTGAAATTTGTTGATAAACCTGTTTTCTTTTACATATGTTTCGGTTAATTTAATTAGATTTTATTTGGTTTCGCTTTAATATTTTCATAATTTAAAATAAAGTGAAATATTTTTTATGTTAAATTTCTATAGTAATTGATAAAATTGTGTGCCTTGTAATATAACATATAAATCTATAATAAGAAAATCTAAAAATTTATTTTTTAAGTTCTTTTTTAATTAAGAAATTAAAATTATTTGATAATTGTTAAAGTAAAAAAAAATTAATAAAGGTTATATTAAAAAAAATTTTTTTTTTCGAGATATACAAAAGAGTTTTATTAAATAGATTATTTAAATTTAATTTTTAGTATTTGTAATTTTTTTTAATCTTGTTAAAAAAGTATATTTTAATTGTAGATATAAAATTTGTATGTTAATATTTTTATTATATTTTTTAAGACAATATATGAATATACGATTAGCAATAATGATATAAATAAATTAAAAAAATCAAAATAAATAATAATTATTATAATTATAATTAAAATAATAGAAAATTAAATTAATTAATTATGATAAAACAATACTTGGGTATTATATATATATCAATTGCAATTATAAATGCAAATATTATGTATATATGAAAATCAAATATATAATATATATTTTATTAGTCATTTTTAATTAATTTTGATTAAATAAAATATTTTTAAAAAATCACAGACTAATATTTTTTGTTAATTAAAATATTGTAATTGATTATATGATATTAAATATGAGGCAAGAAAATGTTATATCATTGTTTTTGTTAGTTTAGCTACTTAATAGTTTGGCAATGTTGCACTTGGCATTGAGTTCATTGTAGGCCATGCAATTTTTGCATCAATTCGTTTATATGCTAACATACAATGTTTTCCTTTCGCAGCAATACGTGCATCTTGTGGACATTCTGCATCGAGCAACAATGTTTCTATATAAAAAATATTTGTATTTTGATTTTTATAAAACTTTTTTAATGAGTAAACAGTATTTACCTTCACCATCAACAAGTTTAAATAAACCATAATCTTGAGGATTCGTTATACGAGCTTTATGAGCAATTATTCGACATACTTCTTTGGTTGTTGTATGTGGACGAACAGGTAATGTTCTTGTCTGTAAGGAACCATTTAACTCATCTGGTATAATAACTCGTAATACTGAAGAACTCGCTGGTAACGTTGACGATCTCCACTGTAACGGGATAAAATAAAATACAAAATTAACAAATAAAAAAAGGGAACAAAATAATTATAATAATATTTATTACATCGATAGATTTTGTTATTTCATTATCGAGTGCTGTAAATGTTTTCAAGACATGTACAGCACTACATAATGCAGTTAAATAATACCCAGCTTCGCCATTTAATAAGGATGGCTGTAATAAACCCCACATAAATTCTGCTTCTATTTCAGCACTGAAAAAACCACATTTGGCTACCACAAGTACAAGTAATGGTAAGAAATCATCAGCGCTTAGTTGTTGCCCACGTGGGCATCCTGTAGATTCAAATATTGATGTTATAGCAGCTAATAAAAGTTCCAACTTTTCAAATGGTAATTCTGAGTCTTGGAGACGAGTTAACATTAATGCAATATGACGCATTGCTTCAATCGATGGTGGTATCACTGTTGGCTAAACAATACAACACAGGTTAAAAATTTCTATTAAATATTAAAATAAAAATATAAACTTACTCTTATACCAAAATCGGTTGGTACGCGCATAGAAGCATGGCGAATATTTTCAATTAAATTTTGAACATCCCCAGTTTTTACATAAAAATCGACAAATAAACCATACAAGTGTTCACGTAATGGCAACACAACTAATTTGTGCATAACACCTTCTAATATGGAGTCCAAGTTAAGAAATTCATCAGATTTTAATTGCGAACGAGCCCGCTGTACTTCTCGTTGAAAATCACCTTCACCATGTTTAACTAAATAATTTTTCATACCACTCATAAATTGTCGCATATTTCGCATAACTATTTGTGGTGCTCCTTCACGAGAGTCTTTAGTGCATGATATAAAATTTTCAATATTGCGTGCGAATGTTGTTGTACGATCACTAGCTAATTGCATTGCATAAGCGCCAATTGATGCACCAGCACAACCTGGTTGTCCTGATTTATTACGTGGATGGCCTATAATAAAAATAAAAATTAAATATTTATGCAACATAAAAATTAATACTATATATCAATGTCATAGATATTTCATAAAACGTAATAAAAATTTTAATATTTTTTACTAAAAAAAAAAAACTAACCAAATTTTGGAACATTTCTATAGAGGCAAGAAAAAAAATCACTAACTAACTCCTGCCATTTAATTGAATAAATATCTTCAGCTATAAGATCTTCCGTTATTTCTTTAGCTGTGCTAATACTTTTTGGTAAGAAAAGTTTTTTAAATAAATTGAAACTGTTTCCTTTATTATAGTTAATACTGTAGCTCTGTTTCACATGAATATGTGACATATCAACAATTATATTACCATCTTCACTTAAACCAAAATATTTACGCAAAGTTCTTTCTTTCCGATTATTATAAATAATGGGTTTACGATATTCAATAGAATATGTTGGCATATCGTTTGCTATTTTATGAATTTGTTTATTAAGCATTTCAACTTCTTTGCTAATAAAACTAAAATCTGCATATAATGGTTGATCACTAATTTGAAAATTTTGTGCTAATATCGATCTACTAAAAAGTTCTTCTTCTGATTTAGTTAGCGTATGTGTATTATTTTCTATTTCATTATCAGTATCATTTAGCAAATGACAATTTATTTCTTCATTACTTGAGCTGATATCACTTGTATCAATTGGATCATTATCATTGCATATTGAGTTTGAGGTATTACGAAATTTATTTGGACATTCCCCATAAACCCGAATCAGAATATCATCTTTAGGGGTAATAGGAACACCGTCTCTTACTTTTGCGTTAAAAATATTGGAAAACCATGATTTGGTTTTATTCACATATCGATTACTCCATTGACCATAAAAAATTTCGTACTGATCTTCATTATATGAAGTGAGTGATATAAGTGACGGCGTTCTCTCAATTTTCTCAAATGATTCTTCATCACAGTCATCGATTTCTGATTTTTTATCTTGTGCTTTTTTGGGATCGTTTTCTTCATCGTTGTTGTCACTTTCTTCATTAAATACAAGACACAATGCATCAAAATTCTCATCTTCAATTTCATAATCACTTAAAGGATTACTATTATCAAAAGTAATGGCTTCATTTATTACAAGCCAATTTGCCCAAGGGTCTGGTGATTCATGCCCATCATTTTCACTATCTTCGTCAATACTATTATTTTCACCGGATGAATTACCAGCAATAAGCATTTTTTCCAATTCTTTTGCTTTTGCTTTTAATTCGCGTCTACGTTGTTTTCTTATCTCAGAGTCATTTGAATTTATTCCAGGTATATTTCGTCGTTTCATATTTAAACGATTTTTACGTTCTAATTCTCGTTGTTTTTTTGACTTTGATGGTTTTCCAACACACATTGGACAATTTTTGCAATTAAAACGCTTTCTAGGTGGAACTTTTAGAACAAGAACGTCTTCATCATGATATGACCTACGGCGACGTCTTTTTTTATTTTGAAATAAAATTTGTTGCGCTCGCTGTTTGGCACGAGATAATGGTGATGTTCCTGGCATAGGTAATTCCTGATATGAACAGTTAATTGATGATAATATTGACGGATCACAATTTTCTCTGTAAGTTGATTGAACTTCAGTTTTAACCGAATGATAATGAGAACAGCGTTTACGAGGACGCTTTCCTAAATTACAAGGTTTTACAGAATTACGACTAATATCACGATTTGATCCACTAATAGCAATTTCACTATTTAAATTGATTAAACTGTTATCACAACTTTGTATAATGTTTTCACTAGAACATATATTGTCATTATAAGTTTCATTTACCAAATTATTAGCATTTGCCGAATCACTTATCTCATTATTACTAGCTGAACCATCTATATTAGAATGGCTCGCGGGCTTTACAAGGAACAACTTTTTGAACCACTGCATGATAAATCGCGTTGCGATTTTTTCCAGATAATACGAATGTACGAAAACGGAAATTTCTCATCGGCATTGAGAAATATATGTTTTATTTTTATTTTACAAAAGGCGTCCTCATATACCAAAGACGCCTTTAAAAAATTATTTAAAAATAAAAAACAATATTTAAAATTTAAATCAAAGATATATAAAATATAATATTAGTAAACACTTATAAATTATTTTAAAATGCACTTTAATATGTCCAATATTAACAATTTTTGATCTTTAACTATACTATCTGAAGCATCCACAATGCTTGATTTGTTGGAATTGAATGAATTTCATACCATCATGTTAACGATAATTATAAGTATTAATTTTTGTAAACAATATTTTATCTCTTTTCAACAAAATATAACTGCATTCATAATTTTCCTTTATATTTGGTAAATATATAATAAATAAAATAGTATTGTAGATTTGTTTTCTCTCTATCTTTGTTATGTAGTAATAAATAATAAAATTAAAAAAAACCAACATATATAAGGCATGTGTTTATTTAGTGATAACTTTTCTTTTTGTTTTAAGCTTATGTAAACAGGGAAAGTTGCAGTCATAAATATAAAAGCACACACAGTATACAAACTTGAACTTTGTTATACACATAAACAAAAAATTAAATGTGAAAAATTAATAAAAAAAATTCATTCTAAATTTTTATTTACAATTATTGACAATAATCTATATAACTATTTGTCAAATAAATGTAACTTGATTACAGCAACTTATTAAAATATTTTTCTTTAATCTTAGAACAAACACTTATTATTAAAATAATAGTCTACGACAATATTTAATATCGTAGACAAATGCTTTCAAATAATTAAATAAACAGGTAAAAATGTAGGTAATTTTTAAGAAACCTTTCGAAACCCTAATAATAAAGAAAAACGTTTTTTCCATATAAGAATTTATTGCTCATTTGTTAATTTTATTAAAAGTAGGTTTATACGCTGGTTAAACCCCAGAATAAAAAATCTGCAACATTTTAAAAACCAAATTTTAGTAAAAATGTGAAAGTAATTAAATAATTTAAAAAAAAAAGTAATTTATAATTGTTAATTAGAATATATTTAAAAACAGAATAATTTTTTCTAAGCATATGACTATAATATGTCGAAATATTTATACAATATTACATCATTTAAATTTAATTAATTTACACGAGACAATAATAATAATGTCAATATCTGATATTAAACTAATCTTGCAAAATAATTAAATCAATTTTTATTAAAGAGAGAAGAAAATAGAAAATACTTTTTTATTTATAAAATAAGTCAAAAATTAGTCGTAATTGAATTATTTATAATTTAAGTAAATATGTAATATTGTTTAGTGTGTATTTTATATTTAAAGCCAAGGTTCATTAGTTTGTTTTAATTTATAAATATTGTTTCATAAAGAAGAAAAATTTTATATAAGTGTCAACAAATAATTACATTATGTTAATTGATAATTTTGTTAATCTTATCTGAGAACAATTTCTTGTGAGAAAATCTAAATCAATAATTTTCGAAATTAAAACGCTTTTACTATAACTATTATCTATTTTAAAAGATGGTTTAAAAAGTAACAATTAAGAAACTATAATTTATTATTAACTTGTAATTTCATTTTTGATACGTATTTGTTTAAAAAAATACATGTAATCTTCATTAAATAATAAATAAAATTTTTTAAAAAATAATATTTACAAATAAAACAACAACACATGGTAACGCATATGAAAATTTATGACGAAAAGAACGTTGTATAGTTAAAACATAGCTAAAATACTACATAATTGACCATACAAAAATTAAATTCGGATATTGTAGATAAAATTATTTAATCAAATAATAGAATATAAATAGTAATGTTTTTATGTTTACTTAACATATGTATGGGATTATTCTATTATTTAAAAACTAAAAATAGAGCTGAATACCAATATTGATAATATTGATCACTTATAACAATTAATTCCTAAAAAAATAAATAAATTATCTGAACATGCAACTGGTTATTACTAGTTTTACTCTGCTTTCATTTAGAGATAATTTTAAATAACAAATAATTCGTATTGACATTTTGTCGTCCTAACATTCGTTAGTCTCAAGAAATAAAAATAAAACAGTCATAAAATATGTATTTTTTCGTATAATATAATTAAAATTGTCTAGCCGTATACAATAAAACCTTTGTGATTGAAGTTGAAGTTTATTATGTTAAAAAAAATTAAATTTATTAGTTTTCCCCTTCAAAACAAAGTTAAATAAATACAATATTTGTGAACTTACATAAAATTTCTCTATCACGGCAACTGCGAGTTCTTAAGATAGTAGCGACTTTTTGCTGCGATTTACTATGTGCATTTGGTCTTAAAGTATTGGAATGTTCTTCAATAAGAGTATCATCTTCAGATAAACAAACTGCTGGACGACATTTAGACAATTGAATAGTATCCAATGAATCTATGCATATATAAAATATTTATTGTATATATGACTAAAAATTAAAACACCAAATAATTACTAACCATCCTGAGGTAAAAAAGAATCCCATTGGGAACTATCCCATGGTTCAGAAAAGACCGTTCCATCATCTGATTGAGTACTGTCAGGACAATTTAAGAAAGACGTTGTTATATTTGATTTGTTTTTATTTATATTGTCGTATGTGGAAATGCGTTGCCCCTTTTCAATTGTCCTATATACACTATTTGGGCAATATGGTTCAATAAAATCTGAGGGTAAAATAGGCTTGATAACTTCGGGTAATTTTATATCTGGATACCGTTTTGACATTATCTACAATATTAAATAATATATATATATATATATATATATATATATATATATATATATATATATATATATATGCATTTATATAAAAAATTACATTTGTAATTACCTGGTAAACAGTAAGAGTTGGACAGATCAAATCATTTTGAATAATTTTTTCATCAGTTCCATTTGATAACCGATTTAAGCTTATATACGATTGCTGCTTTTGCTGATGCGTATCACTCCAATGTAAATCACTATCATAATCATTATCTGGGTCTTCTGTGCCCATAAACTCCCAACTGCTATCTAACGGCCATGGGTCCAAACGTCCACGAACTTTTCTTTGGTTTTTTTTTATATCTTCAAGTGAGCCAGATATAATGCTCTAAATAATATATTTGCATAAGATTTATTAAATATATTAATTAAAATATATTATACTGTACTTTTTCATATTCTAACGGCGATGTAAGAGGAAAATTCACAATAGGTCCCTTGGGTGGTGCCGAATATCTTTGATTTGGGGAAATACCAATACTTTGAGGGTTAAATTTTCGCCGAATAACATTTTTCTGCTGTAATAAAGCATCTGCTGGTTCTGCATAAAAGGGACTTCCTTGTTTGCTACGTGTAGTTATAGGTGTTAAAAATGAAATAGATGACCCATTTAAGACATCTGAATCAATAAAATTAGATCCAGAAATTATTAACCCTAAACGGTTCCGAGGCTGTAGCATATTATTTTCTTTAAATTCAATTTGTGGTGATTGAGGACCAAAATCTTGTGCGATGTTGCTTCTTTGCTGCTCGTCATTGAAAATTTGATTAGATTTATATTGTATATAATGTTCCTTTTTACTGTCTAGGATAATCTCATTTTTTTCTTTTTTCTCAACAAATTCGGTTGTTCTTTCCTCTAATCTGATTAGATTTTGTGTTTGTTGCTGATGGTTATCTTGATTATTATTTGTATAATCTGTACTAACGTGATGGTTTGTGTCGTTTTCGTTGTTATCTGCATTCAAAGAAGTTAAGATTTCAGCCTTATTAAAATTGGGAATTACAAAAAACTCAGTTTGAATGGAATGTGTTGATAAGGGAGGGCTCTGATTAGATGATGTCACTGATGAAGGTGGTGACAAAAGATTACTGTCAAGAGAAGTTATTGTTGCTAGCAAGAGTTAGTTGATTAGTAAAGTTATTAAAAAAAATGTTAGTTAAAATAATTACTTACGAGTTTCTGGTAGAAGATCAGGTTTAGGACCATTGACTTTTGTTGGCCTGAAACTAGACATAACATTAGTACGTCTATCAATTGGTTTATGTGAATCTGACGTGGTCCACAAATCTTCATAATCACTTATTTTGTCACCTAACGCACTTCGACAATATATTGACGGCGATTCAAGAATATCAGATTCTTGATAATGTTTCGATTCTTTTTTAAATTTATTCCGCTTATGTCGGCCAGTCGGTGTCTCTACTGTATCTGGTGATAATACTTGACGATTACATGATTGACGTGAGTCTCGACTAGTCGACTGTTGTGGTTGCCATCTATTAGATCTTTGTGAATCTAATGTATCTAAATGTGATTTACATTCGCCTTCAGGTGATAATCGTTTTGATGTCGACTGAAACTAATTGGTAAAAATACAGTTCTCTTATATTGATACAAATTAAATTATATGCAGGTAAATATAACTTACTGTAGTATTTGTCGTTGGTGATGTTAACTCAACGATTTGTGAATTTTTATTTGCATCTACGCTAAAAGTAACAGTGGTTGTTACTGTAAAATTATTCGTTTGTTGAGTATCTACAGGTGTTGGAGGTTTGGACCAACGTGGAGGAGGTGCAGGAGGTGTCCGCAATAGTGGTCCTAAATTTAATGTACACGGCGGTGTAGGCCGTGGTGCCCTTACAACATTTTCAACAGTTAGTGTGTTACTCAAATTAGATGAATTTTTCACTTCTTCTATAACAGATATGTTCCCAAAATTCGGAGGATTCGAATTAAAAGCGTGAATTTGTTTTTCCATTTCAATATTAACAACATCATTTTCTACCAAAGGCTTTGAAACATATTGCTGTTGTGATGCTGTGTAAAAATTATGTTGCGGTATTGTAGTTTGCTTAAATGTGCTTGTCTTCCCGACAATTCCAGTTTTATTACTCTCAGCTGGAGACATTGTTAATATAATACTATCTACTGATTCAGGACTGAGCAATTGCTGACCATTACTTGTTGTAAAGCTACTGAGACTGGATGTAGTGTCAGAAGGAGTTCCAATTCCGCCACTATTATTATTTGTAGACAGCAACAATTCACCTTGTTGTTGTTGATCTAATTTAATGGATTGAACATTACTATTTGTACTTTGGCAAAATGATGTTGAAGTTGACATTGGGCTAACACTATTAGCATTAAATGAATCAATTAAATGTGATGTCAATGTTGGAGATAAAATATTAGTTGCTTTAGGACAAGCCATTGGGTAACGCCAAAATTCTTGTCCAAGCAATGCTAATGACGATATTTGTTGTCTATTTTTTGCATCACGTAGTGCTCTAGGCAATGTTAACTGAACTGGCAATTCATCACTATTTGCATGAAAAGATATTATATTACTTAAGGAATAATTGAAATGAATATAATTCATAAAAAGTTAAAAACTATATGAAAGAAGAATCACATTAACAATAACTTACCAACATTGAGCATAATGGGCTATTAAAGCTGGTATAGAATCAAATTTAAAACGGGAACTCTCTAAACTCAATTTACCGCCATTCGACTGTATTAAATAATGCTCAATATAAGGACCGGTGTTTGGTGGTAAACGTACAGATACTGCCATTGTGTTAGGCTGACTAGATGCTCGTACCACGAAATTCTTTAAAAAAACAAATTTAGATAATTTATATTTATGCAGAATAATATTAATTAAAATTCAGAACAATATCCTTATTTTATTAATAAGCTTATTCTAGCTTTAAAAGTAATGTTAAGTTGGAACAATTAAATTATGAATCGATTTTTAGTGTTTTGGAAAAAAACTAATAATAATATTTACTTGTTAATATGGATCTTTTAAATTGTATTATTTTTTTTATTTTACAATAAACTAATTTACCCCTTCTTCCTTTCCTTGTAATAAATGAACAGCACCCGCTCGTTGAATGCCAGGTAAAAACCATACAGGATGAGTCCGTAAGAGGCGTTCTATTAAGCTTAAATCGCACTGAGGGCTTGGTGCAGAATCTTGACTAGAGGATTCACTTGAGGTTTCACCCGCTGCCAGAATACCACCTTCTGAACTTGAGATTAATGTTACTCGTGACTAAAATGAGATATAAATAAAAATCAATTAAATTTTAAATATGCAATAATGTATTTGCAAAAACTGGCAATGATTAAATAGAAACCAAGCATATCAAAGTTAAGAAAATATTTTTTAAATCTCTTGTAGTAAAATTATTTTTATTATGTCATTCATCATATTTTCAAATATTTGGGGTGTAGTACAGCCTGTAGCTGTTCGGCATATAAAAAAATCTGAAAATATAAAAGCTTTAATCATAGTCAGTCGCCCTCTTTATTGTCCCTCAGGGTAAAAAAGTGAATATTGTATATTTTTTAACAATTTTTTAACTTTGATTTTCCCGTTCATACAATTTAATTTTTTTTGTTTCATCTTTTTTGTCTTTGAAACCCCACGGCAACTCTTTATGAAATCAATTGTATCATTTTGATTTTCATTATTTTATACGCATGTCGTGATTTTTGATACATATTATATTGCTTTTAGATTATTATAATTTATAAAAATGGTCAACATATTTTGATTAATTATTAACTATTTTTTAGATATTAATTTTACTTTAAACGCAATTTCTAACCTGGGTTAATTTATTACGTGATAAACAATCGGTCGGATAATGTTGATGTAATAATTGTTGATCATTGTCAGCATCATCTGCACGGTTATGTTGTGCCACATTTAAGTGATTATTATTTTCGACAAGTTTAACATTATTACAGTCATCAATATTATGTTGATCACTTTTTATTTCGGTATTATTACCATTATTATTATCATTATTATTATTATTATTAATATTATTATTATTAATATTATTATTATTAAACGCTGTGCGATTATTAGACTTAAAACCATCCGTTATTGTAGAAGCAATTGGAATCCCAGAGATTGATGTTGTCGTGTCCGTAGTAGTCCTAAAATTAAATAAAATGTAAATTGACAAAAAATAGATAAGTAAATGAAAGTATTAATAAAAATAATTAAAATAAATTAAAAGAGACTAGACATTACTGACGAGAGTTCGAAATACAAAAATTAATTTATTATTTTATTGATCACAAAATGAGATACTTCATTTCTTTGTACTAGACAATAAATCCTAGAAGTACAAAGGATGAAATAAAACAGAATCACCCCTTAAGATATAAATTTTAGAGTATTATTATTTTATAAAAGGAATGAAAAATGACTGTTACTATAGTTACGATGTTTATTCCGATTTGTATAAGCATAAAAATGAGAGCAAAATGAGTGCTTATAAAAAAATGAGATTCACATTTGTCGGCAAGTTGTATCGAAATCAATTGCCACAGACAGTATATATTTTAATATATACAAAAATAAAAATTCTAAGAATATTTACCACAGTAAATAGTCCTATCTAAATAAATGCTTTATTTAAAAGCATATAAAACAAATAAACCTAGCCTGATAATAGATAAACGTTTTTAATTTTAACACTTATTGCATTATAATAAAATACCTAAAAGAATCCATTTACTTATTATAATGAAATATAAATTGTTGCTTTCGTGTTTTGATTTTAATTTAATTTTTTTTTTGTAATCATTAATTTATCTTAGCATTAAAATGATAATTATTCAAACGAACAATAATAAATTTTACATTATAATATTTACAAAAAAAAATCCAGATAGAAGTCAATTAAAATTGACTTAATATTTTTTTATTACGTTGATATATTAATATGGAAACATTTGGAAACTTATAAAGCAGTATTTGCTTTTTCAGCTTAATTGAATATAATATGTGTGGGTGCTGAGTATCTAACATTGAAAAACATGAAAAAAATAACAAAACATTAAAAAAAGTTAATTAATTGCTTTAGTTTCTTTTTTTCTTACAACCTTGTATTGTTTGTATAAAACAATAAATAATAAAGAATAAATATTTTAAACTATAAAATTTAAGGGTTTATATTTTGAATTTGCCACATAATACATATTTTCCTTTATATAAATAATGGATTGAGTTTGTCACAAAATTTGCAATTAATCTTAATATAATACTAAAGAAACTATATATATATATATATATATATTTATATATATTAAGAAACAAATATTCGATTAATTAAAAAATATAAATTAAATTTGTTTTATTCTATTATCTTAACAACATAAAGACAATTTACAATATCATAAAAAAGAATTAATCATTAAATTTTAAAATTATTAATATTTTCAAACAGATATTTTTAAATAACAAATTTATTTTTTTAAATTAATGTCTCTTAATAATTTGAATTACAAGAAATCGAAAAAGGATGCAAGGGTCAGGAATAAGTAAACATCGATTGTCATACCCGTATGAATTTTTAAATTGTGCAATTTCAGCATAACGTCTAGCTAAAGGTCCTTCATTTGGGCTTAACATACATTGATTATTAATATTATCTTTATATTGATTTTGTTGATTGAGATTTTTGACCACATTTGAAACTTTTGTTATTAATTTTGCATTTAATTTATTCATTTTTTTACATAAAAAATAATTATCATTGAAATGTTCAGTTCCATCATCTTTTTGCAACGAAATATCATTATTGATTAATTTGTGTAAATCGTAACAATTACTATTTATAGCTTCATCATTTTTATAATCAGTATCATTCTCGACACTACTATCGTTTTCTTCTTCCAGATCATTATAATCACTATCGTTATTTTCATTTTTTTTTATATTACCAATCTGACATCGCACTTTATGCTTACGTCTCTTCGATCGAAAATTGTCGCACAAATTATTATTTAAATTCTTTTCTTCCTCATCATCGTCATCGATGTATTTTATTTCGTTAGTATTTGGTTGTGTTGTAGGTAAAAGATAATTCAATGATTTTGGTCTATTTCTAACTTTAGTATTTTTACTAATTGTTTCTGATGTTACCAATCCATTGTCCTCGTCAAACGTTATGGAATTCTTTAAATTTAATGAGGTTCGCTTATTAACTGTTATTTCCTTTATATCTATATTATTTTTCAACGTATTAGAAGGTTTTAAAGTAATGCCGTCATCATTGCCATTTATTTCGTCAACTATGTTTGTAGCTGAATCCATTATGATCATGGAGCCATTTAATGATTCTTTTTGTGTTGGCGTTGTCAAAAGTGAATCTATAGGAGGATACATTTTCTATTTTTTAGCTTTATTCTTCAATACAATATTTTGTCAAAATGAATAACACGAATTTTAAAACACATAAGCACAGTTTTTAAAACGTTTTCTTTAAATGGTAAAATCTAGAGCAAATTACGAAATGTTTAAATAAAAAAACAATTTTGTTTATATTATTGTATTACTTAATATTACCATCTTGACACTTAATAATATGCCACTATATTTTTAAACATATTTATTTATAATCACATTTCTTGAGAATTTTTATGTGAATTGTGAGTTATGTAAAATATGTGTCATTTATTTTATATTTTTAGTTGCAATATACAAATACTATCGTTGCTAATATCGAAAGAAACCTTGATAAGTTCTGTATCTAAATGTGTTAGAGCTTAAAATAAACGATGTGGTAATTATTTGTGATGTTGGAATACCAATATTTCTTATTAAAAATCAAACGTTTATCAAAAATAATTAATAAAAAATTAGTACATAAAAAAACAGCAGTTTTAAATAACACTACTTGCACTTAAAACATTTTCTTCTATTATTATTTTTTTAATTTTTTGGTCTAAGTTTTTCTGTATTTCTTCATTTTTCTATTCTAGAAATTGTTTAAACGCAAATATTATATTACTTAAGCAACCAATCAATTTTTTAAGCACATTATTAAGAATTTATAACACTTTATATATGATTAGCATTATTTATTTATAGATTACCACTTATAACTATTTCATTTCCAGAAAAAAAATAATAATATCACTCACTAATTAATACTCCATTTGCGTAATAATGTTTTATTTTTGAAAGTACGGAACACGAAAAAAAAAGAAAACACTTTTTCCCATTTGCACATAGCATACTCTCAAAATTGACTGAGATGCTGCGCTGATGATTCTGTTAGCGGTACCCGTATAACTAAATATTTTTATTTTTATTTATATATTTCAAATTTTCCTTCCAATGTTTATTTTATGAGCAGACCAGAAATTCAGATATTCCATTTGAATTTCTAGTAGTAAAAATGAGACAATATATATGAATTGACGAGTAACGCAACGGCAAAACACGATAAATGGGATTCCATTTGGATGCACGGAGTTGCGCTGCAACGAGTTACTTCGTAATAAAAGTTATAATGCTACTTTCACTCTTTTGCTGTTTTTTAAATATTTATTTAATACATACATTAATTTTTTGTTTGTTTAAATTATTTTAAGCTCCGTCACATTTACACATTATATAGATATTGCATAATGAAACGAGAAAACAGTAAAATATTAAATAAAAACTTCGAAATTTGAATTTTTTAAAATAAAAATTGAAATTCTCTAAGCGGCGCAGCTATACAGCATTACTATTATATATTTCAAACGATAATTAAAATGAGAAAATTACAAAAAGCATAGAGTCGCTATCTTTGCTTCACAAGAGTAGTTTTATTTAAAATTAAAAGACAAAAATGAGTCATTCGTATGCTATGTTTGCCTATGCTACTTATCTAGTATTTGACAGTGCATGACAACAATGTTGCCGCATTTTTGTTTAATAAAATTTTTACCAGACAAATATATCGCAGCGTTAAAAAAAATTCCTTTGTTTATATATTAAAAAAGCATATTATGAATGAATTAAATTGCAATAATTGTAGTTCAAATTACTATTAAATAAACTACAAATTGATAAATAAATTTTACAAAAAAGCATAATAAATATCTTGCAAAATTGTTTTATTGCTAAAAGAGAGATTATAGCCAATACTGATACTGTATAATACTTTATTATTGGCAGATACGACACGATTAGAAAATGTTTGTATATAATAATGATGCACGTGACTTATAATCCTATTTATGAACAAATAAATCAATTATAAAAGTGATAAACATACTGGCAAAAATGATTAAATATTATACGGAAGCGACGAGTATAGTACAGCCTACAGCCATACAAATGGGTTTTACATTTTGAAACACATAAAAAAACAATTTAAATATCAAATTTATTTATTTACGCAAAACAAAAGTAAGAATACGTGTCGTTTTAAAAATAACAGAACTTAAAAACGTTTGTTATAAATATTAAGTTTTATTAAAATTCATTATAAATGAACAATAATTTGTCTTTAAGAGAAACTAAACTCTTAACAAATTGAGTTTAATTTTATGTATACATTATTTGTTTATTATCCCCATATTTATTATATGAGTTTTAATAAGAGAAGCAGAAACATTTTTTAATTTATGTTATTCAATACTAATTGCTCAATAAGATATGGCTTCGCGAAATTTACCATTTAGTTTTTAGGTTTTGTTTACCCCTTAAAAAAATTTAAAATATATTTATAATTAAATTATAATTCATTTCTAAAGAGACAAACAATTTTTATTTAATATTATTTACTTAGGTAAACGAAAGACAAAAATTTAATATTTTTATCCCTATGAAAAAAAACTTTGATTGTAATTTTTATTAGTTCTTTTTTATTATTTGTTTTTTCTTTCAATTCGTCTAAATATACAAAAAATTAATAAATGAAGTATCTACAAATGATATCACTGCTCGAGTAAAAATTAGAAAAAACTTCTTTAATTTTTTAGATAAGAATAAAATTTACCCTAAACTTGCATCTATTCAAATGTTAAAACAAAAAAAAAATAAAAATAAAAATCGTGATATTAAAATAAAAACCTTTTATTTAAGTATATAAAAATCTTTCTTTTGGAGTTTTCACTTGCTAATTAAATAAACTTATTATTCCACTTCAATCCTTTGGGAGACATTCGAATATATTAAGCTTTAGTAACTTAGCTAAATTGTTTCATTTTTATGTTTAATTTTTTTTTTAATAATTTAAAGATCTTCTTTTGGAAAATTCCTTAGAACATTAATTTTTATGAAATATATGATTTTTATTTTTGATTATTTGCTAAAAAAATATTTTATATTCCCTTAATCTTTTTATATATTTTATTTTGCCGATAAACAACATTTGTTGCCTTTTTTGGCAGAAATGATTAGAACTTATATATTTTTAAAAGAAAATAAACGGTTATTATAATTAATAAAATATATAGTATTTAAAAAAGTTTGACTATTGATCCCTCGCTTAATAAAACTTTTGAAAAGTTCATAGTAATAAAAAGGAAAATAATAAACGCATTATAAGTACCATTAAGTAAAACCATTTTTTTTGTTTATCTCATTTAGAAACCGAAAAAAGTTTAGAAAAAAAAAAATATATATAAAAATAATAATAACAAAGTAAGACTCCTTCATTTTCATTTCGTTTCTATTTTTTATTTTGTTGTTAATATAATATTGTAACAAACTGTACATATTTAAAAAAAATGAATAGAGTTTGGTTAAATAAAAATTTCACAATGCTGAAAACAAAAAACTAAGGCTTAGCCATTTTACTTTACACCCTCATTGCTTTAAAAATATGACAGAAGCCCAACAAATATATATATAAATATATATGTATATAAATTTATTTATAAATATAGCAAAAATATTTACTATGGAATTATTATTATGATTTGGTGAAAATAGTATTATGTTAAATTTGATAAGGAAAGCTTTGTCTTTTTATTTATATTATCAAATAAAAGAAACCGAATTATGGTTAAAATATAAAATAACCATTCACCAATGATCTTTATTTTACTTATATTTTTACGACATTATCATATAAATGTTTAGTCATCTATTGTCCGGACATATTTTATTCTCATTTAATGCATGACTTACAAATGGAGATAGTCTTATACTGTATTATGTTTTGTTTTATTTTCTAAACTTATTTATTACTATTTGATTTAACTGCCATAATTGCATAATGATATTCATAATAATACCTAATAATATTTTTATTCTTTCAATCATTTTACAATAATCGACTAAAAAATGCGTCAAATACTGTTCGAATATTATATTTTTGTAAATTTGCATCATTTATTTTATACTCAATTTTATCACAAACGCCCTTAAACCAATTCTACAATGTTTACCATTTTTGTTATACATTCTTTTCTAAATGAAATCCTTTATGATAATTTTATTGTGTGTTGTGTAATAAAATGTGATTGTCCCTTTTACCAAAATTCGTATTTTTATTCTATAATATTTTGATTTTTATTTTTCGCTTCAATCTTATAGGTTTATTATTATTTAGAATCCTTTATAACACCATTCAATGTTTTATTATGCAGGTATATATATCACAATATCATATAGTAGAAAAATATTTTAATTATTTTCCTAAACAAAAAATTGTAAATCATGAAAAACAAATAATTTTATAAATATCATACACATATAAAGAGTAAATAGTTGTTAACAAAAACTTGTAAACGTGTATAATACTTTTTACCATGGTTCAGCTCTCCCAAAAAGCTTTTTTTAAAATATTATCCACCGAGTTTAAAATCGCAAACTTATACACTCTACTTTACTATAGGTTTACTTTACATTATTTATTACACGTGAAAATTGCCACCTTTTGTTTAGCATTAAGAAAAACTTGGATAGTATCAAAAAAAATTTAATGATTATTTTACTTAAGACTTTCCATAACTTTATTTTTATTTAAACAAAATAAAATATAATTACAAAATTATTAAAATTATCTAAAAACAATAAAAATGTGAAGATTCAAAAGCAAGGATTTTTTATAAATATAATTATAACATAATTTAAGTAATCATGAAATTACAAAATTAGATTTGATCTAACATAACGTTTAATAGCTTTAATAGTAATTTGGCAACATTAATTTGTTTTAGAATATATTTCAATAATTACATTTAATCCAGTAATGATAAGTAAAAACAGGTGATAAATTATATATTAAGCAATAACGGTAAAAGCGCAGGTGTTTTAAATTTTAAACATAAACGAGAGTAAAACGTTACTTATAAATTTGTTAAAAGTACCTTCTACATTAAGGTGGAGAAAATTAAAAAGTTTATCTAAAATTTAAGTATTTTCATAATTAGTTAAGTGTTAGTTAGTAATACCTAAAAATGTTTGTTGCATATAAATAAAATAAAATTTAAATTTATGCATTTTAAAGAAAATTTTCTAAAGTATTTTAATATTATTGAATAAGCAAATTAAGAAATATTTTTTTAAATTATTTCAATAAATATTAAAGCAACTTTTTTGTCTCTTTATTTTTGTTAATACTGCAGGGTATTTAATGGAAAAGTTTAGGATGGTAATTAAAGTTAGTCTTTGTTTTTTAAACATTTAATATTTTATTAATATTTTCGTAAACCAAGCTTACAAGTAGAAAACAATTACAAAACCACATGACAACCATTCTTTACCGACAAAAAAAATAAACTTTTCTTTTGTAAACAGTTCCAATATTTTATTCGAAGCGCCAGAGTATAAGCACTTCTTGTACAAAATTTAATAAAAATGTGACTTAAGTGTCGTCGATCGTAACATTTATTAAAAACCATAAATTTCTTTCACGCCAAGGCTTTAAGTTGGATATACAAGCACTTTTATAATATTAATGCTGCAAAATAAAAGGCGAATAGAAATGCTTTTATATATAATAATTAATTTGATTTTATAAGAAAACTAAGGTTTTATAAAACATTTTCTATTTGTCTTTTAATTGAATTAATTTACTGGACAAATAACATAATAAAATATCATTATTTAGAAGTGATAACTTGTATATTGCAAATACTACATAAACGTTATAGTTATTATAATATTTTTAAGTACTTAACAACATCGAATAATTTAAAATGGAGAGACATAACTATTTGAAATAAATACACATGTTTCTATATATCATACTTGGGTATATGAAACAATATATGCAAAAATGAAATCCTACAGAAAAAAAAATAAAAGTATGGATATTTTTGTAATAATGAGAGTGTAATATTTTAAGCAAGGAATAAATTACGGAAAACTAACACTCCGGGTTTTTTATGAAAAATGAATAAACTCTCTGTTGAAAACCCCTACATATCTGCATGATATCCAATGTACAACTTCATGTATATATTTTTACTTGATGTAAATGGTTGTTTAAAGCTGGTGTTATAATATTTAATGAATGATATTTATATTGAAATAATTTTACATATATTTATGAAATTGCGAGATATGAGTTAAATTTCTTTTATTCGTTCCATGAAAAAATGATATAAAAAATCCTACATAGAAGTAATAGTATTCTGTGGATGATGTATATCATTTGTGACTTAAAATAGTGAATAATTTTATTGTTGTTTGTGGCATTTTTTAATAAATGAAATACCCTAAATATACGCAATGGCTGACAACTAATATTCATCGTTTGGAATATTAAAATTTAGCATAAAATAGAATCAAGCGTTGCCTGTATAAATAACGATTTGTATACGTGAGCTTTGTTTAAAACAAAAGTCAATGAGCCACACATTTTTCTAATGGTGTTTATTTGCAATATGACATTACGAACGTTACTAATAACATAAAAAACGCAACCAAAAGGAAAATTGATTTAAATTTAAGAATTCTTCTGACTATTAATGTACGTAATAAATTTTTTTATATAAGATACTTCGATTATATATGATGCTTAGAATAATTGATAGGGATTTAGAAATAATAAAATAGTTTATTTTCATATCCTTTCTGATTTTTTAATCTTCCTACATGCATCGTTAATAATATGGCATTTTTTTGTATTGGCATTTAACGTTTATATTGTAGCATATAAGCAAGATCTAAAAATAATAATATTAGCTAAATAAAACAAATCACAATTGATTGAGAGTAAAAAATATGCTTATCGGTAACAGTCTGCTTCTTATTATTGTTTAATCAGCAACATATTCCTCCTTCTGGGTTAAAAAAAAATTACTTATTAACATCCCTTAATTACGTTTTTATAACATTTAAGAATAACAACAAATTATAAATAAAACATTTTTTTTTATATCAAATTTTAGAAATTTATCTTAATGCGGAAAAATAATTAAAAAAGTTTTCAATAAATTTATGTGCGTAGCATAAAGTTTATGAATTCTTTATAAAGATCTTATAATTATATAATTCGGAAGTAAATAATTTTATAACAAACAACAATTAATATTAACTTAGCATTATTTAACTCATTATTATATTTACTATTTAAATCCCTATTCACCATCGTTTATTATTATGATATTTATTTCAAGTACATGAAACAATTATATTCTTACCCTAACTGACTTATGCACATGCAAAAACATTTTCCATTCAATAATAATGAAAAAATAATAATAATAATAACACAAATAATTGTATATACGCATCTTGTACACCATTAATCAATTACATTATAGCTCCAAAACTCGTATATTTTTACATCGCCACATTTATTTAGTTTTTACAGCTTTAAACGAAACATATAAGGATATCTATTGATGTTATTACACTAAAAATCATAGAAATTCCTATGTACCACCCTAACATTTACTTGAGATAAAAACTAGTGCATTCAGGAGCAACCACATTATATTAAAAAATAAACCAATTTTAGTTTGTATTTATTTATTATTTATTTTCTTTAAACAAAATTCACCCCACTACGCTATAATAATTTTAGTAGCATAATTTTTTTTACGTTTTTTATATAAAAAAAGAAAAAATGTGGCATATTCGCAAAATGTTACGTGGATTTAGTCTTTAAGTTTTTTTATAACTTTTTTCAAAAATGCAACATATATTTTAGTAAAGAATCGTCGGGCAATACTAAAATTAAGGGGATAGAACGATGTTTGAAACTAGCAGTATAAAGTGTATCATTTATTTTTCTAGATTTTTTTGAAACATATTTGGGGTAGTTAAACGTAAATAATAAATACTACAAGCAGTATAAACCATTAGTAAACTTTTAATAAGATTTTTTTTAAATTGATTAAAGAAATAAATTCAATTGCATTTAATTACATTAATCTCTTTACAAATGTACCTATAAAATCTCTATAATAAAAATTGATAAAATATACGATATTTAAAATGATTACATTTTATTCGAGCACATAATTTTTATAAGAATTCAATGTTAAGTAAGGGAGCAAAAAATATTATTAATTGAGGAAAATATTTCCCAAAAGTGTACGCAAAGGAAAATAAATAAATAAATGAACTTATTGCTGTTATGCATTAAGAAAAACTCCGACACTTTTAATTAGAATTGGATAAGCGTAAATTTAATTCCTTTGTTTTTTGTTATAATATCAATGGTCACATAAATTGATTTATTGTCGCCCATTATTACATTTTGTTATGAAAAGGGCATCCCGTTGTTATAAATTTTTACAGTCCTCACCAACTATTCTGATTAAAACGAAGATAATATTTAAGTTATAAATAATATTCGTATGGAATGTAACATTAGTTTCTGTACTTCTTAATGTGATATTGTAAGCGAAAATTATTACTTTATTTAACATTCTATGTGCCACAAATGTATTATATAAAATTATTTATTATTAAACAATTACATTTAAGATTCAGGACTTTCTTTTTTCATACTTCAACTTGTGGTATAGAAAAATAGATATTCTTATGAAATTAAACTTTGTATCAACATATATATCAAAAAAAAAAAAAAACATATAATAATAAGATTTAAAATTAAGTGTTGTAAGAATAAAGTTAAAAATAGCATGACTGGCAACGGTGAATCTTTATATTAATTATTTTTACAATGTTGATTATTTAATGGTGTAAACGTAAGTTTTTTAAAATACGTCTAAAGAATAGGTTTTATTCAATTTTTTATACATTTTGTCTATATTGATTCTTTTTTTTTTTTTGGATGTAGTATACAATGGACAGTTCAAGCTTTTATGTAACATAGTATATAATTTTGTTAAAAGGTAAAATTGCAAGAACCAATTTAATAAACTAAAACTTCTGTACCGCAAAAAACCAAGACTCATCCCATACCAGGATTTCACAACAGCTCTTGCATTTTATTGAACACTTTTGCAATAAAACATTCTTTCACAGAGCTCAGTTTCATAAAATATAGTGCAGAAACGAAAAATTGGTGGTGGAGATCAATTTACTGCGGTTTATGTCTACATTGGAATTACGAATAAAGGCGGCCATTACCACCAATTTTGACCCGAGGGACTAATTTTTTGTGTCATCTATATACTTATTTAACCTATGTTATATCACTTGTATATTTATTTTGTTTTTATTAGATCCTTGTTCTATTGGATATAAATGAAAGCATCATAATATATTGCAGAGAACGTGACAAAAAGCTGATGCCCCTTATTTTACATAATACACAATTAATTTCAACTGGACAAAAATTTTTTTATCGAATATGCATTCACTCATGTATATGCTCATTTAAATTTCAAAAAAATTATAATTTATATACTAACATTTAAGTAAAACATAATAATAATATAACAAATATAAATAATTAAAATTAAAATTCAAAAATTAACTGAAGATCTAAAAGCCATAATGTATAATACTGTATAAAATTTGTACTATATCGATATTACTGAACATAAGATTTGTTTTTCTCATTTGTAATGGTTATCATATTATGAAAATTTAATTTAAATAACCAACAACAGTTGCGTTTGTTTAATAATAAATTATATAGTAAAAATGGTTTTTGTTTTTTATTTTAAGCAATTTTTTTTGCTGGTTTTTTAGAAAATTTATTCTTAATGTTGCAACAAGTTTGAATTAGAAGAGACAAATATAATTAACTCCTACACACATAAATAATGCAAAAATAATTTTAAACACAAGTTTAATTTAAAAATAAAATAACAGCAATTGGTTTTTTAATTGAAGGAACATATGGCAAAACTTTTAAGTGAAAACAAAAAAAAAATAACAAATTAATAAAAAAAAATCAATTTAAATAAAATAATACAATATCTTACCCTATGTGTATCTGCGACAAAGGAGGAATTGATGATAAATATCCACTAAATGTACTTGTATTTACAGTTGATGATGAAATTGGTATGTTATTTGTGAAAGACGAACGTGGTTGAATAAATCTTGGAGGTGTTGAGCGTAAATCATTAAGCATTAAATCTAAATCCGTGGCCAAAGAACTAAGTAGCTGCAAGTAATTTTTGAAATAATTTTTATCAGATTTTTTTTGTATTTTGTATTATTTCTTATTTATGAAATTAGTATTATTTAATGTAAAATAACTTAATTATTATTTTCAAATTTTTTTTCTAAGTTTATTTTGTACATTGTATAAAAAATAAATGTCACTATCTATGTTCCTTAGTTTATTTATTATTATTTAATTGACCCAATTAATAAGTATAATTGTACAATAGCAAATGCTTATTTACAATAAATATAAAGACTAATATCACGTCATACATTAAGAAAAATATTATAAATTTTATTTTAACGTTTATATTTATAACGTTTTATTTTTATTTTCAATGTTTAATAGAATCATAATCTTGTGTCAAGTGTTTTGTAATGTTATTTATATTAAAATTCATACTATTTAGGTGAAAAGATAAAATACGGTTTCTAAATAGACGACACGTATTTTGCTTTATTTTACGCTTTGTTAAGTATTTAATGCACTTTTATATAATAAATCCTACAAGTTTCCGTTAAGACAATATATCTAATAAATATTACATATAATAAAAATACACTCAACTGCAATTGCATCCATTATTTTTTTTTTTAATTTTTTATTTAAATTAACACAAACATTAAAAAAATAAAATTATATTTATTTAGCATAAAACTTGGACGGATATAATAATGAATATTGATTGTTTTTCATTGCTCCTTTATATCGGTATGCAACAGTATGAGATTTTATTTTTTAAAAAAGTACACAAATCACAAAAACAGGTATTTTTTAAATGTTAAATAAAAAATAAACAAATAAACAGGTAAATAAATGAAATACAGTAATCTACTAAACGAACATTACAAGTTTTAGTCACGGCACACTAATTTCAATAAATGAAATGAATAAATGAATGAATGGTTGAATTAATTTTTTAGCGTTTAAATCTCATAATTTCAAAATTTATAAAATAGACCAAGGTGGAAAACCAAACATAAAAAATGTTAATAGATATGTTTAAATTTGCTTGAGCCCTTATTATAGTTATTTAACGTAACTGATAAATTTACATCACTTGTTTACATTCTTTCTTACACTTAATTTTATATTAAACTTGTATTTGTTTTTTAAATATCATCTTAAGATTAAAAGATTCAATTTTTAACATTTCGTTTTTTTTTTTATTAGTAATATTTTTTTTACATATTTTCACCACAAAAAATAAATAAACAATTATCATAAGAGAATAAATTCTTTAAAATAAATAATTAAAAATTAAAACAATCAAATTGGTTAATTATTGCAATGCTATATTTATAAATATTTTCTAAAAATAATAAAATGATTACTAAAAAAAACTAATTTATTTGAACATAACGTTTATAAGTATAACAATACGCAAACTCAAACGAATGAAATACGAAACTGACTTAACATAAGAGAATTTATATTGAGTAGAGTTAAGCAATAATATATTTAAGTATAAGAAAAAAATGTTAAGATTGAGAAAGACAAAACGAATAAATGCAAAAATTTACATTTGTATTTTTAAAGAAAAAAGCGAAACAAAAAATAATAATTTTTTATTATATTATTTTTAGCAAAATTATAGATTCGCATGTGAAACCAACGATATATGTATATGTTCTTTTGTATATGTTTGGCTCTTCATTTTTTATTGCAACACAAGAAATAAATTTGACAACAAGCATATCCAATACAAACTCAATTTTGCAAAATTAACAAAATAAAAAAATTAATATATTGCAATTGTTATTTTATTAAGCATTGTTATTTTCAAATTAATTTGTTTTGAGTGTATAAAAATATTAATTTATTATGAATACAAAAAATACTTTTGTTTAATAAATATAAATAATATTTATTTATTAAAGATGTTATTAAATGAGACATTTTTTTAACAGACAGCATCAAATTTTTAATACTATTTTGTGTACAATTTTTTTGTTTTATTTACAAAATTTACATATTTAATTTCTTCAACAAATAAAATTCAAATATCTGTATTAAATTTATTCATAAAAAACTAAAAGACGATAGCATAAAATAAAATAAAGTACATAAATATAAACAATTTTATAAAGAAATAAATATCATTAGTAACGTATATATACTAGAGCTAACTAAAAATCTTAGACTAATTAAATATTAAAATAATACTAATAAATTTTTAAGAATCATCAATTAATAGTGTTTTTAAAGTTAAACATAATAATTTTAATTGAATTTAATCCACTTAACAATTTTTACTTTTAGAATAACTAATTGACAATTAATAAAAGTTGAGTATTTGGAATAGATTTTTTTTTAAATAAAATAATTTACAAGAGCACTTTTTAAATTTTACTTTATTTTCAAGCTTCCACTTTGAATATGTTTGCAAGAAAAAGTTTTCAATCTAGTTTCGAAACAATCTTATAAAAACCAAATATATTGTAATTTATCTTTAAAAATTTAGTATTATAAGAATATATCTATAATTATTTTTTACTTTTACTATCATTTTGATTATAAATGGAAAGTTTATAAATCAGCTTTATATTATTTAAGTAAATAAAAATAGTTTGCATATGTGATTCAGTTGATATCTTCCGTTCCTATTATTTGCTTTTATAGCATTTTTTTATGTTATAGGAAATAAAATATGATTTTATCATATGTTTATATTAAGTAGAATTTAATGTGGTTAAATAATTTAAATATACCAGGCGTCTATTGAAGACAACATATTATAAAAAAAAAAATTAATAAATTTAACAATAATTATTGTACTTAAAATAGAAGTAATTGGAAAGCATTTGTTAATAAACGTATAGCTCGTATTATCATTACCAGATATCATTATAACGTAAGTTCGTGTTATAAAAGAACACAAATTCTAAATAAAGTACATAAGAATATATAATATAACATAATAAACTTATGTAAAGCATGATATATATAATGTTTAATAAAATATATGGCAATTTTTTTTAAAGTGTAACTAAAAAGTATTTTAATTAATAAGTATAACATGATTTTAGATACATAGAAAGTACTTAAATGTTTAATTAATTAAATCGTCCTAAGAACTAGATTATATTATTTACAGCACACACATCAAAAAGAATTTTTTTTTAAACCCAGTGTATGCAAAACAAATTTATGATTTTTGTAAAATTGTATAGTATAATTTTTTTTTGTTAGTTTTTGCAAAAATACTTGTTTGTCTAGAAGTAATGTTAAAATTCATACTCAATCTTACTGTGCATTGGTGTATCGCATACGTATAAATAACTTTAAATTTACTCAAATCTATATAAAAAAGCTTTCTATCTTCGTCCATCGCAAATTATTAAACAAATAACCAGCATCTTAATGTGTAAATGGGAAATATAAAGTGTCTAAGAATTAAATGCATATAATAATCATTTAAACCAAGCAGCATTCTTCTATAATTCTCAATATTCACTGCACTAAAACCCATTATATTGTCTACTCAGGTATTTTATACTAGTTTTTTAAAAGGATATTTTTTATTTAAAATTATTTTAATATGTTTTTTTAACTTATTTTAATTTTAATACAAATTACAAAACAAATGTTTCATCATTAAATTTTGCATATATTAATTAAATGTCATAAACAAACTAATTTTTTATACTATAATAGATCTACTAAGAAATAAAATTATTAGAAAGAAATAACAAATATAACAATTTATATTGGAAATATTACCACAAATCAAATTTATGTAACTGAATTAATATTTTGTTATTTTAAAAGTGCATAAAAAGTAAATGTGCAACACGTTCACCCACGTTTTATTTAATAAAATTGAATAACACTCACTCACTTTTTTATATAGATATTATAAAACCAGTTTATATTGTATATCTTGTATTAAATTTTATTTTAATTAAAATATAAACATTATTTTAAGAATAAAATCATAAAAAATACAATTTGATAATTAAATGGGTTAATAACAATATCAACACAACTACGCAATATGGCGTAAAGTGTTCAAAAATTCAGTATTTGCAATAAAATGTTATAAAAAAACATACAACAAAAATAAAATATCGATTACTGTTGATTTTCAAAAACCATATCCGGTGAACTAACAAAGTTTTTGAATTAACAAACGAAATATAGGAAAGTGTCGTATTGTTTTTTTATTTATGAAGCAAACTACAAATTGTTTATTTCAGTAAATTTTCAGTGATATTTCTTTTTAATAATGATAAATTTCTCTATTTTGTATTCTTGTTCTTTAATATTTAATTTTTTATATTTATATATAAATTTACCATTATCTTAAGAGCTTTCTTACCCTGTTTAAAATTGTTTAGTAGAGACTTTCCGAGTAACGTTAAAACATTTTTGTCTATTGTTCTACATTTCATTATTATGCAGCCAAACACTCACCGTGTACTACCTCTTATTTCAATTTACTATTCCACTTCTATTTAAAGCACGTCTGCTCATACTCATTTGCTATTTTACTTTCACTATTACTTTTCTTTGTTTAAGCAAAGAACGACGATCAAATTATTTTTATCGTTCAATTTAATGGAGTTTTACCCATTCTTAGCCGGAAATTTGACAAGATGATGATTATGATGATGAGACTAAGGCACTTACTTATTGTTTTACATCTTATTTTATTATCATCATACCAGTAATTTAATTTTTCCTCAGCATAACAATGCAATGTTCACCTATCCCATATATTTTATTTAACATCAGTGTTACCAAAATTTTGTTTATCATTCAACGTAACCAAGACAGTTCTTAAAACAAGAAGATAATAAATGTTCTTGTTGCTATTACTAAAACATAGGTTAATGTATTTTTTTATATAAGTATATACTTTTAATTCTGTTGCTTAACAGCACCTGTTCTCATTTGCCTTTTATTATAACATTTCATGATTGCGTAAATACATCTTAAATAAAAATGGTTTTACATTTTCGCAACTTTCAACCTACAGTTATATTTTTATTTCTCTTGTTAATTTAGTAATGCGATGTCTGTATGTTAAAACTAGTATTTATAATTAAAATCATAATTATTGTTACACATAGTATAAAACTCTTCATAAGGGATTGAAAATATCAATTATTTAGTTTATTGAAACCTCACTTTTTTATATTTCAATATATAAAAATATTGTTCTTTTTAATAAAAAAAAAAAATACACTGTGGGAAAATTTTTGGTAACTACCAAGTTTAGAATTGGCCTATTTCACATTTTAAACTAAAGCATCTTAAGATTAATTGTATCAGAGATGATTTAGCTTACAAGTGTAAGGCAACGAAAGTTTCATATTCTAAAACTTAAATAAATTATTTTGCTTTTTCAAAAACGTTAGGGATATAAAACTATGATAACTGATAACAATTTTAATGCGTTTACATAAAATACATAAAAGAAAGCAGGAAGGAAAGCTTTATATTATACAAATATTTACTATTATATAACCAAAACCTTATTCTAAGGATAGTATTATTATTAAAAATAAAGGAAAGTGAATTATATTTAATTTTGTTCGATACTTAAAATAAAAGATAACCCAGGAAATAATACGAAGAATACAGAATACATTTTATTAAAGATCATTTTAATAAATATTAAACCAAAATTATTTCGCTAAAAATATTGCGTAATTATTTAACTAAAAAATAAATTTTTTAAATTCCAAGAATTTGTACTTACCGTCATATAGGCGCTTTGTCTACATCTGGTCTCTATAGGTTTGTCTCTAAAAAATAAAATAAAAAATAATTATTTTGTAATTATTTAAATTATAATAATAATTATAGTATAATTTTGTGGCAAAAGATTACAAATTAATATCAATGCCTGGCGCATCTAAAATGACTTAACTAAACACTTTGACCTCCAAATACTTTTTCTAAACTTAATTAACAAATTGTAGTTCACAACAAAACATAATCGTGAATAATTTCGTAAAAATTACTACTCCTGTCAAGGTGAAATCACTTTTTTCAAGTATTTTATTTTAAGTTACAAAACCAATTATATTTAATATAAACAATAGTACAGGATTTTTGCTTCTCATATTTTGACTTATTAATTGTAATTTTGTAAACAAATTTACCACAGCATAATATTTGCTAAAAATATATCAAAATACAATTCTGAAAACATACTTAGTTAAACATAAACATTTACTTTTTTTTTTAGTTGACATAATTAATTAAACAATATTATAACAATGAATTCAAAACAAAAAAATATAAATGCATTTAAAAATGTAACGATTTTTAATTCACTGAGTAAGAATAATAGACATTTATTTTAGTTTTGCTTTGTGAATTAATAATTTATTAATATTTTTAAAAAATAGATTTATGAAGCATTACAATAGGGATTTTAAATATATGAATATATAAAAACTTCTTTCAATATCTTCATATATGTAAAATATTTCTATATTTAACCATTACTATATATATATTCTTCTTCTAATAGTTTTTTAGTTAGTTAAGTTTGTTAAATCGAATAAAAAGTGTCTCTAAATAATTTTTTTAGTTTTTAACAATTATGGCATACTTTTCAGGAGTAAATATTTATTTTATGGTTATTTTAATATTAATAATTACTAAAATGGCAAAAGGTATCACAAATAGTAATATTAATTTAAATAGTGATAGTTTAAGTGAAGCAAAGAATAAAGACTTGAAAGTGGATGAAACTCGAGATCGTGAACCACCACCAGAATTTTACAGGCAAATACATTTAACATAATCCACATTTTAATACTTTTTGACAATTTTTAGTTCATGAAAATTTTAATAACTTTTATACTAATAGGGGTGGTGCATTAAATAGTATGGTAAATCATGATAGGGAAAGTGAACGTGATAGAGATAGATATGGATTTTTACGACCACAGTATTACAATGGTTATGGGGATTTCACAACATCTCCTGGGACATATGATACGCGATATCCTTCCATAGGATCAACTGCCGGAACAGGATATGGCTTTAACAGCAACAAAAATACAAATAAAAATAATATTAATAATAATAGAAACAAGTTTGGATATAGTAAGACTTAATATATTTATGTGGTATCTTTTTGAAAGAAGGAATGATTTTAAAATTTGTGTCAATAGATCAATATGGCACATCAGCATCGTCATCGTCGACTGGATTAGGATTTGGATTAGGTAGCAATGGGTTGACTGGAGGTAGTAATAGCTATGATTATAGCTCTTCACAATATCGTCCTCCGTATGGTAATTCTATAGGACATTATGGACATAATTATGAACATGGGCAGTATTATCCATATGACAATAATAATGGACTTGATTATGGACAAAATGATTATGGACACTTTGGTTTACCAGCTTTAGGTAGTGGAGGCGGAAAAGTAAATATCTATTTTTTAATGTTAAAATTCTTTATACTATTATTTTAAATTTATTAATCAATTTTAAACCATTTTAAAATTAAATCATATGTAAAGGAAATTACTAAATCGGTTTTATTGCCCTTGGCTGGTGCTGCACTACTAGGGATAGCTGCTGCCTTTGTAGCTAACCCTGTATTACTAAATTTAGGTGTGATGTCCGGAAGAAAAAAACGCAACATTGGTAATGAAAAGGAAGAAGAGATTAATGAAAAATCTCACCAATTAGCATATAAGGGTTATAAAAATTAAAGTTATAATTATGTATTATTAAATTAAAATTTATCTTTTACAATTGTAAAATATAAATATAAAAACAATAATTAAAATTTAAATTATATTATTAACTACCTTATAACAACATTGCTTTCAGCTGTCATTGTTGCTATTTTATTATCTTATCATGTAGAAAGTTTATTCATACATAAAATTTAAAATACACAAGTTATGTATTAATTTTATATATATTAAGTTTATTCACTTGTTACACTTTTTTCTTTTCTAAACAAAACTGACATACGTAAAAAAATAATAAAACAATTTTTTATGTCTATTATAATTATAATTAATAACTAAAATAGATTGTGTTGTATTTTAAAATGTTTAAAAACTGTGTTAGATTATTGAATAAATAAATATAAGCCTTAATTAATACCGCATAATAAAATTATTGAACAACATAGTGAATAACCCATAGTCTATGTAAATATTAAAACATTTTATCACATATAAGAAAAAGTATTATTTTTTAATACTTTTATATTATTAAATTATTTTTATAATAATTTAAATATTCTTTACATCTTTGTTAATATTGTGTTACTTGTATTTAGGATAAGTTATCCGTACATTTTGTTCACTCGGTGTTTTTCTTTTTATTCTTTGAAATATATATATAATTTATTCATAGATTGTTGTTATTATTATTCCTAGCAACATATGTGAATGATACTATTGTTTTAATAAATGCAGACGACGTTGATTATAAAGAGAGATTATATGGTTAATATATTTTTAAATAAGTGATATTAAGTACATCCATTTTATATTTACCATTCATTTTACAATGTTTTGATTGTAAGTACATTAATAAATTGCCTGAGATTAAATTAAAAAAAATTTGGATTATTTTTTTGATATAGAATAAAAATTTAATTAATGATATATTTAAAACTCAGTTATATTTAAAAAAAGAATATTGATGATGCACATTAAAATTATATTACAAAGATATGATTTAATACATACTAATTGCATTCTTTATAGTATTTAGTCAAGCAATTAAAATTTTCACACTTAAATTAAAATGACCAGCACATTATAAAATTGAAAAAGAATTAATTGAAAATAATTTATTCTTAGATTACCATTTTATTATTAATACCGTCATCTTTTAATTTCTTTACTAATTTAGTTCACTTAAAAACATATGTTGAAAGTTAAATTGGATTAAAAATTATTATTTATAAGATGTTATGTTATTACAATTTACTCTCTTTAATTAAGGGAATAATTATAAAACTAATGATATATTTTTAAAGTTTCATTATTTGAATAAATATAATTGTTGCGCTTTATAACACAATGCAATTTAAATTATACTAAACTAGTTTCTTTTTTCTTATGAAAAACATGAATCATTATAAAAATATTTTTTCATGGCATTTCTTGATATTCTCAGTAAAACAAATGGTTAAAATATTTACTCAATTAATCATTTAAAACTACTTCTTTTTGCCTATGTAAACTTTTAACTTAGTCTCTTATATTTGCAAAATTATCCCTTCAATAATAATCTGATTATTTAGCATAAATATTTACAAAGTTTTAATCATGTTCTCAATTTTTGTTTCAAAATCAATTAATGATAAATAAAATTATGTCTGAAATCAAAATAGAATTCAAATAACAGTAAATTTTTTATTGTAAATGATTTAAAATTAATTCTTCGCAACAATTTAGAGAAAAAAAAGTAGATTTAATAATAGTAACACAATACATAAATTTTTTAAGAAACAGAAAGAATTTTAATTTATAAAACAATAAATATGATGATAATTGATGAAAACTTGTTAGATGATTTAGCTAGAAATTAAATTGTAAAAGTTTCATTTATTTTTCATCAAACTTCAATGAAAACAGAAAGGAAAGCATTGCTTTATTTAAAAGCATAAAATATAAACAATATGTAGAAAATGCGTAAGTATGCGCTAAAGTACCGTATTGTTCAATGCGCATATATTTTACTGACTCACTGTATTTTACTTTACAATTTACACTTTTTTATCTATGTTGTTCACACATTTTGATTTTTTTTATAAAATATTTAGTACCTATATAGCTAAAGGTGAGCATATGATAATAATTAAATATTTTAATATAATTAAGGTCTTATATATATTAATTCTTTATTTAAAATCTATTCTCTATTTCTTTAAGAATTGCAAATATAACAAATAGTGATTATAAATAATTAAAGCTTTAATTTAATATCTAATTATTTACGAATTTATTGTATCACTTTTTTTAGAAAGATTTTTGCTTACGTTTATTTTTATCGTACACTACTTTTTACATAAGTACGTCAATAATTTATTTCACTTTTTATAAATCCATTTGTATTCGATAAGCACAATATTAATAGTTTATATTTAAAACATATAAATCCCCAATTATTAAATTGCAAAAAACATCCACAAAATTATTATTATGTATAAACAAGATTTCAATATTGTGTTTGGTGGCCTAATCATGCGTGTGACGGGTCATTATAAACTAAGCAAACACAAAAAATACTTTTTAATTACACAAGTGTTATTTCTCAACATATTTTAAAGCATTGTAGCCATCTAAGATCTTTTTTTATAAATATCAGTAGCAGTTATAAAATTACCCTTCTCCTTTTTATTTTGTAATTTAGTTTAATAATTTAAACTCATTTAACAAAATATATTAATTTATTAAAATGATCTTTTATTTATATTTCTATCCTAATTTCTCGAATTACTTAAATAAATAATATCTTTAAACAGTTTCTGTGCCATTTCAGCGGCCATTTTATAAGATATGTATCCGGTAACAAACTTGTAGGTGTTTTCTAATTTTTTAACAAGTTATTTTCTATAAACATATTTATAATTATAATTATATATATATATATATATATATATATATATATATATATATAATATAGAGAAGATATAATATATAATAATAATAATAATAATACTAATAATAATAATAATATATTTATATCCTAACGCAAAATAATTAAATTAAACATTTAAAAACTTTTTTCTCAACAACTAATATTTGTTAGCAAAGAAATAAACCTCTAACAGCCAAATTGAGAAAATTTAGTATTTGACGTATACAAAAACTTAACGAATGGATATTGGCAACCGTTGAATCTTTCTCTCGTTAATTTTTTATTTACTCTCTATCTCTCATTGTTTGTATATATTTTTCACTGACGTGTAGCAATTTTTTTCAAAAATATTTCTTAACACTAAGTACACAATAATAACAACAGCAGCACAATGATGGTACATAAAAGCATAAAAAGCCTAAGTTTAAATATTTTATAACATTATCAACAAAAAAAAAGTGCAACAAATTATTTTTATTTTATTAAAAGAAGAGTGTTTAGAGTTGTCATAAAAAAGTCAAATCTTTTTCCATAACCTCAACACTCCAAAAATATAAATTAATTAATAAAATTAAAATGAATTCTATGAAAGTGCTTAAGCATCATGAGAATATAAAATTTATCACCTGTGCAGTTGGAATATTTTTTTGTTATTTTTATTTTGCCATATTACAAGAGAAGATAACACGGGGTCAGTATGGTGACCAAGTTAATGATGACGGTACAGTTGGTGAACGTTTTACCTTTATGCTGGCACTTGTTGGTGTTCAGTGTGTTTGTAATTGGGCATTTGTTAAAGGTTTGTACTGTATAAGCACCTATTTTATAATTTTTCTTTAATAATTTTTAATTATGTTTATTAATAGCACTAATGTTGACAAATGGTGAGAAAAATAAGGACGAAACCCATCAGGGATTATATGCCGGTTGCTCTCTAACCTACCTACTGGCAATGATTAGTTCTAATATGGCTTTAAGATGGGTACCGTATCCAACACAGGTTGTCGGTAAATCAGCGAAACCGATCCCTGTAATGATATTAGGGGTATTAATCGGACGAAAATCTTACACAATGCAACGTTATTTATGTGTTTTGATGATTGTTATCGGTGTTGTTATGTTTATGTTTAAAGATGGAAAGGCTAATAGTTCATCGAATACGGAAAATACTGAATTAGGACAATTGCTTTTAATACTTAGCTTAACTATGGATGGACTAACAGGAGCGATACAGGTTTAAAATGATGAAAAAGAAAACCAAATAAATATATCAAAATTATTTTTTTATATTAATTCAGGAACGTGTGCGAGGTGCACATGCACCCTCTGGTAAACAAATGATGTTAGCGATGAATTGGTGGAGTACAATAATCGTTGGAATTGCACTTGTGTTAAGCGGCGAAGGTTTAGAGTTTGTAGCGTTTGCCACACGGTATCCTTACATGTTGGGGCAATTAGCAACTCTAGCAACAGCCGGAGCCTTTGGGCAGCTATTTATTTTTGTTATGGTAAGAGGATTTTTCCATCTCTATATTTATAACAAAATACTAAAAAAAACAACTAATTACAGGTGTCATCATCAGGACCATTAGCATGCTCCGTTGTGACAACAACACGTAAATTTTTTACTGTACTGTTTTCAGTATTATTTTTTGGAAATACATTAATTGCAAGACAATGGCTGGGAGCTGTGCTGGTGTTTTCCGGTTTATTTGCTGATATGCTGTTTGGCAAAGGATCACCGAAAAAAACCGATAAAATTAAAGAAAAGGATAAGGAAGCTCTAATTAGAAACTAAAAGAATGAATGTTTGAATGACAAATAAACTGAATAATTAAAAAAAATTATATTTTGTTTTTTTTTAATGACTTAATTTATGCAATAACAAAGACAAAAAAAACTATTCTTAATACATAATCATTTTTATAGCATATTTATTATAATACTAATAAAAAAATTAAATTGAATTAGAGGACAAACAAACAAAATAAAAATAAACGATGATAAGAGAAAACATGTTTTTTTTATTTAATTTGCCAAAATTTATACAGCATTTATTACAAAGAAAAACATTTCCTCTTGTTTCTATGTTTAATTAAGGGAAAATAATTTTTAAGAGATAAAGAAAAACGTTTTTATTCAATAATAATAATAATAAGAAAAATTATTTTTATGCTCTCAAAGAGCAGAAAGTAAATGACGAAATGAAATTATAATAATAATAAAAACAAATTTGTTTATAAAAATAATTGGTATATTTATGTAAAACAACAAAATATATACATATGTATATCCATCCTTAACGTAAATTTTCTATTATGAAAAAACAACTGAAAAATCAACAGAAACTTGAGTAGCTAATGTAGTATTTAATGAATCAATAACAAGCATTTCAAACACAAAATTAAAAAAAATTTAATTAGTTAAAAGTATTCCTAACCTTTCGATCCGAATAATGCAGGATAAGTTTATAACACAATTTAAATAACATTTGGGGTTTAAAAATTAATTCAAAAATATATGTATTCTCAAACCTAGGTTATTTGTCTTTAAGAAAAATTCACTTTTAATACTATTTTATGTAAATTTACCACTATTTTATCTAAATGTTGCACAAAATGCGGACAAACCACGTGAAAAACTATGTAAATATAACATTTATACTGAAACGTCAAATATCAGAATAACGGGATTTTATAGAATAAACTTAAATTAATGAAATTGAACTAATTTGTCTTATAAATAATTGAAATTACAAAAGATGATGAATCTTTATGCACATGCTCTGTGACACTATAGTCCCGACAGGGTCGAAAGGGTTAGGCTAGTTAAAATAAATAACATAGCAAATTTGAAAGGACTATTAAATTATATTTACTAGTCTTCTGTGACTGTTAAACAATCTAATTGGAAATCCACATGGTACACAAAAAGAGATACAGATATTTAAAAAAAAAAACCTTTGGTTAAACTTTAATAAATAATTTTCTCATGAAACTAGATTTTATTTTCATTATTCAACATTAATGTACATAATTTTCTTTAGCTTTTTAATTAATTATCATTTATTAGAAAATCATACATTTGTTTTTTCATTATTTTTTTTTGTTAATTTATTAAATTAAATTTGTATGTAAATTAAAAAATAAAATAAAGTAAAACGCAATATTATTAATGATTTATTAAATTAATTTTTCTATTACGATCGAAAAAAGTGATCTTTTCAATCTAGTTTTCCTGGCATTGGATGGTCATTATTAAATATTGTAATAATGGTAATAAATTATATATTAAAATTCATATACACGGCTTGAAGATCATCGAATCAACTTGATTGAGATAATAAATATGAACAAATTGTATGACAATCTAGTAGGCATGTTTCCTATTGTCATAATAAATATTTATTTGGTTTTACATTTTTCAATCTTATAAGGAAAAGCATAGTAAATTACTTGTGAGTAAATAGTTATTATAAAAACAAATTTTTACTACACTCGCTTACACATTTATAACAATTATTACTCGCTTGTTATATTATAAAACAAAACCATTAAAATTAAAAAAAGTATATATAAAAGTATATATAATTATTTATATATATCTAACTATGCTTGTAATTGTTTTGTTAACCTTAAATTTCAATAATATTGTTAAATATTTATTATTTATCTTTTTTTTTGCATTTAATAAAGCATTTTCTTTTCAAATCATTAAATTGCTTTTTTATTTGTATTTTGTACTCAAAAAGACTATGCTAAATTACAATTTAGTTTAAATTTTACTCTTTTATTAGAACGAGTTATTATTTAATTAAAATTATAATTGTTTATAATAGTTTACCTACTAAGCTTATTTTTTTGCGTTTATTTTGTATTTTAGCAAAAAAAAGTGCACTTGCTTAAAATGAAAGCATAAGCACACAATTTAGATTGATTTTATTTTTATGAAAAGTTGAGGAAGAAAAATTAAAACGAATTTCTAATAGACCTAGATAAAGAAATATTTAAATAAACGATATGATGATTTTAATTACTTGTCAAAAGATATTATGGCAATTATTTTAATAATTTAATTTTAATATCTGTTAATGGGTTTTTACTAGTTTTACAGATGATACAAGTGCTTATTTAATTTATATCAATAATTTTTACGGTATTCGATAAAAAAAATGTTTTAAAAAATATGAATAATTATTTTGCACTCCAGATATCTTACCTTAATGTTAAGTTAAAAAAAATACTGTGAATGTGATATACTATACAATGACAGCACTGACACTGGAGTTCTGATAAAAAGCATTATAAGAAGAATACAGTGCATTATGAAGCACATTGCCATGTTTTAGCAGTTAAAATCTGTTCCTATAGCTAAGGTATTCTTAAATGCCAACAATTTATAATTAAATGAAAATTGAATATTATATCATCACAACATTAAACTTCCTTTATCCAAGATTCTTTATCCTTATCTTTCTTCAATATTATTGATTTGTTTTATTTACATTCTTTATTTTATCGATTTTTTTTACAAACTCTTTACATTTGTTAATAATTGAAAAAAAAATTCTTCTAGGCCAAAATGGTAATGATTTTCTTATTAAACTTCTTTTTTTATTCCCCTTTTATTGTAACTTTAATCAAAAATTAATTATTTTCTTCTAGTTTTTTAATTATTATTTTAATTTTCTCTTTTTATTTACTAATTATTATTACATTAATTAATTTATTTATTTCATTATCTCATTATTTAAGAGGAAGAATCTATAATATCAAGCGAACAAACATTATAATTATTCGAATAATATAGGCTAATTATTAATATATTTTTCTTTTTTGATTTAATAAAAATGTTATCGCTTAAACAACAACGAAAAATAAACATACAAATTTTTGCGAAAAACTAAATAATGGATAATTTAATTAACAAATTAAAAAATATTAATAACAATAAAAAAACAACTCAACAGAAATAAGCATATATATTATTGAGTTCAAAGAAATAATTATTTTATTCGCTGACTAAACCAACTTCTCTTGTTGTTAATTGTGTTGCTGCTGTTGTATCCTGTTGATGGCAAGCATTTTCATCATAATCATCACTTTTATTTGATATACATTCAATATCGTTTATCCTTTTTTCATCATCATTATTATTGACATTATTAGTATGTTGAGGAGAACCCTCTGCGGTTTGTGGTATTGCAGTGTCATCAGAAGATACATCAGAATTTGATGTTGTCTTTGTTAAATCATCATTCTTTGGTACATTATCATCATCCTCATCATTTATCCTTTGTATTTTAACATCATTATCATCATCAATACCATCGTCATTATCAACCTTACTATTATTTATTACCATCGTTGTCGTCCTCATTTTAGCCTCCTTAATAATTATATCCTCTTCATTAATATTCTCTATACTATTATTATCATTATTACTATCAATATCTAATTTACTATCATTATTATTATTACTATTTGTTGTATGTTTAATATGTGGATCAGATGCTCTAACAGATTGTTCAGAGCCACCAATACCTTCACCGCTTGGACGTAATACTAAATATAATAATATATCTGATAATGATATTATTCCTATGACTTTTTCATTTTCATCTGTAACAACTAAACGATGTACCTCCGCACGTACAATCCTTTCCATAACCGTATATAATGATTCATCTAAATTACATTTTTGTACACCTTCAAACCATGCATTACGATGTTCATTTGCCTTTTTCAATGATACGTCTAAATCATTATATGTTTTCTCTGCGGCTAAGTTCTATTTAAATAAATAAATAAATTTTAAAATATTTAAATAAAAGAATAAATTTTAATAAATCTTACAATAACATCAAATTTAGCATAAATATCAGTTAAATGTCCTTCAGAGTCGACCATCGGTAGGGCAGACACACGACGTTCCACAAATTTATACAATGCTGTAATAATACTCGTATCCTCTGTTGCCGTTTCTATATTATCATATGTACCAATTTTTAGTTCACGTAATGTTTTCTGCATATATGATGGTTTTGGTAACTCATTTATCTAAAATTATTAAAATTAAATAATTCAATTGATAAAAATACAACTAAATAAACAACAGTAACTTACATATAAAAATAAAAATCTAAGTATTCTTTTATGTGTTAAAATGTATAAAACATTTCCAGTTAATGGATCAATAACAGGTAATCGATGTATTCTATTATGTATTAATGTTTTTATTGCATCATACAATGATGCATCTGGACTAATACTCACTAATGATATACCTTGGTCTATTAATTGATTAAATAAAACAATTAATTAATTAAATAATTAAATTAAAAAGTTCAATAAAAAGTATTTACTTCGCCATGTATCTAATTTATGCTCTTCCAATTGATCCATTGATGAATTTGCCGATGTATAATACATTTTTAATATTTTTATAAAATCGGTAATTGTTAACATGCCAACAAATTGTTGTTTTTCCGAATCCCATAATGGTGCCGCCCGTACACCATTATATACTAATGCATAAAATGCTTTTTTTACTAGAAGTTGTGTATCAAAGACAACTAATTTCGCAGAGGTGGGTATCAGATCATAACACTTGTGAAAACGAAAGAATTTCACAAAAATTTGTGATTCATCTTCTTCTATAATTAAAAAATAAACGATAATAATATTATTAATTAATTAGTAATCAATAATAGCGTATTATTATTATCAAAATCACACAACAATCGAGAGTATAAATAACAAGAAAAAAACACCTTTTTTTAATAAATCCGCTAAACAATGTTTCCATGCCTCAGAGACTTGTTCAAATTCTTTAATTATTTCTAATGGATAAATTTCTGATGAGATCCAATCTTGCGTATCGCCGCCGAGTACCAATCTACCAGCATGATTTGAATAAAAATGTAATTGTAATACGGGCATCGATGCGATATTATTATATTTCGTTTTCGACGCATCACAACAATAATTTAAACTTTTTATTTTTCTTATATTATTATTCGTAATTTTGACAAATTTAATTACAAAAATATACTTTTATAATAAGATTATTACTACTTATTATTCCACCTGCAATAAAGTAAGTACAGTTTTTTTTTTATTTATTTTTGTTTGAGAAAAAACAAACGACTATTAAATTAGTTCAGAAAATGCTTGCAGCAAGTGTATTATTTACGAAACAATGAAACCAAGAATAATGATTATTTATTCTTGCGATTTACTCGTCCTTATGATTAAAACGTTCATAATTTGAGAACCACATATAATTTCATTTTTATAAAATTTGTACATAAAACGACATTTAATATCGTTTGGTTAAACAATTGCGGAATAAACAAAATTAATAATTAACTCAAGCAAAATTTACACTAATTAAATGTCTTGATTAGTCACAATCAATTTAAATAATAACAAACAGCAAAATTCGTAGCATAATGGATATAAATACTCAAAAGGAAAAAAAAAAGAAAAGAAATTTAAGACTACAGAACAAATTGTTAAATTAAAATCATGTTTTGTTGTTTTTGAGACACAAACGAAGAAGTGGAGGTTGTGTGGTGTTCAGACTGTATTTGTTTGCCAAAATTGAAAAATAGAGCAAACATTTATGCTGATTATTTCTGTCGCATTTAAATGAAAATAAAATATAAAAAAATAACACTTTTTACAAGGCGATAGAAAAAATAAGTTAAAAATTAATAAGTAAATAATTATTTATATTTTAAAATATTTTTAATTGTTAATTATAATCAATTAATTATTCAGCGATTTATAACTTTAAAAAAATAAATAACAAATAGCCAAACATCCATCCATCCAACCACTATAATACCACACAATAAGTGCTAAAAATGGACTAGAAAAAGTCATTTAATATAAACAGAAAAAATTAAATAATTGGTGCAAATTTAATTACAGACACCGTTTTAACGGTTAATTAGTCTAAAAATAGATCAAATTCGTGATTTAAAAAAAACGGGTATAGATTTTAATGCGGTTCACACAACACACACTGTTATCAACTTAAGACCAAGCAACAAACACAGAAATTCAAATTTATATCAGGGAATAAAAAATTGAAATTTTTGTTTTACGAAAAACTTAAAAGAAAAACAAAAAATAATAATAAATCAAAATGACAAAACAAAAAATTTAATAATTTAACACAACACGCAGAATTTTTTTTTAACGATTTAAGCCAACAGAACAAAAGTGGGCAGAAGTGGATCATCAACAAACAAACAACACATCAATTTTGCCTACATTCATAATTGCGCGACACGTCTTTAAAAAATGACAAAATAGCAATAAATAAATTAGATTAAATTCAGAATGAAACAATTATAATAGGTGACAACTGCCAGGACAGTAAAATACAAAAAAAACAAGTGGTGTTAACAAAAAACAAAAAAACAAAATCTTACCAAACTAAACCCACCCATAGAAAACATATTTAAACCAAAAAATAAAATAAATTAAATTGAATTAATAGAAAATTATTATTCTTTCGAGTAGTAGTAGCAGTTAACAGCACTAAAAAATCAGCTAAAGTGTGATCGGTGGTAGTAGTAGTAGTAGCTCCGGTTGCTGGTGGTGCTATTATTGTTGCTTCTATATTAAGCCATCCGATGAAAGACAGTCAATAAAATTCAACACAAATTAGCAAAGAAATACATTTTTAAATCTATATTCCTGCTGATGACTTTGTTAACGACATAATTCTGATTTTTGTCTCTGGGAAAATAATTAAAATAACAGAGTGGTGTTTTCTTTGTAACCTACCAGTATACCGCGCGACTGGATTAATATTTTTTGGTTTCTTTAAAAATAATTAATTTATTTGCCAGTTGCTTTGTCAACTTTTTCTACATAATAAATGTTTTTCTTAATTATTTTTTTTTCAGTAATAACAACATCACACACAAAGCTAAAACTACTGTACAAAATAAAAAGAAATTATTGAGATTATTTAGAAGCAAATTAAATTATTTTAAAAAAATAATAAACAAAAACAGGTGTTTAAAAAGATTAATCTAAAGATGTTTAAAGAACGAAGAAAGACCATCAGGAGAAATTTTTGAAACACAGTCTGGACGGAAGGGTGTTCTTTATCATCCCATTAACACAGGATTAAATTATACTTTTTACTTAATTGTATTAATAGAATTAATCAGTTATACAGCACTCTGTATCAATCAATTAATTATCAATAAATTATATTAATATATATTAATATCTATAAGCCATCGTTGTCGACCTTTTAGGGGTCAATTAAAAAATTTTGTTTATAACTTTTTTCATCTACACAAATCACCACACACAAACATAGCTTTAAAATCACTTAATAACCGACCTAAAAAAATGCACAAATTAATTATTCTCTAAAAAAAAGTACAAAACCAATTTCACCTCAAAAAAGACCCTTTTTTGGTTAAAACCAAATAAAAAATTATTTTTAATTTATTTAATTAATAAAAACAAAAACTTGAAAGAAAAAAATAAAATAAAATTGATTTTTTGGTTATTTTCTTCTATTTTTTTTTAACAAAAAATGAAAAATCTTTGAAGAACGAATGAACAAAACTACTGAGGAAAATTAATAGAATGAAAATAATATCAGAACCCGACTAGTAAAACGACGATGATGACGACGTCATTTCAAGAACAAAATTTAAAAAAAGACGAGGCGTTTCGACGCAATAGTATAGCAGCAACAGAACAAAGCACCAGAATCAACCATTTTTGCTTCTTTTTAAATTTTGTTTAAACAATGTTACTGTGCCGGCTGCCTGCCAAAAATATGTGAAATAATTAAAAAGATTCCTTCTTTTCGTCAATTATTAAATATTCTAATTAAATAGAAAAAAACAATCAAATAATTAACTAACAAGGTGATTTCGAATAATGTCATCAGTTTTATGACGGGCGTAAAAACGCAGCGAACGACACAATTTACAAATACAATAAAATGATATTACATAATAAAAAAAACCCACAAAAAAGAGAAACTTAATTCAATAATTATTAGATTTGTGGTGCGTCACATAGAAAATTCACATAGAATAATCAATACTCCACTGAAAAATACAAGTATCTAATAATAAACATAACAATAAAAGTCTAATAATTACGATAACATGGTAAACAAAATGTTTTCCTTTATGTGAATCGTGAAAACAAATGAATTTTCATTCACATTATATGCTTTTGTTGTGGAATTAATTTGCAATGTAATCATTCTTAAATTAAGACTACACACGTTTCAATAAAATATTCTTATATAGCAGCATAATATTCAGCATAGTGCCATATATTTCATTTTCAAGTTAGAAAACTGCTACGCATGACCTACGGACCAAACGAATAAACTTCCAAAAGTAAATGGTCTTTGGTTGACCTTTAACAAAAAAAAAAAAATAAATTTACAATTGCATAAGTAAACCATCAATCTGATCCCCCATAATTATAATCTTACACGCCTCGACAACTACTTCTACACAAAATATTCATTAATTTTCTCAAGCACAAATATATCTAATATATATATAAATATAATTTTTTTTTTTGTTAATTAAAAATAGAATTTTAAAATTATTTAAATAATTTTTTTTTTCTCGATTCTATATATTTAGAGCAAATAATGTATCATAGAGCAAATTATAGCTGTATCTGGGGGGAAAGGTAATGTGTTTCAGAGATTGGTATTATTATTAGTTGATCTTGAATAATTGAGTTAAAAATTTGTATTTTTCTTTAAATAAATCAATATATTGACACAGTAATCATTTATTATTTATTTATTTGTTGGTGAAACAGGGTTATTACGTAGAGATTATTTTATTAAAGTTATCTTATTTTTTGAACAATTGTATCAACAAAATCTCTGAGGCAGATCTTATGGATCATCTCATCATCAACAGTATTGTTGATTTATTTATGTGGCGACATTGTAGCGGTAAAAATAAATAAAAATTTGCATAAAACTTACCTAAATCTGATAAGCTAACTTTCTCCAAGAACGGATCTGCGACTGGAAGCTGCAATAAATACAAAAAAAAAAAAAAAAATAAGAAAATTAATTTATATAATCAAAGAAAAGTTTCTTCAAATAATTAATAAAATAAAACTTAAGAGAAAATAAAATACACTTTACATTATGCTCTTTATAAGTTGATGAACGTCTGAGTACACTTTTTCGTAATGTGTGCCCCAGACGTGAGTACCACGATGATGTTGGTGATGATGGTGGTGTTGTTTTTGCCGATTCATTATAATTATTATTATTAAATTCATCATTTTTACGATAATAAATACTTGCACTACCAGTAACTGATGTTGACCGTTTAGCAATACGACTATATGGTGATTTAATTAATAATTTTGGTGGTGAGTCAGAATTTGTTAATGATAGTGAACGTGTCGCTAGATTTGGCGGGGGTACACGATTAGGTAATATTGATATTGATGAGGATGGTGGTGCTGAATCCATTAATGAAAATCTTCGAAACATTGTTAAGCATTTTTTTGCTACTTATATTCTTTTATTTATATATTTAATAAAATATCTTTAAAGTTCTTATTAAAACAAAATCTGTCTTTTAATTAAGCTTAAATAAAACAACAAAAAAACCACAAAAAATATATAAATAATACATATATAAATATTATGAATTATTATATAGATATAAAAAAAAAAAAACAATTCAATTATTTTATACAAAAATAACACCATCTATATTATTCTAGGAAAAATATTTTGTTTTGTTGATATTTATATTATTCAAAAAAATACAGAAACAATGTCTTTCGTTTGATCGTCACACAATATTATGAAAAATTTAGTTCGATTTTTTTATTTGTAATTAATTTTTAATTAATTAACTATAGCGGATTTTAAAGAAAAAAAAACAATAAATAACAAAAAAAACACACAGACAAAACAAAAAAAAATTATAAAATTTGATTAGAGGGTGGAAATAGTAACAACAATAGAATATTTTTTTAAGACTTTAACGAATTTTTACTCAATAAATCTCATTAATATGAGTTCAATCCAGGAAAACAAATTAATCAGATCTACTTTACAAAAACATAAAACTCTTTAAAATAAAAAAAACTGAATCGAGAATGAATTACTGCTGCTGAAGAACCAGTGATTTTCCAGCGTCTTGGTGAATTAAATTACGTGATTACACTGAAAGACTGGACTAGACTTAATCAATAAATATTTTGATTGACTTTTTTTAATTGAAAATCTCTATAATCAATTTTTCTCAATAAAAAAAATATTGTTAATAAATTTAAATAAATTGTTGAAGGACGCAGGCAATAAATAAAAACAGCTTGTGTTGACAAGGTTGCCTCACACTCCACTGTGCAGTTGTTGCTTTTTTTTGTACTGGGTTTTTAATTTATTAAATCTAAAATATTTAATTAGTTTATAATGCTGTAAAATGCTACTACTACTACTACTACTACTACTACTACTACTACTACTTGAATAAACACTTTAAATTAGCACTTTTTAACCCTTAAAAAACACGACTTGTATTTTATTATAACTAAAATAATAACTAAAAATTTATATATTATTATTTATAATAATTAAAAATTTACTTCTTTAACCTCATTAATAAATTAATTCTTTTTATACCGCGCTAAACAGCAGCATAACAATATACACAAATAAAAATTAATATTACTTTCTTTAACGACCTTTAAATGACAATATAGTACTTCTTTTAAACATCATTCAGATAATTTCACGTCTATAAATATCTTATAATCTTCATAATATCATAAATAAAATTGAAATCTTATAGTATCACAACCAAAACCAACACATCGTGTAAATTGAGACTTAAATATTTCTTTAAAACAAAGATTAAGGAAAAAATAAACAAATAAATAAAATAACACTAATTTGAAGGAAAAATATATTACAAGTTTAATCACATTAACGTATAGTAAAAAAAGAAAGTAATGTCTTTTAGCTAAACCGCGATCAGTAACAAAAAACAGCAGAAAATAATATAAAAAAAACACTTAAAGCACCAAACTATACCGAAAACACAGCATTCACCGTGTGATAAATTCGCTACGAAAATAATATCTTTTATAATTCTTTAAAGAATCAAATCTGTTACTTCTCGCGTTTTCTTAAAAAAAATTTAATAATAATCGCGAAAAATCAAATAAAAACAAACAAATTTTCTTATTTAACGCGAAAAAGAAAAAAGAATCAGAGCACCAAGAAACCAAGAGCAACCAACAAATATAGTCAGTCATCTGACTTTAAAAAATAACGCAAAAATAATAATAATATTATTTTTTAAGTATATAATTAGCATTTTTCACAACGTTTTTATTTGTTTATTTATGCTTTATTGGTGTATATGTGTGAGAGTTTGGTGTTGATTTGTGAAAAGAAAAAAATCGTTTTGTTTTTTTTCCTACAATTTTGTTATTATTTAATTTCATTTCATTTAAAATATTTTTTGTGTAATAATAACTTTAAACATCGTTATAGTGATAAAGAAAAATATTTTTATTAATAAAGTAAATAACAATTAATTAGATAATTTTTTTTGTTTTGTTTAAAAAATAAAATGTAAGCTAACTACAAACAAAATTTATATCAAAAAAAGTCACAACATATTAATTAAAAACTAAAAAAAAAATTCTTATTTATTTTAAAAAAAGACAATGGAAAAGTAAAAAAGTTTTTTTTTTAAGGATTGTAGTACAAGATAGTTAGTCTTGACAGGCAGATAATATCGGAAACCATAATCGTGAAAAAATACTTTATTATATGCTTAACCTGTACCTGTAGTGTAATACAAATAATTGTTACAAGTCACACACAGAAGTAATAGCTAATAATCCTGAGATTACAATAATAAATATTCTAGTTTAATCTTACTTGCGACAAACTTTTTTTTATTAAAAATTAACTAATTTCTCAAAATTTAAGTACAATTTTTTCTTTAAGAAACTAATAATTTAATAGGTATAAATGGAATATAAATATAGTAGTAGTAGTTATCGTAAATTGCTGTTAAAAAATTATTATATTACACATTTTTCATTTTTATTTGTAGGTATTATTATTTTTTGTATGTTTATTAAAATATGGCAAAAAGAATATAAATAAATAGAATTTGCATTTTTTTATTATTTTATCATAATAAGCAAATAAAAATAAATATAAATAAAAACTACATTAAATTTTAAAAATTAAAAAAAAAAATGAACATAGTCACGTATTTGCAACACATAATTAATTAACATATTTTTTTATACATTTTACATCTTTTATGTACATATTATTATTATATTTATAATGTTTTTGTAATAATTCTGCTTGTTTTTAGTATTAAATGCCACAAAATTATTGCATAAATTATAAATTAACGATAATAATAAGAACGAGTGTCTTACTAATAGTAAGAATATGTATACGTAAACATGTATATTGTAATATAATGTATATAAACATAAACATACAAATTTACAATAAAAAGAGTATAAAGTATTAATAAATAAACAAACAAATATATATACAAATCAAGGTAAACAACGAATGAATGAATAATATTTATGTAAAGATGAAGAAGTTAAATAAAGAAAATAAACAGGTGAGAGTAAAAAAATATGAGAGTCAATCAACTATATATAGTATTATTTATTATTTAAATTTAATCATAAAATAATCCTTACAGATTTTAGGAAATAATTGCATTTGAATAAAAAGAATAAATATGTTTATGCCACTAAATAAACCGTACTTATATGTAATAATAATAATAAAATTAATCTTAAATTTAGATTACAAAAATATCATAATCTTTTATTGTTATAAAAAATAAAAATATAATAAAAATTTTGATTTAAATAAATATATAAAAGAACGTATTAGACTTTGAATTTTGCGCAGTAATGTTTATAATAATAATATTATTATTAAAAACACTAAATAACAAATGAATATACTAAGCATAATTATATTACTGCAAAAGGTGGATAACATATGTAAATGATAAAGAAATAAATATTTCCAATGACATTTCCTAAATTCTATAAATGCATTTAAAAAAAAAAAATTATATTCTTCTCTTTGTTTCTATTTTTTTATAATATTTAAAAATATTTAATAAAATAAAAAAAAGCAACGAAAATTTAATTAAAAATAAACGAAAAAATCCATTCATTATTTGTTCTTTTTTTTTACTTAAATTATTGATTATTTGTATTTATTTATAGTACTACAACCAACCTGCTGTTCTGCTTTAATTAATTTAATCATTATCAAGATTTTTATAGTCAATCCATTTTAATCAGAAAATTTTATTGTTTTTTATATATTTATTTAAAAAAAATTTATCAATAAATACAAAAAAAAAATCACGAGGAGATAAATCTATTTATTTTTTATTTTTATAAGGTAGCAAAAAATTATTCGTACATCAGATTTTAATTTAAATTAATAAAATATTTATTCTTTAGAAACACATAACACTCCAGCAATATCAAATACTAGAAAACTATATTAAAAAACTTTTAGCATCATTAGAAATACATGTAATTATGTTTTGTACAGAAAACTGTAAAAGAGACATAAATCCTTAATAATGTATACATCCTAACTTTAATTCTTTAATAAATTACTAAAAATTACTATTAAGTTAATTTAGATAAATTTACAAAAAAAAATAATTTAGTAGTAAATAAATCAATTAAGAATGTTTCATACGATAAAATTTAATTAATAGTAATACTTAAATCTAGTTAACGGTTTTACGAGACATCTATGTTATTGAATATCAAAAGTGATTTTCTATTTTGTGAATATAAAATTTAAATTTAGCGAATATCACAATCATATAACTTAAATATTTGACTCATAAAATTTCAACTCAAATTGAGTTATATCATATTTTAATTAAAAAGAACATTTTATCATATCAATTAAATTTAAAAAATATATATAAAAATACACTTACCCCTCTTGAATCTCTAAATAATATAGCTGCATGATATGGATCTAATGTACCATCCGCTCTTAAGCCTCTATTAGCGCCAAGTGATGCTCTTCGTTTTTCTAACTCAGCTGACGCTCGTCGCATATGAGCACCTAAATCAAAAATATTAATTAAAATAAAATTACTTAATTTTAAATTAACAATTTATACAAAAATTTAACAATGAAATGACTCTTAAGGTAAATTTAGCACATATAAAAAAAAAGTTTCAAAAAAATGATAGAAAAGAATTATTAAAAATTAAATAAAATAAAATGTCTCTATATCAATCAAAATCAATTAAAACAATAAAAATCTACGATGATAAAAAAGATAATGATAATAATTTTCAAATGCATTTTATTTGTTAATTTAGTTTTAAAAAAACTATATATAAATGTAAAAAAATGAATAATTCGTGATGTCGAGTTCACTTGACAATAATTATTTATCACAATAAATAAATAAATAAATTTATATAAAAATAATTATTTAATTAAAAAACAAACAAATTAATAATACTGAAAAAAGTGTGGTAGTAGTAAGAAGATGTGGGTGGTGGATATATATATGGATATAATAATATATACCTCATGCTAATACAAACATATCTAAAAAAAAAACACAAATCATTTATCAAAATAATAAAAAAAAATCAATCAAAAAAAAAAGATAAATAAGTAATCAATAAATGGACGATAAGAATTGGAGACAACAATAAAAAATTATATTAAACAAACCTTGAATGGCTTTCTCCTGTAATCCTAATGTTAAATAATTAAAAATCCAAAAAAAGGAGAAAAATAAAAAAAAAGCTTAAAATCATTGAAAAAAAATTCAAAAACAAAATATATATCTTAATTATTTATTTTAAAAAACGTTGACATTACGTGCAATTAAATGAATTAAAATTAAAATTTTATGTAAAAAAATAAATATTTATAACAATATACAGTAGAGTAACGACGATACTTTAATCAATCGATTTGGTAATTTAATGCCTTACACGGCTTGCAAAAGATACATAATCTAACTATCCCAATAACTACTTATCTTTTCAGTTGTTTTTACACAAAAGAATCTAACAAAAAAAATTTATTTGGCATCTGAACAGTCAAAAATATTGGTGCAAAAACATACAATCAAGCAAACACCTCGAATCCATTTAAAAGAAATCTAAAATTAACACAATTTTCCAGGATTGAATCATTTAACAAAACAAATTTTTAGTTTTGCTAGTTTAAAAAAAATACTTTGCCCACTATATTGACCACAAAGCAACATTAAACTGGACAACAATACAAATAAAAAAAAAACATTTTTTTAATTCATTACAAAAAACAAAAAATATAATTAATTTTTTTATTTACTATAGTTAATAATTAACTATAATTAAGCTACCACAGTAGTCAAGTACGTAATTGTGTCAGAATAAAAAATTTTTTACTTTAAAATACAATAAAATGTCCTTGCTATGCTAACATAAACAGAAAATCATTATTTTTATTTAAAAAAATAATGTAAACTTATCAACAAATGAGCTATGAAAACAATAATAATAAAAAAAAATAACACTCAACTTATATTAATAGAAATAAGTAAATATAAAAGTAATTATTATAAAAATGAAAACAACAAACCATTTATAGTAATATTTATAGTGATATTTGAAATGATAATTTGCATTTTTTCTGTTCACTTTAGTAGGGAAAGCTAAGCGCGTGCTAGACTATTAGTGTGATGTACTTGATAATATACATAATTATATATATTTATCTCTATAAATATATAAACAAATAAATAAATTACATAATTTGTTAAAAATTAAAATAAAAACGATTAGTTTATATTCTATAATGGGTTGAACTAAACTAGCCAGAGTTTTCAAACTACACTACACTACACACAAACTATTTACACTTTGGGTTGAGTAGTTAATAAAAACAAAAAAAAACATCGCGTAGAGAGTCAACAACAAACATTTGAAAAACATTAAAAAATATTTAACAAAATTAATATATTTTGCATTATTATATTATTAATTTGCAATAAAAAAATGTATCCACAGTTATAAACCACTACAATATGATGTATTTATTACACAATTAAAATTCTCTTTATCAATTATCTAATAATAAACTATAAATGTTATTTTAATTTGTTTTTTTTTTTATAATTAATTAAAATATGTTAATAGAAGAGAAAATTACTCCAGCAATGGGGAAAACAGAAAGTTACAAAAAAAAGATCTTATCTAAATAGAAAGAATGAATAATATTAAAGTATTGAATAATTAATATAAAGATGTGCCGATTGGTTATGTATTAAGTATTTAATTAAAATATATTTTTTAAATTCATAATTATATATCGAATTACCAAGAAATTCGCTAAAAAAATACATTTTCGTGTAAAAGCATAGTGTAATTTATTCGTTTAAAAATATATACATCTAATTATATTGTACTTTCTTTTAACTAACGACATGATTGTCAAAAGAACATTTTACAGCTGGCATGTATTATCAAAATAATAAACAACTAATAATATAATGCAAATATCCATTAAAACTCTACCACCTCAATCAATCACAAAATCATACAACGATTAATCTCCGTTCCAAAAAGCGAAGTACAAAATTTTTATTTAGTGAAAACTACATATTAAATGAAAATCATATGTTTTTCTTTAATTAAAACAAATAAATAAATAAACTTGCGAAAAACACAAGAAATTTAAATTAAATAAATATTTAAAAAATTATAATTATAAGAAAGAAAGTTTACAAAAATTAATCAATAAAAAACAAAAAATTGTCAAAAAATAATTTAAATATTTAATATAACTGAGTCGATAACCAATAAAAAATAATAAGAATATTAATATACACAAAAATAAAATTATATATTTAAAAAAAATGCTATGAATAATCGGTGTAGTAAGATTTGTTGCACGAATAACTAATTTAGTAGCGATACTTTTTTTGCAATTAAATGAAATGACGTTAGTAAAAAAAAACATAAACACCTGATTTAACTGTTTACTCACGATAAACACATTTTACTTTATTTCAATTAATTTTTATCGTCCTATTATTTCTTTTGTATTCATCTTATGCTTTCTTGGAAAAATACTGTCAAAATGTATGACAGTTAGTAATGTTAAATTCACAGCAATAAAAAAATAGAATATTGTCAAGAATAATCCCGAGATTATTATAAAAACTGAGATTAATCTACAAATTCAAATAAAAATTAAAGGAATTTCGACGGGTATTATATTTTATTTTTTAGTTTTTGTCAATAAAAAAAAATTAGTAAAAAATATTTAAATAATTCTAGATTAATCATTTAAATAATATTTTATCAGAATATTGCCGTTTTCCAAGAATATTCTTTTCAAAATTTTCTCGACTTACTATCACTAGTCATAGTACAGAAGAAACTCAATACTAAACATCGCAAGTATAATAACCAAAACAACATTACACACTAGAAAATTCGTTTAATTTTAAATCAATTTTCAATATTATCGACAAATAAGCATTTAAATTAATCAAAATACATAATAAACAATGTCCTTTTGAACAAATAACTAAGTTATAAATTCATACAACAGAATATACGACAATGTTTCTATATTCAGAAAACAACACAAGACAGAATAATCTTATAGAAACAACGGTACCTCTTCAACTTTACCTATCTTAGTCAGATGTAAAAATGCAAAATAACTATAAAAAAATATATTGTCCTTTTTCCGGATTCAATCTAAACAATTTTAATTACACCAAACAACCGATTGTTGTGATTGTTGCACACAGAGGAATTTTTTTTTGTTACAATTAAAAGATTGAAAAAAATTAACAGAAAGCAAAAATATACCTTCTTTGACGATCTTTTCATAAACTTTATACGTTGATTCACAATCATTTAAAATTTTATTCTTTGTATTAACGTCAAGGCTTTTTGAACGTACACGGAAATTCTCTTGTGGATCATTGTATGCTGATAGAGACGTTGGTGTTGTTAAATTGGCACTAGATTCATGTTGTTTACGTGGCCAAATGTGCACTTTTTTACCAAAATGCTTTATCATCTCTTGTATCGAATGATGATGATGATTGCCACTATTGGAACGTGATGGCTTTTCTTTTGGCGAACAGTCACTTTGACCGCTCATTTGAGAGACACCGCTGCCGGTACTACCGAGACTTTTTATAAAACTTGAATTATCAAAACGATTGCGATAATTTGTGTATCGTTCGTCTGGACGGATTAATATCGGTGAATAATCATCTAATGAATGCGCAGCATGTGTACGATGGAATATACTATTTCGTTGGCTATCAGATGTGATTGCTGTTGCTTCGTTTGATCGATTAACAGCACCGGTATGTGTAAAATATTGATGATCGGTTTTATACTCGTATATATCATCTAAGTCATGCGGAAAATAACCAGCATTCGTTGGTGGCGAGCCATACGATTCCAATGAACTACGACGATTACCCTAAAAAAATTGTAAATTGAAGTTAAGAATGTTAAAAGACAAAAAAATAAACAAGATTAAAAACTCTTACTCCTGACGGTACTGATACTGCTGATGAGCCAGTTTGAATAGGACTTCCACTTATTTCAGTTGGACTTTTTTTTCGTAGGGAATTTGAATTTTTGTGACGAAAGCTATTATTGAACACATCAAAAGGACTTTTACCAAGTGCTGAGCTTGGCGAACGACTGTCCGGCGAATTTTGCCTTCGGCTACGACTACAATTACTCGATGAGTAACTACTACCACTGCTAAAATGTAATTGTTGTACAGCCTTATTACCTTCAGGTACTGGCTGCGGCGGTGATGCTAATTTTTCAAGCACTCGATCTAAGATAAATAAAGATAAAAATAAATAACAATATTTAAATAAAAAAAAATGTATTATTACCTTGTGTCTGCACCCAATTATTTGGCATCATATTATCTTTATTAATTAATATTGAGGCTGTTGATGATGATGCTGTCGCTGTTTCACATGAATCGTTGCTATTTTGTGATTTATCTGCTGAACGATAATTATGTTGTAGATGTGCTTGTGCCGCAATTGCCGATTGTGCCGAATGCCAACTATCCGTACTAGTCTGCTTTTCTATAGCATGTTGACGAAATAAATGTTGTATTCCGTGCATTTTTTTTTAAATTTTCTTTTCTTTTTGTTAGTAAAATTGTTTTATACAAAACTGGTATAAATATATAATTAGTTCTTTATTCGTTTAAACACTTATTTTTAGCACTTTTTGTACATTACATTTATACAAATGTAAATATAATTATAATACGAAATAACACAAAATTTAAAATTAATATTATTACAAAAAATGAACACAATTTTATTTTGTTATTTTTATAATAAAATTTCTTAAAAATCTTTAATTTATTTTTTTACCACCAACTGAAAACACCACTTAGGCATTTGTCTTAAGATTTTTTTAATTTTTTTTTTCTTAATTAATTAATTAATTATAAATACACACAAAAAACGTATTTATTATAGCAGCTTTTGTAAAATGCTGATGGTTGGTTGAAACAACGCCGGAGGTAATATTGTATTATTGTAAAATTTGAAACCGTAATATAGTATTTTTGTTCTTTTTTGACATTTTATTATTATTTTTAATGTTATAATTAAATAAATTAAAAAAAAAAAACTGTATAAAAACTGCGAATTAAAAAAACACACAAAAATAAGAAAATAAAAGTACCTTTAAAATATAAAAAATCTCTTAAAAACAATTAGAAAAAAAAACAATTTTAAACGAGGTAATAACACACAAAGTTTTATGAAATTTTATAAAATAATAATTTTGCTTAAAATTTTGGTAGCAATAGTAACAAAAAAAATTTAATCAGAAAAATAACAACATACAAGTCAGCATTAATGTTAATAAATTGCTTCGGACGTCTGATGGTTCTTATAAAAAAATAATAAAACGCAATTATTTTCCGATTTATTTGAGGAGAATAATAAAAAATAAGCCAAGAATCATTTTTTTTTTGACGAATGTTGTATCGCAGTTATTTTAAAGTTTCAGACAACCCGTGATTGTCCCGGTTAAGAGAGCTCAATCACGTTAATCAAATATAAAAAATAATCTATCTCGGATCGAAAACTAGCTTTATGCATACCGTGAAGTATTGTAATCTTTAAGAAAATATTACTTTTAAAAAAGTATCTTTCGCTAAAAACCTTTCTATTTTAATACTTTTCCAGATTATTTAATTCCACTCTTCTGAGTACACAAGACAGTTACTATGTTTAATTCACTACAAAACAATTAAAAATGAAATTAACATTTTTATATATAATTAGGTTATTAACCAAAAATGTATTATAATTAAAAATAATATATCAATCATTTCACTTAAACGACGTCTGTCTAGCCACATATTAAGCATACTTTTGCGCACAGCAACAGCTCTAATATGTAAACAAAATATATATATTTCTTTTTTGTTTGTGCTAAAAATAATTAAATCGATTTAATATAAGTTTGTTAATTTTATCTTTTTTTAACAATATCAGAAAATGAATTCTTCCTTTTTATTTTGATTTTTCGAAATTTAATCTACAAACATAAAGCAAAGAGAAAAACCAAGAAAAAAAACAATCAAAATATTGTATCACCTATATTATAATTTGATTGAAAATGTTTAAAAATTATTTATATTATGTGTAGATTGTGGATGAGATGATATGCTTCTTAATAGATGTAACGCTATATACTGTATTACAACAACCCGATTGATACACGACGTTGATTTATACAAAACAAAAAAAAAAACGTAAAAAAAAACTTGAAATAGTATCCCAAAGTAAAATTATAATTTAATAAAAAGGTAAATAAACTAGTTGAGTAAAAAAAAATGTATACTAAAAATAAAAAAGGGTGTTGCAATAATACCAATATGTAAAAAATCGCCTTTGTTACTTTTTAGAATGAACCTTAAAACACAACTAAAAAGGATTCTAAATATCTATATATTGTTAAATCAAAGTAAAACAATATTATTTTTTACGTAAATTACTGATTTCTCCTTATAACAGTAGTACGGTGTGACACCCTCTATTTAAACTAAAAACAATATAATCACTATTATCAGATTCTTTAAGCAGAATTATTTAGTTAAACAGCAAACAATATTAAACCAGATCATAAAACCTTAGTTTTAGTTTTTACGGAAGATTTAATTTGATTAACAAGATTGAAAAACCGCACTATATGAACCAACCAGCAGCCTATTTCTTCGACTTTAACTTGGTTTTTCAGAAACACATTAGAAAATGTTTGTGCTTTAAATTAAAACACTATCTTTTCCGGAAACCATTTAAACATATCAATAAATTTACGTTGAAAAAAAGAAATGAAATACAGTATAACCTTTTATAACCATTCTAATAATAAAATATACAACACAGTATTATCTCGGTCCACAATCAATTAAACCTTTTTTCTCGATAAGAAATAAATATACCTTATTATAATAATATAATATATAGAACATAATTATTATTAATTATATAATATATAGAACAACATTTGTCATAGATACTTCATATTTTGTTGTCAACAATTTAAATTTTATCCAATTAATTAATTTTTTAATAAAACAGCAACCAGAAATTTTTTGTATTATGTTTGTTGGCATTTTTTTTTTTGAAAATTTAGCTCATTTTGCCACCCAAAACAAGAAAAAAAGTTTTAAAAAATATATATATATTTCATTTATATAAGCATAATAATGCTGTTTGTTTTGTGTTCATAACTGATTGTGGTAACACAAAAGTAACAATGTGTACTCTTTTCGCTGGCGAATCGATTAATGAAAATTCTCTAAAATTACTATCAAGTCGGATGGTTAAACAAATACAAAGAATAAGAGAAAAATAACTATTTAAAAAAAACATAAAAGGTTTATACTAATCTCCAATTGGTATATAACAAAAAATATTACTAACGCGCGCAGCACCAAACAACATTTATAAATTTTTTTTTATTTCTTTTAAAAATATTACATAATTAATCTAACCATACACTCGTACGCGTAATAGAACAAGCCAACAAGAACATCCTAAAAGACCTTTTTAACATAAGATTGTAATTGTCTTTCAGGAAAATTTCTTACACAACAAAGAAATTTTAGTGAAAAAAAAATCAATTTTCTTCGCCATTGTCTTGTTACCACTAATTATCGAAGAACCAAATATAAGGTTATTTTCCTTCGACTCTGCATTGTCTACAAGTAAGACGCTGTTTATATAAAATATTTTGATTTAAAAATAATAAGCATAATTTCTTTTTTATCATACATTTTGTATGTCACGTCGTCATATAATCAGTAAATTGCGAGTTCAGTTCAAAATGATCGAAATTTATTAAAAGCGCAGGATTTTTTCTTTACCCCAAATATGGTTGTTGTTGGTTTCTTTTTCTACAAATGCAGAAGATTTTCATAATTTTATTTTTATTTTTGATCTCCATCAAAAAAAAGAAAAGAAAAACTATATCACTTTTAATACTATTTGTAAACTACTCGGTGTAGCAAATTTTAATTTTTTTTTAATAGCCATTTTTACGCTTGAAAATATTTATTTTATATTTTCTTACATCATCTTTTCTTTATAATATTATTAACCATTAAAACACAACTATTACAAAATCACGTAGGACTACGCCATTACATAACAATTATTATTATTTACAAATACAAAAAGAATAAAAAAGCAAGTAAAATAATGATAAAAATCATAATTAACAATGTGTCGCGTAACAAGGCAAACGTTAAACAGAAAAAATCAAATGACGTAATATTATAATTTTAATTACCAATTAAAATAAAATTAATAAATAATAAATGTCATAAATTAAAGAAAATAATAATAATGATTTATCACAATTATTTTGGCTGTGATTAGATTAAAATATTTTATTTTTGATTAAAGCTTTTTACAAAGCTTTTTATCAATAATTGTAAATAAATAAAATAAAAACAATTAAAATTATTATATAAATATATATGATAAAGAAATTAAATTTATTATATGTAAAGAAGCAAAAAAATTATTGAGGTCAAGTATAATAAAAAAAAAAAACAAATATTTCTTATTTAAAAAATATGAAAAAATAATTTCTGAAAAGCAGATTAATATAAATTACGAAAAACCAAGTGATTAATTATCATAAATAGAAGAAAACTCGTTAAACTTTAAAACATGTAAGAAAAATATTTTAAAAAACTAAATTTTTTAATTAAAACATTGGAAGGCGACAGACATTGAGTATGAAAAAAAAATAAATTTTCTTTATATAAATTTTTTACTGATAGGGATCACCAGAAATTTTTAGCAGTTAAAAAAGCCTTTAAGATAATATTTAGATAAAGCCTTCTTAAGACTTTTATGAGTTACACAAATTTTTTTCAACAATTTTAATTATGAATTATTAAAGTTGTATTGTCACTTCAAAAATTCCTACGAATTCGATCATTCACATCCTCTTAAAACGTTTTATGAAAGTGTTTCTTTCAAAACTTGTTCTATTAGATATTAATAAAATTTTCTTCTAAACGAAAAAATTCAATTTTCCAATTAAATTAAATTAAAAAGAAACAACATCAATCCAGATACAACAAGTGCATTTAAATTAACAAAAAGCCCAAATAAATTTTAATTAATTAGTAAGCAAAAATAAAAATACAATTAAAAAATTATCTTCGCTAAGCAAAATCAATGTATTTACAGTCACAACAATTAATTGACATTGAATTAAACATAAAATTAAAACAAAAAAAAAGTATGGACAATCCACTTGTTGTCAAATATAAGTTAAAACGCGCATTATAAACTCTTTCATAGCACGGAAACAATGTTAATTAACCAATAAAACATATAAGAAAAGGAAAAACAATTTTTAATAAAAATAAAAATTGTATAACTATGACGAAAATATGGGAAAGCAATAATTGTTTAAATAAAAAACTGCTTAATTTCGTAACTTATTTTATTATGATTAAAACTGCTTAATTTCGTAACTTATTTTATTATGATTAAAATTCCTTTTAATCTATTTATTAGCAAACCAAAAATAAAAAAATAATTGTCTGTTGTCAAATAAATAAAATAAAGTTTAATTTAATTTGTTAAAAAATTTCTTGTCTATGAACTTGATTTAAGAAAATAATAATAATAATCAGTTGATTAAAAATAACGCAACACGCAGATAACAATGAAGAAAACAAAAACGACGAAACATAAAAAATTGAACACATGTGTTTTATTGAAATTAATTAACTAAATAATATAAGAAAAAATAATAACTTGAAATATTTCAATACATTGTTAACGACGGCAATCACGTTGGCAAACACAAAATTAAACAAATTATTTTAAAAAGCGTCAAATAAAATAAATTTCAATTAAAATAAATAATATATAAAATTAACATTTAAAATGATTAAAATAAATAATAAAATAAAATTTAATATATCCGTAGTACACAAATAAAACGTGGAAAAATAATTTATCCGGGACAACAAAAGAATCAAATACTTTAAAATACAACCGCAATAAATAACTAAGTTATTAATTTGACCATTGTTATTTTCAGTTAAATAGAGTTAAAAAATAGAGTTGAATAACAATAATTCACTGATGAGGTGGTAAAATTAGAAATTACGAAATAATTTATCGTTTTTAACAATTGTCGTCTAGAATTAAAAGAATCGGGGATCAAAAATGCTAAGATCGTCGTGTAGATGCAAACACTGATAAACACAAAACATCATAGTTTAAATAAATTTGAACAAAGAAAAAAATTCTCACGATAAATAACTAATGAAAAGAAAACAATTTCTTTAATGAAATCATAAAACACAATTACCCGGAATGTGACATAGAAATTAGACAAATTTAACATTAGAAAACAAGCAAAAAATTTAACAAACAAAAAATAATTGAATTAATTAAAAATCAATAACAAATTTTGTTTATTTTTATGTCAATTATAATTTTTAGAAATGCTAACAAGTATCGCGCGCGTGTGCAAACACAATGCTGAAATTCAAATTAATTTAATTAAGAAAATCCGCGCGCAATAGTGATTTAATTATCGCAGTTAACCAAACCACCATCCAACATAATAAAATTTAATTAAATTATCATTAATCATAATATTTTGTATATTAAAAAAAATCTTTTTTGAATATTAAAACGCGAAATGCAAATTTGTTAAAAATTTAACAGCAATTATGTGATGGTAAATTACTAAATAATAGCTAGTAGGTACGATAAGTTTTGTTTGCTTCACAAATTTGAATCAAGGATTTTATTAAAATATTAAAAAGATACTTCTGATCATCTAATCCCAAAATCTATTTCAATATATGTAAATATCAGTGGCGTTGCGTCATACTAGCGAATGGATGCTTAGCATCCCTATGTTTAGAATTAAAAATTGGACATAAATAAGGATAAATTAAAAATAAAATTTTTTTATTAATTGGCAAAAAATTTCTTATAATATTCATAAATTTTCAAAGAAATCATATTTTATTATGAACTCAATATATATCAACAATATTTCAGTTCAGTTCAAATTCATCCGTTTTGTTGTTGTTGTGATTTAAATGCGAATGAAGTGGCAAAGCAAAATAAAAAGCAATAATGACGAATATTTTTAAAACAAAGAGAATATGGTTAAAATAAGTCTCTCAAAAAAAGCTAGCTTTTTCCAAATTATTTGTATAAAATATATATGTAGTGGTAGAACTAGCGATTTGCATAGAAAATTAAATAAAAAAAATACATTTCTCTCAATTTAAATAAATTTTTTGGCTTAAATTTTACTCATTTGGATGCTACAAAAATATTGCTTCACCATGCAATTAATATATATAACACAAATAAATTGAAAGAAACTTAATGCAGATTGGATATGATTCTACGTTTCAAAGTATTGAATCTATCTTGTTTTATTTTTCTCATGACAAGTGAAACATTTGACTAGATTGCTCTGTTGATTGCTTACTTATTGCATATCAATTTAATTATAAAAAAATTAATTGAAAGAAAGATAAATATTTAATTGATAATTTTTTAAAAATATTACTTATAATTGTATTAAGTTAAATTTTGAAATTACAAATAAAACAAGATGGAAGTAATAAATAATTGCAATTGTTATATTGAAAAACTGTTTAAAAAGTCATTTGCAATGCACAATTTTGTTGAAAAGCAACATATAATTGATATTGGAAGGCATACACCAATTATAGACATTACAGTTAAAAATAGGTCTTGTACTAGGGATTTTGCTGATAAATTATATAAAACCAACAACTTTAAACAAATATTTTTGCTGGCAATGCCTACTGTTTTCAGTAGAACAAAATGTTTGGTGCAAGGATGGATTTTCAGACTTGAATAACATTTATAAAGCTGCAGATAGGCATTGCAAAAGTCTCAAAATTTAGTCATTATGATGCTAATAACAAGTGCATCAGCTGAAAGAAGCTTTTCGCCATTAAAGCACATCAAAACTTATTTGAGAAATACAACTGGGAAGAAAGATTAAGTAGCTTTGCAATTATTTCAATTGAAAAAAATCTTTTAAAAAATTTATGAATAAAAGATAGAAAAAATGATGCAATTATAAAAGAGTTTGCCAAAAAAGATAGAAGGATTTTTAATTTTTACAGGATATTTACACTATATTAACAGGATATTCAATTTTATTTATTTTTATAAATTTTATTTTTTGATGTATATTAATAATCCTGTATTTGATGTGCAGATAGAAAAATTAGTCAAGTGATGATATAGTTATATTATATTATACATACATCTGATGACTACACCACAAAAAAAAAACTAGAGCTTCCCTAATTCAAAAACTCACGCCACGCTACTGGTAAATATATAATATATAATATAATTAAAAAAAAAAATGCGTAAATCGAGTATTACGATTTCTTATTAAATTGCATAACAAACCACGATTTTATTCTGTTTTCTCTGTTTTAAAATTATATTTTAAAAAATATGTTCTAAATGGTGGTTGGTATTAACGATACTCTCTTTAAATGCCAAAAATGTTTTAAAGCATAAAAATCAATACAACAAAAATCTAAAGTAAAAAAAAGAAATAAATAAAAAGAAAAATCATTAATTCTCGGCTTAATGCGGGCGAGTGCTTGGACAGAAAAAAATTAATCGAATTTTCAAAATTTAATGCCATAGCAAAATTAAAGTTAAGCAGTTAATATACTTAAATGGCGCCACAATAACGTCACAACATTTTCATTCATTATATAGCCAAAATAAATTAAATTCTATTATTATTATTATTTAATTTTTTTTTGCCAATATTAATAAATGATAATGAAAATAAATAAAAAGAAAGAGTTCAAGGAGAAAATTAACTACATAATGTCGTCAATAATTTTCAATTATGATATTCAATTATACAACCATGTGGATTTTTAATATTAATATTTTTGCTGTTAATATATCTCAGAGAAGATCTCGTGCATATTCTATAATTAGTTTTCATAATATTATTACAATAAAAGTAAACGCACCTGGACAACAACATAAATGCAGGCAACTTACTAAACACAATCGTTCATTTATGTAAGCTAAGAGATATAATCAATTTTGCCTAGTTTACTGGTGGTGTATTTCGCGTAAGTCTATTGAATAATAATTATAGTAAACAAAAACAAAACAGTTTCCATGAAGCTTCAGAGCACATTAAATCATCCGAAGTAAAGTATAATTTAAAATGGACTAAGGAAACAAGTGTAGAAGCGGTGCTACATGACACTTTTTAAGGAATAGCAAATGAAAATTAACAATTAAAGAAAACCTTCAACTACAAAGCAAACGAAACAATATTTATTTTTTTATTTTAATGCAAAAAAATCGAGCCATTTTCCACAAAGGTACAATAACAAGGGCAACTTATTTTTTTTTAATAATTTAAAAAAATTACGTAAAAGCATAAGGTTTTATTTTTTTAATCTTGGAATTACAACTCGCAAAAAATAAAAAGGCAACAGAGAAAACATCCACCAACCAAGCAAGCGCAGTGTAAAATTTATTGATCTTTCTCTCTATGTGTGAAAGAAAAATCCTTTTATCGCGTTTTTCCCAATGCTATATACGTTTCAAATTTTTAACGCCTTTCAAGTGAAAAGTGAAAAGAAAAGAAACTGTTTAAAAAATAAATTTTATATAAATTGTTCAATTAATAAATAAATTCTATTAACTAAGTAAAAAATAAATAAAAAGATTAAGAAAAAAAACCAACAAAAACACAATAAATTTCCATCACTTAAAAACAATACAAATAAATCCACAATGATAACACCGGATGACCTAATTTTCGTATACAACCAACATAAAGCTGGTAGCTAGCAACTACGTCATTTAACAAGCAAACAGAACAAACAACTCAAATACTCAGCAGTATCAGACAATTTTGTATTGGTCATGTAAATTTAATTTCTTGATTAAAATACATAAAAAAAAACAATATTCTTTTTTCAAACAGTAATTGTTTTAACATATATATTCTCGACCCTCATTTGTACGAGAAATAAAAAAAGCTTTTATCAAAAACATATACACATTGATAATTGTAATAAAAAACTATTTTCCCATATACAAAAACAACAATTGGGACAATAAACTTGAGTAACTTCTCTTTACTGATTTCAAAATAAAAAAAACAATACACAAAAATTTATAATTCTGGATTGAGCATAATAACTTAATTTATATTTACAAAAAAAAACACAAGGTGAAAAAAAATAATAAAACACCTAATGACAGCAAATTAATAATTTTTTCATTATTAATAGTTAATTTTTTGTTCACAACACAAACATAAAATAAACACAAACAGTGAAACGTCAGAGTTAAATTATTATCATTTTTTAAACGATGTTAACAATTTTAATATAATTTTAAAATAAATAATTGTTCGTCAATAAATATTATATTTATAATGATGCAAAAAAAAAACTTTTTTCTCAACAGAGACCGTACACGTTAGGAATATTTCTTAAAGACTGTTTGTTTGCACATGTCTCGTATAAAATGTGTATTGTATAGATTGAAGCTGCACAAAAACTGGTATAAAATATGTAATTTTATTCTCTCCCACTATATATAAATATACGGAAATAAATAAATGAATAAAAGTGAGGACCATCTTTTCAGCTTTCTTTGTGTAGAATTTATTTTTTTTTCTTGTAACATTAAGCTCGATTTCTTTTAAGACGAACATATTCTAGTAAAAAATTAACTACACAGCATTAAACTGAATCTTAAACCAGTAATTATTAAAAAATATATACGGTATCAATATATTTTTACCATGCAAATTTAACATACCAATTATAAAATTTACTTAAAACTTATCAACTGTGTAAATCGTGGATGTCTGTAAACGTGTTGTAAATTCTTCGTTTTATATCATATATACCATCGCGTGACTTAAGAAAATTTTTAATTAATAAACAAGAGAAAAATTATTTAAAAATAACTATTGCTAGTTAAAAGAGTCACAAGAAAAGGCGACAGCAAGAGCAACAAAGTGGAGAATAAAAAAGCAATACTTTTCTTTAAAAAAAATTATATTATTTCAAAAGTAAGTGTTATTTGTGTTAAATTAGTAACAATCCTTAAATTAAATAAGAAATATGAAATAAGTATATATGTGTTGTTCCACGATTGATAACAACAAAACCGCGCCTAATTCTTAAAAATATTTTTTGCTAGTGCTGTTTAAGCAGCAGCTTATAGGACTCATTCGTGATTTTATTTTATTACTCTTTTTTGGCTCATATCATTCATTTCACAGCAAAGAAATGACTAGGTGAAAAATATTTTATAGAATTTTCATGGTTATGAAACATGTACAACATTTTTGCATAAAAATGGTACAAAAGGCATATAAATCTAAAAAAATCTGTCGATTAAAAAATATTTATTGTATTGTATTTTCGACAAAATCACAGCAACAATGTTCATTTAATCACAGTAAATTACAGCAAAAATGTTTAGAGTAAAAAATGCAAAAACAATAGACAGAATGAGTGATTGCACGTTTAAAAAGTTTAAAAAGCGAAAAACAAGACATTAAATGCTTCTCACATATTATAAGTAATTACTTTTATCCTTTTATAATACAATAAACTACAAGATATAAGGAATATTAAAGGATGTAAAAAAAAACTTTCGGTAATATGATAAACAAATAAAAAGCAAACAAAAAAACAACGGATATGATTTAAAAACTTTTCACTTTTCATAGTGTTTAAAATATATTCTCACTATTTTGTAGGTTCTTGTGATTTCAATCTCACTCTATCCTTTTGATAACTCGTCATTTGTTCAATAGTTTATTCATTTGACAAATTGTTAGTTCTTATTTGTATCCGGTTTTAGGAAGTGACCTAACATTTAAAATATTACAGCAGTGTGTTGTTACAGAATTTATCATAGATACTACAAGATCTTTAAGCTTAAAAATTACATTTAATTTATATACACATGTTAAACAAATTAATCAAGTTATTACCCAAGACAATTTATAAAAACCGAGCAATCGCCTGATAGAAACATAATAAATCATTATTTAATTAAAAACAAGTAATTATAATTAAAATAAAAAGTTAAAAACAATGCAACAATTATTAATTAAAATAAAGGAAAGAAAAATAAATTAAACAAAACAAAGGTAAATAAATAATTCACATAAAAGATTAATAAATAAATAATAATAATAATAATAATAATAATAATAATAATAATAATTATAAATAAAAAAATTAATAAATAAAATTTTCTTATTACATATATTATTTTAATTTTTTATTTACCAGACAAGAGTTTATATATTTATAAAATAATATCCACGTGAATCATCACCATCATTATCATATTTAAAATAATTTATAAATAATAATTAAAAATAAATTAAACAAAAAAAAAACTTTTTAAACACAAAACACAGTGAAATTAACAAAGTTTCAAAAATCCTTCTTAACAACTATTATTATTAACTTTTTTTTTAAATACATTACACTCTTTTGTTTTTTTTTTTCTTAAAACAAAAGACAAATAATTCATCTTTTGTTTTGAGATTTTAACTACTGAATCCACAAAATTTATTACCGCAATCGAAATAATAATAAAGAAAATTCTTTTAAAATAAAAAAGAAACAAAAAATTATCTTTTAAAAGGTAAAGACATAATCTTGATAGACATTTTACCTTTTAATTTTTTATAATTTGATAAACTGTTTGTTAAAATACCGTAATGGTTAAAGAGCTTAAATTGAACTATATATTTGAAACTTAACACTGCAATGTATTTTGCGCATAGAAAAATCTTCTTTTTATGTATTTTGATACACAATAGTATGCCATAGTTATGGTGATGCGAAATTTTAAAAATTATTTCTACAAAAATATAAAACTACTTGTTCCAGCGAGTATCAGTAAGTCATAAAAGGCACTCATAAATAAAAGTCCTTAAAAAAATTTGAAATTTATTTAAATTCAACATGTAATTAAACGAAAAGAAATCAAATTTATGTTACCAATAAACCAGTGGTAATAAAAATAACTATTAAGTAAAATTATTATAGCAAATGGATGATAATAATGCCTATAACGCATTAATGCTTTATTTGTTTAATAAAAATATATATTTATAGGGAAAAAAGAATTGTTGTACGAATCTTACAGGTAATTAATCAAAAAAAAAAAAAAATTATATCAAATAAACAGACAGACAAATGATAAAAACAAATAATTTGTGGAACGGGCAATAATTTAGGTACACACTACGGTGCGTCCATTAATATCTTTATTCTTGTTTGTTAAGGAAACAAAATACGTTTAATTATTAATTGTTTTGCCAAACACTTAACTTGGTTTGAAGGATGAAGGATTTCACTACTATTAAATTTTAATAGTTTTAATGAATTTATTTAATCGATAGTAATAGCTTAAGGTGCTAAATAAAGTTTCTAAGTAAATAACTTTATAATTACTAAAAAAAAAATTAATTTAATTTAATTTTTTTTATTTTCCTATGAGATGCGCATGATGAACTATTCTTGTGTTGTCCTTAAATCATGGTTATTTCTTTTCATTCTGCAGTTGATAAGACTGCAGCAATCAATATACAAACTTATACGTTATTCTTTCCAATCAAAATCACTATCTACAACATAATTCGTTTTAAATTTATTTATTTAACATATAATAAACATTTATAAAATATTTCTAACAAGAATGTTTGGCATAAACAGTATATTTATTTAAAAAAAAAAATTTGTAAGTTATAAGTGACGCGACATTAGTTTAATCAAAAAATCATAGTTCATTCTGGTGAAATTTGTTTGTAGAATACTTAACGAACGACAAAAATGTTTTTTTTTAAGAAACCATCAGAAACCACATAAATAGGTTCGAACTGAACACTAGTATTTATAAGAGTTTTATGATTATCCAATCTAAATAGACAAATGTGACAGGACCATTTATGGAATTACTTCTGTTGGTTTTGCATAAGCAAACACATTGTTGTTTATTTATAATTTTTGTCATAATTTACTTTAAGCAAAGAAAAACAAGCAAATAAATCGAAAAAATAAAAAGAAATAAAGAAAGTGCGCTAAAACCCAACAATAAATTAATTTATATAGACAAATAATTAAAATAATAAAAAAAAAGGGAAAATCAAAGAAAACACACACGTTTTCAATTAAACAAAATAAAAAAAAAAATAACAAAATATTTATTACAATTTTTTTTTAGTATTAAACATATCGATTGTCCACCAAAAAATGAAAATCTAAATATAGCCGGGTTGTTATTATTTTAAAAATGTAGAATAATAAGCCGTATTATGAATGAGACAAATATACTTTTATTTATTTTGTTTTGTTTTTATTAACCTTGAAAATAAATTTGAACTTTTTAAATTTATTTTATTTAAATTTAGTCGACACAAAAAATAAATATATATTAAATAAAGAATATATGCTACGATGACTAAATGTAAAGTTTTTTTAACCGGATAACCACAAATAATGCAACTTTTTTTTGTGTATTTTGCTTATGTTGCTTCTTTACTATGCTTATTGTCTTGTGCTTCTTGTGATATATTTTTGCTTCGCTTAACTGCTTCTTCTTTACTTTCTATAACTTTTTTTGCGTTATTGCTGGCTTGCATAATGATATTAGCAAAATCAAATACATACAGTGAAATCTTGGCATTTGTAGGTAATGTGTTTCTGAGAATAAAACAACGTTTACGCAGTACAAAAATGATCCAGATCATGCGTAAGCAAAGTAAGATACAAAAACAGTACGAAACACAATGTTCAAGTCAATTTTTTATATCAAAAACAAAGAATGCCACATTTTTTAGTGTCTAGCGAAACACAAACTTAAACACAAAATACACGGTGCATATGAGGCACAAATTATTTAAAATTATACCGAAAACAAGCAACCTACAACCAGCACAATACAGAAGAAGTCTTTATCTAAAATCACATAACAAACTACGCATATATAATTAAAAAAAATAAATAATGAATTAGGGAATGAAAATTGACAATCATATTAAAATTAATATACTAGATACTAGTAAAAATAAAGTGTTATACTTGAATAAATGTTAACAAATAAAATTTTTATCCATTCCCTATTAGAATTAAATTCTTTTTTAGATACAATTTCTTGAATCGTAAAATGATATCAATTTACTGAAAAAATATTAAAAAAATATTACCACATTTATTTCTTTACTTTTTGCTTCTAAATTATTTTTAAAAAAATTACCAAAAGGTGTTTTTGATTAATTTTCTAATTTATTAAAAAATATTTGTTTTTTTTTTTCACTTTAAACATAATATTATTGTGCAAAAAAACATGAACCATACGACATTTACACATTTTTCATTAAATATATTTAAATAAAGATTTTTTGGCAAAATTTATGCTGAAGAAATTTTTTCCCAAATATTTTTTTATACTTAAAAGTCGATTTAACTGTCGTGACGCATTTAAGCAAAAATTAAATTGTTTTAAATGTTTTTAATTAATAACGTAAAACAAAACGTGGATTTTTTTATAATTAACTTTGTGCTTTTTAATGTTTTAAAAAAAAAGTTATAAACAAAGCTTTTTTATATACTTGTAAGCTATAGTCGTAGTGGGTGGTGTTGTAAGTAAACACTCATATATAAGATATATTTATATGTTTGTATTTTACTGTTCGGTTTCATGACCATCGCCCGTTTTTTGTATCTAAAATTGTAAATATTACGTAATGAAAAAAAATATAATTAAAACAGAAAACAATGTAATTAATTTTTGTTTTTATTTTGAATTATATTTTTGGGACTAAAAGTGTAGAAATTTTGAAACTACACTAACGCATTAAAAGCACAAGAGATTACATCGCTTTTACAACATACTAATGTTGGTGATAATAATAAGAAACAGCACATTCTCAAAGTAACAATAAAAATAATAAAATATAAAAAAAAATTACAATCCACACAAACAAATTTTTAGATTTAAAAACAATAATAAACTTTTACTTTGCATTTTTTTTTAAATAAAAAAAATTAATGACATCGTTGCCAAATTATAATTATAATTAAAAAGCAAATTCTCTATTTCATTACAACGAAATGTCATCGCCGTTTATTACGGAATAATAATGATTATTAACAATTATTATAATTATAAAAAATTAAAAAAAAAAAAAAATGGACGATAGTAATAGAGAGCACGCTCGAGCACGTTTTAAGAAAGTAAAATTACAGAAATAGCGACATTATTCACATATGATTATTATTTAAAAAAAAAAAAATATTTTAATTTAAAATAATAAGATTGCACAATTTACGATACTTACTGGTACAGAATTGCGAATAAAATATTTAATAATTAAATCAGAGAGCACGCAATATTACTATACTAGAGCGTTTTGTAGAGCACGTTTTTTATACTCATTTGTTTTTGTTTTGACGCGTAATTTAATTCGGTTTTTTGTTGTTGTTCTTGAGGTTGCCTTCATCTGTCTTTTTAATTTTTTTTTAGCAACTAATAAAACAGCATGAAAACGAACAAAACAAAATTTTCATTTCTTCATGCAAAAAAACATCACGTAGGCAACTACTTAAACTGAGTAAGTTGTTTAGTAGACACATTTTACTTTACTATCCTTAGCGAAAAAGAAATTCCTATCTTTTCTTTTCTTTCACATCTTACAATCAAAAATCAATCAATTATTTATATATTTAATAAAAATAAAAGCAAACAAACCAAATAATTTTCTTAGTTCATTTTTTTTTTAATTTTTTTATTAACAAAATTTCACAAATAAATAAAAACAACATGATAATAATGAATCGCACTAAACTCGCAATTTTTCTTCTTTATAGAAAAAGAAAAAATTCCTTTTCATTATTTTTCTTATTAATTAACATATGACAATGCACTTAATTATAAAAGGTAATTTGATACCTTAATTAAACTTTTTTTTAATTACTTATTTTAAAAAACTAATACTATTAATTTTTTGACTCTATTCCACAAATTTTCAAAACTGACTAAATATGACGCGTATTGGCATTTATTTTTTTTATATCATTTAATACACATACTAACATACTAACATACAAGTGTACTGTTTAACAATTTTGTTTTTTTTTTGGAAATACAATAAAAACTATATACCACTACTAGTGTATATTTTTAATGAAAAAAAAAATTTCTTGCCTTCCCTTTCCTTGAAACATTCAATTTATTTTCTTGTAAAAGAACAACACACACACACACCAACAAATTGTGCTACCATTAATTGTGTATGATCTTTTTGTAACAGTATGCGCATTTGTTTATATTTTCAAAAATAAAATTGCGTTTGGCTACACATCAAAAAGGTTATTTTTTAATTGCATTTTCATTATAAAAAAAGTAAATAATAAAGAAAAGCACTTAAATTTGATTTTATTTAGTTTTAATTTTTAATTAAAATATAAACTAAAAAGTTAAATTTATTAATAAAGAAAAATGTAACACAAATAACAATACGTATAAAAACAAAAAATACTTTTGCAATTGCGCAGTTGTTTATCATATTTCCCCAATTTTCTCCTTGCATTCTAGTAATAAGAAAAAATAAAATGTATGACACACCCCAATAAAAATAGCATATTACTTCTCCATATAAAACCGATAAATAAATTATTACGACATTAACTCATTGAAAAAAAATTCTGTAGATATAACTAGAGCTTTAAATTCTTAATTAAATTAACAAAAAAAAAACAACTAAAATAACTAAATGACATTCATAATAAAAGAAAGTATAAAAAAAAGAATTATCGGTTATATAACCCGTAATTATTCAACTATTTATTATTGTTTTTTATGTATTTTGATGTAAAGTGAACTCGACAATGTTATTAAATTGTTTATTATAAAAATATTCTTGTACTTACTTTGCGCAGCTAATTGTTGTTGATGCTGGGCAGCGGCTTTCTGTAAATTAAATGAAAAAAAATGTTTTAATTTTACATAAAAATACAATTTTTTACTTTTAAACATAATTAGGTATTTAGCATAGCTTTTTGTTACGAATTTTAAAAAACATACATAACGTATAGTCCGAATACCGGATCGCTCTAGTGCTTCAACATCCAACGATCGGCTTCGGTAACTACGTGCCTCAACTGGATTTGTATTTAAATCCTTTGAACCACGTCGAATCCATTTATTAAAATATGACATTGACATTGCAACTATTTTAATTTAACTATTTTTTTAATAAAATTAAAAACAACTTTTTAGCTTATTCATTTTTCACTTGTATATATCAGGGAGCTTTAGAACTGACAAAAATAAAATTACATAAATAAAACACAAGTGGTTTGTGTATACAATAACGTCATACAATAACACTGCCATCTATCTTAAAAAGAACTAAAAATCGATTGTGACAAAATTGTTAATTAAGCACGGGGTGGTTCTTAAAAATTAAATAAAAACTTTACAAATTTATTATTTAAAGATTATATTAAAGAAAATTCAGATTAATAGCTTATAAAATAATTACTTAATAATGGTCGGCTACAAAGCATTAAACAAAATACAATAAAAATGTGACAACTGCTAAGAAGTATCTAAACCAATCTACAACTTTTCACGTGAAAAGTATTTTAAAAAAATTATGACGGATTACCTAAAACAAATCACAAAACTAGCAACTAATAAATAAAATTTTATTGATTAAAATCAAATAAATGTTTATCAAATAAAACCGATGACAAAATAAATTTATTTCAAATGATTATTTTATCAAATCATATGGTCTTTCTGATTATAGCTTTATCTCTACACCAATAGTAATAGAAATCCCAAATAAGCTAATGTATATTTATGTATAAAAATTCATATCAATCTGATTGCTAAAAAAATTTCCTAACACCAAACTATTTAACATAAATTATTATTAATTTAAACGAACAAAGTAGATGCAATAGTAAAAAAAAGTACAAAAAAAGTAATACTTTCTTTCTTAAATATAAACAAAAAACGTAAAGAAACACTGCGATATTGTATGTTCGTAGGATGGCGATATAGAAGAATTTTTTTTTTTATTTATTTAAAGTTAACAGAGGAGGAAAAACGCATTTTGTGTTTATCTGTATATTTTTAAATTTATTTAATTAAAAAATTAATAAATATTTATTTTCAAAAATAATTAACACATTTAATTAGATCATTGAACGTGTGGAAATTTAAATAAGCGAATCAATCGAATAAAACTGATGATTGTCAAATAATAATTATAATAATAATAAAACGTAATAAATATGCGGACAGGCAATACGTACGTACATACGTTTCTTAAATTAATATATTTTTTAAAATAAATATTACGCGTTCGATTAGTTAATTATTATCGCTGTTGCTAATTAGTTTATTTTTTTCTTTAATAATAATTAAAAATAATTTTAAGAAAAACAAAGTCATCCGAATAGTTTTTAAAGTGAGTTTTAACAAATAATCTGTGAAACATTTTCAGAATCTCAAATTTAATTTAAAAGCTTTTGCTGGTTCTTAATATCTCTTTGCTTTGAGACAACTACGGCAACGACAAAAAGTTTAAAATCGCTGGATTGTTGATTGCATAAAAGTAAATATTAATAAATATCGCAATGATGTTGACATACGGCTAAATAATACACACAAAACACAGAAAAATAGATAACGAAGACCGCTACACAAATTGTATATTCACAAAACTAATCTAAGGTTTTTTTGCCATTATTGTTGTTTTTGTTTATTGTTACCTATTGCCTTCGGTTTTTTTTTTAAATTTTTACTATATTTAATGCAAAAATCATGTGCCATAATCATAATTTAATTGTTTTTATTTATTTATTTTCAGATAAAAAATATTTATTTATGATAATAATTTTTTTGATATGTACTTCGTTATAAATTTATTTCGATTATTTATTAGAAAATTCCATAAAAAAATTCAAATAAAAAATTAAAGTTAAATTTTACTCAAGAAAATAAAACTAAATGATGATGGTAATAAAATTATATTTTTATATACTGATTGATTGATAATTTATAAATTGTAATGAAAAAGATACCATTTTAGAATAGCTTAATTATTTAATTAAATTACTTTAAAGTGTTTAAAACTATTTAAAAAAAAATTATGTGGCTTTGATGCTCCTTAATGAAACGATTTTACATATTAACCATTATCAGTAGATGCAAATGCTGCCGGTTTACTTTGCATATATACTTTTACTTATTTATAATTATCATTATGATCAATACCGAGTCACTTGATTACAATCAAGAGTCACAGTGCTTAAGATCTTAGATCTAAATTTTTTTCTTTTTCTTATTCTTTATTCTTCTTATTCTACTGGTTTTGTGTTTATTTACCTGATTATAAAAAGGCGAAAACAATAATATTTGAAACATTTAACATAAGGATACGTTAATTAAACAACTCAAATTAAACAACTTTAATCATTTCATAAAGAAAATAACTACAATTAATTTAAATAAAAAATTTCATTTCAGGTTTTTATTGTATTTTCTTTTCATTTTATCTCCGTATTTCCTCGATTATTGTTACTTTAATAATATTGTAACTATTATTATTATTTTAAATTGTATTCAATATTAATATTAATGAAATATTTCAACAAAAACGATAAATACAGACTATAATTGCACACAAAAGACATGAATTATGATGTGATTTATGACGTACTTTGCGCGCTTTATTTGTAAAAAAATGAAAAAAATCAAAGAAAAACAAAAAATTAAAATAAACAAATATCTATCCTTCAAATTTAATGCTTTAACATTTATTTAATTGTGTTTCAAACAGCAAAATTAGACAAAAAAAGCAAAGTAAACAAAAAAAAAATGAAGAAATTAATTAAAGGAACTATCGGCATCAGCATAAATAAAAAACAATAAAAGTATTAGTATCTAACATCATCACAGTATTAGCACAGAAGATTAATCAACATTAAAAAAGTAGAATATAAAATGTAGAAAAAAATTTTTAAATGGTTAAAAACGATACTGAAAATCAGCCACCTCAGTTTCAAAGACACAATAGATGCATTTTAGGAGCTTGTAAAAAATAGATGGAGTATTTTGTCTAAGATAGATTAGGCAATAACATTAATAATATTAAAAACTAACAAAATTCATTGATTTTAAATCGATGTATGTTTTAAAATAGCAAAGAAAAAAATAATAATTACAAAACAACAATATAATATGCAGTAAATAATAATAATTTGATCAAAAAATTTAGCAAAATTATAGGACAAAATATAATGTTGCTTTAAAATTCTACTACTAAATTTTATCTTTCTTTAATTTTTCTGAGCTATACTTCATAGAGAGACAGTATATATTTTAATAAATTAAATTAAAATAAATGATTATCGAGAGAATGTGTCAAAGTAAACGAATCCATCATCCATCTATCTATCATCTTTAAATCTATATTTTTTAATTCATTTGATCAAATGATTTAAATTATTGAACAAAAAAAAATTTGTTTAATAAAATTGAATAAATAAAAAAGTGAATTTTACTTTTAACACAATAAGTGAAGAAAGAAAAAACACGAAATTTAATTTGCAAGGACTGCAAAGTAAAGTAACGATACTGAGAAAAAATTGTAATTATTATGACTTCACAGTAAATCATGTGAATAAATGAATTAAATAAATGATAATTAATATTTTAAAATTACTTAATTAATTATTTTTTATTTAAAAGTCTAAGAAAAAAAAATGCATCGCAAACATCAACAAAATTAAATTTATTAATTAATTAAACACACAGCATCTAATCTATAAATAAGTTTCATAATTACAGATTAATATGTTTAACAATTCTTTTTATTAACAAAAAAGAAAAAGAACAATAATAAACTCTACAAACTCTGAATAACACACTATCATTTATCGATTTGAGGATTTTTTTAAAGCACAAAACAGATCACAACACGTAGAAGTACACCACAAGATAGAAAAGTCACAACACAGCAGAGTATACTCAAAACAACAGCATATACTGCGATCTACTAAGTATAATTAATAAATAAATAAAAAATTTTTATTCCAATTGATTAGCAGAAATCTAATTTTAATTATTTGTTTACAGCAAAAAGAAAATATAAAACAAGTTGCATAAAATAACGAAAAACAAGTGTAAAAAACAAAAAAAAAACACCGTTCAAACCGATAATTTATTTTATACTAAAAGATGAGCTTTTTTATATTTTTACAAATTCAATATTCGATGATTTCTTTTGTCATTCACACAATCAAAAAAGCGACGATATAAGTGTTTAAAAATAGTAATAATAATAATTACAACAACAGCAAAGAAAAAAGGTTACAAAAAAATTATCATTATTATTATTACTAATAATTATCATTATACGCGTATAAAAACATTCACAAACAATACAGTTAATAATAAACCTGCTACTACACCACCACCATCATCATCATCGCACAAAAGCAAAAACAAATAAAAATTAATAAACCAATACATTCTTTAGTTTGCATAACATACCTCATCATCTACAATATCACAAAACACATCATACGATAATTTTTTATTATGTTATATATAGAGCTTTTTAGTTGAATTAATAAAATAATTAATAATAACAATTATATATTTGATATATTTTCGAGTCACTGGATCGCTACATATATCTTTCTGCCAAAAGCAGAATTCTTTCAAATACAATATGAAAAATTTAACGATTAAGTTAGAAAAGTACCCACATCAATCAAGAAAAACAAATGAAATCCATGTTTTAAATAGTTTACTTTTAAGTTATTTTTAATAAAAAACTTATAATTATAATAGTTATAGATATTAGGAAAAATTGAAAATGTCTTAATTTCATTTTCAGTATCTCAGTACTTTGTCAGAACAATGTCCAATAAAACCTAAATTACTTCACATTTGTTACTATTACATTTAGATAATTATTATTTCAATTATATTTCATATCTTACATTCACTTATTTAATAATAGTTTTAACGAAAACATTCAATTAGAGTTATATGCACAATTTTATATTCTACATAAACAATTAATTTTTGCGTTAGATTCTACATGTATTGCTATCAAAGGATTTAATTTATCGTATTTTTTTAGACTAATAATAAAGTAAATACACTAAGTGCAAAACCTTGATAAAAAGTTAAAAAAAAAAATAAAATAAAAAAAACTTTTCTATTGTTACATAAGTCAGTGATTCTCAATAGGTGCGTAAAGTAACGAGGAGGCAATAAAATTAAACGAACCAAGGCACTGTCATTAAAACACATTATCATAAATATTATTATTATATATTATTCATTATAAAGTCAATAAAAATCGGTTTAAAACAGGTTTTTAAAGAATCAATAGCATATATAGAATTAATTTTTGTAGAAAAATTATGTACTTAAACGTAACAATAATTAATTAAAGATAGTTATTAAAAAGGTCCATTTCAACAAAATATAATAAAATAAAAAACGCAATAGAACATTGGAAACATGAACTCTCAAAAAAAAGAAGAAGAAAAAACAAACAAAATTGAATGTTAATTGATATCAATAATAATTAAATTCAAATAAAACACTACTAAAAATCTTTCATTCAATTAATTTACTTAATTAAAACTACTAATTAAGACAATAAATTTGAAAAAAAAATCGCAATATCAATTAGTTGTCTCAGTGATTCTTCAACATATTATAAATTTAAAACAAAAAATTATTTTTTTAACCAGAAACCAGAATAGAGCTATATTCTTTTTAAATCAATTTTTTAATATTTTGTGATTTTAAGATGTTTTCTAGCAAATAATTTCATTAATGTGTAAAGTATTCTTTTTTATTAAAATAAAATATACAATATTTCCGGATACTTTTTATCAGTATTATGCTGCAAGAAAGGTTTTTATAAAGTTCTTCTCAATCTTAAAGACAGTAATGCCTTCAAAAATAAACATTTAAATAATCCGCAAAACACAATTATACCAAAAATCATTTTACTTTACAGTAAACAAAATTAGTAAGCCAAATAATTGCATCATTAAGTAATATAAAAAGTAAAGAAAAAATCATAGCATAACAAAGATGATATCACTTCAATGACTAAAGACAGAAGTAAAAACAAATTCTTATGTAAACAAAACATAAAAATAGTTTTTACTATTTAATTGTGAAAAAGATGCCAACTTTTAGATAAAAACAAAAATTATTTTTCTTTACTTAATTAATTTAAATAAATTTCATCGATTGCGTTGATTTTTTTTGTACATGAAGCATAGCGTAAATTTTTGGGCTGCAATGTGTATTGCTGATTTATTAGTGACGGCATGTCATATTTTTATTTGGTATAATTTTACGGACTTTAAATAAAAATAAATAAAAACAGGCAAAATAAAGAAATAAAAGGAGTGTAGTCACATTTACTTTTTTAATTAACGATGGTACATAACGATTTATTTCATGAAATAATAAATTAACAATCAAAATATTAGCGAAACCTTTTTTAAAATTATATCTACTTAAACATCTCCTACACTGAAAACAAACTCTTAAACAAATTTTAACATTTTTATTTAATTCCTTTATTTTAGTTTTTAATTAATATTAAAATAAAAACAAAAATAATTATAAAATCACAAGTATTTTATTTTTTTATAGAATTTTTTATTTTCTTATTATTTTTTTTGTCTTATGATTACAAAAGTAAACAAAATAGAACAATAATAATAAAAGAAAAATTCAATAAAATAGAGCTGCTTAGAATAATACTACTTTCAAGAAAAATTATTAATTTAATATGTATTAAGGAATTAGTAAATAATAGAAAATGAAGAAAAAAATAAAACTCATAAGAAGCCGTCGAGAATTTTATTACTTAAACATAAATGTCTTAAAAATTTTTATTTTAGTGGAAAAACAAACAATCAGATATAAATTCACAATTTTAATGAAAAACTAATTTGTTAATAAAAAATCAATAAAATAGATTAAACATCGATTAAAATTACATATTTTTTCTATTTCAAGTGTAGTAACTTGCTGATTTTGATCGTTTCGTTAATAAAAAATTGTAATTTTTTTTAACTAAAATGTCAATTAAACGATTAAATGTCAACTTTATGAATTTCTAAGCATATTAAAATTGATTATAGAGTATAAATTTATTCATATTAATTAAAAAAAAATTGACTTCCTAACTTGACGTTAATAAATTATTTTAACGATAACAGCGACATCTTTTATCAAGTAGCATATTATTTATTAATAAATTGTATAATTTTTTTTTCAATATTTCGGATGTAAATTTACTAATAATTTTTTTCATCAATTAATAATAATTTTAAAAAAATTGTAACTTACCGCTTTACGTTTATCAGCTTCAGAAACAGCAGAATTTGAACGATGTCTAAACAAATCCATTACTTTGGTCATTGGTGATCTTGATACATCAGCTCTTCGTACAGCTGTCACTGTATGATAATACTACAAAAAGAAAGAATCATTAAAAAAACACCCCTATAGGCTTTTATAACATGGAAAAATTATACCCTTGCATCACTGCCGGCGTGAAGATGAGCCGAACCATCTTTAACTTTTTCTTTTGGATCTGGTAAAGCGGCACTATGATGCCTATGACCACCACCAACGCCAATTGTATTTTGTACAGCAGTTTTCATACTATGCATAATACCACCAGAACCACTATGATTACTACTGCCTCCACTACTATTTTCTCGATCTGAACCAGCAGATTTTGATACTTCACGTTCTTTTTTCTTTGTATCAGATTTTGTACGTGGACGAAATACATCCAATATTGTTGGACGACGATTTGGACTAGCAATTCCTATTAAATTATAAGTAATAATTGAATAAATGTATAAACAAATTAATAAATATATTTAAACACTAAAGCAAATTACCATGTACAGTAAATTGATTAAAAACGGATGTATCTTCACCGCTTCGACGGCGCTCCAATGAACCAGATCGTGATGCAACACGTTCCGTACTTCGTGATAATTTTTCATGATTGCGATTTAATTTCTCTAATTTTGCTGCTTCTTTTTCTAATTTTCGTGCAGCTTCCTTTTCATTTTTTCTCGCCTCACGTTCAGATTTTTCTAATTCTTTTTTATATTTTCTGCAAATGGAAAGAAATTTTATGTATGAATTAAAATTAAATATAAATTTGATGAAAAAAAATTAAATAACTACTTTGCTTCTTTTGTTCCCTTTTTGTATTTTGTCTCAATTGGTGCACTTTGTGGTCGTGGTACCGATTTATTATTTCCATCCGTACAATTTTCCTGAAAATAAAAAGAAACAAATTAAGTTTTTCAAAATTAATTTATTGAAATTATAAAAGAAATCCAAATAAAAAAAAAAAAATCCCCATATTTAGTTTTTAACGTTTTAACGAATGCATTAGATAAAAAAGCACATAAACAAGAGCATTACTTGTATGCAATTTTTGCTATTGTTTATGCATTATTTAAAACATATAAAATTGACAAAATAAAACATTCATTTGTAAGATTATCTTGAAATATAGAAACAGTTTTCAATTTTATTGGTTTACTAAACAACAGATACGAAAATCGAAACCATACGAAATACAGACAGAACCAACAACATTATAACTAAATATTAAACATATATGATTACAGAATGATAAGTTAAGTAAACCAACGGTGTTTAAATAATATAAAGAATTTAATTTTGTGATAATAAGTCTAATTTAAGTTTTAATCATCATAAACGTGCGATGATGTCGTCGTCACCTATTATTATCATACACAGTATTTAATTTTTTTTTAAATCCATATGACTAATAAATATTATTATTCGCAAATAAAAAAAGCTTCACTTTGTATTAATTAATTTCATAAAATTTTTAAATAGGAATGTCGGGTTTACATTATGATTTAAAGAAAAAGAGGAAAATTTTATCTTTTTTTTAGATTTGGCTTTTTAATTTTTATTAACAGATTTTTGATCAAAAAACTACATGTGATCTATTGTTTTCGAATGGAATAATTTATTACTGCACGTAGTAAAAGTCTTTTAAAGATTGCTTGAAAAGTAGTTGAATTAATTGATTAAGTGATTTTCAAAAAATAAAATAAAACAATCATTAAAACCATCCAATAATATTCTAATGATAAACAATCGCATGTCAGTTAAATCCTCAAAAAATTATTGAACGCTTCACCGTCATTGACCGCATATAGTGTCTTTTCTCAAGTCTAGGCAACAGATAATTTTTAATTAAAAGAAAATTATATATAAAAATAAAAATTAATTATCAAAAATGAATTTTCCGGTTTATAAATAAAAGTAGGACATAAATTATATAAATATGATAAAATACGAGGGGTCTGGCCTGGTAACAATTATATTAAAATTAAAATTATATAAAAAAAATATAAATGCAATTTTTTCTCAAAAAAGTAAAAGAGAAAAATTCAAAAATAAATTTATTTTAAATAAAAATAATAATAATTAAGATGTTTTCGATTTCGTTTGTTTCTATAAGTTAAGATAAAGGTAATTTTACAGAATAAGACGTCTTATTATATAGAAATGTTTCTTACAAATACATTCCTTTAAAACTATACGTTGATGGAAAATTCAATAAGCAATACGCATAAAAAAAGTCACATTTACAGAATCACGTTATTACAAATAAATTAACTGTGACAATGTCTCCAGCTAAACAAGAATCAACAGAACATATTAACACAGTATTATTACATTGTGTCTTTATTTTTAATTAAAGAAAAATTAAAACTATAGCAAAATAAGATGAAAAAATATTTAAACAAACACAAGCAACCTTATAATAAAACAAATGATAAAAATAAAAATGGTTATTAAGATAACTAATTAAATATGTATTTGCAAGAAAAAAGACAGGTGTAAAAAAGGAAAAAATAATTGTAAAAACATATTATACATATATAAAAGCGGCGGTTAGTTTTTTTTTTAGTAACGAAAATAATTAAACTTTCTACAGATAAGATTAACACAAATTAAACAAAAAAAAAACACCATCAAAGGAATAAAAATATTTATTTAGTTAATTACTTTGGAAAATAATAATAAAGAATAAATTAGACACGTATGCTTGTGTAAAATTATATGTGAAAAATGAACCTTATTAATCTTTCGTTTTAACAAATATTATTTTGATCAAAAAAATATGCATAAATTTTTACCTCAACGCTGATATTTTTTATTTTATTAACTTTATTTATTGACAATGGTGATGATACTGTGTCTTCAGTTATTGGTTCGCGTCGTACCCATACCTCATCAAGTATAAAATTATTAACATCTCGATAATTATCTTTATCCAAAGATGTTGAACTTTCAGTAATTGGACGTATTTCAACTAGTGACGTATCAAAATAACGTTGATCCAAATGCAGATTGATTCCTTTTTCAGGTGCGAAAATATTTTTTATTGATGGCCTATTAAGTACCATCGAACTACATGGAAATTGTATTGTTTGCGCATTTGTATGATATGATAAATTACGTAAATGTTCTGCCTCTGGTCGTGTTGGTTTAACCGTTTCCGTTTTTGTAACAATAAATTTATGTTTAATGCCAGTCACCTCAGTACTTTCATTAGCAATAAAATCATTTTGTGTTACCGGTTTTATGGTATCTAATATTACAGTATTTTTCATTGTTGCGGCACTGCTGCTATGTACTATATTACTATTATTATTATTTGTTACAAATTTTTCTGTATTTAACAATTGTTCCTCTTCATCCTCTTCTTTACACTGTGATAAACGACGACGTTCTGAAAATGGTAATGGCATCGTTGGAAATATTAATTTTTTATTTAAGCCAGATTCTGGTGAACCTAATGGACTACGACTATTTAACAATGTATGCGACAATGCAAAACCATCAATTTCAAATTCATCAGTACATAGATCACCATCACCAGCTGCACTACTGCCGACGCCACCAACACTATAATTACTATCATCTGAAGAATTACTACCGATACGTTTACGTTCTTTTTTCAGGTACTTTTCTTTCCAATATAAAATATGATCATTTTGTAGACTATCATTAAAATTATCATTGTTTTTCTCCTCCTCCTCCTCATCATCATCATCATCATCTTCGTCATCACCACTTAGTTCTGAATCAGATTTTATTAAATTGTCAATTTTGTCTAAATTATCTATTGCATTTTCAATTTCACTTTCAAAATCCTCACACAGCATTTCTGCTGTTACGTTATTTCCATTTTTTGCTACAAAATTAAGAGGTTTTTTCTCTTTTTCCTTTTCCTTTTCTTTATCATTATCATTATTTATTTTATTATTGTTGTTATTATTGTCATTGTTTGAAATTAATAAATCTTTATTTGATGTTTTTTCCATTTACGATAATTAAAAATTAATAAATATAAAAACAATAATTAAAAATAATGAAAATAGAATAGTAATTATACCACTTAAGTTATTTTTTATTCACAAAATTTCTCCTTTATTTCTGTAACAACACATAATTTACTCCACTTTAATTATTTAAGTTATTTTTTTTATTTTGGTAAAAAATTAAGTTAAAAACAAAATAAATGCATTGCAAAAAGAATTTGATTTACTTAATTGTTCCTATTTTTATAATTGCTTATGACACAGCAACGATGACGTTATAACAGTTTAACAAATGTAATCAACGCAACCAAAAATATTGGAAGAAAATAATTAACTAAAAAAAAAAATAATCTTCTTACTGAAATATTTTTATTTATTTTAGGTAATTTTTTTTTATTTTTCATTATCAAATGGGCAACAAAATAACAATTAATTATTTAAAAAATTGTTAATAAACCAACAAAAAAGAATAATTAAAATAAGAAATTCATCTATTATTATTTAAATAATTTGTGTGTGTAAAACCAACCAACCAATGATAAAAAAAACTTTCAAAAAACCACTTAATTGTAAAAATATCAATGCAAAAAATTAATTAATATACAAAATTAAAAAGCATACGTAATAAGCAAGTCAATAAATCAGAAATTATAAAAAGTTTAATTAAAAATTACAAATATATGAAATTGGAAATAAAAAATTATGTAATACCGCATAATAAAACTGCTTGCAAACTAATAACGAACCACAAACAACAACATTAAACCACTTAAATTATCGTCAAGGTGTTACAAAGTAAATAAATTTAATAAATTTATATAAATGATGACTAGAGAGTGCACATGTGTGGCGTTTCAATAATGCAATTGTGTTTATTGCAAATTACATTGAATAAATAATTAATTTAATAAAAATTCCACCTACACCATTTTTTTTTGTTCATAACGACGAACAAAAAAATAAACAAAAAAGATTTCTACACACAAAGTTGACACAAACAGTTCTTATATTATAATATAAAGAAGATATTCATCATTGTTTAAACACACATGATAATTAATTACTTTGTGACTACAAAAAATAAGAAAGAAATATAAACAGGTAATCAGGTGTCACTTAAAATACTCTGTTTTTCAACCTTATCAACTCTTTTTTTTTGCCAATTCGACACACTTTTATTATTGTCAATAGATAATAGAAAATAGTGTATTTGTATTCAATATTTATGTTTATTTAATTAACTATATAATTTTGCATTGTAAGTAAAATGGTTATAAAATGACAGCAATCTCTTTCATAACAAACAGAACAATTGGAACTTTGAGTAATCACATTTAAGACACCGCATATTTTCCATAAAAAATCACATGCATTTTTTTCGCACAACAAGAAATACAATTATTTATTTTATGAAAAATAGAAAGAAAATTTATTCACCAATAAAATCGGTAAACGATTATAATATTTATATTGATCAAATTTATATGTAGAAAATGGTGGCGGCGATGATCGTGTTGATAATAAATTAAATTGTCGTAAGTCATTATAATTATATAATGAAAGATAATTACGATTAAAATTTATAATATTATTTGATTTGATTAATTTTTTATCATTATCATGATGATTTTCTTTTAAATTATCCATTTTACTTTTTTTAATAATTAATAATAATATTAATAATTACTGATGGTTTTGCTCTTTAACAAAGAAAATGAAAAAATTATTAATGATTTATAACATGTGCTGATAGTTTTTTTACTCTTGTTTAATTAAATTAATAATAAAGACACTAAAAACTTGATTATCAAATAAAAAAAAAAACTAAAAATATATAACAAAAATGCATTTGAAACAGTCAAAAAAAAAATGAATCCTTACGGAAAATATATAAACCGCAGCTTAGTGGTGATTTTATCATCAAAAATTGTAGCATTGTCAGAACAGAAATAGAAACAATAAGAGTAAAAAAACCCTTTTGTTAAATTTTATAATACATGTATGTTTAAATTTCGTTTAATTTAAAAAATTAAAATATAAATTTAATTGTATGCTTGAAAAGAGTTTAATAACAGAATCATCTTTTTGATTTAAAGACCTTTGAGAATAAAGGCAAACAGCTAATGAGCTATTTGATACTTAAAATCTTGTTTAATAAACTTAAATTTATAATTATATATATTTAGTCTATTTTAATTATAAAATAGAAATTTAATTCGCACTAGTAAAATATTACTAATAATTTCACACTAGTACTGATGGGATCAGGTGTTAACTTTGTAAACTTTTTTTAGTGACAAAAGTAATCAATAAAAAAATCAACAAATTAGCAAGAAGATAATAATTTATATTATTTACATAATTAAATAAAATGAAAAAGACGATATAATATAATAATTATATAATAGTGTTAATTGTTCCAAAAATAAAACGTAATTTGTCACCGTTTCGGAAAAATTATTCATTATTTATATACACAAAAAAATAAACCGATAAAAACATTATTTATGTTATAATTATTATCACATGTTTTAAAAGTAAAATAAAATAATTATAATAAATAAATAAAGGTGTAATATAAAATAAAAAACGAAAGGTACATGCTTCAGGTAACTTGATATAATCACGTGTACAAAAAATATTTATTTTATTTGAAAAAAATAATTAACTTAATTAAAGCAATGTTATAATTATTAATTAATTAAATAAATAAATTGAGTAATTTGAGAAAAAAAATAAAATAATATTATTTGCCCTAAAATGTCATTACATTTGACAGTTCAATTGACAAAAATACATATAACACAACAAACAAAATTGTTATTAAAAAAAATATACACGATAATTGCGAATAATCAATAAACCACGTAGGCCTATCCGAAGTAAGTTTTAATTTTATATTCATATTCAAAAGAAAATTACGTAAACAATAAATAAACCGTAAAGTTCATCACCTTGATGTAAATAAATTAACGTTTTTTTATTATGTCTTTTTTAAACTAATTAACATACAAATATATATATATATATATAATTTTTCAACAACATAACGCAGTACAATACAAAAAAATATAATTATTTACAATAATTTAACCATGAAATAAATAATAAAAAATAAAATAAAAAAATAAACTTTTGAATGATAAACTACAAATAATTTAATATTATGGTAGGTCGAGGTAGAAAATTTAATTATGTTATTATAATAATAATAATAATAAATATTATTTTTTGTGTATTTTAGCAACGAATTACTAAATGTGAATAGTAGTGTTCAGTGCAATTTAGATAATATAGGCAAAAATATAAAATCACATATTTATATGTTTTACTTCCTGTAAGTATCAATCAACAAAATAATAAATACATAAACTTATCATACTCCAGCGTACTAAAACGACTATTGTCAATTGTAATATCCAAATATTACTAATCCAACACCGACATGTATATATAATAGATATATATTCCAAGAATAACATTTAAGGTTTACGGCTGTATATAAGTTTTAAATTTATAATTAAAATATGACATCATTTAAAGTCTTTCATTAATCATTTTTATGTAAAAAAAATAATAATAATAAAACAATAATAAAGAAATTAAAAAGTAAAAAAGGAACCAGTAAATAGCTAATCTATATATCATTAATTAATTATTCCATGGACCTTAAATAATAAAAAAAATAAATATATTTTAATGTTTTCGTGTAATAAAAAATAAAAAAGAAAAAAAATTCGCTAATAAATGTTGTTCGCTCACTTTTATAACATCAACACGTAACCACCATTAATTATGTAAAAATTTAAAACATACATAAAATGTTTTTGAAACAACTTTAATATAAGAAGAAACAACAAATAATTAAATGTAATAATTATAATTAAAAATGTATTTAATAAAAATAATAATAATAATAATAATAATAATAATAATAATAATAATAATAATAATAATAATAATAATAATAATAATAATTAAAATATAATTAAAAAAAATATTTTAATCGCCATTTTTGTATGGAAAAACAAATAAAATCAACTCAACGGGTAAAGATTTAATAGAGCACAGCAAGCAAGCAACAGGTAAATACAGTTCTCGTGTATGACAAATATTATTTATTTTTAATATTTTTTCAGTTTACCCACTCAACACCGGTATTTATTAAAAGGAATAACTATTATCGGATTTATCTAGTCAAAGCTCTAATGTCTAAAAACAGTCACTACTATCGGTAGTTGCAATAATTTAAATAAGTAACAAGATTTTTTTTTGTTTTTTTATTGCTATTATTATTATTTTAAGTAATTTAACAAAAAGAAAAGAAATGTTTAATCGCGTATGAACCTAACAAGTTCTTATTTAGAACTGTGAGGGATCAACTTTTTAAATACTTCGTATACCTACACTGTGTTGATATTAAAATTTTTACAGAAACAACTTAATAAATTTAATTAAAAAAAAAAACATTTTACCTATTTCTGGAGTGTACTTTATTATTTTTTAGAAATTGAGTTTCATTTTACAAGAAAATTTTAAAAAAGAGCTAAGGACTAAAATTGTTCTCATATTTAATAAACATCTATGCAAAAACAATTTAGCTAATCACAATTCTGATAATACATAGTTTTACTGCCCTGAACAATCTTATTGCATTAGACAAATCAAAATAATAATGAAAGAATATAAAACTCAAACTAAAAAAAAATTACATAAGTATAGTATGTAAAAATAAGGTCACGGTTTTTATATTTATTTTTATTTAATTTTTTATTATATTTTTTTTATTGAAAAATCAACAATTATGAAAAATAAAAACAATATTTTCATCATTTTACAAATACAAACAATAAATTAATCATTGCAAAAAGTCCAAAAATCGTCAAAATTCTTATTAATTTCCAAATAGATCTTTAAAATTCCAACTCTGTAATATTTACTAATAAACCATATGTGATAATAATAAAAATAAATTTGTTTTCATAAAAACAAACCGATAACCTATTGATCTGAATACTTCTCTAGTTTATATATTATTGTTTTTGCTTGTAATTATTGCTTACGTATTTTGTTGTTAAGAACAAACAAAAACAAATAGAAGAGGATTAAACTTTATTTAATTTATCAATAAAATTTAATCAATAATTATGATTTTTTTTTGTCCAATGAAAAAGTATTAAATAATTTTTATTAATTGGCAATATATAGTGTTTTATTTAAGAAGCAACAATTGTTATTTTTTACTTAGTTATAAATTTTAAAAGTAACGATAAGAAGCATTCTTGCGTCCTTCATAAATTAACAATCAGGAATAATAAAAAATTCTTGGCTTTTTGCAGTACAAAATAATAAAAGATCGTAATTTATTACATTGAAATGGCAAAACTTAGATGTATTTAATTTTTCTCTCTCAATTAATTAATGTTTTTTAGTTCTTTATTTATTTCAATTAAAGTTATTTCATCGATATTATATATTTAAATTGATTATAATAATATAGAAACTAATTAGAGAAAAAATTTCTCTTTAAATTTAATTTATTTGAAATTTTAATTATTTAAAAAAAAAAAATGTTTACGATAAGATGACATTTATTACCTAAAAAAAAGCACTTGAAAAATATCTTACGCAAAGAATTTAAAGTTTAAAAATTAAAAAAAAAGCTAAACTAACTAATTTCTTATAATTGTAATCACGTCAATTTATACAATAATATATAGAAAGTAATTATTTTAGTAACAATTTATCAGTAATCTATAGTAATACAGTAAATCCATCAATCACCAATCTCAAATATGGGAATTATAAGAAAAAAAAAATAATTTTAAGAGTTTAATTATTTTATTTTATTTATAAATAATAATTTAGTTGTTCATAAAAACATGCTTTGACGTTTTATAAACAAACGAATTCAATTAAAGGTTACAACTCATAGCATTAAACGAGTGCAAGTGACATATCCTATATTTGAATGTCATATCGCGTAACACATTAGTATCATGTTTTAAAACAATATAAAAAAACACAACATATAATATAACGTCGTCAATTAAAGAAATTCCCTAAGAATTCTTTGAAAAATAATTAATAATAAACATAAAAACAGAGAGCAAAAAAACAAGAAAAAAAAATATATGTATCCAAGTAAATTGATATTATTAAACAAAATAAAAATAATAATTAATATAAAGCTGAAAAAATAATAAAAATATAAATAAATACTAAATTACAGGATATAATAAAATAAACAAATCCAATTACACATTTATATACATATTCTTCTATAATATATATGTAATCCGCTATTTCCTACTAAAAATAAAAATGTACACTGTCCAATTTAACTGTCCATAATAGGTTTCATTGGCGATCTAATAATCGTCTATTATCTAGTTTTAATCATAATTCAATAGAATATACTAGATTGTCAAAAGAAAACTTTTAATGATAATAAATTTTAAGTACTTAAAAACAATAATTTCAGTAAAGAACAGCAGCCAAATAAATTTGACTTGTTCAAGGGTACAAAACAAAACTTCTAGCGAAATCAATACGTTCTAAAAGAAAATCAAGTAAAAAAAATAAATAAACGATAAAAACCATTAAAAATATTTATAAAATTCTTAACTAGCCTTTAAAAATATGTCTGAATATGACACACCCTTTAGCTACAGCAACATTACGACATACAAAAAATTGTAAATTGTCATAAATAGATAAGAAATATTACTGTACTCGTTCATTTTTTTTTTTTTAAATAATAATAATTAATTATTATATTTTGCACTGGATTTTAATTACCTAAAATTTATTTATGTTAAAACGAAATTAAAGCATATTTTCTAGTATTTTATTTTTCTAAGAAACAGTCTTCTTAATACATTATGAAAATTAAAATAATTATTGAATAAATTACATAAATTTTTACAGATTTAATTCAATAGAAAATTGCATTGTGCATATGATATTTAGGTATAACAAACTGTTCATAAGTTAATTCATTTACGCAAGTAAATAAAACAAGTGTTTTTGCCTCATTAAAATACATTATTGATTCTTTTGCATAATACTTATTATTTCATATTCCAGAGCCTCCGTCAATACTCCAACAGGATTTTATTAGACATTACTTTAATGTTTTATTTGCAGTTTTAACAATTTTCTATTGTTTAAAACAATAAAATAAGGTAAAAATTTTTAACATTAATTCTAGGCTACTGGCCTAGAGTCATAACAGCCACTCCCTTATGTAAAATACATAAAAACATATATTTTTGACAAGAACATCACAAAAACAATTCAACATGGAGAATAATACACAAAAATAACGAAATGTGAAATTAAAACTTGAATTCTGTAATGTACGATTATGGCCGTCTGTATAAAAATCAGTGTGCAAAAACACATCATAAATTATCAATCCGAAAAAATTTATATTGTTGCATATATTAATCTCGTGTGTCTCTACTGTATTATTTATTAAAAAGTAAAAGAAAATACTCAAAAAGCAATAATTTATCGACGCCTAAAAAAGACGAAAAAAAAAACGATAATAATTCGAATAATCGAGATTCTTTATAAAGTATAAATAAATAAAAAAATTAAAACAACAAATTATAAAAAAACACAAATAAAAATAAATTAAATTCAAATTAATAAAGGCGCGGGATCATCAACAACAATTATATAAAATAAATGAAAAAAAAATTGTTAATAAATTTTATTTTAAGATAGAAAGCAAACAAATAATGAAAACAAGGAACAAATATTGCGATACGTTTTCATTTTCCTTGTTTTCTTAAAGGACAATAACAATATCTAAACATAAGAAAAAATATTTAAACGCAATGGAATGCACTGTAAACACATAATGTAATTAGGAATTTTCTCGAATTATAAATAAAAATAAGTGTGTAAAGAAAAAAATCTACTTTATAAACCACACAAATCATATCTTGTATTCAGATAGTCACAAGTGTTTTGTTAAAAACAATACTATATTAATTTAAAAAGGATAAACTTTCAAATACTGAAATAGTCTTCGATGCAACAAAATAAGTTAAATTTTCAACATACAATTAAATAAACTCGTTAACCATAACCAAATAACTTTTTAAGAATTAAAACAGATAAAACACACCTTAAATAACTCAGTCAAAATAAAACTAAATAAGAATTGTATTCTCTTTTGATTTGATTATTAAAGGAAAATAACAAACAGCGGTATTAATTCATAACAAAAAGACAAAAATAACAAGGCTAGTTTAAAAAGAAATGATTAAATAATTATATTGTTTATAAACAAAAAATTAAAATAATCAATAAAATAGAATAAAAAAACTTATGATTAAAGAAAAAAAATGATTTTCTTTATTTATTTATTTAATCAATTAATAATATATTTTTTCTCTATCAATAATCAACTAATGTTAATAATCAACTAATGTTAATGTTGTTGCTGCTGCTACTACTACTACTACTACTGCTATTGCTATACATCAGTCAATTTCTTATTAAACTTTACGCATGACGCCATTAAGTTATAAACATTGTTATTTTTATTAATATTTAATTAAATTTTTTAATACATATTAATATTTTGTTTTTAGAAAATAATCGAAAAAATATTTAACCGTAATTGCCAAGCATAATCTCTTAGTAATTAATTTAATTATCACGTGTATAAGTCAAGTTTATCACGTGTCTATCGCGAGATAATTATCGATCAAATTAATTATCATCTGTTCAGCTTACATCACTTGTGTATAGTACAGTATATACCTAGGTAACTGTAATTAACTATCAAAAAAACAACATCTATTTTTAAAATCATCAATAGCCCATTTAAGCCAAAGCGCAAAATAAATTTAAAAAAAGATAGTTAAATAATTCACAAATAATTGTTTTTAATTAATTAAATTATTAAAACAAAAAATAAATATCTAATCAAATTCTGTAATTCAATAAGCAAGTATTAAAGGCAAATAAAAATAAAAAACTTAAATCTTATCATTGATAAAGACAAGAATAATAAAAAGAAGCAAACTAACAACGAAATAAAAATAATTTCATTCAAAAATTATTAGTCAATAAGCATGGTTAATTAATTTACAAATTAAAAAGAATGTTTTAACAAAGTAACGAAACATTACATAAAATTAAACATTTACAGAAAAAAACAATAGAAAGAAAACACTAAGCTGTGTGATTACTCTGCTGATTAGATTAAACAAATAAAATTGTTTTTTTATATATTTACATATGTACTAATTTTAATAGTACATATAAATAAAATTAATATTTTATCAGAGTAACATTATAAATAAACTATAGAGAGTAAAGAGTTATATCAAAATTAAATCGAATTTTAATAAAAATTTTTACTTTTTCGACGACGTATGTAATTAATTTTGGAGTATAAAAAATAAAACAAATTAAAATGTGAAGAAACTACATAAGGACAGTAAAGGTGAAATAACAGCAAAATTTTTGATTTTGGCAGAACTTCTAAAACCCTAAATCCAAAAATTTTCGTTTTGTAAATCTTTAAATTAGATCTAACACAACGTGATTCATTTAATGGAATAACAATTCTTACTAAAACCGTTAATTTACGATCATTTAAACTGAATGAGTGCAAAACTAATTATTGAAAATTTAAAGAAAAATTTCTACCCATATTTCCACCAAAATTTATTTAATTTAGGGAAAAATAAACTGTTTTCAAATACATTAGATCAAATTTTTATTTTTCACTTTCAAATAGAGATATAATATTTATTTATTTCTTTAAGCAATGAAGATTTAAAATATTATAAAGTATTCCAGGAACCAAAATCAATAATATTGCAGCATAAAAAGCAAAAATATATTTGGAAACAAGCATTATTGAAAATATAAAAGCAAAAGAATAATGTGAAAATATAAAAATTTATTCTTTAATTAACAAAATTAATGCATTTAAAAATAGAAAATAAAAAATAACCGCGTTTTGAACGCGCCATCATGTCTGTGTAGATCATAAAAATTAATTGATCATCATGTGATTGTAAATTATTTTTGTACATTCATATATAAGAGGTAATTATACATTCAATGCCATACCCAGTTTAATACAATATAACTAATAAATAGTTCATTTTATTGTGTTTATTTAAAAAAAAATCCTAAAATTTGAATTATAAATTAATATAAATTGAATAAGTTTTAGTGAGGAAATTAACTCTAATAACATTTATTTATAGAGATACAAATTTTTAATTATTTGTTTAACTAAAAAAAATACCTAAATTTTTGCTTAATTTAATAAATTTAAGAGCACAATCATTAATATATTATAGATATTTTAATAATTTGGAATATATTCTAAATGAAATCACATACGGATTTTTTAGCTATGCTTTTTTGTATTTTACAAATTATAGTACCTAAAGTCTAATTAAATTTAATTTCATATATAGTTTCATTAAAAATTAAGTTTTACAAAATGTCGCATACAATATTTTGTCACGAAATCTAACGACAAATAAACAAAGATCTTATCAATTTTTTTTAAATGAAAAAAGAAAATTATTTACTTTATCGTTTGACAGAATAACACGTACATTAAATATTCAATATTCTTTGAAAAATAATGATAATAATAATAATTATTATTTTTATTATTATTGACAATTATCAATAGATGTTAGTTATTATTTATAAATAAATAAACTATCATATGACAATGTTTTATAATATATTCTACATAGCAAAAATAATTTATTAAATAATTTAAAAAATGAATTTTTGTATTCATAAAACGTGACAGCAGCAGTAACGAAATTATAATAAATATTTTATAGCTAATTTTTTTTGCGATTCAAGTATTATTTTATGCCACGCAAAAAAAAAAATTATTACATTTGTCCAACACACTATGTTGATTACACAAAGTCAAATTGAAATTATAAAAGTTTTACCGCAAATATTTTTTTTTAAAATTTAAAATGTGTTTTCGGTATAACAGTCTACATTCTGCTGTTTTAAAGGTGATAATTTAATTATCTCTGTTGACAGGTATTAGGAATCATGATTTGATTATAAATAGTATTGCTAATAAGACTTCAAGTAGACAAAACTTTATAAAAAACTAAAACAAAATTTAAAAAAGATTATTTTCAGTTTTATTAAGTGTTGAAGAATTATTATTGCTTAATTGATCAGTGATGTGTACCTGAAAAAGTCTGTAAACTCATAAAATTAAAAAAAAAAATTAAACTGCAATTATCTCGCGTATTTACAAAAAAATTCAATTCAATTAATTTTTTTATTATATTTTTACAGAACATAAACCTGACAACTTATACTTACAAAACCAAGGACAAAATTAAAAGTAAAAAGTTCTCTATAATACATTATTGATGACACTTCAAATAATTAATTTTTCTAATTATTTTATTGGTAACGGTATAAAATTGTTAAAATAACCAAGGAAGATAGTAGTAAAAAATAAATAAAAGTCACAATTAAAATATTAATGAATTTTAATAAAAAAAATCTGATTAAAACAAATAAAATGAGAATAAGTTGAAATAGAAAAAAATGTTAAATAAAGATGAGTATTTTTCCACGAAACAAAACAAAAAAAAAATACATTATAGTAGCAGAAATGACAAGCTTTGTCGTCACCCACCAATACAATTTTATTAAGTAAAAATCCACCACAAATAATAAATAAAAATAATAATAATAATAGTCCTATCATAAAATAAACAATTTGTCTTCGCTAAATAAAAAAGTAAATAAATTAGAGCAATAAATGAAGAAATTAAAGTAAGAAAAAAAACCAACAATCCCAATTCCCAATCAATTATTAATTAAAATTACTTTGTCGTTTTTTAGTTCAATTATTATCGAATTAATAAAAGAAAAACCCAACAACAAAACAGTCAACATAAACGTAAATAAATATACATAACATATACATATGTGCAAAATAATAATTATATTAAAAATAAATTATGACAACGACGACGCGTCATTTTTTATCGTTTTTTTTTTCTTTTGCAAAATTTACAATAACTTTATGAAATAGCAAAAAAAAATTATTTATTAATTTGACTCATCATTGCTGTGTCTAGAAAAGCATATTATTATTAATATTTTTTTCATTTCATAAAAACGACATTTCCATTAAAATAACAACAAAAAATTAACTAATCTTTTAATTTCACAGATTTATAGTATTTTCCATTGAATAGTTATTTTTCAATGTAAAATTTCGTTTCTTTTTGCATAGAAAAAAAATACAAAATATTCTGATGTTCATTAACAAGAAACAAAATACTATTAAACGGGTTAAAAAACGAAGAAAAATAATTAAAATCAAATTTTTTTGCAATGTAATATTTTTTTTTAGTAATTTATTAGCCACCAACCGGATACAAAGATTAGCAAAAACAATTTTCTAATTTTTTTCTTTGCTAATTATTTTTTCTTCACTTAATTGTTTTATTAACACTTTTATTATTTTTTTTTATCAAAATTAAAGAAATTAATTATTTATAAATTAAAGCACTTTTTATTCCATTTGCCCATCCATATAGTTATCTAAATATCCGTTGATTGTTTATTATGTTTTTTTTTTGTCTTGCGTTTTTTATTTTAATTTCTGTATTAAAAAATTGTTTTTGTGTAATATTCATGAAAAAATGTATTATTTCTTCGTAACTTTAATCAAAAGAAATTAAAACTTAAAGTCACATTGGCTGTACAAATATTATTCCATGTTGTTCCTTTGTTTTTATTGTGAATTTTCTTTATTTATGCTCGATTTTATTACTATTGTTGTTTGCTGCTGATGTTGATAACAAAATAAAAACACTATTTCAAATTTTTCTTTGTTAATTAATTAATTTAAGCATTATTTATTATTATTTCACTAAGCACACAACTCCACTGAATATTATTTTTTAATTTTTTAATTAAAGCCAAAACACAATAATTTTCCTTTATGTAAAGTATTCCACATAGCAACAAAACAAAAATGTGTAAATTGAAATTAAATTTTTCTTTTATATTATTTTTTGTGTTTCTTTTTTTCTTTTCTTATTATTAATTAAAACAAAAACTTATTATTATTAATTAACTTAGAACAGAGAACAGAAGGCAAATAAAAAGCGCGAGTTAATCTCTGTTGAAATAAATTTTCCTTTTCACAATTCAACACAAATTTTATACACAATAAAACTTATTATTAATTAAATTTATACAAAATCAAACAAAAACAAACAATAAAAAATCAAAACAATAACAAAAATTAAAGAAAATAAAAATAAAACAAAAAAATTCAATATATTTATTCTTCTCCTTAACTATTTATTAAATAACTCGGATTTGTATGAAATGAAATGTCATATTTTGTAGAAAACATATATAAATGTCAGGTTTATGTTTTTATTGTTGGTATATATGTACACAACCAGCTGGCTAACTGAATTTATATTAAACAGAGACAAATATTCATTTATTATTATTATTTTTAATACATGTTAAACAGAGAAGAGTATTTTTATTCATTTTCTGACATTCAAGTATTAAATACTTTAAAGTAATGTAACTAAATTTACAAGGCAACCCGGTTAAATTTGATTAATTTAGTGATTTTATAATTTTAATGGTGGCAGTATCGTTTCATTAATTCATATTGTTTTTTAGGCTTATTTTAAAGTGCTTATAATAATGTTTATTCGTGCTTTTTTTTTGGAGCATTTAATTGCTTTTTTAAGGTTAAAATTATAGAGAAATATTTATAAAATTTTTATATATTCCCACTTACATGCTGATCATCAATGTCAAAATCCCATTCTGGTGATGGCGAACGTTCAACAATTGTCGGTATTGTTGGTGGTGTTCCTTGTGCTGGTGAACCGGCATGTGGTTCTTCTGGTATAACAGCAAAACGCCCTCTTGGTAAACATGGTGATGTAGGCCCATATGTACCTAGATATTAATATATAAATTAAGTTTTTAGAAAAGTTTTATTTTTTTATTGGCAAAATTAACGACTAATATATTTTCATCACAAACCTGCAGGTGTGATCAATCTAAAACGTCCTAATGTTGTTTCAGGTGGACCTGAGGAGGGTGCACTCACTCGAAAACGACCCCGTCGTGATGATGATCCACACTCCTCATTTTCACCTGATACTCCATCTGTCACATCTAAATTATTAAAAGTAAAAAAATAGTATTTTTATTAACTGTAAAGTTTCAATCTTTTGATTAATAGATGGCAGCGATATTGTAAATTACTTTCAATAAAAAATCATGTCATTGTAGATTGCTAAACTTATTAATTAAAAGCCACTTAAGCCAGATGTTATACAAAATTAATAACAATATTATCTTAATTAATTAATTACAAATTATTACAGTTAATTAACTTAAAAAAAATATATTCTTACCACTTCTAGTTGAACGCCACGAAGATTTTTGTGAAGCCGTTTTTTCTTCTTTCTGATTAAAATATGCAATTAAACCAGCAACAATAATAATTTAAAACTTTTATCAAGTATTTTCTTTAATTGTTTATTATTTAGTATTATAAATAAGACACAAAATATACAATTTCACTTTAGAAAATATGAAAAATAAGTTAATAAATAATTAAATCACTTTTTGTAGTCTCGCTTTGTCACGAGATACAACAATAGTACCAAGAAAAATAAATTTTAAAAAACAACACTAAAAGACACAATACTAAAGACCACAAAATTGAATGGAAAATTAATTAATTAATTATTTTATTTGTTTAAAAATCACAATAAACACTTCTTTTCATTTTTTTTTTTGATTAAATAATTTTTAACATAATTTTTAAACAATGATATTTGTTTTTTTTTTTAATTTTAAATTTTATGAAATTAGAATTTAAAAAAATAAAAAAAGGCGCAGAGCACTTTTAGTTAATAATTAATTTAAATAGTTAAAATAATTATAATGAAATCTAGAAAAACAAGCATATACAAGAATTTTTTATAAGTAAAAATAGAAAATTTTATGTTTAAAGCAGCTGACTTTGAGAAATAAAAATTAAAAAAAAATAAGACGGACTGAATCATTGAAAATGTTTAAGTGTAGCTATAGCTATTCAATATTTCTATATTTTTATTGCGTAAATCCTAAATAATAATTATAATAAACAATTAAAAAATTAAAACTTTTTTCCACTTAAAAAATTAACAAATTTCGCGAAGTATGAGTAATCTAGATAATTTAAAAACACAGAATAAAAAACAATTTTCTTAACTTTACATTAAAACTCACCCAGAATATTTAATAATCTTTATTAAATTCAATTCACAACATTAAACAAATAACGTTCAAAGAAATTCTTAATTAACAGTCTTATTACCTCAACACAACACAAGTTCAATCACTTGGCGTATTAAATTTATTACAATAAAAACGAAAATCGAAATACAGTATAGTACACAAGTCACAATTTTTATTATATTTCCTTTAATATTTATTACTTTTTATTACTTTACATTAATTTATTTTATCAACAATTAATAAATTAAATAAAAAATTGAACAAAAAAATGAATTAGTAATAACAGGTGACTCAAAAGAATTGCAACAAATAAAAAAAATTGAGTCAATTACTGACTTCATAGTTAGTTCTTCAAAAATATACCAAAATATAACATAAATTACATTTATAATAAAACCGCTTTAAACCAGGTAAAAAATTAACATTAATTGACAGTGAAAATAATTTATTTTATCTACAACAACATTAGCACTAACAATTAACACAACAACAAATACCAATAATTTTTTTTTTTTTTTGAATAAAATAAATTTTTTAATTTAAAAGAAAAATGATAACAATATACACCCACCAACCTACATCGCACTAATACCGATAATACACAACGTTTTAATAATTAACAAAATATAACTTAACACATTTTTTTTCTATTTAGATGTAAATAAACTAAATGGTTAAATAATTTATTTTCAACAACGAAATTAATTTATATACAAGCCAATTTAATTAATTGATTAATTAAATGTGATTTTTTGATACTGGGGTACTGGATTAGTACAATAACGCGATCATTATTAAAATTTTAAATAAATCTACGTATAAATGTCGCCCAACAAACAGTCCTAAATTATTGCAGTAGCCAACAATCTTATAAAAATATTAGTTAAGTTATTTAGTTTCTTAGAGATTGTTTTTAAATTTAATTCCATTAATATATTTGTGAAAACAAAAAATATTTTCAAATAATAAAAATAGGTATGATTCAAATTTTCCAAAATGACTATGCTCGATTTTCTCACTTCACACAGTTATTTTTACACGTTTGTACTGCATTCAAATAATTTTTTGTTTTTATTGATAAAACAAATGTTTGTCAGGAAAAAATCCTTTGTAAAAACAATTACTTAAGCACGTTCCTACACATAATACACTTTTTTAACCTTTACGCAATTCATTTCGTTTGTATTCATTGCATTTATATACAATAATAAAATAAAAATAATCTAAATGCTTAATAAATATGTTTGTCAATCCAGGCCACAGTTTATTGATTTTTACCAGAATAACTGCAAGTGGTTGTTTTTGCAGAATAGAGAATATTCATTCTAATAAAAAACAACATACATTTTCCTCGTTTTTTTTTATTCAATTGTTTTCTTTATTTATTTTGTTATTTTATTAATTTTTTCCTGTTTTGTACAGGATGGGGATATAGGTATGGTGTTAAATAAAATTCCATAAAATAAATCTTCTATTTTCTAGCGAAAAATGATTTAAAAAAGAAATTGTAATAACTTTGCAATAAAAATTTATAACATCATTGCAATATAAATCGTTTTTATAAATTTTTATGCAAATCAAACCTCAAACTCATTCAAAACCATTACACAGTGTATTGACGGAAAAACATAGCAAACAAATAATATCAGTTTGGTTATAAAGCATCAGAATGACGTTGAGTTCTCTATTTTTTATGAGAAAATTTATCCAACGTAATTATTATAATACAGATATTAATAAACTATATTTATTGTGTAATAATATTTTTTATGGGTTTTATTAATACATAAACAATCAGTGTAATGACCTACATAAATGTTAAGAAAACGAACGAAAAAAAAAAATCGTGCAATACGTTGCTGCGATAACACAAATAATGTAATTAATAAAAACTAATAATTATTCTGGGTTTTAATTAAAAATGAAAGAAAACAAATTTTGCTACTTAATCCATGACAGGTGTATAATCTTAACACCTTTCAAGTAACCACCACCAAATCGGCTAAAAACATTCTTTTTTAGAAAATGAATTATAACATTCCTTTGAATATACGAAAAATTAATTGAACTAACAAAAATCAATTCTATTAACAAAACAACACACACCTATGATAATGCTTTTTTTATTTATGTTTTTTTCAAAGTTTTTTATTATTGCTATTATAATTATTAAAGTATTACCCGCTACTGCCGCCCACGCACCCAGCTATTTATTTATTTCTTTTCTTTTTTTTTTTTTTTGAACAGTTGCCATAGTTATGAGCAATAATTTCTAATACTTTTTCTTCTGTAAATGATTGCGTTTTTCAATAAGGAAATTTGTGAAAAATTTTATAATGTTATTTAAATGTCAGGTTTAATCAAAATATTACCTGATTTATTAAGAAAATAATATTTTTTAAATACTATTTATTTATTGAACAAAAAAAATAAATAAGGCAATGTTAATTTATATAATTATCATTACATGTTTCTGATTTAATGTTTGTAAAACAATTATAAAGTTGTTAATAGCTGTATAATGCAGTTATATATATAGTCATTAATTATGCATTAAATAATGCTGATATTTTTTAAAAAAGTTATACACTTCTTCCTCAAGTAAATTATACCATAAACAATTTACAGATCTTAGCTATAATATATTCAATATTTATTGCTATTATTATCATGTTTCGATAAGTCCTGTCAATGTTTCAGAGATCAGAAAGATTAAAGAAAATAAAATTCAGTATACTCCTATTGGCCACTAATAGTACTTTCCATTCACTTAACTTCAATCAACTTTATTAAGAAGTAAAATAACTTTATTATACGACTCAATACTCTGCAAATAACTGAACATCATGTTAAACAAGAATTTATTTGTTATACTCTTTTTTTGTAATTAAATTATTTAATTAATTAAAATCAACAATATAGAAAAATAAAATAATATTAATAATGAAGAACTGCTGCTATTTTTAGGTATTCTCTTTTATTATAAATTTTATTTTATGCGTCCGATTGAGTGCGACAAACTGTCGTCATCGTTATTTTTTTTTTTTTACATTAAAACCCCCGTGTTACACGCAACATTATCAATGTATTTGCGTGGGGCCAACCTGCTGATAGACTTGGTATCAATATGTATAAGATTTAAAGCAAGTAATTAATTTTTTTTTCGTTTAACGATTTTGCCTTAAAAAATAATTTCTTTAACCTAATCGATCGCGTTATTTAATTTAAGAGTTTCTGCATTATTCGTTTCTTGTTTGCTGCAGCAGAAAATGCAGTTGTATTACAACTATTTGGCAGTCGTAATGTCTCGCAGTACAATCTTTGTCAGATTTTAAGGAATTCACCGTGTAAATCGAGGTTTGGTTAATATTTCTTTGTATAAAAGATTAAAAAAACAAAAATAAACAACTGAAATAAAACAAAAACACACGAATTCTCTCGATTTGGCTCAGCTTCATCAAAATAAAAAGTTAAAGAAAAAGACTTTTCTATTTTATTTATATGTTATTTTTTTTAAAGTTATTTTCAGCCAGAATTTTCTTCTTCATTCTTCGTCCCAATTCGTTTTTCTTTTTCAAATGTTTTGTATTTAATTATTTAATGTCACGCGAACCCGTGGTTAACATTTCGATTTTTTTTTTGTGTAACTTCACTTCGATTAAAAAATGTAATTTTTTTGCTCTATTTTATATTGTTAATTAAATTAAATATTTTAGAAAAATATATAAATGGTTTTTCTGCAAACATTTATCCAATTTTCCATACACTTATACTAGTATGAACAAAACAAAACAATAATAATAATGAAATCTCATCCACTCACATATAGCAAGAAAAAAAAATTATGTAAATTATATAAAATACTGCTATTTTAAAGAAATAAATAATTAATTTTCACTTAATTAAAATTTCCGTATATAATAATAGTTATTTTAGTGAAGCACACAAACACATTAAAAACAGCAAAATTACACTATTACGTCATGTATCTGCAATTTCTCAATCAAAATAAGGGAAAATAATTGTAATAAATATTTTTTATCATAATTTTTCTGAATACTTCGTTGCCTACTAGTTTCAGCAGGGTTAAAGCTGCTGGTATCAAATAAAATAGCTGCTATAGTGAATTACATTTATACACCGGGCAGCTAACTATCACGTTATTTTTATTTAACTTAAAATTCTTTTTATCGATAATTTTAAATTAATTATTTTCACCACGCACTTTTTGCACATTGAAAAATCAAACAACATAGAATTAAATCCATTTAAACGGGGCACCAAAAAATTAATTGATAAAAAATACATAAAAATCAAAAAAAAATTCCCGATAACCTAGCCGTAATGGCTAAACAACAAGAAAAGGGCCACCAAATTGATTGGAAGTAATGTTGACAATGCAGACGATATTTTAATATAAAAAATTTTAAAATAATTTTTTTTTTGCGATGATGATCTGAGTTTATTTGTTTGATTGTTTTGTTTCAAAAAAAAAAAAATTCTTATGTGCAGCCGCATATGTGAAAAAGAGATAACAATACTTTATTTACATTATATATTTATATTTGCTTAAATGAATTTCCCCTTTTTTATGTTAGTGTATTTTCTGTAGGGGAAATATTTATTATGTATTTTTGATCCTGCGTAGTAATAATATGTTTTTTTTGTAAGCACTAACACAAACACTAGATTTTTCTATTATTTTCTATATCACTGTACTGAAAATTTGATTTTCTTGTTCTTTATTAATTAATTTAATAATAATAAATTAATTTAAAAAACTTAAATTAACAAAAATAATAAACAATCAACAGAATTCTATTTATTTTTCATTTGAGAGACATAAAAAAACTTTATTTTAACGCTCCAAGTTTCCAGAATTTATTTAACCCAAAAATAAAAATAAAAATAAAGTCTTTAAAGAGAGGAATTAAAGCTCAGATGTGAACCGGAAGCAGAATTCTTCTCCTCTTTAAAGAACACGGAAGATTGAAAGAGAATGAGAGTATGTATTTATTTATTTATTTGCTGTAAAATACGAAACACTGTTAATTATGTTTATTTAGTTATGTTTAATTTTTTAATAAGAACAGAATCAACGGCGCCGACGTCGTTATTGTCCCTAAAATTGAATATTGCGTTTTCGGTGCTTTTAGCACACCCTATATACATAGATACAATAATACATTATCCCCTTTAAGATTTTAAATTTGTCTCCACATATGCTTGCGACTTCAAAAATAATAACAATTGAAACGCGAAGAAGTCATATTTTATTAATAAAATTAATTACGCCATCATCTGTTTCTCATGTAAATTTGTACGCAAAATGACTTGTTTTTTTAATTACTCGAGAACCATAAATTCTAAAGATGTAAAACTTTTTGACTTTATCCGCAATGCAATTCTACTTAAAATTCAAAAGGTTTGGATTAGATGTCGATATCGCACCATAAGCTATTCCGAAATAACTTATTATGTCCCATATTTACATTTCTCTGATATGAATTGTCCATATGGTTTATTTGTAATTTTATGATTATTGTATATATTTTCCTACAACTCCTTTTACAAATATTGGCATAAAAATATGTTTAATTTTTTAAAATTAAAATATCAACGTATAATATGAATATATAATACATAAATAAATAAAATTGCACTAAATAATAGTATTACTGGATGCGATAAAAATTATAAATTTATTAATAAGACATTATAAATGGAATATAAATATAAAAATTGAGGTAAACAACGTGAATAGATAATTATAACACAAAAAAATCGTAATTTTATAAAACAATAAACAAGTGTTGTAGTTCTTAAGAATTTGAAAAATATTTTTATGTAAGATTTGATAAGAGATAATGCTTCTACTCTTATAATAATTAATGAATAAATAGTCAATCTGTATTTTTCTGATTCGTGAAAACACTACAAGAAATAGATATAATTAAAGGAATCTGAACCAATAAATGGTTCCACAAATTATTAATTGAATTAAATTATATTATAGTTTTCAACAATAAAGAGCAAATAATTATTTTCTATAGTTTAATATTTCAATATATAATTAAATTTTAAGTTAAACAGATTGTTTTAGTGAAAAGAGATATTCAACAATTACGAAGAAAATTTCGATTGTCTGGTTTACAAAAAATACATTATCAATAATGGATATAGTCGAAATGATAAAATAATGGAGTGGAATCTAATAGTGCAATTGGGGTTTAACCAAAATGGATAAAATGAAAGAAATAATTACCGAACCTACAAATATAAAGTGCATCGCTACATGTTAGGTATGTGTATATTCTTTTTTTTTTGTTTTCAAATTTTTAAGAAAACATTGCATGTTTTTTTAACTGTTCTTTAAAAAAAAATTAACATTTTCATATTATTTCAATATATAATTAATCAAAGAATATTTATTCATTTATTTTATATTATACAGGTAAATTTTAATTAGATGACGGAACGTTTATGCATATGTAATTATGCTTTTGATTTAATTGAGTGTTTTTTTATTATTTTAGGTATAATAATATAAATATATAATACATAAATAAATAAAATTGCACTAAATAATAGTATTACTGGATGCGATGAAAATTGTAAATTTATTAATAAGACATTATAAATGGAATATAAATATAAAAATTTAGGTAAACAACGTGAATAGGTAAATATAACAAAAAAAATCGTAATTTTATAAAACAATAAACAAATTTTGTAGTTCTTAAAAAATTGAAAAATATTTTTATGTAAGATTTGATAAGAGATAATGCTTCTACTCTTATAATAATTAATGAGTAAATAGTATAGTCAATCTGTATTTTTTTGATTTGTGAAAACACTACAAGAAATAGATATAATTAAAGGAATATGAACCAATAAATGGTTCCACAAATTATTAATTGAATTGAATTATATTATATTTTTCAACACTAAAGAGCAAATAATTAATTCTATAGTTTTAATATTTCAATATATAATTAAATTTTAAGTTAAACAGATTTTTTTAGTGAAAAGAGATATTCAACAATTATGAAGAAAATTTTGATTGCCTGGTTTACAAAAAATACATTATCAATAATGGATATATTCGAAATGATAAAATAATGGAGTGGAATCTAATAGTGCAATTGAGGTTTAACCAAAATGAATAAAATGAAAGAAATTATTACCGAACCTACTAATGTAAAGTGCATCGCTGCATGTTAGGTATGTGTATATTCTTTTTTTTTGTTTTTACATATTTAAAAAAACATTAGATGTTTTTTTAACTATTCTTTCAAAAAAAATTTGACATTTTAGTATTATTTTTATATAAACTTAATAAGTAATCAAAGAATATTTATTCATTTATTTTATATTATACAGGTAAATTTTAATTAGATGACGGAATGTTTATGCATATGTAATTATGCTTATGATTTAATTGAGTTTTTTTTTATTATTTTAGGTATCTTAAGGGCAAGATAATGTTGGTGTGAGTACGCCAATGATCTACATTGATGTTTAATGGATTACCGAAGCAGCCGGACAGTATTCTATGTACCACAGACCTAATTGTGGGTATGTTAATGCCGTTGGGTGGTGTTTTATGGATTTCCTGAGCATCTTAAGTTAATTTTTAATGACATGATGGTATGTTTATGCATATGTAATGTCACTTATGATTTAATTGAGTTTTTTTTTATTATTTTAGGTATCTTAAGGGCAAGATAATGTTGGTGTGAGTACGCCAATGATCTACATTGATGTTTAATGGATTACCGAAGCAGCCGGACAGTATTCTATGTACCACAGACCTAATTGTGGGTATGTTAATGCCGTTGGGTGGTGTTTTATGGATTTCCTGAGCATCTTAAGTTAATTTTTAATGACATGATGGTATGTTTATGCATATGTAATGTCACTTATGATTTAATTGAGTTTTTTTTTATTATTTTAGGTATCTTAAGGGCAAGATAATGTTGGTGTGAGTACGCCAATGATCTACATTGATGTTTAATGGATTACCGAAGCAGCCGGACAGTATTCTATGTACCACAGACCTAATTGTGGGTATGTTAATGCCGTTGGGTGGTGTTTTATGGATTTCCTGAGCATCTTAAGTTAATTTTTAATGACATGATGGTATGTTTATGCATATGTAATGTCACTTATGATTTAATTGAGTTTTTTTTTATTATTTTAGGTATCTTAAGGGCAAGATAATGTTGGTGTGAGTACGCCAATGATCTACATTGATGTTTAATGGATTACCGAAGCAGCCGGACAGTATTCTATGTACCACAGACCTAATTGTGGGTATGTTAATGCCGTTGGGTGGTGTTTTATGGATTTCCTGAGCATCTTAAGTTAATTTTTAATGACATGATGGTATGTTTATGCATATGTAATGTCACTTATGATTTAATTGAGTTTTTTTTTATTATTTTAGGTATCTTAAGGGCAAGATAATGTTGGTGTGAGTACGCCAATGATCTACATTGATGTTTAATGGATTACCGAAGCAGCCGGACAGTATTCTATGTACCACAGACCTAATTGTGGGTATGTTAATGCCGTTGGGTGGTGTTTTATGGATTTCCTGAGCATCTTAAGTTAATTTTTAATGACATGATGGTATGTTTATGCATATGTAATGTCACTTATGATTTAATTGAGTTTTTTTTTATTATTTTAGGTATCTTAAGGGCAAGATAATGTTGGTGTGAGTACGCCAATGATCTACATTGATGTTTAATGGATTACCGAAGCAGCCGGACAGTATTCTATGTACCACAGACCTAATTGTGGGTATGTTAATGCCGTTGGGTGGTGTTTTATGGATTTCCTGAGCATCTTAAGTTAATTTTTAATGACATGATGGTATGTTTATGCATATGTAATGTCACTTATGATTTAATTGAGTTTTTTTTTATTATTTTAGGTATCTTAAGGGCAAGATAATGTTGGTGTGAGTACGCCAATGATCTACATTGATGTTTAATGGATTACCGAAGCAGCCGGACAGTATTCTATGTACCACAGACCTAATTGTGGGTATGTTAATGCCGTTGGGTGGTGTTTTATGGATTTCCTGAGCATCTTAAGTTAATTTTTAATGACATGATGGTATGTTTATGCATATGTAATGTCACTTATGATTTAATTGAGTTTTTTTTTATTATTTTAGGTATCTTAAGGGCAAGATAATGTTGGTGTGAGTACGCCAATGATCTACATTGATGTTTAATGGATTACCGAAGCAGCCGGACAGTATTCTATGTACCACAGACCTAATTGTGGGTATGTTAATGCCGTTGGGTGGTGTTTTATGGATTTCCTGAGCATCTTAAGTTAATTTTTAATGACATGATGGTATGTTTATGCATATGTAATGTCACTTATGATTTAATTGAGTTTTTTTTTATTATTTTAGGTATCTTAAGGGCAAGATAATGTTGGTGTGAGTACGCCAATGATCTACATTGATGTTTAATGGATTACCGAAGCAGCCGGACAGTATTCTATGTACCACAGACCTAATTGTGGGTATGTTAATGCCGTTGGGTGGTGTTTTATGGATTTCCTGAGCATCTTAAGTTAATTTTTAATGACATGATGGTATGTTTATGCATATGTAATGTCACTTATGATTTAATTGAGTTTTTTTTTATTATTTTAGGTATCTTAAGGGCAAGATAATGTTGGTGTGAGTACGCCAATGATCTACATTGATGTTTAATGGATTACCGAAGCAGCCGGACAGTATTCTATGTACCACAGACCTAATTGTGGGTATGTTAATGCCGTTGGGTGGTGTTTTATGGATTTCCTGAGCATCTTAAGTTAATTTTTAATGACATGATGGTATGTTTATGCATATGTAATGTCACTTATGATTTAATTGAGTTTTTTTTTATTATTTTAGGTATCTTAAGGGCAAGATAATGTTGGTGTGAGTACGCCAATGATCTACATTGATGTTTAATGGATTACCGAAGCAGCCGGACAGTATTCTATGTACCACAGACCTAATTGTGGGTATGTTAATGCCGTTGGGTGGTGTTTTATGGATTTCCTGAGCATCTTAAGTTAATTTTTAATGACATGATGGTATGTTTATGCATATGTAATGTCACTTATGATTTAATTGAGTTTTTTTTTATTATTTTAGGTATCTTAAGGGCAAGATAATGTTGGTGTGAGTACGCCAATGATCTACATTGATGTTCAATGGATTACCGAAGCAGCCGGACAGTATTCTATGTACCATAGACCTAATTGTGGGTATGTTAATGCCGTTGGGTGGTGTTTTATGGATTTCCTGAGCATCTTAAGTTAATTTTTAATGACATGATGGTATGTTTATGCATATGTAATGTCACTTATGATTTAATTGAGTTTTTTTTTATTATTTTAGGTATCTTAAGGGCAAGATAATGTTGGTGTGAGTACGCCAATGATCTACATTGATGTTTAATGGATTACCGAAGCAGCCGGACAGTATTCTATGTACCACAGACCTAATTGTGGGTATGTTAATGCCGTTGGGTGGTGTTTTATGGATTTCCTGAGCATCTTAAGTTAATTTTTAATGACATGATGGTATGTTTATGCATATGTAATGTCACTTATGATTTAATTGAGTTTTTTTTTATTATTTTAGGTATCTTAAGGGCAAGATAATGTTGGTGTGAGTACGCCAATGATCTACATTGATGTTTAATGGATTACCGAAGCAGCCGGACAGTATTCTATGTACCACAGACCTAATTGTGGGTATGTTAATGCCGTTGGGTGGTGTTTTATGGATTTCCTGAGCATCTTAAGTTAATTTTTAATGACATGATGGTATGTTTATGCATATGTAATGTCACTTATGATTTAATTGAGTTTTTTTTTATTATTTTAGGTATCTTAAGGGCAAGATAATGTTGGTGTGAGTACGCCAATGATCTACATTGATGTTTAATGGATTACCGAAGCAGCCGGACAGTATTCTATGTACCACAGACCTAATTGTGGGTATGTTAATGCCGTTGGGTGGTGTTTTATGGATTTCCTGAGCATCTTAAGTTAATTTTTAATGACATGATGGTATGTTTATGCATATGTAATGTCACTTATGATTTAATTGAGTTTTTTTTTATTATTTTAGGTATCTTAAGGGCAAGATAATGTTGGTGTGAGTACGCCAATGATCTACATTGATGTTTAATGGATTACCGAAGCAGCCGGACAGTATTCTATGTACCACAGACCTAATTGTGGGTATGTTAATGCCGTTGGGTGGTGTTTTATGGATTTCCTGAGCATCTTAAGTTAATTTTTAATGACATGATGGTATGTTTATGCATATGTAATGTCACTTATGATTTAATTGAGTTTTTTTTTATTATTTTAGGTATCTTAAGGGCAAGATAATGTTGGTGTGAGTACGCCAATGATCTACATTGATGTTTAATGGATTACCGAAGCAGCCGGACAGTATTCTATGTACCACAGACCTAATTGTGGGTATGTTAATGCCGTTGGGTGGTGTTTTATGGATTTCCTGAGCATCTTAAGTTAATTTTTAATGACATGATGGTATGTTTATGCATATGTAATGTCACTTATGATTTAATTGAGTTTTTTTTTATTATTTTAGGTATCTTAAGGGCAAGATAATGTTGGTGTGAGTACGCCAATGATCTACATTGATGTTTAATGGATTACCGAAGCAGCCGGACAGTATTCTATGTACCACAGACCTAATTGTGGGTATGTTAATGCCGTTGGGTGGTGTTTTATGGATTTCCTGAGCATCTTAAGTTAATTTTTAATGACATGATGGTATGTTTATGCATATGTAATGTCACTTATGATTTAATTGAGTTTTTTTTTATTATTTTAGGTATCTTAAGGGCAAGATAATGTTGGTGTGAGTACGCCAATGATCTACATTGATGTTTAATGGATTACCGAAGCAGCCGGACAGTATTCTATGTACCACAGACCTAATTGTGGGTATGTTAATGCCGTTGGGTGGTGTTTTATGGATTTCCTGAGCATCTTAAGTTAATTTTTAATGACATGATGGTATGTTTATGCATATGTAATGTCACTTATGATTTAATTGAGTTTTTTTTTATTATTTTAGGTATCTTAAGGGCAAGATAATGTTGGTGTGAGTACGCCAATGATCTACATTGATGTTTAATGGATTACCGAAGCAGCCGGACAGTATTCTATGTACCACAGACCTAATTGTGGGTATGTTAATGCCGTTGGGTGGTGTTTTATGGATTTCCTGAGCATCTTAAGTTAATTTTTAATGACATGATGGTATGTTTATGCATATGTAATGTCACTTATGATTTAATTGAGTTTTTTTTTATTATTTTAGGTATCTTAAGGGCAAGATAATGTTGGTGTGAGTACGCCAATGATCTACATTGATGTTTAATGGATTACCGAAGCAGCCGGACAGTATTCTATGTACCACAGACCTAATTGTGGGTATGTTAATGCCGTTGGGTGGTGTTTTATGGATTTCCTGAGCATCTTAAGTTAATTTTTAATGACATGATGGTATGTTTATGCATATGTAATGTCACTTATGATTTAATTGAGTTTTTTTTTATTATTTTAGGTATCTTAAGGGCAAGATAATGTTGGTGTGAGTACGCCAATGATCTACATTGATGTTTAATGGATTACCGAAGCAGCCGGACAGTATTCTATGTACCACAGACCTAATTGTGGGTATGTTAATGCCGTTGGGTGGTGTTTTATGGATTTCCTGAGCATCTTAAGTTAATTTTTAATGACATGATGGTATGTTTATGCATATGTAATGTCACTTATGATTTAATTGAGTTTTTTTTTATTATTTTAGGTATCTTAAGGGCAAGATAATGTTGGTGTGAGTACGCCAATGATCTACATTGATGTTTAATGGATTACCGAAGCAGCCGGACAGTATTCTATGTACCACAGACCTAATTGTGGGTATGTTAATGCCGTTGGGTGGTGTTTTATGGATTTCCTGAGCATCTTAAGTTAATTTTTAATGACATGATGGTATGTTTATGCATATGTAATGTCACTTATGATTTAATTGAGTTTTTTTTTATTATTTTAGGTATCTTAAGGGCAAGATAATGTTGGTGTGAGTACGCCAATGATCTACATTGATGTTTAATGGATTACCGAAGCAGCCGGACAGTATTCTATGTACCACAGACCTAATTGTGGGTATGTTAATGCCGTTGGGTGGTGTTTTATGGATTTCCTGAGCATCTTAAGTTAATTTTTAATGACATGATGGTATGTTTATGCATATGTAATGTCACTTATGATTTAATTGAGTTTTTTTTTATTATTTTAGGTATCTTAAGGGCAAGATAATGTTGGTGTGAGTACGCCAATGATCTACATTGATGTTTAATGGATTACCGAAGCAGCCGGACAGTATTCTATGTACCACAGACCTAATTGTGGGTATGTTAATGCCGTTGGGTGGTGTTTTATGGATTTCCTGAGCATCTTAAGTTAATTTTTAATGACATGATGGTATGTTTATGCATATGTAATGTCACTTATGATTTAATTGAGTTTTTTTTTATTATTTTAGGTATCTTAAGGGCAAGATAATGTTGGTGTGAGTACGCCAATGATCTACATTGATGTTTAATGGATTACCGAAGCAGCCGGACAGTATTCTATGTACCACAGACCTAATTGTGGGTATGTTAATGCCGTTGGGTGGTGTTTTATGGATTTCCTGAGCATCTTAAGTTAATTTTTAATGACATGATGGTATGTTTATGCATATGTAATGTCACTTATGATTTAATTGAGTTTTTTTTTATTATTTTAGGTATCTTAAGGGCAAGATAATGTTGGTGTGAGTACGCCAATGATCTACATTGATGTTTAATGGATTACCGAAGCAGCCGGACAGTATTCTATGTACCACAGACCTAATTGTGGGTATGTTAATGCCGTTGGGTGGTGTTTTATGGATTTCCTGAGCATCTTAAGTTAATTTTTAATGACATGATGGTATGTTTATGCATATGTAATGTCACTTATGATTTAATTGAGTTTTTTTTTATTATTTTAGGTATCTTAAGGGCAAGATAATGTTGGTGTGAGTACGCCAATGATCTACATTGATGTTTAATGGATTACCGAAGCAGCCGGACAGTATTCTATGTACCACAGACCTAATTGTGGGTATGTTAATGCCGTTGGGTGGTGTTTTATGGATTTCCTGAGCATCTTAAGTTAATTTTTAATGACATGATGGTATGTTTATGCATATGTAATGTCACTTATGATTTAATTGAGTTTTTTTTTATTATTTTAGGTATCTTAAGGGCAAGATAATGTTGGTGTGAGTACGCCAATGATCTACATTGATGTTTAATGGATTACCGAAGCAGCCGGACAGTATTCTATGTACCACAGACCTAATTGTGGGTATGTTAATGCCGTTGGGTGGTGTTTTATGGATTTCCTGAGCATCTTAAGTTAATTTTTAATGACATGATGGTATGTTTATGCATATGTAATGTCACTTATGATTTAATTGAGTTTTTTTTTATTATTTTAGGTATCTTAAGGGCAAGATAATGTTGGTGTGAGTACGCCAATGATCTACATTGATGTTTAATGGATTACCGAAGCAGCCGGACAGTATTCTATGTACCACAGACCTAATTGTGGGTATGTTAATGCCGTTGGGTGGTGTTTTATGGATTTCCTGAGCATCTTAAGTTAATTTTTAATGACATGATGGTATGTTTATGCATATGTAATGTCACTTATGATTTAATTGAGTTTTTTTTTATTATTTTAGGTATCTTAAGGGCAAGATAATGTTGGTGTGAGTACGCCAATGATCTACATTGATGTTTAATGGATTACCGAAGCAGCCGGACAGTATTCTATGTACCACAGACCTAATTGTGGGTATGTTAATGCCGTTGGGTGGTGTTTTATGGATTTCCTGAGCATCTTAAGTTAATTTTTAATGACATGATGGTATGTTTATGCATATGTAATGTCACTTATGATTTAATTGAGTTTTTTTTTATTATTTTAGGTATCTTAAGGGCAAGATAATGTTGGTGTGAGTACGCCAATGATCTACATTGATGTTTAATGGATTACCGAAGCAGCCGGACAGTATTCTATGTACCACAGACCTAATTGTGGGTATGTTAATGCCGTTGGGTGGTGTTTTATGGATTTCCTGAGCATCTTAAGTTAATTTTTAATGACATGATGGTATGTTTATGCATATGTAATGTCACTTATGATTTAATTGAGTTTTTTTTTATTATTTTAGGTATCTTAAGGGCAAGATAATGTTGGTGTGAGTACGCCAATGATCTACATTGATGTTTAATGGATTACCGAAGCAGCCGGACAGTATTCTATGTACCACAGACCTAATTGTGGGTATGTTAATGCCGTTGGGTGGTGTTTTATGGATTTCCTGAGCATCTTAAGTTAATTTTTAATGACATGATGGTATGTTTATGCATATGTAATGTCACTTATGATTTAATTGAGTTTTTTTTTATTATTTTAGGTATCTTAAGGGCAAGATAATGTTGGTGTGAGTACGCCAATGATCTACATTGATGTTTAATGGATTACCGAAGCAGCCGGACAGTATTCTATGTACCACAGACCTAATTGTGGGTATGTTAATGCCGTTGGGTGGTGTTTTATGGATTTCCTGAGCATCTTAAGTTAATTTTTAATGACATGATGGTATGTTTATGCATATGTAATGTCACTTATGATTTAATTGAGTTTTTTTTTATTATTTTAGGTATCTTAAGGGCAAGATAATGTTGGTGTGAGTACGCCAATGATCTACATTGATGTTTAATGGATTACCGAAGCAGCCGGACAGTATTCTATGTACCACAGACCTAATTGTGGGTATGTTAATGCCGTTGGGTGGTGTTTTATGGATTTCCTGAGCATCTTAAGTTAATTTTTAATGACATGATGGTATGTTTATGCATATGTAATGTCACTTATGATTTAATTGAGTTTTTTTTTATTATTTTAGGTATCTTAAGGGCAAGATAATGTTGGTGTGAGTACGCCAATGATCTACATTGATGTTTAATGGATTACCGAAGCAGCCGGACAGTATTCTATGTACCACAGACCTAATTGTGGGTATGTTAATGCCGTTGGGTGGTGTTTTATGGATTTCCTGAGCATCTTAAGTTAATTTTTAATGACATGATGGTATGTTTATGCATATGTAATGTCACTTATGATTTAATTGAGTTTTTTTTTATTATTTTAGGTATCTTAAGGGCAAGATAATGTTGGTGTGAGTACGCCAATGATCTACATTGATGTTTAATGGATTACCGAAGCAGCCGGACAGTATTCTATGTACCACAGACCTAATTGTGGGTATGTTAATGCCGTTGGGTGGTGTTTTATGGATTTCCTGAGCATCTTAAGTTAATTTTTAATGACATGATGGTATGTTTATGCATATGTAATGTCACTTATGATTTAATTGAGTTTTTTTTTATTATTTTAGGTATCTTAAGGGCAAGATAATGTTGGTGTGAGTACGCCAATGATCTACATTGATGTTTAATGGATTACCGAAGCAGCCGGACAGTATTCTATGTACCACAGACCTAATTGTGGGTATGTTAATGCCGTTGGGTGGTGTTTTATGGATTTCCTGAGCATCTTAAGTTAATTTTTAATGACATGATGGTATGTTTATGCATATGTAATGTCACTTATGATTTAATTGAGTTTTTTTTTTATTATTTTAGGTATCTTAAGGGCAAGATAATGTTGGTGTGAGTACGCCAATGATCTACATTGATGTTTAATGGATTACCGAAGCAGCCGGACAGTATTCTATGTACCACAGACCTAATTGTGGGTATGTTAATGCCGTTGGGTGGTGTTTTATGGATTTCCTGAGCATCTTAAGTTAATTTTTAATGACATGATGGTATGTTTATGCATATGTAATGTCACTTATGATTTAATTGAGTTTTTTTTTATTATTTTAGGTATCTTAAGGGCAAGATAATGTTGGTGTGAGTACGCCAATGATCTACATTGATGTTTAATGGATTACCGAAGCAGCCCGGACAGTATTCTATGTACCACAGACCTAATTGTGGGTATGTTAATGCCGTTGGGTGGTGTTTTATGGATTTCCTGAGCATCTTAAGTTAATTTTTAATGACATGATGGTATGTTTATGCATATGTAATGTCACTTATGATTTAATTGAGTTTTTTTTTATTATTTTAGGTATCTTAAGGGCAAGATAATGTTGGTGTGAGTACGCCAATGATCTACATTGATGTTTAATGGATTACCGAAGCAGCCGGACAGTATTCTATGTACCACAGACCTAATTGTGGGTATGTTAATGCCGTTGGGTGGTGTTTTATGGATTTCCTGAGCATCTTAAGTTAATTTTTAATGACATGATGGTATGTTTATGCATATGTAATGTCACTTATGATTTAATTGAGTTTTTTTTTATTATTTTAGGTATCTTAAGGGCAAGATAATGTTGGTGTGAGTACGCCAATGATCTACATTGATGTTTAATGGATTACCGAAGCAGCCGGACAGTATTCTATGTACCACAGACCTAATTGTGGGTATGTTAATGCCGTTGGGTGGTGTTTTATGGATTTCCTGAGCATCTTAAGTTAATTTTTAATGACATGATGGTATGTTTATGCATATGTAATGTCACTTATGATTTAATTGAGTTTTTTTTTATTATTTTAGGTATCTTAAGGGCAAGATAATGTTGGTGTGAGTACGCCAATGATCTACATTGATGTTTAATGGATTACCGAAGCAGCCGGACAGTATTCTATGTACCACAGACCTAATTGTGGGTATGTTAATGCCGTTGGGTGGTGTTTTATGGATTTCCTGAGCATCTTAAGTTAATTTT